>JACGCM010000697.1:0-1490591 GCA_014058105.1 Kingdonia uniflora | reverse complement strand
TGGATTCTTCAGCCTCTCTCCAACATATCCATGGACATATATGTGGACCTATCCATCCATATAGTGGCCCATTTAGGTACTTTATGGTGATTATTCTCGCATCTTTGAGATGGTCACACGTTTGCTTATTGTCAACTAGGAGCGTGACGTTTGTAAGACTTCTTACAAAAATTATTCAGTTACGGGCTTATTTCTTAGAACACCCAATCAAATCGATTCGACTTGATAACACAGGTGAGTATATCTCCCACACATTCAATGATTATTGTATCGCTAATGGGATAGATGTGGAACATCCGGTACCCCATGTCCATACCCATAATGGTATGGCGGAGAATCTAATCAAGCGATTGTAGACAATCACTCAAGCATTGATACTAAGATCTCAGCTACCAGCTACTACTTGGGGTCATGCAATCTTGCATGCCAAAGCATTGATTAGAGTTTGTCCGAGTGCGAAACACCAGCTTTCCCTAAAGCAATTAGTTACTAGGTTAGAACCTAATATCGCTCATTTGCGCACTTTCGGATGTCCCGTGTAGGCACCGATTGCACTTTCACAATACACAAAAATAGGTCCCCAACGTCGTCTTAGTATCTATGTAGGTTATGATTCATCATCTATCATCCGATATTTGGAATCTACTACAGGCGATGTCATTACAGTGAGATTTATAGGCTGTCATTTTAACAAAATGATTTTTCTGGCATTAGGGGGAGATAAGACATATAATGTCATAGAAGTTCCTAAGTTAATTTAGGAAACAACATCGTTATCTCATCAAGATCCCGTTACTAAATAGAGTGGCGTCCAAGAGATACTTTACTTATAATAGGTCGTAAATGAAATGTCGGATGCATTCAACGACGCTGCTAAAGTAACCAAGGGGTATGTACCTTCAAGTAATACTCCTGCTAATGAATCGAAGGTCAAGAGACCCCGTAGATGTCCGCCTAAAGTTAAAGAACCAGATTTGAGGAAGCGGTAGAAATTGGGACCAGAAATAACTAATGGTGTAGTCGATTCATCAAGGATATAACCACCTATTGACAGTGCTACTATAACTGCACAACCAGTTGGTACATTACCAGACATACCCAGTATGGTACATAACTATGGTAGCAGAGAGATCTCGATCAATTATATCTATAATGGTATAACCTGGGATCATTTTAAAGTTGTTGACGACAACATATTCACATTCGTTGCCGCGCTCGCCATCGAGAATGATGATTCAGAACCCCTTATAGTTGATGAGTATCGTTACTGTAAAGATTGGCCAAAATGGAAATTTACGATCTAAGCTGAGCTTAGCTCGCTAGCAAAATACGAAGTGTTGGACCTATTATCTGCAGGTATGATGCCCTAAAGCCTATCGGTTATAAATGGGTATTTGTACAGAAATGTGATAAACATACAGAGGTAGTAAGATATAAGGCAAGACTAGTTCCGTGGGGCTTCTCACAAAGACCTGGCATCGATTACGATAAAACTTACTCTTCGGTCATGAACACTATAAAGTTCCATTGCCTGATTAGTCTATCAGTTGTCGAGGACAATTTGGATATGCATCTTATGGACATAGTTACCACATATCTATATAGTAAACTAGATAAGGGTATCTACATGAAGCTACCTGTAACGCCTCGACTAGTAAACCAGCTGACATGCCTTAATTGAAAAATATACTCTTTCAGTTTGTGAGCGTTTGGCCAGTATACATACAACATGTTCCCAATTCCTGAGATTATAAGTTCCACACAATCTCACGATAAAAATTATAACGATAATACAATAAATATATACAACGATCTCCCAGAATGATACATATGTATAGGTTTAGTGATAATAATATTATACAATGTACAGTTTACCATAAAGATTCATAACGACTCATCCTTATTAACCTACGCAGAAAGACTAGGTAAACTCAATCTAATCCCAAGGTTCAATGACTCCTTTAAACCCCTTGTGATTGCCTTTGATGTATTTTCTATCTAAAATGTGAGGGAAGTGGGGGTTAACATATACAATATGCTAGCAAGTAATAGAGTTCTATAGATAGCAAGTCATAAATCCTTGATTACCAACTATCACCTTTTCCTTAAATATAACTCCCTCTGAGTATAATACCCTTTAAACTAATAGGTTAATTGCTTAAGCCTTTTCTAAATGACAGCATGCCACTAGAGTTTCATGAAAAGAATTAGTATACCAATAAAATTTGTAAGTACAATATTTCATTTCATGAGCAGTCAGTTGGCATGAGGCTTAACCAATTACCCTCACTCCTTACGTTAGAACACAACTTCTTTACTAGATAAGTATTACTATAAGGACTTCAAGACAAACTTTTTGGTCAATAGACTTGTAGGAGCGTGATTTCGTAGAGGGGAAACCTTGCTTTTACACCATGAGTATTGCCTTCGACTAGGGGCTTGGGCAAATATATAAGACAAAAATAAACTAGATTGCTGCACTAACATACTTGCATGGAGTCCAAAAATTAGGGTTCTCCAGGACCTCTAGTGAGGATTTGAATAGAAGATTGTATAAGTATTGACTTAGATGATAGTTCGAGTTGAGAGGAGGTTACAGGGTTCTCGAAGGTAATGTTGGGAGAGTTATAGGCAGAGTTTTTCTAACCCCTCCACAGTGTTTCCTCTTTTCTATTTATAGGAGATAGAAAAGGGATGAGTTACCATGTGAGGTCAGATTATATGTATACCCCTTGGGGCAGCTGTCCTATACGAGAAGTCAGTTTTGACACTGTAGCTATTTGGCGGCTTGTTTCCAATATTCTGTCTGGTGAGCTGGCTGTCAGGTATGTCTGCCTTTGACCATGTACTACTATGGTCGAAGCTTCTATGGAATTGGTATTGGCCAACTGTTTTTGTCTTTGGCTTTGACTAGCTTGTTGTGGTCTTCGAATGTTTGGTTAATCTCGGAAGGCTTCGTGGACTTCGATGTTACCTTGCTGGACTTCTAGTCTCTTAATAGGCTTCGATGTAGCCTTCAAGAGCTCGACTGGTCTTAGGAGGCTGCGAGTAGGCTACTACAAGACTTGTATATGTTATCCATCCTACACCGTCACTTCGTTCTAACATACCAGTTAGGAACCTCTGAACATTTTAATAACTTGAAACCTAATCAACTATAAACCTCTATGATTGCTTTATTTACTTTGATTTGGAAGTGATTATATTATTTCTTGATCTACTTCTATACCATCTTGTGATACTACAATGTCCAAGAACATTCACTCACTCGAATTAATTTTATATCTGCACAGTTAAGCCTAGAACATATGACCTCAAAGTCTAAGCATAACTATCCAAAGATGTTCCAAATGCTCATTGATATGTTATAATGTCTTAGATAAATATAGTTATAATTTCCCTTACGCATCCTCAGAAACCACGGTATCAAAATCTTGAAGGTAACAATCCATACCTAACACCATTACGAATAACTTAACACCCAATTTTTTTTATATGGAAGCCTTCTACTAAAGACAATCTTCAAAATATCCTTCCCCATGAGTCTCAACCAGTACTAGTTCAGTCTCAATTCTACTTAGAAGATGACCAAACAACACCAGGTTGATTGAACCAATCATCAATACACTGCGATGCCTACTTATTAGACCATTAAGTGGGAACTTCCTACGTAAGATCTCGATGAATGATATAAACTCTAATTGTGATTCATCGCATGCTTACAAATTTACAAGATCCATTTGATGGGGTGAGATCAAAAATAAGTTTTATAACATTTCAAAATCTCTAGTGGATTCAGCATCTTATTAGTAAAAAATTCAAGGCAATTCATTTGAATTTACATCAGAAACTCACTTAATACCATGCTTTGTTCAACTACTTCAAGATATCTCCCTCCAAACTTCACATCCACCAGCACAATATAACCTCCATAAATTTTAGTTCAAATCCATCCTGAGGGATATATAGTTGTACATGAGTAACAAGCCTATCATACCCTAATAAGTAGTATATCCTTGTAATTTCTATTTATACAATGATCAGATTAAAAACTTTTTCCTCAATTTACGTTGTATATTTTACAATATCTAAGGATGACTTTGGAGAATCCCAACAACAGTCAAATACCTATAATGCTATCATTACTACCTGACTGCATCACAAACTTGCCAATGCTGAACTCGAAGCATCTACCAACACACAAGCTCACTAAGCCTTTTTAGAATCAGAGGCACCAATTAAAGACCACACCAGAAATATATATTACTCCTATAAACTTAGATTATTACAACCATACAACCAACCCAAGTATGACCTATATGTCTTTAATCCCCAACTATCACATCTTCATGATTCAATCATAAACTAACCTCTAATCTGAGCAACTCTCATGTGGCACACCGATACCCTTATATTTCGCATCTAAACCTAATGCGAAGAGGCAGTTAACACATGGTTGCAACATATAATCGCTTTGAAATATAATTTAGACATATATACCTCTAACATATAGTCTAGAATTGTTTTTGTTTATTCTTCCGGCTTGTATATACCTTAAGTGTCTGCTATCACGATTGCGGTCTCATGATTTATCCTAAAAATCCCTCGGCTCTCTAAATAATATTATAAAATATATATCTAGCCATCCATTGTAACCCTACTGATTCAAACTTCTTGAAATACAGTCCGAGCTCTAAGTTATGCATATATTAATTCAAATCTTCCAAAAGAAAAATCCCTACATGAAATTGGGAAGAAACTTGGATATAGTCTCACAAGCACTCATGTCAAGTGGAAGGGTCTACCCTTCGACCTAGTTCAAAATTAAACTACCTCAGTATCAGACTCACGCATTTCACATGTGATATGAACAGTCAGCATTGACACCTAGACCACGAACTGTTAAAGAACATAGATCGAGCACAACATAAGAATATGAACAAGTCAAAGACACCTATCTCCCACGAGCTTAGCAGTTACACAGTCAACTACCACTTATCTCATTATTCAGAGAACGTGCTTCAACATGATAACGAGTTATGGGTAAGGTCTATTTAAAGAAAAAGTTCTAGAGGAGATAGAGACAAAGAAAAACCAGATTTTCTAGACTCTAGCACATGAATTTCTAGATTCTTAACACCTAGATAATCTCGATCAAAAAATAGCTGTTATTGCTTTTACCAACGCGCTCCAGCTCGATTGCAAGGCCAAATAGCACCTCTTCTTAAACAAACCTACGATCTTGGAGGATATGATCACTAAGGTCAATAGGCATGTTGACCTGGAAAGGATGATGTCTGAAAGGCATAAATCTACTAAATCTGTCCTAATCGCTAAAGGTCCAACTACATAACATAATAGTGAACTGAAGGAGGACCAGGGTGATCAAAAGCGTTTCAAGGAGAACACTGGCAAACCTCAGAAAGGCAATTTATTAACCACGCCAGTCCTCCCCAAGATGAATGTCTGGCTCTCCACAAATTTTCCAATTCTATCAAAGAACATGTTCTACCACTTATCTCAACCGCTGGAACCAGTCGAAGGCAGACCATATTGCATGCATCATAAGGTAAATCATCACGATACTGACAACTGTTATACTTTACAGAGGTTGCTAGAATATATCTTCAAAGATGGGAGAATGTACGAATATATTGTTGATATAGAACCTTATGTACCACAGTAACATGATTGAGATTCATCAGATTAATAACTCTTACAGATTCAAGCGTAGGAGATTATCAGAATGTTGCGATCTAACACCTCAAGATAAAGAAGCAAAACCTCTTTCTGAGTCGAGCAATCATTGGCTTGGGATTTCATTCGAAGATTGTGACATCAATCGCATCAAATTTCTATATTATGATACATTAGTAATAATGCTCAAGATGAAGAAGTTTATCATGCATACAATGATGATCGATATTGGAGGCGGTATTAAGATTTTCTTTTAGAGTATAATTAACCAGATGGGATTGGTCGATCAAGTTATTCCAAGCGACACCGATATCAGTAGATTTAATGGTTCTAAAGAAGAATGAGTAGGTAAGATCATCTTACCTATTACAGTAGGACCATCCATAATTAACGTCATATTGTACATCATCAACGCCAAATCTCATTATCTCGGGATTATGGGTCGTTACTGGATCTACAACATGGAAGAAATTGTTTCCACTTATTATCAAGCACTACGCTTTAAACAAAATGATGGCATCTATGAAATAAAAGGTAGTTAAAAGCTTTCCAGAGCTTACAAGAATATCGTCTCTGCTATTCTAGATATATCAGGCAGATACGTTGCATAACAATTAAAGAAAGCTGGTCACATCGATGATCAACCTTCAGCAAAAGAACCTATAAAGTACATAGACATTGACGGACCTAGCCGAGATACTTTTATCAGTACCAAGTTGGTTCAGCACGAAAATGATACTCTCATTCACTTCTTATGAATGAATCGAGTCATTTTTGCGTAGAATTTTGAAGAGATTCCCGGGGTCAATCCATCCAAGGCAAGTCACAAATTGGCCATCAACATCACTGCCATGACGGTCAAGCAGAAATAGCGATAATACTCACTTTTTCTTTGAGATGAAGTCAACATTGAGATCGATAAGTTAATTAAAGTAGGGTTCATTCGAGAAGCTAAGTATTCGGATTGGATCTCTAACATCGTCGCAGTTCCTAGGAAGAATTAAAATGTTTGAGTTTGTATAGATTTCACCGATCTAAACAAACACACTACAATAGATACTTTTCCTCTTCCCACCATCTATTAAATTCTTAATTCTACGGTAGTTCACAAGCTCTTATCTATGATGGATGTTGCTTCTGGTTATAATCAGATACCTCTCTTAGAGGAGGATAAGGAAAAAACTACTTTTATCACTGAAAGAGAACTTTACTATTACAAAGTCATTCCCTTCGGACTAAAGAACGCAGACACAATATATCAACGGTTAATAACAACTATGTTCAGAAGAAAACTTGGGGAAATCGTTGAATTCTACATCGACGATCTCCTGTATAAGAGCATATAGTTAAAATACTACATCACAGATCTATCCACAATATTCAACATTCTATGATCTTACAGGATGTGATTCGATCGTGATAAATGCTAATTCAGAGTATATTCAGGTAAATTCCTCAACCATCTCATCAGTAAGAAGGGGATTGTGGCCATCCAAATCAAATTTGAGCCCTCCTCAACATGCCATCTTCAAAAACAACGATAAACGTACAAAAACTTACATGCAAGATCGCTGTCATCAGCTAATTTGTTTCTAAATAATCAAATCGCTGCTATTAGCTGTTCCTATTACTCGGAGGTTGTTCCAAACGAGGAAAAGTTCAACCCAACAAAGAGATCCAATGGACATTAAAATGCGAGTTAGCTTTTTAGGAACTCAAAACCTATCTCGGGAAGTCTCCCATCATGACCACCCTAGTAGACAATGAGGAACTAATCATCTACATGGTAGTTTCAAATACTTCTATCAACTTGATTCTTATTCGACTTGGGGGGAAGGTCGAAAAGCCAATCTATTTCATCAGTAAAACCCTCACTCTAGTGGAAATAAGGTATTCTAAAATCAAGAGACTTTGTCTAACTCGTGTTTACACTTCGCAAAAACTTAATCACTACTTCCAAGCTCATTAAGTCAAAGTCATGATGAACTACCCGCCCGAGAAGTTTTGTGCAAAAAGAAAAAATCACGAAGAGTGCAGCAATGGTTAGTCAGTTTAGGAGAACATGATATCAAGTTCAAGCAATGTTATTCAGAAAAGGGTCAGGCCATTATCAATTTTCTTGCGGATTTTCCTGTGGATGATCCCGATTGGGAGTAGCACGATCCTGACCTTACAGAAGAAATTACAGAGGATCCACCGACCAAAACATTTGACGAGCGAGCTGAATAAATTACAAGGAAAGGGTAGAGACTTCTTACAGATGGTTCAATAGAACCTACAGGGTTAGGAATTAGAATCGTATTAATTACCCCTTCCAATGACAAAATTGAGAAATTAATTTGTTTAGATTTTAAAGCCTCTAACAATGTCACAGAATACGAAGCTTTAATTCATAGACTCGACCTCGTATCGAGCTTGACGTCCCAGAACTCTTAGTCTACACAACTCTCTATTCATCGTTTACCATTACTCAGAACAGTATAAGAAAAATGGCAAGATGATTAAATATGTAGCCTTCGTTGCCGATAGAATGAGCAATTTTGTGAAAGCGACTCTGGACTATCTCTCTCGAGGTAAAAATAGATACGCCGATTCCCTAACTTATTAAGCTGGGGTCTTGGGTACAGAAGCATGATATCTACAGATTGAAGTGATATCCAGCCCTAGCATTGATCTCTATTCGGTATGCACGATCAACACTGGGGGCGATGAAGAGGAGTACGACGATTGACAAAAACCTTTTGTCACCTTTTTCAGTCCAAAGAATGAATGTGAGAGGCCCTTCCAACAGATCCCAAAGAGCGCCGACAGTTGATCGAAAACTTTAAGTGCTACACAGTTTAGAACGGTCGTCTTTATCGCCGCTCAGTCACAGGGCCTTATCTTATGTGCCTCTCAAAGAAAAAAGTAGATAAAATTCTCAAAGGCTTACATGAAGGAACTTGTGGCTCCCATACCGCAGGTCGATCACTCGCTAACAGAGCAATTACACAATGAGTATTCTGGCCAGGAATGCGGAAGAAAATTGAAGAGTATTCACGTAAATACGACACTTGTCAACGACATAAACACATGATTCGCGACCTTATACTCGAACTACATGTAAGCAAGGTGTTTTGGCCATTCAAGCGGTGGGCGCTCGATCTCGTTGGAGAATTTCCTATTACTCCAGGTAACCGACAATTCCTACTCGTAGCAACAGATTATTTTACAAAATAGGCAGAAACGATTCCACTCTGTTGAACTAGAGAAGAAGAGGTCATTTTTTTTTATCTTGGAATACATCATCATACGGTTTGGATACCCCCACCTAATTCGGATCGATAACGGGCCACAATTCGTTGGTGAAAAGGTCATAGCCTTCCTCAACAAACACAATATCATCCATTCACCATCCAATCCATACTACCCTCAAGTCAATGGCCATGTTGAAATCACCAATAAAACCATAGTGGATGGGCTCAAGAAAAGGCTTCAATCACAGAAAAAAGGAAATTGGATACGGGAACTTCTATACGTCTTATGGGTGTACCGTACTACTCTACGTGAATCAACTGGATGTTTCCCCTTCTTCCTGGCTTATGGAACAAAATCCGTCATTCCAATAGAATACCACCATCCTGTCAAAGATTATGAGCTAACAAACGAAGAAAATGAGTTTGAATTGGCCTGCAATATGAATTATATCGATGAAACTAGGGAGCGCGCTATCGCCAACTTAGGTCGATATCACCATATGCTGGCTAGCTCGTACAACAGAAGAGTCTGAACCCGTGAGTTCCAAATAGATGATCTCGTCCTCAAAGAGGTCCTGCAACACAGAAAAGAAGCACATGCTGGGAAGCTGGCAAAAAATTATGAAGGTTCATTCCTCATCATTGGTCAAACTAGTCTGGGATCATACTATCTTATGACAGAGCAATGAGTTCGAATCCCAAATCTATGGAACACTGAGACTAAAATGGTACTATCATTAAGTCTATGGTTTCTCCATTTTAAAATTATCGTTCTTTCCATTCCAAAAGTGAGATTTCAATCTCCATATAGCATACATTCCATTCTACTCAATGAAAACTTCAAAGTTTTTTTCCACATTACTTTCTACTTACGTAGATACTACTAAATCTCATAGATTAAAGCAAAGGTAATACTAGCTTTCAATCGACCTCTATACACAGATTAAAGCAAAGGTAAAACTAGCTTTCAATCGCCCCTCTAAACATATTAAAGTAAAAGTAATACTAACTTTTAATCGACCTCTATACACAGATTAAAGCAAATTTAAAACTAACTTTCAATTTCCCGTCTAAATAGATTAAAGCAAAGGTAATACTAGCTCTCAATCGACCTCTATACATAGATTAAGGAAAAGGTAAAACTAACTTTCAATTGCCCCTCTAAGCAAATTAAAGCAAAAGTAATACTAGCTTTCAATCGACCTCTATACACAGATTAAAGTAAAGGTAATACTTACTTTCAATTGCATCTATGAATATATCTGCGATTTAAACAAATAGAATACTAGTTTTCATTCAAAGATCTCTAACAGACATAAGATAAAGCAAATGTAAAACTAGCTTTCATCTCTCAATATGTCTGGAACTATAGGTTACTTCAATAGATTACTTTTACATGCTAATCCTAAAGGTTCTTCTCTGCTTATGGGAGGTCAGCTACACCTTCCCCTACAACAGGAGGACATTCGGCCATAAAATTTGATGCTCAAACAACTACAATAATCCAGCCTTGCTTTACCAATTCAACAGGTAGGGAACCTAGCTCCATTTCCATGGTATTCATACAATTTCCTTGATCTATATCAATTTTATAAATACATCCTCGGGACGGCAGACAGCTGTATAAGGTATCCCTCTCAAACTTCAGCCTTCTTACTTCCTCTACAAAGTAGGCAATAGTAACCATTAGCTCCTATGAGCGAAATATTTCTTGGACAAAAGAGTTTTGATCGAGCATAACTACGTCGGAGAAACGCTTTTGTAATCTCTGGTGACAATTTTTCAAGTTTTTGTACCACTCGTCTTGCCACTCCATGTGCTTATCTGTGCGTGATATAATCTTATGGTGATCCTTCATCTTCTCTATTGCTTTATCTAACTCTGTCTTGTTCGTCATCTTCAACTCTACCAATTAAGTACTAAGTTCCTCAAGTTCCCTGGGATTACCTTCACTTCCCCTTGCAGGAGCCTTCTTCAATAAGTCATCCTTCTTCCTCAACAACTGATCCTTCCCCCTGATCACCCACTCTAACTCACGCTCTCTTCGATGAACGATATCTAATTTATCTTGGCTCACCCTTAAACGTTCATTTTCTCTCTATACATGAGCCTAAATTTGAACTGCATCTGCCTCCATCTCTTTAATTTAAGCTGATAGGTCAGCCATATCACTTTTTACAATAAAGACCCCAACATTAACTTTTTTCTTCTTCGACTGCTCTCCAGTGTCGGCCTTCTTGACACACAAATTGGCCATATCCAAATCTTCTATCAATTGGGCCATCTTCTCATTCAATTCATCACATCGTCTTTGAACCATCCGAAAATCCATATCTTTAGCAGGCAAAGCCTCACTCAATTGATCAGCTACACTTTTAGACTGGGCTAGGTCAGCTCAACCTTTTCCAGGCTCGCTATATTTCCGAGTCAGTTCACTCCTCAAATCTGTAGCAATACTTACAAAATTTGCCAAATCAACTCGCGCTTTCTCAAGCTCGTCTATTTTCCTGGTCATTTGACCCTACAAACTAGCTACAAAATCTCGTATTAATTTTTTTGACACTTCTAACAATTGAATACAGTATCAAGTCATATCCGCCTCTTTACTTTTCACCATCACCGTGTTAATCTGACTTTTGAGCTTCGCTGCCCCATCATTCGCCTCCACGAGCTTCCTTTGCACCTTTTCTATTTCAATATCTCTTACCTCGATTTGTTGAGTTAAGTCACAAGCAATTTTTCTTACCTTGGTAAACTGGATCTGCACTTTGACATGTCGATCCTCCCTATCTTCATATGCCTCTCTAATCCGATCAAACTTCGCTGCAAACTCATGGTTATATTGGAGTGCCTATTGTTTACTCAAACGAACAGTCTCAATTCGACCTACATCACAGGTACAATATATCAAGTTCAAATTAATAATATAACAAAAATACAATCAAATCATAATACAGGTGACTTTCAAAATTCTAACAGATTTCTATTTTCTGACAATATATTATTGTGAGACTGCTTCTAAACTTAAGGTTGAATTATTATCTCAGTTCCTTGGCCATAACATCTATATCTAATTTTAAGGTACACATTTTCAATGATCTAATCTTCTATACACTTTGGTATTATCTTGACATGCTTGATTACCATCGCCCCTAAACTTCTAATATATTTATAATATATTTCAATTTTCCTAATTTTACTTTGTAACTCTAAAGTAATGCAGCATTCAAGTCAAATATTTTTTGCTCTTCTCTAACCTATAGCTCTGCTTGCGAAGTCAACAGGGATGCTGCGGCGTCTTTCTCCTTAGCAAGATCATTCTCTAACTCCTTAATTATGAGGCGCATATCCTTAAGTTCTTACAAACAATGTTTAAAAATATCGCTTAGCTATCCGAAATTTATCCTACAAAGCAATATTCATTACAATTACAGTTTTCCAAACCACTCAAAAATACACAGCCAAACTACAAAAACTTCACTTTACCTTCTCATTGTCCTCCCCCGATTCTCTAGATCAGTCCTGGGAGATAACGAATATGACCCTCTTACCACAACATAAGCAGGAGCCTCCTCTTCTCCTTCGTCCTCTTCGATGTAGTTACTAGCCATAATGGATTTAACATCAGCTTTTGGGTATGCCATTACAAGAAGTTGGCACCCAAGTCTATCGTGTTGAACTACGTCATCATCCAGGTTCTTCTGTCCCTCCTCAGTAAGCTCACTTATCAGTACCTTCTGCACAACCTTCACAGCAACCAACCGCTCTCCCCTTAGAGCCAAATCGGATTCAAGTCGAGTGACCTTCTCAAGCTTGACTTTCCCACTCTCGAGATCAGCTTTTCCCTCCCCGATCCCGAGGCAGATACCCTTCATCAAGCAAACAGTCTACAATAAAGCTAAACATACTTTTAGCTCGAATCCAAATACAAAGTTCAGAAATAAACAAGACCTTAAAACTTACCATTTTTCTCAACTCCAACTATGTAGAGGTACTCAGTTCCTCAACACCCTTACAAGCTGCAATCCTCACCCTGTCATCCACAGCTCGCAGCTCATATATTCCTCAACAGGTCGGCTCTCCAATACCTTTACCCCAATCTCATCAGCAGGAGGATCTATCCTCCTCTTCTTCATATCCCCCTCGAACTCCTCACTCACCGTGGTTCCAGAGGCCGAGCCACTCTTCACAATCTTCTTCTTTGGGAATTTCAGGGTTAACTTGCTCAAAGTTGTCACTTCCGGAATACCCTCAAAATTTATATCAAAAGCCCTCGATAAAACTGGGCTTTTCACTCCATCTACCTCTCTCTTTTTACTTTCTCCAACCCCTGTCATTAGTCTCTTTGCCTGAGACTTTGTACCTTCTCGGACCAACTATTAGCTCTTTTACTTCTGTTGATGCCGAACTTTTCTAGAACTATCTCGAGCTTAACCCCTTCTAGAGCAACAATATCTAGCAGTGACTCCTTCCTTGTCACCTTCGACGGAAGACCTGTAAAACAAAGCAGACACATTGTTAAATAATAGAACAACTTTTTAATTATAGTAGTTCGATATTATGTGATTCACTAACTTTTCTTCGCAATTCTATACAAAAGTTCCATCGATTCTTCATCCTCTCTCTGAAGACAATTACCTTTTACCCAAATCACATGGTCATTTTACAGTGTAATACTATAAAAATACGCGCCAAGCGGTCGAGACAAGCTCGAACAAAAATACGCGCCCCCAGATGCAGCATAGTATTTTACAGTGTAATACTATAAAACGTCCTCAGGAGTGATTCTCCTCTCCACTTTATTTCCCTCCTATAATCTATTTAGACTCTCACACACATTGATCACCTCTTATATATTCCCATTCAGTTTGGCCGGACAAACCCCTATTGCATTCATTATACCTTTAACCAGATTGTTAAGGAGTAATATCAGTCCATATTCCAATTAAGACAAATAACATAGAAAACCCTCGTCTAGGTCGACTTGGACATTCCCATCAAAATGCTCAAGAGAGATCGATTCCTCCAGTCCCCTATCCGATTTCTCCTTTCTAAATTAGGTAACAAAAATAAGTGTTCTTCCCCCGTTGCTACAGTACAACCTCTAAACAACCTTCCGGCATGTTCTACAACATTGCCCCATACTCCAGCTGCAATAGCTTTGGCTTTACAAAACTCTTTGAATGCATCAGAGTTTGGAGGGTACGATACCAATTTTCTAGGGAAGTCTGAAAATTGAACACATACTACTTCGTCCTCCCCCTCAGATTCTATATTTACAGGTTCTACATTATCATACTCTATCGTACGACTAGAGGTCGACGTCTCCATATCAGGTGAAGCCACCATCTCAGATGTAGGTTTAATGGATGTGATTTGCTTCTATAATAAATTCTCCTCAAAATCCAACCTACACACATCTACCATACATCCATCATATTCATATCCCTTTTTACACATAAATAAAACAAATTTTTATAAAATTACAATAAACATCAAGTTTTCAAAATTTGAAAAACCAAGAACTTTCAAACCCACATTTATAAAATTACAATAAATAACAAGTTATCAAAATTTGAAAAACCAAAAACTTTCAAACCCACATTAATTAAATCATGATTCATTCACCAACCTTCAACGTCTGAATATGAATATAAGGCTACACCAAAAAATTTTTCGCCACAGAACTGTCTCTCCAACGTCTAGATTCTTTCTCTATAACCTTCTCTCCCCTTCTACAAAGAGTACTTTTACCCATCTCTTATATGAATCTCTATAATTTTATCTATTTTCTCTCCAATTGTTCTTCAATTTTTTAAAAGTTGATAAACGTTTGAATGAGGAAGATGAACTACTATTTATATTTTGTCTCTCTAACTTCTGGTAGTTACAGGGAATAGTACGAGCCGCCCTTGATTTTAGAACTAAGGCGTCCCTTCCACAATTAATGTTAGACGTTTCACACCTTTTCGGTGAAAATACTTCCCCATCATCACCCCCAGTCATATATTTTAATATATTCCCACCTCTCTTACCCAAATCTTTCTCTGACCTTCCCATACTCATGATGACTCAACACTCATACGCAATCGAACTTTCACTGCAAATTACATAAGAGAAAAAATTCAAAGCTGGTCTACTTCTTTAAGTCCTACTTCTGCTACTTATAGAATTGTTGGCGTCATTTCCAAATATATCACATTTCAAAATTCAAAATTTTTATTCACAAATAGTTCTAAACAACTTTACAACAGAAAATGAATAGTTCATACAAATTTTTTACCTACATTCAAATTATATTTATTTGACCTCATTCAATTACCTCCCTCACATATAATTACACATAAAAAATCAAATATTCCCCGGGGAGCTACACCTAATCAGTTCGCCCTCAGTAATCCTCACATTTTCCTCCTCGATCTCTTTCTCAACAATTTGCCTCACAACCACTTTTTGCGCTGAAAGCTCCAGAATCACTTAACGGAATATCTCAGGGTAAAAATGGTGCCTAATCTCAAGTTCTCTTTCCCTTATACTCAGGCCTTCGAACTGCAGTTTAGATTTAGGCAAGTCAAAATCGTAGTCTAACAACCCAAAAATCCTCTATCGCACTTTTATAATCTTTATCTCCAATCTCAAGTTCTCTCTCAGAGCGAGTCCTTACCATTTTCTCTTTCTTCCTCCTCTTTACCTCACATTCCCCCCATATTTATATACTTTTTAAGATAACTTCAAATCTCCCGCATTCCGTGTATATTATATTCTATTTTTCCATATCCGTAAACCCTAAAGATCATGATAGAAAATTATTTAAACTTATCTATTCAAATCAACCTCTTTGGATTCGTCCTATCCCATTTTAACCTACTCCTCACAATCTCTCCACCTATAAAACATTTCCAAGCAAGAACTCCATAAGCTCGAAATTTTCAATTTCTACATATTCTATATCTGGAAAGATATTCTTCCCCCATGATTCTATAATTTGTTCAGTTCGATATATATTTTCACACATCTACATATTTACACAAACCCATTTTTCACATATATTAACATATATTTTCAATAATTCTACTAAATATAACTTTATTTTTTAGTTCGACTTCCAATATTATATTTTCTTCCTATAAACATACATATATATACTTCTTCAAGCTCGATTTCAGTCGAAAGAGCTAATTTTTTCTATTAATACAGAGTTTGAACAAAAGCTTTTTCATTATCTTGAATATCAGTTACAAGTACTTTATAGATAATAAGTTTTTAGATACTTTACAGATGATAAGTCTTTCAGATACTGTTACAGATCATTCCAAATGTTATATGTTACTTTTCAATGATGTTTTACTCAAAGAATCTTCTGAAGAAAATTGGAACTGGAAATCACCGAGGATCCTTCTTCCTTCATACCATTTACTTCTACAAGAAATTGAGGAAGCTGAGGTGTCATTTCTTGAACTAACCCTCCAATAGAAGGCCTTCTTCACGCTAATAAATTATATTTGTGCAGGAGTAAGACTTCCAATCTCTGTCTCTCTCCTCCACCATCATCGCCTCTTCCTCCATAACCCCTACCAACTAAGAGTTAGTAGAGATTAAAGGGAGTCTTACCTTAGAATCCAGTCCTTCACAGGATACCGGCGATACTGCCTCGCAAATACGTTGTCCCCTACATATGTCTCCTCAACCTTGTCCTCCACAAGGATGTGGAGGCATCTCCAGTGTTGCTCCCCTGTCAAGACAACGTAATAAAGTCTCCATATACCGTAATTCCATAATATGTCGTCCTCAGCTTTAGCTGCTTTATCTTCTGACATATCATAATACATCGGTGGTACGGGAATTGGGGTGGGCAACTCCAGAGATTGGTCCCCAAAGTATCACAACTTCAATCTCTGAATTTTAGCAGACACTTTCTCTTCATATACCATTCTCCGAGTCTTTTCCATGATCTTTAAGAAAATATAGAAGAAATTACAGCCACAATGCACTTTGCCAGAAACTCAAGTACAAGTACTATTTATATCAAACTCATATTTAATGCGCAGGTACGTTTCCAACGCAATCATCATTCAAAGCAGAACCACTCTCGAAGCCCCAAACATCAAATACATCAATCCTTTCCATCTTATAAATGTAAGATACATCCCTCCATAAATACATGCCGAGTACCCAACCAGTTAAATTTCTATTAAAACATCATATCATTTATACTTCCAACACCAACAATTCATAGGTCCTTTTACAACCAAAGACACTCGTGCCTTCAATTTGATGGGGCGATTGGAAGGGCCTACCCTTTGACCTAGTCCAAAATCAAACTACCTTAGTATTAAATTTAAGCATTTCACACGTGACATGAATAGTCAGTATTAATACCTAGACCAAGAACTAATAAAAATGTGGATCGAGCACAATTGAAGAATATGAACAAGTCAAAGACACCTGTCTCGCCATGTGCTCAACAGTTACACAATGAATTACCACTTACCTCATTATTCAAAGAACGTGCTTCAGCACAATAATGAGTTATACGTAAGGTCTATATAAAGAAAAAATTCTAGAGAAGATAAGGACCAAGAAAAGCTAGATCATTTTTTAGACTCAAAAATATGAATTTTTAGATTCTTAACACCACAAAATTTCTTATTTCAAGATCAAGTATTTCTAGTTTGTGAGATCACTTGTAATAAGATATTAGCCTCAAGCAATAAAAGTTACTGTTACTAAAACCCTCAACTTGAGGTTGTGGTTTTTTACCTATTCAAAAGTTTTTTACGCTAAATAGCCTGTGTCATTTCCTGCTTTACCTTAATTTTTGTCACATGTACATTTGGTGTAAGAGCTAATTTTGAGCTATTTCAAGCATCAAAATTAGGCCATTACATTAAGTGCAACAAAGGACGTGCAACACAATACCTATAGTGCAATGCGCTTAGGCTATAACCGAACCTAATAATCCTAACGATGACTCAACTCTCGACAACTATAACCTCAAACTCCACTATAGGCCATTGTAATCAGGTTCAAACAAGGCTATAATATAGGACTCACGTATTTAAAACAATCAATATTTTATAGTAATAAAATTTTATAGTACAAAATTTTATATCTTTAAGAGTTACTAGCATTTAACTATCTATCATGTTTTCCAATTCAGACCTAGAGCCTCAGCTCTGATACCAATAAGTGTAACACCCCGACTGGTAAACCAGCCGACATGCCATAAGTATATCAGACTAACGCGGTGGAAGCCTAGTATACATAGGGAAAGTCCTACCCAAAATTCGATAACACTTCCCCAAATATTGAACTTCTCAAATTTTTACCTGTAAGAAAGCCTGCGGAATTTGTATGGCACTCAAGTAAAAATATAATCCTTTGGTTTGAGGGCGTTTGGCCAGTATACACACAACACGTTCCCAATTTATGAGATTATTAGTTCCACACAATCGCATGACAACAATTGTAACGATAAAACAAAAGACATATACATCGATCTCCCAAAATGATACATATGTATGGGTTTAGTGAAAATAATATTATACAATGTAGAATTTACCTTAAAGAATCATAACGGCTCACCCTTATTAACCTACGTAAAAAGACTAGGTAAGCTTGATCAAATCCCAAGGTTCAACGACTCCTTTAAATCCCTTGCGATTGCCTTTTTTTTAAAGGAAAGTCAATTTTATATAAGGGCCCGTAACCCTGAGTTTCCAACCCCATGGGGTTTCAAACCCATGACTCTTCTCTTAGTAGTTGTTCACAACCACCACTAGGCCAAGAGCCTAATGGTCTTTGATGCCTTTCTAACTGAAATGTGGTAGAAGAGGAGGACAACATTGTAATGGCCTAATTCCGTAAGCTCAAGATGGCAAGGAATTAGCTCTTACACCAATTTTCCTATAACAAAAACTAATATAAAATAAGAAATGACACAGGTGATTTAGCGTAGAAAACCTTTCTATTGGTAAAAAAACCACGACCAGGGTTTTAGTAACAGTGACTTTTATTGCTTGAGGTTAATATCTTATTACAAGTAATCTCTCGAACTAGAAATACATGATCTTGTAAATAAGAATTTTGGTGCTTGAGAATCTAAAAAATATAGTTTTTTTTGTTATTTCTCATATATATATATTTGGGTCATTTGTTTCTTCTGAAACTTTTTCTTTATATAGGCCTTGCCCACAATTCGTTATCGTGTGGAAGCACATTCTTCGAATAATGTGGTAAGTGACGGTTGACTGAGTAACTATTAAGTTCGTGAGAGACAGGTATCTTTGACTTGTTCATACTTTTCTATTATGCTTAACCCGCGTTCTTCATTAGTTTGTAGTGTAGGTGTTAATGCTGTGTATTTATGTCACGTATAAAATGTGTGAGTCTGATATGGAGGTAGTTCAAATTAGAAATAGTTCAAATTGAGGGATAGGTCCCTACAATCGCCCCTCGCAACTGAAGTCACGAGTGGCTTTGGTTGAGAAAGAATATATGGGTCTATGGTTTTTGGAAGTTTGGAAAAAAAGGATGTATTACTGCGGATTTGACTGTATGGAAAATGTGTATATTTTTATGGGGGGATGTTTTTGCATTGAATGATGATGAGAATATTGATGTACGCAACGCTTGGGGTGTTGAGAGTTTCTTCTGTTTTGAATGATGATGCTTGGAAAATGTACTTGTACATTAAATATTAGGGTTATATAAATAGTACCGGTACCGAGGATTCTAGTAAAGTACGCTGTTTGTTGCAAAATTCTATGGAAGTCTAGATTGACAATGGTGAAGACCCAGAGAATGGTTTACGAAGAGATAGCTTCTACTAAGATGTTGAAGTTTAAGTTGAGATATTTCGGTAATCATTCCTTGGAGATGCCCACCCCCGTTCCCGTTCTATCAATGTATCAGGGTATGTCAGAATAAGAAGCGGCTGAAGCTGAAGAAGATTTTTACTATATGTGGAGATTTAATTACGTTGTCTTGACGGGAAAGCATCGTTGGAGGTGTCTCTGCATACTTGCAAAAGACAAGGTTGAGGAGACAGATGCGGGGGCCGGTATAATTTTGATACAGTTTAACCAGTATCTTGCGTAGGACTGGATTCAAAGGTCAGGTTCACTTAATCTTTACTAACTTCTTGATGGTGGTGGTTGTAGAGGAGGAAATGGTGGTAGTGGAAAAGGGAGATGAAGAGTAAAAATCTGCCCCTACACAATCATCATTTTCTTGGCGCTAAGAAGTTCTTGAGTTTGAAGAGTTAGTTCAAGGACGGACACCTCTGCTTTCATCTCCAGACTTCCTCCAAACCTAGTTTCTGGTCAGAGTAACATGGTATAAAGGGCGAAGGATGTTTGGTGATTGTCCAGTTCCAACTCTGATTTCCAATGCCTGCTTTGCTCCAGGAGAGTCTTGGAGTGAAACATCACTGAAAAGCTGTTGAACTGAAGGATTTGTCATTTTCAGAGTACCTGAAATATTTTTTATCTACAAAGTACCTGAAAGACTTGTTATTTTTAAAGTCATTGTAATTTCAACTCGAGCTTAAATAAAAATGTTTATTCAAACTCTGTGTGATAGATAGAATTAACTCTTGTGATTGAAATTGAGCTGTGATAAATATTGATGTATGAGGAGAGGACGATATGAATTATATAAGGTCAAGCCTAAATCTATTCGAGCTGTTAGAATCCATATCTGGGATGAAAGACGTGTATAAATTTATCTCTAACTGAATAACTTAGATCTATTGGGGGAGTTAGTTGTAGAAGAATTAGAGTATTAAGGAATTGGAAATTTGAGCTCAGGGAGGCCATCTTGAAATATTTAATTTAGAGAGAATAAGTTCAAGATGTAGTAGGCCGACTAAGTAGGTTGAATTCATTGAGGTCGATGTGGATATATAAGTTAAAATAATTTTTACTCAGGATACCAGGGTTTTCATTTGTAAAAGAACTTAATAAAAATACAAATTATGGAGGATTTGAAGTGATCTAGAAAATTGCATAAATAAGGGAAAAGTGAGTTTTAAGTGGAAGAAATAGAAATTATGTGGACTCAATCTAAGAGAATTCGTTATGCCGCTGAGGGACAGTTGGCAATAAAGATCGCTAAAGTGCGGGGACGGATTTTTGTCCTGTTAGATTATGATGCTGACTTGCCAGTGACCAAGTATCAGTTTAAAGGTTTAGATTAGATGGGTAGGAAACTTGAGTTAGGACGTTGCTTATACGAGGAGCTATTTCGGAAAGTGATTGTGGAGCTTTCAGCTCGAAAAGGGGTTGTGAGATTAATTGTTGAAGAAGAGATCGAGTTGGAAGATGTGAGGATTGTTGAAGGTAAACTGATCAGGTGTGGCTCCCCAGAACATCTGGTACATTTCAGGTGCAATTATTTATAACAGAGTGAATTTGAAAATTTGAATATGTCATCTTTTGTTGCAAATGTTGTTTGTGACTATTACGAAAAATAAATTTGAAAATATATTTTGAAATGTCCAGGGCTTTTGAAATGACTTTAACACTTCTATAAGTAAAGGAAGCAAAAATTTAAAATGCAGACAACTTTTAATTTTGATTTTGTTATAATTATAGGGAAAGTTTGATTGCGTGTAAGTTTTAAGTCATCATAAGTGTGGGGAGGTCAGTGGGAGATTTGGGTAAGAGAGATGAAAATATATAAAAATATAGGGTAGAGGGCAATGATAGGAAGGTATTTTCACCGAAAAGATGTAAGACGTCTGACATTAACTGTAGAAGGGATGCATCAGTTCCAAAACTGAAGGCGGCTCATGCGAGGCCCAATAATTACCACAGTTAGAGAGAAAAAATATATAAATAATGCTTCATCTTTTTCAATTAAGAGTTTATCAACTTCTGAAAAATTGAAGAGCAGTGAGAGAGAAAAGAGAAAAAATAGCAGAGAATTTTGTAAGAAATTAATCAAGAGTGATAATCAATCAAAGCGAGAAAGAGTTACAAAGACTGATTCACAAAGGTGGTTATATAGCATCGTTGTGAGGGAAGGATTTGGCACTGCGTCAGATTCATATTTTGACATTGAAAGTTGGCAGACGTTTTGTGATGCTGTGAATGTTCTTCTTTTTAAAGTTTATTATTATTTTTTGTGTGGTATTCAAATCTAAAAATTATTATTTATAGCAACCTATAAAAATCTGTTAGAGATGTTTGTAAAAAAGAGATACGAATAATATACGTATCTGTGGGATATATATGTACAAGATAATGATAAAATACCTGAACTTATATGTAGGTTGATCGTGAGGAGTTTTGTGTAGAATCAAATCCACTGCAAAGTTGTAGTTGATATGGAGACTTCACATATTCTAGAGGCCTCGACCTTCGGTCGTTCGGCTGAGTCTGAAAGTGTAGTATTCATGAGAGAGGACAGAGTAGAAGTTGTTTAATTTCCAGATTTCCCTTGAAAATTGGTGTCTTATTTTCCAAATGCTGATGTGCTTAGAGAGTTTTGTAAAGCCAAACCTCTTGTAGGGGGAAGATGGGGTAATTTTGTAGAACATGCTGGTAGGAAGTTTAGAAGTTGTATGGTAGGATCTGGGGAATAACATTTCTTTTTGTTGGCTAATTTAAAGAAGGAGAAACTAGATAGGGGGTTAGACAAATTGATCTCCTTAAATTTTTATAATGGAAATGTCCAGGGCGACCCTGGAGAGGGTTTTCTGTGTTACCTATCTCAATTAGAGTATAGGCTGAGTCTGCCCCATAACAATCTTGTAAAAAGGATTATGCATATCATTGGGGCATATTCTATTTAGTTGAACGGGAACATGTAGGAGGTAATAAATGTCTGTAAATTTTTGAATAAGTTATGGAAGGAGAATGAGGTTGAGATGAGGATATCTTCTGAAGTTGTCTTGGAGTTTTATGGTGTGTAAAACTATTCTGTAAGTGGAGGGGCATATTTTTTTGTGAGTTCGACTCGACCTCTTTTCTTCGATCTGAATTCATCAGGTCGAATGTGGAATGATAATATGATATGGGTGAAGGGTGATTGCCTTCAGGGAGATGATGAAGAACCCATAAAACTTCAATGTATAACTGTGAAGCAAAGTAACTATAATAACGTATAATATTGAACTACAAAGATCAAATATTGTTTTTTTGTTGATAATGTATTGTTGTTTGACAGGTCCTTCGTCGAAGGTAAAGAGGAAGAAGTCCTTGTTAGACGTTGCTGCTTAGGAAGGGACTGAGCTCGAGGTTGGGCTGAAAGAACTTACTATTAGTAGAAAAAAATGAGCTAATAGCAGGTCTGAGAAAGTTCAAAAGTCTCAAGCAATGAGGCTAATAATGGTATTGGTGGTAACAAGAAGAGGGGAGCTGATGGAGAGAGAAAAATAGTTTTACCAAAGGCCTTCAGAGTTAATTTTGCAAATGTGCCAGAGTTCACTACGCTGAGCAAGTTAGCTCGAGCATTTCCAAAGAAGAGGATGTTGAAGCGTGGCTCGACCTTCGGTACCACAGAAATTGGTGAGGTCGAGAGAGAGGCGAAGAAGAAAAGGGTATATCCTTCTTCTGAACTGATTGGGGCAAAGGACGTAGAGAATCGGCCTGATATAGAAGATGAGTTGAAAGCGGTGGAGGAAAGGGCGAGGCTTGGAACTCACAATGGTGAGGAGGAGATGAGAAAAATGGTAAGTTTGACGATTTGAATATCTTATGAATTATATTTTGTAGTTCGGGCTAAAAAAATATGGTCGATGATTGTGTGTTTTTTTGTAGGCTGCACGCTTGATGAAGGGGATTTGCCTCGGTATGGAGGAGAAAGCCGAGCTCGAGAAGGGGAATGGTGAGCTCGAGAAGAAGGTAACTCATTCAAAAACTGACTTGGCTAGGTAGGGGAAGCGACTGGACTCTGTGAAGGCTGCGCAAGAGGTGGAGATAAGCGAGCTGATAACAAAAACGGGAAATTTTTTGGAGGAGGTGGTAATCCAGTGTGATAGACTTATGCGCCACCTTCTGAAAATGGGGTACTCCAAAACTAAGGTAAACAATATTATGGAGGATACCTATGTTGAACAGGAGGAGGTGGAGGATGATAGAACTGGCGTAGTGAGAGGGTTGAATGGAGTTTCTCCCTAGAGTGTGTAAGAGAATGAAAGGGATGATGATCTCAACCCAGAGAATTTAAATGAAAAGGTAGAGTAGAATTGTTGACTATTTGGTTATGTTATTATGAGGGGTTTGGGAACTGTAATTGTATGGATCCATGTAGGATAGATTTTTGTAGACTAAGTTATACTTGTAAACCTTGTTTGTAGGAACATAACGATATGCACCTCAGAATAAAAGAATTAGAGAATGAGCTCGCTAAGGAGAATGACGCCTCAACGCCTCTATTGACTTCGCAAGCGGAGTTACAGGTTAGAAAATAAGCAGAAATATTTGACTTGTATGCTTCATTACACTAGAGCTGCAAAGTAAAAACTAGAGCGTAGAGATAGACCAAAAACTTGCTAACAGTTAGGGGCAATGGGTACTCAACTGTATATAGATAATATCAAAATGTTAAAAAAGTAAGAATATAGAGAATGCGCACCTTGGAATTGGAAGTATATTTTATTGTTCACCGAATTGGGATCATACTTTGACCTTAAGTATAGAAGCAGTTTCATACAGTAGATGTCAAAAAATAGAAATTTTATTTAGAAATAAGATGTATGTATTGAGTGAGAGTCCTAAATCAAACTTGATGTATTATATCTATAATATGTAGGTCAAATTGGAGTCAGCTCGTTTGAGCGAAAAAGAGACATGCCAATGTAACCAAGAGTTTGCGGCAGAATTTGATAGAATTAGAGAGGCAAATGAAGATAGGGATGATCAACACGTAAATGTACATTTCAAGTTCTTCAAAGCAACACAAACCGTTGATGACCTCACTCAAAAGATCGAAGAGAAGGATACCGAAATTAGTAAGGGACAAAAAGAGCTCGTGGAGGCGAAGGTAAAGGCAATGAAACTCAAAAGCCCAAATAATACACTGATGGTAATGAGTAAAGAGGCTGATATGGCTCAGTACCATATCCAGGCGTTAGAAATCTCAGAGATAGAATTATGCCATTTTGTGGCCAGTCTGAAGGAACAAATGATCAACAAAATGAATGAACAAGAGCAGACTCGAGCTAATTTAGTGAATACCAGGAGCAAACTAGAGCAATTGAAGAATAAAATGATTAAGAAAGATAACGAGCTGAAGAGAGCTCGAAATGACCTATCTAACTCTATAAATGCGGTTGAGCAGTTGACTACAGCTTTATCTTCTATGATATAAAGTTTTGGCTGGTACAAAGGAAATGTGATGAGTTAAATGAGAGGGTGGCACAACTGAAGACCGATTTGGCTCAGGCCAATTCCCACACCAAAAATGTCGAGGCTGGAGAGCGCTCGAGGAATAATAAGGGTGATGCCAGGGTCTCCTTGGTTCAAGGGGATGTGGTTAACCTAGCAGCTTGAATATGAGAATTGGAGGGAAATATAGCTCAAACTTAAGGTCACATACAAAAAGGGAATGAGCAGTTGAGGGAGTGCCAAAGTAAGCTGGATGTTGTTCATGTTAGGGAACAAGAGTTAGATTGGGTGATCAGAGGTAAGGATATTTTAATAAAGAAAAAAATGAATTGTTGAAGAAATCTCCTGCTGGGGTAAGTATAGGTAAATACAGGGAGCTTGAGAAACTTCATGTCCAGGTAGCTGAATTGAGGATGATAAACTAGGATGAGTCAGATAAAGCAGCTGAGAAGGCGAGGGAGTATATCAATCTTTGTCCCACGCAGAAAGTCCAATTGAATGACATGAAGCACGAAATAAGAGGTTGAAAGCGCACTTTCAAACGGCGACAAAGAATTTTTCTAAGGCGATCATGCCTTAGGCTTTACGCTCAGAGATGTTAATAATAGTGATCGCCTATTTTATTGAGGAGGTAAAAGGGCTTGAGTTAGAGAGAGATACCTTGTACGACTATTTGTCACATAAAGGATGTATATGCAGAGCTGATATAGATCGAGGAAACTATATGTACTCCATGGAAGCGAAGTTAGGTTCTCGACCTGCTGAATTGGTAGAGCAGGGCAGGATCACTGTGGCTGTTCGAGCTCAAGGATTTATAGCTGATCGTCTTCCTGTTGTAGCGGAAAGCGTAGCTGACCTCCCAACAACAAAAAAGAATCCTTTGTAGTAGATGTATATGTAACCTAAAAGAGTATCTGTCGCGGACATATTGAGAGATGAAAGCTAGTTTAACCTTTGCTTTATCTTATGTCTGGTAGAGTTATTTGATTATAAACTAGTATTACCTTCAGTTTAATTGCAGAGTATGAATAGAGTCGATAAAAGCTAGCTTTACCTTTACTTTAACCGGTATAATTGTCGTAGCTATATTGAGAGATAAAAGTTAGTTTTACCTTTGCTTTATCTTATGTCTGGTAGAGTTCTTTGATTAAAAATTAGTATTACCTTCGTTTTAATCGCAGAGTATGTATAGATTTGATCAAAGCTAGTTTTACCTTTGTTTTAACCAGAATAGAGATCGATTGAAAGCTAGTATTACCTTTGCTTTAATTTATGTATTGTCTACGTAAGTAGAGAGTCGTGTGGGAAAAAACTTGAAAGTTTTCATTGAATAAAATAAAATGTACATTGTATGGAGATAAAAATCTCACTTTTGGAATAGAAGAGCGAGAATTTGAAGTGAAGTAGTGAGGGACTTAACGATAGTACCGTTTCAGTCGCCAAATAATCTAAGGATTTGAGATATGAACTTCTTCTTCGGTCATGAGGTAATATGATCCCAGGACAGTGAGACCAGTGATTAGGAATGGACCCTCCCAATTTTCTGCCAATTTACCGGTATGTGTTGAGAGATTTCTTTGAGGACAAAATAGTCAATTTGGAAAGTACAACTTCAAGCTCATCTGTTGTTCGAACTGGCCAGCATATGGTGATAGTGACCTAGGTTGGCAATAGCGCGTTCCCTAGTCTCATAAATCTAATTAATGTTGTAGGCTCATTTTCTTCGTCAGTGAGTTCATGATCTCTGGCTGGATGATTATATTCTGTTAGAATGATGGCTTTGGTGCCATAAACGAGGAGGAATGGGGTACAACAAATAGATTGTCGTGGAGTGGTACGGTATGCCCATAAGGCATGAGGAAGCTTTCGTACCCAGTTTATTTTTTTCTGTGAGTGAAGCCTTTTCTTGAGTCCATCCTAGATGGTTTTGTTGGTGAATTCGGCTTGGCCATTGCTTTGAGGGTAGTATAGATTGGATGGTGAGTGGATGATGTTGTGTTTATTGAGGAAAGCTACGACATTTTCTCCAACAAATTGTGGCCCATTATCGATGCGAATTAGGTGGGGGAATCCAAACCGTGTAATGATGTATTCCCAGATAAAAGAGATGACCTTTTCTTCTATAGTTCGATAGAGTAGAACTGCTTCTACCCATTTTGTAAAATAATCTCTAGCTATGAGTAGGTATCGGCGGTTACCTGAAGAATTAGAAAATTTACCGACAAGATTGAGCTCCCATCTTTTGAATGGCCAGAACACCTTACTTGTATGTAGTTCGAGTGCAGGGGCGTAGATTATTTGTCCATGTCATTGACATGTATCACATTTACGTGAGTACTCCTCTGTTTGCCTGAGCATGCCTGGTCAGAATACTCCTTGTGTAATGGCTATGTTAGCAAGTGATCGACCTGCGGCATGGAAGCCACAAGTTCCTTCATGTAAATCGCGGAGCATCTCGTATGCTCTCTTTCTGGAGTGGCACTTGAGGTATGGCCCTGTGACTGAACGGTGATATAAAAACCATTTTGATTTGTGTAGAGCTTTGAGTTTTTGATTTGCTTTCGACGCTCTTTTGGATATGTTAGAAGGGGTCCTTTGCATTTGTTGTCGGTACCAAGGTAGGCAAGGAAGGGTATTCGCTAATCGTTGTCCTCCACTTTATCGCCCCCAATGTTGATCGTGCATACAGAAATACGATTAATACTGGGGGTTGATATCACTTTAATTTGGAGATGTCTAGCTTCTGTATCCAAGACCCCGGTTAGATAAGCTAAGGAATTAACATGTCTGTTTTCACCTCGAGGAAGATAATCGTGAGTTGCGTTCGCAAACTGACTCATCCTATTTTTAACGAGAGCTGCATATTTGATCATATTGCCATTCTTCTTGTATTGCCCGGAGTAATGGTGGATGATGAGTAGAGAATCAGTGTAGACTGAGAGTTCTGGGATACCGAGTTCATGTGTGAGGTCAAGTCCATGAATGAGAGCTTCATATTCGGTGATATTGCTAGAAGCTTTAAAATCTAAGCGGATTGATTTCTCAATTCTGTCGTTGGAAGGGGTAATCAATACGATTCTAATTCCTGATCCTGGGTGTCCTGCTGAAGCATCTGCAAGAAGACTCCACCTTTTCCTTATAATACATTCAGCTCGCTCACAAAATGTTATGGTGGGTGGATCTTCTGTAATTTTTTCTGCAAGGTCAGAATAGTGCTCCTCCCTCTCGGGATCTTAAACTGGAAAATCTGTGAGAAAATTGGTAACGGCCTTACCCTTTATGGAATGGTGTTGTTCAAACTTGATATCATGTTCTCCCAAACTAACTGACCATTGTTGTACTCTTCTAGATTTTTCTTTTTTGGACAAAACTTCTAGGAGTGAGTAGTTCGTCATGACTTTGACTGAATGAGCTTGGAAGTAGTGCTTAAGCTTCTATGAAGTGTAAACAAGAGTTAGAAGAAGACTCTCAATTTTAGAATACCTCGTTTCTGCTGGAGTGAGGGTTTTGCAGATGATGTAGACTGGCTTATCAATTTTCCCTTCAAGTCGAATGAGAACCGACCTGATAGAAGTATCCATAACTGCTAGGTCGATGATTAGTTCCTCATTATCTACCAGGGTGCTCATTATTTGAGACTTCCCTAAATAGGTTTTAAGATCCTAAATAGCTACCTCACATTCAGATTTCTATTGGATCTCTACATTAGGCTGAATTTTTCCTCGTTTGGTATAACTGGAGAGTAGTTAGAATAGCTAACGATAACGATCTAAAGATTTTGAAGTGAATCAGTTAATAGCGGGAATCTTGCTGGCAAGTTTTTGTGCGTCTTTCGTCGTCTTTGGAGATGCCATGTTGAGGAGGGCTCAAATTTAATCTAGATCATCCTCAATCCCTTTCTTGCGGATGAGATGGCCTAGGAATCGGCCTGAATGTTTTCTAAATTGATACTTATCAGGATTGAGTCGCATTCTATAAGATCGAAGAATGTTAAATATTGTGTTGAGATCTGTGATGTGGTTGATTGACTGTATGCCTTTATACAAGAGATCATCAATGTAGACTTCTATGATTTTCTCAAGATATGCTTTGGACATAGTAGTCATCAACCGTTGATAAGTTGTACCTATATTTTTGAGTTCAAAGGGTATGATTTTGTAGTAATAAAGTCCTCTTTTAGTTTTGAAAGTGATATTTTCTAGAACTTCTTCCAAGAGTGGAATATGATTGTATCCAGAAGCAGTGTCCATCATAGATATGAGTTTGTGGCCTGCTGTAGAATCAGAAATTTGATGGATGTTGGGAAGAGGGAAACTATCATTTGAAGTATGTTTATTTAGATCTGTGAAATCTACACAAATTTGAACATTTATGTTTTTCTTTGGTACAACGACGATGTTGGATATCAAATCTGGATACTTGTTTCTTGAATGAATCCCACTTTGATTAATTTCTCAATATCCATGTTAACTTCATCTCAAAGACGAGGTGTCAGTCGTCGCTATTTCTGTTTGGCCGCCGTAGTGATAATATTGATGGCCAATTTGTGACATGCCATGGCCGGATCGATCCCAAGCATCTCTTCAAAAGTCAACGCAAAAATGTCTCGATTCATTCCTAAGAATTGAATGAGAGCATCCTTATCGTGCTGGACCAGCTTGGTACCGAGAAAAGTACCTCTACTAGGTCTATTAATGTTGAGATATTCTGTAGGCTCTTTTGTTGAAGGATGATCATCAAGGTGATCAGCTTTCTGTAATTGTTATACGGCGTATCTGTCTAAGGTATGTAGAATGGCAGATACGGTATTCTTGCAATCTTGATAAAGCTTTTGACTACCTTTGATTTTATAGATACCATCATTGTGCTTGAAACGGAGTGCTTGATGATAAGTGGAAGCGGCCAATAATCCTGAGATAACGAGATTTGGCGTTGATGACGTAGATGACGACATCGATGGTGGCTGGTCCTGTGGTAATAGGTAAGATGATCATGCCTACTCATTTTTTCTTTAGAATCATTGAATCCACTGCTATCGGTGTCACTTAAAATATCTTGATCAGCCAATCCCATTTGGTTGATTGTGCCCTAAAAGAGAATCTCAATACCGCTTCCAGTATCGATCATCATTGTGTGTATAACAAACTTCTTCATTTTGAGCATTATGACTAATGCATCATGATATGAAAATTTTACATGACTAATGTCACAATCTTCAAATAAGATCTAAAGCCGGCGATTGCTCAACTCAGGTAAAAGCTTAGCTTCTTTATCTTGATGTGTGAGGTCATAGTATTCTGACAGTCTCCTGCACTGGAATCGGCAAAAGTTGTTGATTTGATAAATTGCGATCATGTTTCTATGGTACATATGGTAGAGATGTTTCTCCTCAACTTGATCTTCGACTTAGACGACTTCGAGCTGTTTCTTATAGGTTCCATCCTTGTATGATTCCAGGTCAATAATGTACTCGTATATTCGTCCCTCCTTGAAAATGAATTCCAACAACCTTTATAAAGTATAACAGTTGTTAGTAGAATGACGGTTTACCTTATGATATATGCAGTATGGGCGGCTCTCGATTGGTTCCAATGGTTAAGAGGGACGATATAGCTTATCCTTGGAGAGGATTAGAAAAATTGTGAAGATTTAAACATTCATCTTTGGGAGGACCGGTTTAGGTAATATTCTGCCTTTTTAAGGATTGCCAGTATTACCCTTGGAATACTTTAGATCACCTTGATCCTTATTCGGTTCATTGTTTCAATCTATAGATGGACCTTTAGTGGTTAAGACGGATTTAGTAGATTTATGCTTTTCAAACATCATCTTTTCCAGGTCAATCTATAGAAGTGACCATGATTAAAATTGATAATAGAGTGAATGTATGTCTTAGGAAATCATAGAAATTTCTTCTTTCCCACCGACGGCACCAAATGTAATGACCCAATTCCGCAAGCTTGAGATGGTTCAAAATTTGCTCTTACACCAATGTTTATGTGACAAAAACTAATGTAGAGCAAGAAATGACACAAGTGATTTAGCATGGAAAACCTCTGAATAAGTAAAAAAAACTACATCCTCGAGTTGAGGGTTTTAGTAACAGTGTCTTTTATTGTTTGAGGCTGATATCTTATTATAAGTGATCTCTCGAACTAGAAATACTTAATCTTGTAAATAAGAATTTTGGTGTTTGAGAATCTAGAAAATATAGTTTTCTTGGCGATTTATCTTTTTTTTGGGTCCTTTGTCTCTTTTGGAAAATTTTCTTTATATAGGCCTTACCCGCAATTCGTTATCGTGCGGAAGCACGTTCTTCGATTAATGTGGTAAGTGGAGGTTGACTGAATAACTGTTGAGTTCGTGAGAGATAGGTATCTTTGACTTGTTCACACTTTTTCTGTTGTGCTCGACTTACATTCTTCATCAGTTCGTGGTGTAGGTGTTAATGCTAACTATTTATGTCACGTGTAAAATGCCTGAGTCTGATATGCAGGTAGATCGAATTGGAAATAATTCGAATTGGGTCAAATCGAGGGATAGGTCCTTACAAGCATATACAATATGCTAGCAAGTAATAAAGTTCCATAGATATCAAGATATGAGCTATCAATACTACCATCACAGAGTAAAATATCAATGCAACATGTCTAAAGTCGAAACTCCGATAATAAGTATCAAATGCAACATTATGATCATAATCAATTAAATAACAAATGTTATTGTGTGTAGTCTACAACTAGGAGAGTCCAAGTCTAACTAAACTCATTCAAGTGCAGTTATTACGTTTTAGTGGAATGTATTGTGGTTCATAGATTAGATGACTAAAGCTCGCCGAGATATGTACAAACTCTCCTCTTCAGGGGCATACATTAGAGGGCCCGAGGTTTGAGGGGTCATTTTCTTTGACTCCTTGACAAGTAGCAGATAATCAAGGTAAATATAACCTCGTGGATCCATTATACCGCTGGACCTACCATTGAATTCAAGTGTACGAACTGCTATTACGGTTGCTCTCAATCCACTCGTAATCGCTCACATTATCACCACTACAAGCAGGGACATCAATAATGATCTGATCGATGTGCTCTAGATACACTAGGTGTTTTTAAGTCCATTAGATCCTCTGGTTCGTTGAACCATTTCGTGTACTTACCTGTGTCTTGCACACCTATCTTAAATAACGATACATCCACTCCCGCTCTTGGTAACTCTAATCGGTTCCTTTATGTCCCATTCGGCAAGGGATGACAATCAAACTTGTAAAGATCAGGTCATCTTATCACTTGGTCAGGTTATTTGTAAAACATGCACATCGTGGTTCAACTTATTATTTTACTGGCCCAAATTTTCTATTTTTATTATTAGTCGTCATGGCCCCTAAATCTCTCTCAACTGAATAAGCCTACGCCAAGTTCATGATACTCATATGGGATCGCAGCTTGCCACGCTAGGCAATCCTAAGGTTAGTCTTTTCCATTTCCTAAGATTCAGGTCCTCACAAACAATCCCTTATATCTTACCCATTATTCCCTAACTTCACACTCCGATCACTACGTGAAAAATGGTTATTAGCGACATTTGTGCGCAACCATTAACAACAGTTCTAACTGTTGTAAAACCAATAATTTTTCGACATATATATATATATCTGACGTAAATGAATATATGTGTCGTATTTGCTTAAAAATATCATCTCAGTTTACGACACAAATAATAGTCGAGCTTCAAATAGTTTGCGACATTCGTTTTTGTCATATTTGAAATAGCCTCTTAAAAACACAAAACACTCCTTCCAGAGTATATATCACAAGATCTTCGAGTTTAAAAATCACAAGACATTTATCTTTCTAAACTCGAAGATCTTGTGATTTTTAAACCCTATTGGTTCTAATTTATAAATTTATTGCTATTATAGTTAACGTCAATTAAAAGGGATCCTTGAGATATTTTCAAGGTTGCTTATGGTGGAATTGGTTTGCTTGTTTGCTTTGTCTGAAGCATAAGATGAAGAGAAGTACGTCTTCGAGACTGGAGTTTCAAGCACCACCTGAGATATTTTACAACGATTCCAGAAACTGGCAAGTACACTTCATCTTATCGTATAATTGAGATTCTAGTAAGTTTGTTTAATCCCTCAAAATCAATCTCCTCCTTCTTTGATTAGCTTAATTAGGTTTAAAATTCGTATTAATTTAGTCAAAATTGAGGTGTAATGGTTCTATATTTTGGTGCTTGAATCAAAAGTTTGAAGCTTTGAGAGAGAGAGAGTGAGAGATATGCTCCATATAGGTGAATTGTGCTTTGAAAATGGTCCGTTTTATTTAGAGGGTTTTCTGAAATCTGGTGATTGGTCGTGTTCATATACAAAACTACCCCTGTGTTTTTAAGTAAAGGAAGTATGGTAAAATGGGTAAAATTGTAAACTTATAGCTCCATCTCTCTCGATCGCTTCTCTCTCAATCCTCTCTGATCTCTCTCTCCCTTTCATCTTCTCTCTTTCTTTTTAAATCTCCGAACTCTTTCCAAACTTTTCATTTTCTCTCTGAAACACAGTCTCTCTTTAATGGTGCCTTCGAAGATGAACCCACCATGAACACGAAAGAGGGTCGATGTTGTCGAAACAACGACTTCAGTCTCCCTCAAACGCGCCAGAGATGGAAGCGCTTTCACCAAATGGTAATCTAACCAAACCCCACTCTCTAATCACTGATTTCTTCCCATTTTGATTTGAAATCAATCTTAATTTGAGGCTTTGTTTTGTTTGATTTTTGCAGTGATGAGTGTCAGAAAGATGTTCCCGTTGTTCTCATCGATATGCATAATTGCAGCCTTGATTCTAAGATCAAGATGAACTTAGGTACCCTTTTGATTCAATTGTTGTTTGATGTAAAAAAAGTTCCCAATTTGTGAAATTAGGGTTCTTATTTGAGAAACCCCAATGTATAAATTGGGGTTGTTGTTAATTTTAGAGGCTCAAAGGTAAGAAACCAGTTCAAAGGTAACCCATTAGATCTGAAATTTGTTTGGTGTTAAAGGTTTTGATGAATTGGGTATCGTTGATTTACTTACTGCTTTATGTAAAAAAATTATAGGAAGAAGGGAACATCATCATTAGCTTCAAAGACGAAGAAAGCTAAAGATCCCACTTTTCATGTATGTTAACACAAAATACGAGAACACACAATTTTTAACTTATGTGTACTTTTTTTATAGATCCATCTAAAGCAAACAAGCATTCTGCATATTCCCTTCTTCTTGCTGAAAACATTTGCAATAGATATGGAGTAAAGGTTTGTTCTTTTGCTATTACTCAAAAGTACTAGCTTATATTTTGACAGTTTCCTTATCAACCATAATAACTAATTACACTGACAGATAAAATATTGAAAAAAACAATAGTAATGCCAAGTGTTTGAATATACAGATTTTATGTGAACTACACACAAGCCCCCAAGGATTTATAAGATTCCTTGAAGTGCATGTTATGCAAACCTACTATTACTGGTTGCAGTCTCTTGTTCTTTTTGCTATTTCAGACCAAGAGTGCCTTTGTGCTTTGTAAGTCCCCTAAATTTCTAAGTAAATATAAACCGGAATTAGTGCTTATGCAGGATTCATGTCCGACGTATGCTTGCACAAATTTACAGGGCCCTTGGCTATTAATCTTGAGAAATGACCCGGTTTAGCCCTTATTTTTATTTTTGTTGTTGTTGGAAAGTAGTATTTTATTGATGAATTTCTAAAGAAATTACAAAGGGGAGGGCCTACACCTTTAGTCCCATAAATAGAACACTCATTTTCTCAAATATGCTAATCCAATTTTATCAAGGTTCTAAGCTGCCCTTACCTCTTTAGATAAAATGTTGATGTGCCAATGGAGTTCACTTACCTGTTGGCTTTCTTCTTTTGCTAGACCATCAGGGGTATGATTACCTTCTCTAAAAATATGTTGCAACTGAAGTGCTGATGTCTTCCAATCTTTATCACCCTTTGCCATATACCAGCATATCTACTAGGAACTTGATAACCTTTGTTATACCAGTTGGAGACTACTTCAGAATCAACTTTAACTATGAGTGCCCCCCCCCCACCCATTTTGTTGACAGTGTTGCAGACCTAACAAAAGAGCATATATTTCTCCTTTAGTGTTAGTACCAGAGCCCAATGCAGCTGAGAATGCAAATACTATTTCTCCTTTGTAATTTCTTACTATACCTTCTGCACCACAAGCACCATTTACACTTGATCCATCAGTATTCAGTTCGAAAAATCCTACAGGTGATTTGATCCATCTCACCACAGTCACCCTTCTATGCAATGCTTTTATGTTTTGGAGCTGTAAGAAATGGAGATGGAATCTGAATAATTGTTTGCAGCTAGCAGGGCTGAGTTTCTCATACATTCCTGTAAACAATTAGCAATACTGAGTATGATTTTCTCCAGTCTAATCTCGACTAAATCATATCTGAAACTACATCTTGCCTTCCATATTTCCCAGCAGATTATTGTAGGAAGACGTTACTATTTGTTGTTTAGGGATGATTTTAGGAAGACGCTCAAGGAAACACATCCAAGCAACAAGAGTGCTTCAGTGGTACGATGGATCAATTCCTAACCTCTTAATTTAGATATCATCTATGAACTAATTTTGGTTTTGCTAAATTTGTCAAAGGTTGGTAAGGAAGGTGGTGGGGCGTGGAGAGCAATGGGGGAGGAAGTAAGTGCCATTAACATCCATCCTTAATGTATTTACGTGATTCTTTGATTTATCGTTAATCTATTGAATGTTTTAGGAGAAACAACCTTATCTAGATAGAGTTGCCGAGCTTAAGGAGTACATTGTTGCTATGGAGAAATGTAAGGCTTATAATGAGAATGATGAAGTAGAAGTTATAGAAGTAAGTCTGGTTTAAATGGTCACTTTGTTGTTTGATTTTAGTTAGTTAGTAATGGACTAATAATGGTCATCTTTTTAAAACTTGTAGGATCAAACAGCTTCAGATAAAGACGAAGAGTAGTTGAAGACGTGAGAAGGTTAATCGATATTAATTAGGTTCTTCCTTTACTCTTAGCGTGAAGGTATTTGTAAATGTCAAAGCTCGGTCCCGAGCGCTTAGCGGTATACTAGTTTAGATATCATCTACAGTATGAAATATGAACTAATTTTGGTTTTGCTAAATTTGTCAAAGGTTGGTAAGGAAGGTGGTGGGGCGTGGAGAGTAATGGGGGAGGAAGTAAGTGCCAGTAACATCTATCCTTAATGTATTTATGTGATTCTTTGATTTATCATTAATCTATTGAATGTTTTAGGAGAAACAAACTTATCTAGATAGAGTTGCCGAGCTTAAGGAGTACATTGTTTCTATGGAGAAATATAAGGCTGATAATGAGAATGATGAAGTAGAAGTTATAGAAGTAAGTCTGATTTGATTGTTGCTATGCATAGTTTATTTCCTTAACTTTTCTATGGATTCTTGAAAATGAACTTTGCATTAGACTTGTTTGAAATTGTGTATTATTTGTACTTTTTATGGTGATTAACTTTTGTATGATTTGATTTTTGTATGGACTACGAGCTCAAAATGGATAGAGCGCTCAAAAATTGAGAGGTTGATGGTTCGAATCCATCAGTCCAAAATTTTGACAGGGTAATTATTTTTCTTAAAAACAACATATATTTTTGTCGTGTATGGTTAATTTTAAATGATGTTTTTCCGGTGAAACGACAAAAATAACAACATATATACTTGTGGTTTATGTTAAAATTAAACGACTTTGCACAACATTTATAAGCGTCGTATTTTTATAAAGAATGACATATTTATATGTTGTAAAATCACGATATTAATAACTGTCGGTAACAATAACGACTCTATATTTGGCGACAGTTGTTAGCGACAGAATATAAGTCGTTAATCAGACAATAACGACAGTTATATCTGTCGCTAATAACCATTTTTCACGTAGTGGATGGGCATACTCGGATCACCCTCACGCATGACTAGTCCTAGGGACTCCTAACTATTGTCGAGGTTTCTTTTGAGATATAACATCACAGAGGCAAGCCAAATAATCGCATATTCTCACATCTCTATCTCTCTTATAGTTTTTCTTTTCCTTCATCTCAATGCACTTAAAATCAAAATATTTATTTTGAAGAAAAACATTCTCTAATAATGGATAAACTAGATTTTGACTCTAATTACTAAAAAAAATTTCTATATAATTCTCACAACTAACATTGTCATGTCACAACCTGTTTACCAAATCATAAGTATAGACCAATACTAACTTCAATGCATTTCATAGATTAAACAAGTAATACAATGTAAAATAACAGTTGAGAATAATCAAGATGTAATTTAAGCATCTCATCGTAGAATTCAATAATATCAATTCAAAATGAATAATGAGATCGGTAATAATATTAAAAATATTAATGACAATATGAAAAGATAAGACTGAATCATGCAGAGCAGATAACAAAATATTAAACTTCCGAGAAAGTAATTCAAACCCATTCATGCAAAAGCACTGTCTCCGGGTATCTAGAGAGCTCTAAACTTGCCTGTCTATTTATTTATATACCATCACTGGTCCCAGGTGCCATCCCACTCGAAGTATACCTAATAAAATATGTTTAATCTTTTAGTATTCTATTCTAACAATTTAGAGTTATTTATAAGTACATAGTAGTTTTTTCTCTCGCTCACTGGCCATTCTTCGCAGCATAAAATTTTGCATTTAATATACTTATTCTTGTGAGTTTGCATTTAATATACTTATTCTTGTGAGTGTTATATCTCACATTCTTCCTAAAATGTACTTCCAGATTTTTATTGGGGTCAAGCATGTAAAATTAGGGAATCTTGCCAACATGTTATTAACTTATTTGTTCCGACACTCAAACGAAAAACTTATTTGGAAATGATGTTCCCCAACTCAAACCCAACTTCCCCCTTATATTTCTTTGGGTTCCCAGGTACTACATAATCATCAAATTTACCAACCTTAACTCAGAAAATTGGTTAACTACACAGTTGTCCAGAAACTGTAAGTGGAATATCTCTTTACTCGGTAATCCAATAAACGAACCAAAAAGTGTTCCGGCATCATCTCGACGAGGGCTATAACTTATCTTATTTGAGAAAAACCTTATTTTTATTGAAACCTCTCTGAAAATAGTCATTTTGAAGCTGTGGTAAATTTTGAGTTTTAATTCGAACAACTATGCCAATTCTTGATTAATCTCATTTCTAAAACATACATCAGAACTAATTGCTAAACAACCGAGAAGAGCAACGAATTCTCAATGATAAACCTATCAAAGACTAGGAATTTATCAAGAAGTTAATGTATAAAAACCTCTTACCAAATGCGATAGCTCTTTCAAAATCAATCGTGCTTGAACATGCTATCCAAAACCACGGCTCTCGTCTCCAAATTCTCCAGCATGACCAACCCTTAGTTTGATTCCTTTCTGTCTATCTCTTGAAATTCTCTCTCTCTCTCATTCATATGGAAAGATCTCCCTAATCTACTACCGTTTCTCTATAATAAGGAGTTTTATTGGTGTAATTGAGGAGGTTTAATGTGTATGTGTTAAGTGTAAGTTTTAATGATGACATGTGGCTTCCACTTTCCTCATTTGTGTTGACGCATTCTATATCGAGAATTTTAAATACAGAAATTATGAGAAAAAATACTAGTTTTTGCCATCTTTGCAAAATCAGACCCAGGGAACAATAAATTGCAAAATCGATAATGGCAAGAGGAAAAACCATATTTGCCCCTACTAAAGTTTTAATATTACAGCAGACAACCACCTCTTTTTGGGCTCCACAAGTACAAATGTCACATCTGGCCTAATAAAAAATTGTAAAAAATTCTTTAACTCATTTAAAACTATTATATTTAGCCACGTGTACGAGGAAGACTGACATTATCACCATCTTATAAACTATTTGTCATTTGTTGTAGTACATTTTGTCTTACCTTTGAACATATTTATTATTTATAAGAAGGCAGACTCTTTCACCAATTCTATTACTATTTCTCATCGTTTAAGATTACGTTTTACTTGCGGTTCACAGGAGTTCGTATTGTTTTTGGAGCCAAAAGTGATCCTGATTCATTGAACAGTTTCTTCTTCTTACTCAACCGCAAAAACTGTCTCGATTATTAGAAACAAACCTTCGGTGTGACAGCTGCCTGGTAAGTATTTGATTAAAGATTGGTACTGTACTCCTTGGGCATGGAGGAAATTATGGTACTCTACTCTACTCAACTTGTGGAACAAACGATGACAAATTGTCGGCGCGGCTGCTGCTGTCACGCCCTAAAATCCAGTAATCGATAGCTTGACCAATTACTAGATTCTAAGTAGTGCAGGTCGGGGAATCCAAAGATTCTACCCCACAAATAGCCAAACCGTAGACAAATTCTGGCTCGGCTATTCACATATAACAATAATCATCAGAGTAAAGAAATAACAATACAACAATATAACGCGGATGCAAAAGACATATATATACATATCAGATGAAAATGTAATACAACATCTCGAATAAAACTCAGCGACATATGCTAATAACACCTACAAAAGTCCAAAACCAAAAGAAATCTGCAGCGGCAAAATCTATCTCTGAACTGGCTACCCACGCGACAGTCCAAGCTAATCAACCTCTAAAATGGTTAAAATGCGAGTGTGAGCAAACAACAAGCTCACTAATCCAGCAGAACTAAATAACTTACTAACAACTGGTACTGAAAAATAGAGTAGAGATGAATGTAATATAGAACTGGTAAATACAATCTAGCAAAATAATAAGTAACCATAACAGATATAGAGTTGATAAGGAAATAAAGTTGATAAGAGGAGAGAATAGAGAAGGAATGTGAGAAGAGTATAGAGTAAAGAATATGAGAAGATAATGTGATGATATGATAATATGCAATGCCATGACGTGAAGTGATGACTAGGATAATCCCATACTTATCCTAGATGTAATGATATGTTATGATGAGCAGGGATATTCCTATAAATATCCCCTAATGCAGAATGATTTAGTGTTTTAAAAGTGTACGAGATCTTATTATAATGTTGGTTGATCAACTGCTAACGTCTAATTTCTTAAAGAGATTAATAAAGGGATACACATGTACGATTTGGTTAAGCTCGACCAAGCTAGGATGGTCGCACTTGATCAAAGTGGATTTGGGTGTATCAACCTGCGAAACAATAGTCCGTAACATTTCAAGGAATTTCAACCTCAACGTGGATAAGTTGAGATCTCCATGACTCTGCCTCATACCATTCCACACTCCGGAGTGGTTGAACTAGGTATGATTGTACCATTCTCAATCTCACCGTGTCTTTTAGCCCGATCTCACGGACTCCTTGGATCCTGTCAGAGGTCAACCGAAACGGAGAGTTCTTGTATCCAATCTCAATAAGTTTTGAAAGATGTGTTATAAGTTATAAAGTGTAACAGGTGCACAAGAAAGCAACACAGCTGCCGCTCACACGACAACACAACCAAGATGAATAGGGACTCGGTTACACCGACTATGCATAACCGACACAACAACCTAACATTCACTACATCCAACCCAACAATCTCTTAAGGCTGGAAGGAGCATTCCTGGGCAAGCCACGAGAATGCAAACCCAACCATAACTAACTAACTCAGGTCCTATGCGAACCAAAAACCAACTCCAGAAACAATTACAAACCGAAACTACAGGTTAACACTTCTAACAGAATAATTCCTAGGTTAAACTATAGTTAATCACAAAACATCTCTAAGTTCAATATAACTCTCTAAAACAATACTCAAAAACTAGTATAGGAACTTAATAATGCTGGAATAAAACTTACTTGAAGGAAATCCAAGTCCTGCGGAAGAACCAACTCGGAAACCCAACTAAAATCTGCTGAACGGTAACAGAACACCTGATAATCTAACACCAACAATGGAGAACAAAAAACAACCAATCAATTAAGGAAACGACATCAAAACCAAACCCTAGAAATCAGACCTACGCCGAAATCGAGCGAAAAGAACGGAAAAGGAATCGGGAATTTCTTACCGAGGATAGGAGCGAAACTTGTGACGAAGCGGGCGAAGAATCCTCGAGCGATGGGGAAGAGTGGATCAAGAGTATGGAGGAGAGGGGAATAGGTTTGGGAGAGGAGAGTGGGAGAGAGAGAAAAAAAGGAAGTGAAGAGAAGAGAGGAAAAGACCCAAAAAAGGCTGAAAATGCGCCTCTGTTCGAACAAAAATGAAGTGAGTTGTATTCGAACAGAGACTAGTCTGTTCAAATAGAAAGGGGTCTATTCAAACAGAAAGGGCCCTGTTCGAATAGAATATCTCCTGCATTAAAATAAAGACCCCGGAAGCACCGCGGACCACCCCGGACACCCCAGAAACACCACAGACCACCACCACTACCACACAAACACTATTACAAGCTCAACAAAGGTTTTCCAAAGTAGGAACACCACCTCCACCGCCTCACGGCTACCAAAACGCATAAGCCCCCAAAAATGAATCTTTTCCTCGGGTGACTCCGGAAATCTACTGGCCACTCCAACGGCTCACCGGAACCACCCCAAACCACACACACAATAATCAATCATTACTGCCAATCCATCTAGGGGTTCCCAAGGCCACAACGCCACCTCCTCCTCCGAATGACCACCGAATCGCCAAAACTACAAAAGGAATATAATACTAAACCACCGAAAGGAATAAATGGATGCATAATGGATGAATATAATGGATGAATGAGTACATGCAGAAAATGAATGCGAAACTTAACATGAAGGAAATGAATCTAATATGCCGATGAGATAAATAATAGGAATATATGAGCGGAAATGGAATATGAGTGAATATTAGGAATTAATGAAATACGGGTCATTACAGTTGCAAACCAAAATATGTCATATATTTAGTTCATCTCTAGCATTTTTTTAGACATCTATGTCATTTTTAACAGACTGTTGTCATATTTGTAATGTAACTTTTCTATTTGTTCAGACTTATTAGTCATTTGTTTTATACCATTTTGCCATTTGTTCCGAAAATATTAATTGCTTTAATATTAAAATTGGTTTCTAGGCCGTAGGCTCCACAGGTAAGGCAACAGGTAATGCCGTGGGCTCTACTAGTTCGAATGCCACTTCATAATTAATAATAAAAAATGTTCAAATCATTTAAAAATATTATTATCACACCACGTGTCCAATTTTTATCGTTCCTCGATCTACAGGTGTCCTTAGTATTTCGAGACGTGTAAGGCACACCTTGTTACCATTACATGCATTTCTTGTCATTCGTTGAAACCAATTTGTCATGCGTTAAACCATCAGTTATATTGGTTAATGCAGATTCTGTCACCATCAGTTTTATTATTTGGCATTTGTTTACTGTTCTCCGGGGTTAGGTAAAGAGTGCGATTCACACGGGTTAGTTTAGCTTTTGGCACCAAAAACCATTCCTATTCCTCAAACACTCTCTTCCCTACATGACCACTGCAAAGCTTCAAAAATATCCTGCTTCTTCAAATCGTATGTTTGATTAACGAGTGTAAAAACCGTTCTAGTCGCACAAACCGTTTTCTCAAAAATCATTAGCAAATCATCTGTGTGCTTGTATAATTTCAGTATTATATAAGTGGTAAATCATCTGTGTCACTACTGCCTACCAGGTGTTTGATCAAAGTATGTTTTTTCTTCTTCTTTCACAATGAAGTCTGATAAAGAAGTGAATGAACAAGTTGACGAGGAGAACCAAACACAGGAGGGTAGAGCCAAGAAGGGCACCTCCAATGCTTAAAATTATACCTCTCAGTGTACAGGTTTGGGACTTTACAAAATGTTTGCAGCTCTGCCTGAAGAGGAGAAGGGTGCTCTTCGTGCCACCTGCTTTGCACCCTTACTACTGATTGATCCAATAGCGACGATGTCGACGTTGGTTGTAGAAATAGTCGATTATCATCTCGGTGATATGAAGTTCCAATTTGGGGAGACGATAATTCAGATGAAGCCCATTCATGTTTGCCTGATTTTGGGGCTACGTGTCTTTCCTATTGCAAACGAGTTCTTATTTGTTGATCCTGAGCATATGACAAATTTTAAAATGAGGCGATTCCTCAAGAAGAAGAATACATATGGGTTGAAGGAAATTGTTGATGTTTAAAACAGGCAAAATTGGAAAGATATCAGGGTAAGGCTTAAATTTATCATTTGTGTTGTATGCTTTATCATCGTCCGTTATTCTATTTCTCACCCCTCCAATATTTGTATTGTATTTGCCATTTTTAGCTCATTATATTCCAAGGTTCTTATCATTACATTGTGTTATTTAATTTTGCAAAAGATGTTCTTCGATTAAATTTGTTAAAAATTATACTATCATTTCTCCTCCCGAACAGGAAGAGAAACGTTGAGGTGAGGTATGTTGATCTGGTAGATGATCTAGATCAGTTCAACAAATTCTCTTGGGGTGAGCAAGTCTATAATTTCTTGAGGAGGTAAATAATGGAGTTTGCCAAATATCGATCGACCACTAATAAAAAATTGGATAAAGATTTATCACTGTACGGATGTACCTGGGTGTTGATGATATGGACTTTTCTCTCTATTCCAAGCCTAAAGTTTCCATGAATGCACGAATGCATACATTTGTTGCCACGCCCCAAAATCTAGTAATCGGTAGCTAGACCAATTACTGAGATTCGAGGATGTGTAGATAGGGGAATCCAAAGGTTTGGCCCACGAACAACCGAGCAGCAGGTAAATTCTGGCCCAGTCATTCACAATAGTATCACAACAGAGTAATAAGGAAAGATAGAAACAGCGGAAGACTAAGATAACAATAACTATACAGAAGCTATACAACAAACCTCGACAGAGAAACAAGCCTCCAGCTTACTCTACAACAGGATCAGCTCAGCCACAACCTGAAATGTTGTTATACGAGAGTGAGCAAACCTTGGCTCGCTAACTCCCCAAATAAGCTAAACGATTATACTAACCAATGAGATGGATATAATAATAATAAGACATAATAATATCTAACGATAAATAATATATGTATAAATATATATAGGATGCTTAATAGGTATCTAATAGGTGCATAACTAGTCTAATGATTATATGTAACTATACTATAATTATACATACACATCTCGAGCAAAGGAGTGCTAAGACTATAACTACACTCCAGTCCCAAGGACTACTAACTACACTCTAATCACTACCGTGACCCTCAGTGCCACAAACGACTAACCTACCTCAGAAATTCAATCACACACGAGGGTAAACACCCTCGGCTCACAATAATCCAATAGGGTTACCCAAACCTCAACCAGGCACAACCCCGAAGCTATCACAAGCTGAGCGAGATCGCCAACAACCAAATACCAGCCTAAAGCTCACAAACCAACCAGATTAATTAACCTAATAACTTAATCAGATACAAAAGAGGGAGGAATATATGCAGAGAGGAGAGAAGTATGCAGAAGAAAGATGAATCTAATTACACCGCAAATCAATTAGGAGAAGAGGAATTCAAATAAGAGGAGAAGAATATGATGAACTAGGATAATCCCAAAATTATCCCAATGCAATGATATGTTATGATGATGATATGATGGAATGAGATGATCTTATGATTATTCCAAGTGCAGAAGATTCTATATTAAATATAATGCAGAAATGGTTAAGGATTTATATCAGAAGAACCTACGAATTGGAAGTATGCAGAGATGTAATGATATGCTTGATGATGATGATGTGTTATGATGCAGAATGATTAAGAGATGTCAACCCAAAGGGCTAGCCCCCAAGACTAAAGTGGGCTGACAACTGCTAAAGAAGGATTACCTTAAAGGACCATTATGGATACATGTACGATTATCTAAGCTGACCAGGCTAGGGGAACTACACTGGGCGTCACGAGCACCCCAAGGAATCCACATCCTTACCACACACAAGAAACCACAGTCCTTTCCACACGCATGTCACATATAATACTGGCCAGGGTGATGTATCCGGTCGCAATAAGATAAGAGAATATATTATCTATGGATGTGAGCAAAAATCCTAAAGACGGAAGCACAACTGCTGCCAACACAGCCAGTACACAATAAGATAACCACCTGCCTGAGAGCGTGGTAACCAAAACTAACACAGATGCCCTCCTGTGACTCAGTTGCACCATCTAAACCTAGGTGAAATAACAACTTAACCTTCACGACATCTAAACAACATCAGTCTCTAAGATTCCTTAAAGCAACATGATTTCCATCAAGTGCTACAGTACTCTAGCTGTCAACACAGATTAGTACTCATGGGGTGACCTACGAGTGTCCAACAAGTAGTCAACAATCCTCAATAACCGAACCGCATCACAATCCCCTAATCATGTACATAAATTACCAGCACGGATGTACATGAACCCACCAATCTCTGCGAACAGATGCTCGACGGTGACAGTTTCCCTATACTGAAATGACAGTCCACCCTAGCAGATTCCAACATCACGGGTGACGTACAACTTTATAAACCACTTGGCTCAGCCGCGTACCTCACTGAGCCATGCTGTTTCGCTGCCTCCTTGATGATGAAAGGAAACACAGCCCTAACAGCCTCATCCTGAGGAAAGAAGGCTTACGAGTAAGCACTATTAGCTCTAAGAATTATGAGGACAATAAGTGTCACAACACGATAAGCAAACAATCCTAAGGCAAACTATCAGTTCAACATCCACGACCAACCACCAAGGATAAGCCGTCTACTCACTACCAACAACTAGCAGTCCAGGAGATACCATAATCCCACATGGAATCCAACATTCCAAACAATCACCAATCACAACGACAGTACTCAAGGACCAGGCCTCGAGAATACAGAGTATACCTAGACTAATCCTAAGACTATCAAAACAATAGCAGGCAAGAGGACGACCTCCGAATCGAAGACCATGTCTTACTGAAGCCATGCCGCCCCAAGACTACCCTGGAACCAAGTCCAGCAACCTGAACTAACCAAGGTGCTATACCATAAGGTGAGAACTATAGACTCTGAACTACATTATCTCAATGAAATGGCAGCTAAACCACAGCCGTCCATACATCTCTACTAATAGCCAAAACTAGTTACTAGTTCCCTGAAACAAGCTGGGTACTCTAATAACTAGCCAACAATACCATACCCAATATATTATATATATATAGCGACGCCGAGGCGTCGTAATACACTGAGAAATGCCTTTGTTCTCAACCTCAACGAAGAAAAGATTCGTGATAACCACCTTCAATGAAATCGGTCTAAGAAGAATCTCAGGAGTCATCGTCACATCGACGACAACAGAGAATAACCTCCTTTGGCTAATCATAACCTACGGATTCTATCTACTAACTAAACTCACATTATTGCGAGTTTTACTAACTTATCAAACCCTTAAATACTCTCGTATAAGGTAATGCTAAACGGATAACCAGTAAAGTGTCCTAAGCAATTAACCCAATACTAACCTAATCACAAATTTAATTATACTAAACTATGCATTTCTATAACTCACAAATCAGGATAATAATCTAGTTATTCAGGAATATAAAACTCGCCTGTAACCTGATATAATGTTCAAGAAAATTCAATCCGAGCAAGCAACCCGAAGCACCACCGACAGCATCTCGCGGACATGCCGCCCGAATCATAGAACAACCCAACCGCAACACTGCAACCATCGCAATGACCCAAACAACACTACCACCGTCAAACCCAACACTTGCTACAATCACAACTCTGTAAATCAACAATACACCCAATAATCACAACCAACAACCAAACCCAATACCTGCAATAATCGCAAATGCCGAAAACCCTAAGTCACAAACCCTAAATCAACCCACGAAATCGCTACCACCGGCCAAGAATCAATCACACCTCATCGCCCCACATCGGCGATAAACCTAATCGAACACCACCTCCGAACACCCAAATCTTCTAACAATCGCAACCCACAATCAAATCCAATACCTACGCAAACCCTAAGCTACAACTCAACAATCCAACACCTGTAATAATCACCACTCCTCAACTCAACAATCACCCCAATCACAATACCCAATATCAACCCACCATCACAAACCCTAGAAATTAAACCCTACGCCGAATCGATAGAAATTGACGGAAAGGGAATCGAGAATTACTCACCAATAATAGGAGTGAAGATCGCGGCAAAGCTCAGCGAAGAATCCGCGATCGAAGGGGAAGATTGGATCAAGATTTTGGAGGAGAGGGGAGGATTTGAGTTTGGGAAGGATTTGGGTTAATTTTGGGAGAGGAGAGAGAGAGCGAAAATTTTTAAAACAACCCAAAACCCGGTTTAAGCAAAAAAGAAAAGCTAATTTTACTGTTCACAAAAAAATATTTTAATATTTTCAAAAATATTCAAATATTTTTTCCCTGCCCAAAAATATTCGCGTAAGAAAAAAAATATTCGAACAGAGGGAATCTTTTCTGACAGTGAATAGAAACTGCAAGAAGGAAAACCCTGAAAACCTAACGGCCAACCCCAGACACCCTGGAATCATACCAAACCACCAACACCACCGCACAAACACTACTACAAACCCAACAAAGGTTTCCCAAGGTATAAACATCACCTCCACCGCCTCACGGCCACCAAAATCCTAAACCCCCGAAAATGAATCTTTGCTCGGAAAACTCCGAAAACCTATCGGCCAATCCAACGGCTCACCGGAACCACACCAAGCCACAAACACATCAAACAAACATCACCACCAACCCATCTAAGGGTTCCCAAGGCCACAACGCCACCTCTTCCTCCGAATAACTACCGTACCACCGAAACTACATAAAAGGAATCTAACATACAAAACCTGTCGAAAGGAATAAATGGATGCATAATGGATGAAAAAGTACATACGGAATATATGCGTGGAACTTAACGTGGAGGAATAATATTCATAATACTTAATAATAAATAATAAAAAAACCCAAAAATCAGGGACATTACATTTGTTCCCTAAGCTACAGGGATGGAGGATGACATCCTTTAAACGTCACCAAATTGTGATGTTTAAAAAGTTTTTTGCTAACCCCGATTTGCTGGTAATAGCTATGATGCCCTCTGAGACTGACATGCAGCAAGATCTTGTGCAAGAGGCCATGATAATCTACCATTCTTTGTATGATCTTGATTAATTTTATTGCTTCTTTGTCATTTGATTTTGGTTTCCTATCATTTTATTTATTAGTTTTGGCATTTTGCATTCTCTTCTTGACATTTGTTAGATTTTTCTGTCATTATGAAGTCCTTTTTTGTCATTTGTTGTATGCATATTATCATTGTTAGAGTATTTAATGTCATTTCTAAGTTGCTCTTTGTCATCATCATCTGTTTGAATATTTCAGAGATATCAAATTGAAGTACCTACAATCGGCGCTGCACCTACAGTCAGTGCACCTGCAGTCGTTGTACCTGTAATAGGTACCATTAAGATCGGAGCTGTAGTGGTTAGGGTATGTTCCCAGTTCGAGGAGCATGGCAAAATGTTGCATACTCATGGTAAAATGTTGGAATAAATTTTGATGTCTACTGTGGGAGACATTACTCTACCACTTGGAGATACTCTATTCCTTGGGCATTATCAGTTTTCTACGCCTGAGAAAACTGCGAAACGCAAGCGAGAACCCCAAAAGGAAGAAGATGGGAAAAGGAAGACGGCGAACCCTAGCCTCGTACGCTTGGCCTCTGGTGGTCACCATATTCTTCACGGTGTACTTGCCGAATAAGAATATAAAGAATATAAAGAAGTACTTGTAGATTAAACCACATCAGTATTTAATGCTGAGTCAAATCTAAATGTCAGATTTAGTTCAACACAGTAGACAGTAGTATTTAATGCTGACGAAACCCATTGGAAATGATGAAGGAACATTGGAAAAGTATTTGTTATTTAATGAAATATGTGTCATCCAACAACAAATAATTTGTCATTTATTTTTGGGTCTTTGTCATTTATAATCCATAAATTACATTGTATTATTAAAATTCTATCATTTGTTATATAATACTTAACATTCGATCCTTAAGAGCTTAACATTTTAATGCCAGAATCTAACATCACTAAAGATAAGGCATATTACACTTCACTCTAACATATTTCTCTACTTGTTAAGATATAAAGATTTTAACTTGGACAAAAAATCTTTCACCATCTCTGTTCTGACCTCTGAGATTCTTAGTTGAGTGTAAGTTTCAGATGTAATAGTGTCAAGCTTCTGATTGCTCCCTTGGCCAGAATTTGTGACGTCTTCCGCCATTGATGACTGTGGCCTTTTTGAATTATCGGGCGTAGAGGATTCCCGAAACCAAGTTTTAAACTTACAATGGTATTGTGGGCAATGGTAGAATCTCCTACCGGGCAGTTTAGAGACTCTGCAAATATGACCACAAGCACACCTTTCCACCTCATCTACCCACGCCCATAAGCCATACCCACCAATTTTGTAACCCCATTGACAGAACCTGCGGTTAGGGTTGAGGCTTATACGTGAGAGACGAAGATTACAATTTTTACCGCACTAGCAAATAAGGAAATGCATCGTTGGTAGGGAAGTATGTAATGCTTGAGAACTGGAAACAAGTATACAGGTTATGTAGTATAAGGTTATGATAAGCTATTTATAAAGAAATGAAAATTAGCACATGACGATGATACCCTTGGTCAATACAAATGCCATATCTTCGTCTTTAAAGCCGACAGATTCTTGCCTTTACAAAAGATTTGACAAGTCAGTCTTAAAGTCAACTTTGATTACGTTTTCAACAAGTTATCTAACCAAAATATCCACGTGGTTCCCGACACTCTAAACACTAATCCTTAAACCCTGCCACACGTGATTCAATGTCCTAATTCTCCCAAGTATAAAAAATGAAAAAAACCCCTAGACTAAAGTTCTAGCCCTCAACTCTTTAAAAATTCTCAAAAATGTCTCACTCCCACTCTACTCGATTTAGCTGTGCCTCTTCCAGTACCCCTCAAGGTTGGTTTGAGGCGGTAGGGATTAAGGAAGATCAGGTTGGCGAGCGTGCATTCACATTGAATAGAATTTTCCTAATGGGGAAGGATGTTACCGGTGAGGAGGCGCAACTGCTGAAAGAACATTACGAAAAATTCAAGGATAAATTATGAGAACTCGATGAAAGGAATGAAGAACTTGATAAAATTATAAAAAAGAAAAGATAGCGTTCTGAAGGGTTCAAGTTTCATATTCGCTTCTTGGAAGATCTGCTCTGCTCCCTAAAGTTAGACCGAGATGAGCACAAAAAATTCTGGGAGGAGTCGGCCTGTAAAATTAGTTATCTCGAGCAGAAGATCATGGCTATGGAACGTGATCAGAATTCTTCAAGTGAGGAGTTGCGGATATTTGGGTTGTTTATAGTTTTTTGTTGTTGTTATTATTGTTTGGATGTTTCCCTTGTATGAACATTTCTTTTGTTTCGTTTCGGTTTTTCGCTATGGAAGATCCATCAGATATAAATAATATAAAGGAACCAAACCAATGATAAGGACTCCTTCAACAATGGTAGATAAATGTTAAACTTAACAAAACTAGTGATAACATTTGAACAGAGAAATGATATATTATGGCTAAACAATGAGAGGTCTGGAAAGATATAATGTTATATAGCTTAACAAAAACTGTGAAATTATGTTTAACATATGAAAAATTGATGTGACAAGTAATGATAATTGATTAGACAACATAGTTTAAATACTCATATTACTTACGTGTAGAACAAGAAACGACGGCGCCAAACCTAGTAATAATAACTTTTACCCTATTCTCTACTCTTCCCAATGCATTCAACTCCCCTTATAAATGTATTAAGTTCAAATGAATAAACTATTCTCAACTCTTCAACTATTAAAACCTTAAACCCTAAACTTTTTTCAACTTCTGATGAAAAATGTCGTACTCTACTCGAGTTAGCCATGTCTCTGCGAATACTCCATACGATTGGTTTGAGTCGATAGAGATGCAGGAAGATCAGGGTGACCAACGTCTCTACAAATTAAATAGACTATGCCTAATGGAGAGGGATATCTCTGGTGAGAAAACACAAATGCTGAAAGAGCATTACAAAGACTTCAGGGAGATATTAGGAGCGTTCGATCATATCCAGGATAAACTGAATCAAATAATAGCAAAGAGAGATCAGCATTTTGAAGAGTTCAAGTTCCATATGCACTTCTTGGAAGATCATCTCTGCGCCGTAAAGTTGGACTGGGATGAGCTCAAGAAACTGTGTGAAGAGTCGGCTTCAAAGATTAGCTATCTCGAGCTGAAGATCTTGGCTTTGGAGCACGATCTGGATTGCGCGGAACGTGATCAGGAGAAGTTGTGAACATTTGTTTTTTTGTTATTTAGTTTGTCCAGTTTTTGTGGTAACTAGTACTTTGCTTTTGTATGAATGAAAAAATGTTTTGTTTGGTGCTATTTCGTTTGCTATTTGTTGTTAAGTAGTGGTTTCCGTTTGGTATATGGCAAACAAGACAATCACAGTTCTGTAAGAAAATAATGATGATATGGGGGGGGGGGGGGGGGTCAAGTTTAATGATGAACTTAACAAAACTGAAGTTTAAAATTCAACAGACAATGAAAAATTCTTTGAGAGCAAATAACAGTTCTGAATAAAATAATGATATCATGGAAACACACAAATTAGAAAGCATTTATACATAAATGACACTTTAGAAGCAAACAATGAGATCATACAAATAAACTAATGATATATTCTACGTGTACAAATGACATTTCGGTGCTAAATAATTATACAATGGAGAAAGAGAAATGAGAATTTCTTTTTTAAACAATGACAGTTACATTTAGGCAAATGAAGAATTTTCTAGCACTAACGATAAAGATCATCCAAACAATGATACATAGAGTACCCAAAATCATCAGTACAAACTAATTGCAACATCTTCATCTGGGATGACAGGTGGCTCAGTGCTCATCGTAAAAGACGGTGGCATTGTCGGACGTGTATTGTCATCGGATGGGATTGGCAGAAGCTTACAAGAATAACGATTGTGTTCATTTTTTCGACACCTACTGCAAAATCTTAGTTTGGTAACAAGACCAGACATTTTTTCCCTTCTCATCCTTTGCGTGCGAGGACGACCGGCTCGAACTATTGGAATAGGAGCACGAACACGTGGATCAGTTTTTAAAATTTTCTATTGCTTAATTCCTCTTATAGGAATCCATATAGGTTCATAAACAACATTGTATGTATTATTTGTATAGTACTCAGAGACACGTGTAGTTGGATCAATATTAGCGAGACCCAGAACGCGTACTCCGTGTTCACAAGGTATATCCATCATTTGCTACCAACGACAAGAGCAAGTACCATCTTCAATATTTGCAGAATCAGTTCTGCCATAACTAGTCATCTGAAAATGGTGATGTGATGTACGAACCCTGCAGGTTAGTGAATCTGCAATAAAATTTCTGCTCTCACAGTGATCTGTAGCCCATAGAATTAAGTGAGCTTGACTCTTCTATGCTTCCTCCCTATACGTGTAGGACATTTCCGAACAGATTCTACGCAATTCCTCAATAAACATATGGATAGGGAGATCTCTTACTTTCAAAATAACATTATTCCAACTCTCGACATGATTTGTGTATGCGGCTCCGTATCTGAAAAAATGATAAACCATAGAAGCAAAATGACAAATGAGCGTATACCGATGACAAATGAGATCATTCAACTGCAAAATGATTAATAAAGAAATGATTAGAAATAATGGCAAAATTATGACAAATATGAATGTAAATGGAGTTACAATGACTATTGTTCATATAACAAATGATTAGTTGAGCAATACAGAGTGACAACGTACGTACCAACTCATTAAAATGTATAGATTAGACAATGTTTCCTTGGGAATACCTAGTATGTATTGGAGACCCACTGGATCTGTATTCCGGATAACATTCATGTGTTTATCGAAATTAATGCTGGTTAGGGCCTCTGCTGCCATCCTAAATGCGATCCTTGTACTTTCGAGGGTAGTTTTAATGTTGTTAGATATGTGGAAGGCGCAAAACGTATGTATTGCAAATGGAAACACCTTGGGTACAGTATTAATTATTCCGGGGTTCCTGTCAGAGATGATGACGACTCTAGTGTCATAATCGTGAAAATTAGACCCAAACATCTTCAGGAAGTATCTCTAACTTCCGGTGGTCTCCGAGTCATTTATTGAAAACGCAAATGGAAAAATATGATTACTTGGGTCAATGGCGATGGCTGTTAGTAGAGTCCCACGATATCTCCCTTTTAAAAAGTTTCGTCAATCACAATAACTGGTCTAAATAGTTTATAAGTTTTTTTGGGGGAACCAAAACACCAAAAACATCTTGTGAATCTCTTATCCTTACAACTCGTAGTTTGTATGTCAAATACAAAATCTGGGTCAACCAACCACACTTCCGCAAAGTAGCTCATAAATAGTTGGTATGCGTGCTGAAAGCTGCCTCGCATTTGAAATAATTACGTAGATCAAATGAAATTGTGAAGCAGACAAATGATAAACAGTATTTTACAAATGACTTGTATGGCAAGTACAAATGACAGAGTGTTTTATAAATGACTTGGATGGCAAGTACATTTGAGAATAAGTGAGAAACAAGGTTGTACAAATAACTTTTATGGGAGAATAAATGACATCTAAAGTGATGATACCTCAGCGTGGGCTTTTTCTTTCGCATGCCAGGCAAGATTGTATGTTACATCAATATTGTGATGAATTTGCATATCATCAATAATTCTGGAAGGTTTGTAGTTTGGGTCTTTTCGCTGTTTTTGCTTGATTATAGAAGCAACCCATCTACTAGACGCTGCCTTATATGCGTTCCTACCTTCAGTTTCCACTCGGATGCAAGTATGCACGAAGCAGTAAGTCCTACTCTAATAGGGCAGAACCGACCAACCTTGTTGCATAAATCCGCCAAGAACATTTATGACCTTTGCAACGTACCACGATTTTAAATTCGTTGCTCAGAACGTGTTCGAGATTGAACTTGTTTACAACTGCATAAGCTCTTATGTGATTCTTGAGTTGAATCCTATCTCGATATAGATCACCAATGTTAAACTCTTTACTGAAGTCACAGGGATCCTCCGTGTACGCAGCAGATTTGAACCGAACATCCAAGAGATCTTTCACCTGTTCAGGCTGTGGCTCAAACCGAAATTCAGCTGAACAAATGATAAATATGCTTCTTAGCATGATAATAATTTGATAAGAAATGTTAAAAAACACCTAAAATATGATAAATTCTGTGAGCTTACCTGAAGGTTTAGTTTGTCCAATGATAGTTTCGGGTTCAATTAAAAAAGGAACATTAGTTAACATAGGTTCATTTGAAGGAGGAACATTAGTTAACACTGGTTCATTTGAGAGATGACTACTTGATTGAGGAATAGAAGGTTCATTTGAGAGGGGAACATTAGTATGTATAGTTTAAAAAGGTTCATTTGATTGAAGAATATTAGTTAACACAGGTTCATTTGAGAGATGAACATTTGATTGAGGAATATTAGGTTCATTTGAGGGAGGAACATCAGTTCGGATAGTTTTGAAAGAATCATTTTCATCAACCAAAAAAGGTCCAAACCTGCGCGGATCAAGCCCTCTGCCATTTTTTTTTGGGTAACCCCTGTATTCAGGTTTAGGATCAGGAAATGAGTTATGTCGCAAAGGTCTCCCTACTTTAGTGGTGGACAAGCCTATACCTGAACAAGTATCTTTTGTTGTGGACAACCCTTTACCCAAAGAACAAAAATCAAAAATAAAGTTCTGGGAGTTCTGGGAGGGTACCCTAAGGCCATTAACAACCCATATATGAAATGCTGTGCCGGGATTGGTTTTATGCATATTGATCATTACGGTAAAGTTCTGGACTGATGAAATTGCGCATGCGCAACCATGGATGAAGTTGTACAGCTTACAGTCCTCACGACAGATTTTACTTGTTTCTTCATGGAGTGTAACAAAATCTTTATATGAAGAGTGCGCTCTTAGAGAGGTAAGTTTTGTACTTCCTCCAACATAAGTAACAATTGATGCGATCTTTGGACGTACGACATCCCTACCAAAATGAACAATAGTATAAAGCTGAACTCCATTCATCCCTGAAACAAATAATATAAATAAATAATTCCAGTGATAAAGTACCAAAGACAAATGAGAAAAATGATATAAAACTAAATTCTAGCAATCCCTCAAACAAATGATAGAAATTCTAAAATAAATGATATCAATGAACAATTTCGGTAAAATAGTAGCAGAAGACAGATGATTAAAAAGTCGAAGAAATATGATTATGAACGAATTGTATCATCTTGCATAACATGTTTTCTTAAGATAAATGTGACAAATCGTGATGCGGATACACAGTTAGAGATGACGGATACAGAGTTAGAAATAAAATTTACTGAAACGATTATTTTAACGGTCGGAGAGAAGGATAACAACGGTCTTTTGCAACGATAATAACATATGATTGCAGCGATCTTTTTATCCCAATGACCTCTGTGTAAGGACCTTAACGAATGCAGAATGATAGTTGAAAGACTTGGCACATGAAGGAGACAAACAGTACATCAAGGTGAATCTGTTTTAATTTTTGTAGAAGCTTTATTGTTGAAGATGAAGAAGAATAAGAAGAAGAAGCTTTGACTTTTAAGGTTAGTAGTGTATTATGGGGGGAATCTTCCCTCTTATTATTGTTCTGATTACTATAGCAGATTAGACTACTCTACAACGCCAGTGAGATAGTTTCTCATTTTTTCCTGCATTATTTATCATTTGTTATGCAAAAAATTTGTAATTTGTTGTGTATATCTTTGTAATTGTTTTGGTATAACTTTTTAATTTGTTGAGTAATCTTTGTGAGTAAATAGTTTTATTGCTGTAGCAGATTAGATACCCATCAACATTTAATGCTTGAGAATAGGGTGGCATCTAGGGGGTAGTAGGTGGGACCATTATCGATTTGTTAATTTTAGTATCAATTTTGGAAGAGGCTTGCCAAAGTATCGATTTTGCAAAGATGGCAAAAGCTAGTATTTATTCTTATAATTTCCGTTTTAAATACACCCCAAGTTTAATTAGCTCACCCCATCTTTAAAGTAAAAAAAATCTAGAGTACAAAAATAATAAATTTCAATAAGATCGCTACATCGTTTCACTATTTAGCTCATTTATCTTCTCTTTTATAACTCAAAACCTTTAAATAAAACAAACAAAAAATAGTAATGAAATCAATTTGTGATACACATCCTACTATTTTTGGTTTTTTTATTCGATACCCAGTACTAGTACTGTTGGGAGGTGAACGTGCATAATACATCCCCCGTGCACAATTTGGTTTTATCCGTTATCCTCATGGCATACAAATAATCAACTAAGAAACATAGACACGATAATTCTTGCACACATAACACAATATTTACCAGAGGTTCACCCTAAGGCTATTCCCCACCACAAAGTTAGAAATCCACTATGTATCCAAGTTCAATTACAAGCCCTCTAGAGATTCCATCGAACATGGAATTCTTTAATCTCATAATACTCTCGCATAGAGTTACAAGAGAAAAAGAGAACAAGAGATCCATGAAGAACCCGAAGATTACCTCAACAAAGACCATGTTGCATACCTTCTTCTTGAAACCCTTTAATATTCTCTTTTCATTAATTTCTCATCTTAGCAACCAAGTGGTGTTTTGTGGAATGATGTCGCCCCAAGTATGGTGTATGATGTGGTCTGGGGTTAAACACGGTGAGCGTTCTGACAAAAATATCTGGCACAAACTGATAGATGAGAAATTTCCATGTGATCGAATCAGAGCGTTAGGGTGGGAACAAAGATCAAACAGAGACGATGTGTATCTGTAGGGAACAGTTGTATCAGTATACGGTTTTAAAGGTAATGGAGTGTATCCGTTTGGGGGTGTAGGGGTAACTATTGGTGTTGGTGATAAAGATTTAAAGATTAGATGGGAGTCCAGAGATCTTGCTGAATGCGTGAGTATTCTTGTAATTTTTTGCTGCCTTTTTCTTGCTGAAGCGTCTCTGAGAGGTTCAGTGAGTTGAGAGTCATTGAGCTTCGAGGACTAGAAAGAGGCTTTAATGTCAGATTTTAGCAAAAAACAAACATCGATATTAGGGATATGTCGAAGCAAGTTATGTAATAGCAGATAAATTGTAATTATAGAAATATCAAGCATTAGAAATGAATGTACTCGAAAGAGATAGATGTCGAATGTAAGAAATGAGAATGTAATTGAATGAGAGAGATATTGAAGGTAAGAAACAAGTTATGAAATAAATAAATTTGTGTTATTTAATTTTTGTGTATCTGTGTATAGCATCGAGGACTGTATATTATGAGAACATGTTAGATATAATTTTGTCGAATATGTGTCATGTGTATAAATTTGAAGGTAGTTACTGTGTGAGGTCAATGACTGATTTGGTAAATGATTGATTTGACAATAATTGTGTAGAGTTTCAAAGCATAATAAATACAGGTGAGTTGGAGTGTTGACTAAAAGGAGTATAAATAGAGCTTGTTACCACAGGGGTGAGGCATTCACCCAAGATGGTGAAGATGAGATCTTAGGTCTAGGATGGGTTTTACAAGCGGGTGCAGGAGATGTATTGGGTGTTGAGAGTAGTGGCGAGTTAACAAACCAGTTGGTTGCCTATAAAAATATAGAGAAGAAGTTGACTGTAAAAAATGCTGCTCTGAATACGACATTGAATCGATATAAGCTTGACGCTAAGAAGGCGAAGGAGGTTGCGCTTGCTGAAGCGAAGAAGGTGCTAGAGAAAGAAAAGAAAGAAGCCTTAGTATTGCAGAAAGCCATGTATGAGAAAGATGTGAGAGATCAAGTTGCTGACGCGCGCAACGCAATAGAGTTGGAGCAGGGCAAAGTTCTTGATGAGGTGAAAGATCGAATTCGCGAAGAAAAGTTACAAAAGTGCAAGGAAGTAAGGGTGCATTATTTAAAGTAGTTCGAGGAGGCAGAAGAAAGGAAAAGTATTACAAGGGACTTGTAAAAATTTGTGGTCCTCCGTGCGATGTTAGCTCAGACGATAAATACCCCAGACCCCTGATGTTCGTAGAGTAATTGAAGTGGTCGAAGATGAAGGGACAATGGAGGTCAAAGGTTCTCGTCCTAGTGAAGTATTTAATGTGCATGTGCCCGAAGGTACCGTAAATGACGAAAAATCTCCCTCAGAGATGGTAAATCTTGGTTAAAGTAGGTTGTGAACTGAAAGTATTTGACAAATGGTCAGTTGGACCTAAACCATTTGAAATTTGTTGGTTTAAATTCAATACTTTTTATCAAATGTTATTGTTATTGCAAAATGATGTGATGTGAAGTATGTATATTGGATAACATAAATAATAATTGATAGGTAAAAAATATTGCTATCCTCCTTGCATACGCAATAGGTAGGGATAAGACTAATTTATCAATAGTAAAAATGCGAGCTTGTCTTGAGGCATACTTATAAAGTATAGAACAAGGTCAAGTCGATATTAGAAAGATAAATGCTTGTCTTGATGTAATTGCAAAGTTGGATCGAGATCAAGTCATAAGTTGTGAAGATGGTAGCTTGTCTTGGGGCATACTTATAAAGTATGGAACAAGATCAAGTCGATAACAAAAAGATTAATGCTTGTCTGGATGTACCTGTAAAGTTGGATCGAGGTCAAGTCATTAGTTGTAAAGATGGTAGCCTGTCTTGGGGAATACTTATAAGGTATGTAACAATATCAAGTCAAAAATAGAAAGATTAATACTTGCCTGGATGTAACTGTAAAGTTGGATCGCGATCAAGTCATAAGTTGTGAAGATGGTAGCTTGTCTTGGGGCATTCTTAAAAGTATGGAACAAGATCAAGTCGATACTAGAAAGATTAATGCTTGTCTGGATGTAACTGCAAAGTTGGATCGAGATCAAGTCGTAAGTTGTGAAGATGGTAGCTTAACTTGGGGCATACAAATAAAGTATGGAACAAGATAAAGTCGATACTATAAAGATTAATGCTTGTCTGGATGTAACTGTAAAGTAGGATCGAGATCAAGTCATAAGCGTAAAGATGGTAGTAAAAAGTCTTTATTTGAAATAGTGAAAGCTGTTACAAATAGTTATCTGTAAAATTTCTTTAGCTGGGTTGTGTTCCATTAGAATTTGAGTTGGACTTCATCTTCTGTCATCAGCCAATATGCGCCACTGTCTGTTTTATCGTTGACGATGTAGGTTCTTTTCCAATTTTCAGATAATTTGCCAGAATTTTTAGGTCGAGTGCTGTCAACAATTCGACGAAGGACCAGGTCGGCGATGCCAAAAGTTTGTCGCCAATTTTTTTTGTTATAGGCCTTTTCTGGGTGTCATGATATCGTCCCAAGTTTGCAATAGCATGATCTCGGGTTTCCTCAATCCAGTTTAGATTGCAGAGGAGACCGAGCTCGTTATCTTCATTAGATAAATTTTTTCGTGCACTGGGGAAATCGAGGTGTGAGGGGATGATTGCTTCGGTACCGAAGGCCATCATGAGCGGTGTGCAATCTGTTGAAGTTTGAGAAGTCGTTATGTAAGCCTAGAGAACACTAAGTAGTTCATCGACTCATCTTCCTTTTTTGTCATTGAGACATTTGCGCAATCATGATTTAATGCTTTTGTTGATGGCTTCAGCTTCTCCGTTTCCTTGAGGGTAGTAGGGTGTGGATGTGGAAAGTTAGATTTTGTACTTGTGGAGGAATGCGAGGACCTTTTTAATGATAAATTTCTTTTCGTTATCAGATCGTATCATCTGTGGGTAGCCAAACCTAGTAATGATGTGCTCCCAGAGGAATTTGATAACTTCATTCACGTCTGTATGACAGAGGGGAACTGCTTCGACCCATTTTGTGAAGTAATCTGTGGCAACAAGAATGAATTTGCAGTTTCCTGATGCTGGGTGGAAAGATTCAATGATGTCGATCCCCCATCATTTAAATGGCCAGAGGACATTACTGACGTATAAGTTGAGTGCTGGGCTTTTGATGTTTTGAGCATGAATTTGGCACTTATAACATTTCCGTACGAAAGTTTTACAATCTTGCCACATTTTTGGCCTGTATAGACCTTAGGTGAAAGCTCTTTGTGCCAAAGATCGTCATGATATGTGAGCACCGTAGATACCTTCATGAAGTTCTTGAATTTATGTGTAAGCTTGTTTTAGAGAAATACATTCGATCAACGGTCCTCCTCCTGCGATACGATGTAAGATTTTATTCTAAACTGTGAATCGAGGGCATCTGGCTAAAAGTGAGTGGCCTTTTCTTTGTGACTGGGCAAGATGTAGGAGTTGAGGTATAAACAAAATGGTTTCCTCCAGTCGTCAAGATCTTCATCTTCTACAATGGTAATCTGCATTGTGTATGGCACGTCGATGCTAGAATGTTCGATGATTTTTATATCCAAAGATCGTCTTTCACTGTCCCTGAGTATAGCAGCGATGTATGCTAAAGCATCAGCGTGACAATTTTCTTGTCGCGGTAAATATGATATCGAAGCTTGTTTGAACTTGGTCATCTTGGCTTCGACTAGAACTGCGTACTCGACCATCTTTCTGTTTGTGCGGAATGTCTTGTTGTAGTGGTTGGCTACGAGTAAAGAGTCGGCATAAACTGCTAATTCTTCGGCTCCGAGTGTGAGTGCGAGATCGAGTCCATAGAGGATAGCTTCATATTCTATTTCGTTGTTGGAAGCATAAAAATTAAGCTTGATGGATTTTTTTATGCTATGGTTTGAGGGTGTTACAAGTACGAGTCCGATTCCTAATCCCTTAGGTCCTGCGAAACCATCGGTAAAGAGTCGCCATCCAGTACTTTTCGACCATACGTTGGGCTCGGCGATGGATTCATCGGTGAATATTTCTTCGAGTTCTTCCCTGTCAGAGTCTTCGACAGGGAAATCAGCTAAGAAATCAGGGACTGTCCTTTGATTGATATCTGTACTTCAAAGGAAATGTCGTATTCCCCAAGGAAAACAGACCATTATTGTACTCGCTGAGATTTTTCCTTTTTTAAGAGTACGAGTTTGAGTGGGTATTTTGCAATGAATTTAATGGGGTAAGCTTGGAAGTGTGGACAAAGTTTTTGAGAGCTGTAGACCAAGGCGAGCAATTGCTTCTCTGTATACCATTTTTCAGTAGGCATAAGAGTTTAGCTGATAAAGTAGTTGGGTTTCTCGATGCCTGCGCCTTTTCAAATAATAACAGAGCTGATGGAGTCTTCTGTTATAGAAAGATACATTATGGGTGTTTCGCCATCAACGGGTGTACTCATGATAGGTGGATGTCCCAAGTATCGTTTATGATCTTGGAATGCTAGTTCACAGTCAAAAGTCCAGACGATCTTCTTGTGTTGCTTCTTTGTAACTGTAGTGGGATCACCATGAAGAAGGAGGTAAAGAAGTTTGCATCGACCAGAGGATTTGGAGATGAAGCGATGAAGAGCAACGATTTTGCCTACAAATTGCTGAACATTTTTTTTTTCGGGGAGATGGCATTACAGTGAGTGCTTTGATTTGTGCTGGATCAATTTCAATTCCTCTTTTGCTGACTAGGTATCCCAGAAATTTACCGGACGCAACACCGAATTGATATTTTTTTGGGTTGAGCTTCATTTTGCATTTGCGAAGGATATCGAAGATGGTTTGGAGGAGTGTAGTGTGCTCCTCGCGCTTTAGGCTTTTGCGGATCATATTATCGATATAGACTTCCATGATTTTACCGAGGTGATCTTTAAACATTTGGGTCACGAGCCACTGATAAGTGGCACTAGCATTTTTAACCCAAATGGCATCACTGTGTAGCAGTAGAGACCTCGTTCAGTAACAAAGGTTGCTTTTTCTTGATCATTTTTGGCAAGTGGTACTTGATTGTAGCCCGAGGCTGCGTCCATCATAAATATAAGTTCATGTCCAGTGACGGAGTCGAGAAGTTGCGGAATAAGTGGCAGCGGGAAACTATCCTTTGGAGTGAATTTGTTTGGTTATGTGAAGTGAACTTAGACCCTGATTTTTCAAATTTTCTTTGGGACTGCCACAATGTTAGACACCCATATGGGATATTTGGCTTCTCGAATGAATCCAACACGAAAGAGTTTATCAATTTCTTCGTTCACGGCTTCTCGAAGGCGTGAAGCGAGGTTTCGTCATTTTTGAATGGCGCATTTGATGTCTGGAAGGAGGTTTAGTTTATGACATGCTATTGAGGGATCGATTCCTGGCATTTCTTGGAAATTCAAGGTGAAAATGTCGATATTCTTTTGAAGGAGCTGAATCATGGCTTCTTTTTCATCAGTTGATAGCTTGGAGCCGACAAAGGTGTGACGTTTGGGACCATCAAGGTCTATGGTATCGACTGCTTCAGTGTCGTGTTGCTCGAACATAGGGGGTGTCTCCTTCTGTAGTTGCTATGCCTTGAGAAGTTTTGCCGTGTGAGGATTTGTGGTTGAATTCTCGCACATATGTGCGACTGCTTAGCTACCTTTGATTTCATAGACTTCGTAGTCTATCGGAAACTACAAAGCCAGATGGTATGTGGAGGGTACAGCTTTGATGGAGTGTAACCAACTTCATTCTTGAAATCCCAGATATTTGGATTCTGCATTAATGACGAGGAATTTGACTAATGTAGTTTCAGATCCGGCTTGAACTGGTAAAGTGATTTATCCTGTGGCTGATTCCCTCGACCCGTTGAATCTAGTGCTTGTCATCGTCGAAGCTTTAACAAAGTCGCTGAGTCTTAAGACTTCGATTGCTCTACAAAATAGTATATCTGTGGCGCTTTCTGTATCGATGAGCAGTGTATGGAGGTAGTCTTGCCCGACTTTGAGCATAATGACCAGAGGATCATCATGGGGGTACTTCACGTCGGTAGTATTACAGTCCTCGAAAGTGATATGGTATGGATGTTTGGACTTGCCCGATGTGGGAAGAAGTTTTGCATATTTGTCTGAGGAAGTCATTTTATAGCAGGATGTGATCCGATCGTCTTATTTTCTTTTCTTCCCCTTCTCGATCTCAATAATGTACAGGTGGCGAGCTTGCCCCTGATTATGATTTTGCTCGACGTCTCTATTTTTGGCCTCATCTTCAAGAAATTTCTGGATGTCGATGATGTAATTGTGAAGTCGTCCAGCGAGTAGAATGCGGTGAAAGAATTGAATGAGAGAATAACAATTGTCAGTTTCATGGCTGTGTACATTGTGATTTTGATAGAAAGGTTTTGTGGGGATGTCTGCGATAGTTTGTGGTGCTCGATAACATTCATCTTCCTTTACCATTTGTAAAATAGCTGAGAGAGTGGTTGTCATTAGTGGTAGAACTGGGACTGGCCTGTCTGGCCGACCTTCCCGTCTTTGATTATTGTCAGTGTTTCTACCTCGTTGCTTTGGTGCTTCGGTAGTTGTCAATTTTTGAGGTATAGTTGAAGTTGAATCTTGAGAATGGATGGCAGAGGAGCTTTTCATCTTGTCCTTCTTTGAACATTCTAATTCAATGTAATTGTTAACTACATCAATTAGTTCAGTAACTGCACGTGGTTTGTGCAGCGCATGCTCTTCGCGAATTTTAGAGTCGATATGCAGGGCTGAGGTAAATGCAGGGACAACGATTTTGGGATCAGAATTTCCAATTTTCCTTGTTTCTTGCAAGAATTTTTTATAAAAACTTGCTAGGGTTTCCTCTGCGCCTTGTTCAAAGAAAAATAATAAATCTACAACTATCTCCCGCTCCTTAGCGTGAACATAATTAGACTCGATCTGGCGCTGCAATTGGCAGAAGGTAGTAATGGAACGCTCTTGGATTGTGCGGAACCATCTAAGAGGTTCTTCTTTCAGGCTCATATTAAACAGTCTGCAGAGCATGCAATCGAGTTTAGAGTATATGCCTACCACAACTTTGAAATGTCGAACATGGGTAAGTGGGTCAGTGAGGCCTGCATACTGGATGAATTTGGGCATATGGAAATTGTCTGGGATGGGCATAAGTTTGAGATGAGGGGAAATGGGGTTTGTCTCGATCCTTTCCAGAACAGATCGCTTGCCTGGTATATCATAGTTTATGACACCGATTATGTTGCTTAGGTCATCTAATGTACTAAACAGTTAAGGGGGATTTGAAGCTATGATTTGGGGATCAAAATCTTCTTGTCTTTCTGGTCCCAATCGGTCTCTGATTGGTCTTCTTTCAGGTGGTGGGGGAGTTTGAGGACGAGTACGCCGACTGTTCTGAGTTGTCTATGATGAAGATGTGAGTCCAAAATGCCGAGAAACTCTATCTGTATTTCTAGATCTAGACCGAGAGGCTCGCAATCGGTCTTCTCTTTTTTGATCATCTCTTTGGGTTTCTCTGGACCAGCGATCACTTCGAGCCCGTGGAGGTGACGCTTGTCTGACGGTGAGTCTATCTTGAGTTCTTCTTAGCCTGTCTATCTCTTTCTAATGTGTCTGACATTGATGGTCTAACACTTTTCTTCGTTCGTCTCTCTCCACTTGAAGAGCTTTAGTGTGGATCCGCTAATCTTCTATTTTTTGGGCTTTTTCAGCAGTCATTTATTTTTGGAGTTCGACCACTGTACCATAAAGGTCGACTGTTCCTGGTACCGGATTGTTGTCATGATCTCTCACCGTGCTGGATTGGCTTATGAGATTCATGTTGTTCATTGTAAGGATGGCATATAGATTCGGTAAAGAGATGTGTGGTACTTCCCACAGATGGGGCCAATTGTAATGACGTGTTTTATGGGCAGAAAACCTTCGCCAATACTGTTTGTAACGATTACGTAATAAATAGCTAAACAACCAAGATTTTATGTGGATAACTCAGTAAAAGCTGAGAAAAACCACGACTTCGAGGAGGATTTGAGGTAAAATCTAGTAGATACTAGTTATTACAAGTTTTTAGAATGTTGCTAGTGTTAATGGTTGATGATCATAAGAATTGCGGTCCTTTATAATCTACTCTTTGACTATAGTTATAGTAGATACAGACAGTTTTACAAAAATAAAGAAATAATATCCTATTCCAGGATAGTGGGCGAACTTCGCGAATCTCTGGTAGTTTCTTCTTGGCCGGGCTTCAGCGACTATTTTAGGTAGGTCGAGGATGTATGAAATATTCTAGAATGTTGACCTATCTTCGACTATAGAATGTTGAGATGACTTTGACTTATATCATGTTGGCTTATTCTTGTTGAATATGGGGAATATGATACTATAGTACCTTCGTGAAGTTCGACAAGAATTTTAGCGGCTTCGTCTTGAGAGATATACTAGAGGTAGACCCCGTTTAGGGATTTACAATGTAAATTATCTTTAAGGATGGTGTATCTGCGGTAGTTTTTTAGTAACGAATGTTTGGCTTTAGGGTCCTCTGGGAGGGTGGAACTGTTAAAGTAAGCAAGAAATGGTGTTTGCCAGTCGTCTAGATAGAGTCTATCGCCCCCAATATTGATGGCATTGACTTCCATCTGGTCGATACTCTGGCATTCGAGTACTTTGATATGGAGTGTTCAAGATTCGGTCTGGCATAACATGGTTACTATGTAGGCGAGGGCATCGACATGTCTATTTTTGCCTCGAGGGTAATGAGTAATAGAAGATTTTTCAGGAAAACGGTCCATGTGCTGACGGACGAGAGCAGTATACTCAGCCATGCGACTGTTAGCCTGGTTTTCTTCGGTGTATTATCTTTGCACAAGCTAGGAGTCAGTAAATACTACAAGCTTAGGGACACCAAGTTCGAGTGCGAGGTCGAGGCCATGGATCAAGGCTTGATACTCAGCCTTATTGTAGGAGCATTCGAAATTTAGCTTGATGGCTTTTTTGATTCGATCATTGGTGAAGGTAACCAAGATAACACCGATCCCCGAACCATTAGGTCCAGCAGATTCATCCGTGGAGAGGTGCCAACCTGTGTTAGGGTTCCAAGGGTTGTTCTATTCAAGATCATCCTCAGGTAAATCATCTTCCTGTTCCTCTCAGTCGATACCCTCGACTGGGAAGTTGACAAGGAAATCTGCGACTCCCTGGCCTTTGTAGGATGTCTGCTTCTCAAATGTGATGTCGTATTCACCCAGATAAATAGACTACTGCTGTACCCGTCTAGATTTTTCTTTTTTACTGAGTACTTCTCGAAGGGGGTTACTTGAGATAACATGGATAAGGTGTGCTTGAAAATATGGTTTGAGTTATCGAGATGTGTAGACGAGGGTGAGGAGAAAATACTCAAGTTTTGTGTATCGAGTCTCTGCGGGTGTCAGAGTTTTGCTGATAAAGTATACAAGTTTCTCGATGCTGGATTCGAGTCGAATGTGGACTGAACTGATAGAAGTGTCGGTGACAGCGTGGTATAAGGAAAATGTTTTACCTTCGATGGGTGTACTGATGATGGGCAGTCGTCCAAGGTATGTTTTATGTTTGAGGAAGGTCTATTCACAGTCGGGTATCCAATTGATTTTAGGGTTGTTTTTATTTTTGGCCTTGTGAGCACCTTGGTCACGCAATAGGGAGAAATACCAAGTACACCGGTCGGATGATTTTAATATAAAGCGGTTGAGGGCCATTATCTTGCTTGCTTCCTTTTGGACATCTTTCTTATTTCAGGGAGAAGGCATATCGATGAGGGCTCGGATATGAGTAGGCTCGATCTTGATACCTCTTTTACTGATTAGGTGGTCTAAGAATTTGCCAGATGAAACACCGAACTGGCATTTTTTTGGCTTAAGTTTCATATTATATATTCGAAGTATCGAAAAAACTTTGGTTAGGTCTTGAATGTGGGTGTACTTTTGAAGGCTTTTGTATAACAAGTCATCGATGTAAACTTTGACCGACTTGCCAAACAAAGGTTTAAACATGGTTGTAACAAGCCTCTGGTAAGTGGCACCAACATTTTTGAGGCCGAAGGCCATAACGTTAAAATAGTAGAGGCTATGTTCAGTGATAAAATAAATTTTAAGTTGATCTTCGGGGAGGAGGGGTACCTGATTATAACCCAAAGCCGCATCCATCATTAAGAGTCGCTCATGTCCAATAGTGGCATCCAGGAGTACCAAGATGATTGGGAGGGGGAAACTATTCTTTGGGGTGTGCTTGTTGAGGTCTGTGAAGTCGACACAGATTCAGATCTTTCCATTCTTCTTTGGGACCGCGATAATATTGGATATCCAATTAGCGTACTTGACTTCCCTGATGAATCCCGCGGCTAGGATTTTCTGACTTCGAGGTTGATGGCTTTGTGAAGTCGTGGTGCCAATATACGCTTCTTCTATTTTACTATCGCAGAGTAAGGGATGAGGTCGAGGCGATGACAGGCTAATAAGGGGTCGACACCGGGCATCTCGTGGAAAGTCCAAGCGAAGACATCTTTATTTGCACAAAAAAAGTTAGTAAGTTCGAGGCTTTCGGCCTCGTCCAGAGAAGTACCAATGAATGTTCCCCGACCCGGATCGTCGAGTTTGATATAAACAGTGGGTTCAAGGGGTGTGGTAGTTGATGCTGAGGGTATGGGGGTCAAGAGAGGCATTGATCGCTATGGTTGTTTGACAAGTTTTCTAGTCTGATTGATCTCCGGATGCTCACATGAGCGGGCAAGGCGCTGGGAGCCTTTCAAGTTCCACGTACCACAGGGGGTAGTGAAACGGAGGGTTTGGTAGTAAGTCGAAGGTATGGTTCGCATGGCATGGAGCCAGTCGCGGCCAAGGATGTTGAGGTATTCAAATTTCTTGTCGATGACAAAAAAGCTAGCTTGGAGTGTGACTGGCCCTGTGGTGACAGGGAGACTAATGCGACCCACAACAATTTCAGTAGCATCGTTGAAGCCCTTTAGTTCGACATTAGCCAGGGTTATGAGGTCTGTCTTCTTTATGGCTTAGACAGTCTGAAGGAATAGAACATCAGCTGCGCTTCCCATGTTGATGAGCATTGTATGGAGGACGAGGTGATCAACCTTAATCATAATGACTAGAGGGTCGGAATGGGGGAAAGGAATATGCGATGTGTCACAATCGATAAATGAGATACCCTCGGGTCGAGGGTATTGGCTTGATTATGGTAGAAGGGCGGGTAGCTTCTCCTGGTAGGTGAGTTTGTAGCATTCTTCGACACGCTTGCGCTTGCTTTTAGAGTGGCCACTGCTGATATTGTTGACCTCAATGAAATAAAGTTGGTAAATGTGTACCTCAGCTGGGTCGGCAGCAGGAGTGGGTTAATGCTTGAGGTATGACCCGTAGAGGTAACCGGGGAGGTCCACGATATATTAATGTAGAGCGAAACATTTGTTGGTGTGATGGTAGTTGTACTTATGGTTTGGGTAGTAGGGCTCACCTTGTATGACCTCGATGGGGTAAGGGGTATGCCATACTGGGTCAGCCTGAATCTGTGGTAGAAGGGTGCTGATAGGAGCAGTAAGCTTGGGGAGGACAGGCTTTTGCTGGCCTCGATGGTAGTATCGTCAGGGTGAGGGCGTTTACGACTCTCTGTCTCCTGTGAGACGTGAGCGATCAAAGGTGTAGAAGGTGTAGAAGGTTGCCCCTATCGAGGTTTGTTATGGTTGGTGCTTGCAGGTTGCGCCTGGCGATTAGACTCACGGAGGTGCTCGAGGTCGATGTATCCATTTACTTTGGATAACATCTCCTCGAGGGTTTGAGATTTGTGGAGCACGATGTACTCCTTGACGCGGCTGTTATCTGGCAGTGCGTTGGAAAAGGCGAGGACGACGTTCGCGCAGTCGAGGTTTTCAATCTTGCGCGACTCGTCGAGGATCCACTTGGTGAAGGCCTCAAGGGTTTTATTGGGCAATTTTTGGAAATTGAAGAGGGTACCCCCCAGACTTCGTGGTCTTTGTTGATGGCAAATTGGGCGGCGAAGATCTTAGATAACTGCTCAAAGCTTTGGATCCAGCCATTGGGGAGGCTATGATACCATCACAGAGGGTTGTTTGTGAGGCTGGTGGGAAATAACCGACACAACAGGTGGTCGTCTGTGGAGTATAGGCTTAAGGTGTTTTGGAACTCAAGGATGTGAGATTGAGGGTCAGTATAGCGATATATGTCAATTTTGGGGGCATAAAAATTTGTAGGCACCTCGACAGTGAGGAGTTTGGTTCAAAAGGGATTATTTAACCAACTCCAAGAGTTCGGCGTGGGGCTCACACTTATTCGGATGGAAGGATTGGTTTTCTGGTCGAAGTCCTGCTGTGCATGATAAGCAGGATGATGAGGGGATCTTTGTGGTCGAAGGGGAAAAGGCCGAATATTTGGCGTATGCTCGGCGCTACACTTCCCGTGTCGTTCTCGAGCAGGGCGGCGTCGAGGTTGTTTGGTAGTGCGAAGGGTAGAATCGAACGAATCCTCCGTGGAGTGTATGCCAGGGTGGATTGAGCGAGTAGGGAGGATGGTGAGAGGAACACCCTCGGCGCCCAGATGGACCGGGGGTACTTCGAGATGTGGTTGGGGCCCCAACAGGACGCGGGCAGAAATGCGCGACGAGGCGGGTGCTCGAGATGGTGGAGGAGCATCTTGAGGCTGATATCACTGCAACTCGCAAACTGTATTACACAGATCATCGAGGGTACGATATTGTCTATCAGCGTTATCCAAATGGCGTTGCCATTTGGCTTCGACCTCTTGTCTGAGCTCTTCGCGTTCCTATTGTAATTGGCTTCGATGACGCTCCTCGGCTTGAGCGAATTGCTGGGTAAGGAGGGTGAGCCTGGCGGCCACTCTATCGGCGGAGTTGCCAGTATGGGTGGAAGTAGAGTGGAGGGTGGGGGACATTGGAGGTGGCTGATTGGATTAGCAAAAAGGGAAAGTTGGCAGAGACTGGTAGTGTGGGATAGCACAGACGACGCCAAATGTAGGGGCCTAACTTCACGGGAGGAGAAGTTGAATCTTACACTATGAAGTTTATCCTCTACCTGGGGGTTCAAGCGTATAATCAATAATAATAAGAACAAACTTACTGGCAATACACTTGTGTGGAGGCCTTGAATGGGTTACTCCACGATCTCTGATGTGAATTTTTAAGAGTGATGATATAAATATCAAGTAGTCAAAGTATTGAATACAGTGGGGTTTACAGGGTGTTCGAAGGTAAACTTGCAAGGCTTGTTGGGGAGATTTTTTAGCCCCTTCACAATTCCTCCTCCCCCTATTTATAAAAAATAGGATGGGCTGAGTAACCATGGGAAGTCCAGTTACATCTGTATCCTCTGGGGACAACTGACTTGTACCCAGAGTCGGTTTTAATGTTGCAATCTGTTGAGCCTAATACTGTAGCTGTCGGCTCTGACACTATAATTGTTGGATCTTGTACTACAGTTATCGTGCGGCGTGCTCTACTGTATTGTCTGGTGAGTTAGCTCTCTGACATGTTCACCTTCGACCATGGGCACATGGTCGAAGTATTTATGGTTTGATGTTTCCTTTGAATGTTCGAATAGTCTCAGATGGTTTCATGGGCTTGATTATTGACATACTAGGCTTCGAGTCATCAGGTAGGCTTCAATGTAGCCTTTGAGTGTTCGACCAGTGTTAGAAGGTTGTGAGTAGGCTACTACAAATAGAATACAGAGCATAACTCTAACTTTATATAGGGTGATAATATTGAATTGATCTCGAGAAATTAAGTTAAGCTAGTCTAGCCAAGACTCTAGCAAGAGGTGTTGTATTAGCAGTTGCAGGTTCTGCGTTGCTATTGTATAGTGCCCAAACATGCTAGATTAGGTCAAATTTTAGGGTTTGGCCTAACGAACTAAAATTATCTTAAACAATTATACCCGATTGACACAATATATAGTTTGGTATATACCTTCACGTAGGATATTTAGAGTTCATCAATTCACTGATCCCATAATTAGTACTTAAGCAAGACCTATAACAATTTGCTTTTTTCAGACTTACGGGTGATAAACTTGAAAAGATTTCATGTGATCCCTTAAAGTGCCTAGGTATATAAGAAATACTTCTGATTGGGATTATTTCAGTCATTGTTTGTGATGGCCATAGTCATTGGAACCACCAACTATCGGTTCTTCTTAACACATTTGGGTTACCGCATGCTACCGCTTCCCATAATTTAGGTCTCAGGTTGAAATTATTGAATGCCACTATTAAAAAATATATAACAAGATCTATAAATATTAAAGATCTATAGGGACCTAGGACTTAATACAATAATCACGATAAACGATAATGCGGAAACATAATCACATACCTTGATCCATAACTTGATTGATTGAGGTATGTCCTTGTGTTAGTCAGCGACAGCTAGGGGTGACAACTAGGCTTTCTCTCCCTCAACCTTTTCTTTGATATAATGCTTTAGTTAATGGGCTAGGCACACTTATATAGGTTGATAGAGGACCTAGTTTTATATTTTTATTTGGACTACTTTCTATCAAGTAGAGAGTTGTAGGAAACCCTAACCTTATTAACCAATGGTATTAGTTTTCTATTAGGACTTGAATCATTATAATTAAAATCCCATAATTACTAAAGGACACCTACTCATGTGGGCCATAATAAGTCTAACTTTTTTTCCACTTGGCCCATATAAAGTAGTATTGAAAATCATACTCAATAAATTTGTAAAAATTTCAACTCAAAATAAGCTGAATGATTAAATAATTGGCATACGCGAGATTTGAAATATATCTAAGTCCTACTATCTTTATTGTTCATTATAATACCAAAATCAAATAATTTACTAAAGTTAGTCATGGCGGTTTTATGTAGTTTTGCGACACATTTACTTCCATGTACTATAACAATAATGAACTATTTAACTCGGTTAATAAGTGAGGTTTATATGCATTAACAAATATGCCTTTAAAAGGTCCAAGAATAATGTCAAGTCAAAAAACTTTCCTGTTATCATTCATCCACACATACATGTGTACACAAAATGGTAAACAGAAAAATATCAGAAACATACTGTAATAAGATCTCAATAAGATGTCTAAAGAAAACAATCCAATTAAAAATCTATAACTATAAAGAAAAACATCATAGAATACGCCCAAGACCCATACTCTGAATATGTTCCTTAAATGTCTTTGGCGGTAAGCCCTTAGTCAATGGATCTGTAACTATAAGCATTATTCTTATGTGTTCTATAAATACTTATTGTTTATGAACAAACTCCTTGACTGATAAATATTTTACCTCCATGTGCTTAGCACCATTAGAATACTTGTCATTCTTGTAGAAAAAGACTGCTGTGATATTATTATTATAAATTCTCAATGGCTTGGCATTAGAGTCGACAACTCCAAGTCCTGAGATAAAATTCCATAACCATAAACCATGATCTATGGCCACATATCATGCCACAAACACAGCCTCCATAGAAGATGAAGAAATATTATCATGTTTTGCACTTTTCCATGAAATTGCCCCTCCAGTCAGTAGAAAGACATAACTAAAAGTAGACTTCCTGTTATTAGGGCATCCAACAATATCTGAGTTTGAGTAATTGATCACTTCTAAATGATCAAACCACCTAAATGCAAGCATTTAATCTTTTATTCATTGCAAGTACCTCATAACCTTCTTTGCATCTTTCTAATGGTCCATCCCTAGATTGATTTGATATCTATCCAGTATACCAATGGTAAAGGTTATATCCAATCTTGTACAAGTTTGCACATACATTAGACTCCCCGTAACAAATGCGTACCAAATATTTTCCATCTGCTTATGTTCCCATTCAGTCTTTGGACATCGCATAGACTAAATTTGTCACCTTTCTGAATTGGTTTATCACTAGCTGAACAATTCTCCATACTAAATCTCTCTATGACTTTATTAATATAGGCTTTATGAGAAAGCCCTAACAATCATCGTACTCGGTCTCGATAGATTTTAATTCCGATCATGTAAGATAACTCACCTAAATCTTTCATTTTAAAGTTCTTAGGTAGAAACTTCTTAGTTTGGTGAAGTTGACCAAGGTCATTACAAACAAGTAAGATATCATCAACATACAAAACCAAAAATATAAACTTACTCCCACTGACTTTAAGGTATATACATCTATCAACAATGTTTTCCTTAAAGCCAAAAGAAACAATGGTATCGTGAAACTTAATGTACTATTGGCAAAAAGCTTGTTTAAGACCGTATATTGATTTCTTAAGCTTACAAACCATATTTTCTTTCCCCTCTTCGGAGAAACCTTCTGGTTGATTCATATAAACTTCTTCATTTAAACTCTCATTCAGAAAAGTAGTTTTTACGTCCATTTGGTATAACTCTAAATAATAATAAGCCACCAATGTCACCATAATAATTTTGAGTAAGTCCTTCTTTGATACGGTTGGGAAGGTCTCATTGTAATCAATGTCTTCTTTCTCAGTGAAACCTTTGGCCACAAGTCGGGCTTTATATCATTCGATATTGTTATTACTGTCGCGCTTGGTCTTAAAGACCCATTTGCAACCAACTTTCTTATATCCTTTTGGCAATTCAACGAAATCCCAAACTTCATTCTATTCAATTGATTTCAACTCTTCTTTCATAGCATCAATCTATTTAGTAGAATTATTACTATCCATGGCTTGTGAAAATGAAATAGGATACTTAATAGTCTTTATGTCAAATTTAGATTACTGTAAGTATACTACATAATTATCTGAAATAGTAGATCTCCTTTCCCATTGGGATCGGCGTGGTACTATTTCTTGTGGTGCCTCTATTATCGATTCATTAGTAGAAATCTCACTATGGAGTGGCTGATTATCTAGTTATCACTTGGCATTATTGATTTGATCAACAACCATCGGAACAACAATAGGATTAGAAGTTATGGGTAATGGGACTTACACCCTAACTTCCTCAATAACCACATTTCATGATTGACTACTCCTACAAATTTTACCATTTTCAAGGAATCTTGTATTATCAATTTCAACAATTCTCATACTATGGGTAGGACAGTAAAACCTATACCCTTTGGACTTATCAGGGTAACCAATAAAGTACCCACTGATAGTTTTAAGGTTCAATTTCTTTTTATGTGGATTGTAAATTCTAGCCTCCGTTGTACATCCCCAAACATGAAGATGTCTTAAACTAGGTTTCCTTCCACTCCAAAGCTCGAATGGAGTTTTCAAAATTACCTTACTAGAAGTGGTCTTTAGAACTTCAATCTATAAATATACTGGTAAAGTTGAATTACTTATCATATTCCTAACCATTTCCATTAAAGTACAATTATGCCATTCAGCTATAGTGTTCCTAACATTGTGTATTTAGCACAAATACCAAGCTTTTCTAGGAGTTTGGAAAATGGGTCAGGGTACTGACGTGATTCGTCATATCTACCATAGTATTCACCACTTTTATATGACTGAATGACTTTCACATTTTTGCCTAATTATCTTTCAACCTCAGTAATCTATACTTCAACGACATTCACAACTTTAGATTTTTTACTTAATAAATAAACATATCCATAACGTGAAAAGTCGTTAATAATTGTGATAAATACTTTTCTCCCATAAAATAAGGAGTGGTAAAAGATCCACAAATATTTGTATGAATAATTGTAAGAAGCTCCGTACTTCTTGTGGCACCCTTTTTAGTATGTTTGGTTTGTTTACCTTTAATACAATCCACACATACACACACACACCATAATCAGTAAAATCTAGGTTCAGAAGGACCTCATCTTTTACTAATCTCTGCATACTTTCTTTGGAGATATTCCCCAGTCGTCTGGGCCACAAGATAGAGGAATTTTTATTAGTTATGCCACGTTTCATTCCAATATTAGAATACAGGGTCAAGATGGTATTGGCAAACATGTTATCAAGATTTAGTTTATATAGGCCATTACGTAAAACACTAAAACTAATAAAAGCGGAATTCTTTAATAAACTGAAAGAACTGTTCGCAAAGTGAAAAAAATATACATCAAGGTCTAAAAGAGATAAAAAAACTAAAAGAACAAAGAAGGTAAGTGATAAATCTAAATGATGTCCAGTGTCTAAGAATAACCGTGAGGTTCCCACGACATCAACTAAAGCTTTAACTCTATTTCCCATTAATATATATTTTTCACTTGGTTCCGCGTTCTGGGTCATAAGGAATCCCTGTATCGTATTAGAAATATGAACAGTAGCACCCGAGTCAATCCACCAAGTATTAGAAGGAACTTCAGTAAGATTTGATTTGAAACATACAAAAGCCAAATGATTACTTTTCTTTTCGAGCCAAATCTTACATTTCTAACAATCTTTCCGAACATGCCCCGTCTATTTACAGAAGTGGCATCTATTATGTTTATTGTCGTATTTTATCTTAGGAGCCTTAGTAACATTAGAAGGCCCCCTTACCTTGAGTAATCCTCATTTCTTATCAGGCTTCCTCCAATTCTTTATAGCTCTTGTATTGTAAGATGAACTGAATGATTTCCTTATTGTTTAAGCCTGGCCTCCTCTTGAATAATCATGTTGGCCAATTTATTAATATTCCACTTATCTTTAATAGTGTTGTAATGAACTTGGAATGGACCAAACTGAGAAGGCTAAGAGTTCAAAATAAATTGAACAATAAAAGAATCATTCACTTCCATCCCCAATGTTTTAAGTTTAGTAGCTAGATTTTTTATTTTTAAGACATGCTCATGCATGCCTCGTACACCATCATATTTCATTGTAGTAAGTTTAGCCATTAAAGTCCCAGCATATTACTAATTACCAGTTCTGAAATGTGCTGCCACAAATGTTAAAAAGTTTTTCCCATTTTTAGACTTAGGCAGTGAAGATTTGATATTAGTCACTATGGTCATCCGCATAAACATAAGGCTTAACCTGTTCAACCTTTCTCAAGCTTTATAGAAGGTCTTTTCATCCGTACTACTCTCTCAATAGAAGGTTTTTTTAGCCAAGAGTAATAAATCAAGATCCAGAATACCTAAGTGAAACTGAATTTGTTCACTTTAGTCTAAAATATTAGTTCCATTGAGAATTAAAATAGACATAGCATGCGAATGTAGCGAAACAGGGCTTGGTACTGTAAAATAATTAAAAACTCACAAAATATTAATGCTATGATTTTTAGATAAATTAACATGAGCTAGAATATAGTAAAATAAAGAACATAAATTATATTCTGATGATAAACTAATAATATCATCACAATTTAACATTTGGTTCTAAGTCATGACATAATATGTCTACTCAAATAGTTATCACATTAATTTAATAGGGCTAATTAAAAGTGTACGCCAAATTAGATAAAGCCTTTCACCTATTGGTTATTAGCTCTAAAATAAATCTAGAATACATCTTAATTACCCTATTTTAATTTATTAATCTCGCGAAAGTTGATCCGCCTTTGGGCAAATTCATAATATTTTGAGATAAATAAATTGCTATGTACTCGGTTTGATATCTATACTTCATAATAGTTGGGTTTCTTTGGAGACTTCCAACGGCCTAAATCACGGATCTCATATCGATATTAATCATGGTCAAAATATTTTCATGTAACTAGAAACTAACTCGGAAAACACATATACTTTATGAAAACCTAAATACGTGATAAAGTAGTATTTATAAGAAGTACTCTGTATTTAATAGTGGCAGATCTCAAAATACTCAATTATTAAAATTACAAAAACACATTAACATGATGATACCCTGACATGATCTTCATTAAGACAAAATGAGTTATTTGTATTTATATCAACTTTATGAGAACCAAAAAAATCAAACCCTTCAAATTTAAAAAATATTAAAATAATGTAAAGGTTGCCACTAAAATAGTTTATGCTAGTATGACCTAACTCATGTTATGTTTGACATTAAATAGCGCAATCTTATATATTCAATAAGGTTACCAACCAAACAACGATAAGGCAACAAATAAAGCTAAGCTTCACACGATAACAACTAGTACTTTGAAGTTTAATGCTATATGGTGATGCCCCAATTTTATCTGATGATCAATACCAAAAAAAGTTGTTAAAGTTTATCTTTTACAAAATTACATACCAATGAAACTTAACATAAAATGATTCATAATTGGAAAATTACAAAAGTACAACAAAGCTCATGATACTACATGTAAAAATACATGACAAGATCGATAAACATTAAAGATTTATAATGACCTAGAACTTATTGCGATAATCACGATAAACGATAATGCGGAAACATAATCACATACCTTGATCCATAACTTGATTGATTGAGCTATGCCCTTCTGTTCATCGGCAACAGCGAGCGGTGACAACTAGGTTTTCTCTCCCTTAACCTTTTCTTTGAGATAGTGCTTTAGTTGATGGGCTAGGTACATTTATATAGGTAGAGAGAGGACCTAGTTTCCTATTTCAATTAGGACTACTTTTCATCAAAGTAGAGAGTTGTAAGAAACCCTAACCTCATTAACCAATAGGATTAGTTTCCTATTAGAACTTGGATCATCATAATTAGAAACCCATAATTACTAAAGGACCCCTACTCATGTAGGCAATAATAAGTATTACATCTGTTACTATTATGGATTATGTAAGGATGTTTTGCTTCCACTAATGAGTCATGACTATTCAACATGATAATTACTCGACAAATTCAAATACTTTGTCGATGAAGTTGATTGTTGAGGGCTTCACAGACAACCTCTCGCGTGTAATTGTATAAAATGCTTAATCACATATGTACAACAAAAAAATTTTTAATAGGACTTTTGAATTAATTCCAAAATATTGATAAATAATGTTGTTATAGTAATAATTTGATAAAGAGGATTATTTTACTAAATATTTTAAGCCCAGCTAGCGTGAGGAATTATGCACCTATCTGTACGTGAGGCCCCTCTAAAAATGTTACATGTGTCATTTTACAACTCACTTAAAAAAAATCAAATCTCCTGGCTAAATATAAAAGAAAATGCCACTTCTACCCTTTTTTTTCGCCAAACAATCCCAGGATTAAAGGAATGAACCACAACCTTACTATATATAAAAATGCAGTATATTATATTACTTCCCTCCACTTTCAAATCAAATATTGTGAAATACTAGTATACTGCATGAAATATTATGCTTAGACCCATATAAATTTATGGATTTATCTCCTTGAGACTTGTAGATGGAGGCTTATATGACAATAAAATAATGTTCCAAATTAAAGTGTTGATCAAAAACCAATATAAGCTTTTGCGAATTCTTGTTCGTTGAACTTTGAATTTTTTTTTTTAATTTTGTAATTTTGATCTTCTTAATTGTGTAAGAGTTTGGACATTATTCTAACTTAAAATGTCATAAATATTTTTTACAAGTTATTCACGTTCACAAATTGAAGGAATGTCATCTTGTGAATATTTTATAACAAAAATGAGGATTTGCTTAAAATATTTAAAATATTAAATTTGGCAAGTATTAGCTCTGACGTCTTGGAGTTTTTTTAAGTTATTACTAGAGGGGTACAAATGCTAAAGAAAGATAGGAGATTTGATTTTTTTAAGAAATTTTAAATGCACCCCATTATTTAATTAGCTCACCCCGATTTGATGTCACCCCACTTTTATTTCTCTAGGTTAATTAGCTCGCCCCATTTATTTTTATAACTACAAAATTAAGTATTAATGGAAAACAAAATCTTTATCATACTACCAAATCCCCATAAATTAAACTTTGAAAATTGTTGGTGTTGAATGTATACATGTTGAAGTACCTCTGTAAAATTAAACATCACCGAATCATATCATATGGCTTAAGTGATAGATTTTTCTTCATTCTCATTTCTTAAATTATTTTCTTGCATTGATTGTAGAGATGATGAAACTAATCAAAATTATATAAGTTTAAAAATGTGTTTTTTGGTTCTTCTCTCAACACTAAGCTTGAGAGTAGGAATTAGGGAGGGGGCAAGTGTTTAGATTGAAAAATATTTACGTTTTTATTTTGGGGGAATATTTTTCTTTAAATATACCTAGTGTAATTAACTTTAAAAAATAATGGGATGGGGTGATCTTTTAGAATTTTGGGTGTATTTAAAACTTTTGCTTGTTTTAAGTAAGTTGTAAAAGGATACAAGTAAAGTAAAACTATTTTCGAATTCATTCCTAACAAGATCCGATTCATAAGAGAAGACATCAACTGAATTCAACGAGAGTGCCCTAATGACTCTAATACTCTCAGAGAGATAGAACTCCAGCTAGAGTTTGAGTACACCCTTAACCATGAAAAAAATCTTATAGAGAGATAAATCCAGGGAAACCTGGCTCAAAGAAGGTGACGGAAACTCAATTTTTTTTCACTTATCTACTGTTTGTCACAGAAGGAGAAATGACATAACCAGACTTTGTAAACCTGGCAGTGAGTGGGTGCATGGTAGGAACATGGTGGGAGACACTCTGGCATTCTTCTTCTCCGATATCTTCACCTCTTGTAATCCCCTAATCAAAGTTTGTGACCTCAATATCTTTGATAAGTCTATGTCAAATGAAGATAATGATAGCCTTACTTGTGACCTTACTTTTGATCAAGTTAAAGAAGTACTCTTCACTATGAATCCCAATAAATCTCTGGGTTCGGATGGGTTTACCCCCTTGTTATACCAAAAGTATTGGGATAATATCAAATACGACATGTTTAAAGTCATTCTCTCATTTTTCTAGCTTGGGTACATTTTATTTGAGTTTAACCACACCAATATTACCCTAATCTCTAAGAAGAATAACCCGGAGAACTCTGGTAACTTTAGACCTATAAGCCTCTATAACGTTAAGTTTAAGGTCATCTTTAAAGTTTTTGCCAACCGTCTTAAACTTGTTTTGGACAATCTCATTTCCCCAACCCAAAATGTTTTAACCCGGGTACACCAATTTTTGACAACATTATCATGACCCCAGATATTTTTAATGCTCTTAAGAAGAAAAAAGGTGTTTCAGGGTGCATGACCATTAAGTTCAACCTCATCAAAGCTTTTGATAGGGTGGAATTAAATGTTCTACTCGAAACGATAAAGGAAATGGGTTTCTGTGACAAGTGGTATGATTGGATTCACCAATTCATTTATACTACTACTCTCTCTTTCAATCTTAATGGCTTTCCTTTTGGTTTTCTCCAGCTAGAGAGATGGATTCGGTAAGAAAATCCTTTGTCCCCCCTTCCTCTATATTATCTACCCTGAGATTTTGTCACGTATCTAACTTAATAAAGAGATCAAGGGCAGCCTCCATGGTGTCAAGAAATCTAGAGGGTATCCCCCTATCTCCCACTTGCTCATTGTGGATAATAGTTTTATCTTCAGTAGAGCTAATTTGGAAGAAGCTCATGCACTGAAAGTCCCGCTCGATACTCTTAAGAATGACTCTGGGTAAGAAATCAACCTCAATAAATCTTATATTCTCTTCAGCAAGAACTGTCACCATAGGCACCACAAGATGATTAAAAAAATCCTTGGCATTAAAAAAGATTCAGCTGGAGAGAAATACCTTGGAGCCCCTCCCTCCTTCAGTCGCTTGAAGAGTATGGACTACCAAGAAATTGCCTCCAGAGTTTCTAATCGTATTACAGGCTAGAGAGCCAAAAGTCTTTCATAAGTTGGTCATCGTACCTTCACCAAAGCTGTTAACTTGGCAATTCCTTCATACCTCATGCCAATTTTTATATTCCCGGTCAAAATCTGCAACAATCTGAATTCCCTCAGCACCATATTTTTGTGGGGCTCCAACGATGATGGAAGAGACAAAAACTATCTTATTAGCTAGAAAAGAATTTGTAGACCTACCAAAAGAGGAGGGTTGGGCACCAGACGAGCACTTTTCCATAATCATGCCCTTCTTACTAAGTTATTATGGCACATTATTAAGAAACCAGATATACTTTAGGCTAAGAACTTGTATAAAAAGTATGCTTCAAGAGAATCATTTATGACCATTACCATCAAAAGCTCAGATTCCTGGATTTGGAAAGGTAGAATAAGGGATATAAATAGAATTATGCTAGTATATCAGGGATGGCAAAAAAGTAGACTTGTGGCTCGAACCATGGATTCCCAATATTCCCTTTAGGGGACTAGCCGAGCCAGTTCCTAAAAATAGAGTTATCTGGAAGGTAGTTGACCTAATTTGTCCCACTACCAGAGCCTGGAAAATAGATTTGGTACGTTCCTTTTTCCCTGATGACATTACCGAGTATATCAGGTCCATTCCCCACAAAAATCTGGCAGATGATGTCTTAAGATGGAGAGAAGAGAATAATGGCATACTCATGTTAATTATGACTATAATTCCCTAATGGACAAAGAGCTTCCAATGAATATAAACCCATGTGGACAAAAACTTGAACCTCTATTTAAAAGATCAATGCTCCTTTCTTGATCCAATTTTTCATGTGGAAAGCTATGTAAGAAGTTCTCCCCACTAGGATGAATCTTAATCGCGGGGATCTGAAAGACGTTATGTGTAGTAGATGTGGCGAAGAGGAAAAAACTACCACGCATGCGCTATTCTACTGCAAGAATATAAAAAATATTTGGTATGCTTCTGATCTCTTTGTTTGTAACGAGGTTTTGCCCTATTCAGATTCTCTTTAAAAAGTTATTTTTCTTCTTGCCAATAATAGTTGCTCTAGGAATAACACGATCTCCATATGGGGAAAGATGAGTGCTATTATGTATGCTATTTGGAATAATAGGACCGACATTAGTTTTAATCAAAAGAACTCCCCCCCTTATAGGAGATTTTGAAAATTGTTAAAAGCTATATTTTACCCCCATGCCCATATCGGCTTTGCCTTACTCAACCACTATCACTTCTACCTTTATGTTTTTGGAAGGATGATACTCCATCTTTATGGACGCCGCTTGGCGCTCGCCTAATTCAAACTGTTGCAGTGGTTTTATGATTAAAATCGATGACACTATTTTTTTTGTAGGTCACGACAAAGGCCGAGCTTTTGACCCTGAAGAAGTAGAGGCTCTTGCAATAATTTGAGGGATGCAAGCTACAAAAGACAAGGGTGTTAGAAAAGCCCTCATTTTGTTGGGCTGCCAAAGATTGGTTAAGGCTTTTTCTCAGAAGAAGACGGATGTGTCCTGGGGAGCTCTTACTCTCACTCCAGATAATTTGCTTTCTTTGGTTTCTAGCTTCCAAGATTTTCAGCTTTCGTATATTAGTAAATCTTTTAATTGTGACGATGGTGCTAGTTCTTATAGGGATGCTTTGTCAAAAGCTTTGGTGCTTGAGAAAAATAACGTTGATAATCACAAGTCCAAGGACTTGAGGAACCAGAGGAGACAGGATCAGAGGCCTGATAAGGGAAAGGCAGTTCAGGGCCAGTAAGAGAACTTGGGTTTGAAGAGACAGAAGTTGGATACTATTGATGGTGTACCAACTAGGGTTATTGGAGGACAACAGTCTGATAGATCACAACTTGCTTATGGTCATTGGTTGAACTGTGGGGAGAAGGGGCATACTAAGAATTTTTTTCCTAAACCTCATAGAAGTCCTCAGCCACTACGACAGTTTCAGGGTCCTGCTGGTCAGCAGCAGCGACCTTAGCAGATTCAGCAGAGACAGGGTCCTCAGGGAAGGTAGATTGTTCTAGCCCTTCAGGGTGGTCAGAGGTAGTAAAATCTGGGCCATGGTCAGGGCAGGATGTATGCAGCTGGGAGGCGAGATGCTTGCGTTGCCCCGCCTATGTGGAAGGTACGATTCATATTTTGTATACACCTGCTCGAGTTCTTTTTGATTTAAACGCATCGAATTCATTCATATCATAGATATTTTATTGTTCGATTGGACTTGAGTATTCTTTGTTGCATGATGATATTTTTGTGGGTACACCGCTCAATTCTTCGGCATCTATTTTTCATATTTGTAGAGATTGCCCGATAGTTGTTTATCTCCGTATCCATTCGGCAGACTTGTTAGTACTACCGATGCAGAAGTTTGACATTATCCTGGGTATGGATTGGTTGTTGATGCATCGAGTTACTTTAAACTGTTTTGAAAAGTTGGCTACTTTCAATATTCTTGAGGAGAAGTGGTTTGTTTTTTCTAGTTTGAAGCCTGAACAATCAGGGGACGACTTGCTTGCATTTTTAGAGTCTGAGTCTTCCAGTGTTGATGTTAGTTCTATTCCGGTTGTGTGCGACTTTCCGAATGTTTTTCAAAAGATGCCTGGGTCGCCATTAGAGGGAGAGGTTGATTTTAGTGTAGACCTTTTGACCGGTACAACTTCAATTTTGAAGGCTCCTTATCGTATGACACCAGTTGAGATAAAAGAACTATATGATCAAATCATTGAGTTGATGGATCAAAAGTTCATTCGGCCGACTACTTTACCTTGGGATGCTTCTATGTTTTATGTAAAGAAGAATGATGGGTTTATGCGTCTTTGTATTGACTATCGCGAGTTGAACAAAGTCATGATTAAGAATAAGTACCTTTGCCTAGAATCGAGGACTTGTTTGACCAGCTTCGGAGGGTGCAGTTATTTTTGAAGATAAATCTCAGATTGGGTTACCATCAACTGAGAATTAAGAAGGAGGAAATTTTTTAGACGGCGTTCCAAGTATGTTATGGGCACTACGAGTTTCAGGTTATGCCGTTTGGGTTGACGAATGCGCCTGCATCTTTTATAGACTTGATAAACCGAGTTTTTTGACCATATCTAGATTGGTTTGTTATTATGTTTGTGGATGACATTCTGGTTTATTCAAAGACTGAGACTGAACATGGGGAACACTTAAGAATTGTATTACAGACTTTGAGGGAGAATGAGTTGTATGCTAAATTTGAAAAGTGTGATTTTTGGCAGTAGGAGGAAAAATTCTTTGGACATGTTGTATCCAAGGATGGAATTGCGGTAGATCCCTCAAAGGATGAAGCCATTCGAATTGGGGTCAGCCAGCAAATGTTACAGAGATGCGTAGTTTTTTGGGATTGGCTGGGTATTATCGCAGATTCATCAAGGGATTTTCTTGGATTGCAGCTCCGTTGACTCGTTTGACTCAGAAGGATGTTTGATTTGTTTGGGATGACAAGTGCGATTCAGCATTCGCAGAGTTGAAGAAGAGGCTGTCGATGGCTCCTGTGCTTATTGTTCCTTCTAGTGGACATAAGTATATGGTTTACAATGATGCGTCATTTAGCGGGCTTGTATATTGATACAAAAAGGGAAAGTTGTTGCTTGCGCTTCTAGACAACTTAAGGTGCACGAGAAGAACTTTCTTACTCACGACTTTGAGTTGGCAGCCATAGTATTTGCATTGAAGATTTGGCGTCATTATCTTTACGGAGAGAATTTTGAGCTCTTTTATGATCATAAGAGTTTGAAATATCTTTTCTCCCAAAAGGAGTTGAACATGAGGCAGCACAGATGGATGGAGTTCCTGAAGGATTATGATTTTGACTTGCAGTATCACCCAGGGAAGGCTAATATAGTGAGTGACGCTTTGAGCCTCATGCCTAGGGGATTTCCTGCTCGGCTCATGATCTGTGAATGGTTGTTACTTCGCGATATAGTAGATTCTGGGCTAAGTTTGTTTTCACAGGGTACTGGTGGTTTGATTGCTAATTTAAGAGTTTAGCCATCCTTGATTTCAAGGATTGTAGAAGCTCAGCAGCAGGATGCAAAGTTATAGTCTTGGGCTTCAGATGATAGTAAACTGGATTGGACAGTTAGTTCAGATAGTAGTATCAGGTATATGGGGAGATTATGTATGCCTGATTAAGAGGTACTAAAGTGGAGATCATGAGTGGGGCTCACGACTCTAGATATACTATTTACCCAGGTAGTACTAAGATGTACCAGGACTTGAAGAGGCATTATTGGTGGAACAACATGAAGAGGGAGGTAACTGAGTTTGTCTTCAAGTGTCTTACATGTCAGCAGGTGAAGGCCGAGCACCAGAAGTTGGCTAGGCAGCTCAAACCTTTACTGATCCCAGAGTGGAAGTGGGAGCATATGACTATGGATTTTGTTTTTGGATTACTGAGGACACTGAGAAATTATGATTCTATTTGGGTGATTGTTGATCGATTGACCAAGTCAGCTCATTTTGTTATGGTTCGCAAGATTATGACTCTTGAGGAGTTGAGTAGGTTGTACGTGAAGGAGATAGTGCAGTTACATGGAGTACCAGTATCTATAGTGTCAGATCAAAATGCTAGGTTTACTGGTAGATTTTGAAATAATTTTCGGCAGGCCATGGACACCAGATTAGATTTTAGCACGACATTTTACCCCCAAACTTGTGGTCAAACAGAGAGAGTTAGCCATATTCTTGATGACATGCTTCGGACTTGTGTGTTGGACTTCAAGGTCAGTTGGGATGAGCATTTACCGTGGGCTGAGTTTACATACAACAACAGTTTCCAGTCGAGCATTGGGATGACACCTTATGAGGCTTTGCATAGTAGACTGTGTAGATCTCCCCTAAGCTGGGCTGAGGTTGGTGAACGTAGTTTACTGGGGCCAGATTTAGTTCGTGAAACTACAGAGGCTATTTCTATTCTTAGAGATCGGTTACGTACAGTGCAGATTCAATAGAAGAGTTATGTTGACATTTGCAGGAGACTGTTGGAGTTTGTAATTGGTGATCACGTTCTGCTGAAGGTTTCTCTGATGAAGGGCTTGATGCATTTTAGTAAGAAGGGGAACTTAGCTCTGAGATTCATTGAACCTTTTGAGATCCTTGCCAGGATCGGGGAGTTGGCTTATTATTTGGCATTGCTACCGCAACTGGAAAGAGTTCATGATGTTTTTCATGTTTCCATGCTTTAGAAGTATGAGTGAGATCCTACTCATGAAATTAATTGGGAGCCCTAAGAGGTTCAGGAGGATGCGTCGTATGTGGAGCATCCTGTGTGCATTCTAGACCACGAGGATAAGGTTCCTCGCAGGAAGGTTATTTTTTTCGTGAAGATTCAGTAGAGTCACCATGGACCTAACGAGGCTTCTTGGGAGTTAGAGGTGGAAGTGAGAGATCGTTATCCGCACTTGTTCTCTTTTTGAGGTACGTTAAATTTTGGGACAAATTTCTTTGTAGGGGGGGGGGGGGGGGGGGGGGGGGTGGGGGGGGTAGAATGTAATATCCTGTACATATGTATATATATGTTTTATTGTGCATCATGCGTAAATCATTTGCATCATGTTTAGTCAGGCATCTTAGAAGGTAGCTAGTCTTGTCTCTTTTTATCGCATAGGATCGTGTCGTTTCTCATGCATAAACAGGGTTTATCTAAGTTATGCTGCTGTAGTAGTATATAATCTTTACCTTAGAAATTTGTTTTTAGAAAGAGTCCTAAGGAGAGTAGGGTTTTGGAAGCCAAATTGTGGAGTTCGTGAAGTAGATAGAGAGTTAGATACGGCAGCAGTTTTGGTGAAGAGAAACTTCATTTCTTTTTTAACCTTCTAGCTTTAAAGCTTAACCCTTTAACTCTCTAGCTGTTTGTTTCATTATGCATCATCATTAAACTCTTCCTTACTGTCTTCATCTTCTTGGATTACAAGCTCAGCTACTTCCTTATATACATATAGGTACTTTTATTTCATATTAGTTTTTGATGGGAGGGAAACGTTTTGAATCACATTGGATTAGGGCTGATCGTAGCTTCTATTATTTAGCAATACAGTAGTTGATTTTGGTGCTTACAAATTGTACCAGGAGGAGGTTAACTGGATGACATACTAATTATCTTTGATTTCAAACTAAGGTAACCTGCTGTTCTAGAGAGAGAGAGAGCTATTGTTGTTATAGAGAGAGAGAGAGTAGATAGAGGTGTTGCTGTTCTAGAGAGAGGTGTTGCTGTTCTAGAGAGAGAGAGATAGGTGCTGCCTTTAACCATCTTTGATCACCAACAGGCCATCATCTCTTACTAATTGTTCTTCCTGCTTTCTTCTTTGAAAAATTATTTTTAATTAAAACCCTAAGTGCTGTTATGGACCTTTATCTAATCTACCTTCCCCATTCCTTTTAAAGCCCTCTTGCTTGATTGAAATTTGATTAGAGTAAGAGTTTCCACCTGTTTCCAGCCTTTAAAAGTAGTCAATACTTGCTCCTTTCCTCATACTTGTCTAACACAAATGTCTGATGTTTTGGATTTGATTTTAGTTTTCATCAGATGGTGATATGTGTGGTTTATGAATCCAGGCTTCTGTAATTAAGTCTTATTTTTGGAATCCTGTGTTCATATATTGGGGTGGATCATGGCGCATCTAGGATTAGATATACCAGGTACTTGCTTGGATGTCTTAGGGTGGCAAATCTTTTTGAATGCTATTAAGTGGTATAATTATAGTCATGGTTAGCTTGGTTAGGCTATCGCAGGTGCTTGCATAGTTAGCTTACTCTTCTTTTCTTTTTGTTAGGATTATCGGTGCTAGGGTTGTCGTCGTATCATTGATAGAGTAGAGTTAGTTTTTGCGGGGACTAGAAAATCATCAAGCGTTATAAGGCGAGTGTCCCTTCCTTGTTAAATTCCTCTACTAGTTTAATCAATGTTTATTAAGAGTGATGCTCATTGATAGAAATGTTATATACGATTTAGTATATAGTTTAGATTCGAGTTCTTTTTGTGAAGTTCGCTAAATACTATGTTAGATATGTTAGCTATTCTTTAACTTGGTTACTATCTCTAGGTGACTCGTGGCTTAGCCATTAGTTGACTTGATTGTCTCTGGACTTTGAAAATTGGTTAGAAACTATTACGCTTGTTCTCGTGGCTTTGTCCTTGAACACTAATGGTGTAATTACTTATAACTTATTCTAAGTAGTTGTTCATTACAGTCTGTCATATTGTAAGACACTTAGAGTTAGTGATTATCATTCACCGGTTAGAAATCGTGCATGAGTGGTATTCTCATGGCTATCTCCTTGAATATTGAGTCCGTCTTTTAGAGACTGATATTGTTTAGATGTTGTGACTAGTGAGTCACTGCCCATCTACGTTAGGTTTACCACTCTTTTAGACAAGTAGTTTATCCTATGTGTACTTGCCATGTTAGTGGCAGTTGTATATTGATCTTTTGGATCTATTTGCATTAGAAGGTCATAGGAAAATTTTCTAAATCTTAATAAGGTCGGATATATGAACCAACTCTAAATCGGCTAACCCCCGATAGGTTACTAGAATTCCTAGCTCGGGTTGAAATAGTAGGTGAGTTTGGGCAGGTTACTATCATACCTATGGTACCCATCCAAGAGTGTGGGATGGTATGAGCCAGTTCTCCTTTGTTACCCATCTTATCCTCCGTGAGGTTGAAATTCCTTGGAATAAGAATAGAGTGAGGACAACTAGGCTCCTTAGGTTTAAACACCCGAAACACTTTGATAAAGTAAAATATCCTTAGCTTGGTCGAGTTTGACAAAAATTAAACCCCTTGTATCCATTAATTGTCATCATACACTAGTGGTTGATCAACCAAATATTTATTGGATCGAGTTTATCGGTCTAACGTCTTTAATCATACAACATTATGGCAATTGTAGAATCATATCATTTCCTCATATTTAATTCATTTTTACTTAGTAATACTGCACTTTAAGCATACCTCATCATGTTCATTCTTTCCTCTTCATTATAGCATTAACTTTATTAGTATAGTTATTTAGCCTTGTTGGGTTATAGTGGGACGTGGCTTACTCACTCTCGTATTTTATAGCATTTCATAGACGGAGTAGTTGCGTAGAGTTGCAGAGAGCTACTACTAGGTTGGAGTTTAGCCTCACTGCTACAATTAGTCCCTAGTTATTATTATTTTATTTAAGATATCAGACTTTGTTAAACTTCTTTCATGCTCTGTTATTTTACGTTTTTGAGATATTGGATTCTATTTCAGATTTGATATTTATCATTTGCATCCGCTATTTTTTTCCTTATTAGTTTATAACTCTGATGAATTGCTATAGTGAATAACTGAGTTATTTTTTATTTGTATGGTTATTTGTGGGGGTGAATCTTTGGATTCCCCGACTTGTACATCCTAAATGATATTAGTTAAATAAGTTTTAATTATTAGAATTTGGGGTGTGATACATGGAGGGTTATCAATTATGTTCAAGCATTAAAGACCCAACACTTCAATCCAAAATTGACTAATAACCCAAAATTTAAATGGATCCAGTTCTGGGATGGCTTTGTTAGAACCCAAACCTAATATACCCAACTTAAATGGTTCTGGGTCCTGACGTAGGAAGACTCGACCCAAACCCGACCCTTTACCACCCCTAAGCTTAATAAAATGCCAAAAACATTTCTTTCAAAAAATATACCTTTGTGATAATTTAACTATCACTTGGTAAAACTGTGGAAGATTTGCTCAACAATTAGGCAAAGTTTAAATTATTGCGCTATATGTATGCAAATTTTCTTAATTGGTTTTATGTGGCTCTTTAATGGTAAAATATTTGGTTAATAAATGGGTAATGTACAAGTTATAGAAATCCTTTGAGGGCATGTACAATACAAACATTGTTTTAAAAATGGCCATCTAATGGTAATATCTTTAGCCAATAGGGTTATGTGCGAGAATTATTGATATCATGTAAGAAACTAAGAATTATCAAAATCCTATATTTGGTACTTTTAGGTTGATAAATGGGCATGTAAGAAACAAAGAATTATCAAAATCCTTATATGCAAAAAAAATTTGTAGGGACATTATTAGAACAGTCTAATAACTCTTACATGTAACTTGTAACATAATTTTGAATGTTGAATACTTATATGCCTAGTTGTAACGGGGAAATACAGTACAGAGCGTAATGATGTAAGAGATCTCTAACTTTGTATAGGCTAATAACATTGAATTGATCGATCTTGAGAAATTAAGTTAAGCTAGTCTAGCCAAGACTCTAATAAGAGGTGTTGTATGTCATGCCCCAAAATCCAGTAATCGGTAGCTAGACCAATTACTGAGATTCGAGGATGTGCAGGTCGGGGAATCCACAGATTCGCCCCACGAACAACCGAGCAGAAGAGAAATTCTAGCCCAGTCATTCACAATAGTATCACAACAGAGCAATAAGGAAACAGAAACAGCGGAAGACTAAGATAACAGAATCTAAACATAAGATTCTACAAACCTCTACGCAGCAAGCCCAACTGCAACAACTGGAGAATGAGCCTCCAGCTCAGCTCCCCAAAGAATCACCACAGTAGCAACAAAACCTGAAACAACCTGCCACTGAAAGGGGGATGCGAGAGTGAGCAAACAACGAGCTCACTACTCCCAGGAATAACTAAACGCTTATACTAACCAATGAGATGAATAATAAATATAATGATAATATGATATAATAATATCTAACGATAAATAATGTATATATATAAATATATAGGATGGCTAATAGGTATACGTATATATATATACTAACTCTAATAAAACTATCTATATATATACCTCGTGCAAAGGAGTGCTAAATCTACACTCCGGTCACAAGGACCACTAACTACACTCTAATCACTACCGTGGCTCTCAGCGCCATGCGCAACCAATCTACCTCAGAGATAAAATTACACGCAAGGGTGAACAACCCTCAGTCAACTACAAACCAACCGGGTTATCCAAACCCCAACCAGGTACCATCCCGAAGCTATCACAAGCTGAATGAGGTCGCCCACAACCAGAATCCAGCCTGAAGCTCACAACAACTAACCAGACTAATCAACCTAATAACTCAAATGGATACAGAAGAGAGAGGAATAGGTACAAAGAGGAGAGGAATATGCAGAAGGAAGAGGAATCTAATTTCACAGTAAATCAATTAGGAGAAGAAGAATTTGAATAAGAGGAGAAGAATATGATGAACTAGGATAATCCCATAATTATCCAAATACAATGATATGTTATGATGATGATATGACGGAGTGAGATAATCCCATAATTATCCCGAGTGCAGAAGATTCTATATAAAACCTAATGCAGAAAGGGTTGAGGATTTCTATCAGAAGAACCTACTAATTAAGGAAGTGTGCAGAGATGCAATGATTTGCTTGATTATGATGATGATGATGCAGAATGATTTAGCGATGTCAACCCAAGGGCTAGCCCCCATGACTAAAGTAGGTTGACAACCGCTGAAAAAGGATTTACCTTACCGGATATAGTTGGATACATGGGTACGATGTACTGCACTAGCTCGACCAAACTTTGGGGATATTACCTCAATCTATCAAATCCCACGGAGCCAACGTCCGAACTATACATACATTCAGAGGCATTTCAACCCCCAGGATAAGCCCTGTACCGGATCGCAAATACTGTCTCATACCATCCCACACTCCCGAATGGGTGACTAGGTATAATAGTATCCATCCTGGACCCACCTTCTATTTTAACCCGATTTAAGGAATCCCCCTCAACCTCTCGAGGGTCAGCCGATGCGGAGTTATTTATGTATCCAATCGCAGTAAGATTAGGCGAGAGTATTATCTATGGATGTGAGCAAAATCCTCGAGACTGAAACATAACTATTGTAACACAGCCAGCACACAATAATATAACCGTCTGCCTGAGAGCGAGGCAACCAAAACCAACACAGATGCCCTTCTGTGACTCAGTTGCACCATCTAAACCAAGATGAAACAACAACTTAACCGTCACGACATCTAAACAAGATCAGTCTCTAAGATTCCTCAAAACAATATGATCACCATCAAGTACAACAGTACTCTAGCTGTCAACACAGACTAGTACTCATGGGGTGACCTACAAGTATCCAACAAGCAGTCAACAATCCCCAACCAGAACAGCTCACAATCCCCCTAGTCATGTACATAAGTCTCCAACATGGATGTACAGGAACCGGATTCAATAGGAGGTTTTGGCCGCATTCCAACATCTCGGGTGACGTACAGCTTTAAAAACCACTTGGCTCAGCCGCGGATCACACTGAGCCATGCTGTCTCACGTTCCTCCTAGATGACGGAAGGGAACACAGCCCTAACAGCCTCATCCTGGGGAAAGAAGGCTTACGGGTAAGCTCTATTAGCTCTAAGAATCATGAGGACAATAAGTGTTACAACACGATAAGCAAACAATCCTAAGGGAAACTATCGAAAGTTCAACATCCACAACCAACCACCACGGAAAAGCCATTTACTCACCACCAACCTATAACAGTCTAGGAGGTACCACACTCCCACATAGAATCCAACATTCTATATAACCACCAATCATAACGACAGTGCTCAAGGACCAGGCCTCGAGAACACACAGTACGCCTAAACTAGTCCTAAGACTAATCAAAATAATAACAGGCAAGAGGGCGAGCTCCGAATCGAAGACCATATCTTACTGAAGCTATGTCACCCCAAAACTACCCTAGAACCAAGTCCAACAACTCGAACTAACCAAGGTGCTATACTATAAGGTGAGAACTATAGTCTCAGAACTACACTATCTCAGAGAAATGGCGGCTAGGCCACAAGCCGACCATAAGTCTTTACTAAAAGCCAAACCTAGTTACTAGTGCCCTGAGACAAGCTGGGCACCCTAATAACTAACCAACAATACCATACTTAAATATTTATATCTACATAAAAATATATCGACGCTGAGGCGTCGCAACATACTGAGAAAGGCCTTTGTTTTCTACCCTTACGAAGAAAGGATTAGCGAGAACCACCCTCAAAGAAATCGGTCTAAAAAGAATCTCAGGAGTCATCGTTACATCAACGACAACAGAGAATAACCTCCACTGGCTAATCACAACCTACGGTTTCTATCTAATAACTAAACTCACTTTATTGCGGGTTTTACTAATATATCAAACCCTTAGGTACCCTCGTCTAAGGTATGCTAACGGATAATCAGTAAAGTTCCCTAGGAAATTAACGATATCCTAACCAAATCACATATATAATACATTATACTAGGCATTTCTATAACTCATGAATCAGCATAATAATCAAGTTATTTTGGAAGATAAAACTCGCCTGTAAGTTGCTCGGCAAGCACGACCACAATTAGCAACCCAGAGCGCACAAACCGCAATAAACCCAATCCACCACACTCGCTGCGCTACTCCGAACGCCCACAATCTACCAAGCCAAAACCACAGGGCAAGCCCAACCCTACACCACACATCAAACACCAAGCCCAAACAATCACCACCACCACCGAAACCCATACTCAACACCACCGATGATCCATCGGGAACAAACCAACCTAAAACCTGCAAACAAACTAACATTCACTTCCTCAAAACCCCAATCATCACAATCAACCCAAAACCCTAAATCACAGACCCTAAATCCAAGGGTTTCCACCGAAACCGAAATTGAACGAATCACACGAGAGATGGAGAGAGAGGAATTACTCACCGGAGGAAACGACGAGGATCACGGTGAGGAATCGCAATGGATTCGGCGAGCGAGGGGGGGGGGGGGGGGGGGGGAGAGGAGCGAAGCTTACGACGAAAAATCCTCGATCGAAGGGGGAGATTGGATCACGAGTTTAGAGGGGAGGGGAGGGGGGGATTGGAGTTTGGGGGGGATTTGGGTTGGTTTTGGGAGAGGAAAGTGAGAGAGAGAAGGTCTTAAAACAACCCAAAACTCAATTAAGAAGAAAAAAGAAAAGCTGTTTTTACTATTCAAAAAAAAAATATTCGAATATTTTTGAAAATATTCGAATATATTTTCCCTGCACCAAAACAGTTAACTCCGGAAACACCACGGATCACCCCGGACACCCCGGAAATACCACGGACCATCCCGGTACCACACAAATACTTCTACAAGCCTAACCAAAGTTTCTCAAGGGGTAAACACCACCTCCACCGCCTCACGGTCACCAAAACACCTAGGCCCCCCAAAAGGAATCTTTTCCTCGGGCGACCCCGAAAATCAACCGGCCAATCCAACGGCTCACCAGAACCACACCAAACCACACACACAACACATAAACACCTATATCAAATTTTTAGGGGTTCCTAAGGGTTAAACACCATCTCCACCGCTTAATGGTCAACGGAACTCCTAAAACCCAGAAAAAGGAATCCAATGGCTAGAAACTTATCCAAAAGGAATAAATGGATGCAGAATGGATATAAAAGACTCGTGGGGAATAATATACAAATGTATGACGTGTTGGAGTGTATATGGAAGCTTAACGGAAGACAGGAGAAATCTTTTCTGAAGGAATGGACAGAAAGGAAGAAAATGGACAGAAATGAAGAAAATAGATAGAAAGGAATAAAAATGGACGGGAAGAATCTGACAAGCCAGATAGGAGGGGAAAGCATCAGAGGAACCTAAGCCTAACCTGGGATTCTCCGGGATCACACCACACCACCGCACAACAACATCACATAACGACCAAGCCACAACGGGCACCCAATACCAAAACACAACCGCCTCTGCCCCGAAACCACCGAAGCCACCATAACCACCGAAATGAAAAACACAGAACCTGCCAACAGAATAATCATACGGATGCATAACACACAATAATATCCAAATATCAATATTAATTAATAATAAAAAAATAAAAAATTTCTGGGTCATTACATTGTGTTAATAGTTGCAGGTTCAGTGTGCGTTGTTCTTATATATTGCCCAAACATATGCAGATTCCTCAAGTTTTCTCTCTAATACAAGTTGACCGTGAAATTAGGCAAAATTTTAGGCTTTTTCCTAATGGACTAAAGCATTTTAGACAAGTATACAGAATTGACACGACAGTTTAGCTTCTTCCCTGACAATTAAATGACTTTATGATCCAGGAGGATATAGGTATTAAACCTCTTAAAATACGCTAAGTCGTTCAAATAAGACTTGGAGCCGCTCGAACGATATAGAAGGAAAGTCAAGCCAAAGTTTTGTTTCTAATTCTAGGCATAATTATCAAGGTCGTTCGAATGAGCCTGCTTGGAGCCGTTTAAATGAGTCAAAGACCAGAAGAAGGATTCTAGTTGTATCAATTTTTAAGGCTTATTTGAGCAAGTAGTTCGAACGACTATGGATTTCCAGGAGACCAAAGGTTCTGCCTTAGTTTTTAGGCTTAATTAGGGAAGTCGTTCGAATGACTATCGTGACTACTTCTATTTTTAGTACGTTTAAGGGCAATTTTGTCCTATATTATATCTAGGAAACTGGTAACCTTCATAAAAGGGTAAGGATATGAAAACATCAAAGTTATAATCTAGACTTAAGGTTTTGAGGAGTAATTCATTGTAATCAATCCAATTGAGCAATAGAAGTTCCTATTGGGAAATTATCCTACCCAATTGTTTGTTATCTATTAATTCTTTGTTAAGGGTTAGTCTCTATTTCGATTGTAGATTACTTTATCACTTCACTGACCTCACAATTCGGTCATAAGACTCCTAATAATGTTTTTTCTTTCTTTCAAACTACACAAAATATAAACTTGAAGAGATTTTATATATATCATCCCATAAAGCATCGCTTGGTATATTTATGATAGGGTCTGTTTAGTACTTTGGCAATAGGTGGTCATTACATTAACTAAATATTTGTAAAGTAAAGGAATAACAATGGTTAACAACTACTGATCACTGGTAATGTTTTGCTAGTTTATTGAAGCTATTGGAGATACCTGATATTTGGGTCTCAGGTTGATATTATAGAATCCTTCTATTAAGCATTACATATATAACAACGTTTCCCTTCCAGTCATTGACTAATCAACACGGTAATTACTAGGCAAATTAGGAATAATTTGTCAATGAAGTTGATTATTAACACTGCTGGTAATATCAAAATCCTTGGTGAACAAATCTGCAAGCCTAACCCTCACAATATTAGCACTGCTGGTACTTGGAATGTAAATGTCAAATGGATATATATCTCCTAAACAAGTCACTTGCAAGTAGACCAAACCACCCCCAAGAATATGGGCAATTAGTCAATACTGATGGTTCTTTGGGTATTACAGGATGTTGTGGTGTTGTTTTTAGACACTGAAGTGGTGACCATATTATATATATATACTAGGTTATGAGCCCGAGCTATGCACGGATGATTAAATTTATAATGTTAGGAATCCAAGAATGTAAAATACTATAAGTAAGTTGAGTTTCCCTTAACTTAACTTTTGAGGGAACAATGGAATGGCAAGATAAAAGTTTATCTTAGGGTTTAAAGTCACTGAGGAACATATAAGTTAAATTTCAGATGAAAAATAAAATATAGTTGTATTTTCTTTATAAATATAAATCAGACCTTACATTTGAAATTGAGTCAAACAATAACGTGTACACTATATCTTTCAATGACATTTGGAAAAACTATTGATCATCCCAATGGTCATTGCAGTTCAAATCTTCTTCGAATCCTTGACCATTGCCTTCGATGGAGTGGCTATTTTAGTTGCTTAACATCAATAATAAACCCATGTCAATCCCAATTTTGAATAAGCAATTCAAAATTTGCTACAATTTTTGCATGAAGATCAAGAAGAAGAAAAAAGTACCAACATAAACTCAAAACCAATACAACTGAAAGGATATGAAAAATCTATACATACTTAATGTAAATCATAAATCAGGGAAAACCCTAACCCAACAATGATACCTTTTCTCAAATCCATTTTGAAACTAAAAATCCTAAAAACCATTATACTAAGGAGGAATTAAGAAAAGGAGGCATACCCATTTTAATGTAGATTTAGGGAATGAAAGATGGAGTGCTAGAGATAACTTTGGTTTTTGAGAAAGCAGCTTAAATATCATAAAATTGATACCCTATTTGGGGAAACCTAATAGAGCTTAACCATATGCATTCACTTACTGAAATAACTCAAACAACATTGCATTTTTTTTCTAGGCAACAACATTAATTTGAGACAAAAAGAAGGAAATAGCTGGTTTTGCTTTGCATTCAGTCAATGAAACAACTCAAACAACCTAGAGATTTTCTTCTCTAGGTTTGGGTTGTTTTTCCTCTAATCGATCTAATAAAAACGTTTCTCTGAGTTAATGCCTTTAAATTATGAGAGATATAAACATAAGAAAGATGAAGAGGAGGAAAGATGAAGAGGAGGATAAAGGTAAACATAACTGTTGTGCTGCATTGATTTTTAGAATTGATGTTGGAAGATTGTGGGTTTGATAATATTTTGGAAGATGAAACAATTTGAGATTTTTGTTCTTGCAAAAGAGGGAGTCTCTTTATTAGTCTATTCAAGATTTATTCTCCAATTTATTAATTTAAGAATTTCCACATCATCTCATCCTAGATGATTTTGGCACACCATGTAGGACAACGGTAAGCAAATGTAGTATATAATTAAGAAAAATCATGTTCTTTATTGTTCATTAACCATACTTTTAAAGGGAAAATTAATAAGAAATAAACACTTTGGCATTTTTTACTACTAGAAAATGGACCAACAACCACAGTCTATATTAGTTTTAGCCACTGTGATAGCAATAGAAAAATGTTACAACCCTAACCGGGGCCAAACCCCAAAATTCGTGGCTAAAGACATATGCATATTTCCCTTTTGTGACACTAATTCATGTTCGTGGCCAAACCGTGGCTACAAAATTTAAAAACGCAGGATCCAAAATTTAAAAGTTCTATTTCCTTCGTTCTAGACACTCTCTTCCACTTTAAGGGTTTAAAATTTCTAAAATCTTAAAGGGCAGTCAAAGTTCTCTACGAAAATCTTCGACCATATCTCTCTTTCTCTCTCCAAATCTTAAATCTCACGGAGGTAACTTTCAATTTCTAATTAATCGATGAGAGCCATGCATCTCTCTTTGTGTTAAAGCTCTTAAAGTATATATAAGTTTGTTTCTCTAAATCGATTTCTTCAGGTGAACTCACAGGGTTTATTGAATCCTAGAATTTGCAAACCAGAATTGAACCCTTCAAGTTCTAGGTATTTATTATTTGGGTATTTATTCTAGATTCGGGTTTTTGTCAAATTTACTATGGTTGTATGATTTTTCTTTGGATGTTCCTTAATTCTATATTAGGGCTATCAATTGAACCCGAACACGATAATACGACCAGAACCCGACTTGCTATAAATGGGTTTGGGTTCACCATTGGCAGGTTTGGGTCGTAAAAGGGTTGACATGCTAGACACGATTATGAAGCAGGTCGCGTTAGTATTTCAAAATTTAACCCACGGGTGACCCGCTAACCCATTTACTCTTATGTAATTTAGTTTAGGTTTTAAGGACCCTTTTTGTCTTTTTCTGCAGGGTATTTATTGTTTAAGAAGTAACCTAAACCTCATTTCTTCTACTTCACTCTCTCTCTCCCTCAAGTCTCTCCACCGTTGTGACATGAACATGTGAGGCTGCGACTGTGGCGACTGGGGAGTCTGTGACTATGATAAGGTTTCTCAGCTGCACTCTCTTGAGTCTCGACAGCCAATTCATCAATTCCTCATCATTTGGTGACTCTCTCTTGGGGAACTTCGTAACTTGCTTATCATTAATTCAACATCATTGTTTGGGGAACTTTCTCTTTAGACTTTGGAGATTACTCTCAACAGTCAACAAGAACCAGTTATAGACTTACTGAGGAAATATAGTGTATTTCTTCAAGTTTTCAAGTAATCTCCTTAGAATTTGCTTGATTTTACTACTTCAAGTTTTTAAGTTTTCAAGTAATCTCTTTGCCTGATTTTTAAGTATAGTTTATTTCTTCAAGTTTTCAAGTATAGTGTATTTCTTCAAGTAGTCCCTTCAAATATAGTATATTTATCTCTCATTTTATCCATCGTATCTCTGATTTTACTACTTCTCTTTTGTTTTAGGTTATCTCTAAGTTGAATTGTTGAAGGATTCACTGTTAATTTGGTTCTCTAAATTCTGATTTGGTGATCTCTAATTGTGTTTCAACTTTCAAGTAAAATATAATTTGATTAGTAATTTGGTGATCTCTATTAAATATTAATTTGGTTATTATTTATAAACTGCAAACTGTAAACTCATATATCTACTATAGTATAAACTCAATTACATTTGATGATCCCTAATTTAGTTATTATTTGGTGATCTCTAATTTGGTTATTATTTGTAAGGTTAATTTGTAGTTATATTTGTAATGTGTAACTAAGGCTAGAAATTTAACCTACCATGTCCCGCCCTTAATGAGGTAGGTTTGGTATGACTATAGCAGGTATGGGGCGAATTTGGTTTATAAAAATCCCATTTATTTAATGGGGCGGGTCTAGTTTTAGGCTTAAATAAATGGGGCCCCGTTACCCGACCCAGTTATACATAATATGACATGAATACCCTTACATATTAGTTAAACCTAATTATGATTTTTGAACTTTGAAGACAAAAAACATCTTACTTCCTCCTCTCCTGTAGTCCTGCCTTCATAACTTCATTTCAACCTCCATCAGCTTTTCTTCTTCTTATACAGACCTATCAAAACTAGTTGGGTTCCTTTGAACCTAATTCTGAAGATATGTTTTCAGTTGTGGCTTAATGCAGAAGTGAGGGCTAAATTGCCTCTAACCCTCAGTGGGATCAAGTGAGGGTTAAATTGCCTCTAATCCTCAGCTTATTTTTTGCTCAATCGATATATTTTACCTTAATTGTCATATTGATGTTAAAATAGGGCATATTGTCTTATTGATGTTGAAACAAATTGTGGGTATTTGATGTTTAATCTTCACACGTGGAATTGCTGGGGCATATTGTCATATTGATGATTGATTATAGAAGATATAGAAGATCAACATCACAAACTGACCTTCCATGTCTTTCTTTGGGTGTGTTATTCTTGTCAGATGATTTAATCACATGCCACTTTGTTAATGCTTCGTATCTGGGTTTGGTTAGGATAAGTATCTTTGGTTTGCAAGGTAGATAATGACTTATAACCATTGGATTACAGACTATTAATAATTCCCATGGATCAGTATCGCCATATTTATCGTAAGTCAGTTAGTCAAGATGTAACACTAGAAGTCTTTCTTCTTCTGACCTCTTCAAATTTATTTATACCCATTTGATTTGATCCATTTCAAGTGATTGATGAGTAGCCTTAAGATAAGAATATAACTATTGTAGTGTAGCACATTGTATGATGCCGTTTCTTACTATATTGTAGCATATTGTATGATCTTTTATTTAGTTACTCATAATTACTTTGGAATTTGTTCTCATTTTTCATAGGTAAAATATGTCTGGAAGTAAAAGAAGTATCCAAAGTATGTTTGGTAAGAAAGCATATACTCTTATTGAGGTTAATGATAATACCAGTGGACCCATTGCAAATAATTCCCAAACACCCGCAATTGAGGCACAAACACAATCAAGTAGAACTCTAGTTATTGATATGGATTTTGTACAACCTAAAAAAAGGAAGTGTACATCTGTGGTATAGAATCAATTGAAAAAGAAACATGTAAATGGGATAATAAAGGCTAAATGTAACTATTGCAGTAAGTTATTTACAGGGGATACTAATACTGGAATGTCACATTTACATGATCATATAAAAATATGTTGTGGGTCTACTCAAAAGGACATTAGGCAGTCAATGGTGAGTCATTCCCAGATGAGTGATGGTAGTATTGTGGTGAATACTTACACATTTGATCAACAATATGCGAGGACTGCACTTCATGATTATCCAATTTTTATTGTTGAACACCATGGATTTAGGGAGTATAGCAAGGTTCTCCAACCGTTGTTCAAAGTTGTTTCGCAAAATACGGTCAAGAATGACATCCTGAAAATATATGAATTCGAGAAGGTCAAAACAATGTCATTGCTGGAGAATAACTGAAGTAGAATTGCTATCACCACGGATATGTGGACTGCAAATTATCAGAAGAATGAATTTATAGCTATTACATCATACTTTATTGATAACTCTTGGATGTTGCAAAGTCGTATTCTGAGGTAATTTCTAAACATGTTTAATGTTTATTTTAAACTAATTCTAAATTAATTTTTATTATTTAATATATACTATTTTTCTTTATTTTAGATTCATATACGTACCATGTCCTCATACATCGGAAGTGCTTGCAGATGCATTGATGGAATGCATACTAGATTGGAATATAGATCGCAAATTATCAACTTTAATAGTTGATAATTGCACTACCAAAGATGTTATGATAAACATCATCTTAAATATGCTCTCATTGGATACATTATTGATATGAGAGGATGTTTTTCATATGCGTTGCTCCGCACATATTCTAAATTTAATTGTGAAAGATGGTTTGGGCTTAATTGGTACGAGAATTGGGAGAATACGTGATACTGGAGTGAGACCCCAAAAAGAGATGAAAAATTTACAGAAGCGGCCCATCAATTACATATTCTGTATACAAAAAAGTTAATACTTGATTGCAAAACTAGGTGGAACTTTACCTACTTGATGCCTCGAATAGTTTTGGAGTATAAAGATGTGTTTCCTCGTTTGAAGCAACGTGAGACACAATACAAATGTTTGCCATATGAAGAAGATTGGTTGTTAGTAGCTGAAATTTGTGATAGGCTACAACTATTTTTTAAAATAACTGAATTATTTTCGGGGACATGATATCCTACAGCTAATATGTCTTTCCCAAAGATTTGCAAAATTAAGATTTCGATTTATGAATGGCTTACATCTAGCTATGAAGCTGCCAAATTGATGGGGACAATTATGATCTTGAAGTTTGAAAAGTATTAAAATGGTATTCATAAGATAATGGTGGTATCAACAATCATGGACCCAAGATTTAAGTTGAAGTTGATTGAGTTTTACTTTCTACTTATTTATGAAGACGAATATGCAAGTGAAATTGATAAAATCTGAACATTATGTTTTAACTTGTTGGACGGGTATCAATTGAGTTCGAGTAATCTTAGAGGCGAATCTTAAAGTGAAACATCTTCTTAATTGTAGCCGAGTCATTGAAAAAAGAATAACTATTTGAAGATATTTGACATATTTGTTTCTAGTACAACCACTACCCAGACTATGAAATCAGAGTTAGATTTTATTTTGAGGAGCCTGTCATACCTAGGAGTGATAACTTTAACATATTAATTTGGTGGAAAACAAATGGAAGTAAATACCCAACCTAGCATGACATTGCTAAAGATTTTTTGGCCATTCCAGTATCTACCATTACTTCAGAGTCTATTTTTAGTACCAGTGGTAGATTTATTAGCCCACAACGTAGCAACCTACATCCAAAGACATTGGAAGCTTTAATGTGTGCTCAAAATTGGTTATGGGCTGAAATTAGAAGTAATAAAATGTTATTATTTAAATATTTATAGTGATTATTTATTTATTTATTTATATTGAGTTGTGTTTTGTTTTATTATGGGTTAGATCCTTATTTGCCAACAAAATTTACAAGATCCACAGTGAATGAAGACATGGATGCAAGTGAGGTAAATAATATTTAATAGATTATTAATATTTGTTATTGCCTTTTGATATAATAATGAATTCTAATTATTAGAAATAATTATTGAATATTGACTGTAGGAATCAATTTGTATAACGGCTAGCTTTTGAGAAGGTGTCGGTACAGGGTATCACATCATGTCTTAAGGGTATTATTTCCTTTCTTTCATTTTCTAGTTGTTATTGGTTTTTTATTGATAATTAACCATGTAAGTATACCATATCCTTTATTTTGAGTTACTTATTTTTTTTGAGAAACATGTAATTATAGGAATTTTTGTGTCCATTACGTAGTCATAAGTATTAGTGAGATGTAGGAAAGGAGGCGGGATAGTTAACTTTGAGGTTCAATAATAACAAATAAACTCGGGGATGAATTCTAAGTATATAAATGACTAAAGATGTTTGCTACGTATGCTAATGTTTCATCAGGGTATTAGTGTTTGAGATGATAAATTGGTATTACTTGTTGGCTCGTGTAGGAATAAATGAGATACAATGATAATTAGTAAAACTGAGTTTGAGATATGTATAGTAAACTTAGGAATGGTTTATGACTTGCGGCTAAGTATGAGACACTAAGGTGATTTCTGCTATGCAGGTGCATTCTTCTATTGTTTTAATCTAAATAATACTTTAGAGGAAGTCTTAATCTGGACATAGTATTCCTAAATAGTGACTCAATTTCTTTCAATTGTGTTAGTATTATTATGACGTGTTTCTAATTATGATTCTTAAAGCAAAAACTTTATTGGTGCAATGTACATGTTCTATGTGGCTTGTTTCTTTGTAGTATTCTTATATTGCACGATACTTTCTTGTATTGTTTCAGGTCAAGAACTGTCGTTTCTTCATTAGAAAGGTTAAAAATATTTCTCTAGGTAAGCTATGAATTTTTTATTTGTTTTTAGAACTCTAAATCACATGCATACACCATTTTTTGAAGTTTGAACCAGTTGGGCCTACCTGTAGGCAGCTCAGCTCGTCTGTTGTAGCCATCTACTCCATATTTGAATACATCTTTGTGTGTGTTGTGGTTGTATCTTGTAGATTCTGCCACCCATAAATCATATGAAGTGTGCTTATTCATGCCATTCTTGAACCATTGATTTATTGAGGTTAAGCTTTGTGATAAATTGCATAGATTTAATTCTTAGTCTGATTCTTAAACTTATCTTTTATATGTCAATATTTTACATATTAGATGTAAGTAGACTTGCAAAAGCCATGGCATATCATTTTGAAAAGAAACATGAAGTACTCTAACTTATCTTTTATTTTTGTTTCTTATATGCAGATGAAAAAAAGCTTGAAGTACTCCAACTTTGCATAGGCACAGGGTTTTGTGGGAGTAGCTTGGCATTTTATCTCATTACGAAAGAAAGGCTAACAATCTATAATAATGTAAATGATAAATCTCTATAGTTTTGAGTTGTGAGGAACATCGAAGATACTCTATATTTGTTGTAATGTTAAGTAATAACTTTAAGGCTTAACTATGTTAATTTTTGTGAGAAACATGAAGTTCTTCCTAGTTTTGACTTATAATTATCAAATGTTTGTATTCTCCTATGTATGTTTGTTAACTTTTCTTGTGTGTGTGTGCACCTGATTTTTTTTTTCTTCTGATTTTTAAACGGGTCTTAAACAGGTACTGGGGTGGCCGGTTTGGTATAGGCAAATTTAAACGGGACGGGTTTGGGTATTCCCATTTAAGTTAAATGGTATTGGGGCGGGTTTGGGGGTAGGGTAATTTGGTGGGTATGGGGATTGCATTACTCAACTCGACCCATTGCCAGTCCTATGTATAACAGTAAAGTGTAAACTGTAAACTCAATTGGGGACTTGGGATACATTACAAATATTTATATTGTTTGGTTATTTGCATTTTGTAATTTGCAAGTTGCAAGTGTCTATATTTGATTTGTATATTTTAATTTGAATAGATAATTATCTATATATAAGACATAACATGTTATTAGCAATTCTATTCTAGATTTCTAGTGCTCTAGCCTGTAGCCTATATAGCCTGCAACAATTAGCCTTGTAATTGACCACCCATAGTCCCATCCCATTACATATGTTTATATTGTTGTTTACTACTAGTACAACAATTGCTATGAAAGTACATTAAAATTTGATAACACATGCATAATTAATGGTAATTTATACTGCCTTGGTTTGGTAACTTTGATTGGGTTTTTCTTAACTTGAGTTGTTTTTAGGCTTCTTGCAAAAATGACACAAGTTGGACCTATTTGCATTTGTGGGGACAAATACATGAAGCGTTATAGGGCTAACACTAAGAAGAACAATGGTCATTATTTTTATCCTTGTCCCCAATTCAAAAACTAATGCAAGTCATTTATATGGGAGGAAGTTCTTATTGGGGGCCTTGGGGTAGGAGACCTAAGACAAGGGGAGAACAAGTTGATGAATATAAACAAGCTGAGATTATGAGACCTGGGATTAGGGACAACTATCTCACCTATTCTTTTATAGGATGAAATCTTGTACGTTCTTTATTTATTTGGGTAACACATCTAATTGTAATTGCATTACTCTTAGCTAAGTGAGTAAATGTTAGATTTGTACTTTTCATTATTTTATTAGACTTGTAAATTATTTGTAATGGCGTTTGCCTAAGCATCTACTAATAAGTTAGAAGTTAATTTTTACATGATCAGTAGTTTATTTTGCTTGTCATATTCGATAATTGATTTAATGTTAGTTATTAATTTACCATGTTCTTAAATTGATATAATTTTGAATCTAATTTTTTTCTAGCTAGAGGGATACAATTGTTGAGTTAGATAAATATAATGACATCAACACTGATCTTGATGGAGATGACATAGAGATGGAGGGGATTGATGGCCCATTGTCAAAGAATGGAGATGAAAGTGTTGGCACACTTATTAGGAAGCCTGGTAATCGTAAGCAAAAATTAACATCTCATCTTTGGGTTTTTTTTTGAAATCTTTGTTAGTAAAGATAAGAAATAAAGGGCTAAGTGCAAGAAATGTGGTGCTATTTATTTGTCTTCTAGTACACATGGGACTGACAATCTTTCTCGCCATCTCAAGACATGTGAGAAGAAACACGTGATTTGGGATAAATGCTTTTGTCTCAATCTGAGTCTTCCTTGTCTTTAAAAACGGCAAAGTTTGACCCCGTTGCTTTTCATGAGATGTTGAATATATCAATAATTAGGCATCAACTCCCTTTCAAGTTTGAGAAGTATAAAGGGATTCATGATGCCTTCACTTATGCGGTATTTGCTAATATGGAATTGAAGCTAGTGTCTAGGATTACATCCAGGGCGGATGTCTTCAAGATTTATGAAAGGGTAAAAAGAGAGGGTTATGAGTGTGTTGCGTGGGGTAGTGGGAAGAATTAGTCTAACATTTGATTTATAGAGTTCTATTACAATGGATGGTTTTATTTCAATTACAACACATTTTGTGATTTTTGATTGTACTTTAAAGAAGAAGATTCTTAGTTTTTCTTATATGCCATATCCTCCCACCGGATTGACAATATGTGAGAAAATCTACACTTTACTTTGTGATTGGGGCATTGAGAAGAAACTTTTATCTATTACGTTAGATAACGCTTCATCTAATGATGTCTTTGTTGGGATGCTTAAAAGTAAGTTGAAGTTGAGTAATTCTTTGTTGTTCGATGGAGAGTTTTTTTGTAATGACCCTGATTTTTTATTTCCTAATTATAGCTATTATTAAATTTATTGTCGTGATACTCCGCATATTCCTATTCATTCTCTCGTTTGCATATTAATTATCCACGTTAAGTCCACATACATTTTTCGCATATACTCCTTCATCTATTGTGCATCCATTATTCCTTTCGGCAGGTTTTGTCTATTAGATTCCTTTTTGGCGTTCCGGTGGTTTCAGGCGATAGGGCGGTGTTGTAATTTATGGGAACCCCTAGTTGGGTTGTATTTGGTGGTTGTGTGGTTGTTGTTAGTGTGGTTTGGGGGTCGTGATGTTTTTTGGGTGTTTTGGTGTTGCTTGAGGTGGAGGCGTAGCGGGCATTTTCCGGGGTGAATCCTTTATAGGATTTCTGGGGTCTTTTTCTGAATAGACCAGTTCTATTCGAACAAGACTTTCTCTATTCGAATTGGATCCTTCTTGGTGTCGTTGGATTTTTCCCTGAGTTGCTATTTTTGAATAGGATTTCCCTCTATTCGAATAAGATTTCCCTCTGTTCAAATAGGACTTCTCTCTGTTCGAATAGGATCCTTCTTAGAACAGTTGTTTTTCCCCTAAACTGATTTATTCGAATATGATATTTCTCTATTCGAATAAGTCATTCCTTGAATGGTTAAACTTTCTTCACTGACCTTCTCTATTTGAACATGCCTTCTCTTTGTTAGAATAGGAATATTTCTTATTCGAACAGAGGCGCATTTTGATCACCTGTTGGGTTTAATGCTCTTTTTTCCTCACTTTCTCTCTTTTCTCAAACTCACTCTCTCTCTCCTCTCCCTAACCGATTCCCCTCTCCTCTACACTCTTGATCCAATTTTCCCCATCACTCACAGATTCTTCGCCAGCTTCATCGCAACCTTCACTCCTATCCTTGGTAAGTAATTCCCGATTCCATTCCATTCTTTTCGTCCGATTAGGAGTAGGGTTTGATTTCTAGGGTTTGGGTTTTATTGTCGTTTCTTAAATTGATTGTTTGTTTGTTGTTCTATTCGTTTGTGTTAGCTTGTTCGTTGTTCCGATTGCCTCGTCGTCGATCCTAGGTTCAGTATTCCGAGTTGGTTTTCTTCCAGACTTGAATTATTATCAGGCAAGTTTTATTCCATCATTACTAAGTTTCTATACTAGTTTCTGAGTATTGTTTTAGAAAGTTAAATTTAACTTAGAGATGCTATATAATTAAACTATAATTTAACATATGAATTATTTTGTTTATATTGTTAACCTGTAGCTTAGGCTTGTTAATTATTCGAGAGCTTGGTTTATGGTTCATATAGGACCTGAGCTTAGTTGGTAGTGGTTGGGTTAGCATTCTCGTGGCCTTGCCCCTGAATGCCCCTTCCAGCCTTAAGAGATTGATGTGTTAGATGTAGTGACGGTTAGGTTACGGTGTCGGCTATGCTTAGTCAGTGCCACCGAGTCCCTATTCATCTGGATTGCGTTACTGTGTGAGCGGCAACTGTGTTGTTTTCTTGTGCACCTGCTGCATCTTAATAACTTATAATAACATCTTTCAAAACTTATTGAGATTGGATACACGAACACTCCACTTCGGTTAACCTTCGATAGGATCCAATGAGTCCTAAGAACGGGTTAAAAGATTTGGTGAGATTGGGAATGGCACTATCATACCTAATTTAACCACTCAGGAGTGTGGAATGGTATGAGACAGAGTCATGGAGATCCCGACTTATTCAACGGTGAGGTTGAAATTCCTTGAAATGATATGGACTATTACCCCGTTAGATTGGAAACTCCCATTACCATTTTGATCAAGTGAGACCTATCCTTAGCTTGGTCAAGCTTAACCAAATCGTACCTGTGTATCCCCTTACTGATCTCCTTAAGAAAATTAGACATTAGCGGTTGATCAACCTACTACTTAGGAATTACGAGTATCGATTTTATAGCATCACGCCACACTGTACTTATGATAAGTATGAGATTATCCTAGTCATCACGTCAAGTCATGGCATTGCATATTCTCTTATCATCGCATCTCCCTCCTTTCATATTCTTGACTCTATTCTTCACCCTCTTATCAACTCTAATCTCCCTTCCTTATCAACTCTTTATCCATTGCAGTCATTTAGTATATATTGCTAGACTTGTGTAAACTTGTTTCTTTATTACATTCATCTCTACCTTTATTTATAGTACAGGTTATTAGTAGGATATTTAGTTCTATTGGGTTTAGTGAGCCGTGGTTTAGCCACTCTCATTTTATGACCATTTCAGAGGTTGAGTAGCTTGGACTGCCGCGTGTTAGCCAGTTCAGAGACAGATTTTACCGCTGCAGATTTCCTTTAGTTCTAGATTTCGGTAGGTGTTCTCAGCATATGTCGTTGAGTTTTATTCGAGATATTGTTTTAGATTTTCGACTGATGTGTATATATATATATTTTGCTTCCGCGTTATGTTGTTGTTGTTATTTCTTTACTCTGATGATTATTGCTATATGTGAATAGCCGAGCCAGAATTTGTCTACGGCTTGGCTATTTGTGGGGTAGAATCCTTGGATTCCCCGACCTGCACTACTTAGAATCTAGTAGTTGGTCAAGCTATCGATTACTAGATTTTGGGGTGTGACATTTTTCATACAAGGTATTGTGCTCATGTGATAAATATAATTGTGTAAGAGGGTTTGAAGGAGATTGATGTGTTGGTTGGAAAAGTTTGGGAGAGTGTGAGGTATTTTAGGGGTTCTCAATGTAGAAAGAAATTTTTTCTTGATTGTGTTAGGTAAGCGTCATTACCATTTAACAAGGGCTTAATGCAAGATGTTCCAACTCGTTGGAACACCACTTACATGATGCTTGATAGTGCCCTTTTCTACCGAAAGGCCTTTACTCATTTAGAGTTGAGTGATTCTAACAACAAGTGTTGCCCTTCAGAGGATGAATGGAATATAGTTGGGAAGATATGCGAGTTTTTGAAGTTATTTTACAATGTGACATGTCTTTTCTTTGGGATTAAGTACCCCACTTTAAATATATATTTTCCTCAAATCAATTCGGTGCATCAACATATTTCAAAGGCTATGAAGGGTAGGGATAACTTTATGAAAACCATGGCATTGCAAATGATGACTATGTTTGAGAAATATTGGCCAAGGCATAACCTTATATTTGTGGTGGCTTGCCTCTTCGATCCTAGGTACAAACTTTCTTTTGTAGTGTTTGCTTACAATGAGATCTATGGGCTGGAAAATAAAGAGTTTAAAGACTTTAAGGAGAAGTTGAATCAACTTTTTTACATCTATGTGGCTTTGTATTCAAAGGAAACTCCTAGTTCCAAGCCAACTCCTAATTCAAAGTTTTATGAAGTCAAATCTGAACATGGAAGTTATACAGGTATTATACCATTTTCTTTTAATACTTTAGAATTTTCTATATGAGTTAATAATAACAATATAGCGTGCCTCTGTATCCATATGTGTAAATCTGTAATAGAAAAGACTGCAGACTGTAATCTGTAAATCTGTATCTATAAATATAGTAATACTGCAATAACATGCCTATGTATCTGTATCTATATCTGTAAATCTGTAATAGAAAAGACTACAGACTACATAGCATGACTCTGCAATATGAATTTATAAATCTGTATATGTAAATATAGCAATAGCATGCCTCTGTATCTATGTCTGTATTGACCTCCGTAGTCTGTAATTCAAAAGACTACATACTACAGATCTTCTATATTTATAATTCTATAATAGAAGAGACATCATTAAACTACAGAGTCTTTGTAATTGAAAAGCCAATGTACTATTTTCAATATAGACTACAGAGCCTCTGTAAGTTACATACAGATTACAGTTACAGATATGTATATGAAAGTGATAGTCAAGTCTAAGTAATGATATGTTTGCTAAGTTGATAAATACTTCTGATATGTTTCCTAAATTGATAAATACTTTATCATGATATATGTCAATGTAGTTTCACTTTCCCATATATCTTGCCATATTGCCATGAATTAGTAGATATTAATTATTTATTTTATTTTAGGCATTTGAGATGTTTGACAAGAGTGAGCATGCCCTGATGATGTCTCAGCTACAACAATATCTAGAAGATCCTAAGTTTAGGTTAGGCAGGAATTTCGATATACTTTCTTTTAGGAAGTCATACTAATTTAGATATCCTGATCTTGTTTTCATGGCTCGTGATGTATTATCCATCCTGATATCCATTGTAGCTTTTGAGTCTACTTTCAACATTGGTGGAAAAGTTATAGATCTATTATGTAGTGCTTTAAAGCCTCTGTGTGTCGAGGCACTAGTTTGTACCCGTGATTGGATTTATCAGAGAGGTGATCTCATTTTACATTGATCTTATATATTATTTTGTTGGATTTTAATAATCACTGTTTATTTTAGAGTAGAGACCTCACTTTATAAAAAAAATTTGTACGGGATTCAAAAGTTGATGATGTTGTAGAACTAGCTATAGAGGACCTTGCTGAAGAGTTGTCGCTTCTGGGTGCTGGAAAGTAATAAACTCTAAGTTGTCACTTTATGATTAGTTTTACTTAAGGTCATAAGTCTATATATATATATATATATGACTATGTGTATATGAAACAAACCACAATAATTATTTACCATTCTTGATGTACTAAAGATGAAAAACACATTAATATAACAAAGTGCATAAAGACATAGTAAGAGTTGGTTGTTTTACACTTTTTTAATTGTTGTTGCATATCAAATCATATGTATAGACTATAGATATACACTACCTGTGGCCATTGAGGCATTGAGCAGTATCTATGGATGAAGAAAATGCTCATGGAGTTGCATTTGTATATCAGATCAGATATATTACACGTGCTCATTGTATTTGCATATCAGATTAGATGTGAGTATAGATGGATATCATATAAGATTTGATGTCTTAACTATTCATTTATGTTTGACCTACTAGTTATTTTAGTGCATATTATTTATATGACCTATTTAACTTTATGTTCTAAATATTTTATTTGATATGCATATATGAGAAAATGCTCATAGAGTTGTTAGTGACGACGTGGAATTACCAGACAGTGCAAGTAATGGCAGCAATGGACCAAGTGGAAGTGGTGCTTGTGTAAGTGATGAATGCTTGAGTGATGGAACTCCCTATATAAAGCTTTGAAGACTGAAATTTACTTCTTCACATTTTGAGTGTTTATTTATGTAAGTGCTGAACTTAGTTTGTTTAGCATGTCTTTATTTTGCAGTAATATTGTAATGTATTCTGACTTCTCTGAACTCATGGACCATGGATGACAGGTTGAGTAACTTGAGTTGAATCAAGTGATGTATTCTAAATTATATGAAGTATGAAGTATGAAGTATGAAGTATGAAGTATGAAGTATGAAGTATGAACTATGAACTATTTTGATATGTATTCTAAATCAAGTGATGTATTATGAATTCTTATATATCTTTGTATATGAACTATGAAGTATGAAGTAAGTATGAACTATGAATAGTGACTGAATTGATATTTGCTATGAAGTGAATCAATCAAGTGATGTATTCTAAATTTGTTCTAAATTCTGATATGTTTGAGTAATCTACAATATAAATTGAGAAAACCCTAAAAAGAAGAATTGTACGAAGAACACACAAATTTGGTGGGAGAATTCCCTTTAGAGCTTCAATTGCTTAATCAATAATCAATTACAATCAAATTTCTCTCAAGCCCTATGTCCTCTTTCAGAACTTTGATTAATCTAACATGATCTAATCTTGCCTAGCCTTGCCCCTTTCTAAGGGTTACAAGTTCCTAGTTGAAAAATAGGATAAATATGCCCTTAAATGCCTAAAACTATAGGTTGTATTGTACCTCTGTTCGATCAGAACAAACTTCTATTCGAACAGAAAAAGTATATTCGAATAGACTAAAAGTCTATTCAAATAGAACACTTAGGCAGGTGTTTATTCAAATAAAAATAAAGGTCTATTCGAATAGAAAAGATGTTTTCGAACAGAACATGAAGAAAATTATTTCTTTAAATGGGAATAAAACTCTATTCGAACAGGAAGGGGTGTATTCGAACAGACTAATAAACTTTAAAATAAAAATAAAAAAAATACTCAGATCCTCCTAGATCATGGCTCTCCCCTTTAGGAGTCTTGAGCTCCTGCTCAAGCTAGAACTGAAGATATGGGAATGTGGCTTTGCCCATTTCCCTATTGTATAACTTTGGCTTTCTGGGTAGTTGACCTTTCCTCCTAACTTGGAATGACTCAATACTACCCCGTCTTGTAGCATGAACTTTCAACTCTAGAATACCATCCTCCTACAACGGATCTTCTCTTTCCATCCATAAGTTATCAGCTAACGGTAGGCACGTATCGATTATAGAGTCTTTATCTAGAAGAGACGGCTCAAACAGCTTCAAATGCTCGGCATTTATCATCGAATACATCTTCATGAACGGTGGAAAATCCAATTCGAATACATTGTTACTAATCTTTTTGAGTATCATAAACGGACCATAACTGATAGGTTTGAGCTTCATACCTTCCCCCTTTAGCAGTTCCTTACCCAAATGAAGCCAAACTAGGTCGCCCTCTTAAAAAGTATGCTCAACCCAATGTTTTTTGTGTCGAGCCTTATACTTTGCTTGAGTCATCTTCAATTGTGCTTCAACCGCCTCATGAACCTTGCTTATCCATTTAATAAAATGCTGATCTTTAACTTGTTCATCTTCCTCCTTCCCTGACATTGTCTTGTAGCCAAGACTAAAAGCCAAATCAAAAGGGTTTTGAGGCAAGTACCCCAAACAAACTTTAAATGGAGGCTTCAAAGTGGAACCATGAATTACCCAGTTAAAGACAAACTGAAGATACGGTAAACTCTCATCCCAAGTCTTAGGATGCTTTGAATAGAATCCCCGTAGTAAATGTACCAAAGTGCGATTAACTACCTCTGTTTTCCCATCAGTCTGCAGATAAAAAGTGGTACTTATCTTCAACTTAGTGCCTATCATCCCCCATAACGATCTCCAGAAATGCCCCAAAAAGTAGCTATCCCTATTAGAAATAATAGAATAAGGGAACCCGAAATACCTCCAGACGTATCTGAAAAACTATTGTGCTGCTCCTTCCCCGATGACCGTCTTCTGGTATGGAATAAGAACAATCATCTTGCTGAATCGATCCAGCACCACAAACAAATAGTCATTCTTACACTTGGTCGTGGGCAAAGCACTCGTAAAATCTATAGAAATACTCTCCCAAGGTCGACTAGGAACTGACAATGGTAAGTATAGTCCAATCTTTCGATTGTAAGGCTTCAAACCGTTACATAGCACGCAACCACGAACCATACGAGCAACATCCACCTACATCTTTGGTACATCTTGAAATGACCTGCCACCCAGGAATAATGTGCCTCTCGATTCCAATACAAACAGTCGCCACCCTCCGAAATACATAGTAGACTACCCTTATAAATCAAACCATCCTTCAAGATATACTCGCATGTCTTGCCTTGCAGTATCCTTCAAGATGTACTCAGAAAGAGTAATAAGCTGTATCTGTATAGTTACCAACAAAGCGGAAATAGTTGGCAATGGGGGTCGAGATAACATATAAGCCATTTTGTTGTCCACTCCTTTCTTATACTTGATCATCAAGGTAAACTGTTGTAGGTACGATATCCACTTCATATGGCAAGCTTGCTGTAAAGACCCGTATTTTTTATTTCATATTATTACTTTTTATATTCCAAATCTGTATATTCCTATTCTTTAACTTCCGCATATTCCTCTGCATCATACTTCTGCATATTTTCCTATCCTTAATGCAACTATAACTGTTCTTAGTGCCAGGTTTGGTATGGGTTCCTTCTTGGCAGAGTTTTGGTGGTTTGATGGTTTTGGTAGTTTGGCATTTTAGCTTGATTGTGTAGTGTGTGTTCGGAGGGCGGTTTTTGTATCCGTAAGGGGTTTTCTGCTTCTCTCCTCCGCGTTGGTTATAGTATTTTTGATTCCGGACGTTTCTGGCATTTCCGATTTTTGTTATGGGGTGAAGAAATATGGATTAGCAACCCCTGGTTTCTCAACGCCTAACAGACCATCGTCGGACTCTTTCCGTCCATTTTATTCCTTCCGGTTAAGTTTCTAGCCGTTAGATTCCTTTTCTGGGTTTTAGGAGTTCTGGCAACTGTTCAGTGGTAGAGGTGGTGTTAGACCTTGGGAACCCTTTGCGGTGGTTGCTCGAGTTGTTTCAGTCTTCTGAGGGTCTTGGAGTTGTGTGTGTGTGGTTCAGGAGGACCTCAGTGTAGACTTTCCCAGATGGCCGTTCAAACGAGGTTCATTGTCGTTCGAACGAATCTTTGTGTTTTCTGATCATTTTCTGCATCTTCTGGACGTTTTGGCCATTGGACAGCATTGTGGTTCGAACAAGATTTATTATCGTTCGAACGAATTGACTAACCTCCTGGATTTTGGCCCATGGCCTCTTGGTCGCTCGAACGAATTTCGTTTGTTTCGACTACTTAAGTCTTTCTTCCTCATTTCCTTTGGTTGGTTTCCTGCTAGGCGCTGCTTGGGCGATTTGAGAGGGAGAGAGAGAGTTCTAGAGAGAGGATTATTCACCCCTATCATCCCCTCGCCTCCATTCATCACCTCCTCATCTTTATCATCATCCCCTCCTCTCCCCAATCATCCCCTCACCACAATACTCTTCACCCAATCTTTCCCCTCGCTCGCAGATCCTTGCCGAGCTTCGCCGTGACCATCTCTCCTATTCTCGGTAAGTGATTCTTGTTTCCCTTCCGTCAATTTTGCTTGATTTGGCGCAGGTTGATTTCTAGGGTTTGATTTTAGGGTTTGGGCTTTATTATCGTTTCCTTAAATTGATTGGGGGTTTGTTGTTCTCTGTGATTGTGTTGGCTTGTCAGGTGTTCCGTTTGTCGTTCTGCGGACTTTGGTTGAGTTTCTGTGTTGATTTTCGCTGGACTCGGGTTTATTATCAGGCGAGTTCATATTCTAACTTTACTAAGTTTCTTTACTAGTTCTGAGTAATGTTTTAGAGAGTAGTATTGAACTTAGAGATGGGTTGTGCTTAACTATAGTTTAACTTAGAGTTTATCCTGTATAGTTGTTACCCTGTGGTTGGGTTGTGGTTGTTAACCTGTGGTTGGGTTGCACATTGATTCTGGAGTTGGTTTTGGTTTGTATGAGACCTGAGATTGTTGGTGGTGGTTGGGCTAGCGTTCCTGTGGGTTGCCCAGGAATGCCCCCTCCAGCCTTAAGAGATTATTGGGTTGGACGTAGGCAATGGTTTGGTTGCAATTTTGGCTATGCACAGTCGGTGCAACAGAGTCCCTATCGATCCTGTTTGAGTTGCCAGGTTAGCGGCAACTGTGTTGTGCTTGGGCACCGGTTACACATTATAACTTATTGTATTTTTATTACTTATTGAGATTGGATACACAAACACTCCGCTTCGGTTGACCTCCGACGGGATCCATGGAGTCTGAGAGATCAGGTTAAAATACACAGATGAGATTGGGAATGGTACTATCATGCCTAGAAAATCCACCGCGGAGTGTGGATTGGTATGAGACAGAGTCCTGACGATCCCAAACGTATACCTCGGTGAGGTCGAAATTCCTTGAAATGCTTCAGACATGATGCTCTACGGGTTTGATCCACCCTTCCACTTTGATTGAGTGCGACCATCCTAGCTTGGTCGAGCTTAAACAAATCGTACCAGTGTATCCCTTTACCGAATCTCTTTAGGATAGTATTAGACGTTAGCATTATATCATATTGCATTAGGGGATATTTATGGGAATATCGCCGCTCATCATAGCATACCATTGCATCTAGGATAAGTATGGGATTATCCTAGTCATCACTTCATGTCATAGCATTGCATCATCATCATCATCTCCCTCCTCTCGTATTCTTAACTCTATTCCCTTTCCAAATCTACTCCACACTATCTCCGCATCAACTCTATTCTCCTTTCTCTTATAAACTCAATCCTACTTTCCTTATTGATTACTTATGTTCATTAGTGGTTACTGATTATATTGTTAAAACTGTTTAGTTACTTATTTCTTTATCGCACTCGTCTCTACTCTATTTCTAGTACCTGTTATTAGTTCTGTTGGATTAGTGATCTCGTTGTTTGCTCACTCTCGCATTTAACATTTTCAGAGGTTGAGTAGCTTGGACTGCCGCGTGGTTAGCCGGTCCAGAGACTGATTTTGCCGTTGCAGATTCTTTTAGTTCTAGATTTTGTTGGTGTTCTCAGCATTGTGTACCTGAGCTCTTATTCGAGATGTTGTATTTCTTTCGCCATGATATGCATATATATATGTCTTTTGCTTCCGCGTTATGTTGTTATATTGTTGCATTGTTATTTCTTTACTCTGATGATTACTGCTATATGTGAATAGCTGGACCAGAATTTGTCTACGGCTTGGCTATTTGTGGGGTAGAATCTTTGGATTCCCCGACCTGCATTACTTAGAGTCTAGTAATTGATCTAGCTACCGATTACTGGATTTTGGGGTGTGACACTTCCTGTAGCCTGGACTACATAGATAAGAACTGTATTGGTTTGTGATCAGAATGTACCAGAACCTCCTTCCCCAATAAGTAATTTCGTCAATGTTTTACTGATTTATATAATGCATAAAACTCCTTATTGTAGGTAGGATAACTGCGTTCTGCTCCTGTAAACATCTTAATATGGTAAGGAACCGACCTCCTATCCTGTAAAAGAATTACCCCTAATACATAGTCTGACGTATCTGTCTCGACATCAAAAGGCCGCTGCAAATTGGGTAATGCTAATATTGGTACATCTATAATATTATGCTTTAGTAACAGAAACGTCTTCTCATGGTAATCTTCCAATAAAAAATGTACCCCGGCTTTGGTCAATGAATGTAACGGTGCAGCTATTTGAGAAAAATGTCAAATAAACTTCTGTAAATACTGACAAGAACCCATAAAACTTCTCACTTCTGTCATTGTACGGGGTCTAGGCCAATTAGTAATGATCGAGACCTTCTCTAGATTGACTTTAAGCTCGCCGCGACCAATAATGAACCCCATGTATACTAACTCCTTCTTCCCAAACTCGTACTTCTTCCCGATTAAAAAAAGTTTTTGTGATCGCAAAATGCCCAATACTTTGCATAAATGCCCAAGATGCTCCTCCCAAGTTTGACTATATATTAAGATGTCATCCAAATAAGCAATCACGAAATCATCAATAAAAGTACGAAGTACCTTATTCATTAACCGCATAAACGTCACTGAAGCATTGCATAACCCAAAGGGCATCACCAACCACTCAAATAGTCCTTGTTTGGTCTTGAACGTTGTCTTCCAAGTATCTTCTTCCTGGATTCTAACTTGATAGGTACCCAGCTTAAAATCCAACTTGGTGAAAAATTGAGCCTTCTGCAACTCATCTAAAAGCTTGTCAATCTGTGGAAGCGGATAATGATTCATCACAATAATCTTGTTCAGCGCCCGATAATTCACACACATACCCCAAGACCCATCCATCTTCGACACCAATAACACTGGTGAACCACAAGGTGAGCAACTTGGATTAATAACTCCTCACTTTAGGAGTTCTTGTACCTATTTCTTGTTCTCATTAGACTCTGTGACAGAAGTCCGATACAACCCAATATTGGGTAGTGGCTCACCATTCACCAAGGTGATATCCTGCTTCACATCTCTCTTGGGTGACATCCCTTCTATGCCCAAAAACAAGACTTCATACTCCTCTTACAACTTCCCCATATCGATTTGTTGCGTAGAAGACATTATCAAAGTAGACAACACCTTAGCCGACGAACCCTCTTGAGCCGGTCGTACCAAGAATAATACAAACTTGTCCCTCATATTAACCATCCTCTTTTCCTGAGTCACCATTACTAAATTATTGACAATGATATTGTCCTTGCAAGCATTGCTATAAAAATCCTTCCCCTCCTTCACATGAAGATACTTACGAGCTCTACGGTAAATGATTGCATCCCGGTCCCAAAGATAAGGGCTACCTAAGATGACTTAACACACATCTAACGGAACCACCTCACACGTCACTTCATCAATAATTTTTTTAGTAATCGCGAATTTGAACGTATACTGCTTAGTGATCTTCAACTCCGCATCTTTTTAAATCCAGCCCAAGCTATACGGCTTAGGAGGAGCCACAATAGCCAAACCCATCATCTTCACCGCCACCTCAGAAATCAAGTTCTTTTGACTACCTGGATCGATGATGGCCTTGGCTAAGCTCTGCTTTACTTGAATGTTGACATGAAAATTTTCTTCCCGACTCGCCTTATCGATAGCTATAGTTTGCTTTAAAATTAGACTAAGCTTAGGATTTGGCTTATCTAAATCCAGAAGATCTGCAATCGCTACGGCTAGTGCACGTTTCTCTTTCTTGGTCCTCTCCTCCTTCGGCCGAAGCTCCGGGTGAAGTTTCTAATACTTATCTAAAATGTGTCCATTTTTCTTACAATGATTACAGTAATTCCTTTTAGATGAAGACGCCACTCCTTTGGACTCCCCTTTTTTATCATTCTTCCAATTAGACTTGTACCCCGACTTGCTCTTGTCGTCTTTCTTATCATTCTTCAAGTATTTACCTTTAATAGTAATTTTTTTAATGGTATCATCTTTAATATTTTCCACGATAAAGAGCTTTAACTCTCTTCGAATAGAATCTGATAAACCACCCGTATATTTCATGAACACCTCATACTCATCCACATCAATTTCCAAAACCAACGCTTGGTTATGAAACTCTGTAGTGAATTATTGTACGGATTGTCGAAACTCTTGCCACAAATTGTGTCATTTGTACCATTGTTCTTGTTCATACCCAATTGGATAAAATTGCTTCATCACTAACACCTCGAATTCTTTCCTACTCAAACTTCCTACTTCGTGGCATTTTTTATAGGACTTCCACCAGTTGAGTGCATGACTTACGAATTTCAATATAGAAAAACAAATTTTCTGAGCATTGAAACATTTGTAAACAGAAAAATAGGTCTCTAACCTATTTAACCAATTATCCAACTTCTCAGCATCGATTGAACCATCGAAAACTGAATTTTAATCTTAAAGTCAATACGAAGATTACGCATAGGATTTATTGACTTACCAATACCCGTGCACTCCTTGACAGATTCAGCATCACTAGAATCGCAATCTATTTCCTTAGTACCCTCGTCACCATCTGCCTCCATAACCCCTTTCTTCTTTGAACGGCCTCGACATTTTACAGAAGTGGAAGTCTTCGCGAGGTTCGTGAGACACAATTGTTCTACCAACTCGTCTAGAGTAGTAGTTAGGTCGGAAACTTTTGTTTCCAAAGTCGTGATTCAATCTTAGAAATATCCCATCTCCAAATTGGCCTTCTTCTTTGAATTAGGTTTCTGGTGAATCTTTAATAGACTCACTAACTTCTCCTTTGTTTGCTTGAGGCGGTTACGTATAGAGACCATAAACCACAATCACCCCCAAGAATCATAACTAACAAACTGATACTACTTAATCCACAATACGAATTGAGAAAACCCTAAAAAGAAGAATTGTACGAAGAACACACAAATTTGGTAGGAGAATTCCCTTTAGAGCTTAAATTGCTTAATCAATAATCAATTGCAATCAAATTTCTCTCAAGCCCTAAGTCTTCCTCTCAAAACGTTGATTGATTTAACATGATCTAATCTTGCCTAGCCTTGCCCCTTTATAAGGGTTACAAGTTCTTAGTTATAAAATATGATAAATATGCCCTTAAACGCCTAAAACTATAGGCTGAATCGTACCTCTGTTCGAACAAAAAAAGTATATTCGAATAGAATAAAAGTCTGTTCGAACAAAATACTCAGACAGGTGTTTATTCGAATAAAAATAAATGTCTATTCGAATAAAAAAGAAGTGTATTCGAACAGACTAAATGTTCGAACATAACACTCAGAAACTTGTTTCTTCGAATAGGAATAAAACTCTATTCGAACAGAAATGGGTGTTTTCGAACAGACTAAATGTCTCTATGAATAGACTTTTTAAAAAGTAGCTGGTTATTGTGAGCTTCAGGCTGGATTCTGGTTGTGGGCGATCTCGTTTATCTTGTGATAGCTTTGGGATGGTGTTTGGTTGGGGTTTGGATAACCCGGTTGGTTTATAGTTGGCTGAGGGTTGTTCACCCTTGTGTGTGATTGAATCTCTGAGGTTGATTGGTTGCGCATGGTGCTGAGAGCCACGGTAGTAATTAGAGTGTAGTTAGTGGTCCTTGTGACTGGAGCGTAGGTTAGCACTATTTTGCATGAGGTATATTTATAGATAGACTTATTAAAGTTAGCACATATACTTATACCTATTACTCATCCTATATATATTTATATATATATATATTGTTTATTGTTAGATATTATTATATCATATTATCATTAATATTTATATCCATCTCATTGGTTAGTTTAATCGTTTAGCTATTCTTAGGAGTTAGTGAGCTCGTTGTTTGCTCACTCTCGCATCTCTTTTTTAGTGGCAGGTCATTTCAGGCTTTAGTTGCTGCTGTGGTGATCTTTGGGGAGCTGAGCTGGAGGCTCATTCTCCAGTTATTGCAGTTGGGTTTGCTGTGTAGAGGTTTATATAATCTTACGTTTAGATTCTATTATCTTAGTCTTTCGCTATTTCTGTTTTCCTTTTGCTCTCTTGTAATACTATTGTGAATAACTGGGCCAGAATTTGTCTACGGCTCAGTTGTTCGTGGGGTGAATCTATGGATTCCCCGACCTGTACATCCTCGAATCTCAGTAATTGGTCTAGCTACCGATTACTAGATTTTGGGGAATGACAGACTTGGTATCAGAGCTCTAGGCTAACTTCTATCTCGGTGTCTAACACTCATAGGCTGAGCTATTCTTAGAGCGAGTTAGGACGATTCTTTGGTGTCCTGCATTTTTAGCGTATGTTTGGTGATAGAGTTTATCTCTTGAGACCTTCTGCGTATAGGCTTCTAGCATTGGTCTAGTGTGTAGGCTTTTACTGTAGATTCAGGGGACTCAAGAGGTTTATCTTGAATCCTTAGGATGGTGTTTGATTGGCTTCTAGTGGTAGTGTTCTCCCTATTTTGTTGTGGGTATTGGGTTTGGATTTTAGCTGTGTGATCTTTCGCTGTTTGAACGACGTTATGTTTGCCGTCGTAGTTGTTTTGACGTGTGTTTCATTTTAATGTTTCTCTTATCGAGTTTCAGGTATTTGCTCTTAATCGAGTCCAGATCGACCAGGTTATTAGATCTGATCATTTGGATTGGTTTTCATTATTTATTGAATGCATCGTTTTAGCCGGTTATTTCCATCTCATGTGTCGTGGACGTGAGCTCATAGCAGACGTGTTATGAGACTGGGGATGTTGTACACATCAGATTTTGACGTTGTTCATATAGGAAGAGGGGCATCATATTCTACTTTCCCATATGTTGATTTTTACATCTTTAAACTATTTATTTTTACGATCAAACTATATATTTTTCATACAAATTATATATTAACATATTTTTACCCAAAATACTTGCTAAGTTACCTAGAAAGATTTTGTCGTGTACCTGGATAAGGAGTTCAGGGGGGGGGGGATTTCTATTTACCGACCTTGTGTAACCACTAGTACGATATGGTTACACATTGCATTTGAAATATACTAAACTATACCTAAGTAAGTATTTTAAATTTCGGGACAAAATTCTTCTAAAGAGGGTAGATTGTAATGTCCCAGAATTTCAGGGTATTTCTTTTTTGTTTATTATTAAGTATTATTACTATTATTCATGTATCGTTATTCGTTATGCATCCGTGTTATTTTATTTGGTAGGTTTGTATTAGATTCCTTTTGGTGTTCTATTCGTTTCAATAGTTTCGGGGCGGAAGTGTTTGTGTGTTTGGTTTTGGGTCCCCGTTGTGGCTTGGCGGTTGTGTGATATTGTTATGTGGTGGTGTGGTGTGATCTCTGGAATCCTAGGGTATATTTGGGCTTCCCTGATGCTTCCCCTCCTATCTGGCTTGTCAGATTCCTCCCGTCCATTTTTATTCTTTTCTATCCAATTTCCTCCTTTTTGTCCATTTTCTTCATTTCTGTCCATTTCTTCAGAAAAGATTCCTTCTGTCTTCCGTTAAGCTTCCGTATACACTCCAACACGTCACACATTTGTATATTATCCCTCACGAGTTCTTTCTATCCATTCCGCATCCATTTATTCCTTTCGAATAAGTTTGTAGCCGCTAGATTCCTTTTTTGGGTTTTAGGAGTTCTGGTGGCCATTAGGCGGTGGAGGTGGTGTTTAGCCCTTAGGAACCCCTAGGAAGTTTGATATAGGTGTTTATGTGTTGTGTGTGTAGTTTGGTGTGGTTTCGGTGAGCCGCTGGATTGGCCGGTAGATTTCCGGGGTCGCCCGAGGAAAAGATTCCTTTTTGGGGGCCTAGGTGTTTTGGTGACCGTGAGGCGGTGGAGGTGGTGTTTGCACCTTGAGAAACTTTGGTTAGGCTTGTAGAAGTGTTTGTGTGGTACCGGGGTGGGCCGTGGTGTTTCCGGGGTGTCCGGGGTGGTCCGTGGTGTTTTCGGACTTAACTGCTTTGGGGCAGGGAAAATATATTCGAATATTTTCAAAAATATTCGAATATTTTTTTGCTGAATAGTAAAAACAGTTTTTTCTTTTTTCTTTTTAATTAAGGTTTGGGCTGTTTTGAGACCTTCTCTCTCTCACTTTCCTTTCTCAAAACCAACCCAAATCCTCTCCTCTCCCTCTCCTTCACTCCCCTCTCCACCTCCCTCGCTCATCCCGGCTCCAATTTAGGTTTGGGGCGATCCTCGTTTGTTGTTCACGAGTGTGGCGGTTGGTGCTACTGATTTCGGGCATGGAGAGAGGGTTGCGTTCCCCTCGTCCGTTGTCGTTCTTGGTCGACATTCCTTGCTGAGCTTCGCCGCGATCTCCTCTCCTATCCTCGGTAAGTTTTCCCGATTCCTTTTCGTTCATTTCGCTCGATATCGGCATAAGTCTGATTTCTACGGTTTGGGTTTAATGTCGTTTTCTTAAATTTATGGGTTGTTTGTTGTTCCCCTTGGTTGGTGTAAGGTTTTCAGGCGTTCCGTGGCATTTTTGTGGATTTCGGGTTAGGTTCCGAGTTGGATTTTCCACCGGACTTGGATTATCGTCAGGCTAGTTTTATCTTCCAGAATAACTAGATTATTATCCTGATTTGTGAATTATAGAATTGCATAGTTTAGTATAATTATAATTTTGACTAGATTAACATGTGGGTTTATTGCCTATGTCACTTTACTGGTTATCCGTTTAGCGTACCTTAGACGAGAGTGATTAAAGGTTTGACATGTTAGTAAAAAACTTGCAATAATGTGAGTTTAGTTACTAGATAGAATCCGTAGATTGTGATTAGCCAGAAGAGGTTATTCTCTGTTATCGTTGATGTGACGATGACTCCTGAGATTCCTCTTAGGCCGATTTCATTGAGGGTGGTTCTCGCGAATCCTTTCTTCGTAAGGGTAGAGAACAAAGGAATTTCTCAGTATGCTGCGACGCCTCAATGTCGTTAAGTTTAAATATTATATATATATGTATAATATATTGAGTACGGTATTGTTGGTTAGTTATTAGGGTGCCCAACTTGTTTTAGGGCACTAGTAACTAGGTTTGGCTTTTAGTAGAGACTCTTAGACGGCTTGTGGTCTAGCCACCATTTCTCTGAGATAGTATAGTTCTTGGACGATAGTTCTCACCTTATAGTATAGCACCTTGGTTAGTTTGAGTTGCTGGATTTGGTTCCAGGGTAGTCTTGGGGCGGCATAGCTTCAGTAAGACTTGGTCATCGATTCGGAGCTTGTCCTCTTGCCTGTTATTGTTTTGATTAGTCTTAGGGCTAGTCTAGGTGTACTTTGTGTTCTCGAGGCCTGGTCCTTAAGCACTGTCATTATGATTGGTGGTTGTTTGGAATGTTGGATTCCATGTGGGAGTGTGATCTCATGGACTGTTATTGTTTGGTGGTGAGCAGACGGCTTGTCCGTGGTGGCTGGTTGTGGATGTTGAACTTCCGATAGTTTGCTTTAGGATTGTTTGCTTATCGTGTTGTGACACTTATTGTCCTCATGATTCTTAGAGCTAATAGAGCTTACCCGTAAGCCTTCTTTCCCTGGGATGAGGCTGTTAGTGCTGTGTTCCCTTCCGTCATCTAGGTGGCACGTGAGACAGCATGGCTCAGTGTGATCCACGGCTGAGCCAGGTGGTTTATGAAGTTGTACGTCACCCGAGATGTTGGAATGCGGCTGAAACCTCCTATTGAATCCGATTCCTGTACATCCGTGCTGGTGACTTATGTACATGACTTGGAGGATTGTGAGCTGTTCTGGTTGGGGATTGTTGGCTACTCGTTGGACACTGGTAGGTCACCCCACAAGTACTAGTCTGTGATTGACAACTAGAGTATTGTTGTACTTGATGGTGATCTTATTGCTTTGAGGAATCTTAGAGACTGATGTTGTTTAGATGTTGTGATGATTAAGTTGCTATTTTATCTTTGTATAGATGGTGCAACTGAGTCACATGAGGACATCTGTGTTGGTTTTGGTTGCCTCGCTCTCTGGCAGGCAGTTATATTATTGTGTGCTGGCTGTGTTGCAGCAGTTGTGTTTCAGTCTCGAGGATTTTTGCTCACGTCCATGGATAATATTCTCGCCTTATATTACTGCGATTGGATACATAAATAACTCCGCATCGGCAGACCCTCGAGAAGTTGAGGGGGATCCCTTAAATCGGGTAAAAATAGAAAGGTGGGTTTGGGACTAGCACTATCATACCTAATCACCCATTCGGGAGTGCGGGATGGTATGAGACAGAGTCATCAGGTCTCAGCCCAGTCCTCGGTGAGGTTGAAATACCTTGAAATGAAAACTATGGTTCGAATGTGGATTTGGTTGTTTGATTTAATCTCCCCATAGTCTGGTCGAGCTAGTACAGTACATCGTACCCTTGTATCCAACTATATCCGGTAAGGTAAATCATTTTTCAGCGGTTGTCAGCCCACTTTAGTCATGGGGGCAAGCCCTTTGGGCTGACATCGCTAAATCATTCTGCATCATAACATCATCATCATCATCAAGCAAATCATTGCATCTCTGCACACTTTCTTAATTGGTAGGTTCTTCTGATAGAAATCCTTAACCCTTTCTGCATTACGTTTTATATTGAATCTTCTGCACTCGGGATAATTATGGGATTATCTCACTCCATATCATCATCATAACATATCATTGCATTGGGATAATTATGGGATTATCCTAGTTCATCATATTCTTCACCTCTTATTCAAATTCGTCTTCTCCTAATTGATTTACTGTGTAATTAGATTCCTCTTCCTTCTGCATATTCCTCTCCTCTCTGCATCAATTCCTCTCTCTTCTGTATCCATTTAAGTTATTAGGTTGATTAGTCTGGTTGGCTGTTGTGAGCTTCTGGCTGGATTCTGGTTGTGGGCGATCTCGTTCAGCTTGTGATAGCTTTGGGATGGTACCTGGTTGGGGTTTGGATAACCCTGTTGGTTTGTAGTTGACTGAGGGTTGTTTACCCTTGTGTGTGATTGTATTTCTGTGGTAGATTGGTTGCGCATGGCGCTGAGAGCCACGATAGTGATTAGAGTTTAGTTAGTGGTCCTTGTGACTGGAGCGTAGGTTTGCACTCTTTTGCATGAGGTATATTTATTGATAAACTTATTAGAGTTAGTATATATATACTTATACCTATTAGTCATCCTATATATATTTATATATATTGTTTATCGTTAGATATTATTATATCATATTATCATTAATATTTATATCTATCTCATTGGTTAGTTTAATCGTTTAGCTATTCTTGGGAGTTAGTGAGCTCGTTGTTTGCTCACTCTCGCATCCCCTTTCCGTGGCAGGTTGTTTTAGGTTTTAGTTGCTGCTGTGGTGATCTTTGGGGAGCTGAGCTGGAGGTTCATTCTCCAGTTATTGCAGTTGGGCTTGCTGCGTAGAGGCTTGTAGAATCTTACGTTTAGATTATGTTATCTTAGTCTTCTGCTGTTTCTATTTTTCTTTTGTTCTGTTGTGATACTATTATGAATAACTGGGCCAAAATTTGTCTACGGCTCTGTTGTTCGTGGGGCGAATCTATGGATTCCCCGACCTGCACATCCTCGAATCACAGTAATGGATCTAGCTACCGATTACTGGATTTTGGGGCGTGACATTTACTCTGTGTTGGAATCTGCTAAGGAAATTTTGGACGCTCTCCAGAAAAAGTATGATACGGAGGAGGCTGAGTCGAAAAAGTACGTTGTTATCCGCTACTTGAAATTTAAGATGCATGACAATAAGTCAGATATAAACCAGTCTCAGAAACTCTTAAAGATAGCTCATGAGATTATTTTTGAGGGTATCAAATTAGATGAACAATTCCAGATTGCTGTCCTCATAGACAAGTTACCTTCGGCCTGGAAGGAGTTCAAAAATACCCTTTGATATAAGTTAAATAAAGTTTTCTATGGAGAGCCTTATCGTGCATCCGCATCGAGGAAGAAGCTAGAAAACAAGACATTAATGAAGAAGTTATGTTTGTGTCTAATTACAACAAGAACAAGATCACTAATGCTTCTCTGAAGACGGTGAAAAAAGGTATGAAAAACTAGTCCCGCAAACCAAACAAGAACTCTGGCTCGAACAACTCTGTACCTACCTCGAAAACAAACAAATAGGAATTTGTCCAGTTTATTTGTTATAACTGTAATTGACCAGGGCACATGGCTTGGGACTGTCGTAACATGCCGAAACCTGCAAAGGTCAATTTGACTGAGCATGTGTCTAAAGAACCTCTAGGGAGCTGTATAAGACATTGAGTTGAAGTTTATCTCTGGGAGGATTCTCATTCTTAAGGATGTGCTCCATACCCCTCAAATGAGGAAGAATCTTGTATCTGCTTTTCTCCTGAACAAGGTTGGGTTTACGTAGAATATTGGAGGTGACGTTAATACGATCACCAGGAATAGGGAATTTGTGGGTAAAGGCTATGCATGTGATTCTATGTTTAAGCTTAACATTGATATGATTAATAAATAATCTTATTATTATTTTGTAAGTACTTTAAATGTTTGGCATAGTAGGCTTTGTCATGTTAACAAGAAGCTCATTAAAAGTATGTATAACCTGAGTTTGATTATGAAATTCCCTTTGAACAGTTTTGAGAAATGTGAATATTGCTCTCAAGCAAAGATCACTAAGACCCCTCACAAATCTATAGAAAGAGAATTTGGAACCTTGGACCTTATTTACTATGGCATTTGGGAATTAAAAGGGATCTTAACAAGGAATGGGAAACGTTATTTTATAACTTTTATTAATGACCATTCTAATTACACTTATGTATATCTTAAGGCTCACAAGAGCGAAGCTCTGAACATGTTTAAGATTTTCCTTGCTGAAATTGGGACTCAATTAGGAATGAAAATAAAACATTTTCGGAGTGACAGAGGAGTTGAATATGACTCAGGAATGTTTCACGAGCTGTATTAGCCCACAAGTATTATTCACGAGACCACAACTCCTCATTCACCTGAGATGAATGGTAAGGCTGAATGTAAGAGCCATACTTATGCAGAACAAGTAATTGATATAATGCTAAGTTCAGGAGCTGCTTCCCACTGGTGGGGAGAGATATTATAAACTATTTGTTATGTGTTAAAACAAAGTTCCTAACTCGAAGACTTTGACCACACCTTTGGAATTATGGAATGGCAGAAAGCCGAATGTTTCATACTTTAAAGTTTGGGGATGCTTAGCATATGTCAGGATACCTGATCCTAAAAGGTCGAGACTTGCTAGCCGTGTTTATAAATATGTTTTCATTGGTTATGCAATTAACAGTAAAGCGTATAGATTTTTTGACTTACAAAACAAAACTATTATTGAATTTATTGACGCAGACTTTTATGAAGACCAGCTTCCTTTTATATATAGAGATAATGGGGGTTTCTTATCTAGTTTTGTTGTTCCTAGAATAGGATAACCTAGAAATTTAAATGCTCCAGACTTTACTACTTATATTAGAAGGAGCAAGAGAGCTCGAGTGGAGAAGAATTTTGGTCCTGATTTTGAAGTATATACTTTAGAGGAAGATCCTCCTACCATCAAAGAGGCTCTTACTTCCCCTGATTCGGATGTTTGGCAGGATGCTTTCAACAGTAAGATGGACTCTCTGGAGTCCAATGGAACTTGGGTTCTTTCTGATTTACCTTCCGGTTAAGGCAATTGGCTGTAAATGGATCCTTAAAAAGAAATTAAGATCTAATGGGTTAGTTGAGAAATACAAAGCTAGGCTTGTAGCTAAAGGATTTACACACAGAGAGAACATTAATTTCTTTGATACTTATTCTCCTGTTACTAGAATTACTTTAATTAGAGTATTACTTACTACTGTTGCTGTACATAATTTAGTAGTTTACCAAATGGACGTTAAAATTGCTTTTTTGAACTGTGACTTAGATGAAGAGATCTACATGGACCAACCTGAGGGATTTATCATGCCTGGTCAGGAACGTAAAGTCTACAAATTGGTGAAGTCTTTATATGGTCTTAAGCAGGCACCAAAATAGTGGCATGAGAAATTTGACGACTTAGTCATCTCACATGGTTTTAAAATTAATGAAAGTGACAAATGTATTTATTATAAGGCTATAGATAATGTTTGCACTATTTTATGCTTATATATGGATGACTTGCTGATTTTTAGATCTAACATCTCTATTGATAATGATATCAAGATTCTACTAAGTCAAAATTTTGACATGAAGGATTTTGGGGAAGCTAGTATAATTTTTGGAATTAAGATTACTAGGCCTGAAAATGGTATAACTTTATATCAATCTTATTATATTGAGAAGATTTTGAAAAGGTATAACTACTATGACTGTAAACCTGTGTGCACCCCTTACGACCCTAGTCAGAAGCTATTCAGGAATACTGGTAACAATATTAGACAAACTGAGTATGCTAGTATCATTGGCAGCCTTTAGTATACTACTGATTGTACTAGGCCAGACATTTCTTACGCAGCAGGGATGCTATGTAGATTTACTAGTTGTCCTGGTATGGAGCATTGGTATGCTATAGAAAGGGTCATGCGATATCTGAAAAGAACCATAAACCTAGAAATACACTATGAGCGATTCCCCGCAGTCCTAGAGGGATTTATCGATGCTGATTGGAACATCCTATCTGAAGACTCTAAGGCTACCAGGGGTTATATCTTTAACATTGTTGGTGGTGCAGCTTCATGGAGGTCCAAGAAACAAACTATCTTAGCCCAATCTATGATGGAGTCAGAACTGATAGCACTAGCTGCTGCCAGTGAGGAGGCAGATTGGTTAAGAAACCTTTTGTCAGATATTCCTTTACGGGATAAGCCATTACCAGCCATACTTATCTACTATGATAGTATTGTAGCTATTACAAAAGTGTTGAATCATTATTACAATGATAAGAAATGACAAATTCGTTGTAAGCACAAGAGAGAAACTTACTTTTGGGGCTGCCAGAGTAGATTTTGTTTAGTCAGAAGTGAACCTGGCTTATCCTTTAACAGAAGGGTTAGCTCGGGAGAAGGTGTAGAATACTTCAAAAGGGATGGGGCTAAAGCCCGTATAGTTAGAATATCTGTGATGGTAACCCAACCTATAGACTGGAGATCCCAAGAAATAACTTCAAAGGGAAAAACAAGTCATTTGATAATTAAGAATAATCATGCATTTTTTAAGAAGGGGCAGTAACTCCTAGTCCATCCTTATAAGAGCATGACATCTTGTAGCAATTTAAGGTTGAGTTATTCTATAACTCTTAATGAGGGCTATACTCTATGTGGAGTGGGGTACCTAGCTATAGGAGTACTCTTGATAGACTCACTTTAATTAATATGAAAGTGAGGCCACTTCCTATGGGAACTTGGGAAAGTTCTCTAGAGCTTTCATTAAAACTAGGCTACGAGCGTATGGCCATATAACACTGACATTTTATCAGAACTTTGCACTATATAAGTTGTCTGTGTTGTGGCTTAGTTGTACCCTCTAGAATTAGAGTTTAAGAATAATGTCACTCTAATCTCTAGTACTTCAAAAGTATATTCACTATGTAAAGGTTCATGTTGAAAGGCACCTCTACTAACACACTGCTTTAAATTTTTTACTTGGATATGTTTTCTGGATATAGTAGGGGATTGTTGGGTTTTATATCTCCAAAACTCTATGTGGCTTCTCTTTTAGTCCCATATTGCTTGGAAGGGTAGTTTGTTTCCTTGATACCTAGATCCTTTATTCACTATGTTGGGCGGGTTGAAAAAATAAGTTTAAAACTTTGTTTGATTCATGGGTTGTGGCTTCGGACTTGGGCCTTTATGAAAGAATTATTTTTATCAAAACCAATTCTATTTGACCTAGACAAATTTGAGTCTATTTCGACCTCGACTTGGATCAATTTAAACCGAGTCCATTCGACCTGTAGTTCCCAGAAGACCAATTTGAACTACGTCTATTTCAACCTAGAGATCCCAAGAGACTTGCACGCCTCAAAATCCAATCATCGGTAGCTTGACCAATCACTAGATTCAAAGCTGTACAGGTCAGGGAATCCAAAGATTCTACCCCACAAATAGCCAAGCTGTAGACAAATTCTGGTTTGGCTATTCACTTAGCAATAATTATCAGAGTAAAGAAAGAATAATAACAACATAACAGAAGGGAAAGACAAATATACATATCTGACTAAAATATATACAATGTCCAGAATAAAGTACACCGACATATGCTGAGATCACATACAAGAAAATCTAAACTAGAGAAGATCTGCAGCGGCAAAAGTAGGCTCCATTTTTTGTGTCTTCTGGACTCTTTGGCCATTGGACAAAATTGTCGTTCGAACGAGTTGACTAACCTCCTGGAATTTGGCCCAAGACCTCTTAGTCGTTCGAACAACTTTCGAACTCGTTCGAACAAATTTCATTTATTTCGACTACTTAAGTCTTTCTTCCTCATTTCTTTTGGTTGGTTTTTCTGTGAGGCGCTGTTTAGGACGATTTGAGAGAGAGGGAAAGTTTTAATGAGAGGATTCTTCACCTCCAATCATCCCCCTCATCCCCATTCATCACCTCCTCATCTTCATCATCATCCTCTCCTCTCCCTAACCTAATCCCCTCACCTCAATACTCTTCACCCAATCATTTCCCTCGCTTGCAGATCCTTGCCGAGCTTCGCCGCGATCATCTCTCCTATCTTGGGTAAGTAATTTTCGATTCCCTTCCGTCAATTTTGCTTAATTTGGCGTAGGTTGAATTTCTAGGGTTTGGGTTTTATTGTCGTATCCTTTAATTGATTGGTTGTTTGTTGTTCTCTATTGTTGGCATTAGATTATCAGGCATTCCGCTGTCGTTTCTGCGGATTTTGATTAGATTTCTGAGATGGATTTCCGCAGGACTCGGGTTTGTTATCAGGCGAGTTCATATTCCAACTTTACTAAGTTTCTTTACTAGTTCCAGTATATTGTTTTAGAGAGCAGTATTGAACTTAGAGATGGGTTGTGATTTACTATAGCTTAACTTAGAGATTATCCTGTTTAGTTGTTAACCTGTGGTTGGATGGTAATGATTCCAGAGTTGGATTTTGGCTTGAATAGAACCAGAGGTTAGTTAGTGGAGGTTGGGGTTCGTGTTCTGTGGTTTTCCAAGGAATTCCCCTTCCAGCCTTAAGAGATTGTTGGTTTGGATGTAGGCGACGGTTGGGTTGCTGTTTTGGCTATGCAGAGTTGGTGCAACTGAGTCCCTATCAATCCTATTTGGGTGGCCAGGTTAGCGGCAACTGTGTCGAGCTTGGGCACCAGTTATACATTATAACTTATTGCATTTTTTCAAAACTTATTGAGATCGGATACACAAACACTCCGCTTCGGTTGACCTCTGACAGGATCCAAGAAGTCTGTGAGATCGGGTTAAAAGAGACAGGTGAGATTGGGAACGACACTATCATACCTAGCAAAAACCACCCCGGAGTGTGGATTGGTATAAGACAGAGTCCTGGTGATCCCAAACTTAGCCTCGTTGTGGTTGAAATTCCTTGAAATGTTTTGGACATGATGCTCCGCGGGTTTGATCCACCTTTCCACTATGATCAAGTGCGACCATCCTAGCTTGGTCGAGCTTAAACAAATTGTGCCAGTGTATCCCTTTATCGAATCTCTTTAAGATAGCATTAGACGTTAGCATCAACATTTTGCATTAGAGGATATTTATGGGAATATCCCTGCTCATCACGTCATATCATAACATTGCATCTAGGATAAGTATGGGATTATCCTAGTCATCACTTCACGCCATAGCATTGCATACCCATTCATCATCTCCCTTCTCTTATATTCTTAAATCTATTCCCTTTCCGAATCTACTCCACTCTCTCTCCGCATTAACTCTATTCTCCATTCTCTTATTAACTCAATCCCCCTTTCCATATTGATTACTTATTTCATTGATGGTTATTGATTATATTGTTTGAATTGCTTAGTCACTTATTCTTTATCACACTCGTCTCTACTCTATTTTCGGTACTTGTTATTAGTAAGTTATTTAGTTATGTTGGATTAGTGAGCTCGTTATTTGCTCACTCTCGCATTTAAACATTTTCAGAGGTTGAGTAGCTTGGACTGCCGGGTGGGTAGCCGGTCCAGAGACAGATTTTGCAGCTGCAGATTTCCTTTAGTTCCAGATTCTGTAGGTGTTCTCAGCATATGTAGCTGAGCTTGTATTTGAGATATTATATCACGTTTTGACATGATATGTATATATATGTCTTTTGCTTCCGCGTTATATTGTTATATTGTTGTATCGTTATTTCTTTACTCTGATGATTATTGCTATATGTGAATAGCCGAGCCAGAATTTGTCTACGACTTGGCTATTTGTGGGGTAGAATCTTTGGATTCCCCGACTTGCACTACTTAGAGTCTAGTAATTGGTCAAGCTACCGATTATTGGATTTTAGGGCGTGACAGCAAAGGTCTGAATAATTTGTAGTTTGAATTGTGGTCAATTATGTCCTTCGGTGTTAAGACATCTATTTAGTTTTGCTCGTGTGCCATATGTATTTATAATAGTGCCTATGACATATTGAGGCATCCTTTATAGCGTCGAAGATATGTCAAACTAAACTTAATCTACTCTGATAGGGGTCTAACTTTTGTAATTCCTCCAATAGGATTTATATGATGGAGGACAAAATGTTATGTAGAGATTTAAAACTTTACAATCTGTTTATAATAATCGAGCTGTAAAATAAATATGTCTTATGACATGAAATATGTGTAAGGAAGTATATTCGACCTGGGCGGCTAAAATTGATTGGGGGAGAGAAAAAACTGTAAAAGTTTTAGAAAGGGGAATTCGAGCTCAGAGAGGTCATTTTAAAAAATTAGATTTGGACAGAATAAACTCGATATGGAATAAGTCAAAATGATAAAGGTCGATAGGGAGAGATATGTTCAAATAACTTTTCTCAAGATACTAGGGTTTTCTGTTATGAAAGTACAGGATAATATTATAAAAAATGGGGGATCCGCAGCAATCTAGAAAATTGTATAAAATAGGGGGAAATGGGCTTTAAACAGGTGGTAGCGAATAGAAATGGTATGGACTCGATCAGAGAGAATTTATTATGCCGCTGAGGGGTGGTTGACAGTAAAGATAGCTGAAGTGCAGAAGCGGATTTTTGGCTTATTAGACTATGATGGTGAACTGTCAGTGAGGGAATGTCAATTTGAAGGTTTAGATTGGATGGGTAGGGAACGTGAGTATGAACGTCGCTTCTATGATGAGCTATTTAGGGAAGTGATGGTGGAACCTGCAGCTCGAAAAGTTGTTATAAGATTTATTGCTAAATAAGAGATCGAATTGGAAGATGTGAGGAATGTTGGAGGCGAACTGATCGGATGTGGTTTCCTAGGACATCAGGGATGTTTTAGGTATAATTATATCTAAGGAAGTGAATTGTGACGAGAGTGTAATGATAATAAAGTGAATGTATATAGGGGCGGTATGAGTATATGTAATTATATTGGCTCAAATAATTGCCAAAGAAATGAAATGAGGATAAAGTTTGAATCTGTCCTTTATTATTGCGAATGTTGTTTGTGACTGTTATGAAAAATGAATTTGAATATTTTTTTTTGAAATTTTGAGAGCTTTGGAAGTGACGTCTTTAGTTCTATAAGTAGAAGAAGCAAAAAAAAAAGAAAAAACAGGTAGCTTTTGATTTTGTCTCTTGTACAAATAGCAGGAAAAATTTGACTGTGTGTAAGTGTTGATTCATCATGAGTGTGGGGAGGTCAGAGAGAGATTTGGAAAAGAGAGATGAAAATAGATTAAAATATAGGGCAAAGGGCAATGATGGGTCTTACTTTTGTAATTCCTCCAATACTCATGTTTACTTGATTAAAGGATAAAATTAGTGGATAAATCATCAGCCATATCCTACTTGAGGTTTTTCCATCCCATAATCCAATTAACTAATCGTATTCTCAAGTGGTGTTTGGGGCTTTATGTCATCAAAAGAAGGTGATTTTTCCGATTCATCATTGAAGACAATCTTATTCTTTTTTATCGTCCGATTATAGTATTGAAAAACACCTCTTTGTATCGCTATATCGCTATAGTGTCAAAGACGTGCTCAGTATTATAGATAGTGCAAATGCACATGAGATGTTATCATTGTAACATCAAGAGTCTACATTGCAGATAAAGAAAGAGAAGCAATAGTCTTATTATTAAGAGTTTATTGTTTTCCTATAATACAATCTATGGGCTATATCTAGCCATACATAATGACCTAATTAAGTACTTACTAAACATTTCAATTCAAAACTTATTAAATTGGAAATTGCTTTATTATTAGTAACGAAGAGTACATATTATTCTAAATACCATTATAATTCATTAAATATCATTTTTTTTTTTGGAATCCTGAAGTTCTTCTTTTAATATCTATAGTATCCCCTGCAAAATTCTAGATGTTATATTGCAAATAACATCGAGAGTTTACAATAGAAATTGAAAGGAGTACACCCAGATCAAACCTAGTCCCATGTTGGATCTAAGAATATGAGGGTTGCTTTCACCTTAACTCTTTACCATATATAGAAAGAAATATGAGGATATTTCAGACTAAGAATAAAAATACTTAGAGTATCATCAAGGTTATGCTAGAGGAATTCAATGTAGGGCACTCTATTCTTCCATCAGACTAATAAATTTCCTTAATACTAGAGAGTTACTTAATCTCTGAGTCTACATTCATGGATACAAGGAAGTAAAGCATCTAATTTCCTTGCTATTCATTTCCCTATAAATTCTTTCGGATATCCTTAAAATTATTGAGGGAGATGCCAAAGGTTTTTAATATCCTAGACTGTAAGCTCTTTTCCCTACAATATACAGGTCGGGGGTCCTTGCAAAATCCCAGCTTTATTGTTAAAAAAAGGTACTGAAGTTTGCAAGTTTATGAAGTTATTATCATAAGTAACAAGGACATTTTCTAGTTCTTACTCCTGCATTGTTAAGAGATGAATAAAATTACATTTTATTTGACATAAAATAATAATATGCGAGTTACATAGGTATCCCTAAAAAATTGTTATGTGTACTTCATGTAAGGACACTATTTTTTTTTTTGGAAAAAGAGCTGGTATCTTATTGGACCAATTTCTTTTCTATAAATGAATCTTTTCTACATAATTAACGCCAAAATTTATTTTCATGTTACATGTTCGACATCAAGAGGTTTTGCAGAGATTGCAAAAGAAATGTTATCCGCGAGTTCAAGGAACTGAAGGAGCTTAAGTGCATTAGGAGAGAATTTTTTATGTGAGAAACAGCCTTCCAATATGAGGTTTCTTTTTTCACCTCTTATGTGAGATACTTTTTATCTGAGGAGGCCTTTTATGTATTTCGAGACGTAAATTAGGAATTCTCGAGTAAATGCGATTGGGGAAGTCACTGAAGTGACGCCATTGTTTGGACAAGTTTGCAATGGATCGTAAAAGAGTGGCAAATCAAGAGAGACGACCGTCGGGAACCCTCACAAGAGTCTATGGAAAGTCAACCAATCAGAGGTTCAATCGAATTTATGGCCGGATGAAAAATCCCAAATCGATAGAGTTGGGGTGGAGCCATGATTTGATGTTTGTGTAGCCCCCCTAAAAAAACCAAAAAAATGGTATTTAATGGTATTCGAAGCTTAAAACTCCAACTAATTATAGTATCTTATTGACCTGCAAATGATCCAGATCCTTCAATCTGTTGATACCTTAAGGGTGGTTTATTATATATAAATCTTGAAGAGGTTAGTTGGAACTGTAAAGATCTCTTGAGAGTAGGGGTATCATCATATTTTGCATGCATTCAACAATTGGCATTATGGCCATTGTTGGGGTTATATTTATGTATTTTTTGTGTATGCTCTTCTTGAAATTCTCCTTTTCTCTTTTGCCAATAAAATCTAAATTTTTTGCGATAATTACACATATATAAAATAAAATTGAAATAAGATCCAAAATTTGGCGACTCCAAGAATTGAAGTCTAAACTTTGGTAAGAGGTCCTCTACACTTTATTGGTTAAGCTAAAATTTCAAGATGTTGTTGGAACAAAGAAAAAGTTACATTTTTCTTAAATATATTTGTTAACAAAATTCTTAGGGGGGGGTGCTAAGGGGTGAAAGAGCAGCAAAACTGCACCATAAAAAGCTTACGAGTGAGATAAGAGTGGCATGTGAAACTCACTTGATGGGCCGCACACGTGAGATACATGTGCAAGATTCCCTCAAGGGATTTTATTCAAGCCCAAATGAGTCTTTTCTTTCTTAAAAACAGTGGTGCATTGCTGGGGATCGTACACTTGTTGTAATCAAGGAGGAAATAAGAGGAGCAATCCATCGCTTCTCTTAGATCACCTCCAACAGAAAGATATGCGATTTTGGTTTACCATTTCAGTATCCCAAAATTGCATATTGTTTTCGTCCAAGAACAAAGTTATGTTTTTTTTATACAATCGATGTTATGTTCTGCGCCTAACCAAAAATGCCAAAATAAAATATCATATTAGTACTGGACGCTGAACCGAAAATTTCCTGACATCTGTAAATGCTACTCACCTATTAGTACTGGGCGCTTAATCGTTCAGTGGTTTGAAATGTGTATTTAAAAGTTAGTTGGCACTCAACAGTTCAATACCTATGCGGTATTCAGACACTCCTCGCCAAGTTTAGGTTTTTCATACATTGGAGGGGTATGTGTTGGAGTTTTTTGATAAATTCCCAAATAAAGCTTTTCATTAAAAATAGGAAGCAGAGAAAATAACTAAAACTGGAGAAGAAATCTTATTAACTTGCTTCTTTTAAAAACATAGCTGAGTTCTCTATTTATAACCCAACAACCATAATCCTAACTTCTAACTACTAGATAACAATTAAAGACTTAAAGACTTATCTTGACTCTAATCTTCGTTCATAGATAACTATTAATCTAGCTCAACACTTCTATAAACTTCCAGGAAACTTGGTCTTTGAATTGACATAAACTCTAACATCCTCCCTAATTTAAAGGCCTGTAAAATAATAAGCTAAGGATCTGAACTAAAACTCAATGTCCTTTCTTAGTCCAGACTTCATACCAAAAATTCTCTTCAGCTTTACAAATGCATCAAACTTCAATGGCTTCGTAAAAATATCGGCAACTTGATCTTCGAACTTGCAATATACTAACTCAACCTCGCTCTTCTTAACATGATCTCGAATAAAATGATATCGCATATCAATATGATTGGTTTTTCCATGACTTACCAGATTTTTCACTAAAGCAATAGCTAAGATATTATCCACCCAAATTCTTGTTGGATCTTTCACAAGAAACTTGATTTGTGCCAACACGTTTCGTAACCAAAGAGCTTGACGTACACCATAAGTCACTGCGATGTACTCCGTTTCACACGTAGATAATGTAACAATGGGTTGTTTATAAGAAGCCCACGAAAATGCAGTTGATTTAAGGTAAAAAGCATATCCATATGTGCTTTTTCGATCATCGGGATCTCCTTTCCAATCACTATCTATAAAACCTACAAGATCATAATTATTAATATCATTAATAAACAGTCCATGGTTGGAGATAAATTTGAGGTGCCTCCATGGTTGGAGATAAATTTGATGTAGCGTAAGATCCATTTCACTACTATAAGATGAGATTTCTGAGGTGCCTCCATATACTAACTAATCAACCCAACTCTATAAGATAAATTTGACCTCGTGCAAGTCAAATAACGCAAACTTCCCACAATACTTTTAAAATACGTAAGATCCACAACTTCGTCTTCACCCCTTTTAGATAATACCGTATCTGTTTCAATAGGAGTTTTCACGGGGTTACAATCCACCATCTTGAATTTTTCCAATAAACTTTTAGCGTACCTTTTTTGTGATATAAAAATTCCCTCCGTTCCTTGAATAACCTTAATTCCCAGGAAATAAGGCATTAAACCCAAATTTGTCATCTTAAACTCCTAAAACATTTTTTGCTTAAAATCATCAAACATATTAGGATTGTTACTCGCAAAGATTAAATCGTCCACATAAAGGCAAACAATAAAAAATAACACCATACTTGTTCATTTTCAAGTATAGCGCATGTTCACACAAACACTTTTGAAAACCATTATTCTCAAAGAGAGAATTAATTCATCTATTCCGCACTCTCGAGGCTGGCTTTAAGCCATATAATGCCTTCTTGAGGCGATATACTATCTTATCCAACCTTCTTCCACATACCCAATAGGTTGCTTAACACAGACTTTTTCATCAAGATAAGCATTCAAGAAAGCTGATTTAACATCCATCTGATGAATGCTCAACTTATTTTGTATAGCTAAAGCAATAACAAGTCTAACAGTATCAATTCGAGCAACAGAAGAAAATACCTCTTTATAGTCAAGACTCGAACGTTGTTTGTAGCCCTTTGCTACCAATCTCGCTTTATGCCTCTCAACTTTACCATTTGATTTTACTTTTGTTTTAAACACCCACTTTATGTCAATCGCCTTGTGTCCCTTTGGGATATTAGTAATTTCCCAAGTGCCATTTTTTCAATAGAATTTAGCTCCTCGTTCATGGCTTTAACCCATTTTTCATCGTTAATGGTTTCTTCGAAACTAGCGGAACCGTAATCTGCAAACATAACAAAATGAACTAGCTCACCATCATCATAAATAACATCATCTGATATTACCTCAAAAATTTCCAATCGTGTGGATGGTTTTAGAACCCTGGTTGACATCCGAACAAAATTTGGTACACTTTGAGCTTCCTCGTCATGGGCAAACGATACACCTCCAACTTCCTCAACTTGGGCATACTGGGGCTGATTTTGATTGGCATTCAAAGGTGGATTTTGAACAACCTTAGCACCTTCTTCATCTTCAATATTAATAAAAATCGCCTTATCAGAGTTTTGTTCTTTTTTGGCATCCCACTTCCATGTACTTGCTTCATCAAAAATCATATCCCTGTTTACCATAATCTTATTCGTAACAAGATTAAACAGTTTGAACCCATTAGAATTCCCAGATTTATATCCAATAAAAATAGTTTTTCCACCTCTATCATCCAACTTTGTTCTTTTCATATTAGGAAGATGAGCAAAAACAATTGAACAAAAAACCTTCAAGTGTTTAACACTAGGTTTAAAACCACTCCAAGATGCCTCGGGAGTCAAATTCTGCACACTTTTAGTCAGAGATCTATTTGACAAATAAAATGAATGTGAAACGGCCTCTGCCCAAAAACTATTTAGCATACCTATGGCTTCAAGCATACTAATAGCCATGTCAAAAATTGTTCGATTCCTTCATTCGGTGGCCCTTTTGTGCTGAGGTGTGTATAGGATTGTTACATCATGGTTTATACCATGTTGAGCACAAAAATCATCAAATTCTTTGGAAATATACTCACCACCTTCGTCAGTTCGTAACATCTTTATTTGACAACCCCTTTGTTTCTCGACATACGCTTTGAAATGTTTGAAAGTTGCAAACACCTCTAATTTTTATTGTAAAAAGTATACCCATATTTTTATACTAAAATCATCAACAAACGTCAACAAATATCTATTATTTCCATTAGATAAGACATTAAACGACTGTATAAGCTCAACTGCATGTGAAGCACGCCATGAATTTTCCATGGAGAATTGATGCCGATGGTGCTACCATAAATACAACCCTCACAAAACTAATCCGGATGCTCAATCAATGGTAATCCTTTTACCATATTGTTTTAATAAACCAACTTTAAACTCCAAAAATTTAAATGCCCAAATCTAAGATGCCATAACCAAGAATCATTGTTCATAATTGCATTGAAACAAGGATAAACATTATTCTTAATCTCTAGTCGAAACATATGATTACTACTCATGGGAGTCTTAAGAATGAGTTTACCTTGATCATCTATAATGGCTTAAGCATTCTTCCATAGCCGCATATCATACCCCTTCTCCAACAACTACCCCAAGCTTAACAAATTGCTCTTCATCTGGAACATAAAATACATCAAATATATATAAGTGTTTCCATTTTTCAATTTTATCAAGATTCTGCATTTCCCCATTATCGGTATTGTTTTTTCATCTACAAAATTCACTTTAGATTGAAAGGATTCATCTAAATCAACGAACATATTTTTCTTACAACACATGATTTGTGCATCCCGTATCAAGATACCACATATTGTTCCCAAGTTGTTCACTGGTAGATGAAACCATCAATAAGGTATGATAATCTTCTTGCCCGCTTTTGCAAACTGAGCTGCATGTTCCACATGCTCATTTTCTTGTCTAGATCTGCACTCATTTGCATAATGACCATATCGTAGACAATTATAACATTTAATACCAGATTTGTCATACCCTCCAATTCTACGACCACGGCTTCATTGAGCAAAAGTTTGGGCTGAATAAGATTGTACCCCATCACCTCGTCATCTTCCAATTCCGCGACCAAAACTATTTTTGAGACCGTATCGTGCCCATTAAAATTGCCTCGACCTCTACTTCCACTGTAACCTCTACCTCTACCGTAGTCTCCGTTCAGGTCAACTTTGTTGTTTTGATTTGAAAGTTGAGTCTAGAAGGCCTTCTCTGGAGGGTTTTCAGTGGTGGTCCTCTCGTTTAAACGTAGTTTGTGAGCTTGCAACGAATCCATCAGTTCGTCAACGGTAAACTTCGATAAATCTTTTGACTTATCAATCGCGACGACAATATGTTTAAATCTTGCTGTTAACGTCTGCAAAACTTTCTCTACAATCATAATATCTTTCATACTTTCTTCATTGGATTTCATTTGATTAGTCAAAGTATGGATATGAGATAAAAATTAACAACACTTTCGGCCTTCTCCATTTGTAAAAGCTTAAATTGTTGCTTAAGGGTTTGAAGTTGTACCTTTTTCGCCTTCTAAACTCCTTTGTTGGAAATTTCTAAAATATCCCGCGCGGCTTTTGCGGTGGCCGTTCCAAAGATCTTCTCAAAAATTTCCTCATCTACCACTTGGTAGATAAAATATAGGGCATTACGATCCTTCTTAGTGCTTTCCTTCTGGGCATCCATTTGCGCTTGAGTAGGGTTCTCGCAGAGGTTTCGAACTCTGTTTTCTACTATGTCATGTATATCTTGGTATCTAAACAACACCTTCATTTGGATACTTCATCAATCAAATTATTTCCCGCTGAGTTTAGGAAGGGCAGGTTGAAAGGATCCGTTCATCGCCATATCTAATCAATAATGACAAAACTTTTGCTCTAGTACTACTGTTGGAGTTTTCTGATAAACTCTCAAACAAAGCTTTAGATTGAAAACAAGAAGCAACGAGAACAACTTTAATTGGATAAGAAATCTTATAACTTGCTTCTTTTAAAAACGTAACTGGGTTATCTATTTATAACCCAACAATCATAATCCTAACTTTTAGCTACTCGATGACAATGAAAGACTTGAAGACTTATCTTGACTATAATCTTCGTTCATAGATAACTATTAATCTAGCTCAACACTTCTCTAAACTTCCAGCACACTTGGTCTTTGAATTAACATAAACTCGAGCAGTATGGGGGTGGGTACATTGAACCCCATACCCCTGTTGGAAGGGTTTTTTTTGTAAGAGTATGTGAAAATTGCTATGCTATTGGAGGTGTCACATATCCATATGAGATAAGTGGCTGAATTTTTTTGGCTTTTGTATATTAGAGAATGAGGTAGCTCTCTTATGGGGCCCCCTCTCTTATTTAAATTCCCCTTACACATTCCCCCAAATTCTTACCCTCTCTCTCTCTGACGAACTCTCTCACCGTACCTCCCTCTCTCTCTCTCTCTCATATCTACCATTACCAACAAAATTCTAAACACAAAATCATCCAAAATCTATTCCTAAAGAAAGCAAATGCAATTTTTCCCTTTGGTTTGAGAGAGAACCTGCGACTCCCACAAAATTACTAGCAATCGATCGAAAGAAGAGATTAGAGTTTGTGGAACTACTTAAAAATACAAAGATGCAATTTTGATGGGTTTGTATGTTGGTAGTTGTATGTTAATTCTTGTGGGTTAAAGTAATTATATATTGGGACCCCTTGTATGTTTTCCCTCTTATTTATGTTGTTTGTTGAATTTGTAGAGTGTTAGATCTGAAAAGGTTTTCTTTTTGAAGAACAATAATTTTCTCAGTCCCGAACGACAGTTCCCCACTTGTCTGATCCCCAATAAAAAAACTAAAATAACTGGGGTAGTGTTTTCATTCTTAAACATTTAACCACAAATCCTAGATGCAGTTATCGGTGTATAGGGGTAGTTGACGATATTGTAGACTGTTGTGAACCAGCCTTAATTCATAGTATGTTATTTCAATGTGCTCTTCAATATGATGTGGTTGTTTGTCATAGTTGATAACCCATTTCTTCCCATGTAAAGCATATACTTTTGTGGACTATATGCACCCTATATGGCATGCTTTATGTTGATAACTCTTTGCTTCCAATGTATAACATCTAATTTTGTCAACTGTATGCCCTGATCGATAATATGGTTTTGGGTATGTAGTGTTTATGGGTTGTCGACAATATTGTAGATTGTTGTGAACCCTACCAAATTATGTGTATGCTATTTCAATGTGCCCTCCCAGTATGTAAACCTATGTGATTGTTTGTTGTAGTTGATAACCCCTAGCTTCCGATGTTAAACTTCCACTTTTGTAGACTATATGCCATACTTTATATTGATAACTATTAGCTTCCTATGTAAAACATCTAATTTTTTTGATTATATTGCATGCCCGACAATATGGTATGGGTATATAGTGTTTATGATCATCTTGATTGTTGTGTAATCCATTAATTGACAATTCTTCTACTTTAATTGTACTGTTCACAAAGTTTTTAATATCCGAGGTGAGAAGGTGTATGATTCGTTGTTGCATATTTTTTTTGTTTGGCCTTCAGAATGTGGAGTATAGGCACATGGGCATTTACTAGCTACAAACTATTACTTGAAATATAAGTGGTTTTGACTCAATTTCTCACTTGAAATTGGCTATTGTTTCTATCATGTTGTTGCTCTAATTATTATTAGATTGCCAATATGCAGGCCAACTCGACAATTTAAGTATGTTTTTATCGATTAGTTAGAATAGTCGACAATTTTGATTCATTATACCGGGTGAGTTTTCTCGGGATGTGCATTACTCGACAATAAATACATACCCATGCATATTTAAAATTCTCATTGACATTGAGCATTCGACAATAAAGTGCCAAAAATACAATTAATCAACATTACAATGGATGCAAACTCACACTACTAAGCTATCATAATCCATAAACTGTGAAGGGCAATATCAATTTTAACTTTGAATACATAGTAAATCAATGTAGTTACAATACAATTTAGGATTTTCTCCAATAGTTTTGAATATCCTAGTAATGAAAGCCAATACATAGATCTTAAAGCAAAATCATAACTTAATACAACATAACAAAATTGACTTAATACAACATAACAAAATCATAAAATAAATGGAAATTAATTTAGAATTGATGTATAATTGTCGATGTGCTACATAGACGACAATTTATTATCGATCACTAGTGCAATCGACAATGTATTGTCGATGTCCCATATAATCCATAAATGATTGTTACAAACGAGACTCTTGCAACAATCAGTAGATTCTGATTATCTATCATACCATTATCCTTCTCAGTCAACTCTACCTGTGGTTCTTTAGAAGTTTTTACTCTCTTATCCATGTTCTTTCTTCTTTTAGGCATTCGTGGTTGTTTGTTGAAGTTAGGGTGTCCAAGATCTTATCGTTCTGCCTCACATTTCTTCTTAGTTGAGGTTGTTTGAGGTATTTTCCCTTTCATTGCTTATCTCTAAAAAATATTATAGGTAAAAAAACTATGAACTTAATGATGCAAACAATATAATTAAAGTGTGAGTATTGTCGATTAATCCATTACACGATAATCTGACATCTTCGTAAGCACTGTTTACGTAATACCATTTTGTCAATTATGGCATGTATTCGACAAAAACAAACGTTTCACATTGGAATCTAGGAGTTATCAACATAAAACATGGCATATAAGAGAGCATATAGTCCACAAAAGTAGATATTTTATATTTAAGATAGGTATTATGAACTATAGCAAATAACCACAGTTCGCATACTAGGAGGGAACATTGAAAAGAAGAGAAATATTGTGGTAACTTCTCTTTTATTGCTTAACTGTGTAAAAGGTATATGTGTTAACTAAACTATGTGAACAGTGTAATTAATGTATAATAATTGTCGATTCGTGCATTGCACGACAATCTCGATGATCATAAGTACTATATCCAGAAAACCATATTGTCAATCATGACATGTTGTCGACAAAATTAGATATTGCACACTGGAAACTATGAGTTATTAGCCTAAATTATGGCATATAGGGTGCATATAGTCCACAAAAGTAGATATTTTACATGGGAAGCTAATGATAATGAACTACAATAAATAACAACATAGGTTCACACATTGGGAGGGCACAATAGCACACAAAGAATAAAGAATTATGAATGGTTCACAACAATCTACAACATTGTCGGCTACTCATAGTCATTGACAATTGCATCTGGGATTTGTGGTTAAACGTTCAACAATGAAAACACTACCCCATTTATCTCTGTACTTTTTTGGGGAATCAGACAAGTGGGGAACTGCTATAGGGATACACTACATTGCATATTAGGAACAAGGAATCTTACCAATTAATTTATACTTGTTTTGGGATAAAATCAAATCACACACCAAATTAAGGGTTTTACATTCAACATCAAACTATAATAATTATGGATCAACATCAATCGACATCAAACTATAATCTAAGCACAAAAACCTAAAAAAAAAGGGTTTAGTGGTTGAGATACCTGAAACTGAGCAAAACACAATTAATCTCTAAGATCAGTATATTTTTAGATGATTAACAAACTTTAAACCCAACGAAATCATAGTTTTACATTTTGAGTTGATCCACAAACCCTAATCTCCTCTTTTGATCGATGGTTAGTAATTTTATGGAAGTTACAGGCTCGTTCAAGCCAGAAAGTACAAACCGTATTTGATTTATTTGGGAATGGATTTGGGAGGATTTTTTGTTTTGAATTTTGAATTTTGTTGTTAATGGCAAATGAGAAGGAGAGAGAGAGAGGTATGGTAAGAGAGTGGAGAGTATTTCTTTTTCAAATTCAAAACAATAATAGAGGAGAGAAGAGAGTGACACGTCATGAGAGAGAGAGAGTGAGGGGGGGAAGCTACCTCATTACCACAATACCACCTCATTACCACAATACCACCTCATTTCCTCTATAAGAAAAGCTCAATTTATCTTAGCCACTCATCTCTATTAAATGAGTGGCTCTCCTTTAGGGTCAGTTTAGCGTCAATTTTCTTAGGGTCCCCCAATCCGTCCCCTTAAAATAAGCCTCTTTCTCTTCAGGCAAACTAGATCTATCTCTCTCTCTCTCTCCCTGTGTGTGTATGCATGCGTGTGAGTTTGAAGAGCAAGGCTGACAAAGAGTGCGGTGGCATTTGTCTTTTGGGTTGACTTCACTCAGTCATCTAAGTCTGAGTGGAGTCAGTGATTTGGTTACTAAGAAGCGTTTGTTTTTCACCCACTCAGACACTAAGTAGAGTCAGAGTCAGTAATTTGGTTTACTCAGAATCAGCCCCAATAAGCCAGCTTAGTGCTGAGTCTGACTCTGAGTAAAAAATTTCTGCCCAAATTACCCTCAGAAGAACAGAAAAATGACAAAAACCAAATTCAATTTCTTCTTTTCACACTCTTCTTCTGCACAGCTCCTCCCCAATATCCTCCCCGATCTCCTCAAGTTCATCTCTCCAAACTCTGGTTCGTGATCGAGCTGAAACCCATCTCTTCAGGTACGAATCGTATTTTATGAATTTGCGGTTTGTTTTTTGTTTTTTGTTGATGTTTTTTATGCTTATGTAAAATGGGCATTTGTTAATGGTAAAGCTATGCATACCAAATCAATATTTTCTGAAGCAAATTCTGATCTGGGGAGGAATACAAAAGATTCTGGGGTAGAGGAGCAAGTTAATGCTGAATTAAATGATCCAAACCCCGTTAGCTATGCATCTGTTGTAATGGGGACTTATGCTTCAAAAGGGAAACACAAATTTGACTACCACGAGCCATCCCTTAGTATGGAAAATGGATCAAACGACCAAGAATAGTCAAATGGATCAAGTGGAAGCAACATTGAAACCAACAAATTATTCTTAATGTAGATGGATGCATATCAAATACTAGGAAGACCTAGGTATTTTTAGATTGGCAAATGGTTTCCCCATAGCTAATTTTGAAATCAAAGTATCCATTTCTTGTTCCTGTTGGAAATGTATTAGTTTACAAAGCCTAGTTATTAAGGAATTTATTGATGATAAGTCTCATTATAATTCCCTATTTTGAATTGAATATGATAGTTTTACCTTCGGCAGAAAGCTATTAGGTGGCCCCTCTTCTTTGATTTCCATGATTCCATGGATTTGCTGTTACAATTTCCATGTTATTAGACTGTCTACTCTTGGCCTGTTTATCTGTTATAAATTCCATGGATTTTATGTTATGATTTCCATGATTTAAATTTTTTATGATTTGTTGTTATGTCCATCTTTTATTATAAGCCTAGGATTTAGTGAAAACTAGAACTATTTTTTAGTCCAACCCACTTTGAACTGTATTGTAAGCCTAAGAATTCCATGGCAAAACATGGAACTTATTAGTCTAGGATACCACTTGGAACTGTTTTGGCTACAAGTATCTTTTGTTGTAAACCTAGGATTGTTGTTGTAAGCATCTTTTGGCAAAAAGTAGAATTGTATTGTGTGCCTGTTTACAAAATCTTTTGTGCCTGTATAGAATCTTTTGTGTAGAATCTACGACTTGAATGCTTAAGAAGAGGCTTTGTATAGAATCTTTTATGTCCATATGTTTAGTCCTTATATAGAAGAGGCCTTGTATAAAATCCATGCATATGTCCATCTGTTTTGTGTATAGTCCTAGAATGTAACATTTACAGGTGAATCTGCCTAGGTATGTCCATCTATTTTGTGTAAAATCCTAGAATGTAACAGAACTGTAATGCATCGGTTTGTGTATGTCCATCTGTGGTGTAGGTTTTTGATCTATTGTGTTTGTTGTTGTTGTTCAGTGACTCTTTGGATTTGCTATGAGTGTTGTTGCTTGTTGTTATTGATGTATCCTTGTTTTGATTACATGTTTGTTTGTTTGAAGGCCTTTAGATAAATTACAGGGGTGATCTGTATTTGCTCACTAATCGATTTCTCTCATACCCCAAGGTATTCTCTGATTCTATCCTCCTTGAACTGCCTGCTATTCTTGTTGATGTTGATAGATATTGTTTTTGATTGATGGGTTGATGTTATTGTTGAAACTTGATATAAGAATATTGTTGTTGATAGATAACTGATGATAATTTTTGTTGTTGTTAAAACTGATTCTATCATCATCTATAATAGAAGAATGTGATTGATAACCTTTATTAGTAAACTGTCATCATCATCTATGATAGAAGAAATAGTATTTGTGCATTTTCTCTCTTTGATGCAATTATGAAATTAGTGGGTATTTGAGTCTCCCAAATCAGTATTACAAATATTATGAAGCATTTTCTCTTGTATTATTTGATACTATTTTTTTCATTATGTATTGTTAGGGACAATGAATCAGGTTCAATGGTTATTAGGTATTATTGTTATTATTATTTTGTACAACAAGATAGTCAAACAAAATAGGAGGGTCCACCAAAGACTATGTACTTTTGTTCATACTGGCAAGGCATATGTCCAGGAACTCCTAGAAGGTCCTAGAACTGTAATATATAATATGATGAGGATGGAGCCAGACTCTTTCAAATCTCAAGTTGCCCACTTCAGAGATACTGGGATGTTGAGGGATAGTAAGCATATAGATGTCGAGGAGAGGCTTGCAATATTCTTACACATCATTGCACCTAACATGAGAAATAGAGTTATAAACACCTTATTTCAACATTTTGCTGCTACAACCAGTAAAGTCTTTCACGAATGTCTTGATGCAATGATGAAATTTTTAAAAGAGATGATAGTGCCCACTAACTTCTATGAATCACCAAGGCCAATTAGACATCATAAAAAACTTAGGAAAGGGGTTTTTAGAGGAGTTGTAGGAGTACTAGATGGTACACTAATTCCTGTAAGTATTCTAGCAAAGGATTAAACACCTTACAGAGGAAGAGGTGGAGGGATTTGCTTCCATAATGTAATGGCCATTTGAGATTTTGACATGTATTTCACGTATGTTGTTGTTGGTTGGGAAGGAGTTACCCAGGATTCTAGGGTTTTGACAGAAACTCTGAACAAGCCAGCCCACAACTTCCCCATGCCTCCAACTCGTGGTAATGGTCATTCTCTTTTTGTTGATGTTTATCACTCTTTGTATGTCTCCTCAGGTTAACTTTCCTTGTTTCAGAGCAATATTATCTATGTGATGCTGCCTATGCACAAACAAGAGGTTTCATGACCCCTTCCAGAGGTATTAGGTACTGGTTGAGTGATTATAGGTATGGACAAAGGCCTAGGAACCCACAAGAGTTGTTTAACCATGCACATGCTAAACTAAGAAATGTAATTGAGAGAACGTTTAGTGTACTGAAAGCAAGGTTTCCTATTCTCAGATCAATGCCTTCTTATAACTTTCCTGCACAGAGAAACATTGTGGTTGCATGCATAACAATTCACAATTATCTAAGAAGGGTTTCTCTGAATGATGAACTCTTTAAACAGCTTGAGAGTGATGATGTTGGAGTTGAGAGAAATGAAGGAGTGCATGTTGCCGAGTTGCCACCTAATGCTATCTTATTTAGGCAAGTTGAGTATGCAACAGTTATAACTCAAAGAGATATGCTTGCAGCACAATTAACACTAAGCAATGCTAATGCCGCTATTGTAGAGTGATTTAGTTTATTGTAAACAATAACTCTTTAACAATGGTTTTGCAATATGTTGTTTATGCTGGGACAACATCTATTTGCAATTTGCATTTGTTTTTCTGGTATGTGGTGCTATTGGTGGAAAATAACATGCAATTTAATGGTAATTTACAGCTGCATTTGTTGGAATGGGGTTACATTAATTTATCAAAACTCTGACAATCCGAATGGGGAATATTGTAGGTGCATGTACGCGGTTATTTTGTATTCTATTATTTATATTGAATTTTCTATTTTATTATCTACTACTAGTTCTTTATTTTATATTTGCATATTTCAGAAGACACCTAGGGATTGTGGGTTCTGGTGTTGGGTGGATGAGTATTTGCCTTGCCATTATGGAAATGATCCATGTAAACTGTGCTCTGCAACTATTAGTAAAAAAAGGTTTTACTATTGCCCACTCTCAAAGAGTAAGCAGGAGAGAGGTTGTAGTTTCCTCAAGTGGTTTGAGGAAGTAAATGGTGAATCATCTACTTCCACTCCTTCTCCTACTTCCACTCCAACCTTTGCTACCTCCACAACTATTGAAGATTTGGAGATCAAGTACAAAATAGAGTTTGTTGCAGCCCAAGCTAAAATGAAAATGCTTCAATCCATCATAGAAGACCTAGCAAAGATAAAGCTAAAGAAGTAGTGTGTTTTAAAAGTTGTATGAGTTCTTTTTTGTAAAACATATGAAAGCATCTTTAATATAGGGAACATGTAAGACTATTTTATTAATGAAACGGTGTTTGATTACATTTGTTGTTGATAAAATTTTCTTAGTTATTAGATCATCTATACGAAAATGGATAGATGCTTGTAATATTAATGGTTGTTTGATTTTGTTTGTTTGCTTACCTGTTTATGAACCTAGTCATCTAGTGCCCTTTCCATCCATTTTCCATCCATAGGTTCATAGGTTCATAGGTTCATAGGTTCAACTATTATTGCATCCATAGGTTCATCTGAGCCACCTAGAGCAACTCTTAGTGTAGTGACAATCTTGTGAAGCACCAAAGGTACTTTAGTGACCTTAAACTTATAGATATGCACTATATAGGTCAGAAGTACACTTGATCAATGATCTACTTACTACTGACAATGCTGATATTCTCATATGGAAGCTTAATAAGAAAGGTATTTTCACCACTAAATCTACCTGGGAAAGCTTAGGCACTCAAAGGAGAATATTGCTTAGCATAAACTGGTTTGGAACAAGTTGTCTTTACGTAGACATTCTTTCATGGCATGGCTTACAGCTAGGAATAGGCTAAAGACAAGGGATTTCTTGGTTAAAATTGAAATTCTACAAGTTTCGTATTGTTTCTTCTATGATCTAGGGATGGAGAATAGATCTCATTTATTTTTTGAATGCCAATTTTCTCAGTTTGTATGTACTACTAACTTAGATGATTTGGGGATTACAAGAGTACCAGGAGGCTGGGATGAGGAATTTTATTATATTTTGAATACCAACCTCGATCAAGCTAGTATGGAAATCCAGATAGTAGCTTTTTGTACTACTATTTACTGTATCTGGGAAGAAAGGAATTATAGGTAGTTTAGACAATCTTCTAAGTCAAGAGATGACGTCCTTGTAAAACTATAAAAGAAAAGTTCTTAATTCAATAATAAGCTCAAGCCTACAAAGCTCCACTCTAGGGAATTCATAGTAACAAGAAAATTCTTATAAATTAGGGAATCAGTCCTAGAAGCAAAGTGACAAGAATTAAAGCTTGTAGCAAGTGGAAGGCAATGACAAAGAGTTTTATTATTCTGGATATATCTTATAGCAAAGAAGAGAAAAAGAATTTTGGTGGTATTTTCAGATTACCTAATGGCATTCCAATTTGAACCTTTACAAAGGAAGTTCAAGATCATTTGAGCATGGAAAATTCTTTCCTCCTTGCAGTCGCAGAGGCCCTTGAGATGGCATCTAATCTGGGATGGTCAACAATTGATATCCATTCTGAAATTCAGTAATTTACTCATTTGAACACTCCTAAATGGTTTTCAGATTGGAGGGAAATGCACACACAGGCTAATCGATAAGTGGAAGAGGAAAATGAAGATAGTAATTTTAAACAGAGACACAGGGAATCAAATGGAGCTGCTAAACATTTAGTGTTTAACTGTACCAAAATTTTAAAAGTTCAAGAAGTCTCGAGGAAAAATAAGCTTGTGAGTAGAGCATCTTTCATTCTTTCATTCAGCTGTACAGTAATTACAGATATAGTCTTTTTATCTACGTATTTTCTAGACTTCAGTAGAGCATCTTTCATTCTTCTAGGTACATAATTGATGATCCAGTCTTCTAGGTACATGCTTGATAATCCAGTCTTCTAGGTACCATCACAGTTAAGTCTTATAGGCTTATTGAAGCTATGCACTTCCTAGGTACCATCCATTTGCAGTTCTTTTCCATCATCCATCCATCCATTTATCATACTCTAAATCTCTACAATGATTTGCTCACTGCCTAACTTTGCAAAGACTATCTGTAGTACAATTTGCCTCTCTGTAAATATGTTGTTTGCAGGCTCTAAGACCAATTAAGAAGCAATACAGTTTTCTGATATTATTTTGTACCTGGACCAAGACCAGTAGAATATGCAGAATATACAATACTGCTGTAAATATGTTGAACCATTAGTATTTAGCTTGAAATGATGTAAAGGAGGCCTCATCCATCTTACATCTTTAATAGGTTATACCTTACCTTCTATTTCAAGATTTTGAGTACCTGCAGAGAGATGCTTTTAGATAAGTTACACTATTTAGTACACCAGATCTTTGGCATTAAAGAATACAAAGTATCTACAATATATTTAGTACACCTGATGCTTTTAGAAAAGTTACATTGTTGTCCACTCTAGCTGCACAGTTATCTGCAATATGTTAACTGTTATCTGCAATATGTTCTTATTTCAACTGTTATCTGCAATATGTTCAGTTTAACTAATTTGTCTATTTGTTTGCAATGTGTAGTTATGTCGATACCACCAACGATACCACCAAAGAAAGGTGGCTTTTTCCAGCAATATCCAATGTTCAGACTTGACTTTATCATGAAATGTCAAACACAAATAGACTTGCATAGACTGTCTGGAACATCTCTAAATGCTCTAGCCTGGAAGACGGTAAAAGATGGGCTAAACAACTTATAAGATTTTCATGTTTTACAACATAAGGAACTGAAGAACCAATGGGATTACTTGAAGAGGCAATGACAAGTCTAGAGAGGGTTGATAAACCAGACTGGCCATGGATATGATCCTATATCATGCACCTTTGATTGGCTGAAGAAGTTCGGGAAAATATCATTGCGGTAAGTTAATGTGAATAATGGCATTATAATTTGATTATATAACAATTTATACATGTTTAAGCATCTATGTACTCTCTTGTTTACAAGTGAATTCTGAGGAAAGAAAGTATAAGGCCGCTCCTCTTCAGCATCGAGATTTGCTGGAAAAATTATTTGAGGGTCTATCTGCCACTGGGGATTTTGCATGGTCTTCAGGTATGGAAAGTATACCCTCCTCCACCCAGCAGTCAGAGTATGTTCCTCTACCTAATGATATGAACGATGACGATACACAAGTTCCCCTCGTTGGAGTTGATTATCCTTGGGATGGTAAAACCATTCCTTCTTATGATGTCCCTATCAGTCTAGTAAGGGAGCCTACTCCTGGTAGTACTCATTCTCATACCCCTGCACCTCAATCAAACTGGAGAAGATCAGCTGCGGCAGTTCAACCATTGGAACCAACAAAGTTGGTCAAATCTTTGATATCTGCATTCACTGCCCAAAGAGCAAGTTCTACTTCTTCTGCTAGTAATGACGACCCCAGTACTGAAGTTGCGAATATATTGAAGGATATGGTCAATTCATATGAGATAGATAATACATTATTTTTCAAGAGTTTGAAGTTCTTGGGAGGAAAAGACTCAAACAGCTGCAGGTTGATGTTTTTGGCGCTTAAGCCAGAGCAGCGTACTAGTTTCCTTGAAGCCATTTTAAGTTGATTGGAATTATTTGTTTGCGTATTTGTAATAACTCTTAAGATTATGATATTTGTCTTATTTGTATTAACTTCAATCCAATGTTAAAATGATTTGATTTTAGGTATTTATGTATTTGTGCTTGCTATATATACAGGTTCTTTTCTATGTATTTATGTTTGCTATATATACAGGTTCTTTCCTCTGTGTTTGTTATGTATATGTGGTGCTGACGCAGTACTGACAAAGGGGTGGTAGTGGTTCCTTATAAACTGATAGGGGTATTTTGGTCTTTTGTCTATTATAACAAACTCTCAGACTTAGACCAAAAAAAAAAAATACTCCAAGGCATCCACTCAGCATCCACTCATCTAGTGAACACTTCTAAGTGGACTCAGACTCAGACTCAGATACTCGCTCAGGCTCAGACTCAGATTCAAACTCACTCAGGCCCAGAAGCAAAAAAACAAACGGCCCCTACATAATCTATCTCTCTCTATCTCTCTATACGTCTATGCTACTTTGAAGTGATTCCTTCAAGTTATCAATGATATTCAAATATGTGCATCAATGTTCACAAAATTTATTTTATTGGAGTTGTTACTTCCATAATTATCACGGTTTTTTTTTCTAATATGTAATTACTTTACAATATATAAATGTTTTGAAGGCAAAATCACCCCAATTATTTGTAGAAAAAATCCAAAAATTATGATAATAAATACTAGTTTTTGCCATCTTTACAAAATTGATACTTTGGCAAGCCTCTTCCAAAATTGATACTAAAATTAACAAATTGATAATGGTCCCACTTACTGCCACCTAGCTGCTACCCTATTCTCTAACATTAAATGTTGATGGGTTGCCTAATCTGCTACAGTAATAAATTTACCAACTCACAAATATTACTTAACAAATGACAAAGCTATACCAAAATAATTACAAAGATACACACCTCAAATGACAAAGTTCACGCATAACCAATGATAAATAATATAGAAAAAATGAGAATCTTGTAATGTCCCGGATTTTTGGGTTATTTTATTTATTTATTATTAAGTACTATTATTATTATTCCTCCACGTTAAGTTCTGTGCATATATTCCGCATGTACTTTTCCATCCATTATGCATCCATTTATTCCTTTTGGCAGGTTTTGTATGTTAGATTCATTTATGTAGTTTCGGTTGTACGGCGGTTATTCGGAGGAGGAGGTGGCATTATGGCCTTGGGAACCCCTAGATGGGTTTGTGGTGATGTTTGTTTGTTGTGATTGTGGTTTGGTATGGTTCCGGTGAGACGTTGGATTGGCCAATAGGTTTTCGGAGTTTACCGACCAAAGATTCCTTTTCGGGGGTTAAGGCATTTTGGTGGCCGTGAGGCGGTGGTTTGGCTTAGTGTTTGTGTGGTGGTGTTGGTGGTTTGGTTTGATTCCGGGGTGTCCGGGGTTGTCCGGGGTTGGCCGTTAGGTTTTCTGGAATCTTCTTTTTCTGAACAGACCAGTTCTGTTCGAACAGGGCCTTCTCTGTTCGAACAAGATCTTCCTTTATTTGAACAGAACCTTATCTGTTAGAATAGGATTATCCATGAACAGTTAGATTTTTGCCTGAATTGCTCTATTCGAACAGGACCTTCTCTGTTCGAATAGGATTTTCCCTCTATTCAAATAGGTCCATCTCTGCTCGAATAGGATTCTTCTTGAGCTGTTGAGTTTCTTCGCTGACCCTTTTTATTCGAACAAGACATCCTTTGTTCGAATAGGATCCACTCTGTTCGAATAGGAATATCCCTATTCAAACAGAGGCGCGTTTTAAATATATCCTCTCTTTTCCTCACTTCCTCTCTTTCCTCTCCCTTAACCATTCCCATCTCCTCCTTACTCTTGATCCAATCTTCCCCATCGCTCTCGGATTCTTCGTCGAGCTACGCCGCGATCTTCACTCTTATCCTTGGTGAGTTATTCTTGATTCCCTTTTAGTCAATTCCTCTCGATTCGGCATAGGGTTTGATTTCTGGGGATTGTTTGGGTTTGCATTGTTGGTGATTTGGGGTTTGCGGCGTTTGCGATTATCACAGGTATTGGGCTTGCTTGTGGGTTATGATTGTTGGAGGATTTGGGTATTTGGTGGTGGTGATTGGTTGGGTTGCGTGCGATGTCTGTGACGTTGCGGTTGATTTGTCCTACGATTCGGGTGATTTATTCCTATTTCGGTTTCGGTGGAAACCCTCAGTTTTAGGGTTTGTGATCGTGGGGTGATTTTAGGGTTTGTGGTTATTGGGTTTTTGTTGATTTACGGAGTTGTGATGGTTGCAGGTGTTGGGTTTGACGGTGATGGTGTTGTTTGGGTTATTGCGATGGCTGCAGTATTGCGGTTAGGTTGTTCTATGATTCGGACGGCATGTCAACGTGATGCTGTCATTGGAGCTTCGGGTTGCTTGCCAGGATTGATTATGCTGGAGCATTGCATTGGGTTACAGGCGAGTTTTATCTTCCTGAATAACTAGATAATTATGCTGATTCGTGAGTTATAGAAATGCATAGTTTAGTATATTATATCTGTGACTAGGTTAGTATGTGGGTTAATTGCTTATGACACTTTACTAGTTATCCGTTTAGCATTACCTTAGACGAGAGTATTTAAGGGATGATAACTTAGTAAAACGCGCAATAATGTGAGTTTTGTTACTAGATAGAATCCGTGGGTTATGATTAGTCATAGGTAGTTGTTCTCAGTTGTCTTCGATGTGACGATAACTCATGAGATTCCTCTTAGATCGATTTTATTGAAGGTACGAATCTTTTCATCGTTGTGGTCGAGAACAAGGCATTTCTCAGTGTGTTGCGACGCCTTAGTGTTGCTATATATATATATAATATAATATATTGAGTGTAGAATATATATATATATATATATATATATATATATATATATATATAAAATATTGAGTATTGTATTGTTGGCTAGTTATTAGGGTACCCAGCTTGTTTCAGGGCACTAGTAACTGGGTTTGGCTATTAGTTGAGATGTATGGACGGCTGTGGTTTAGCCGTCATTTCTTTGAGATAGTGTTGTTCAGAGACTATAGTTCTCACCTTATAGTTTTGCACCTTGGTTAGTTTAGGTTACTGGACTTGGTTCCAGGGTAGTCTTGGGGAGACATAGCTTCAGAACAACATGGTCTTCAGTTCGGAGCCCGTCCTCTTGCGTGCTATTATTTTGATTTGTCTTAGGATTAGCCTAGGTGTACTCTGTGTTCTCGAGGCCTGGTCCTTGAGCACTGTCGATGTGATTGGTGGTTGGTTAGAATGTTAGATTCCCTGTGGGAGTGTGGAATCTCATGGCTTGTTAGTAGTTGACGGTGAGCAGACGGCTTTTCCGTGGTGGTTGGTCATGGATGTTGAACTTCTGATAGTTTTCTTTAGGATTGTTTGTTGATCATGCTGCGACACTTATTGTCCTCATGATTCTTAGAGCTAATAGAGCTTACTCGTAAGTTATCCTTCCCCTGGATGAGGCTGCTAGGGCTGTGTCCCCTTCCGTCATATAGGAGGCAGCGAGACAACATGGCTCAGTGAGGTACACGGCTGAGCCAGGTGGTTTATGAAGTTGTACGTTGTTCGAGATGATGGAATACGGCTGAATCCTCCTGTTGAATCCGATTCCTGTACATCTGTGTTGGAGACCCATGAACATGATTAGGGGATTGTGATGCAGTTCAGTTATTGGGGATTGTTGACTACTTGTTGGGCACTTGTAGGTCATCCCATGAGTACTAGTCTATGTTGACAGCAAGAATACCGTTGCACTTGATGGTGATCTTATTGCTTTGAGGAATCTTAGAGACTGATGTTATTTAGATGTCGTGAGAGTTAAGTTGCTGTTTAACCTAGGTTTAGATGGTGCAACTAAGTCACAGGTAGGCATCTGTGTTAGTTGGGGTTGCCCCGCTCGCAGGTAGGTGGTTATCTTATTGTGTGTTGGCTATGTTGACAGTAGTTGTATTTCTGCCTTTAGAATTTTTGCTCGCATCCATAGATAATTTATTCTCCCTATCTTACTGCGATTGGATACATAAATAACTCTGTCTCGACTAGCCCTCAAGAGGTTCTAGGATGGTCTTAATCGGGTTAAAAATACAGGTGAGTTGGCACTGGCACTATTATACCTGTTCACCCATTCGGGAGTGTGGGATGGTATGAGACAGAGTCGAAATGGTGCGAACTTAGTCCTCGTTGAGGTTATAATTCCTTTGAATGCTAAATAGAGTTCGCACGATAGGCTCCGTGGGTCGAAAAGCCCAGAACACTCTGATCAAGTGAGATAATATCCTCATAGCCTGGTCGAGCTAGTTCAGTACATCGTACCCTTGTATCCAACAATATCCTTTAAGGTAATCCTTCTTTAGCAGTCATCATCGTCATCATCATCAAGCATATCATTGCCTCTCTGCGTACTTCCAATTTTTAGGTTCTTCTGATAGAAATCCTTATACCTTCCTACATTATGCTTAATATAGAATCTTCTGAACTTGGGATAATCATAAGATTATCTCATTCCATCATATCATCATCATAACATATCATTGCATTGGGTAAATTATGGGATTATCCTAGTTCATCATATTCTTCAACTCTTATTTGAATTCCTCTTCTCCTAATTGATTTGTGGTGTAATTAGATTCATCTTCCTTCTGCATACTCCTTTCCTTTCTACATCTATTCTTCCCTCTTCTCTATCAGGTTAATTTGTTAGGTTAATTGGTCTGGTTGGTTGCTGTGAGCATTAGGCTAGTATTTGGCTGTGAGCGATCTCGCTCTGCTTGTGATAGTTTTGGGGCTGTGCCCTGCTGGGGTTTGGGTAACCCTACAGGTTTATTGTGAGCCGAGGGTGTTTACCCTCATGTGTTATTGTATTTTTGAGGTAGGTTAGTCGCTTGTGGTGGTGAGGGCCACGGTAGTGATTAAAGTGTAGTTAGTAGTCCTTGGGACTAGGGTGTAGTTATAGTCTTAGCACTCCTTTGCTCGAGATGTATATGTATAATTATAGTATAGTTTCATATAGTCATTGGCTTGTTATGTGCCTATTAGATACCTATTAGGCATCCTGTATATATTTATATATATATATATATTTTTTTCGTTAGATATTATTATATCCTATTATCATTATTATATCCATCTCATTGGTTAGTATAACCATTTAGCAAATCTTGGGAGTTAGTGAGCTCGTTGTTTGCTCACTCTCGCATCCCCCTTTTAGTGGTAGGTTGTTCCAGGTTTTAGTTACGGCTGTGGTGATCTTTGGAGAGCTGAGCTGGAGGCTCATTCTCCAGTTATTACTGTCGGGCTTGTTGCGTAGAGGTTTGTAGAATCTTACGTTTAGATATTACTATCTTAGTCTTCGGCTATTTCTGTTTTTCCTTATTACTTTGTTGTGATACTATTGTGAATGACTGGACCAGAATTTGTCTACAACTCGGTTGTTCGTAGGGAGAATCTTTGGATTCCCCGACCTGCACATCCTCGAATCTCAGTAATTGGTCTAGCTACCGATTATTAGATTTTGGGGCGTGACGGACTTGGTATTAGAACTCTAGGTTAACTCTTATCTCTGTGTCTAGCAGTTATAGGTTAAGTTATTCTTAGCGCAAATTAGTGCGATTCCTCGGTGTCCTGTGTTTCTTTTCGCATGTTTGGTTAGAGAGTTGATCTCTTAAGACCTTCTGCGTATAGGTTTCTAGCATAGGTCTAGTGTGTAGGCTTTTGCTGTAGATTTAGAGGACTCAGGATGTTTATCCTAAATCCTTAGAATGGCGTTTGATTCGCTTTTAGTGGTAGTGGTTTCCCTATTTGTTTTAGCATTGGGTTTCGACTTCAGATTTCTGATTTTACGCTATTTGGACGACATTATGTTTGCCGTCGTAGTAGATTCGATGCGTGTTCTATTTTAGTGTTTCTCTTATTGAGTTTCGGGTATTTGCTCTTAATCGAATCCAGATCGATCTGGATATTGAATCTGATCGTTTGGATTAGTTTTAATTATTTACTGAATGCATCGTTTTAACCGATTATTTTCATCTCTTGTGTCGCGGACCTGACCTCATAGCAGACGTGTTAGAAGACTGGGGATCGTGTGCACATCAAATTTTAACTTTGTTCATATAGGGAAAGGGACATCATATTCTACTTTCCCCATATGTTTTTGGTATTCTTAATCTATTTGTTTTAATAATCAAACTATATATATTTTCATAAAAATTATATATTAATATATTTTAACCATAATCCATGATAGGTTGCTTTTGCTATAATGTTGTGGACCTGGACGGGGAGTTCAGGGGCCTTCTATTTTATCGTCCTTGTATTACCGCTAGTGCGATATGGTTACACATTACATTTGAAATATACTATACTATACTTAAGTGTGTATTTTAAATTTCAGGACGAAATTTTTCTAAGGAGGGTAGATTGTAATGTCCTAGATTTTTGGGATATTTTATTTATTTATTATTTAGTATTATTATTATTATTCCTCCACGTTAAGTTCCGCGCATATATTCCACATGCACTCTTTCATCCATTATGCATCCATTTATTCCTTTCGGCAGGATTTGTATGTTAGATTCTTTTTATGTAGCTTCGGTGGTACGGTGGTTATTTGAAGAAGGAGGTGACATTGTGGCCTTGGGGACCCCAAGATGGGTTGGTGGTGACGTTTGTTTGCTGTGTTTGTGGTTTGGTGTGGCTCCAGTTAGCCGTTGGATTGGCCGATAGGTTTTTGGAGTTTTATGACCAAAGATTTCTTTTCGGGGGTTTAGGCATTTTGATGGCCATGAGGCGGTGGAGGTGGTGTTTATATCTTGGGAAACCTTTGTTGGGTTTGTAGTAGTGTTTGTGTGGTGGTGTTGGTGGTTTGGTTTGATTCTGAGGTTTCTGGGGTTGGCCGTTAGGTTTTCTGGAATCATCTTTTTTTGAACAGACCCGTTCTGTTCGAACATGACCTTCTCTGTTCGAACAAGATCTTCCTCTATTCGAGCAGGACCTTATCTATTCTAATAGGATCCCCCTTGAACAGTTAGATTTTTCCCTGAATTGCTCTGTTCGAACAGGACATTCCTTGTTCGAATAGGATTTTCCCTCTGTTCGAACTCTGTTCGAACAGGGCCTTTTCTATTCGAATATGATTCTTCTTGAGCTGTTGAGTTTCTTCGCGGACCCTTTTTATTCGAACAAGACTTCCTCTGTTCGAATAGGATCCTCTCTATTCAAATAGTAATATCCTTATTCAAACAGAGGCGCGTTTTATATATATCCTCTATTTTTCTCACTTCCTCTCTCTTCACTCAAAACTCATACTTTCTCTCTCCTCTCCCCTAAACATTCCCCTCTCCTCCTTACTCTTCATCTAATCTTCCCCATCGCTCTCGGATTCTACGCTGAGCTTCGCCGTGATCTTCACTCCTATCCTTGGTGAGTTATTCTTGATTCCCTTTCCGTCGATTCCTCTCGATTCGGCATAGGGTTTGATTTATGGGGTTTGTAATTGTGGGGGCTTGTTTGGGTTTGCATTGTTGGTGATTTGGGGTTTGCGGCATTTGCGATTATCCCAGGAATTGGATTTGATTGTGGGTTGTGATTGCTGGAGGATTAGGGTGTTCGGTGGTGGTGATTGGTTGGGTTGCTTGCGATGTCTGTGACATTGTGGTTGAGTTGTCCTGCGATTCGGGTGATTTGTTCCAATTTCGGTTTCGGTGGAAACGCTCGGTTTTATGGTTTATGATCGTGTGGTGATTTTAGGGTTTGTGGTTATTGGGTTTTTGTTTATTTACGGAGTTGTGATGGTTGCAGGTGTTGAGTTTGATGGTGGTAGTGTTGTTTGGGTTGTTGCAATGGCTGCAGTGTTGCGGTTGGGTTATTCCGTGATTCGAGAGGCATGTCCGCGAGATGCTGTCGTTGGTGCATCGGGTAGCTTACCCGGATTGATTCGGGTGGAGCATTGCATTGGGTTACAGGTGAATTTTATCTTCCTAAATAACTAGATTATTATGTTGATTCGTGAGTTACAGAAATGTATAGTTTAGTATATTATATCTGTGACTAGGTTAGTATCTGGGTCAATTGCTTATGACACTTTACTAGTTATCCGTTTAGCATTACCTTAGACGAGAGTATTTAAGGGTTGATAAGTTAGTAAAACGCGCAATAATGTGAGTTTTGTTACTAGATAGAATCCGTGGGTTATGATTAGTCATAGGTAGTTGTTCTCAGTTGTCGTCGATGTGACGATAGCTCATGAGATTCCTCTTAGATCGATTTCATTGAAGGTACGAATCTTTTCATCGTTGAGGTCGAGAACAAGGCATTTCTCAGTGTGTTGCGACGCCTTAGTGTTGCTATATATATATAATATAATATATTGAGTGTAGAATATATATATATATAAAATATTGAGTATTGTATTATTGGCTAGTTATTAGGGTGCCCATCTTGTTTAAGGGCACTAGTAACTAGGTTTGTCTATTAGTTGAGATGTATGGACGGCTGTGGTTTAGCCGCCATTTCTCTGAGATAGTGTTGTTCAGAGACTATAGTTCTCGCCTTATAGTTTTGCACCTTGGTTAGTTTAGGTTATTGGACTTGGTTCCAGGGTAGTCTTGGGGAGACATAGCTTCAGAACGACATGGTCTTCGGTTCGGAGCTCGTCCTCTTGCGTACTATTATTTTGATTTGTCTTAGGATTAGCCTAGGTGTACTCTGTGTTCTCGAGGCCTGGTCTTTGAGCACTGTCGATGTGATTGGTTGTTGTTTGGAATGTTAGATTCCCTGTGGGAGTGTGGAATCTCCTGGCTTGTTAGTAGTTGATGGTGAGCAGACGGCTTTTCCGTGGTGGTTGGTCGTGGATGTTGAACTTCTGATAGTTTACCTTAGGAGTGTTTGCTGATCGTGTTGCGACACTTATTGTCCTCAAGATTCTTAGAGCTAATAGAGCTTACTCGTAAGCCATCCTTCCCCAGGATGGGGCTGCTAGGGCTGTGTCCCCTTCCGTCATATTGGAGGCAGCGAGACAACATGTCTCAGTGAGGTTCGCGGCTGAGCCTGGTGGTTTATGAAGTTCTACGTCACTCGAGATGTTGGAATGCAGCTGAAACCTCTTATTAATTCCAATTCTTGTACACCCATGTTGGAGGCCAATGCACATGATTAGGGGATTGTGATGCCGTTTGGTTATTGGGGATTGCTGAATACTTCTTGGACACTTGTAGGTCATCCCAAGAGTACTAGTCTGTATTGACAGTTATAGTACTGTAGTACTTGATGGTGATCTTATTGCTTAGAGGAATCTTAGAGACTAATATTGTTTAGATGGCGTGACGGTTAAGTTGATGTTTCATCTAGGATTAGATGGTGCAACTGAGTCACAGGTGGGCATCTGTGTTAGTTGTGGCTCCGCGATCGCAGGCAGGTGGTTATCTTATTGTGTGTTGGCCGCGTTGACAGTAGTTGTATTTCTGTCTTTAGAATTTTTGCTCGCATCCATAGATAATATATTCTCCTTATCTTACTGCGATTGGATACATAAATAACTCTTTCTCTGCTAACCCTCGAGAGGTTCTTGGATGCCCTTAATCGGGTAAAAATAGTAGGTGAGTTGGCACTGGCACTATTATACTTGTTCACCCATTCGAGAGTGTGGGATGGTATGAGACAGAGTTTGAATGATGCAAACTTAGTACTCATTAAGGTTGTAATTCCTCAGAATGCTAAATAGAGATCGGACGATAGGCTCTGTGGGTCGCAAAGCCCAGAAGACTCTGATCAAGTGAGAAAATATCCTCATAGTCTGGTCAAGCTAGTGCAGTTCATCGTACCCTTGAATCCAACAATATCTTTTAAGGTAATCCTTCTTTAGCAGTTGTAAGCCCACTTTAGTCAGGGGGTCTAGCCCTTTGGGTTGACATCGCTAAATAATTCTGCATCTTAACGCATCATCATCATCATCATCAAGCATATCATTGCCTCTCTGCATACTTCCAATTCGTAGGTTCTTATGATTGAAATTCTTAACCCTTTCTGCATTATATTTAATATAGAATCTTCTGCACTTGGGATAATCATAAGATTATCTCATTCCATCATATCATCATCATAAGATATCATTGAATTGGGATAATTATGGGATTATCCTAGTTCATCATATTCTTCTCCTCTTATTTACAATCCTCTTCTCCTAATTGATCTGCGGTGTAATTAGATTCATCTTCCTTCTGCATACTCCTCTCCTCTCTACATCTATTCTTCCCTATTTTGTATCTAGTTAAATTGTTAGGTTAATTGGTTTGGTTGGTTGTTGTGAGCATTAGGCTTGTATTTTATTGTGGGCAATCTCGCTCAGCTTGTGACAACTTCGGGGTTGTGCTTGGTAGGGGTTTGGGTAACCCTACAGGATTATTGTGATCCGAGGTTCTTTACCCTTGGGTGTGATTGTACTTCTGAGGTAGGTTAGTCGTTTGTGGTGCTGAGGGCCGCGGTAGTGATTAGAGTGTAGTTAGCAGTCCTTGGGACTGGGGTATAGTTATAGTCTTAGCACTCCTTTTCACGAGATGTATATGTATAATTATAGTATAGTTACATATAATCATTGGACTAGTTATGTGCCTATTAGATACCTATTAGGCATCCTGTATATATTTAGATATATATATTGTTTATCGTTAGATATTATTATTTCTTATTATCATTATTATATCCATCTCATTGGTTAGTATAATCGTTTAGCTATTCTTGGGAGTTAGTGAGCTCGTTGTTTGCTCACTCTCGCATCCTACTTTCAGTGGCAGGTTGTTCTAGGTTTTAGTTACTGCTATGGTGATCTTTGGGGAGCTGAATTGGTGGCTCATTCTCTTGTTATTACTGTCGGGCTTACTGCGTTGAGGTTTGTAGAATCTTACGTTTAGATATTGTTATCTTAGTCTTCCGATGTTTATGTTTTTCCTTATTACACTGTTGTGATACTATTGTAAATTACTGGGCCAGAATATGTCTGCGGCTCGGTTATTCGTGGGGAAAATCTTTAGATTCCCCGACCTGTACATCCTCGAATCTCAGTAATTGGTCAAGCTACCGATTATTGAATTTTGGGTTGTGACAGACTTGGTATCAGAGCTCTAAGTTAACTCTTATCTCGGTGTCTAGCACTCATAGGTTGAGTTATTCTTAGAGCGATTTAAAATGATTCATTGGTGTCCTGTATTTCTTTTTGGATGTTTGGTTAAAAAGTTGATATCTTGAGACCATCTGCGTGAAGGCTTCTAGCATAGGTCTAGTGTGTAGGCTTTTGCTTTAGATTTAGAGGACTCAAGATGTTTATCTTGAATCCTTAGAATGGTATTTGATTGACTTCTAGTGATAGTGATTTCCCTATTTGTTTTTGTGTTGGGTTTCGACTTCAGATTTGTGATTTTACGTTATTTGGACGACGTTATGTTTGTCGTCGTAGTAGTTTCGACGCGTGCACAATTTTAGTGATTCTCTTATCGAGTTTTGGGTATTTTCTCTTAATCGAATCCAGATCGATCTGGATATTAGATCTGATCGTTTGGATTGGTTTTCATTATTTACTGAATGCATCATTTTAACCGATTATTTCCATCTCTTGTGTCCCGGACCTGACCTCATAGCAGGCATGTTATAAGACTGGGGATCGTGTGCACATTTGATTTTGACTTTGTTCATATAGGGAAAGGGGCATCGTATTCCACTTTCCCCATATGTTTTTGGCATTCTTAATCTATTTATTTTTATAATCAAACTATATATATTTTCATACAAATTATATATTAATATATTTTAACCATAATCTATGATAGGTTGCTTTTGCTATAATGTCGTGTACCTGGAGGGGTAGTTCCGGGGCCTTGTATTTTATCGACCTTGTGTAACCGCTAGTACGATATGGTTACGCATTACATTTGAAATATACTATACTATACTTAAGTGGGTATTTTTAATTTCAGGACAAAATTCTTCTAAGGAGGGTAGATTGTAATGTCCCAGATTTTTGGGCTCTTTTTATTTATTTTTATTTAGTATTATTATTATTATTCCTCCACGTTAAGTTCCGCGCATATATTCTGCATGTACTTTTTCATCCATTATGCATCCATTTATTCATTTCGGCAGGTTTTGTATGTTAGATTCCTTTTATGTAGTTTCGGTGTTACGGTGGATATTCGGAGAAGGAGGTGGCATTGTGGCCTTGGGAAAACCTAGATGGGTTGGTAGTGATGTTTGTTTGTTGTAAATGTGGTTTGGTGTGGTTCCGGTGAGACGTTGGATTGGCCGATAGGTTTTCGGAGTTTTCCGACAAAAGATTCATTTTCAGGGGTTTAGGCATTTTTGTGGCCGTGAGGCGGTGGAGGTGGTGTTTATACCTTGGGAAACCTTTATTGGGTTTGTAGTAGTGTTTGTGTGGTGGTGTTGGTGGTTTGGTTTTATTTCGGGGTGTCCGGGGTTGGCCGTTAGGTTTTCTTGAATCTTTTTTTTCTGAACTTACCAGTTCTGTTCGAACTGGACCTTCTCTGTTCGACTAAGATCTTACTCTATTCGAACAGGACCTTATCTGTTCGAATAGGATCCTCCTTAAACAGTTAGATTTTTCCCTGAATTACTCTGTTCGAATTGGACCTTCTCTGTTCTAATAGGATTTTCCCTTTGTTCGAGCAGGTCCTTCTCTGTTCGAATAAGATTCTTCTTGAGCTGTTGAGTTTCTTTGCTGACCCTTTTTATTCAAAAAAGACTTCCTCTGTTCGAATAGGATTTTCTCTGTTTAAATAGGAAAATCCCTATTCGAACAGAGGTGCGTTTTATATATATCTTTTATTTTCCTCACTTCCTCTCTCTTTACTCCAAACTCACTCTCTCTTTCTCTCCTCTCCCCTAACCATTCTCCTATCCTCCTTACTCTTGATCCAATCTTACCCATCGCTCTTGGATTATTCACCGAGCTTCACCACGACCTTCACTCCTATCCTTGGTCTGTTATTCTCGATTTCCTTTCCGTCAATTCTTCTCGATTCGGCGTAGGGTTTGTGATTGTGGGGGCTTGTTTGTGTTTGCATTGTTGGTGATTTGGGGTTTGCGGCGTTTACGATTTTCGCAGGTATTGGGTTTGATTGTGGGTTGTGATTGATGGAAGATTTGTGTGTTCGGCGGTGGTGATTGGTTGGGTTGCGTGCGATGTCTTTGGCATTGAGGTTGAGTTGTCCTGCGATTCGGGTGATTTGTTCCAATTTCAGTTTTAGTGGAAACCCTCGTTTTAGGGTTTGTGATCGTGGGGTGATTTTAGGGTTTGTGGTTATTATGTTTTTGTTGATTTACGGAGTTGTGATGGTTGTAGGTGTTAGGTTTGATGGTGGTAGGGTTGTTTGGTTTGTTGCGATGGCTGCAGTATTACGATTGGGTTATTCCATGATTCGGGCGGTATGTCCGCGAGATGCTGTCTTTGTAGCTTCGGGTTACTTGCTCGGATTGATTCTGCTAGAGCATTGCATTGGGTTATAGGCGAGTTTTATCTTCCTGAATAACTAGATAATTATGCTGATTCGTGAGTTATAGAAATGCATAGTTTAGCATGTTATATATGTGACTAAGTTAGTATGTGGGTTAATTGCTTAAGACACTTTTCAGGTTATCCGTTTAGCATTACCTTAGACGAGACTATTTAACGATTTGATAAGTTTGTAAAACCCGCAATAATATGAGTTTAGTTACTAGATAGAATCCGTAGGTTATGATTAGTCATAGGTAGTTGTTCTCAGTTGTCGTCGATGTGACGATAACTCATGAGATTCCTCTTAGACCGATTTCATTAAAGGTGCAAATCTTTTCTTCGTTAAGGTTGAGAACAATGCATTTCTCAGTATGTTGTGACTCCAAAGTGTCGCTCTATATATAATATATTGAGTATGGAATATATATATAATATATTGAGTATGGTATTGTTGGTTAGCTATTAGGGTGCCCAGCTTGTTTCAGAGCACTAGTAACTAGGTTTGGCTATTAGTGGAGATGTATAGACGGCTGTGGTTTAGCCGCCATTTCTCTGAGATAGTAAAATTCAGAGACTATAGTTTTCACCTTATAGTGTAGCACCTTGGTTAGTTTAGGTTTCTGGAGTTGGTTCCAGGGTACTCTTGGGGCCATAGAGCTTCAGTAAGACATGGTCTTCGGTTCGGAGCTCGTCCTCTTGCGTGCTATTGTTTTGATTTGTCTTAGGATTAACCTAGGTGTACTCTGTGTTCTCGAGGCCTAGTCCTTGAGCACTATCGTTGTGATTGGTGGTTGGTTAGAATGTTAGATTCCCTTTTGGAGTGTAGAATCTCCTAGACTGTTAGTCGTTGGTGGTGAGCAGACGTCTTGTCCGTGGTGGTTGGTCGTGGATGTTGAACTTCTGATAGTTTGCCTTGAGATTGTTTGGTTATCGTGTTGTGACACTTATTGTCCTCATGATTCTTAGAGCAAATTGAGCTTACTCGCAAGCTTTCCTTCCCTGGGATAAGGTCTTTAGGGCTGTGTCCCCTCCCGTCATCTAGGAGACAGCGAGACAGCATGACTCAGTGAGGTACAACACTGAGCCAGGTGACTAAAGAAGTTGTACGTCACCCGAGATGTTGGAATGCGGCGGAAACATCCTGCTGAATCTGATTCCTGTACATCCGTGTAGGAGACCCATGTACATGATTTGGGAATTCTGATGCAGTTCAGTTATTGAGGATTGTTGACTACTTGTTGGACACTTGTAGGTCATCCCATGAGTGCCTGTCTGTGTTGACAACTAGAGTACTGTAGCACTTGATGGTAATTTTATTACTTTGTGAAATCTTAGAGACTGATGCTATTTAGATGTCGTCACAGTTAAGTTGTTGTTTCATCTAGGTTTAGATGGTGCAACTAAGTCACAGGTGGGCATCTGTGTTAGTTGGGGCTATCACGCTCGCAGGCAGGTGGTTATCTTATTGTGTGTTGGCTATGTTGATTGTAGTTGTATTTCAGTCTTTAGGATTTTTGCTCGGATCCATAGATAATAATTTCTCCCTATCTTACTGCGATTGGAAACATAAATAACTCCGTCTCGACTAACTCCTGAGAGGTTCTAGGATGTCCTTAATCGGGTTAAAATAGTAGGTTAGTTGGCACTGACACTATTATACATGTTCACCCATTCGGGAGTGTGGGATGGTATGAAACAGAGTCGAAATTGTGCCAACTTAGTCCTCGTTGAGGTTGCCATTCCTTGGAATGCTAAATAGAGTTTGGACGATAGGCTCCGTGGGTCGTAAAGCCCGGAATACTCTGATCAAGTTAGATAATATCCAAATAGTCTAGTCGAACTAGTACAGTACATCGTACCTTTGAATCCAACAATATCCTTTAAGGTAATCCTTCTTTAGCAGTTGTCCGCCCACATTAATCAGGCTAGCCCTTTTGGTTGACATCGCTAAATCATTATGCATCATAACGCATCATCATCACCATAATCATCAAGCATATCATTGCCTCTCTGCATACTTCCAATTTGTAGGTTCTTCTGATAGAAATCCTTGACCCTTTCTGCATTATGTTTAATATTGAATCTTCTGCACTTGGGATAATCATAAGATTATCTCATTCCATCATATCATCATTATAGCATATCATTGAATTGGGATAATTATGGGATTATCCTAGTTCATCATATTTTTCTCCTCTTACTTAGAATCCTCTTCTCCTAATTGATCTGCGGTGTAATTAGATTCATCTTCTTTCTGCATTCTCCTCACCTCTCTGCTTCTATTCTTCCCTCTTCTCTATCTGGTTAATTTGCTAGGTTAATTGGTATGGTTGGTTGTTGTAAGCATTAGGCTGGTATTTGGTTGTGGGCGATCTTGCTCAGCTTGTGATAGCTTTGGGGTTATGCTTGGTTGGAGTTTGGGTAACCCTACTAGATTATTGCGAGCCGTGGGTGTTTACCTTCGTGTGAAAATATATTTCTGAGGTAGGTTAGTCGCTTGTGATGCTGAGGGCCACGATAGTGATTAGAGTGTAGTTAGTAGTCATTGGGACTGGGGTGTAGTTATAGTCTTAGCACTCCTTTGCTCGAGATATGTATGTATAATTATAGTATAATTACATATAATCGTTGGACTAGTTATGTGCCTATTTGATACCTATTAGGCATCCTGTATATATTTAGATATATATATTGTTTAACGTTAGATATTATTATGTCCTATTATCATTATTATATCCATCTTATTGGTTAGTATAATCGTTTAGCTATTCTTGGGAGTTAGTGAGCTCGTTGTTTGCTCACTCTCGTATCCCCCTTTCAGTTGCAGGTTATTTCAGGTTTTAGTGGCTTCTGTGGTGATCTTTGGGGAGCTGAGCTGAAGGCTCATTCTTCTGTTATTACTGTCAGGCTTGCTGCGTAGAGGTTTCTAGAATCTTACATTTAGATATTGCTATCTTAGTCTTCTGCTGTTTCTGCTTTTCCTTATTACTCTGTTGTGATTCTATTGTGAATGACTGGGCAAGAATTTTTCTGCGGCTCGGCTGTTCGTGGGGCGAATCTTTGGATTCCCCGACTTGCATATCCTCGAATCCCAGTAATTGGTCTAGCTACCGATTATTGGATTTTGGGGCGCGACAGACTTGGTATTAGAGCTTTAGGTTAACTCTTATCTCGGTGTCTAGGACTCATATATTGAGTTATTCTTAGAGCGAGTTAGGACGATTCCTTGGTGTCCCGTATTTTTATTCGTATGTTTGGTTAGAGATTTGATCTCTTGAGACCTTCTGCGTGTAGGCTTCTAGCATAGGTCTAGTGTGTAGGCTTTTACTTTAGATTTAGAGGACTCAAGATGTTTATCTTGAATCCTTAGAATGGTGTTTGATTAGCTTCTAGTGGTAGTGGTTTCCCTGTTTGTTTTGGTGTTGGGTTTCGACTTCGGATTTGTGATTTTACGCTATTTGGACGACGTTATGTTTGCCGTCGTAGTAGTTTTGACGCGTGTTCCATTTTAGTGTTTCTCTAATCAGTTTTCGGGTATTTGCTCTTAATCGAATCCAGATCGATCTGGATATTGGATCTGATCGTTTGGATTGGTTTTCATTATTTACTGAATGCATCGTTTTAGCCGATTATTTCCATTTTTTGTATCGTGGACCTGACCTCATAGCAGGCGTGTTATAAGACTGGGGATCGTGTGCACATCAGATTTTGACTTTGTTCATATAGGGAAAGGGACATCATATTCCACTTTCCCCTTATGTTTTTGGCATTCTTAATCTATTTGTTTTTATAATCAAACTATATATATTTTCATACAAATTATATATTAATATATTTTAACCATATTCTATGATAGGTTATTTTTGCTATAATGTCGTGTACCTGGACGGGGAGTTCAGGGGCTTTCTATTTTTTATCGACCTTGTGTAACCGCTAGTACGATATGGTTACACATAACATTTGAAATATATTATACTATACTTAAGTGGCTATTTTAAATTTTAGGACAAAATTCTTGTAAAGAGGGTAGATTGTAATGTCCCGGATTTTTGGGTTATTTATTTTATTTATTATTAACTATTTTTATTACTATTCCTCCATATTAAGTTCCGCGCATATATTCCGCATGTACTTTTTCATCCTTTATGCATCAATTTATTCCTTTCGGCAGGTTTTGTATGTTTGATTCCTTTTATCTAGTTTCGGTGGTACGGTAGTTATTCGGAGGAGGAGGTGGCATTGAGGCCTTGGGAACCCCTAGATGGGTTGGTGGTGGTGTTTGTTTGTTGTGTTTGTGGTTTGGTGTGGTTCCGGTGAGCCGTTGGATTGGCTGATAGGTTTTCGGAGTTTTTTGACCAAAGATTCATTTTCAGGGGTTTAGGCATTTTGGTGGCCGTGAGGCGGTGGAGGTGGTGTTTATACCTTGGGAAACCTTTGTTGGGTTTGTAGTAGTATTTTTCTGAACTGACCAGTTCTGCTCGAGCAGAACCCTCTCTGTTCGAACAAGATCTTCCTCTATTCGAACAGGACCTTATCTTATCTGTTCGAATAGGATCCTCCTTAAACAGTTAGATTTTTTCCTAAATTGCTCTGTTCGGACAGAACCTTCTTTGTTCGAATAGGATTTTCCCTTTGTTCGAACAGGGCCTTCTCTATTCGAATAGGATTCCTCATGAGCTGTTAAGTTTCTTCGCTGACCCTTTTTATTCGAGCAAGACTTCCTCTATTCGAATAGGATCTTCTCTGTTCGAATAAGAATATCCCTATTCGAACAGAGGCGCGCTTTATATATATCCTCTATTTTCCTTACTTCCTCTTTCTTCACTACTAACTCACTCTCTCTCTCCTCTCCCCTAACCATTCCCCTCTCCTCCTTACTGTTGATCCAATCTTCCCCATCTATTTCGGATTCTTCGCCGTGTTTTACCGCGATCATCCCTCCTCTCCTTGGTGAGTTATTCTCGATTCCCTTTCCGTCAATTCAATTTGATTCGGCGCAGGGTTTTATTTCTAGTGTTTATGATTGTGGGGGATTGTTTGGGTTCGGATTGTTGGTTATTTGGGGCTTGCGGCGTTTGCGATTATCGCAGGTATTGGGTTTGATTGTGGGTTGTGATTGTTGCAGGATTTTGGTATTCGGTGGTGGTGATTGGTTGGGTTGCGTGCGATGTCTGTGGCATTGCGGTTGAGTTGTCATGCGATTCGGGTGATTTGTTCCAATTTCGGCTTTGGTGGATACCCTCAGTTTTAGGGTTTGTGATCGTGGGGTGATTTTAGGGTTTGTGGTTATTGGCTTTTTGTTGATTTACGGAGTTGTGATGGTTGTAGGTGTTGGGTTTGACGGTGGTGGTGTTGTTTGGGTCGTTGCGATGGCCGCAGTATTGCGGTTGGGTTGTTCCGTGATTTGGGCGGCATGTCCCCTTCCGTCATCTAGGAGGCAGCGAGACAGCATGGCTCAGTGAGGTACGAAGCTGAGCCAGGTGGTTTATGAAGTTGTACGTCACTTGAGATGTTGGAATGAGGCTGAAAACTCCTGTTGAATCCGACTCCTGTACACCCATCTTGGAGACCCATGTACATGATTTGGTGATTGTGATGCAGTTCAGTTATTGGGGATTTTTAACTACTTGTTGGATACTTGTAGGTCATCCCATTAGTACTAGTCTGTGTTGACAACTAAAGTACTGTAGCACTTGATGGTGATCTATTTGCTTTGAGGAATCTTAAAGAGTGATGCTGTTTAGATGTCGAGACAGTTAGGTTGCTACTTCATCTTGGTTTAGATGGTACAACTGAGTCACAGGTGGGCATCTGTGTTAGTTGTTGTTACCACGCTCGCAGGCAGGTGGCTATTTAATTGTGTGTTGGCTGTGTTGACAGTAGTTGTATTTCAGTCTTTAGGATTTTTGCTCGCATCCATAGATAATATATTCTCCTTTTCTTACTGCGATTGGATACATAAATAACTCCGTCTCGGCTAACCCTCGAAAGGTTCTAGGATGTCCTTAATCGGGTTAAAATAGTAGGTGAGTTGGCACTGGCACTATTATACCTGTTCACCCATTCGGGAGTGTGGGATGGTATTTGACAGAGACGGAATTGTGCGAACTTAGTCCTCGTTGAGATTGTAATTCTTTGAAATGCTAAATAGCAGTTGTCAGCGTACTTTAGTCAGGAGGGCTAGCCCTTTGGGTTGACATCGCTAAATTATTTTGCATCATAACGCATCATCATCATCATCATCATCATGCATATCATTGCCTCTCTGCATACTTCCAATTCGTAGGTTCTTTTGATAGAAATCCTTAACCCTTTCTGCATTATGTCTAATATGGAATCTTCTGCACTTGGGATAATCATAAGATTATCTCATTCCATCATATCATCATCATAACATATCATTGCATTAGATAATTATCGGATTATCCTAGTTCATCATATTCTTCTCCTCTTATTTGAATTCCTCTTCTCCTAATTGATTTGCGGTGTAATTAGATTCATCTTCTTTTTGCATACTCCTCTCCACTCTACATTTATTCTTCCCTCTTCTGTATCTGTTTAATTTTTTAGGTTAATTGGTCGGATTGGTTGTTATGAGCATTAGGCTAGTATTTTGTTGTGGGCGATCTCGCTTAGCTTGTGATAACTTCGGGTTTGTGCCTGGTTTGGGTTTGGGTAACCCTACTGGATTATTGTGAGCCGAGGGTGTTTGCCCTCATGTGTGATTGTATTTTTGAGGTAGGTTAGTCGCTTGTAATACTGAAGGCCATGGTAGTGATTAGAGTGTAGTTAGTAGTCCTTGGGACTGGGGTGTAGTTATAGTCTTTGCACTCCTTTGCTCGAGATTTGTATGTATAATTATAGTATAGTTACATATAATCATTGGACTAGTTATGTACCTATTAAATACCTATTAGGCATCCTGTATATATTTAGATATATATATTGTTTATCGTTAGATATAATTATATCATATTATCATTATTATATCTATTTCATTGGTTAGTATAGTCGTTTAGCTATTGTTGGGAGTTAGTGAGCTCATTGTTTGCTCACTCTCGCATCCCCCTTTTAGTGGCAGGATGTTCCAGGTTTAAGTTGCTGCTGTGGTGATCTTTGGGGAGCAAAACGGGTGGCTCATTCTCCAGTTATTATTGTCGGGCTTACTGCGTAGAGGTTTGTAGAATCTTACGTTTAGATATTCTTATCTTAGTCTTCCGTTGTTTATGCTTTTCCTTATTACTCTGTTGTAATACTATTGAGAATGACTGGGCCAAAATTTGTCTACGGCTCGGTTGTTCGTGGGGCGAATCTTTGGATTCCCCGACCTGCACATCCTCGAATCTTAGTAATTGGTCTAGCTACCGATTACTGGAATTTGGGACGTGACAAATCTATCCTACTGGAGTTGTTGAGTAGTCTAATCTGCTACAGTAATAAGAACAGTAATAAGAGGGAAGATTCCCCCCTAAATATACTACCAACCTTAAAAATTAAAGCTTCTTCTTCTTATTCTTATTATTCTTCTTTTTTAACGGCAAAGCTTCTACAAAAATCAAAGCACGTTCTCCTTGATGTACTATTTTTCTCATTCATGTGCCAAGTCTTCCAAATATCGATCTGCATTCGCTAAAGTCTTTACACAGAGGTCATTGAGGAGGAAAAGATCGTCATTATCATATGTTATTCTCATTTCCAAAGGCCGTTGTTATCCTTCTCTTCGACTGTTGAAGTAACCATTGTAATAAATATTATCTCTAACTCTGTATCTATCATCTCTAACTGTGTATCCACATCACGATTTGTCCATTTATCTTTAAAAAAAATGTTATGCAAGATGATACAATTTGTACATAATCAATTTTTTTTGCCTTTTTAATAATTTGTCTTATGCTACTATATCACCAAAATTGTTCATTGATATCATTTATTTTAGGATTCCTATTATTTGTTCGAGGGATTGCTGAAGGTCAGTTTTTTATCATTTTTCTCATTTGTTTTTTGCTACTTTATCACCGAATTGGTTTATTTATATCATTTGCTTCAAGGTTGAATGGAGTTCAGCTTTACACTATTGCTCATTTTGGTGGGGATATTGTACGTCCAAAGATCGGATCAATCGTTAGTTATGTTGGAGAAAGTACGAAACTTACCTCACTAAGAGAGTACTCCTCATATGAAGATTTCGTTACACTCCTTGAAGAAATAAGCAAAATCCGTCGTGAGGACTGTAAGTTGTACAACTTCATCCATGGTTGTGCATGTTCAATTTCATTAGTCTAGGACTTTACCGTAATGACCAATATGCATAAAACTAATCTCGGCACACCTATTCATATATGGATTGTTAATGACCTTAGGGTACCTCCCCAAAATACCCAAAACTTTATTTCTGACTTCTGTTCTTCTGGTAAAGGGTTGCCCACCACCACAGATACTAGTTTAGGTAAATGCTTGTCCACCACCAAAGCGGGGGGACCTTTACATCATAACTCATTTCCTGATCCTGAACCTGAATACAGGGGTTACCCTGAAGTAGACGGTAGAGGGCTTGATCCATGCAGGTTTGGACCTTTTGTGGATGATGATGATGTTCCTCAATCAAATGATTCTTTTGAAACTATCCGTACTGATGTTCCTCTCTCAAATGAATCTAGTATTCCTCAATCAAATGTTCATCTCTCAAATGAACTTGTGTTAACTAATGTTCCACAATCAAATGAACATTTTCAAACTATCCCTACTAATGTTCCCCTTTCAAATGAATCTTGAATTCTTCAATCAAGTATTCATCTCTCAAATGAATCTGTGTTAACTAATGTTCATCCTTCAAATGAACCTATGTTAACTAATGTTCCTCTTTCAATTGAACCAGAACCTATCATTGGACAAACTGAAACTTCAGGTAAGTTTGCAGAATTTGTCATTTGTGCACTTTGCTTTAACATTTCTTATTCAATTTTTATCATGCTAAGTAGAATATTTATCATTTGTTCAGCTGAATTTCGGTTTGAGCCATAGCCCGAACAAGTGAAAGATCTCATAGATTTTTGGTTTAAATCTGCTGCATACACGGAGGATCCCTATGACTTCAGTAAAGAGTTTAACATTGGTGATCTATATCGAGATTGGATTAAACTAAAGAATCACATAAGAGCTTATGCAGTTGTAAACAAGTTCAATCTCGAATATAAAATCGTGGAACGTTGCAAAGGTCATAAATGCTCTTGGCGGATTTATACGATAAGGTTGCTCGATTCTGCCCTATTTAGAGTAAGTACTTAATGCTTTGTGCATACTTACATCCGAGTAGAAGCTAAAGGTGGGAACACGTATAAGGCAACGTCTAGTTGATGGGTTGCTTCTATAATCAAGCAAAAACTACGAAAAGACCCAAACTACAAGCCTTCCAGAATTATTGATGATATGCAAATTTATCACAATATTAATGTAAGATACAATCTTGCCTGGTGTGCGAAAGAAAAAACCCACGCTGAGGTATCATCACTCTATATGTCATTTGTTCCCCCATACAAATAATTTATACAACATTGTTTATCATTTTTTCGCATATCATTTGGTCGACTCACAATGTCATTTGTACTTGCCATACAAGTCATTTGTACAACAATGTTTATCATTTGTCTGCTCTATAATTTTATTTGATCTATGTAATTATTTCAGATGTGATGGAGCTTTGAGCACGCATACTAACTCCTTACGAGCTACTTTGCGGAAGTACGGTTGGTCGACCCAGATTTTGTATTTGACATACAAACTACTAGTTGCAAGTATAAGTGATTCACAAGGTGTTTTTGGTGCTTTGGTCCCCCAAAAAAAACTTATAAACTATTGAGACCAGTTGTTGTGATTGACAATTTTTTTTTAAAAGGAGATATTGTGGGACTCTACTAACAACCATCGCCATTGACCTAAGTAATCATATTTTTCCACTTGCAATTTCGATAATAGACTCGAAAACCCCCGAAAGTTGGACATACTTCCTGAAGATGTTTGGGTTTAATTTTCACGGTTATGACACTAGATTCGTCGTCATCTCTGACAGAAACCCCAGAATTATTAATATTGTACCCAAGGTGTTTCCATTTACAATCCATACGTTTTGCGCTTTCCACATATCTAACAACATTAAAACTACCCTCGAAAGCATGAGGATCGCATTTAGGATGGCAGCAGAGGCCCTAACCGGTATTGATTTCAATAAACACATGAATGCTATACAAAATACAGATCCAGTGGGTCTTCAATAAATTCTAGGTATTCCCAAGGAAACATGGTTTAATCTATACATTCCAATGAGTAGGTACGTTGTCACTCTGTATTACTCAACTTAACATTTGCTATAAGAAAAATAGTCATTGTAACTCTATTTACATTCTTATTTGTCATTTTTTCCCATTATTTCTCATTAGTTCTTTATTATTCCATTTACAGTTGTATGATCACATTTGTCATATCTTTATGCTCATTTGGCATTTGACTTTTATGGTTTCTCATTTTTTCAGATACAGAGTCACTTACACAAATCATGTCGAGAGTTGGAATAACATTATTTTGAAAGTAAGAGATCTCCCTATCCATGTGTTTATTGAGGAATTGCATAAAATCTATTTGAAAATGTCCTACACGTATAGGGAGGAAGCTGAGAAGAGTCAAGCTCGCTTAACGCCATGGGCTACGGATCACTATGAAAGTAGAAAGTTTGTGGCAGATTCACTAACCTGCAGGGCTCGTTCATCACATTACCATTTTTAGATGACTAGTTATGGCAGAACCGATTCTGCAAATATTGATGATAGTACTTGTTCTTGTCGTTGGTGGCAAACGATGGGTATACCCTGTGAACACAGAGTACGCGCTTTGGGTCTTGCTAATACTGATCCAACTACATGTGTCTATGAGTACTTCACAAATAATTTATACAAGGCTTTTTATGAACCTTTATGGATTTCTATAAAATGAATTGAGCAGTGGGAAATTTTAAAAACTGATCCACGTGTTCGTACTCCTATTCCAACAGTTCGAACCGGTCATCCTCACACGTAAAGGAAGAGAAGGAAAAAAAATGCCCGGTCTTGTTACCAAACTCAGATTTTGTAGTAAATGTCGAAAAAATGGACATAATCATCGTTCTTGAAAGCTTCTGCCAATCCCATCCGACGACAATACACTTCCGACAAAGGCACCGTCTTACAATAATCACTGAGCAACCTACAATCCCAGATAAAGATGTTGCAATCAGTTTAAACTGATGATTTTGGGTACTCTATGTATTATTTGCTTGAATGACCTTTATCGTCAGTGTTGGAAAAAGTCATCATTTGCCTAAAAGAGAAATTCTCATTTGTCAGTTTCCATTGTATAATTATTTAGCACCGAACTGTCATTTGTGCAAGGAAAATTTATCATTAGTTTGTTTGTATGATCTCATTGTTTGCTTCTGAATTATCATTTGTGGACGAATACTTTCTCATTTGATTATTTCCATGATATTATTGCTTAATTCGAAACTGTCATTTGCTCTCAAAGAATTTCCCATTCGTTGGTTTCTATTATATCATTGCGCGACAAAAAAATTTCATCATTATTTTCTTACAGAGCTGTGATTGTTTTGCTTGCCACATACCAAACGAAAACTATTACTTAACAGCAAAAAGCAAACAAAATAGCACCAAACAAAGCATCTTTTTATTCATACAAAGGCAAATTACTAGTTACCGCAAAAAATGAACAAATGAAACGCCAAAAAAACAAATGTTCACAACTTCTACTGATCGCGTTCTGCGCATTCCAGATCACGCTTCAAAGCCTGAATCTTTTGTTCTAGACAGCTAATCTTAGAAGTTGACTCTTCCCACAGTTTCTTATGCTCATCCCGATTCAACTTTACGGCGCAGAGCTGATCTTCCAAGAAGCACATATGGAACTTGAACTCTTCAAAATACTGACCTTTCTTTGTTATAGTTTGATGCAGTTCATCCTGGATATAATCGAACGCTCCTAATTTCACCTTGAAGTCTTCGTAATGCTCTTTCAGCATTTGTACCTTCTCACCGGAGACATCCTTCTCCATTAGACATAGTCTATTCAATTTGTATGGAGTGTTCGAAGAGACATGGCTAACTCGAGTGGAGTGCGACATTTTTCTTTAGAAGCTGAAAAGAGTTTAGGGTTTAGGGTTTGAATAGTTGATGAGTAGAAAATAGTTTATTTGAACTTAAAACTTTTATAAGGAGAGATAAATACATTGGAAAGGGGGACGCGTGTCAGGGATTACCCGTTGTTTAGGGTAAAAGTTATTATTACTTGGTTCGGCGCCGTTGTTTCTTGTTATACACGTAAGTAATATAAGTATTTAATCTGAGTTGTCTAATCAATTATTGTCACGCCCCAAAATCTAATAATCGGTAGTTAGACCAATTTCTGAGATTCGAGGATGTGCAGGTCGGGGAATCCAAAGATTCACCCCATGAATAACCGAGCCGTAGACAAATTCTGGCCCAGTCATTCACAATAGTATCACAACAGAGTAATAAGGAAAAACAGAAACAACAGAATACTAAGATAATAATATCTAAACGTAAGATTCTACAAACCTCTATGCAGCAAGCCTGACAGTAATAACTAGAGAATGAGCCTCCAGCTCAACTCTCCAAAGATCACCACAGCAGTAACTAAAACTTAAAATGACCTGCAATTAAAATGGGGATGCGAGAGTGAGCAAACAACGAGCTCACTAACTCCCAAGAATAGCTAAACGATTACTAACCAATGAGATGGATATAATAATGATAATAGGATATAATAATATCTAACGATAAACAATATATATATCTAAATATATACAGGATGCCTAATAGGTATCTAATAGGTACATCACTAGTCTAATGATTATATGTAACTATACTATAATTATGCATACACATCACGAGCAAAGGAGTGCTAAGACTATAACTACACTCCAGTCCCAAGGACTACTAATTACACTCTAATCACTACCGTGGCCCTCAACGCCACAAGCGACTAACCTACCTCAGAAATACAATCACACACGAAGGTAAACACCCTCGGCTCACAATAATCCAACAAGGTTACCCAAACCCCAACCAGGCACAACCCCAAAGCTATCAAAAGCTGAGCGAGATTGCCCACAACCAAATACCAGCCTAAGGCTCACAGCAACCAATCAGATTAATTAACATAAGAAATTAACCAGCTACAGAAGAGGGAGGAATAGATGCAGAGAAGAGAGAAGTATGAGGAAGGAAGATGAATCTAATTGCACTACAAATCAATTTGGAGAAGAGGAATTCAAATAAGAGGAGAAGAATATGATGAACAAGGATAATACCATAATTATCCCAATGCAATGATATGTTTATGATGATGATATGATGGAATGAGATAATCTTATGATTATCCCAAGTGCAGAAAATTCTATATTAAACATAATGCAGAAAGGGTTAAGGATTCCAATCAGAAGAACCTATAAATTGGAAGTATGCAGAGATGTAATGATATGCTTAATGATGATGCTTTATAATGCAGAATGATTTAGCGATGTTAACCCAAAGGGCTATCCCCCATGACTAAAGTGGGCTAACAACTGCTAAAGAAGGATTACCTTAAAGGATATTGTTGGATACAAGGGTACGATGTACTACACTAGCTCGACCAGACTATGAGGATATTATCTCACTTGATCAGAGTGTTCCGGGCTTTGCGACCCATGAAGCCTATCGTCCAAACTCTATTTAGCATTCCAAGGAATTTCAACCTCAACGAGGACTAAGTTTGCACCATTCCGACTCTGTCTCATACCATCCCACACTCCCGAATGGGTGAACAGGTATAATAGTGCCAGTGCCAACTCACCTACTATTTTAACCCAATTAAGGACATCCTAGAACTTTTAGAGGGTTAGCCGAGACAGAGTTATTTATGTATCCAATCGCAGTAAGATAAGGAGAATATTTTATCTATGGATGCGAGCAAAATTCTTAAAGACTGAAATACAACTACTGTCAACACAACCAATACACAAACAGATAACCACCTGCCTGCGAGCGTGGCAACCACAACTAACGCAGATGCCCACCTGTGACTCAGTTGTACCATCTAAACCTAGATGAAACAGCAACTTAACCGTCACGACATCTAAACAACATCAGTCTCTAAGATTCCACAAAGCAATAAGATCACCATCAAGTACTACAGTATTCTAGCTGTCAACATAGACTAGTACTCATGGGATGACCTACAAGTAGTCAACAATCCTCAATAACTGAACTGCATCACAATCCCCTAATCATGTACATGGGTCTCCAACATGGATGTACAAGAATCGGATTCAACAGGAGGTTTCAGCCGTATTCCAACATCTCGAGTGATGTACAACTTCATAAACCACCTGGCTAGCCGCGTACCTCACTGAGCCATGCTATCTCGCTGCCTCCTAGATGACAGAAGGGAACACAGCCCTAACGGCCTCATCCCGGGGATGGAAGGCTTACGAGCATGCACTATTAGCTCTAAGAATAATGAGGACAATAAGTGTCACAACACGATAAGCAAACAATCATAAGGAAAACTATCAGAAGTTTAACATCCAGGACCAACCACCATGGACAAGCCGTCTGCTCACCACCAACTACTAACAGTCCAGGAGATTCCACACTCCCACAGGGAATCTTACACTCCAACCAACCACCAATCACAACGAAAGTGCTCAAGGACCAGGCCTCGAGAACACAGAGTACACCTAGGCTAATCCTAGGACAAATCAAAACAATAGCAGGTAAGAGGATGAGCTCCGATTCAATGACCATGTCTTACTGAAGCTATGTCGCCCCAAGACTACCCGGAACTAAGTCCAGTAACCTAAACTAACCAAGGTGCTACACTATAAGGTGAAAACTATAGTGTCTGAACTACACTATCTCAGAGAAATGGCGGCTAAACCACAGCCATCCATACATCTCCACTAATAGCCAAACCTAGTTAGCAGTGACTTGAAACAAGCTAGGCACCCTAATAACTAGCCAACAATACCATACTCAATATATTATATATATATATATATATATATATATATATATATATATATATATATTCCACACTCAATATATATATATATATAGCAACACTGAGGTGTTGCAACACACTAAGAAATGACTTGTTCTCAACCTCCACGAAGAAAATATTTGTGATAACCATCCTTAATGAAATCGGTCTAAGAGGAATCTCAGAAGTCATCGTCACATCGACGACAACTACCTCCTCTGGCTAATCATAGCCTACGGATTCTATATAGTAACTAACTCACATTATTGCGGGTTTTACTAACTTATAAAGCCCTTAAATACTCTCGTCTAAGGTAATACTAAACGGATATCCAGTAAAGTGTCTTGAGCAATTAACCCACATACTAACCTAGTCACATATATAATATACTAAACTATGCATTTCTATAACTCGTGAATCAACAAAATAATCTAGTTATTCAGGAAGATAAAAATTGCCTGTAACCCATTGCAATGCTCCTACAGAATCAATCCGAGCAAGCAACCCGAAGCTCCAATGACAGCATCCCGCAGACATGCCACCCGAATCACAGAATAACCCAACCGCTATACCGCTGCCATCGTAACAACCCAAACAACACTACCACCATCAAACCCAACACCGGCAACCATCACAACTCCATAAATCAACAAAAACCCAATAACCACAAACCCTAAAATCACCCCACGATCACAAACCCTAAAACGGAGGGTTTCCACCACAATCGAAATCGGAACAAATCACCCGAATCGCAGGACAACTCAACCGCAATGCCATAGACATTGCACACAACCCAACCAATCACTACCACCGAACACCCAAATCCTCCATCAATCACAACCCACAATCAAACCTAATACCTGCGATAATCGCAAACCCCAAATCACCAATAATGCGAACCCAAACAAACCCCTATAAATACAAACCCTAGAAATTAAACCCTACGCCGAATCCAGAGGAATTGGCGGAAAGGGAATCAAAAATAACTCACCAAGGATAGGAGTGAAGATCGCGGCGAAGCTCAGCGAAAAATCTGAGAGCAACGGGGAAGATTGGATCAAGAGTAAGGTGGAGAGGGGAATGGTTAGGGGAGAGGAGAGAGATAGAGAGAGTAAATTTAGAGTGAAGACAGAGGAAGTGAGGAAAATAGAGGATCTATATAAAATGGACCTCTGTACGAATAGGGATATTCCTATTCTAACAGTGGAAGTCTTGTTCAAATAAAAAGGGTCAGCGAAGAAACTAAACAACTCAAGAAGAATCCTATTCGAACAGAGAAGGCCCTGTTCGAACAGAGGGAAAATCCTATTCAAGCAAAGAAGGTCCTGTCCTGTTCGAACAGAGCAACTCAGGGAAAAATATAACAGTTTAAGGAGGATCCTATTCGAACAGATAAGGTCATGTTCGAATAGCGGAAGATCTTGTTCGAATAGAAAAGGTCCTGTTCGAACAGAACTGGTCTGTTCAGAAAAAGAAGATTCCAGAAAGCTTAACGGCCAACCCCGGACACCCCTGAATCAAACCAAACCACCAACATCACCACACAAACGCTATTACAAACCCAACAAAGGTTTCCCACGGTATAAATACCACCTCCACCGCCTCACGGCCACCAAAACGCCTAAACCCCCGAAAATGAATCTTTTATCGGAAAACTCCGAAAGCCTATCGGCCACTCCAACGGCTCACCGGAACCACACCAAACCAAAAACACATCAGAAAAACATCACTACCAACCCATCTAGGGGTTCCTAAGGCCACAACGCCACCTCCTCCTCCGAATAACCACCGTACCACCGAAACTACATAAAAGGAATCTAACATACAAAACCTGCCGAAAGAAATAAATGGATGCATAATGGATGAAAAAGTACATGCAGAATATATACGGAATATATGTGTGGAACTTAACATGGTGGAATAATAATAATAATACTTAATAATAAATAAAAAAATAACCCCAAAATCTGGGACATAACAATTATCATTACTTGTCACATCAATTTGTCATATGTTGAAGATAAGTTCACATTTGTTGTTAACCTATATATCATTATATCTTTCTTAAACTGCCATTTTTTAACAATAATTTATCATTTGTCTATTCAAATGTTATTACCCATTTTGTTAAGTTCAACATTTATCTACCATTGTTCATGGAGTCTTTATCATTGGTTTGGATCCCTTATATCATTTATTTCTGATGGAACTTCCCTAATGAAAAAACAAAACAAAATTAGACAAATGTTCATGCAAGGGAAATAATAATAACAAAAAAAAAAAAAAACTAAAAACTACCCAAATGTTCACAACTCTTTACTTGAGAAATTTTGGTCACATTCCATAGCCGTCATCTTCTGCTCGAGACAGCTAATTTTACAGGCCGACTCCTCCCATAATTTCTTATGCTTATCCTGGTTAAACATTAGAGCGCATAACTGATCTTCCAAGAAGCAGATAAGGAACTTGAACCCTTTAGAACGCTTTTTTTTCTTTTATATAATTTTATCCAGTTCTTCATCTATTTCATCGAGTTCTCCAAATTTCTCCTTGAACTCTTCGTAATGTTCTTTCAGCAGTTGCGCCTTCTCACCGGTGACATCCTTCTCCATTAGGCAAATCCTATTCAGCGTGAAGAGACGTTTGTCAGCCTGATCTTCCTTAATCCCTACCGCCTCAAACCAATCTTGAAGGGTACTGGAAGAGGCACGGCTAAATCGAGTGAAGTGGGAGTACGACATTTCTTGAGAATTTTTAAAGACTTGAGGTTAGAGCTTCTTTAGTTTAGGGTTTTTTTTTATACTTGGGAGAATTAAGACTTTGAATCACGTGTGGCAAGGTTTAGGGCTTAGTGTTTAGAGTGGCGGGAACCACGTGGATGTTTTGGTTAGATAACTTGTTGTAAACGTAATCAAAGTTGACTTTAAGAATGACTTGTCACATCATCTGTAAAGGCAAGAATCTGTCGGCTTTAAAGCAGGAGATATGGCATTTCTTGTGACCAAGGGTATCATCGTGATGTGTTAATTTTCATTTCTTTATAAATAACTTGTCATAACCTTATACTAAATAACCTGTACACTTACTTCCAGTTCTCAAACATTACATACTTCCCTACCAACGATGTATTCCTTTATTTGCTGGTGTGGTAAAAATTGTGATCTTCGTCTATAATGCACAAACCTCAACCCTAACCGTTGGTTTTGTCAATGCGCTTACAAAATTGGTGGGTATGGTTTATGGGAGTGGGTAGATGAAGTAAAAAGATGCGATTATGGCCTGATTTACAGAGTCTCTAAACTGCCTGGTAGGAGATTCTACCATTGCCCACAATACCATTGTCAGTTTAAAACATGGTTTCGAGAATTCTCTAAGCCCGATGATTCTAAAAGGCCACAATCGTCAACGACGGAAGACATTACAAATTCTGGCCAAGGGAGTAATCAGATCTCAATACTATTACATCTGAAATTTACACTCAACTAAGGATCTCAGAGGTCAGAACGGAGATGCTGCAAGATTTTTTGTCCAAGTTAAAATCTCTAGATCTTAATAAGTAGAGAAATATATAGGAGTGAAGTGTAATATGCCTTATCTTTAGTGACGTTAATTTCTGGCATTAGGATGTTAAGCTCTTAAGGATCAAATGCTAAATCATATATAGTAAATGATAACATTTTAATAATACCATACAATTTATGGATTATAAATGACAAACACCTTAAAACAAATGACAAATCTCTTATTGTTGGATGACATCTATTTCATTAAATAATAAATTCATTTCCAATGTTTTTTATTTCTAATGGGTTTCGTCAGCATTAAATACTACTGCGTTTGAATTCATTTTGTCATTGGGATTTGGAACTCAGTATTAAATATTATTGTGGTTTGCAGTGCTATGGTATAAATACTGATATGGTTTATTCAGCAAGTACTTCTTTATTCTTTATTTAATCTTGTACAACTATTATGTATCTACTCTGTGAAAAAGATGGTGACCACCAGATGCCATACGTACGAGGCTAGGGTTCTTGCCAAGATGCAAGAGTTGCGGCTTCGATACTTTGGGACCTAGTACCTTGAACTTCCTACTCTTATTCCAGTGCATTCTACCTTCCATGGGATGAAGTATAAACAGGTGGAAGAGACGGATGACGATTATTATCAAATGCAACGCTTTTACTATATGGTGACGTCAGAGTAGGGGTGGAGAATTGGTCTGCATCTTCTGGCAAAAGATGCTGTTACAGCGGTGGATAAAGCAGCTGGTATGCGTCTGATGATGTCTTATCGTTACCCTGAGTAGGATTAGAGGAAGAGACGGTGGTGGTGGGGGGGGTTACGGAGGAGGAGACGTGGTGGTGGTAGGGAAAACCAACTACTAACACCACCAACGAGTGTATAACCTGATATAAATTGATATAATATAAATTGAAAGTTGTACAATATTCGAGCTAATGAAAGTTTCTTTTGTTTGTGGCTAGTCTGTATAGTTAGATTATAATTAATTTTTTATTTTTTATGTATGTTTTGACATTTGTTATCATAGATTTGTCATTTGTTATATATGATTTGACATTTGTAATCAGAGATTTGACTTCATTTGTCATTTGTTATATATGATTTAGCATTTGTTATCAGAGATATTTCATTTGTTACCTGTGATTTGGCATTTGCAACCCCAAGTCTTAATACTCCAACCCCTCCATCTTCCTCCATAATTTATCTCTCTCTCTCTCACTCTCTCAAGTCTCAAGACTCTCAACAATGTCAAATTTCCTTCCATTAACTTCCCCAACAACAAACTATAGTAATAGTGATGAGGTAGAGGAACCAGCCGACTACACTTTGGAAGGTGGTGGTGGTGATGATGATGATGATGATGATGATGATGATGATGATGATGATGATGGTGATGATGCGGATGATGAAGATGAAGATAAAGATGAAGAACCTCCTCCTCCTGAGGAGGAGGTTCTATTAGGTTTTTTTAGTTTTGGCTTTTTAGAGAGAATTTTTTTGGGAAGAAGCCTAGAAATAGACATTTTTGGGGGTTTTTTTTTAGGGATTTTATGATGATGAATGTTGATGAATGATAATGTTGAATGTTGAATGTAATTAATTTAGTTTTTGAATCTTTTTATTTATATTTTGTTTCGATATATTTTTTAGTTTGAATCTTTAGTTGACTATGATTTGTATGATAGTAGACAACATTTTCCATAATTTGTCATTTGTTATAGATTTGGCATTTGTAATAACAGATTTGTCATTTGTTTTCTTAAAAGCAATCATTCGTTACATATTATTTGTTTTGAAGATAGACAGTATTTGATGTAAGTGAATGGTCGATTTGGTTCAAATGAATTGTGATTGTTTTTAAGTAGACAACATGTGTTCAGTTGTCTACTTAAAAACACGATTATTCATTTATAAGACAGGATTTTTTATTTTTTGACTATTATTTTTTATTTTTTTACTATGATTTGTCATATGCTATATATAATTTACCATTTGTTAACTATCTATGGTCTATTGGTTCTTTGAACATTTGTATTGTGTTTGTATAATAGTAGACTTCATTTGAACTTAAAAAAAATTAGGTATCAATAATTTGTCATTTGTTAGCCATTATTTGTAATTTGTTATAAATAATTTGTCATTTGTTAGCCATTATTTGTCATTTGTTATAAATAATTTGTCATTTGTTAACTATGTATGGTCTATTTGGTTCTTTGAACATTTGTATTGTGTTTGTATGATAGTAGACTTCATTTGAACTTAAAAAAATTTGGTATTAATAATATGTCATTTGTTAGCCATAATTTGTCATTTGTTAATTATCTATGGTCTATTTGGTTTTTTGAACATTTGTATTGTGTTTGTTTGTTAGTAGACTTCATTTGAACTAAAAAAAATGATTTGTCATTTGTTGACTATGATTTGTCATTTGTTATATATAATTTGTCATTTGTTAACTAACAAATGTTCAAAGAACCAAATAGACCATAGATAGTTAACAAATAACAAATTATTGCTAACAAATGACAAATCATGGCTAACAAATGACAAACTATTGATACCTAATTTTTTTAAGTTTAAATGAAGTCTACTAACAAATAAACACAATACAAATGCTCAAAGAACCAAATAGACCATAGGTTGTTAACAAATTACAAATCATGGCTAACAAATAACAAATTATTGATACCTAATTTTTTTAAGTTCAAATAAAGTCTACTATCATACAAACACAATAAAATGTTCAAAGAACCAAATAGACCATAGATAGTTAATAAATGACAAATTATTGGTTATAAATGACAAATAATGGTTAACAAATGGCAAATTACTGATAACTAATTTTTTTAAGTTCAAATGAAGTCTACTATCATATAAACACAATACAAATGTTCAAAGAACTAAATAGACCATAGATAGTTAACAAATGATATATTATTGGTAACAAATGACAAATCAAAGTCAACAGTTAACAAATTGTTTTTTTTTAGTACAAATATTGTCTATTATCATACAAACACAATTTAAATGTTTAAATAACCAAATAGACCATTATTAGTTAACAAATGATAAATTATATATAACAAATAGCAAATCATAGTTAACAAATGAATAATCGTGTTTTTAAGAACACATGTTGTCTACTTAAAAACAATCACAATTCATTTGAACCAAATCGGCCATTAACTTACATAATATGCCGTCTATCTACAAAATAAATAATATATAACGAATGATTGTTTTTAAGATAGCAAATAACAAATCTCAGATTATAAATGCCAAATCATATAATACTAATGACACATCAATGATAACAAATGCCAAATCGATGATAACAAATGTCAAATCATACATAAGAAATGAAAAATTAATAATTACCCAACTATACAGACTAGCCACTCTAACAAATATGTAGTATACGAATGATAAAGAAGATATAAAAAATGAGAAAGATTATATAAATGAATGATATTACTTATTTATAACTTTACAAAATTACATAAATTATACAACAAAATGGATGCAAAAGTTTTAAAATCTCCTCCGGCTCAACTCTCAGCCTCAGTATCTCATAAGCAATTGTGTAACAGCATTCATTACCGTCTATCAGATTTAGAAATTTTATTCCCCTTAGGAGATTGTCCATAAAGACAAGCATATAGACCCCGCAGTCATTACCATTTAGCTATATTGGACATTTCCCAAAATGAGTTGTCCATTTGGAGTTTAGGCCATAATCTTTTACTTCTGAACTAGTAAGTGGACTACTGCGATCGGCAAAATCTCTCCATATCAACATTTTTAGGAGGATCGTTGATATGTGATCTTCAATAAGCTAGGGTCTAGGAGATAACTTCTTCTTCTTCTGTGCATTTGTAATTTTCGAATCCACCATTAAATCGTAGATGCATATTTTTCTTGCCTTAAAGGACACAACACAAAGAACCCAGTGGCAGTCATTGATATTCCAGGGAATGAGTATTAATTTTGAATTAGCCACTTTTAAATCTCCTCGATGGATGTAATTATAAAATATACGATCCCATTGCATAAATGTAATATGTTCCCAAATTGATTTCTTCTTTAGTTCCACACCTTTTGGAGAGGACATATTACGAGTCTAGACATTGAAACCCTGCCAATATATTAACAGGCAAAGATATCTGACAGTACAATCCTTTCATTATCTGGGCGGGCACGATATTGTGTGTCAAACTATTGAATCGGGGATTTAGTGTACACATCAATGACCTGAACAGGAAAATAAATGGCAAATTAGATAACAAAAATAATAATGTTTAATATTACAAATGACAACAAAGGCCAAACTAATGATAAAGTGAAAACAAATAAATGACAGATTATGTAAAAACAAATGGTAGAGACTCTTGTACAAATGACAGAGAAAAAGAAATAAATGATATAAATACCTCATTGTCTAACCATTGATTTGGATATAAGATGTAGAGAACGTTAAGGTAAACAGTTTCTTTACCTATCCTAATATAGGTACTCCTGTTGTCCATCTTAACTTCAGGAGATAATTCATCTTTCCTCAGTGACCAGACTTGGTCCACCTAGATTTTCTCATCCTGGGAGATGTGTCTTTGAATAAAATATTCTAATAATACTCTCGGAGGAAGCTCATCAAGGTGAGCATGCAATTGGTTCATTTGACAAGCCATTTTGTAGGCTCTTTCATTCATTTCCTCTTCAGTTAGTGCATGCCTCTTCTTTAAGGTGATATCCACTTCTGACTCCATTAAAACAAGCTAGAACAAATATGTCAATATAAGAAAATTAAATATAAATGTGTCTATTACATGAGATTGAGTAATACACTAGTTGTTTGGTTTAAAAGTACTTCATACATTAGTCTGGTAAACAGCCATTTCTTTTATTACTTGGTCAGGGTCTGGTTTATTCTGTAAATTTCCATCATCATCATCCTTGCCTTCAACCACCTCCTCTTTATTATATTCTACCTCATTTTTACTCTCTTTACTCTGTAAATAAATAGACTACAAATAATAAGAGTGATTCAAGATATGAGAAAATAAATAGAAGAAAATGAGAAGTTACCAGCAAAGAAATGATAAGTTACCTGACTTGCTTCACCAACATCTTCCTTCTGGTGGGAGATTACTTCTTCAGTTTATGTAACCTCTATAGTATGTTCCTCGACAGATACAACAGTTGTTTGGTCTGCACTATCCTATAAATAAACATACTACAAGTGATAAGAGTGATACAAGATATGGGAAAATAAAAGAAAAAAAGGAGAAGTTACCAGCAAAGAACAAATAAGTTACCTGACTAGCTTTATCTTCAGTTTTTTCAACCTCCAGAGTTTGTTCCTCGACAATATAGCAGTTGTTTGGTCAATACTAGCTTATAAATAAACAGACTACAAATTATAAGAGTGATACAAGATATGGTAAAATAACATAAGAAAATGAGAAGTAAACGTCAAACAAATGATAAGTTACCTGATAAGCTTCACAGATAACTTCCTCCTGGTTGAAGAATACTATATCAGTTTTTGCTACCTCTACAACCACCACAGTTTGTGCAACAAAGGTTAAAAAAGAAACAAATTAAAATAAAATGGTATGGATAGGTCAATACATAACTTGAGGTTATGAATCCTCTTCTTCAGCAAATACCTCATCTTTTTTTTATAATACACCACTACAGTTGGTGGTTCTGAATCCTCTTCTTCAGCAACTTGAGGTTGCTCTTCTTCAGATTTAACTTTCTCCTCGACATTTTTTTTTTTATCATTATCTTTTTCGCCGCCCTTTTTCCACTTCACATATAACAAATAAAATGAACAAAGACATCAGAAGAAATGAAAGTTCTGGAAAAGGGAATGACAAAAACAACCTCATAAATGCCAAAATATTATGAACAAATAATAGACTTCTGAGGAAATGGCAAATTGCATAAAGTAAATGCCAATATTTTAACACACAAATGTCAAATAAAATCATATCAATGATAAGAAGTAGTAAACGGATGATACCTCTAGAAGATCACCACCATATTCAGATGATATCGCTTTGAAATTTACTTCCCTCCCAACTTCAACATCATCATCTACTATTAAATCATTTACCACCTCCAATCGCTCTCCAAGCGCAACTTGTTGAAGTAAATTTTTGGCAGTTGATTAAATATTCTCAAGTTCTGGGAATTCCACCAGTCTTTTCCATGGTACTTTATTAGCCAAGCCCTTCTTGGGGATTAAGGTTTTCAATTGGATCAATGGGACATAATTAAATTGGTCATCAGTAAAAACTTCATTCTTTAAGCCTTCAACCTTTTTCTTCTTGTTGGGTACATCAGCTTCTTCAGCCTTCTTCTGCTATTCTCCCTTACCTTTTGTTGTTTTCGGCTCTGCCTTCTTCCTTTTCCTATCATCTTTCTTATTACCTCCTTCCCGCTTGCGTTTCGCAGTTTTCTCAGGAGTAGAGAACTGGTACTGCCCAAGGAGGGGAGCATCTCCAAGTGGTAGAGTACTGTCTCCCACTATAGACATCGAAATTCATTCCAATATTTTACCATGGCTATGCAACAATTTGCCATGATCATCCAACTTCAGAAACAGTTTGCCATGCTCCTCCAACTGGGAGCATACCCTAACTACTACAGCTCCAAACTCAGTGGCAGAAGAACTACTACCTATTACAGGTATACCGACTGCAGGTGCAACAACTGCAGGTGCACCGGCTGTAGGTGCACCGATTGCAGGTGCTTCGATTTGATATTTCTAAAATATTCAAACCGATGACGATGATAAAGGGAAACTTGAAAATTATAGAAAATAATCCAACAATGATAATAAGCATATAACAAATGACAAAAAAGGACTTCCCAAGGACAGAAACATAAAATAAATGACAAATCTAAGCAAATAAAATGATACGAAACATAAATTAAATGACAAAGAAGCAATAAAATGAATCAATCATACAAAGAATGGAAGATTACCATGGCCTCTTGTACAAGACCTTGCTGCATGTCAGTCTCAGACGGCTTCATAGCATTACCAACAATTGGGGGTGAGCAAGTCATTGTTTTTAAACATCACAATTTGGCGACGCTTAAAGGATGTCATCCTCCACCCTTGTAGCTTAGGGAACAAATGTATGGATTCCTCTTTTCTTAGAAACTTTAGGCTAGGAATAAAAAGGAAAGTCCATATCATCAACACCCAGGTACATTTGTGCAATGATAAAGCTTTATCGGATTTTTTACCAGCGGCCGATCGATAATGAGTAAACTCCACTATTTGACTCCATAAGAAATTATAGACTTGCTCACCCCAGGAAAATCTGTTGAACTGATCAAGATCATCTACCAGATCAATATACTTTACCCAAACGTTTCTTCCCTTGTTCGGGAGGATAAAGGATAGTATAATTTTTAACAAATTTAATCGAAGAATATCTTCTGCAAAACGAAATAACACAATGTAATGATAAGAACCTTAGAATATAATGAGCCAAAAATGGCAAATATAATACAAATATTGGAGGGGTGAGAATTATAATGTAGGACGGTGATAAAAAAAGAGAAAACAAATGACAAATTAGAGCCTTACCTTGATGTCTTTCCAATTTTGCCTGTTTTAAAGCATCATTAATTTCCTTCAACCCATATGTATTCTTCTTCTTGGGGAATCGCCTCATTCTGAAATTTGTTATATGCTCAGGATCAACAAATAAGAACTCATTTGCAATAGGAGAGACATGTAGCCCCATAATCAGGCAAACATGAATGGGTTTCATCTGAATTATCGTCTCCCCAAATTGGAACATCATTTCACTAAGATGACGATCGAATATTTCTGCAACCAAAGTCGACATCGTCACTATTGGATCAATCAGAAGTAAGGGTACAAAAATGGTGGCACAAAAAGCACCCTTCTACTCTTCAGGCAGAGCTGTAAACATTTTGTAAAGTCCCAGACCTGTACACCGAGAGGTGTAATTTTTAGCATTCGAGGTACCCTTCTTGGCCCCACGCTCCTGTGTTTGGTTCTCCTCGTCAACTTGTTCATTCACTTCCTTATCAGACTTCATTGTGGAAGAAGAAGAAAACATAGACTTTGATCAAACACCTGGTAGGTAGTAGTCACACAGATGATTTGCTACTAATATGACACTGAAATCACACACACACACACAGATAATTTGCCAATGATTTTTGAGAAAATGATTTGTGCGACTAAGACAGTTTTTACGCCCGTCAATCACACACACGATTTGCAGAAATGGGACGGTTTTTGCGGTCTTTACAGTGGTCGTGCAACTTGAGAAAGTGTTTGAGGAATAGGAATGGTTTTTGGAGCCAAAAGTTAAACTAACTCCCGTGAATCGTACGTTTTACCTAACCGTAGAAAACATTAAACAAATGCCAAATAATATAACTGATGGTGACAGAGTCTGCATGAGCCAATATAACTGATGTTTAAGCGCATGATAAATCGGTTACAACAAATGATAAGAAATGCATGTAATGGTGTCACAAAATAGTAAGGACGCGTGTAGATTAAGGAACGATTATAATTGGACACGTGGCGTGATAATAATATTTTTAAATGATTTGAACTTTTTTTAGTATTAATTATGAAGTGACATTTGAACTAGTGGAGCCCACGACCTTACCAGTTGTAGTGACTCAGATTTTTTATTATTTATTTTAATTTTATTATTATCATTTTATTATGCATCCATTACTGTTCATCGTGCATTTTCATATTATTACATTTATAAGGGTTTACGTTTTTCGTTTCGGTGGTTTCCGTGGTTGTTGGGCGGAGGAGGTTGAGTAGTATTTTAGGGAGCTTGTGGTGGGTTTGGTAGAGGTGTGTATGTTGTTTTTAGTGTGGTTGTGTGGTCCAGGGGAATCTTTTGTAGATTTTCTAAGTTTTCTAAGTTTTTAGCAGTTTTTGCCAGTTGTATTCGAACAGACTTGTTTCTGTTCAAATATGTTTCTTTCTATTCAGTTATATTCGAACAGACTTGTCTTTGTTCGAATATATTTATTCCTGTTTCTTTGTATTCGAACAAACTTATTCCTGTTCGAATAGACTCCTGCCTGTTTCACTTTGTTCGAACAACTTTTTTTTTTGTTCGAATAAGATATATGTTCTGTTGATTTCCATCCATTTTGTTCTGTTCGAACAAGCCCTTTTCTGTTCGAATAGACTTCTACCTGCTTTGTTTTGCTCGAACAAGAATATATCCTGTTCGAACATATACGTGTTTTAACGACTAGTTTGGGTCTTATCTTGTGATTCTTGGCCGTTGATCCCTTCATCGAGATGAGTGTTGGTTTTAGGGTTTTATTACCCATTTTATTTTTTCTCTCTCTCACTTATACTCTCTCTCTCTCTCACTATCCCAATTGGAATCTTCTCTCCCATTATTTGCCGATTCGTCTCATTTTCTTGTCGAGCTCAGTCGCACATTCCTTCGGTGAGTAATTTCCCTATTCCTTTCCTTATTGTTAATTCAATTTTAGCTTTGGTTGGAACCCTTGTAGCTTAGGTTGTTTTAGGGTTTCGTGATTTGGGTGTTTGTTGAGATTGCGGAGTTGTGGTTGTTGTAGGTGTTGGGTTGATTGCTGTTGATTGTGGTGTTGAGGTTGAGGTTGGTTGTTCTGTTGATTATTGGGTTATGGTTTGTCGTTTATCAGGCGAGTTTCCCTTCCTTGCTAAATCCCTTTACTAATTTAATCAGTGTTGATTTAGAGTGTTACTCTGGACAGCAAGGTGTTTGTGATATAGTTATAGTCTATATTGTATTCTTCGGTAGTTCTTATTTCAGTGCATCTTTTCCTATTGTTAGGCATCTAGAGTGGTGTTCTCTGTCATTTAGTAAGTTGTGCTTTTGCGTGGTATTCTCATGGCTTTGTCCTTAAACACTGTGTTTCAGTCTTCTAGAGATTGATGCTATTTGGATATTGTGATAGGTGAATCACTGTTTGCATCTGTGTTAGGATTGTTTACCATTCTCTGAGGCAGGTGGCTATCCTATGTGTGTGTTGGCCTTGTTGGGGCTGTTGAGTTAGGATTGTTTACCCTTCTCTTTGGCAGGTGGTTATCCTATGTGTGTGTTGGCCGTGTGGCGGCTGTTGGGTTTTGATCCTTGCGATATGTTTGCAGTGTGGTTTTTTATATTCTTTTAACTTAACGGGGTCAGATACATAACAAAGCTCTACATCGGCTGACTCTCGATAGGACCTAGGATTCCTACATCGGGTTAAAATAGTATGTAAAGTTTAGGCGGGATACAATTAGATCCATTAACCATCCGGTAGTATGGGATGGTATGAGACAGTTTCCTTTGGTACCCGTCTTATCCTCCGTGAGGTTGAAATCCCTTAGAATAAGTAAAATAAAGTTTGGACGTTGGCTCTGTGGGTTGCAAAGCCCAGAACACTCTGATCAAGTAATAAATCCTAAGCGTGGTCGAGCTTGATACTAATCATACCCATTATATCCAATTGAGATTTCTTTAAGGTTATTATGCATTTGCGACTGATCAGCCCAATACATTTATTATAGGGTCTAGTCCATTGGTTCATCACATCATACGCATCAACATTAGGACAATTCAAGAATCATATCATATCACATATCACCATATCATATCATATCATACCATCGCATCATTATATTTCCATTCCTATTCCTCTTCCCTCTATTATTTCTCTTATATATTGCTATACCTTTAAATTTTCCATATCTCATTCACCTTCTCCTCTTTCTCTGCACCAATTTTATTAGTAAGTTATTTTAGCTTGGTTGGGTTATTATTGAGCCGTGGTTTTGTTCACTCTCGCTGTTCCCCCCCTTTTAGAGGCAGGGTAGTTGTTGGTTTTGCTGAGGGTTTTAGCCGTATTTGGAGCCAGTTTTGCAGCTGTAGATTCTGTTATGGTTTTAGTATTTCTTGTACGATTTTAGCTTTTGACGATGTACATTATCGAGATATTGTAATGATATTTCATATTGATATATATATATATATATATATATATATATATATATATATATTGCTTCCGTTTTATTCTTTTTACTCTGATGATATTGCTATAGTGAATGACTGAGCTATTTCCTATTAGCAAGGTTATTTGTGAGGGCGAATCTTTAGATTCCCCGACCTGCACGCCCTGGATGACATGGTTTTAGATATGCTCTAATTATTGGAATTTGGGGCGTGACACCTATTACCTTACCTATTGAGCCCATGGCCTAGAAACCTACTTTAATATTCAAGTAGTTTATATTTTTGGAAAAAATGGCAAAGTTGTATAAAACAAATGACAAAGAAGGCTAACCGAATGGGAAAGTTAAATAACACAAATGACAACAGTCTGCTAAAAATGACATAGATGTCTGAAAAATGCCAGAGTTGAACTAAATAAATGACATATTTTTGTTTGCAGCAGCCGCGCAGATGATTTTCCATCATTTGTTCTACGAATTGAGTACAGTCGAGTACCATCTACATGAGTTACGAGTGGCATCATTTCCTCCATGCCCAAGGAGTAGAGTACTAGTCTTTAATCAAATACTTAATAGGTAGCAGTCACACAGACGGTTTGGGACAAATAATTGGGACGGTTTTTGCAGTTGAGTGAGAAGAAGAAACTATTCGATGAATCGGGATCACTTTTGGCTCCAAAAACCAGACGAACTCTTGTGAACCGCAGGTGATACCTAACCATAAACGATGAGAAATAGTAACATAATTCGTGAAAGAGTCTGCCTTCTTATAAATAAGAAATCTGGTCAAAGGTAGGACAAAATGTACTAAAAAAAATGACAAATCGTTCGTGAGATGGTGACAATGTTAGCCTTCCTCGTACACGTTGCTTGATGTAATAGTTTTAAATGAGTTAAAGAATTTTTTAAAATATTTTATTAGTTTGGATGTGACATTTGTATTTGTGGAGCCCAAAAATAGGTGGTTGTCTGCTGTAATATTACAACTTTAGTAGGGGCAAATATGGTTTTTCCTCTTTCTATTATCGATTTTGGAATTTATTGTTCCCTGGGTCTGATTTTGTAAAGATGACAAAAATTAGTATTTATAATCATAATTTCCGGGAAAAATTTTCACTAATTATTTGTAAGAAATTTGTTGATCGATCCAGCATATGTATCTTTTTATATTTTTTTATTTTACCACATGCGTTGATATGCAATGTTAATAAAATTTGCAAATTTTGATAGGTCTTAAGAGATACCTGCGCTGCCAATAACTTTGGATCAGATTCCTCGGTTTGTTTTGAGAAGAATAGATAGATGACAAACCTAGGAGTAAGAGGTAAGAGAGAGCGAGAGGACGGTGGGGTTGAAGAAAAGGAAGAACAAGCTACTGAATTAATCAATGCTTTTTCTAATAACTGCGAACTTTATTATGGACCAACTCATATATACCATTGCTATGAGATTGATCTGGTTACCCTTAGCGAGCAAGGGAAGTGTGAAATTTATGTTAAACTAAAACAAAGTTTTAAGAATATCCCTGCATATACTACGATTACACCTTTGGCTGACACGATGGAAGTTTATTTTATTGGTGACCAATTTCGTGGTATTCACAATCCCGCTGTCTATGCTTATGATCTTGAAGATGAAGAGTTAAACATTGCCGCATCAGTTTTCGGGGGGATAGGCAAACGGGAAGACCCTATTCCCTTAGTCTTTGGTGGAAATATTTATCTTCTTGGAGGTTATTTTTGTAATGGAAAATTTTCTTCGGTTGCATCTAGTGAAGAAATGACACTGTGGGCTTTAGTGTACGAGCCCTTTGAAGATATGTGGTCACCTGTCAAAGTTCCACTCGAATAAACTACGCAATCTATGATCTATGGACTTGCTATTTCTAAGGAAAAAGTATTTTTTTTATAGTTATAGAAAAGGCATCTATACTATGACTTTGAAGGGGAAGGAAATTCACATGATCCACTCGCAACTAGACTTCATGGAGGTTGTCAACCACAGGCTACCTAAAAGCCGGTCGGAGGTGGAGGATTATTTTTGTCCTCCATTGGCCAAAGAAGCTGTTGCTATAGATAACATTGCATTTTATCAATATGACGCTTTCATAGGTGCCTGCGACTTTGTCACTGAGAAGTATTGCGCTATACATGGTTTGCAAAAACCATTCGTACGCGGTGATGGTAATTAAGGTTCATTTTTAGTTTATGGAGGGAAGAAAAGGCTGCGATTGATTTGGTTTGACTTATCCGATGTCAAAGATCGGATTTATATCCATTTCCAAAAACTACTAATCAACTAATCTCCTTACGTTAAAGGACCGACTGCCTTCAGATTGGTCAAGGAGGAGTACACAATGTCTTTAGCTTTTGGGGGTGTAATCTTTAAGTGTTTCTCTGCAAGATTTTTCATCTTTCCTGGTTTCTTTTAATAAATTTTATTACGCTTCTAACTCATCCATTTTCCTCTGCTCCTCTGATAGAGAGGGATTTTCTTGATAAGTAGGAGAAAATAGGTGAAAGCGCTCAAACTTTGTCTGATGAGGAGCCTGGCGCACCTATTCTTGATGATCTCATGACGCCAGTTTTAGAGCAAGATTCGGTATCAGCGTTGGACAAGCCAGATCTTGAAATTGCTTATCACGAGCTTTAGAAAGAACTACGCATTTGTAGATCGAGAATATCATTTTTGGAGGAGGAGCGTACAGCGAAAGCTTCCCCAGGTCTCTCGGGGTAAGGGTATTCTTCCCTTCCTGAGTATTAGGGTTTATAAACTACGTATTTATGTTAGTAGGGCAGAAATTTCTGGATAGTTACGTGATATTTTCCACGGAACATTCCCAATTCGTCATTTATTAGCAGTTTTATTTGATTCCTAGAAATGATGAACGCCATCTATACATTTTGAATATAATTAGCTCATTTTAACGTTTAACTTGAATTGCATATTTAATGGAGTTAGAAATATTGAAACTCTATGATTTTTTGTGAGGAGGATAAAGTCACGATTTTAAACGTTCTCGATGAATGGATTTGAGCTAAAAAATGTTTGAACCTATTTATTTGGCCATAGATCAACATATAGTAATTTTTACAAATTTGGGAACCCTGTCATACATATTTATATATATACATACAGGGGCGAAGCTAGGATTTGAGGTTTGAGGGGGGGGGGGGGGAACCCAAGATAATGTCAAATTAAAAATTAAAACCTATCTTGATTAACAATTTGATATATTTTTTAATCAAACTTATTATAAGAAATTTAAACCACTAATTTGATAGAAAATGGAAAAAAAATTCAAAAGATAAAAAAAGAAAAAAAAACTTATTAAGAATAGAACCTTATGTAAGGGGATCAATTTCAAGATTCTTAACCAATTGAGCTACTTCTATTTGATTTTAGAATGATGAAGAAGAAGAATTGCAGTATTATCATACTATTAATATTTTTTTCAAAAAAATTCTCACAACATAATTTATTTTTTTCCAAATTTCTTGAGGGGGGCGTTCGCCTCCCCTAAATCCACCCCTATATATATTCATTTTTTCTTCTTATGATGTGTATTCTTTCCTCGCCTTCTCGCAATATCTTTGGATATCTGTAAATATCTTCAAGCAGTTGATTATTCGTGTATATGTACAAGGCTTACAAGATACACTAACATTGTTTTGAAGTTGTGATATGAATTAACTGCTTACAATAATTACCTTCACCTTCTTTTATTTGATTTTGGCTCAGATGGGAATGATCACAAGTGAAGCATTACTAGCTAAAGGACGGACTACTGAAGGATGGTATGGTAAGTATGTAGATTGCAAAATTGAAATACTTCATAGTGTGTTTGTTAGATATACGCAATAATTATGTTCTGGATGTTTTTTCTTTCATATTATTTCATATAATCTCACAGTTGTCATTGACATCTTCCACCCATGCAATCATTAATTGATACTAGACTAGACTGCAGTATATAATTATGCTATAAAATTTTAGGATAGTATATAATTTTGTTTTCCAAGATTCACTAAGTTGAATTTGAAAGTAATGCTAGATAACGAGTGATCTAGTTGGTGATTTTTCGATAGCTCAATGCATAAATTCTATTTATCATTATGTTGGATTATCGCCACTTGAATTTATGTCTTTAGGAGTGTTGGAAGTTAGTTTATTCAGGTATCAAAACATGGGATAATGCATGTATTAAAGTATAGTTGGTTATGTAGTAGGCTAGTTAATGTGCTATACAAGTTGCCACTATGTTTTCCAGGAGTCCAGTATCCCTATAATCTACAATACGATTGAGAAGCTTTTAGTTAGTAGAGAAATACGAAGAACACTAAAAATTGGGAAAAATAAAGTTTAATTTCTTAAAGGAATGTCTTCTTCAGATCCTCCTGGATCATGGCTCTCCCCTTTAGGAGCCTTGAGCTCCTGCTCAAGCTAGAACTAGAGATGTAGGAATGTGGCACTACTCATTACTCTGTTGTACCACTTCGCCGTACGAGGTAGCTGACCCTTCTTCCCAACTCAAAACGAATCAAAACAAGCACATATCTTGCCTGGCAGCAACTTTTGGCGAAACATACCACACCCTTTAGGACCATCATATCCTGCAACATATCCTGATGTAACAAAAGGCTGTATCTACATAGAAACCAACATAGCATAAGTAGTTGGTAATAGGGGTCGAGATAACCTATCACCTAATTTATTGTCCACTCCCTTCATAAACTGGATAATCAAGGGAAATTGCTGGAGATACGACAGCCCCTTCATCTGGCAAGCTTGTTGTAGCTTGGACTGTGTAGCTAAAAACTAGAACGGTTTGTGATCAGTATGTACCACAACCTCCTCTTGCAACTTTCCCAAATTGGTTTGTTACCTAAAAAATGTTGTCATTGGAGACAACACTCGAGCCGACGTACCCTCCTAAACTGGTCGCACCAATAACACAAACTTGTCGTTCACATTAACCAACCGCTTCACCTGATTCACCGTTACCAAATTTGACGTAGTGACATAATCCTTACAAGCATTAATATGGAACTTTTTCCCTCCTTCACAAGACGATACTTACGGGCTTTATGGTAATGAATCCCATCTCGGTCCTAAAGATAAAGGTTACCCAAGATGACCTGGCACACATCCAAAGGAACCACCTCACACATCACCTCGTCAATAAAATTCTTAGAAATTTCAAACTTGAATGTACACTGCTTTGTGACTATCACATCCGCATCTTTCTGAAACCCCCCCAAACCATACGGCCTAAGATGAGTTGTAGTCGTCAAACCCATGTTCTTCACCAACGTCTCAGAAATCAAATTTTTCTGACTACCCGGATCCATAATGGCCTTGACTAAACTCTGTTTTACCTGAATACTGACATGAAAAAGCTCTTTTCGACTCTCTTCCTCGACAGCCAAAGTTCGCTGAAACATAAGCGTAAGCTTAAAATTCAGTTTATCTAAATCCGAAAGGTCGGCAACCTCAGTGGCTAGTAGATATTTCTCTTTATTGCCCTTCTCCTCCTTCTCTTTTGGCCTCTCCCTTATGCTCATTTTTCCAACTAGACTTGTACCCCGACTTGATCTTGTCATCTTCTTTGTCACTCTTCAAGTGCTTTCCTTCAATGGAAATTAACTTCATGGTAGCATCTTTGATATTGGCCACAGTAAAGAGCTTCAACTTTTTCCTAATGGACTCCAACAAACCCCCTGTGCACTTCATGAATACCTCATACTCGTCCACATCAATGTCCAAAACCAAAGTATTGTTATAGAACGTCGTAGTGTACTCTTGTACGGATTGCTCAAACTTTTGGCACAAATTATGCTATTTATACAATCTCTCTTGCTCATACCCAATCGGATAAAACTGCTTTCGCACTAAAATCGTGAACTCTTTCCAACCTAAATTTTCTACATCGTGGCGTTTTTGATAAGATTTCTACCACGTGAGTGCATGGCTTGCGAATTTCAATGTAGCAAAGCATATTTGTTGAGCATTAGAGTATTTGTAAACGGAAAAATAAGTTTCTAACCTATCTAACCAATTATCCAACTTCTGGGCATCTATCGAACTGTCGAATACCAAAATTTCAATCTTCCAACCAATACGAAGATTACGCAGATGATTCACGGACTTACCAATAACCGATCACTCCTCGTCGAATTCAGCAGCACTAAAATCAAAAAAAACTGGAACGTCCTCGTCACCTTCTACTTCCATAACCTCTTTCTTCTTCGAATAGCCTCGTCGTTTTACTGAAGTAGCATCCTTAGCGAGGTTCGTGAGACGCAACTGCTCCACTAACTCCCCTACCGTAGAAGTTAAAGCGGAAACTGTCATTTTCGAAACTGTGAGTCTCTCGTTAGGATCGCCCATCTCCAAATTTTCCTTCTTCTTCTAATTGGGTTTGCGATGGATCTTCAAAGAACTAACTAGCTTCTCCTTCGTTTGCTTGAGACGGTCGCGTGCAGAGACCATAAACAACAATTAATACCTGAAGATTGTAACTGGAAAATTGATACCACTTAATCCACAATACGATTAAGAAGCTTTTAGTTAGTAGAGAAACACGAAGAACACCAAAAATTGGGCAAAATAAAGCTTAATTGCTTAAAAGAAACGAAGTAGATTACAATGAATCACTCCAAAACCCTAGGTTTCTCTCAGAACTCTCTCTAGATCTAACATAAAAAAATACCCTAAAAACTAACCTAAGTACCCTTTATATACTCGGGAACTTAAAATACAAAAAGAAAGCATCTCGAGGAAAAATATCCATCAAAAATATAATCATCGCCTAAAGGAAAAAGGCTAAATCGCACCTCTGTTCGAACATAATAAGTTTCTGTTTGAATAAAATAAAATGTATTCGAATAGAATAAAAATCTATTCGAATAAAATACTTCAGGCAGAAATACCATAAATCTATTCGAATAGAAATAAATCTATTCGAATAGAATATCTCAGGCTGAAATCTATTCGAATAGAATTAAATCTATACGAATAGAATACCACAGAAAAGTAAACTTGAGAACTTCATGTCTTCTTCAGATCCATCTGAATCACGCTATAATTAGGAACTTCATTATAATAGTTGTTAATCAGGCTAATAAAGTGTGTTCTCAATTTACTTTAGGTCGTATCCAAGCAAAAGTTCGTGCATATTCTTGAAACTATATTATGGTTCTTCGCTTCCTACAACGGCGATTATCGCCGCTGCTTAATACTTGCTTTCCTCGTGTCTTTGCGTTTAACACTACAGTGGTCCTCTATATTTCTGCTATAGTTCACTGCTATTTACATTGATTTTTGTACAGCTTTAAGTTTAATTTAAGTTTCTCTCATGGATTAATCCCGTATAATCGTATAAGTTTCCAATCCATGGAGCATTTTCTAAAGTTAAGAATTTTTAAGTAGGAAGTGAATACAGTGATAATAATAATATCATCTAGATAAATTGTGTTTCTAGTTGTTTTGTTATGATATCAATCTGTATCTATCTCTGGATCATTGACTGATTATGCTTTTTGCTCCTTTTTTTTTTTACTAAAAATATGAAGCAAAAGAGTCAGACTCTTGTTATGATTACATTTGATCTAAATATTTCTCCATTTTTCTTGATTGCAAAGAAGTTGAAGTTGATAAGCTTTGCATTTTGAGGTTGTAAGCATTATCCACGAGTTGTTATTATGTAACGGGAAATCAGGAGTCTGGTGTGTAGCTGCAAGCTGGTAAATGGTATTTGTGGGTAGTTTATTTTTGCTTTGGTGTGGCACATGTGATCATAAGGCAAAAATATTAAGGGGTGGTGTGTAATGTATGCGATATGAAGGTGTAGGGTGTGATCAGTCAGCTGATTATGTCAAATGTCAAGTTTGGGCCCGAAAATTATTCAAGGCCTGATATGCTCCACAGATGATGTTTTTTTTATCTAGGAGGATCTGACGTAGACCTGAAGGTTTTAAAGTTTATATTCGAACAGACTTGTTTCTGCTCGACTACATTTCTGCTTGATGGGTTTTATTCGAACAGACTTGTTTCTATTCGAATACAAATCAGCCTGCTCAGTTTTATTCGAATACAAATTAAGTGTATTTGAATACACCTTTGTTTATTCGAACAGAAACTTGTTATGTTCGAACAGAGGTACGATTCAACGTTTTTCCTTTTGGTGGTGGTTAATATTTTGAGCAGTATTTTGCCTCGAGATGCGTTACTTTTAGGGTTTTTAGGTTCCCTAGTATATAAAGGAGACCTAGGTTTTTTTTTTTTTTATGTTAGATCTAAAGAGAAGTTCTAAGGAAGAAGCTTAGGGTTTGTAGCCTATTTCATTGTAATTATTGATTAATGAAATTGAATCTCTTTTTTTTCCATCGAATACTTTTCTACTAATGCAGACGTCTCAATCGTATTATGGATTAAGTGGCATTAGATTTCCAGTTTTGATTCTCAGGGGTTTAATTGTAGTGTATGGTCTCTACACGTTACCGTCTCAAGCAAACGAAGGAGAAGCTCGTGAGTCCGTTGAAAATCCATTGCAAACCTAATTCGAAGAAGAAGGACGATTTGGAGATGGGTGATCCCAACGAGATAATCACGGTTTTGGAAAGGACAGTTTTCACCCTAATTTCCACTGTAGGGGAGTTAGTCGGGCAATTACGTCTCACAAACCTCGCATTGGGTTCTATTTCGGCGAGTCGGCGAATCCGTTCAAAAATGAAAGGGGTTATGGAGGTGGATGGGGACGAGGACGTTCCGGTATTTGATGATTTTAGTGATCCTGATTTCGTCAAGGAGCGCCCAGGTTCTAGTAAGTCAACGAATCTTTTGCGTAATCTTCGTATTATTTTTGAGATTCATGTTTTTTATGGTTCCGTCGATGCCGAGAAATTAGATAATTGGTTAGATAGGTTGGAGACCTATTTTTCCATTGATAAATATTCAAACGCTCAGAAGATTTGCTTCTCTTCTTTGAAATTTACAAGTCACTCACTAAAGTGGTGGAAATCCTATCGAAAATGGCATGATGTCGGACGTCTGAGTTGGAAGGAATTCAAGGTTTTGGTGAAGAAGCAATTCTATCCGATTGGGTATGAACAGGAGCGGTGGTATAAATGGCATAATTTGTACCAAAAGTTTGGGCAATCCGTACAATAATTCACTACAGAATTTCATAACCAAGCGTTGGTATTGGATGTTGACGTGGATGAGTGCGATGTGTTCATGAAGTATACGGAGGGTTTATTGGAGTCTATTAGAAGAGAATTAAAGCTCTTCAAGGTAGAAAATATTGAGGGTGCTACCATAAACGCAATTTCCATTGAAGGCAAATACTTGAAGAACGATAAGAAAAATGACAAAAACAAGTCAGGGTACAAGGCTAATTGGAAGTTTGACCGGAAAGGGGAGTCCAAAGGAGAGGGGTCTTCATTCAAAGGGACTATCTGTAGTCATTGCAAGGTTAATGGGCACAATTCTGATATATGATGGAAACTTCACCCGGAGCATCGGCCGAAGGAAGGGAAGGGTAAGAAAGAGAAACGTGCACTAGCCGCAGCGATTATGGATCTTCTTGATTTAGATAAGCCAAATCATAAGCTTACTCTAATGTTCAAGCAACCTCTAGTTATCGACGAGGCGAGATGGGAAGAGCTTTTCTTTTTCAGCATTCAAGTAAAGCATAGCTTAGTCGAGGCCATCATTGATCCGGGTAGTCAGAAGAACTTAATTTCTAAGGCGGTGGTAAAGAAGATGGGTTTGGCTACTGTGGCTCATCCTAAGCCGTATGGTTTGGGCTGGATTCAGAAAGACGCAGAGTTGAAGATCACTAAGCAGTGTACGTTCAAGATTGTGATTACTTATAAGTTTATTGACGAAGTGACATGCGAGGTGGTTCCGTTGGACGTGTGCCAAGTCATCTTGGGTAACCCTTATCTTTGGGACCGAGATGCAATCTTTTACCGTCGTGCTCGCAAGTATCGTTTGGTGAAGGATGGGACTGAGTTTCATATTAATGCATGCAAGGAACATATCACTACCAGTAATTTGGTAACGGCGACTCAGGCGAAGAGGTTGGTTAATGCGAGTGGCAAATTTTTTTTATTGTTGGTGTGATAGGATCAAGAGGGTTCGTCGGCCACAGTATTGCCTACTTTGACAATGTCTCCCAAGCAACAAACCAATATAGGGGAGTTACAAGAAGAGTATGAAGACTTGTTTCTGGGCATATAAGGGATGCCGCACAAGAGGGATGTGGAGCATGATATCACCTTGATGAATGGTGAGCCACTACCCAATGTTGGGTTATATCAGACTTCTATTATAGAGTCTGATGTGATCAAGAAACAGGTACATGAACTCCTAGAGCAAGGAGTTATAAATCCAAGTAGCTCACCTTGTGGTTCGCCGGTGTTATTGGTGCCGAAAAAGGATGGGTCTTGGAGGATGTGTGTTGATTATCAGGCGTTGAACAAGATTACGGTGAAGAATCGTTATCCGTTTCTACGGATTGACGAGCTTTTAGATGAGTTGCAGACAGCTCAGTTTTTCACCAAATTGGATCTTAAGTCGGGTTACCATCAAATTAGAATATGGGAGGATACCTGGAAGACAGCGTTCAAAACCAAACAGGGATTATTCAAGTGGTTAGTGATGCCTTTTGGGTTATGCAATGCTCTGGCGACATTTATGCGGCTAATGAATGAAGTGCTTTGTAAGTTTATTGATGATTTTGTAATTATATATTTGGATGATATCTTGATATATAGTCGTACATGGGAGGAGCATCTTGGGCATTTACGCAAAGTGTTGGGCGTGTTGCGATCACAATACCTTTTTCTGAATGGGAAAAAGTACGAGTTTGGGAAACGAGAGCTGGTCTATTTGGGTTTTATTGTTGGTGGCGACAAGCTTAAGGTCGATCCAAAAAAGGTCTCGTCATTACTAATTGGCCTAGACCCACCACAGTGGCAGAAGTGAGGAGTTTTATAGGTTCTTGTCAGTACTTACGGAAATTTATTCGATATTTTTTTCAAATTGCCGTACCGTTACATTCTTTGACGAAGACCAGAGTACAATTTATGTGGGAAGAGCACAACGAGAAGTCGTTTTTGTTACTTAAGCAGAAGATTACGGATGCACCATTGTTAGCATTTCCTAATTTGCTACGGCCTTTTGAGGTCGAGACAGATGCGTCAGATTATGTATTGGGGGCAATTCTTTTACAGGATGGGAAGCCGGTTGCTTACCATTCTGAGATGTTTACAAAAGCAGTATGCAACTATCCTACCAACGACAAGGAGTTCCATGCGTTATATCAATCAGTGAAGCATTGGCGGAGTTACTTATTGGGGAAGGAGGTTGTGGTACATTCTGATCACAAAGCGCTACAGTTCTTATCTACGCAGTCCAAGCTTCAGCAAGCTCACCATATGAAGTAGATGTCGTACCTTCAGCAGTTTACCTTATTGATCAAGTATAAGAAAGGAGTAGATAACAAGATGGCTGATATGTTATCTCGGCCCCCATTACTAACTATTTCCACTTTGTTGGTAGTTATGCAGATCCAGCCGATTGTTCCTTCTGAGTACGTTTAGGGTATGTTAACGACAAGGAGCTCAATGTGATTCATGAGAAGTTTCTATAGGGAAAGACTTGTGAGTATGATCAGAAGGATGGTTTGATTTACAGGGGCAGTCTACTATGTATTCCTGAGGGTGGAGACCGTTTGCAGTGGATTCGAGAGGCACATTATTCCCGGGTGGCAGGTCATTTTGAAGTTGAGAAGACTCGTCTAAATTTATGGCATTATGTCTATTGGCCGAAGATGCAGGTGGATGTGGCTCGTGTGGTTCGTGGTTGCGTGTTATGCAACACGTCGAAGCCTTCCAATAGGAAGATTGGACTATACTTACCATTGCCAGTTCCTAATCGACCTTGGGAGAGCATTTCGATGAATTTTATGGGTGGTTTGCCCATAACCAGGTGTAAGGATGACTATTTTTTGTGGTGGTGAATCGATTCAGCAAGATGATTATTCTTATTCCATGCCAGAAGACAGTCACGGGGGAAGGAGCAGCGCGATTATTTTTCAGAGACGTCTGGAGGTATTTCGGGCTCCCTTATTCTATTATTTCTGATAGGGATAGCCACTTTTTGGGGCATTTCTGGAGATTTTTATGGGGGATGATGGACACTAAGTTGAAGAGACATACCGTTTTTCATCCGCAGACAAACGGGCAAGCATAGGTTGTTAACCGCACTTTGGTACATTTATTACAGGGATTCCATTATAAGCATCCTATGACTTGGGATGAGCATTTACCGTATCTTTAGTGTGCGTTCAACCGGGCAATTCATGGTTCCACATTGAAGTCTCCTTTTGAGGTTTGTTTGGGGTACTTGCCACAAAGTCCTTTTGATTTGGCGTTTAGTCTTGGCAACAAGACGGTGTCAAGAAAGGAGGAAGGTGAGCAGGTTAAAGCTCAGAATTTCATTGAGAAGATCAGCAAGGTTCATGAGGTAGTTGAAGCTCAGTTGAATAAGACTCAAGCGAAGTATAAGGCTCGTCACAACAAACATCGGGTTGAGTGCACTTTTCTTAAGGGCGACCTCGTTTGGTTGTATTTGGGTGAGGAACGGTTTAAGGGGGAAGGTAAGAAGCTCAAACCTATCCATTATGGTCCATTTTTGATACTCAAGAAGATTAGTAACAATGCATTCCAGTTGGATTTGCCACCTTTCATGAAGATGTATTCGGTGATTAATACCGAGCATTTGAAGTTGTTTGAGCCGTCTCTTCTGGATGAAAACTCTGAAGTCAATACTCACCTACCGTCAGTTGATGACTTATGGATGGAAAGAGAAGATCCATTGCCGGAGGATGGTATTCTAGAAAGGAAGGTACATAATACGAGATAGGGTACTATTGATTCGTTCCGAGTGGGAAAGAAGGGCCAGCTACCGAGTAAGTTGAACTGGTACAACAGGGAATTAGGCATCGCCGTATTCCCACATTTCTAGTTCTAGCTTGAGTAGGACCTCAAGGCTCCTAAAGGGGGGAGCCATGACCCAAGAGGATCTAACGAAGACATGAAGGTTTTCAAGTTTCTATTCGAACAGACTTGTTTCTCTTCGAATACATTTCTGCCTGATGGGCTTTATTCGAACAGACTTGTTTCTATTCGAATACATTTCTGCCTGATGGGTTTTATTCGAACAGACTTGTTTCTGTTCAAATACATTTCTGCCTGATGGGTTTTATTCGAATAGACTTGTTTCTATTCGAATACAAATCAGCCTGTTCTGTTTTATTTGAATACAAATTAACTATATTCGAATACACCTTTGTTTATTCAAACATAAACTTGTTATGTTCGAACAGAGGTGCGATTTAGCCCTTTTCCTTTTGGCGGTGGTTAATATTTTGAGCGGTGTTTTAAGGTTCCCTAGTATATAAAGGGGACCTAGGTTATTTTCTTTTCTATGTTGGATCTAAAGAGAAGTTCTAAGGATGAAGCTTAGGGTTTAGAGTTTATTTCATTATAGTTATTGATTAATGCAATCGAATCTCTTATTTTTCCCATCGAATTTGGCATTCTTCATACTTTTCTACTAGCACAGGCTTCTCAATCGTATTGTGGATTATTTTCTTTCTTTTTTGAAACTCTCATTGTCGTGTTGTGTATTTTTGGGCATGTGGAATTGTGCATCAAATGCTTAGTATTCTAAACACAGTACCCAGTCATTTGAGATGGACACTATGTGTATTGTGGAAAGTCGCGGCTTGTATTGAGAAATTTCCACGGTATGTATTGCTAAGAAGTTGACTCGTGATGATTAGTTAAAGATTTGAATCTGGAGTTGTCGGAGATGTGGACGAGTATGTTGGTCTCGATATTATAAGTTTTCATTATTTTTCAAGGATGGTAATGATTCGAAGTTGGATAGTTGTATTTAGTATTTTTCTCATGGGTTTGATGGTGTCATGTTTGGTACCTTGCTCATGCCTTATTTTCTCTTAGGCTGCTTTATTCCCTAGACCTTGTTTTACCTTAATATATTACATTAGATTATAATATTAAGATTGTAGTAAGGATGTTCTTGAACCCTTGGGTATGGGGCATAGAGAAGGGTGATGAAGATTAGTGAAAGTTTTGGTAAAGGGGTAAAAATTGAAGTTGGATTTGGTAACAATATGAGATTTTGAGAGGATTAGAGGCTCCTTCAGTCCTTGCTTAAATATTGATCCTTTCGTTATTCTTCTTATCATACAGTCATAAGTGTGTAGTACAAGAGATGATGATCTTGGGTCATATTTGTATGTTTTGGAATTTTGAATTTAATTGAAATTTGAATGATAGAGAAATGGACCATGTAACTTTGCTTTTGCATAAGCTGACTAGAGTTCATCATCATTTGGGGAAGTGGATAAAATGGTTTGGCAGACCGTGGTTGAGAGTTATTGATCATCTTATTTTTTCGCCCTTTCAGGGAGAGTATTTAAATTAAATTATTTGCTGGGGTTGGCAGACCGTTGCCGCATTTAAAAATCTTAAGGAACTTTTAACAAATTTGAAAACAGGAAATGATAGGTCACGGGGTCGTCTCCACGTCACCCACGATGGTCGTTCTTTACGTCGCAAGACATCTTTTAAAATTAAATTTAGTAAAATTGTAGTTTATTTATTTACTTAGGAGGATAGTCTCCACTAGCTTAATTTTAGGGGAGAATAAAAGATTCTCATCCTATATATATGGATGGAGAGTTAGGGTTTGATAGTACTATGAATTTGCGAGAATAGGCTTAGCCTTGTAAAGATAATTAGTGAGATTCAAGGGAGTGATTTTTACAGTAAACTTTGAGATCGATTAATAAAAGGGAGTTTATTTTAATTTTTGTTTAATGGCTTCCTCCAAAATTAGTTAAATCTAAAATGCATATCGATTGTTAAGTGGTATATACTTTTATTCACAAATGATGTCACTCACATTAGATAGATCTTGACTAGGGCCTTTAGAAGAACTACTAGAGAGATAAAAGCTTAATCAACCTCCTCTCAGAGATAAAGTAAAGGGTATAAAATGTATACATATCAATATGTATATATCCAGATATTCTTCATATTCAACATGTCTTCAAGGCGATTATGTAAATTGTGGCGTATAGTGGATTAATTTTAATGAAATTTGAGGCAACACCCTTTGAGTAAGATGAATATAGAGAGTTAACCTTTGGAAGTCTTTTTATTTTTAACACTTTTTTTTGCAAGAATATTGAGTTGGCTGATAAAGCCATAGAATTTTTTAAGTCGACCTTCAGCTTGTTCGACCTTGATACGGTATGCATTGTCTTCACACCTCTAAACATTAATAAATTTCCACCATTTTGGTGTAATAGGATTGTATGCCTAACAAACTTATATTTCTAATGCTTGCAGGATTCAATGCAAACCAGATAAAAAAGCTTGATATCACATAGTAAGATCTTACATTAGCTTTTACACTTGAACGTAGTTCTTTTAACTTCTGAAGTCTAATTTAGCTTACGAAGTTTGCAAATTGTTTCTGCCATTTTCCCACTGCAGTGGGGAGAATTCTTGTCCATGAGAAGATGAGTTACCATTGGAGGATATTCTTTGGCTTATATTTCTTTTATTTATGTAATTGTCTAAGATATTGTGATAATAAATTGTGCATTGTTATATAATAATGTCGCTATTTGCGGGAATATTCTTTAGTGGTTACGAGGCAAATATAAATTATATTTTTTTTCTTTGTAAAATTTCTTTAGCCATGGTTGGGTGTATAGTCATTAACATGTAACAGCCACAAAAAGTTTAACAGTTATTGAAAAGTATTGGCCACAAAATGGGTCGTGCTTACTCTTTGTAATTAGCCACGAATCTGTCATGGTCATATTTGTGCCAAAAAGTGATGCAATAGGCATGGTCAAGTTCGCACTTGAGCATTAACCACACCACTAGTTGACACGACCCTAGGCATGGGTATAGTCGTGGCGAATGGTTTTAGCCACGACCAGAGCAGTGGCAATTGACGTTAATTCTAGTAGTGCTTTTATATTTTTTATATCGTAGAAGTAGTAAATAAACTAATGAACCAAGTCACTAATCAAATACTATGGCACTCTTTAAAAGCATATGATTAGTAAGAACTTGGTTGAATGATGAGGGTGTTTTTCGTATATTATCCATGAAATTTTTTATATTTTCTTCTAGTACTTTAACCAAAGTTTGGAGGAAACCACATAACATACTCAGACTTTGTATGTTTACTTGTCAATCTAGGTAAATAGTAATTCCTACATCATTATTGAAAACAATATACAAAAGTACCCTCGAAATAATCTAAAAAGGTAATGTTCACCATCTCACACTAAAATCGTACATTTCATTCGCAACACATCGTTATGGATTCTCTATTACAAAACAAATATCTTCTCAAAATAGAGTTACTAATACAACCTTGTAAGTAACATGACATTTTAAATATGTTTCACATCAAAAAAAAAACACACACACCATTGTTCTTTTCATATACATAACTAAATGTGGCACAGGCAGTGTTATTTATAGTCTTGCATATGATAAGTTAGCAAAGCCATTATACATCAAAGAATGATCATCTACTCAGTTTCTCTTTGCATTTTTCTGGCACTTCAAGAAACCTAAAATAAAATGATAAGCAAATGTTTTTAGACTATCCTACACAAAACTTAAGGGTTAGAATAGTAAAAGCAATGGAAATATGGGTGATCATAAATATTTATGGTGCACCAATTGAAGCCATGGATTTCAAGTAAAGCATATCATCAAAGATCGAAACCTTACAAACTTTATTAAATAATATTATACAACGAAAAATCTTACACACTTGTCAAAAAGTAGAGAATATGTAAATTAGAGCCACTCGTCGTAAGCACAATATCATTGTAAAAATATTGCAAAAACATCTAGTATTTATAGGTCAAGAATAACATCTACAACTGTGTGGTCATGAAAGTTGTAAAGATCTTTAAATTGTAAATTTTAAGAGTTTTTCTTTAAGTTCTTCTTAATGTTGAGAAATATGTAAAAGTGAGTTTACTTCCTTTCAATAGTGAAAAAAATTGCCCTGGATTTGGTCATTGGGGCTTTTCATTTATATATTACAGACATAAGGTGGTAGCAAACGCTTCTAGCCATCTTTTCCTTGAGATAAAGAATGCACTTTTTCCATCATTCTTGAGAAGTCTATGCTCCAATACAGAATACTCAAGATTTCGCTAAAGTAGCCTAACATTGTATTGTTATTTTTAAAAAGAAAGAGATACTAAGTTTACCCTTACACTTATGAAACTCAATGAGAAATTAAATAATATACCTGATCATTAAGCTCCCATATGTGTCCCATTTAGAAAAGATAGATTGCAATTATTTCTTTACTCCAATCCATTATAAGAATCTAACAAGGTGCCATCAAAATATTTGTTTCTAAGAGAGAACGTAAAATATGCATCAAGCCAGGGACATGATGTAAACGAATTACTAAACAAATGGTAAGACGAATAAAACATATAAATGAGATAGATCAAAACTATTATAGTGCCAATTAAAAGAAAAACCACTTAAGATGAGCATTAAAAAATCTAATGTTCTTGAACTATATTTGGTTGGTTATTAATATTAAAAGTATTACTTCTGATATCAAGTCCAAAGATCTTAATGACAAAAATACAAACTAACCACTATGACAATTTGGGTACATAGCAAGATGGTTCTTACTTTAGGTACAAAAAGTACCATTATTTGAGTGGCAAATGGGTGATTGGATTAAATCTCAACCCTATTGGATCCATATGGGAAGAAGTGAGGAGATGAGAGACATCATTAATTGAGTAAATCCATAACATCCTATTAGTTTGAGAAATGGAACATAAATAATAAATAGCTACCTTCAGTTAAAAGCTTAGGAGGGGACGTGTAGTTGAGATGTCCATGACAAAAAATATTTTTGTCAGATCCTTTATAATTTGATATCTACTTGATACATAATTATGTCTTTTAAAGGGTGACAAATATGGGGAAGCAAAATGTTTTATATATTTTTTTGTCCTTCTAATTTTCTTTGATATTAATGATCCCAAGGTAAATGATATTTTGATGGCAGCACTCTATGAACCCCACTATAAAAGTTTTCAGACCATACCATGGAGAGGAGACTCATAAACACATACATTAGCACTTATATCATCAAATTATTTTCTTATATTACAATATTTGCTTCAATTTCATAAAGTAGATAGATTGGAGGTGGAGATATACCTCAATTTTGGAATAATATCGTCCAATCTAAAGGTTGCTCCATCAAAAGCTGGAAAAACATAGGACCGATGAAAGTAATTAATAATAATGGATTGAAAGTGTCAGGAACTACAAATCAAACCCATTTGTGATGAAGATCAAAACATGTCAAGAATTACAGAGTAAAAAAAATTTAGATGAAGATTAAAACACGTAATGACCTACTAAAAACAATTTGCTTGATAGAAAAAAAATCTTTAAATTGTGGTGATCTTCACTCTACAAAACATCTCTTGGATTCGATACCAAGCAAATATAAAATAGTGACAATGAAGTTTGATGCTCACCGTAATTCAAATCAGCACCCATCAAAGAACAATATTTCCCCAAATCCAAAAGGAGCTGTCAATATTCCTTGGATTAAAACTTTGCAAATGTGACAGCGGAAAATACATAAAATAATATATGAAGATAGACAACAGTTTGAATAATAAAAATGCAAGAAGAAGCTTGTACCTAACACTTGGATTGTTGTTCTCTGAATGCCAATTTATTAACATGACCCAATAAAATTAAATTCTCCTAAAATCAAACATAAACCATAAACTTTCGTAAAAGCCTCAATTGCAATTGCTTAAAATCCACAATATGGAAAATAAAACTAATAATGAAAGAAAGAAGAAAAAAAATTATGAAGAGATATGAACATATATATTTAGTGAAGACACATTCTATATATTGGAACAACAAAATGAAGTTCAACAACTAAGCAAAGAATTCACAAAAATATATGCATTTATATTACAATCATTCTTGCAAAATTATGCATAGGAAAGTAATCAATTTAGCTTTACTATATGCATATTTCAAAAGGACTTTTATTATAGAAAAGTGATCAAACTTCACAGTTTACTATATCCCAAAATAAAAATTAATGCTTCGAGAAAAGGAAAAGAAAAATATATATTTGAAATCTAACTTTACCTCTATCTGGTTGCAACATCAATATTTCTCCAAAAGAATAATTTTATAAATTTAGAACCTAAACATAGTTGAAATAGTCTTCCCATCCAAGAGATATTGCACCATCAAGAATGCCTTCACCACTTGAGTCTCTGAAAAAGACATCCATATCAACAGACCACAACATCAATCATAGCTAACTAAGAGGACACCATCAATATTTAGCACATGAACACCATGAGGATGTTTAGTCAAAGATCACATAATAATTCACATCTGAATAAAGAAGAGTTAAGGTTCCAAGGGCGCGTATGGATATGTTTCTAGTAGTATATGAACACCCTATAAAATATTTATGGCAACTTGTTTTTTTCTCCTTTGAGATACAATATAATTTCAAGCATCACTCAACTGATATACAAAGAACAAAAACTAGCAACAACAAATCTTAAAGGCTTCCATACTCAGTAAATAAACCAATGAACCTTGTCACTAAGTTCTCAATTTTTTTGTATGATCTAACGTTTTTGAAGTAGTTTACCCAAACTCCTTAAACAAATGTAATCCATGAACATGAGGGTCATGGTCTAAATACTAGAATTCCAAAACTAGCATAGTATTACCAATTTAAAGTTGTCAAATTAAAAAAAACTTCAATAACCCTTACTAAATGGCTAAAAACCTAATGATCTTTTATTATCATTACAAAAATAATTATTTTAGAGATTTATCAGTTAAGAAAAGTCTCATCGGTTTCAACCCCTCTTATATACTTTCTACTAAAATTATAGCAAAATTAAACTTAGAACTGCAAAGGGTAGACTCATAGATCAGTCGAAAAGTATAGAAACTTTTATCCAAACAAGCAGTAAACCTTAATTCATAAATTTAAGGGGAATACTATGGAGTACATGTAGAATATTTCAAGGTGAAGATAATATCCAAACGGAACCAACGAACCTAGCTTCGGATAACCAAATTGCTTCTCAGAAACTGTATATAGAGAATTATGAGTTTCGTGTTAATAGCCATGTTAGGCAGTTTTTAGAGGAGTACATGATTATCCATAATGAAATTAAGTTTTGAAACTTTACCTTCAGGTATGAATTGGCCGACTTTATAATCAGAAGAAACCACAAAATTAGAGCAAGAAAAGAGAGAAAAATTCTTGTGGATCTAACAAAAGAAGCTTATAAAATGTAAATTTTTGATAAAAAGAGGAGCTCTAAGTAAAGCTTTAGTTGTTTACGAACACAAACATATCAATATGTTGTATGTCTTTGTTTTTTATTGAGCAAAGTAAGCATAATACAGTAACTATATTTATATTCTCTATATGTATATCATGAATAACTTCTCCAAGATTTTTTTTGTTTTTTCTTACATCTATGGACACCCAATTATTGCAAAACGTTTTGATGATTCAATTATAGAAATATTTTCAATACAATATTGGATTCATATCATGGATAACAAAGTGCCTTCAATGAGAAACTAATTAGTGAAAGGTGGGTTTGGCATCTTTAGTTTACGATAATTCCTAAAATGGAATAGTCAGATAAATACCTACGTATTTACAGTAGACAACTTAAAAACTTCTTCTCTTCTTCTCCCCTCAAACCTACCAGATAATATCTCTCTCCAAATCATTGCAAAAATCCCACATTTTTATCACCCCAATCTCTATCTCTCTCTCATCTCTAAATCATGGAAATCCATCCTCCAATCCCCTCTCATCTTTGCCTCTCGATCTCTCCTCCTCAACTCTCATTCTCGATAACAACAACAACACCTCCTCTACATCAATGTTCACATCCATGGTTCCTCCTTCAAATCGTTTGTTCTCGAACCTACAACTCTACCCCCTAAAACCCTCTTCCCCCTTCCCCCAATTCCCTTTCAATCCATCGGTTCCATCTACGCTGTCCTCCACTCGAAGATCTTCATGATCGGTGGATCCATTAATAAAAACTCATTACCCCATGTTTGGGTATGAATGTTGTCTCAATAAGTGGGTAATAGGGGTATAAATGAGAGTTGGAGAGTTACAGATATTCGATGCGCTGTGATCCTTGCTTCTACTTCTAGGGTATTGTAATGGTAGTGGAGTGATACATTGCGATCCTTACTTCTAGGATATTGTAGTGATAATGGAGCAATACGCTGTGATCCTTGCTTTGGGGTACTGAGTTAGGCATGAACTCAAACTAAAGATTGTTGAAGAAATTAGGATATTGTCAAAGTCGTTCAAGCGAAGAAGGAAGTCGTTCGAACAAGTCATTTGAACGAGCTTCAAAGTCGTTCTAATGAGATCTCGGTTTTTCACGGTTTTGGACTGTGTTCGTCAAAGTCGTTTGAACGAGCTTGGATGCCGTTCGAATGAGTTGTTATGTTTTGAAGGCTGAAGAGCAACTATCGCAAAGTCGTTTGAACGAGCATGGCGTAGGTTTGCTTTGAATGTTATTCTGAAACGTTGAGTTTTCCTTGAGATCCGTTCCACTTGTATTTTAGATCCTTAGTATATAAAGGGGACTTAGTTTATTTGTTTAGACTATCCTTATGTATGAGTTTAATTCTAGAGACCTAGAATTTGAGAGACTCCATTAAAGCTTGAGAAGCTTGGAGAGATCATTGTAACATGTTTAATTATAGTAGATTGTTCGTAGGGAGAGGTTTTTCACCTGTAAGGATTTTCCACTTCCCTCATCTGGGTAAATTATTATGTTCTTGCTCAATTAGGGTTTCTGTTTATCGTTCTTGGGGCAAGGGATTGAGATTAGCTACCCTGATTCCTAATAACTAGTATCAAAGTGCAAGGTTAGGGCTTATATGATTAGAGCGATGGCCGATATGGAGAAATTAGAAATCGATGAATTTAATGGATTGAACTTTGGGATTTGGAAGATGCAAGTAGTGGATTTTCTATATGCGGAGGATTATGATTTTCTTCTAGGAGGGATTTCAACGAAGTCGGCCGATATGGATTGTTTGGAGTGGGAGCTTTTAGACCAAGATATTCTTGGTAAAGTTTGTTCAGCACTCTCAAGTTCTATTTCTTCTAAATTGCCTAGAGTGGGTACATTGTTAGAGATGATGGACAAACTATCAAAGATGTTTGAATCAACTTTGAGTTATTTAAATTCTCAGAAGTGTATTACGAGTGTTTTAGATTCTCATAAGCGGGTTACTTTCAACGACGTGGTTGAAGTCTTTGGTGATGATTCTCACATAATACCTCTTAGAGCTTCATTGTTAACATCGGGTAATTACTCAGATGTTGAAGTTAGTAGAAAGAGAGCTTCACATATTGAGAATGGAAGCAAAAGGTGCATTAAGGTGTGGAATTGCAATCAACAAGATATTTGTTAGAATTACGGTAAATTTGGCCATAAGAAAGAAGATTGTAGATCGGCAAAGAAGAGAAAATCTGTAAAGAGACATTCGGTAACTTTCTTCAGGGAAGGTAAAAATTCTAATAGTGCTTCCAATCTTATTTCTAATGATTTGGTTGATATGACTTGTGATATTCGGGATAAACTATGTAATGTGATTCATGGTACTCAGTATAAGTCATGGTGATTGTCTTATGGTGTTTGTAAAAAGTTAAGGTTAGACTTGGTTGCTCCATTGGAAATTACGCGGGTAAAAGTGAATTGTCTAGCTATGATGAGTACTATCACATAATAGATAATGGAGATGTTCAAATTTCATTAACGAATGATAATTCGTTAAGTTCAGACATGATGCAATATGTGTCTAGTATGGCTAGAAATATGTTTTCAAGCCAACTATCGAAGTTGGGTCTTTTGGCTACCTTCGGCGATGATGCTTTTGAGATCATGAAGGATGCTATTATTTTAGCTTGGGATAAAAGAAAAGATACGTTCTTTGGGACGTGTAACACTAATGATGATATTATTGGTGTTGTTACTTCGATGGTGGACTCTAGAGCATGGCGTGAGAAACTTGGTTACGTGGGCATTTGGATGAAAGCATTGTTCTCAAGGAGAAGACTTGATAAGTTAAAATCGATAGATTTATTCTTTTGTAAAGACATTGTCTTGGTGAAGGAAAAGAAAGTTTGGTTTCCTAGAAAGTGAAGAAAATTGAATATGGGATCGAACCACTTATACGATGATGTATGGGAACCGACTAGAGTTAGTTCCAACGGGGGATTCTATGGTTTTGTTATTTTTATTAGTGATTCCACACGAGAGCTTGGTGTACATTTATTGAAGAATGAAACGGATTGGTTTGATGTCTTCGCTAGATGGAAAGCTTAGGTCGAGATTGAGACGGGTTTAATACTGAAGCGTCTTGGGTCTAACGGTGATGGTGATCAATTTTGCTGTGATGAGTTTGTTATAGATAAAGCATCTATTGAGATTAAAAGGCTTAAGAAGATTCTAATAATACCACAAGAGTTTGGTATGGCTGAAAGTGTGGTCCGTAAGATTACTAAAAGGGCGCGAAGTATGAAATGCTTCATCGAGTTGTCAAAGCAGTTTTGGGCGGATTTGAAAGTTTTGGCGTTTGATATAGAGTCTTGGTATGCATTGGATCATAGACTATTAGAAGAGATCACTTGGATGAAAAATGAGGAAATCATTTATACTTCTTTTATCTATACTAGTAGTAGATCATTACCAGATTATATGTCTATTTTGTGTATGTTCATTGAATATCTTTGTGATGATTTTGGTAACCGATCTTGTGATGCGTAGAATCAGAAAATAATCCAACTTATTGATGTGATATCCAATGATGATGTCTTTTGTGAAGAGATAGATAAGTGGATCGGAAAAGTAGATTTATTAGGGTCATGTGAGTATGTAAAAATCTCTGCAGAGATAGTGTTGGAACCATTGGTTGAAAAGGTCCAATGAGAACCGTATACTCCTCCGATTGTAAAGAAAAAAAGAACTAAGGTTTCAAGACCTACAGCCCGTTATCATTACTCTCGACATTGTTTATGGCTAGCTGGTATTGGTGATGACTACAAAGTGGTTTTATAAGGTGAGGTCATGGGCAAGTGGGAGCTTGTCATGGATGATGATGATGAGATGGGATCTCAATCGTCATATCGGGTATAAGATGTAATCTTATTACCAATGGTAAAACTCTTTACTTAACAAGTTGGTTTACAAGTTAAACGAGAACAAGTTTGTTTAAGCAGTTCAAGGTAAAACTTGTGGTAAAATGGTTTCAAGAAGAAAAGGGTGTTTATGTCAAGATTTTTTTTTTTTACCGGTTGGGAAGCTAGTTGTTTTGTGGTGGCTTTGTTTTTTTGGATTGAGTAATTCTTGATACAGAATAAAAATTCTTCACGATTGATCTTATTGAAGATGGGTATGTAAGTCGGCTATATGGATACATAGTTAATGGGTAAAGTTGTATTATGAAGGCTCATACATGAGAGCTTTATATGCGTATTTGAGATATATACAGAAACGATGGGGCTCGATGTTGGATATGTTTATATCATTGGTGGATTTTTTTTTTAAATACCACAGAGACCATTGTTGATATTATGAGTTTTGAGAACTCATGGATCATTCGCTCTTAGAGTATAGATGATATGCTAGTTGTGTATGCAAGTTCTAGCTTGGGTAAGATTGAAGAGTCGTGGGAACGGTTATCTCAATAAAGCGTTGGAGTAATGGATTGGCTAATCCTTGGCATATGGTATTGTACAACAGGAAGAGCGTGAAGTAAAAGTTGTTATTGACATAGTACATTGAGACTGGTTGGAGTGCTATTTGGTAGCACACCATTTGTCGTTACTACGGGATTGAGATACGTGTTTGTTTGGCGATGAAATGTGATATGAGTATAGATCGAGGAATGTCTAAACTCATTTAATGATTTTTTTACTAATGTATGTCATTGTTTACATGAGACCAGAGTTTTCTCATGAAGTGGGAGCTGTGAGACGTTAATAATGAATAGTATGTCTCAAAAAAAGACTCGGTTGTAGCTCATAGATATGGAGTATTTCTTGTTCGGCTTGTAGGGTTGTGTTTACTTGTGATGGCGAAGTACGCTAGTGATATGAAAAAGACTACAGTTTTGGGGTGTTATACTGAAGCCTCTTGGGTATCGAGATGACAATGGTTTATTGCATTATTGATTGCAAATGCATAAGTACAGTGTGGCTTTAAAAGTTTGCATGGGGATGTTCTTAAAAAATTTTGTTGAAAAACATATTCAAAACATTAATATATGGTTTTGTGTGGTACCGTAGCTTTTGGCATGAAGAGTTCTTGTTCGGTTTGACACGGTTATATATGTGGTTACTTTGAAGATGGGTGAAGTTACGGGAACCTCACATTTCAAATTTCAAGTAGAAGATTTGTTGATGATTGTAAAATTTTGTAAGTGGGTCTTCATGGTGTTGAAGGTCCAGGTAGTGCGAGACATTCATTGGAAGATCTGGAAATGGGTTATGGGATTCAATTTTAAGTGGGAGATTATTGAGTGTGAACTCAAACTAAGGATTGTCGGAGAAATCAGGATATTGTTGAAGTCATTCAAACGAAGAAGGAAGTCGTTTTAACTAGTCGCTTGAATGAGCTTCAAAGTCGTTCGAACGAGATCTCGGTTTTTCACGACTTTGGACAATGTTCATTAAAGTCGTTCAAACGAGCTTGGATGTCGTTCGAATGAGTTGTTATGTTTCTAGGGCTGGAGGCCAACTATCGTAAAGTCGTTTGAATGAGCTTGGCGTAGGTTTGCTTTGGATGTTATTCTGAGACGTTGGGTTTGCCTTGAGATCCGTTCCACTTGTATTTTAGTTCCCTAGTATATAAAGGGGACTTAGTTTATTTGTTTAGACTATCCTTCTATGTGAGTTTAATTTTAGAGACTTAGAATTTGAGAGACTCCATTAAAGCTTTAGAAGCTTTGAGAGATTATTTTAATCTGTTTGATTATAGTAGATTATTCGTGGGGAGTGGCTTTTCACCTGTAAGGGTTTTCTACTTCCCTCCTCCAGGTAAATTATTGTATTCTTTCTTTTGTATAATTTCTCAATTGGCATTTCTGTTTATTGTTCTTGGGGCGAGGGATTGGGATTAGCTACCCTGATTCCAAATATACTGTAGTGGTAATGGATCGATGTGTAGAACGACTGACTTATCATCGGCTTTTCTTTTCTTTTTGATCTTCATCATGTCAGGAGTGGAGTAAACCTATGTTCTTTCTGAGGGATTCGTAGACCATGATCAGCCAACTAATTGACCGCGGTGTGAATGCTCGCAGGCTGCTCTCTTCTCAGTGGTATGACTTTTTCTTCTCTCCTAGAGAGACTAGACATGTAAGTACGATCATATGATCTAACGTGACTAAGTGGTGGTAGGCTCTCTACCCCTCTGTCAAGATCATAAGTAAATGCAAATCCAAGTTACGGATGATAATCGATATGTTAAATGGGGTTTTGATTAAGGTTTGTAATAATAGGTGTCTGGTGGTGATTATGACACCATGTATTGTGATTTGTAATTGAGGAATCATGTGTATTGTGAATGATGGTTTGATTTTGAGTCATTAAGGGGAGGGTTGATTTTTTTTTCTTTTTACAGATGAAGTTCTTCAATTTTTAAAGAGACCCGAGTTAAAGTTTGACCTGACCCAACACCACGGTTCCAGCTCAGTTTTGGTTTGGGTTTTGGAACTGACCAGATCGGGTTCGGATTCTAAAGGTGAAGACCCGAGTTACCCGGGTCGGATCAAGTCCATCCCTGAATCCGGGCTGATCCAACCCGTGTACAGCCCTAGTTCACACTGATGCCATATAGAAATGAAGAATCACAAAGAGCTGATTGAAGAGAATATTTCCCTGTGTATTTTTATTCATTGTATCATACTCTATAAATAGATAAATATATGATCACATATCTAGGTTATTCCACGATTGTAGAGCTAGAAATGAGGAAACCAAAAAACAACTTCAATTGTATCAAAACAATCCCATAATTGGTGGGATTTGGGTGACTCGTAACAATACTGATGGTATTTATTAAAATTTTGATAGGAGTTGAGTCCAAGCCCAAGCTAGGAACCCAACAAGGTTAGGGTGTCCTATACAGACTCCTAACAAACCCATAGGCCCATTAGAGTTATGGGGAGAGTTAGAGTAGATAGGGAATCCTTCTTAGTTGTTTATAAATAAAAATGTACTATGTACAGAGAACACGATTATGATAATCAATAAATCACTTTCTTTATTTCTCTCTTATTCATGCTTTAGTATTATTTTATTCTAGATTAATCATATCCCACCATGTTATCAGCACGAAAGCTCTAGGAGCGAGGAGAGCAGATCTTTCCGTCTAATCAGAGATTTTACGGAAACAAAGCTATCAAGAGAAGAGGCATTTTACATTTTTTTTACCTACATTCAGATCTATAATATATCATAGATTAGCATATTTTGAAAACCTATTTTTTCCCTACTTTTTTCGGATTAAAAACTAGGGTTTTTAGTGTTTTTTACCCTTGATAAAGGGCTATTTTCGATCGTGTATATCTTTCACTGTGAAGATAGGATGGAGGTAATACCAATTTGGTTGGATAGCATACTCCAGGAGCTTTCCAACGATATATGGCACGTCTCAGGGAGATACTCGAATCGCCAGGAATAGCTCGTTGAAACTAGGCAATTTTACGACCAAAGACGGCGTTTATTTGGTCACTGACATCATCAAATTTAAAAAAAAATCAATTATTTATTTATTTATGATGTCATCCTTATCCATAGTGACGTTAGCAGTGACACGTGCGTAGCACGTGTGGCATGTCTGGCACGTATGGCATGCCTCGCACGTGCGTGGCACGTATCGCATGCCATGATACGTGTGGCACGTAACAATCCCCGGATGTGACACGTGGCAATTGCCGGATAGTCACCGGACGGTCACCGGAGACCAGCCGATGCCAGAATTTTGTTGAAATTTTGGCCGGACAGTCACCAGAATATTCCTTGCCGTCACCGGAGCAGTGACGTCTGTGACACGTATGGTTCACGTGCGGGGAACGTGTGACCGAGTCAGACCAGCTCAGACCAAGTCAACCAGGTCTAGGCCTTGAACCAGACCGAGTCAGACCGGTCCAGACACTGAAACGACTTTAAAAAGCTCAAAAAAATTTTGAAAAATTCCTATTGACTGGCCTACCCCGTGGGGGATCCATTTTGATTTTTTTTATGCAAAATATTTTTTAAAATTTTTGGGAATAGGTGCCTCGTATAGGAGCATTGGCTCACTTATATGTGATATAAGTACTTAGTGTAATACCTATTTAAGTATATTTAGGATTGTTAATAGGATATTAAAGGTATTCCCCAAGGATACTCATTATCTTGATCAGGGATCACTGATAATACGAATCTAAGACTAATTTAGCATACGACCATCAGTCATATCTAAATCATAGTTAATTGTTAAGGATAAATAACTAGAGCTTAATTAGGAATTGACTTAGTCTTCTTTCTAAAAACTTGGTGTCTGAGGAACTAATTTTTTGTATCTAGGTGCAATTAGATGTTACTAGCATAACATTTAGAGGTATATAGGCATTAATAGCACCCTATAGTACCCTAGACTGTTAGTTCAAAGGCAGACCTAATCAACCTATCTTGTGAACCTAGCTGACTTCGGGATAGAACCACTTATTAGCTAAACATCTAATACCCCTCATATTCGTAGTAAATGGTTCATTTGGATAGAATATACCTACCTTTCTAGAACTTGAGGGCTTAGAACACTCTAGTTCTCATAATAAGAAAAATACACATTTAATGGTTTTGAATAGCCGTATTGGCTAAGACTCTATTAAAATGTACTTTAAGGTTAAGATCACCATTTTACAGGGTAAATTTATGATTTAACTCTTCATAGGATATGAACAAGGTTCACCTATTGTTAATGATTGAGAATCACTGACTTTTATACTATGAATTACCTTTAGTAATGATTAGACTTCATGTACTTCCAAAGGATTTCATAAGGAACGTACACATCTGGTGGTTTTGAATAACAATCTTAGCTAAGATTCAATTAAAATGCACACCAAAGATTAAGATCGCCATTTTTACAGGGTAAAATTTGAGACTTAATTATTATAAAATAATTTTATGAGTTTTAAAATATAAACAGGGTTCACCTTCAATATCATTGGGAATCATATTTTTAGCTTTATTCTAAATACTATGATTTGTCTTCAATGTAATTGATATATTTATCAAGAATTGTCTCCTATTGCGATATATATATCTTGCATTACCGATGTCTGCGACACTCAACAATGTTAAATTTCCACCATTGCTGCTCACAGGGCCAATTACCTCACTTGGTGCATTGACGTTGACTTATTCTTGAAGTCACTTGATCTACAGAAGACCATCGTCATTGGCAACAAGGAAGATCCCATGGACAAAGCAAAGGCTTTGTTTATCCTTCGTCGTCATATTCAGGATTACCTAAAGACTGAATACCTCAACAAGATTGAGCCAGCTGACTTATGGGCAAGTTTGCTGGGGCGTTATGGTCATCATAAGACCATTATGCTCCCAAAAGTGATGCACCAATGGAATACCCCTAGGTTCCAAGATTTTAGGACGGTCGCTGATTATAACTCAGCAGTCCATAAAATCACTTCTACACTTAAGTTTTGTGAGAGGAATGTCACTGATGTTGAAATGATAGAGAAGACTCTATCAACCTTCCATGCTAGCAATATTGCAATTTAGAGGCAATATCGGCGAGAGAACTTGAAAACTCATGCAGTCTTAATTCAGGCACTGCTCCTCTCTGAGCAGAACGATGAACTTTTGATGAAGATTCATACTATGCGACCTTCTGGGAATGCGTCGTTGCCTGCGTCAAACAATATTCTGTTTCGGGGAAACAACTCTGTACGTCAGGGACAAAGATATGGAAGGGGTAGGGGAGGCTACCAGGGGATGTAGGAAGGATGAGAACCAGAAACCCTTTGGCCCTAGGAGAGGTAATAGATTTAGGAAATCCTTGACACTAGGCAATGCGAAGAAGGAAAAAGAGACTGATCAGGAATCTACTTACTTTAACTACAGTGACACAGGACATTTGGTACGGGAATGCCATGCACCACGAATGGCTACAGGTGCCAGAGTCCAAACACACCAGGCAGTTTGTAGCGTCAGACTTCTTCGACGACACTGATGTCATCATGGATCAACATACGGAGTAATCCGTAACGATTCTCTAATAATCCTGTGATGTCACATTAGAAAGAGCACTAGTGATTTCTTGTCTAGACAGACTTGATTTACTTTTTGTTGTCAGTATTTTTGATTTTGTTGGGAACATATCATTTATATTTCAATAACGTGCTCGTGACATACATGAGATTCTCCATTTGTTCTAAATTATGATTACTTGAATTTAATGCTTGGGAAGTAGTTAAATTTTATGTATGATAGTTCATCTACTACATACAACCTACCTATGGCTCTCTCTGCCCATTGAGCATGACCGATAATCGGTTGAGTGGCGGCGTATGTCTCAGAAACATTAGTACCACGCACTCGATCCTTTTGAAATATGACTATATTTCTTATTTAACCTTGTGCATCGGGGATGGCACGAATATCATTGGCGCGGCCAACATGGTAGAACGCATTAAGTGCGTCACGTTATTACTCTCTCACAGTACGATGTAGGGTATCTAGACAATTTTATAAACTAGTATATTCAGCCGGATTTTACTTAGTTTAGGGAGATACATGATAATGTTTATCACGTAATGACTATTGGAGAAACTGACAGACAAGGTTTTGTACATTTACTCTATGTCTAAAGGTTAGCACACACTATTGGAATGGTTTCCAATATACTCCTCCGGCTGGGATAACGAGGAAGATTATCGGGATTACATCTTGACTTTCCTTGAAAGGAGAGAAGATTTAGGAGTGTACGTGTAACGCTTGCTTTCAAGGAAAGTCTATTGTGACCAAGGTGGAGTGGGATCTCTAGCCTTTGCTCCAACCGCATCCATGGAGACCCATGTAGACCTTTCCATCCACATAGTGGCACACTTGAATATTTATGATCATAACAGACGCATCTAGGAGATGGTTCTAAGAATGCAACGTTAGTACGACTTCTCACTTGGATCATTCGATCGTAGGCTCAGTTCTTGGATTAACCGATTAAAATCGATCAATGCGACTTAACAGGGGCTTCAGAGTTGGACTCACAGGCTTTTGATGATTATTTTACCGCTAAATAGGATAAATGATTGAGCATCGCGAGTACCCCATACCATGCCCATCTCGGGATTATTTTACCGCTAAATAGCTTCCTACTAGTATATGGGATATACATTCTTGTTCTCACAACACTGATTCAGGTTCGTCCCTTAGCAAATCATCAAATTATTCTTTCCCAAAAGGATACTAGCAAATTGGTCAGAGCCCAGTGTCACCCATCGACGAACATTGAATGTTTGGTGCAAGTGCCAATCGCACCACAATGTATGAAGATGGGACCCTCAACGTTGGCATGGTATTATGTGGGTTATGATTCGCATTTATCATTGGATATTTAGACCCACTGGCAACGTATATACTGCAAGGCAGATAATTGTCACTTTGATGAGACGATATTCCCAGCATTGGGGGGAGAATTGACAGTCAATGCTGAGGATATTACCATAAGATCTTGGAAAACACTATCGTTGTCTCATCAAGATCCCTATACATAAGTTAAGTGACAATAATGTTTAACGGATTTCAAACCTCCAATAGATCGCAAATGATTTGTTAGACGCATTCATAAGCACTATTAAAGTATCGTAAGTATATGTACCTACAAGTAATACACCAACACAGCAAAATGTTTTGGGGGAACTAGTACCACAGCAGAACGTTCCAAGGGAATTAGTACCGCAACCGAATCTAAGGCTCGCACTTAGTGCGAAACACTGTTGGAAGAAAGTATTCTGAGCTGGGAAACTATAGAATAAAGGACAAATATGACTAATGGTGTAGTCGGTTCATCGAGGATATAACCACCCATTTACAAGGTATTTATATTCGCTGCTGTGCTCGCCATCAAGGATGAGGATTCATAATCACTTATTGTAAACGACTGTGTTATTATACATTAACAAAAGTTGGTATCTGAAATCCAAGCAGATCTCAACTTATGCATAATGCGAAATGATACCATTGAACCTATCGGTTATAAATGGGAATGGTACGGAAAAACAATTAACTCAGAGAGATAATTTGGTCAAGGCAAGACTAGTTGCCCAAGAAATCTTTAAGAGATCTGGCATCGATTGCAGTGTGACCTATTACCCGGTTATGGATGCTATAATATTTCAGTACTTATCAGTATGTCAATTTATCAGAGACAAGCTAGACATGCGTCTGATATAAATACCACGTATTTATATGGGAAACTAGATACGGATATATACATGAAGCTACCTGGGATGGTATAAGCTTCTGGAAGCAACTAAGCCCGATACACGAGGTGTGTAAGTAATAAAACTGGAAAAGTTATTATTGACTTGAAGCAATGAACCCATGTGGCATAGTTGACTGAGTATTTTAAGGTCAAGTACTTTGCAAATATCCTTATATGTCCATGCATTCTTATACATAAATTAGCTTCAATATCATTATAATAGTGTACTAAATGATTTGGATATCATTAGACCTCTGGGGGAAATCGTGAGAGCCGCCGAATACCTTGGGAAGGAATTCGACATATAAGACCTTGGGAAATCAAGACTGACTCTAGTTGTAGATTGAACATCTTGATAGTGGCACTCATACACTGAGCAATATATATCAGAATAGTTATCTGACACTTCGATATGGATGTAGCACACTGTGCTAAGTCGTTTATTGCACGTATAGTACTTAGGTGTGGGCAACGACATCTTTCACCATCTTAATGGGGGAAGAAACTCCTAGGGCCGTGGTGCCATTGCTAGGAGGTGTTTTGCTATAGTTACCTGGGTATACTAGACCCAATGACTCACTCGCAGTGAACTGTTTGGCTTGCCATAGTTCTGTTCCTACCCAAAGGCACTGGATTGAGATCAAGCACATTCTGAGATATCTCATCGGCACGAAAGACTAGGGTCTGTTCTATCCTCAACTTGGCAAATAGGATATTATAGGATACGCTAATGCAAGATATTTGCCAGATCCACATAAAGGCCGATCACAATCGGGTTATGTATTCTTGTATGGAGATATTGCGATTTCATAGAGGTAGTGAAGCAGACGATGGTTGCTACATCCTCAAACCATGCGAAGATTTTTACATTACATGAAGCCGACAGATAATATTTTTGGTTGCGTTCTATGATAATCCATATCAACGGGAGTTGCGGTCTGAATTATATCCAAGATAAACCGACGATACTTTATGAAGACAATGCAGCTTGTATCGTTCAAGTCAAAGGCGGATTTATTCAAGGTAATAAGACGAAGCATATTTTACCAAAGTTCTTCCACATACATGAGTTGCAGAAGACGAATGAGATCGACGTTGTTCAAGTCCATTCAGAAGATAATCTGGCGGATCTATTCACGAAGGCTCTTGCATATCCTACGTTCAAGAGATTAGTTCATGGAATCGGCATGCGAAGTTTACAAGAATTATTATCTCAGGGAGATCGACGTCAGGGAGAGTAGTCCCAGCCTGACGTGGGCAGATGCGTGTTGTACTCTTTTTCCTGATTGCGCAGCTTTTATCCTAGGAGGTTTTACTGACTGGAGGTTTTGATGAGGCAACGTATACGCGTCCACAGCCTATACAGGGCATATGATTGTACTTTTTCCCTGCACAGCTTTTTTCCCAAGGGGTTTTGCTAAACAAAGGTTTTAATGAGGCAAGTCGTCCTAGTATTGAACACCCCAAGTGGGAGTGTTAGTTGAGTCCAAGCCCAAGCTAGGAACCCAACAGGGTTGGGGTGTCCTATACAGACTCCTAGCAAACCTATAGGCCCATTAGGGTTATGGGGAGAGTTAGAGTAGAATAGGGAATTCTTCTGGGTTGTCTATAAATAGAAATATACTATGTACAGAGAACACGGTTATGATAATCAATAAATCTCTTTCTCTATTTCTCTCTTGTTCATGCTTTGGTATTATTTTGTTCTAGATTGATCATATCCCAACAAATTTTACTAATGTCTTCTTCGGGTTGTATATAAGATTTTTGGATAAGCATCCCCAAGCATATATGTTGAGTGGGTTAAGTACTCCAATGTTTGCATCTACTTCATCTGTGGCTATTGTTCAATCATCACTATGAAGCACAAGAGTTTTGGAGAAATCACAAGTGGCTCATTTCTGATGATGTGATATACCGTATTACCCACTTGTGAATGTATGTCATCAGTCGCATCATTGATCACCGGATTACCAATCTAAAACAATCCCAATAGACATGTAACTAGTCTTTAAGATAATCCAAGTTAAAGGATTTTGTGACAAACTAAACAAGATAATTTTAACAATGTTAATAGGAGTTAGGATCTTACGACGATTCCCTTGAAATTTATTATAGTCTTGTTGGCTAACCTATTGTGCTCCAAAATAATGTCCTAGTTGCGGTACATAATGACGGGTGTAACTCTTACCCGATAGATAGAAATCTCTATCCTTATATTCGGGGAATCTCTTTACAATACGATGCAGTTTTGAAGCCTAAGCCGGATTAAATTAAGTTTCATAATAATGCTTCTTCCTATGATTATTTAATGGTGCAAAGTTGGTCATTGAAATAACAAGACTACATATTGGTTCTTAAAATCACTATGTTTTCAAGTAGATAATGAATTTTATAACCTCCGTTAAGCCAGAGAACAAGAGGCTTCAAATTTTTGGAATACTCGGCTTCTGTGAAATAATAGTAAAGAGCGCAGTCAACATTTTCGCTTGTTGCAACAAAACCGCCGTATTGGGTGAATCTCACACGTTGTTGTCCCGGCAGCTTGTGGATTAAGTCTTTCTCCTTCATTTTTTTTGCTAAGCAGATTAGATGTCTTTCTCCTTCATTCCCTTTTGTGGAAAAACCTTGATTTCAAGAACAACTAACCCTTTCGTCGAGACATAGGTCATCGATGTTCATATCGATAGATTGAAGGGCACCTCCTCTAGCGTGATTTTGTAGTACCTAAACGCATAAAATGAAGAAAAGGATTGAAAAGACCAAGTTTAACATCTTTTCTCTTAATTTTCTCTTTTTCTCCGTTCTCCTGGGGTTTGTCGAGCACAAAAAAAAAATACTTAAATTTGAATGATAATTGGTATCTTCACGAAATTTGAATAATAATTACGCGTCATTGTCATTGAAATTTTGAAAAGAATGATATGCATGGGGTTTGCATTCTAAGGCCTATTATTATAGACATGTGTCTGCTAAAATTACTTGACTAAGGTAGACATTGACTTGGATCAAAGCTTCGACACCAAATATCATCCTTGTCACTTCGCTTAATCCCCTTCACCAACCCAATCGACATATTGTGTGAGTCCAATATCAAAAACCATCACGCAACTCCTTTATGCCAGTTCCGTATTCTCTAAGACAGCCATGTTCATAGGGTAAAGTTTGGTAATGCTTCTAGGTTCATCAACATGATAAGGAATAAATGGTAATGTTGCACCTGTGGGTTCCATGAATGCTGATCTACAAATCGCGGTCCCTACAGATATTTTATACTGGCCAGAACTCTTATTCTGATGGGCTAGCACATTAGTAGACAACATATCTATTTAGGTGATATAGTTGCCCAGTGACAGCTCTATGAACATAAGAAGAGATACTATAAAACAAATACATACAAGATTAATGAGGTGAATACATCATTGACTAAACATAGCGCTCATATCCGTATTTCGTATTTGTACATTTTGTGACAGGAGTGTAAGTACAACAATTGGTATTTGGGGAACCAATAATAGCAAAGTAACATCTTTGGTGTTGGGCTAGTGGTTTGGGACCCCCTCTTGGAGAGAGTAGAGAGAAGAGAGGTCATGAGTTCGAAACCTAACAATGGGGCGTCGTCCGCCAAGATTTATCTTAACTTAAAAATGGAGTGTGCGGCTTGCGGATGTACCGTGGTAAACCCCCTAAGACTAGTTAGGAGAATAGTGAAAAATGATGAACCCGATGAATTTCCAGATTCCAAAAAAAAAGATAATAATAATAATAGCAAAGTAGCAATGAGTTTCTACCATGATCTAGGTCAAGATATGGGAAGATGAGGATGAGCCTAACACTAGCCTAGCCTTAGCCATCTCTTGCATTTCCCACAGAATAGTGAAAAATGATGAACCCGATGAATTTCCAGATTCCAAAAAAAAAGATAATAATAATAATAGCAAAGTAGCAATGAGTTTCTACCATGATCTAGGTCAAGATATGGGAAGATGAGGATGAGCCTAACACTAGCCTAGCCTTAGCCATCTCTTGCATTTCCCACAAAATTGCAACACGCAACAGTTAAGCAATCGCAATAGGAGTACCAAACATGGTTAAAGAATATCAGTTGAGAGATAGCTTGGCGGCCGAATCTCACATTTCTCTATGTTTTTCCAACAAAGGAAAACATGTTCTGATTTCTTTTTGATAACATATTTCCCTAGCCTTAGCCATCTCTTGCATTTCCCACAAAATTGCAACACGCAACAGTTAAGCAATCGCAATAGGAGTACCAAACATGGTTAAAGAATATCAGTTGAGAGATAGCTTGGCGGCCGAATCTCACATTTCTCTATGTTTTTCCAACAAAGGAAAACATGTTCTGATTTCTTTTTGATAACATATTTCCCTAGCCAAAACTTTAAACCCTAGTAAAACGATATAGGAGAAAGGAAGGCAAGCATGTTCTCCCTCAGAGTTAATTTTTACGCACTTTTAATTCTACAATGAAAAGAAAAACCATATGTTTTTATCGATGTTTAACGACGTCCATATCAAGGCTATTTAATTACTGTTGGAAAATTAAAACGATGAATAGCTTCCTAAAGTAAGTGATATAAGAGAGATACTGCAGCTGGAACGTGATTAGTATGCTAGAACTGGAAAGTAGAGCAGCAACATAAATCTAGAAGTAACAGCAACATATGAACAAGCTCGAGGCATGGGACACACTCTTTTTAATGAATAATTCAACCTAAACAGAGAAGAGAACATTAGTTATTTGATTGTTTTGCGTATTTTGTAGAGAAAAAACCAGACGAATTTATAGAATTCTACTCAGCAACGACTCTCAGAACTTTACTCGAACGTCAGTGAGACATTCCTCCATCGTGAGTGCGTGCTTTCGGTTGCAAGTCAAAAGGATAGAGAGAGCCTAGCCTAAGCCCAAAAGGCCACCAATTTATAGAATTCTACTCAGCAACGACTCTCATAACTTTACTCAAACGTGAGTGAGATATTCCTCCAACGTGAGTACGTGCTTTAGGTTGCAAGTCAAAAGAATAGGGAGAGCCTAGCCTAAGCCCAAAGGGCCACCGGGCCTCCAAAGCCATAATAGCCAATTGCCCGGACCCGAGCCCAAGCCGGCCCAGCCCACCGGGACGCACGAGAAAGGTTCAAGTGTGTCAAGGGTATAAAAGCCCCCTCACACACATATTAACTCTCTCTTAGTCACATGTTATAAACATGTCATGTGAGTACTACCTTATATATTTAGTTCCACTATAATTTACAAACAAAATAGGACTAAAACTCAAGGCAAAACTTGGGTTATTTCTCTCAACACACTAAAATAACAAAAGGCTAAAAGACAGTTTTTATAAAGAGGTTTTTGAAGAAATAAGAACCAAGAGGTCATGGATTCAAACCCAAGTAAATGTTTTATTTTGAAATACATTTTATTGTTTTTATAAAAACCAACAATCCCCCACTATAAAAAATTTGTCGATAGAAAAAATGAAACGGTTTCTATATATAGAACTGTGCTTAGGTAATAGTGTCCTAAGACTTGAACCTTTACATAGTGGATAGTTCCCAAAGTATAAAAATAATAAGTGATCAGAGTCTTAAACTCATTATCAAGTTTTATACATTGAAAGAAAACCATACACAGAACTGTCAAGTTCAAGTTCTTGAAAGCCAATACATTACGACCATGTACTTAATCCTAGTATAGGTGAAGGCTCTAGAGAATTAGCCCAATTCCCATAAGAAGCGGCATCACTTTCACAATCCCCTTGGTGAGTCTATAAAGAGGGTTCTTGTATCTAGACACCCTAGTTAAGAATGAGATATAAAACTCATTAAGAGTTCGAAAAAACTCAGCCTTACTCTCTCTTCAAGATATTATGCATATATATATTCATGTACATCAGGATGAACTTTGGAGTAGCAAACTCCTTAGTTGCATGATCTTATATCACAGTGACTTATTTTTCCTATTGAACCTATTTTTTGGGATATCAAGTCATTTAGGTTAGGTTCCTGTAGAGAATTGAGGTAGTTAATCTCTCATTTACTACAAGAACGATACGCAGAATATGCCAATCAACCAGACTAAGAAACACAGAACAATAAAAAACTCAAGGTTTCCCAGAGGAGGGAAGTAAAAAACCCTTTCGGATAAAAACTACTACCCGAACAATCCACTATGTTAATCAAACGGGTTACAACGATCTCTCCAAGCTTCTCAAGCTTAATAGAGTCTCTCAAATTCTAGGTCTATAATTAAACTCACGTATGAAAAGATTGTCTAACAAAATAACCTAAGTCCTCTTTATAAACTAGAGGACTAAATACAAGTAGAACGGATCTCAAGGCCGAAATCAACGTCTCAGAAGAACTCACAAAGGCAACCAGGAAAATCTCGTTATAACGAAGCACAAAGTCGTTCGAACGACTTTAGCGATTAAGGTTCAAACCCTAGAAAAGTGTACAGGTCGTTCGAATAAAATCTCATCTCGTTCTAACGACTTCTTCGATCATTGAAAGTAAAACGTAACATTTGACAATCTCGTTTGAAAGAGCTCCATTCTCGTTCGAACGACTTCGACCTACTTTTAGTTCTTCTTTAGCAACTCGAACAGAACCAACTCAAGTCTTCAGGCAACATAACCAGTTTAAACTCTATGCAACATAACCATTTCGAATCTTCAGGATACTTAACCAGCTCAAACTTTTGTCGATCTTAACCAGTTTGAATCTGAATATTGAAAATCTCTTTTCCAATCTGTTTCAATCTGACTTCAATCCTCGAACTAAAATAACTCGAACTAAAACGACCTCGAACATAATTCGAGTTCATACCTCAACAATCTCCCACTTGAAATTGAATCTATCATAACCCATCTCCAGATCTCCAAATGAATTGCTTGAACTACCCGGACCTTCAATCTTGAAGACCCACAAAAGTTGTACATGTTATCAACTTCTGAAAAGTCACCACATTCGTAAACATATCGGCCAGATTCATATCAATATGAATCTTCACGAGCTTCAACATACCGTCCTCGAGGAGCAAACGAATATAATGATATCGAATATCAATGCACTTGGTCCTAAAGTGAAAAGCCGAATTCTTCGTTAAGTGTATAGCACTTTGACTATCACTATACAGCTTCAGAGAATGTTGTTCTTTACCGAGCTCTTTCATCAACCTTTTAAGCCAAACCATATCATTGCAAGCTTCTGTAGCTGCAACATATTCTGACTCCGTCGTAGACAAAGCTAGAATCTTTTGTAGCCTAGAAACCCATGTAAATGCACCGCTTCCCAATGTAAAAATGAAACCACTAGTGCTCTTCCGCCTATCCATGTCACCCACAATATCAGAATCAACAAAACCTTATAACCATATCTGAGAACCCCCATAACATAATGCCATATCATGAGTCCCCTTTAGATACCTCAGTATCCATTTCGCAGCTCTCCAGTGCTCCTTGCCTGGATTACTCATATACATACTCACAACTCCCACTGCTTGGACAATATCTGGTCTCGTACAAATTATAAAATACATTAGGCTATCAACCGCGGATTGATAAAGAACCTTCCGCATCTCATCACAATCCATCTGCGTCTTCGGACAACGATCCTTCGATAATTTGAAGTGACCTCCTAATGGTGTACTAAAAACTTTAGAGCCATCCATATTAAAACGCTTAAGTACTTTGCCGATGTACTCAGCTTGAGATAGCTTCAATTCTCACCACTTTCAGTCCCTTGTAACACGCATGCCAAGAACTTGTTTCACCGCACCCAAGTCCTTTATAGAAAACTCCCAGAATAACTGTTCCTTCAACTTAACAATTTTTCCCATGTCGGCACTTGCTACCAACATATCATCTACATACATAAGTAGAATAATATATGAGTTTCCTGTATTCTTGATAAAATAACAGTAATCCGTATTGCTCTTCGAATAACCATTTCTGGACATAAATTATTCAAACTTCAAATACCACTGTCTCGGCACATGTTTTAAACCATATAAGCTCTTCGTGAGCCTACACACAGGATCTTTTTTCCCTTTCATAGAGTACCCTTCTGGCTGCTTCATATAAATTTCTTCATCGAGGTTGCCGTAAAGAAATGCGGTCTTGACATTTAGTTGCTCAAGATGTAAGTCTTCAACTGCAACCATATTCATTATAACCTGAATTGTAGACATCTTTACAACAGGAGCAAAAATCTCACCGAAATCAATGCCTTCTTTTTGCAGAAAGCCCTTCACCACAAGTCTAGCCTTAAATATCTTTAAACCGTCAGATTCTTACTTTAGTCTCTATACCCACTTATTGTGCAATACTCTATTCCCTTTCTGGAATCAAACTAAATCCCAAGTTTGATTTACTGATAATGACTGCATCTCATCATCCATAGCAAGCTCCCACTTACTCTTAGCTTCTACATCTAAAGCCTCCTTGTAACTTTCAGGTTCACCACCATTTGTAAGTAACAAGTAATTTAGGGAGTTAACGTACCTTGCCAGAATTCTTGTAACTCTCGGCTCCTTTTGAAGTGCTATTGGAATGTCTAAATCATTAGGTTCCTCATTTAGATCCGGTACATCGGACTAAGCAACGACTTCTTCATCATCCTTTCGAGAAGGTTCATCATCTTTAATGTTGACACTTTCCGCTACTTCACATTGAATCCTTTCCACATGTACTTTGAAGTCTTTATATAAGACTTCCTCCTTTAATATAACATTATGGCTCCGGATAACTTTCCAATTTTTTGCATCCCAAAGCCGGTATCCAAACTCATCACCACCATATCCAATGAAAATGTACTTTGTCGACTTCGCATCTAACTTTGTCCTTGTATCTGAATTATCAAACACGTATGAGGTACAACCAAAAATACGCAAGTGATTAAGGTTTACCTCTTTACTGGTCCATGCTTTTTCAGGAAGTCCAAAATCTAAAGCCGTTAAAGGCCCTCTGTTAATCAAGTACGTTGTCATACTAACCGCATCCGCCCAAAAACATTTTGGCAATCTAGCGTTTAGTCTCATACTCCTCGCTCTTTCATTTATTGTTCGGCTCATGCGTTCTGCAATACTATTTTATTGCGGTGCTCTGGAAATAGTTGTTTATCTCCTAATCCCGTTTGAAACGCAAAAGTCTTCAAACTCGTCACTACAGTATTCTCCCCCGTTATCCGACCTAAGGCACTTCAGTTTCAAAACGGTTTTATTTTCAACTAGAGCCCTCCACCTCTTAAATTTATCGAACACATCTGACTTGCTCTTCACGAAGTAGACCCACGGTTTACGAGTAGCATCATCGATAAAAGTAAAGTAATAATGAGAACCACCAAGAGAAGATACCTTGGTTGTCCCCCAAACATCTGTGTGTACAAGATCCAGCTTTCCAGGTTTCCTTGATCTTCTAAATAATTTGAAGCTGACCTTCTTCTATTTTACAAGAGCACACTCTTCATAAAACTTAAGATCAACCTTAGCAAGACTCTCTAGCTTTCCCTTTCTTACCATTATCTTCATCCCTTTTTCACTCATGTGACCAAGCCATTTGTGCCACATACTTGTCTCAATCCCCGGAGTGGCCGCACAAATAGTAGAAATTGTGTTATGTATTGTATACAATGTTCCTTGTTGTAATCCTCGAGCTACCAACATAGCTCCCTTTATAATCTTTCAGAAGGTTGCACCAAAGGTACTCACTTAACCGCCATTATCCACCAATTCCCTAACTGATATAAGGTTACGCCCCAATTTAAGTACAAGTCGCACATTCTGTAAAACCAATGTTCCCCCTGAAGGTATTAATAACCTAGCGTTTCCCTTTCCAGTAATATTGTATGCACTCTTATCTGCAAGAAAGACATACCGAAGTCGCCTTTAACAATATTAGTAAGAAAGCCTACATTTGCAGTAGCATGGAAAGAGGCACCCGAATCAATAATCCAATATTCGTTAACATCGTCACGTGATAGTAGTAGAGCCTCGTCAGAATTAACCTCCTCAGTAAGGTTCATTGTATCTTTTTCTTCATTATCAATCTTCCTAGAAGAAGAAGAATTACAATCTCGCCTGAAGTAACCCTTCTTTCCATAAGTCCAACACGCACCAGGCGGCTTAGACATTCATCTTGACTGTGATCGACCCCTTCCAAATTTGGCCCTTTTTTGTAAGACCTCCTTTTTTCCTCGACATTCAACATACTACGCTTATTATCTTTACTCATAATCAACGAGACTATAGTATCAAATTTGATATCTTCTTTCCCTGATGCATTGCCCATAGATGTAATAAATCCTTCCCAGCTCTCAAGCACCTACCCTAAAAGAGCCAATGCTCTCACCTCCTCGGTAAAAGTAATTTTAACAGATTCCAGTTAAGCATGTATGGTATTAAACTCACTAATGTGAGCTTGCACACTACCATTATCCTTCATCTTCAAAGTAAACAAGCATCGTAAAAGGTGTACCTTGTTTACCCCGGACAGTTCCGAGTACATAGCGGATAACATCTCCACTAAATCCTTCATAGTCGTAACTTTGGAGATCATGTGTAGAATTTAAGATAATGGCACTAACATAACGGTTCCAAACGCCTTGCGATCTAATCGTGCCCACTTTGCAGCATCGCATTATGTTGGCATCATCTCAATTCCACCCAGTAGTAAATCAAGATCCTTCTGATAGAGGTAATATTCTATCAGCATCTTCTACACTCCAAAATCCGATCCATTAAACTTTGTGATCTTCAACTTCTCCTGATCGGCCATCGTTCTTCACCACACAAGCCTTAACACTCGCTCTAATACCAGTTGTTGAGAATCGAGGTGGCTAATCTCTCTTTTACTATAAGAATAATACGCGGAATATGCCAATCAACCAGACTAAGAAATATATAACAATAAAGAACACAAGGTTTTCTAGAGGAGGGAAGTGGAAAACCCTTTCAGATAAAAAACTACTCCCCGAACAATCCTCTGATACGTTTGGTTATTTTGTTAATCAAATGGGTTACAACTATCTCTCCAAGCTTCTCAAGCTTAATGGAGTCTCTCAAATTCTAGGTCTTGAATTAAACTCACGTAGGAAAAGATTGGCTAACAAAATAACCTAAGTTCTCTTTATATACTAGAGGACTAAATACAAGTAGAACGAATCTTGAGGCAGAACTCAATTTCTCAGAAGAACTCACAAAGGCAACCAGGCAAATCTCGTTCGAACGAAGCACAAAGTCGTTCAAACGAATTTAACGATTAAGGTTCAAACCCTAGAAAAGTGTACAAGTCGTTCGAACAAAATCTCATCTCGTTCGAATGACTTCCTCGATCTTTTGTAATATTTGACAATCTCGTTCGAACGAGCTCCATTCTCGTTTGAGCAACTTCGACCTACTTTAAGCTATTCATCAACAACTCGAACAGAACTAGCTCGAGTCTTCAGGCAACATAACCAGTTCGAACTCGAGGTAACATAACCAGTTTGAATCTTCAGGATACTTTACCAGCTTAAACTTTTGTTGATCTTAACCAGTTCGAAACTGAATATTGAAAATCTTATTTTCAATCCGTTTCAATCCGACTTCAATCCTCGAACTAAAATAACTCAAACTAAATTGACCTCGAACATAATTCTAGTTCATACCTTAGCAGTTCCCACCACTTATGATTATATAACGAGTTTTAGTTTCTTCCCTAAAGATGTGTTCTAAACTTTGTCACGAGACAATCTTTTCATCAACGGATCTGCCAAGTTATTTTTAGATCTTATAAAATCTACCGTAACAGTACTAGATGTGAGAAATCCTCTCATCGTACTATGCTTGTGATGTATCACTAACTTCTTACTATTATAGTAATTTTTCGTACTCCAGCTATCGCAGTAATACTATCTGAGTGGATCAAGATTGGCGGTATAGGCCTACTCCATAAAGGAATATAAGACAAAAGGTCTATTAACCATCTTACCTCCTTACTAGCTGTAGCTAGTACCACTAACTCAGACTCCATAGTCGACTGAGCTAGAATCGTTTGTTTCTTGGATCACCAAGAAACTACCCCGCTAGCTATACTAAACACATATCCGTTGGTGGCTTTGGAATCATCCAAAAATAAGTTTCAATCTGCATCGTTAAATCCATAAAGGACCGCGGGAAACCTTTGATAGTGTAAACCCAAGTTTATGGTCTTTTACAGGTACCTCATAACTCGATCAATAACACCCCAGTGTGCCAAACATGGTTTACTTGTAAATCTACATAAAACTCTTACAGCATAAGCTATATTGGGTCAAGTATAGTTCGTAGCATAGCGAAGACTACCAATAATACTTGCGTATTCTTTTTGTCTAACTGTATCCCCCACATTCTTTAAAAGTTTAACTTGTGGATCACAAAGAGTACAAATAGGTCTATGGTCAAAATATTTGTACTTCTTCAAGATCTTCTCAATAGAATGAGATTGATCAAGAGTAATATCAGTGTCTTTAAATGTTATCTTCATGCCTAAAATTACACTAACCTCCCCTAGGTCCTTCATATCAAAGTTATCATTAAGCATGTTTTTAGTCTCTAAAATAAAATCAAGGTCAGAGCCAAAAATAAGAAGAGCATCAGCATATAAAAAATTATTATACAACTTTTACCAAATACTTTATAATATATGCATTTATCAATAACGTTAATCTTAAAACTATTTGAAAGAAGTAATTGGTTGATCCTGTCGTGCCACTATTTTGGAGCTTGCTTTAGACTATATAAGGTCTTGTTCAGCTTGCAAACTTTGTGTTCCTCACCAGGTATCACAAAGCCTTCAGGTTGATCCATATATAATTCCTCTTCAAGCTCTTCATTTAAAAACGCAATTTTTCATCTATTTGGTGACTAATCAAATTGTGCACAACTCTAATAGTTGTTATACGAGTAACTAGGGAATATGTATCGATGAAATCAATGTTTTTCTTTTGCACATATCCCTTTGCTACAAGTCTTACCTTATATTTATCTATAGTACCGTCTAGTTTAAGTTTTCTCTTTAAGATCCATTTACACCCTATAGAACGACTACTAGGAGGTAAGTTAACTAGTTCCCAAGTTTCATTTATGGTAAGAAAATCTATCTCATCATCAATGGCTTTTTGCCACAAATTAACGTCACTTGAAGTCAATGCTTCCCTGATAGTATTAGGGTCAGATTTTAAGGTGTGTATAACAAAATCATTACCAAAATCTTTAGCAATCCTAGAGCATTGATCTCTACAAAGTTCTGGGTCTGTAGCATGAAAATCAATAATTCTCAGAACTTCTACTTGAGGTACATGAGGCTAATAATGAGGATAGTCGAGAATCCCCATTGTCCCTCCGTAAGTAAGGAAACTTGTCCTCGAAAAAATTAACATCAAGAGATTCAATAATAATATTATTATTAATATCAAAAAAACATGTAAGACTTACTATTAATAGCATAACTAATAAAAACACATTCTAAAGCTCTACTACCTAGTTTTTTTCATTTAGGATCAGGTTTACGAACATAGGCTAGATAACCCCAAACTTTAAAATAGCTAACAATAGGTTTTTCATTTTTCCAAATATTATAAGGTGACAAATCAGATGTGATGTGAGGAATACGGTTTAAAATATGGCAGGCTGATAATAATGCTTCGCCCCATAAAGATTTAGGTGATCCAAAACTAAGTAATATAGCAACTATCAACTCAGTGAAAGTTCTATTTTTGCGTCCAACTTTACCGTTAGATTCTGGAGAATAAGAGGCAGTATAGTTTCATGTATAATCCCCAAGGATTCATACAAGTTTTAAAATTCATGTGAATCCTACTCTGTGCCTCTATCACTACGAAACCTTTTAATGTTTCTATCAAACTAATTTTTAACCTCTGTTACATATGTTACAAACATATCTATTGCTTCACTTTTGTGGCGCATTAAGTAAACATGAGTATAGCTGAAGTGATCATCTATAAAAGATAAGAAATACCTTTTATCATTACGATTCAATGTACCGTCCATTTCAAAAATGTCAGAGTGGACTAAATCCAAAAGTTGTGTGTTTCTCTAACAACCCTTTAATGCAAGGTTTTAGTTATTTTAGCTTAACTACGGGATTGACATTTTTCAAAATCATTTAGATTAACTTTAGGAATCATTCCAAGTTTACTCATATTGTGTACTAACTTCTTATTAATATAACATAATCTAGAGTGCCAAATATTAAATGAAGATATCAAATCAGTGGAAGCAAATTTATTCATTTCAAGACTAAGTTTGAATATTCCATTACAAGTAAAGCCCTTTCCCATAAAAATTCCCCCATTAATTATAATGTCCTGGTCTAAGCCAATGGTCTGCTGAAATCTTGCCTTATTGAGAAGAAAACTGGAAAAAAGATTTTTCCGTATTTTAGGAGTATGCATCACATATATCCTTCAAAGTCACTGTCCTTCTAGAGGTAAATACCAGTTCAACATCTCTAGTGCTTTGTACTTTGGTACAATGGGAATCCCCAAGAGCACCTTCTGGTCTTTAGTTTCCTTGTAGGTCTTAAACCAATTGCGTTCATAGGAAATATGCCTAGAAGCGCCCGAGTCAACCCACCACCCATCTGTTCCACCGACCATATTAATTTTCGTAATCATAGGCACTAAGGGCTCTCCAGTAATGTTAGCCTCAGCAACGGGTCTGCAGCTTTGATAGTTCCTAGATATGTGTCCAGGCTTCTTACAAGCGAAGCATACAATAGAAGTTGTTCCATTATAAAGTGGGGCTTATTGGTTCATTTCCTTATTAGGATTCTGGTATCCACCATTATGATGGCTATTTGGATTACCACCATTCTAACGGTTATTCCAATTACCACTATTCTTAACCTTCATGGGTTTCCCCCTAGGTTTCAGGTAGACCTTCCCTTTGGACTGAACAAAAAGGTACTCATCTTTTAGGTCTTGTTTGCTAGATTCTTCTTCAACTCTAAATCGAGTTATCAAGTTTTACATGGTAAGTTCCTTTGTGACTTGTGTCGCAGCCTTTCTAATTCGGCTGTAGTTTAACAATCATCATGGTAATCTAAAATTGTTTATCAAGATATATCCCTTCGGACACAATCTCATGCATAGTTCGTTGCAACTCATGTGATTGAGTAATGACAGACTTATCGTCGTCCATAGTGAACTTTAGATATTGGCTTACGGTAAACTTCTTAGCGTCAGCCTCTTTCGTATCATTTTTTTTCTGTAATGCCTCCTAAACGGTTTTCGCAGTATCGGATTGCAGATAGTAATCATACAAATCATCTGCTAAATCGTTCAAGTTAAAGTTACAGTATTTGAAATTAGCCTCAGTCTAGTCCAATATTTATTCTAAAATCTTATTAGTTTCAGTTACAATAATATCATGATTTTCTATAGGGCTGGGGATAGGAGGCTCAGCAGTGGAGTCTTGTTCGAGAACATAAGCAACTTCTTTGAGGGTTAAATAAAAGAATATCTTACTCTTCCAACGTTTGAAATTGAGACCATCAAACTTTGTAGGTTTGTTGGAATCAAATTTCAGAACGTCAGAAGATAGGCCATAATGACATGTTAACCATTATTCCTTAAAATTGTAAATTAAAAAGATGAACCTGTAATATAGCTTCCTAAAGTAAGTGATATAAGAGAAATTCTGCGACAGGAACGTTATTAATATGCTAGAACTGGAAAGTAGAGCAACAACAGAAATCTAGAAGTAACAGCGGTAGATGAACAAGCTTGAGGTGTGGATCGCACTCTTTAAGAAATAATTTGACCTACCCCGAGTACTGGTAGTGAACTGTCAAATCTCCTCCCAGGATACAACAAGCAATAGAGTATACAGGAGTTCTTTGGTACCGGAGGAGCAACGTACTAAACTTGTAGTTTACCAAAACCAATAAAAAGAGAAAGAGATATCGATTTGTAAACATGGGAGAGAACATAAGTGATTTGTTTGTTCTGTATATTTTGTAGAGAGGAAACCAGACGAATTTATAGAATTCTACTCAGCAACGGCTCTCAAAACTTTACTCGAACGTGGGTGAGATCGAAAGACCTAGGCGTTCATAAGTATCTGTTACAGTGTAAGTGTTGAGAGATAGAAATAGTTTGGGTTTGTTTGGGCGTCAAGAGACTTTTTTCCAAAAAGAATAGGGAGAGTCTAGCCCAAGTCCAACCCCAAAGGACCACCTGGGCCTCCAGATCCCGAGTCAGCCTGGCCCATCGGGCCACCTGAGAGAGGTCCAAGTGTGTCAAGGGTATAAAAGCCCCCTCAGACACTCACACACATATACACTCTCTCTTAGTCACATGTTACAAACATATATATCATGCAAATACTACCTTATATGTTTAGTTTCACTAGTTTACAAACAATCTAGGACTAAAACTCAAGGCAAAACTTGAGTTCTTTCTCTCAACACACTAAAAGAACAAAAGGCTAAAAGACAGCGTTTTTATTAAGAGATTTTTGAATAAACAAGGACCAAGAAGTCATGGGTTTTTTTATTTTGAAATACATTTTATTGTTTTTATAAAAACCAACAATTACTCATAAGCCTAGATGGGTCCACAGACATTTACCGCAAGAATATCATTATCGCCAAAGACTATATATAATGCATTCTTCCTTAACTGGATGAGGACATTCTCTAATTATACAGGAATCGAAATTATTACATATCTTGAAAAGTTATATACGCAATATGCAGCTGGTACGTAAAGTTCCCGGACCAAAAACAGGCAAGGTGGTAGTTGTCCACTTGTGTCATGTTCTTAAACACTTCGATCTTCAATAAGTTTTGGTGTCTTGAATCAACTTGTTGGTTTAGAAAATATTGTTAAGGCATCTGTTTTGCATGGTTCCACTCTGCAAGAACTCCAAATTGTTCTCTTGAAGCTCTTCCCATAACACAAGATCGTCTTAAATACAATTATAAAAGCTAGTGCCATCAAATAAAACGAGCTTAATTTCCACATGTAAACACTGGATGTGAGAGATATGAGAAATGCTACGCAAATTACAGTACAAAAATAAAAAATATTGTTAACGATAAGCTAAAAGGTGAAAGAGCTATATTAGAATCAGTAAAATAGAATTAAGATTAGTCAGTTAAAGCTAAGGGGCATCTCGCTTGTGAAACATCTGCAATCGCTTTTGTTGCCTTGTCTACATTGTGTACCATGGCGAACAATTTACTTGTGTAATAGCGAGACAAAATTATGTTATTATCACATGACTCTCAGTGAAATTGGATATCACTCATAAGAACTATAGGCCCCATCGCTATAGAAGCAACAGAAAAGTGTCTTTCTTGCTACTTGCATACGCCGAAAACTTGCTTACGAAGAAACCTCCTTTTTTGGAGCTCAATCGCACGAAATCTTTCTTATTCTTTTCTTCAGCAACCGATAGCGCCGAAATCAACAAAGGCAAACAGTTGTAGTTTGGGGTGCGATCCTCGTACGCAAGTAAAATGGAAACAGGAATTTAGGGGTCCCTCCGCTAACTATAGAACATGCCAATTAATTGTACGTTAATAATGTGAGAAGGTCACGGGTCACGACCGTTTAGAGAATGATCTGTAACTTAATTACCCTATAAATCTGAGGAATTAGTAAGTGTATAAATATTTAGAGGGCATCCTAAATTATTGTAGAAGAAGTAAAAACACATCTTAAACTTCTTTTGTGCCTTACAAGCACAAAAAAACAGTGCATCAGCAGTAAAGTGCACTTCATGCATGTTGTTGTTAGATCTTGAAAGAACTATTACGAGTTGATTATGGCTATCACAAGTATACCACATTAGGAGCTGGGCTGAAAGCAGTGTTTTATATATGGACCGTGGTAAAGTATAAGACACTGTTTTTTCCAGGTAGAGGTGCTTTTTGTACTGAGATCACATATAAGATATATGATATATCTTTTGTGCTAAGTTTCTTGATTGAACAGGTATATGAGATTACTTAGATGGAGTATAAGTTTAGGGTAATCAATTGAAATGAGCTTTTATTAGCTGGATTCATTAGCTATCTGTCGCCACCTCTAGTATTACATTACTACTATTTAGCAAAAGTACATAACTTAATCTTTACATAATAGAGACTAAACTCGTCTTCGCCCCCATTTGGTATTCAGTTTTCTCATCAACGTATCAAAATCCGTTAACATCAAGATAACTGCAATTATTTTACCCCTAACTCAACTCAACATGCCCTAAATTACACAGGGTCTACTTCCTAGGTCAGTTTTGTCTCAAATTACTTGTATTTAGGGTTAAGGTTCTTGTATGGACTAATCTAGAGTTGCATTGGACTTGCATGTCAACATGAAAGAGAAGGGTTTGTTATTATTATGTGAAGTTGAAGCAAATATATCTAAGTTGGTTAGAAAAGAAAGTTGTCTGTGTTTGGAGCAAATATCTTACTTGGTTACAAAACAACTCCTATATTTCTCTCTCTATCTCTCTCATACACAAATGATGATTACCTTGTGAGTGAAGAAAAATGCATCGAAAAAGACAAGATATGGAGTCAAAGACAAGAAGACCACCTCTCTTTCTCTTTTTTAGGGTCCCATCTAAACCGTTCCCCACTTGACCTATCAACCAACCTTCTCTTCTCCTATCTCTTCTCCAAATTCAAAGCAAACCCCACAACAATCACCATCATCATTCCCACTCTATCAAGCCTTCTCTTTCTCTATATGTTTCTATAAAATCATTACTGCACTACATCATCAAATTAGTTGGAAGAGAGAAAAAGGACTTGGAAAAGATTTAAACAACATCATGAGAAAGCCTGATACCCAAGGGAAGAGCAACATGAACATTAGTACCACCAACAAGCTTAGGAAGGGGTTATGGTCGCCCGAAGAGGATGATAAGCTAATGAACTACATGTTGGGGAATGGGCAAGGTTGCTGGAGTGATGTTGCAAGGAATGCTGGGTTGCAAAGATGTGGCAAGAGTTGTCGTCTTCGTTGGATTAATTATTTGAGGCCCGATCTTAAACGAGGCGCATTCTCTCCCCAAGAAGAAGAGCTCATCATCCATTTGCATTCCATACTTGGCAACAGGTCTCTCTCTCTCTCTCTCTCTCTCTCTCTCTCTCTTAAACAGTATAGCTTAGATGCTTAGGTTAATATAATTAAATTCATTGATTAAACGATGTCTAATAATGTATGTGCTAACTCATATTTGCATGAGTCTATAAGACACTTTTTTATCATAATATGTCCCTGTACTTAAGCTAAGATAATTTGTTACTGCGTTAAATTTTATGAAAGAGTTTATAGATAAAGGCTCACAAACATATCAAAAAGTAAAGGCTCCCAAATTTATCCAAATGTCAAACAATGTTATATTAGTTTCACAATTACTATTTAGGCCTAAATCTGGTTAATTAAGTTGGAGTCATATATAAGAGTATATTAGTCATTTGAGTCATGGAGAATAAACACATTGAACAAGAAAACTATTCAATATTATAGTCTGCCAATATTATAGTCTACCCTTCTTGAATACAATACACATCTAAGTTGGTGTTAAGTATAAACCTTAAACATCCATGCATGAGCACCATGATTAAAACTTTTGGTATTTAAAATATTTCAGGTGGTCGCAAATTGCGGCACGGCTACCTGGCCGGACGGACAATGAGATAAAGAATTTTTGGAATTCCACGATAAAGAAAAGGCTGAAGAACTCTTCGTCACCAAACAAAAGTGATCAATCATCAGATACTTCAAATGTTATAATGTCCATGAATGATCAAGACATCCTGTCAATGTGCATGGGGATGTCATCGTCATCATCGTCATCACTACAAGCTATGATAATGAACAATGGGTTTGATCCATTGCCTCTTCCAGAGAACACCTTTGACGTTCCGGGTGATGCTGGATACTTCAATATGTCAACATGCCTTACACAAGTTGGTCTTGGAGATGGATTGATATATGAGGATCATGGAGTCATGGGGGAACAAAGGGACCTATTTTTTCCTCCTTTAAGAGAAGAAAAAACAATTGAAAATTTAACTAACACTAATAATAGTAACCATATTAATAATTTCAACATCCTTAACAATAATAATATCAACAAAGTAGAGAATATGGTTGGAAGTGGGAATTATTGGTCAGGAGAAAACTTAAGAATGGGAGAATGGGACTTAGAGGATTTGATAGAAGATGTTTCCTCTTTGCCTTTCCTTGATTTCCAAGTTGAATAAAATGACCCCACAACCTCCAAAAGTTTTATTTTATTTTATTTTATTTTCTACATAAAGCTGTACACAAACCCCTGTCATAGAAAACTGAGGATTAAAAGTGTTTTTGAGAAAACATACGAGTAAACTTAGGATCTTTTGAGAGGCAATAAAGGTGGTCACAGACACAAACACAGTTGATGTAATTTGAGGATCAGAACTTGTTGTATGTATGTTCTATTTTCCGTATATATGCTTATTTTTCCCAAAGTGCCATTTCACTTGCATGTGAGGTTATGTAATAATCAAGATATGTATACTTGTAAATGTATAGTTATGTTGAATCTTGAAAGGGATGTTAAGATTAGGTGTTACTTACACAATTGTAGTTATTTATGTGTGGCATGCAGTTCTATTTAGTGGATATTAGAATTTAACACAATGTAGATTCACAAATCTCTCAATCATTCTGAAATTCATGCATGAGAAGCCACTATGTTGAGATATGGATTAATATGGGGAAATATAGGTTGATACACAGTACACTCTTTACGAGACACACGTAAGATGATTTAAGTGAATGTTTCTTTGGAGATAAACTACTTATCATGAAGATAATTATATATCTTCCCAATCAAACATAGAGTTCACATATTATCAAGATAAAAAAGATAAATTATTACCGCGTTAGTTGGACATTTTACTTGAAATTGAACGCTTTAGTTAGGGATGGCAATTTGACCCGCCCCGTTGGGGATACGCCCCGCCCCACCCCGAACGGGGCGGGTTTGGGATGTATTAAACAGTAATGAGCGGGTATGGGAAGTATAACACAAATCCGTGGGGAAGCGGGGCGGATTTGGGATTGTCTTGAAATATCCGTACCCGCCCCGCCCCATTTAAATAGTTTATTGTTATTACCTTTAAATATATAAATAAAAACCTATATAAAAGAGTTTTTATTGAAAAAATAGTTTTATTAGTTAAATGGGGGTGGGGATGGGATTTAGTTTTGCAATGTGGGGGCGGGGATGAGGATCCCCGTTTAACTTAAATGGGTATTGGGGCGGGGATGAGAGTGGGGAACTTAGGCGGGGATGGGGATGGGATTAGCTCCCCCGCCCCAAATCCGCCCCATTGCCATCCCTAGCTTTAGTTAACGATGTTGAATGTCGGAATGACTGCAAAGATGATCTCCACAGTAAGGGGATCCCATGAGAGAAAACTTTCTTTGAAGAAAATGAGAATAAGAGAAAAAAAATTCCTATTGATCTCATACATATTACAAGTATATATAGAGTATTAACTCCAGCTGTATCGATCATATCTCTACCACATAATCAACCTAATTATATGCACTTCCTTTACTAACCCCACTAGTTTAGGAACCCAATAATGACAGAATTATACACGAGATCAACTCCAATATACACAAGATATGCCCAATACTCCCCCTCAAGCAGGATCCAAAGGATTGATGGATCCAAGCTTGCTCATTAGGCGATGAAACTGAGTAAATGACAAAACTTTGTTAAACACATCAGCCAGTTGATCAGTTGTATGTACATACTGAGTGGCAATAAGCTTAGATTGAACCAATTGAAGAATGTAATGACAATCCACTTCTATGTGTTTCATCCTTTCATGAAACACAGGATTTGAAGCTATGTGCATGGCGGCCTGATTATCACAAAAAAGTTGCATCGGAATAATACTCGGACAACCGAGATCAGCAAGAAAAAATTTTTAAGCCAAACGAGTTCACATGCTGCGGAAGCCATTGCACGATATTCAGCTTCAGCGCTAGAACGAGCCACCACATGTTGTTTTTTACTTTTCCATAAAATGAGGTTCCCACCAACAATCATTTAATAACCAGTAGTAGATCAACGATCAAGTACATTTCCGGCTCAATCGGAATTGATATACCCCATAATATTAGTGTGGCCGTTTCTGGTCATTAGTATTCCACGACCAATTGTGCCCTTCAAATAGCGCAAGATGCATTTGACCATACTCAAATATTGAATAGTTGGAGCATGCATATGTTGGCTAACAAGGCTAACGACATGTGTAATATCAGAACGTGTAATTGTCAAGTAGATAAGCTTTCCAACAAGCTTCTGATAATAACTTGGCGAATCGAGAACTTCCCCTGTAGAATCAAGCCGCAATTTGCTATCTAGTGGAGTAGTTGCGGGTTTAGTGTGGAGCATATCAGTGTCATGAAGCAAATCGGCAATATATATTTGCGTTGATTTAGGAATAATCTTTGCTAGAAGTCGCCATTTCGATTCCAAGAAAGTACTTTATAGGACCCAGATCCTTAATAGGAAACATATTCTGGAGGTTCAGCTTAAGTTGAGCAATAGAGTCTATATTAGTTTTGGTAATAATCAAATCGTGACGTAAATAAGTACCACCAGCTTATCTATGGAACCAAGTTTGACATATAATGAAAAATCAGCCGGACTCCTGGTGAACCCGATAGCTTCAAGAGCATTGCTCAACTTTGCATACCAAGCACGAGGACTTTGCTTCAACCTATAAATTGATATATGGAGTTTACATACCAAATTGGGATTTTCACTAAAAGAGTGCCCTGGAGGAAGCTTCATGAAAACTTCTTCTTCAAGATCACCATGCAAGAATGCATTCTTGACATCCATTTGGGAGAGAGGCCACCCATTATTAATTGCCACAGAAAGGAGAACTCGCACAGTGGTCATCTTGGCAACGGGAGCGAAAGTCTCCTTGTAATCAACACTGAATTTATGAGTAAAACCTTGAGTAACAAGGCATGCCTTATGTCGTTATATAGTTCCATCAGAGTTAAACTTCGTGTTAAATACCCAACAACTACCCACCACATGTTTGCCGTGAGGAAGATGAATTATACTACATGTTTTATTTTTAGCTAAAGCCATCAACTCGTTATCTATGTCCCCCCTCCATACAGCTTGAGCTTGAACTTCTTGAAAGCTCTTTGGCTCATGATCATTTGATAGAGCTGAAAGAAAAGTTGTATGCAAGGGAGATATCTGCTGAGAATTCATGTAATTAGCAACCGGATACCTGACAGTAGATGCAACATAATCATGTATTATTGTTGGTGGGTAACGGGGTCGTGGAGGACTGTGTCATGGAGGTAATGGTTCACCTTGGACAGGGGAAGTTTTATGCTCATTTGTGCTAACATTTACCTCCTGGGGTATAAAGCACGAGGTATCCAAATACTCAGCAGAATATTTAGCGGGAGCTTCAACTTGTGGAGCCAGACTATGAAGCATATCGTTTGAAAATGTAGGGCAGAAATCAAGGCTTGGTAACGGAAATAATTATGGTAGACTCTCCCCCTGACTAGAAGCCACAAAATATGGAAGTGCTTCCACAGAACATCCCGAGTTACATGTAATTTCTTGGACAAGAAATCATAACATTTGTACCCTTTTGTGTTCGTGAATAACCCATTAAAATGTACTTAACTGCTCGGGGATCAAGCTTATCACGATGAACAGTTGATAAATGCACGAAACAAGTACAACCAAAAATCTTTAGATAAGATATATCCAGCCTTCTACCCTGCAATACTTCAAGAGGACATTTAAAATCCAACACTCAGCTGGGTAAGCAATTCACAAGATAGGTAGCATTAAGAACTCCATGAGACCAAAAATGTTTTGGAACATTCATTTGAAGCATTACAGCTCTAGTTTTCTCTAGCAATTCATGTTTTTTTCGTTCGGCAATCCCATTTTGTTGGGGTGTACTAACATAACTAGTCTGATGCAATATGCCATTAGAAATTAAATAATTTGACATATCATGGGACATATATTCGGTGCCATTATCAGATCGAAGAATCTTAATATTAGCTAAAAATTAAGTAGTAACCAACATATGAAAATCTTTAAAATACCCTAATATTTCTCCTTTTGATTACAATAGATACACCCAAGTAACCTTTGAAAAATCATCAATAAATGTTACAAAATATCTAAAACCATCAATAGAAGTGGAAATAGGTCCCCAAACATCCGAGTGTACAAGTTCGAAAGCTTGAGTAGTGCGAGACAATGATAAATTAAAAGGAAGTCTAGAATACTTAAAAAAATGATAAATCTCACAATCAAGATTGCCTTTAGGTAGAACTGGATTTATTTTGCTAAGAACCGCCTCTGAAGGATGTGCTAAACGATGATGCCATAAAAGATGCTCATTAATAGGAGTGGAAACTGCCTGAAAACCTTTTGAAACTCTAGAATCATGAGAAAAATAGTAGAGACCGTGCAACTAAAATCCCTCACCAATTGTCTCCTTGGTAGTAAGGTCCTGAAAAAATACCTTGTAAGGAGTAAATATAACTTTACAATTAAGTGACAATGTTAGTTTATGAACAGAAAGCAACTGAAATGGAAAGGAAGGAACATATAGAACATCAGACTCTATAGTATCCAAATTAAACAAGCTTAATTTTACCCTTACCCTTTATAGGAGCACCTTTCCTATTGGCGACTGAGACAAATGAAGGAATTGAAAAAGGTTTAAATTCATGAAATTTAGGTAATTTATTTGGCATATGATATGTGGCACCCGAATCAATAACCCATAAATCATACAAATTACCGATCTCTAATGCAGTCATAAAGGCAAGCAGAATACCTTGGCTGTAGTGGCTTATTCTGCATCTCAGAGTTATGCTTCATTTTCGAACTACATACAAACTTTTGACCTCATCAACAGAGCACGTGGCACGTTTGTAACACGATCAGAATCAAGATAGCATCATAAGGAAAAATACAAGTTTCTCAACCAACACAACTCGCTTATGATACTGCTCGCGCTCTTGGTTAAGAGCCATCTTGCAGCAAGCTTATTTTGCATCTCAGACTCATACCTTATCCTCAAACTCGTCAGCATACTTGAAGCATTACTTAAGATATATTCATTATCCCTAAGTTTGAGTCATCACTATTCAACCTCTACATCAACAGTTTAAGTCAACAGACACATCATTATCAATAAAGTTGTTACAAGAACAAGCAGAGTCAGCCCGTTATACAATCTAGTCAAAGAATATCAAGCTTATATTTTGTAACGTCCATCATTAAGAATCTTAATGGTCATCAAACGGCCATATTATAAGACCTATAAATAGGACCAGAGAATTCAAGATGGAGAACAGAAGAATCCTTACTCCAAAATTCCCCATACTCAGAGCACTCATTGTAATAAGTTAGCAATTTCAATAAGATCATCTTATATTTCTCAAAATTTTCAAGAGAGGTTATGGTTTTTAACCTATTCAAAGGTTTTCCACGCTAAATCATCGTGCTGACTATTGTTTGCTATCTTTTAGTGATCTAATACATCTGGTATAAAGGTTAAGTCTGAATCCTGGAATTAGGCTATTACATTTGGCACCGTCTGTGAGAACCAAAGTTCTCAAACTAATTGTTAGAAACCACTGATTATCTTCTCTCGGAATAACACCTCCAAGTCAGGTTACGCCGATAGTTCCAGTAAATGAAAATGCCCGCACTAGTAGATCTGTAGGTCATTTTGAATTCTAAAATAGAAAGGCGTGCTGCTCTGGAGAAATAGTTAGCAAGTGTACAAGACGCGTTGAAGGATCTACAGGGTCAGCAGGTCACCACCCAGAAGAACAAAGCGTATAACTAGAAGGCTCATGAATTTCCGTTCATGACATAATAAGACCTCCACCAAAAGGTAATCACTTAGGAGGTGCGTTGCGATCTAATCATCACCAGGAGGAAATGGATCCCATTCCGATCCAAGAGGATCACCAAGAAGTTGATGGCGGCCTTGCAGGAGTCAGACAAACCAAAAATCCACCTCAAAGAGTTCGAGTTCCAGTAAAAGAACGTTTAAGTGAAGGGAGTGGCGACCATAATCTTGGAGAAGGATGCGTCACACGCTCAACCACTGCAGCTCAGCAATATGTGACTCAGGAATATGTTGACAAGTGAATAAAAGAACTTCTCGAAGCTCAAACTTTGACTAAAAGAATCCACAACAGATTATAGAAAAGGCCGATCGCACAGGAGCTGCTGGATGGCGAGGTCCCCGCCAAATTCTACACACCAAAGATCCAAAAGTACAAAGGAACTGATCCAATGGAACACGTCCAAGAGTTTTAGGATGCTTTAGGCCTCCATTCCACATCCAACCACATTTTATGCCGACTCTTTCCTACCAGCTTATTAGGCAAACCCCTGCGATGGTTCTGCACACTACCCGAAGGATCCATCACAACTTTTGAACAGCTGCAAGAACTCTTCGTCAAGAATTACTCGTACAACAGAGACAAAGAGGAAAATCTATACTCTCTTTTCAGCATTAAGCAGATGCTGGGAGAAAAGCTCGAGACATTCACTAAGAAGTTTTTGGAGTTAGCTCGAAAAGTAGATCGACTCGATCAAAAGATTACTATTTCGGCTTTCACCAATGCTTTACTCGTCGATGGAAGGGCGAAGGAGTACCTCGTCCTAAACTAACCTACAACTTTAAAAGATATGATCGAAAAAGTCAACGGATATATCGATCTCGAAAAAATGGTGACCGACAGACAGAAAACTCAGAAATCAACATTGACAGCTAGAGATCAATCTGCGGGCCAAGATTTCAACCGTACTACTGATCAAGGAGGAGACAGGAAGTGAACAAAGTCTAATGATGAGCGACCCCAAAGGGGTAGTAACTTACCAAAACCCTGTCTTCCCAAGATGAGTGTAACCATAGCCTGTATTTATCCTATACTTTAGAAGGATAAGTTTTTTCGCAATGCACAGTATCTCTAGCCCACTGAGAACAAACCCTATTACATTCACCACAAGGTCCGACATTCTGAGGCAGAATACTATTTTACCTTACAACGACTGTTAGAGTATATCTTTGCAGATGTACGAATGCACGAATACATTGTGAACATTAAGAGTTATAAGAATATGAGTTACAAACTTCCTACAACAGCCATACAAATTGAAGAGCAGGCAGGGGAGAAACATTTGTACCATATCCAGAGTCACTTCATTGAGACTCAGACTATCAACCAATCGAACAAAAGCAAAAAAACGTCGACTCAGCCAATGTCACGACCTTTCCATGAATAATAAAGAAGCTTGTTCACTTCCAATATCCAACTTCCAATGCGTAGGGATTTCTTTCGATGACTGTGATGTTCATCATGTCAACTTTCCTCACCATGATGCTTTGGTAATCGTGCTAAAAATGAGAAATGTTGTATTACATACAATGATGATAGATATTGGTAGTAGTATTGAACTACTATTTCAAAGTACGATTGATCATATGGGACTTGTCGATAAAGTACAACCCAGTGACATTGACATATGTGGGTTCAATGGTTCTAGAGAAGAACGTGTAGGAAAGATAATACTTCTTATTACAGCAGGACCAATAATAGTTGACGTTGTCTTTTATGTTATCAATGTAAAATCCTGCTAGGTATAATGGGACGTTGTTGGTTACATAATATGCAAGTAATTCCGTCGGCCTACCATTTGGCACTACGCTTTAAATGGGAGGGCGGTATTTATAAAATCAAAGGAAGCCAGAAGCTAAATCGACAGAAAACCATCTGCCAAGTGCATGAACTACAGAGTATGTCAAAATCAGTAGAGACAAACGAGGGACATATATTGGCACTCTTCTGCCCACAGTAGAACGAGATGCTCTCATCCAGTTCCTTAAAGACAATAATGATGTTTTCGCTTGGATATTCCATGAAATGTTGGGCATTGATCCAAATTTGGCTGCCATAAGCTTAATTTGAAAGAAAAAGCTAAAGCAGTCAAACAAAAGCAGATGACTTTAGCACCAAGGCTCCGAGAAGAAGTCAATAAAGAGATCGATAAACTCATCGAAGTGGATTTTATCCTTAAAGCTAATTATTCAGAATGGATCTCGAACATTGTAACAGTACTAAAGAAGAACGGCAAGGCTAGAGTGTGGATGGATTTCACAAACCTCAATAAGCATACTTAAAAGGATAGTTTTCCACTCCCTATCATAAACCATTTGCTCGATTCTACTGTGGGACACGAACTCTTATCTATGATGGATGCAGCATCAGGGTACAATCAGATACCTCTGCTACTTAATAATCAAGAGCAGAATGCACAAATTCAAGAGGATTACTATTGAACATTTACCGCGCAGAGAAAATAGACATTCTAATTCCCTCGCCTATCTAGCAGGAGTCCTCAGCACAGAAGCTCGATACCTCAAGATTGAAATATTATCCAACCCTAGCATTAACATCATTGTCACGCCTCAAAATCCGGTAATCGGTAACTTGACCAATTACTAGATCTGAAGCTGTGCAGGTCGAGGAATCCAAAGATTCTACCCCACAAATAGCCAAGTCGTAGACAAATTTTGGCTCGGCTATTCACATATAGCAATAATCATCAGAGTGAAGAAATAACAATGCAACAATATAACAATATAGCGCGAAAGCAAAAGACATAAATATACATATCAGTCGAATGAAAATAACATCTCGAATACAAGCTCAGCTACATATGCTGAGAACACCTACAGAAATCTGGAACTAAAGGAAATCTTCAGCGGAAAAATCTGTCTCTGGACCAGCTACACACGCGGCAGTCCAAGCTACTCAACCTCTAAAAATGTTTAAATGCGAGAGTGAGCAAACAACGAGCTCACTAATCCAACAGAACTAAATAACTTACTAATAATAGGTAATGAAAATAGAGTAGAGACGAGTGTGATAAAGACTAAGTGACTAAGCAATTCTAATAATATAATCAGTAACCATCAATAAAATAAGTAATCCATATGGAAAGGAGGATTGAGTTGATAGGAGAATGGAGAATAGAGCTAATGCGGAGAGGGAGTGGAGTGGAGTGGATTTGGAAGGTGAATAGAGTTAAGAATATGAGAGGAGGGAGATGATTATTATTTGATATGCAATGCTCTGGCGTGAAGTGATGACTAGGATAATCCCATACTTATCCTAGATGCAATGTTATGATATGACGTGATGAACAGGGATATTCCCATAAATATCCCCTAATGCAAAAAAGCTGATGCTAACGTCTAATGCTATCTTAAAGTGATTCGGTAAAGGGATACACTGGTACGATTTGTTTAAGCTTGACCAAGCTAGGATGGTTGCACTTGATTATAGTGGAAGGGTGGATCAAACCCGCGGAGCATCAGTCCAAAACATTTCAAGGAATTTCAACCTCAACGAGGCTAAGTTTGGGATCAACAGAACTCCGTCTTATACCAATCCACACTCCGGGGTAGTTTTGCTAGGTATGATAGTGCCATTCCCAATCTCACCTATCTCTTTTAACCCGATCTCACAAACTCCTTGGATCCTGTCGGAGGTCAACCGAAACGGAGTGTTCGTGAATCCAATCTCAATAAGTTTGAAAAAAAGCGTTAAGTTATAAAGGTAGAATCAGTACCCAAGCACAACACAGTTGCCGCTAGCCTGGCAACCCACACCAAATGGATAGGGACTCGGTTGTACCGACTCTGCATAGCCGAAACAGCAACCCAACCGTCGCCTACATCCAAACTAACAATCTAACCCCGAGAATGCTAGCTCAACCACCACCAATTAAACCTCAGGTCTCATACGAACCAAAACCAACTCCAGAATCCTTACAAACCCAAACTACAGGTTAACCAACTTAACAGGATAATTTCTAGTTTAAATTATAGTTAATCACGAAACGTCTCTAAGTTCAATATAACCTTCTACACCAATACACGATACTAGTAGAGAAACTTAGTAATGCTGGAATGAATACTCGCCTGATAACAAACCCAAGTTCTGCGGAAATCCAACTCAGAAATCCAATTAAAATCTGCAGAACGACAACAGAATGCCTGATAATCTAATGCCAACAATAGAGAACAATAAATAACCAATCAATTAAAGGATACGACAATAAAGCCCAAACCCTAGAAATTCAACCTACGCCAAATCAAGCGAAATTAACGGAAGGGAATCGGAAATTACTTACCCAAGATAGGAGAGATGATAGCGACGAAGCTCGGCAAGGATCCGCGAGCGAGGGAAAGGATTGGGTGAAGAGTATTGAGGTGAGGGGATTAGGTTAGGGAGAGGAGACGATGATGATGAAGATGAAGAGGTGATGAATGGGGGTGATGGGGATGATTGGGGGAGAAGAATCCTCTCTCAAGAACTTTCTCTCTCTCTCAAATCGTCCTAAGCAGTGCCTAACAGGAAACCAACCAAAAGAAATGAGGAAGAAAGACTTAAGTAGTCAGAATATACGAAAGTCGTTCGAACGATAAATCTTCTTGAGCCCAAATTCCAGGAGGAATGCCACTTCGTTCGAACAAATAAGAAAGTCGTTCGAACGACCAAGAGGCCTCAGGCCAAATTCCAGGAGGTTAGTCAACTCATTCGAATGACAATTCTGTCCAATGGCCAAAACGTCGAGAAGACGCAGAAAATGATCAGAAAATACAAAGATTCCTTCGAACGACTAGGAACCTCGTTCGAACGATAATCTGGAAAATCTACTCTGAGGTCCTCCTGAACCACACACACACAACTCCAAGGCCCTCAGAAGGCTGGAACAACTCGAACAACCACCACAAAGGGTTCCCAAGGTCTAACACCACCTCCACCGCTGAACGGCCACCAGAACTCTTAAAACCCAGAAAAGGAATCTAACGGGTAGAAACTTAACCGGAAAGAATAAAATGGATGGAAAGAGTCCGACGATGGTCTGATAGGCATTGAGAAACCAGGGGTATCTAATCCCTATTTCTCCACCCCAGAACGAAAATTAGAAACGCCAAAAACATCCGGAATCTAAAACACTATGACCCACGCGGAGGAGAGAAGCGGAAAACCCCTTTCGGATATAGAAACTGCTCTACGAACATGCACCACACAATTAAACTGAAACGCCCAAACGCCGAACTTCCAAAACCACCAAAACTCTACCAAAAAGGAATCCACACCAAACCTGGCACTAAGAAGAATAATAGATGAATTAAGGATAGGAGAAGTAAATGAGGAATATGTGCCGAAATGTAAATACGGATAATAAATATGCAGAAGTGAGAATGAATAGGAATATGCGAAGTATTACAACGGTGAGTATACTAATAGCTATAATTAGGAAATAAAAAATTGGGGTCATTACAATCATAAGCTCAAATTATATTAATATTAGGGGGGTTAAAAAAGATGAGGACGATTGGAGACGTCCTTTCCTTATATTTATTGGAACTAAAAACACGTTTGATGGCAAACTCCCTAAAGATCCCACTAAAAGAAAACACGTGCTTGATAATGTTAAGCGATACATCGTGGAAAACGATCTCCTATACAAAATTTTGGTCGCAGGACCGTACCTTGAATGTTTATCGAACAAAGAGGCTCAAAAATTCTTGCATTAAACTTGTGGTTCCCATGCTCAGGACGATCTCTAGCCAATCGAGCTCTTACTCAAGGAGTCTTCTGGCCTAAAATAAAAGCTTAAGCCATTAAAATTACAAGAAAATACGATACATGTCAGATACACGACCCCCAAATTTGAGCTCCAGCCTTGGAAGTTCATTCCAGCAACGTTGTTTGGCCATTCAAAAGATAGTCCCTCAACCTCGTAGGAGAATTCCCCACTGCATCAGGCAAAAGGAAGCATCTGCTAATAGCAATGGATTACTTCACTAAATGGGTAGAAGCAATCCCTCTGTGCCTCACACGAGAAGACGAAGTCATCAAATTTATATGGGAGACCATCATCATTCAGTTTGGCTGCCCCCATCTCATCAGAATTGACAATGGGCCTCAATTTGTCATTTCCAGAGTCGTTGAGTTCCTTAATTAATACAACATCATCCACTCTTCTTCTAATCCATATTACCCACAAGGAAATGGTCAGGCAAAAATCACAAATCACACTATTGTTGATGGAATCAAAAAGAGCTCAGTAGAGAAGAATGGTACTTGGGTACAAGAATTACCACATGTTTTATGGGCATATCGTATAACTCCTCGAGTATCAACTGGATGCATGTCGTTTCTCCTAGTATACAGTACAGAATCAATCATGCTTACTCAAGATCATCACCCATTACATGACCATACTATGACAGATAAAGAAAATGAATTCCAGTTGGCATGTAACATGAATTGGATCGAGGAGACTCGAGACAGAGCAGTCATGAATTTGGGAAAATACTACCAAGCTTTTGCCCGATCTTATAACAAGCGAGTTAGTCATAGAGATTTTAAAATCAATGATCTCGTACTCCAAGAAGTTCCCAATTACAGAAGAAAAAAAGTCAATACTGGAAAACTGGCAAAAAATTAGGAAGGTCTTTTTGTCATTATAAGAAAAAGTGGCCTTGGTTCTTACAATTTTGCCACTAAACATGGCGAACGAGTACCTAATCATTGGAACACGAGGAGATTAAAGTTGTATCGAAGATAATAATCTATCACAATGTACTTTTCTATCTTGTATGACGATCTTACATCAATGAAAGACTTATGTTTGATCCCATACATCTGAGTACTTTCAGCTATATCATGCAATACTTTATCTAAAACATTCTTCGTACGTCAATCTTATACCAATGAAATACTTGTATTTGATTGCCCTGCACTATAGTACTTCTCTAATATATCCAACAAGTACTTTTACAAACATATTACAGATCATTTGTTGTTTTGACCAAATCGAGCATTTATTACATTAACAAATCGTTTGTTGCTTCGGCTAAACTAATCATCTAGTACATTATAGCTCGTTTGTTGCTTCGGCCAAACTGATCATCTAGTACATTATAACTCATTTGTAGCTTTGGCCAAACCGATCACATAATACATTACAGATCGTTTGTTACTTCGGCAAAACTAATATCATACTACAGATTATTTATGGCTGACGCCAAACCGATCTTCTATGATCTTCTACATTTGTTACATCAACAACTAACCACAATATTTCATAGTTGCGTGCACAAGAACGAGCTCGCATCTTAGTTATCTCTGTCTCGATCAGATTTACTTGAAATTGCAAGTCTTTCACATTATTGCCCTCCTTCTCTAACACTGCCAACAGTTTTGTAGCTCGAGTTTGAGCAAATATCAATACAACCCCATTTGGCTTGCTTGTTCAGAGGTACCTACAACTTCAATATTCTTTTTCCTTATCACCTCTTTTAATTCCTCTATCTTTCTCAATCCAATGGTTAGTCCAGCCTCTTTCTCTCGCAGTTTCTCAGTCACACGGATTACTGTACTTCACTCTTTTACAATCTCCACCTTCATTTTTTCTTCTAATTTAGAATTACTCTTTAGTGCCCCCTAACATGACTTTAGTTCGAAGTTCAATTGTTCGTTTCAAACATGCAACAACGAACATTGACTCTGGACAGCTACTAGTTCTTCATGTCATGACAGTTAACATTTATAATAGTTCACTCATACAAACAGATTACATATCACAGTTAACAAGATCAATTAAGAACATAAAATCTGAGTAATATCGATACATCGCTCTATTTATAATCACAGTGAACAGATTTTCAAAAAATAGTATACACAGATCTATTAAATATGCAGGGCCGGTAACAACTTGAATACCCTATTTTTGTTTAATCGAGATATAAGAGGACCGCCCTTTATCTCATACTAGAAGATTCACAGGAGCTACAAAGGTCACCACCTCCTGCGGACGCTATTTGCACCATGATCGGGGTATTAGATTCTCGACCTCCTCCTTCTCTTCTGACGATAGTTCCCTCGACTTAGGAATGAGTTTTTCCCCACCACATTCCCCATCATCTCTGGTAAACTACATATTTTTAGCCTGTGCATTCTGAACATCAAAATCCTTCCCGCAATCCGTTATGAACTTCCAAAAATCGTTCTCCACCCTCGCCAGTTCTCCTCCATAAAAATCAATGACACTTGCTATATGACGCTCGTGCTCTGTTTGAGCTATAACTTTTGCTCGCGACGAATATAGATACTCATTCAGTTGCATATGCGCCTTATGCAACTACTGGCGCATTTCTTTTTGCAATACACCTAACGCCCTCACATCAGCTTCTACCTTCATTCAAGCAGTCACCTCTTTCGACAATCGTATCGCTAAAGACATTTTTTACTCAACATGTTGTGATATTTCATCTTGCAACTCCTTTAACTCATCCTCTAATTGTTGTTTAACCTCTATTTGCTCTTTTCTTATCCTAAAAAATACAATTCTCGTGGCCCTTCGATCCTGCATAAAGCCAAGCACATCAGATAAAAGTTCTACACCGCCCCAAACAACAGACATACTAGCTCGAGCGAAACACTTTCTCACCTCTAAACTTTGACAATTATGTGTTTCTTGAGCTAAAAATATAACTCGAGCTGGGTTCGAAACTATACCTCTTTCCTTCAAAAGCACTACATAATCTTCTTTTAAACCTCGTTCATTATCTACTTCGACCTTGAAATACAACGAGCCCTATCACTCGGGTCGTTAAAATAGGTCAACTCTTTTGGTTTTCGATCTAATACCCCCCTTTTATCTTCATTTCTTAACACCTCATCCATTTCTATTTTTATTTTAGCATATCTACATTGGAGGCCATATAACTCTTTTAAAGTTTTCTCTGAATTCAACTTAAATTACCATCTCTTATATTCAGTTTTATTAAGTACATGTTGAATACGAGCCGCCGAATCCCTCACTCTACTCAACGTTCTCTCCAGTTTGAAATTAGTTTTTCTCAATCGCTCTATCTCTTAAACAGATTACAAATACATTGTTATCATACAAACATTCAAGAAAGGCATATTTCAAAGCACCAATCAAATTTAAACAGTGTATGACAATATATAGTACAATCATATCCATATCAAGTGAACTGCATCAATCAAAACTAAATACCACAGAACGATTAGAGATTCTTGCTAATTTCTACCTCAGATGGAGACTCCAACATCTTCCCAGGAAGAGGAACTGGTTTAGTACATTCTGTTAGAGGGCCCAATGTTTTTTCAATAGACAGGACTGGCTCGGCGCTTCCTAGTGGAAGGTCTGACGTCTTCTCTGGCAAAGCAATAGCATCAGCCATCCCTTCATCCACAACCTCTGAAGGAAAAACTATTTTACTAGATCTATCGGTCCGGCCTAGCTCCATATCAGCTTCACTCAATCCAAAATCATAAGATTGGACGAAGTGATCTCTCTTCACGAAAAGTGTTTTGACTGATTTTGGCATAAGGTCATCATGGCTCGCCAACTCACCATACTTTTTTGTGAACTCTGCAGCCGCTTTAGCATCCTCAACTCTCTTCTCTTTCTCTAGTTTAGGCTCAGCTTTGAGATCCTTCATACAAATTGATTGAGCATCAAACTTCACCGACAGCGGCCCGAACTCCTGGCTCCTCAGGTCCATACACTTTGTTGCCCCTTTCAGCAGTATGGAGAGCTGCCAATTCCAAAATACACAAAGACAAATTTAATACAATAGCTTTTAGTCATAATACAAAGACAATTAAACATTCTAAGAACGTACCGTGAAAGTATGTTCGTGATACTCATCCTTGAGCTACTTCGGATCTGTCCCAGCCATCAAACAATATTTTAGCTCTAGCTCTTTCATCTTAGCTGCAACATGAGGATTAGTTCAAGAACTACCCTCTTCCTCATGTTATTTTCTCTTCATCGAGCTCTTCTCAGCCTTGGCAGGAACAACTGTACTCACCTCCAGCCTCTCCTCCATATTTACATAAATATTCTTTGCGACCTCTTGTTTCATAGCCCCCAGTGGCAGAGATACTCTGTTGAGCTGACTTCCCTGACCTCCAAGTAGTCTATTTGGTGGTCTGAGGTACAGGAGGTGGAAGACTAAGAACATCATCCATAGTCAGGTGAGCTTTGCCTTTAGCCATAGCTCGTTTCTCCTGGGATTATTAAACTTTGGATACTACGGAATATACCATTTTATCCCTACGGATACCAAGCTCACCAAGTACTTGCTTTAGCTCATCCTAATCTCAAGTAATGCAGTTGAACAGGCTATTCGTATCAGGTGCCGAGGAAGGATTGGGTTCTATCAAAATAAAGAATAAAACATTATTTAACAGTTCGAAGACATGATTGGTTATTTGAAGATTGGTCAGCATTACTTACTCGGGTTATAATATTTATTGTTCAGTTCGAGCACTGGTTCATCTGGAACCTGCATACAGTTACCCTCTACCCTTACGAGGTGGTCATTCCATGGTCTACCTGCATATTCGAAGTCAAAAAAATTTGGCCTAGATGAATTACTATACAGGTAACCACTACTCTGACCTTTGACATATTTCTATTTATAATACTTCAATACATCTTCAGCTTCGAACTGCTTGACAGTCCTTATTTCCTCCATTTTTTGTTAAGTGCCTCATAGATCCTCATCATCTCATAGGCATTCCCATTCAGCTGGGCGGGGCAACATTGTAATATATTCATGACCTCTTTTTGAAAGAAAATCAGAGGAATCTTGAGGCCATACACGACCTGATTCAAATAGTATAAAAATCTATTACTCGGGCCTGATAGCCCAAGTCCATTATAATATGACATATTCACCTCCTCACTAATCCTCTCTCCTTTTTCCACTTCTCCAAGCATGGGACTTGGTAGCATACCGCCTCCTCCCCTTTCTCGGGAATATAGGCCCTGAACCAAAGACCTTGATCCATCCGGTAACTCCCCTATTCCCCTTGCAATTTATTCTTATATTGTAAAAATTTATTCCCTATATCTACTCCCTCGGGGTATATAACAAATATTTTATCTTTCTCGCCCCTATCCTCTATCCCTTTCTTTATTCAACTAGTTTCCCAACTTCACTAATCCCCTTTATACTATTTACAGTCTCTTCACACTCGTCCTCCCTCCCCGACGAGGATGTCTCCTCCGAACTTGTAAACACTATGAATTTACTTATGGGAATACTAGGTTTGGAATGTATAACGGACCTACAGGTACAAAAAATATTTTGTCATTATCTATACTTTCATATTTAAACCCTACATATAGCAAAAACGGCCCTACACATATTTTTACCCAGTTTACACATTTACTTTACAATTTCCCATAAAATAAAACACAATTATTTTAAGCTTTCCCTCTTCTTCTCCAAATTAAAATTTTTTCTCTCTACAACTTCTTCATATGATAAAGCTTCAAAACTACAGAACTCTCTCATCAGTTATCCATAGATCTTAAAACCCCTACAATATTAACCTACATTTTCCTAAGGATGACCGCTCCCGACGCTTTTTAGATAGTTTTTTATCACTCGATGAACCTCTCTCTCTCAAAACACACTCAGAACTTAAATATTTCCTCTCTTTGAGAATGGGCTTTGCATAACTTTTTTCTCTTTCTGCAACTGCTGATAATTTATGAGGGAAAGAGATATAAGTTTTTATACTCTCCCTCAGATTTTGAAATGACAGCTCCTTCTGACATGCATCAGCCATCCCTATTATCTCTATAGGCACGTCTTTTCAGTTAAAAGCATCATTATGACCTCTATGATAACGTCTATTGTCATCACGTCTATCTCTATTGTCTACCATTAAAAATTATGTACCTTCGCCTCAGCAGCAACCTACAAAACACATCGCACCAGAAAAAGTAATCATACTCTGCACGCTTCCCTTCATCATCTAGTCCGATCAGATTCAATGGCCACTCTGGTAACACGGAATCATAAGGCAGTCGATGAAAATACCGTTCACAAAGTTCAGCAACCTTGATATGGAACCGGCCATCTGTTGCCTGATACGCACGCTGAGAACAAGTCTTCACCATGGTTAATCACACTACCTCCACAACAAAAATACCCCTACAGAAGATACAAACCATAATAGTCATGAATCACAACTTTATAGCCACCAGGAAGATCTCTGCAAATCCGGATCACCCCACAGATTTTGTTGAAGGGGATATTTTCTAAGAAAATTTTAGAGACAGCAAAATATCAGCATCAAATGTAGAATATTGTGACAGGTCATTCTCTCCATATTTTGAAATATCTTCTCGGAGTTTATACGAGCAAATATACAGATGGCAACATACAAGATCAAGCAAGTCAAGCAGCAGAACCTACATATCAATATCAATCCTTTTTTACAATTCGAGACATTCTGTCATTTAGTTCAAATACACAGATCACAGAAAGCCATATATATTTACATCCACCAAGTCATCTCACAAAAGTATCTACTTCCTATCACCACATTTTTGAACTCCTCTAAATTTTCAAACCTCACTTAATCACTACCATTTACTATCGTACACACTGAACTCCTTACAGCTCAATTTACCCCCATCAAACCCCATAATAAACTAACACCTATTTACAGACTTCTATTTTATAATAGACAACTACATAAACAAGTTCGATACAAAGAGTAAAAATACCATAACTAATATATTTTATTAGTTCAAAAATTTCTCTTACATAATACTTTACAGATAAATAAATGTTCTAAATAATTCCAACAGATTACTTTACAAAGTTACAGTTTGAATTGATTTTCAACAGTCCACAAGGAAGAAGATGAAAAATTGAAGCAACTTCCAAACTCTGATCCAATACTGCAAGGTATAGGAAACATTTAGAACTGGAAATCACATATAAAAGATCTTCTTCATGGCTAATATTACTGGTCCATGGAAAAAAATGATCTCCTTCATCACTGCCATCTCTTCTACCATAACCCCCACCCCGCATACTAGAGACAGACGGAAGGTCCTATTTTTTAGAAAGGACCCACTCACTAGTAGGATACTGACGAGACTCCCTCGGACGAATGCCTGCTGCTTCATCTTCAGTTGTCACAGCCTCCTTCGCCAGTAAATGAAGCCCATTTTGGCATTCCGCCTCAGATGTCAACAGAGAGTAAAACTGTGGTATCTGATAATAATTATCCCCCGCCTCCATCACTTCTTCATATGACATGCGGTGATAGGTAGGAGACACAAGAATCGGTATTGGCAGATGCAGAGGTTGTATCCAAATTATTGGATACTCAACTCTACCATTTTTCTATGAATCCTAGACTCCCGAGACTGGTTTCTAGTAGTCACCATACTTTCAATGGTTAAGGTTTTTCAGATACAAAAACAAGAATAGAAAAGAAGAAAATTAGAGACGAAGACTTGGTTCATCAGACTCACCTCAAAGCGCCTTTTATACTATGGTCAGCATTTAAATTAACTCTTTAAATTCCCAACATCGGAAGGATTTCCCATGAAAACAATATTGACTAGAACCATTGGTTCTAGGAAATCCAAGAACCTACAACATATATTCATCAATTGACGTTAGGAATGATTCCCAGATATTAACTGTAGCATTAATAACACTTTTTAACTAATACCACACGCTAACAAGGCTTCTCGTACTGTTGGCTGAGAAGGGACCGCTGTAGTGGCTTATTCCGCATCTCGAAGTCATGCTTCATCTTCGAACTACATACAAACTTTTGACCTCATTAACAGAGCACGTGGTACATTTGTAACACAATCAGAATCAAGGCAGTAACATAAGGAAAAATATAAGTTTCTCAACCAGCACCACTCGCTCATGATACTGCTCACGCTCTTGGTTAAGAGCTGTCTTGTAGGAACCTTATTTCGCATCTCAGACTCATACCTCATCCTCGAACTTATCAACATACTTGAAGCATTACTTAAGATATATTCATTATCCCTAAGTTCGAGTCATCACTCTTTGACCTCTGCATCAACAGTTTGAGTCAATAGATACTGCATCATCAATAAATCCGTTACAAGAACAAGCAGAGTCATCTCCCTATACAATCTGGTCAAAGAATATCAAGCTTATATTTTGTAACGTCCATCATTAAGAATCTTAATAGTCATCAAACGGTCATATTATAAGACCTATAAATAGGACCAGAGAATTTGATATGGAGGACAAAAGAATCCTTACTCCAAAATTCCTCATACTCAAAGCACTCATTGTAATAAGTTAGCAATCTCAATAAGATCATCTTCTTTTTCTCAAAATCCTCAAGAGAGGTCATGGTTTTTAACCTATTCAAAGGTTTTATACCCTAAATTATTTTGTTGACTATTGTTTGCTGTCTTTGAGTGATCTAAATACATCTGGTATAAAGGCTAAGTCTGAATCCTGGAATTAGGTTATTACATTGGCTAGTTGCAAAATTTCCAATAGCTAAAAAACTAGCAAAATGATTCAGAAGTGCAGCCGACTGATCATATCTTTGATTCGCTCACACCATCTTGAACTGCTCCCTGACCATGCCTCTCTTAAAGAAAATTTGCAAAATCATTTTTCAAGGAAATAGGATTAGAGGTAACAGGTCCCATTACGAAATGAGCCTTATAATCATTAGCTTATTTTTAATATCCTCCTTTCTGATCCTTTGCAAATTTAGGCTTCAATTCAAGATGAATATGTCACGCCCCAAAATCTGGTAATCGGTAGCTTGACAAATTACTCGATTTTAAGTAGTGCAGGTCGAGGAATCCAATGATTCTACCCCACAAATAGCCAAGCCATAGACAAATTCTGGCTCGGCTATTTACATATAACAATAATCATCAGAGTAAAGAAATAACAATGCCATAATATAGCAATATAACTCGGAAGCAAAAGACATAAATATATACATATCATGACGAAAGAAATACGGCATCTCGAATAAAAACTCAGCGACATGTGCTGAGAACACCTACAGAAATCTAACACTAAAGGAAATCTGCAGCGGCAAAATCTGTCTCTGGACGGGCTACCCATGCGGCAGTCCACGCTAGTCAACCTCTAAAAATGTTAAATGCGAGAGTGAGCAAACAACGTGCTCACTAATCCAACAGAACTAAATAACTTACTAATAACAGGTACAGATAATAGAGTAGAGACGAGTGTAATAGAGAAATAAGTAACCAAACAATTCTAATAGTATAATCAGTAACCATCAATGAGATAAGTAATCAATGCGGAAAGGAGGATTGAGTGATAAGAGAATGGGGAATTGAGTCAATGCGGGAAGAGAGTAGAGTGGATTCGAAAGGAGAATAGAGTTAAGAATATGCGAGGAGGGAGATGACGGTATGATGCAATGCTATGACGTGAAGTGATGACTCGGATAATCCCATACTTATCCTAGATGCAATGCAATGATGCGACTTGATGAGCGGGGATATTCCCATAAAAATCCCCTAATGTAGAATGATTCAATGATTAAAGTGAACGCGATCCTACTATGATGTGGTTGATCAACCGCTAACGTCTAAAGTTATCTTAAAGTGATCAGTAAAGGGATACACTGGTACGATTTGTTTAAGCTCGACCAAGCTAGGATGGTTGCACTCGATCAAAGTGGAAAAGGCTGTAACAACTCCCGGAGCAATAGTCCTGCACATTTCAAGGAATTTCAACCTCAACGAGGATAAGTTTGGGATCGTCAGGACTTTCTCTCATACCAATCCAAACTCTACGGTGGTTTTTGCTAGGAATGATAGTGTCATTCCCAATCTCACCTGTATATTTAAACCCGATCTCGCGGACTCCATGGATCCCGTCGAAGGTCAACCAAAGCGGAGTGTTTGTGTATCCAATCTCAATAAGTTTGAAAAATGTAATAAGTTATAATGTGTAATCGGTGCCCAAGCACAACCCGGTTGCCGCTAACCTGGCAACTCAAACAGGATCGAATGGGACTTGTTGTACTGACTCTGCATAGCCGAAATAGCAACCTAACCGTCGCCTACATACAACCCACAATCTCTTAAGGCTGGAAGGGGCATTTCTGAGCAACCACGGAACATGGACCCCAACCACCCCTAGTTAACCTCAGGTTCCATACGAACCAAAACCCAACCTCATAATCAATTTACTAACCCAACTACGGGTTAACATTCTAAACAGGATAATTTCTAAGTTAAACTATAGTTAGACACAACCCATTTCCAAGTTCAATACTACTCTTTAAAACAATACTCAGAACTAGTAAAGAAACTTAGCAATGTTGGAATATAACTCGCCTGATAATATCCAAGTCCGGCGGAAAATCCAACCCGGAAACCCAACTTGGAAACCTAACCGAAATCCACGGAACGGTCGCGGAACACTTGAAAACCTAACACCAAACAAGGAGAACAACAGCAACTCATCAATCTATGGAAAGGACAACAAAACCCAAACCCTAGAAATCGAACCCTACGCCGAAACGAAATGAAATCGAGAATTATTCACCGAGGATAGGAGAGAAGATCGCGGCGAAGCTAAGGAAGAATCCTCGAGCGATGGGGAAGATTAGATTAGGAGTTTGGAGGAGAGAGGATTGGTTAGGGGAGAGGAGAGAGAGGGTGTGTTTCGAGTGAAGAGGAAAGAAGAAGAACTGAGATTATATAAGAAAATTGCGCCTCTGTTCGAATAGGGAAAGTCCTGTTCGAACAAAACGTTACAGCGCTAAAGAAAACTGTTCAGAGAAGGATCCTGTTCGAACAGAGAAAACTTTGTTCGAGCAGAGGGAAGCTTGTTTGAACAGAGGAAAAGCTTGTTCGAACAAAAAGAAGTTGTGCAGAAAACAGTATTCATCCTATTCGAACAAAAGAGGTTCTATTCGAACAGAAAGGTTCTTGTTCAAACAGAAATGATCTATTCGAACAGGAAAGGTCCTGTTCGAATAGAACTGCTCCTGCACCACAAAAAGACCCCGGAGGCACCCCGGACACCCCGAAAACACCTCGGACCACCACCACCACCACCCAAACACTAATAAAAACCCAACCAAAGTTCCTCGAGGTGAACACACCACCTCCACCGCCCTTCGGCCGCCAAAACGCTTAAGCCCCAAAAAAGGAATCTTTTCCTCGGACGACTCTAGAAACCTACCGATAGCTCCAACAACTCACCGGAACCACCCCAAACCATACACACAACACATAAACATCATCACCAAACTTTCTATGGGCTCCCAAGGCCACCAAACTACCTCTAACTCCAAAACACCTCCGAACCGCCAAAACCACTAAAGGGAATCTAATGTTAAACCACCAAAAGGAATAAATGGATGCATAAAATGGGCGAAGGAGTAAATGAGGAATATATGCGGAATGTAAATGCGGATAATGAATATTCGGAGGTGATAGTGAATAGGAATGCGCAGAGTATTATGATAATGAGTATACTTAAAGCTAAATTAGGAATTAAAAATCGGGGTCATTACAGAATATTCCAACAACGATCAATTGAATGGCCAATAGTATGACATTGCTGGCATTTTAGATCCTGACATTTTCCTTTGAAGACTTTCTCTTCAGAAGATGAACGAGAAAAATAGGCACGAACATCCGAAGTGTCGGAATTGACAGCACGAGACATGACTTGCCGACGAACTGCTTCACTTTGGATGGATGTACAAACATTTTTCAGAGCTAGAAGCTCAGTATTCAAAAGAATATGGTTCCCTAAATTCTCATAATCAGGACCAATACTAGCCAAAAGTTAGAAAATCTTGTCCTCCTCTGATCATTTCTGTAATACAGCAGCGTCAACCGTGTGTGGTCGATAGGTTTCCAACTCACTCCATAAACTTTTTAAACTCCCCAGTAAACTCGTGAAAGACTTCCCATATTGGCAAAGACTAGCAATATCAAGTTGAATCTGAAAATTTTGGACAAAATTATTTTGGTTGCCATACATGTCACGAACAGCTGTTCAAAGTTCCAATGAAGACTCTGAACAACTGAAAATCTCGGCAAGCTGGTGTTCCATCGAGTTAAGAATCCAAGACATAACCAGTTGGTCCTTGGTCAACCAAGTCTCATACTCCGGTGAACTGACATCAGAAGATGTTATCGTGCCATTAATAAAACCTAGTTTTGATCTTCCACCAATAGCAATAGTAATTTCCCTTGACTGGGGAAGGTAATTGAATTCAGTTAACAATACTGAACTCAATTTTTAAGAGGTGTTGACATCACCATCAATTACTTTGAATGAAGCAGGAACAACCTCTTCCGAACTCCCAGTATCCTTGTCCCCCATAACAAGAATTAGAGAGAGAAAAAAAACTAGAGACGTAAGAGTCATTGCTGCTCTGACACCATGAAGAAAATGAGAATAAGAGAAAAAATTTCCTATTGATCTCATACTTATTACAAGTATATATAGAGTATTAACTCCAGCAGTGTCAATCATATCTCTACCACATAATCAGCCTAATTATATACACTTCCTTAACTAATACCACTAGCTTATGAACCCAATAATGACAAAATTATACACGAGATCAACTCCAATATACACAAGATATACCCAACATTCTTCAATTATATATCATTACAACAAGTAGTTAAACTAATTTTGTACCCTGTTGGGCATATTACAGCTATCATATACAGCATCAGACTGATGTCTTAATACAGCTAATTCATGTGCTACAAAGTTCAGCAATCTGGGAACAAAAAGAAACAAAATAGACTTACAACTGGCACAAGAGGTAAGGGCATAATTCAAAAAACCAGCTGCTGACCAAGTGATTCTAGAAGAAGGGCTCTTCAAAAACTCTATCATCCTTTGACTATCAAAGGCTACCAAAATATCCTACCTTTCCACCATCTGAGAGAGACTACTGAGAGGGCCCAGAAGAGGCCATGTCCCACGGCTTCTTCTGCACTGGGGCAGATGATTTGACAGTAGCTTGCATGACAACATTGTTAGTAACTGTATGTAAGGCAAACCCAACACTTCACTTAATAGTTTGGGAATACCAAGAGGCATCTGTTATAAGTATAAAACAAAATTATCTACGATGAATTTGATGTAAAACATTTTGAATTTGTTGCACTCTAGGACCACAACTAGCTTTAGTAGTATTGCACAGAGTCTGTCTTGAGCCCCCCTGGCGAGGACCACCGATTCGATCTAATTAGTGATTAACAAACTAAATAAATAAATACAATCCCAAGAGAACACACATTTATCGTAGTTCGGAAAATTGCCACACAAAATAGAGAGAGAGAGATAGAGAGTTTTATTCAAGGATCCAATATTATAATCGCAAACCAATTTGAGGTCTCTCAAGTTTTTCTCTCAAAAAGATTCCTCACAAATAGACCTCACCAAGGGTGGCTAAAAAATACCCTAAGTCTCTCTTATACACTTGGGAGACTTATTACAATCTCGAGGCAAAACCAACGGTCTAAACGACTTTACAAAACAAACCTCCACATCGTCGTTCAAACGAGCAAACCAAACAAAGGTTGTTATTGGATCAAATTTTTGGCAAAATATTGATCCTCGTTCGAATGGCTATAAAGCCCATTCGAATGACTATGCACCTCCAAGTCCTCCTTTATAACTGGGTCAGTTTTAAGGCTAAAATTTGAGTCTCATTCGAACGGCTATAATGCCCGTTCGAATAACTAATGACCCTCCAAAATAAAATTATAACTGGGCCAGTTTTTAGGCAAAAAATTGTGACTCATTCGAACGACTATTAGGCACGTTCGAACGACTATGCACAACCCCACTATTTTCCATCTCGGTGAAGATTTCTTTAAATCTGAGCCAAACTTTGCCAACCCACCAAATCGAACCCTCTCTCACAAATGTCCTGAAGGACCCAAAAGTAAATGCCCCAAAGGACCAAAATCGATTGTACCAAATCAATGGTTGCCTACGTACCATGAACCAATTCGTTCGTAGTTCCCAACATCCAATCAATCCATATGAAGGATTTGAACCAAGTCCAAACAATGATTAAACTTAATCCCTTAAACAACTTTCGTAAACATATATATTCGTCGAGTTTTAATTGGTATGAATCTTCTTCAACTGAATTTCACCCTCGTCAAGGACTTCTCTGACAAAGTGATAACGAACATCAATATACTTTGTGCGTTAATGATAACCTTGATCTTTGGCCAAGAAGATAACACTCTGACAATCACATAACACATCAAGATGTTCCATCTTAACGCCCAAATCTTGTAAAAGACCCTTTATCCAAATGGATTCTATGATCACTTCAGTTACCGTTATATACTCTACTTCAATAGTAGATAGGGCCACCGTTGACTATAGCAAAGATCTCCAACTAACCAGTCCTCCACCAAATGTAAAAACATACCATGTAGTAGACTGCCATTTATCTAAATCACCCATATAATCATAATTCACATAACCCACACAAAACTGATCAATCGAATTCTACTTACAAAATTCTAAACCAATATCCGCAGTACCTTTGATATACTATCTAATCCATTTCACAGCTTCCTAATGATCTTTTCCTGGATCATGTATATATCTGTTAACCATCTTAACTACCTGTAAAATATCTGGCTGAGTACAAACCATCACAGATATCAAGCTACCAATATCACTAACATAAGGAACTTAACTCATATAAACATGTTCCTCATCAATTTTTGGAGACATAGAAGCCATAAGCTTAAAATAAGGAGCAATGGGCGTACTTACTGGTTTTGTGTTCCCATCAATACCAAATCTCTTAAGTACCTTCCTCATGTACATCGTCTGAGAGAGATACACTGTTCCCTTCTTTCTATCTCTATGAATCTTCATGCCAAAAATCTTATTCGCATCACCTAAATCATTTATTTTAAATTCTTTACCCATTTACTTCTTCAACTTGTCAATCTCACTTTTATGTTTACACGCAATAAGCATATCATCCGCATACAAAGGCAAGCAAATAAAGGACCCGTCACGTAGCTTGCATAAATAGACACAGTGGTCATAATGACTCTGCTTGTACTTCTACCCAATCATAAACTAATTAAACCATTTGTACCATTATCTTGGAAACTTGCCGAATTTCATCACCTAAAAAGCTCTCTAACAAATGGGACCACCCATTAGTGATACAAAGAAATTTGTATCACACAAAAATTGAACATCCTGGACCTAAAAATAACTAATAATAAAAAAGATTAACAAGATTCCCGTGAGATTTCATCACCAAACGGATAGGTGTACCAGACCAGGGTACAAACACGAATTCGTAGGATACGGCCCCAGCCTAGCACCGTGAAATACTAGTTGTAGGTTTGCGACGTTACCGTTCCGAGTGTTGACGTATGATAAGGCGACTCGCTCGGGTATAAGGACCGAACATCTACTCTAAGCTAGTACTAGCACAGTGATATATAGAGGAGACATAATTATTTCTTCTAAAAAAATGTTTTAAGTACTAAAATTTTAGGCTTAATTGATTTTTTATTGCATTGGGTGTTAATTAAATTATAAAATGTCTTACCTGCAAGAACATTGGAATTCATACGGCCTACATTTTGACATCCCACAATATCCTCAAAATTATTTTCAATCAAGGCACCACCAAAACTCATAATATGTGCAACCTTTTCAACCTCATTCCAATATGCATACCCATCAATCCTTCCAGTCAGTCAAACAGTTCCCACCTGCTCCACCTAAACCATCTTTGGAAGACACCCTTGCTATCTTCATGCAATAATCAATGGAAATTCATAAACAAGCGTTGCAATATCAGCAATAAATGATACAACTCCAACAACAGACTTTAGTGAATTAAACTTTAACGACCCAATCTATCTCTAGGTTAGAGACTCAGATAACTCAGTTGTCAACCACGTGGAGTAAAATAGAGCACGAAAAACTTCTAAACACTGAAAAAGAACAGCTTGAAGTTAAATCCCCTTGCGATTTAGAAAATAATAAATTCAAGCGTAATCAAGGAATATTTTCCCCATGGGGTGAATGGATACCATATTACGAGATAGATTTAGAAGATAAACATTTTAAGATCGACGATCCTATGTCACAAGAAGCTCAAAAAGAAGTGGCAAACGTGTTCAATAAAAAAATTTCTCAATCACTTCCTAATTCCGCCCTCAACATTCAACCACCAATGTCATTATCCATCCCTTCATCAATAGAGCCCCACCAATTCACAAATGATATCATGATAGAAAGTGAGTACTTTTCCAAATTAGATAATTTCTCAGATGATGAGGATGATGACAAATTTCCTGGAAGTATGAATTCAACATCAATTCTTGAGAAAATACGAACTCCATCTTTACCCCAACCAATGTCACCCTCTTCATCTCTCTTCCTTGAATCCATACCTCTATCGCCTGAGCCTAATGGGGGTACCATGACCATAAATGATTTTGAGAACTTGTACGGAGATAACTCTTATTGCATTTCTGTTGATGAATGTTTAAATTATTTTGAGAACTCGAATGATCCGGAGATTCATGAAATAGTACAATCATTATCATATGAAAAAGTGTTTCAACTTGGCCATGTCCCTAAGCCAATGAATATCCACGTCAATGATCAGGATGAGTCCCTTGAGATAAGTTATGATTTTAGGCACACACATTTTAAATGCTTGTTAGAGTCAATTGTTCCCCGGTCCCCATATCTATAAATATGTCATATAGTTTTTCTTCTACTAAAAGAAAATATCTTTTTGAAAAATTATAATTTTGGGGATGCCTCACGGACTTGCTTTGTCAGAACCACCTATCACATTATTTGGAATATCAACGATAACATGGGGGTTTTGAAAATTTTCAAAGAAATATCTTTCCAGGAAAATTGAGTTTTGAATCTAGTACATTTTCGGGGACAAATACTTGTATACCAATCTTATTATTTACTGCAACACGTAGCAATCATATGATTGTATTGAAAATTCTAAAGGAAAATACGTTCCCTGGATATATGTTTGCTTTATCTTGGAGAAAATGGTTTTTCTTGATTTGTTAAAAATTTCAACTTGGAATCATCAAATGATAGGCAAAGTTTTTTAAAAAAAATCTTATTCATAGAGAATTAGTTTTGTACTCTCTCAAGTTTATACATAATATATCTGCCCAATTAGGGGCTAATATTAAGGATCATAATTTATGTGTTCTCTGGCTTTTGAAAGAGAATTTGCAACCAGGATAGTACATCACCTTTTTAACCTCGTATCCTTCTAGTCATATTGTTAATTTTAAGTTTTGGTTACATTCGTCTGGCTGAAGACAGTAAACTTAGCGTTTCTTGGGAGGCAACCCTTGGCATATTCAGGTGAGAAATTCTAGTTTTTCTCTTCAATTTATTTTCTTGTTCTCAAACATTGAGGGCAATGTTTCATTTAAGTTTGGGGGTAGAAAACCATTTCTTTAAATGTTTTTTGAAGAAAAATGAAATAATGACACTTTGACAATTTATGATATATTTTTGACGAATTTCCAAACACTTCAACGAATTTTAACTTGACAGAAATATTATGGAAAAGCCTAAATTTTGAAATTATACCAAGTATACACTATAATATTTTAGACTATCTTAAGCTAGAAGTACTATCATTTTATTAGCAACAAATTCAAGTTAGCTTGGCATATTTTGAAAACATGCACTTCACTATAGTTTTACAAGTAATATATTCAATAAATTTTTGCTCAGTTTAAGGAAAATTTAGCATTTATGTTAGGAATAATTTGCTACAAGGGAGACAACTGCCTGAGAATAAGTTCATTCCTAAGAATAAAAAATAAGCCAATGTGCTCTAAAAAATTTCACGTTGCAAGGCTACTCGCATGATTAAGAACTGAAAGGGGATAAATTATTATCAATCTCGAGTTTGACCATAAACTATGTGAAAGGAGCACAAAAAAATGTTACTTGTGAGAATCTTGAGTCTAGGTCATAATGGGGCACCACACCCCGGCAACCTCAGCCAACTGGCGGGGATTGTCGACCAAAAACTCCTTATTACGGATGCTTCACTAAGAAACAATGTACTCAAAAGAAAAGGCTTGTAAAAGAAAAGAAAAAAGCTAAAATTATAGGAAGACGAATTGACTAAGGCACTTGTCGAACTGATTGCTAAATTTATTTCAGTAAGAACTAGACTACCAAAAACTGAGTAAATTATTCTAGACAACGTATTAAGCGATAAAACTATTTTCACTATACACTCAAATATAGCTAAAGCAAAATACTTGAATCTCTAATTTCGAATAAGCTTCAAATATTCTTTGGTATACTTGGGAGAATAGCAAGTTTAAGGATTTTTCTATTGGTACATTTTTGTCACAACTAAGTAATGATAAGTTCACAGGAAATGAGTCATGTGTCTTCTAGAATTGTTTAAAATGTCATTATTGACTTTTGTGGGTATAGTTACTATAAACCCTCACGAGATAACACTCGTATACAAGGCTAAACCTAGGGGTTTAACGGCTTGTTGCATATGCCAAATGCAATCGCGCTCCCTGCGAAAGTGGTTATTATTTTATTTTACTCAGGACAAGCAAAAGTCAAGTTTGGGAGTATTTGGTGAGCGTGTAATTATGACCTTTTTAATATACCCAAACATGTATTTTAGTCATCCATTATATTTAATTTTGGGTAGTTATGTGCGCTTGTTTGATTGTAGCTATTGGATATGGTTATTTAAAACCAAGCTCTTAAAGTCAAGTAAAAGTGTCTCCAACAATTCATAGCACAAAAAGTCAAATACACAATTTATTTGGTCTCAAGATTGAAGAAACATATGCACAAATATTCTTGGAGAATAAGATCAAAGAAGATATTGCATCCAAGATCAAAGAAAGATCAAAGAAATATCTTTAATATAAAATATCAAAGAAAGATCTCTACATCACTTTAAGGGAATTATATGCAAGAATCTTAGGTGATTGGTTGTAATATTAAAAGAAATTATTGTTAAAATATTCTTTAGAGTTTAATGTATAGTTTCTAAATTTGGGTTCCTTCTCCTATAAAAGGAACCATCCCCCATTGTAATTGGGCATCTCATATTAGAGCAAGTTTTGAAGAAATAAACTCTTAGTTTTATTTAATTATTTCTTCTCTCTTTTATTTTCTTTTGTAAATAGTTAGCTAGTTTATGAAATGATCTTGGGAATGATAGAAGGTTAATCCCTTCTAGCTATGACTAGAAGGAAGCCCTTACCCAAGTAATAATAGTTATATTGTAGTTCTAGGATTAGTTCTCTTTTACAATCTTCTAAAATAACTATAATAGACTTTTAGGCTTAACCATAGCTAGTAAGTAGATTTAGACTATTTAGCCAAAATGTTATAACCATTAAACCAGATTTTAGGATAAAAATGCAGAGGACTCGTTAGAAGAGATTCGACCAAGCTTAACAATAGTTTGAAGAATTTCTCCTACATATCGGATTTAGGCAAACATATTATAACCAAATCCTAGATGCCTAACCATGGATCTAGGGTTATCGTTTACATCGAAAATGTTCTACCAAGGATTTTTGATATGAATAATCCGCCTAGTAAAACTGCATGATAACTATATTGCTTTGGTTATAGTTATTCTTTTGTTAATTGATTGTTTTATTTCTTTCTTTTCAATCGATCTGTTATAAAACCTTATTCGGCCTAGAAAGTATTTATTTTCCCAAACCTCCCTGTTGATTCAATCCCACTCATCCGTGCTACAATTCGATAACCGTACTTTGAGCGGGTATTTTTTTAGAATACCCCTAAAAGCCTCTTATCAGGTGTCTCCCGAACGGTGAACTGTCGAATAATCCCCTCAACCTGACATACTTGTAAGAATAGATCACTTGTATACTCCCCACCATTATCTAAACGGAGCAACTTGATCTTTCTGCCAGTTTGAGTTTCAATCAACTTCTTCTACCTCATAAATATTTCTAAGACTTCATCATTCCTCCTCATGGTATATACCCACACACGCCTAGAAAAATCATCAACAAATGACACAAAACAATGTTTACCCCCAAGTGAAGCATTCTTGGAGGGTCCCCATACATCTGAATGAACATATCAAGGACTCCATGAGTACGATGGATAGCCATGCCAAACTTCACCCTTGTCTATTTGCCCAGAACACATTGTTTACAAAAATCTAACTTGCACGCCTTAGTACCTTTCAATAGCCCTTGGTTCGCAAGAACTCTCAAGGACTTCTCCCTAGTATGCGTCAAAGGCATATGCCATAGTCTAGTAGTATCTCTGGAAGTAGTCTCCACACTTCCCACAGTAGCAACCTCTTCAAGAACAGCCGTACCATCTAAATAGTATAAGTTGTTGTTTCTTCTTTGACCCTTCAAGACCACCATTGCTTCCTTAAGAATCTTTTTTACGCTATTTTTCGACACGACCTTATAGCCCTTCACTTCAAGTAAACCCGTTGAGACAATATTCATTTTTATAGTCGGAATATACCGAACCTCCTTAATTTTCTTAACCAACCTATTGTACTTTAGATGAATGGTACCTATCCCCCTTATGTGACAGGAATCATCATTTCCCATCAACATAGCTTCACCTTCTACCCTTTTAAAACTAGAAAATAACCCATTTCGGGACAAATATGATAAGTAGCACCCGAATCCAAAATTCATTCTTTGGAATCAGCAATACATACACTAGATGATATAGTTAAAGAAAAGTTAGAATCATTACCTTCACTTCTCTCACGTTCTTAAGCAACATTTACTGAAGAGTCAACTTTCCCACTTTACTACTTTTTTAGAAGCGTAGGATACTCATTCTTTCAATGTCCCATCTCTTTACAAAATGCACATTGGTTTTTATCCAAATTGTTGTAATTAACATCGCGACCCCTCGACTTTGATCGAGAGTTGTTTCCACTTTCTTGTCCGTAGATCTCCCACTTGCCATCAATGCCTCGGACGTTGACTTATCAGACTCTTATTTATCTTTCTTTCGATACTCATGATTCACCACCATCGTAGTCGCATTCAAGTATTACAAAGAACTTTTCCTCGTAACAAAGTGTTATCGTCGCAACAATGTGTTCATACTATTCGAGAGCGAGTTCAAAAATAATATAGTTTTGCCCTCATCACCAACTACCTTTTCTAGATTTGCTATGTCGACAAGTAACTTGGTGAAATCGTTCAAGTGATCCGACATAGAAATCTCATGTCTCATCATGAAGCGATAAAGTTTCTTCAATTGGAGTCGATTTTAGATGTTCTTCACCAAATACTTCTCTAGAATCTTCCAAATCTCTTTCGTCGAAGTTTCATTCATCACAAGGTATTTTATGTCTTGAGCTAGGCATGACCGAATTTGACCACAAGCCCTTTTGATCATCTTCTTCCAAACACTCTCATCTACCTCATCTGGTTTATCTTCCAACACATCATCCAAATCTTGCTGACTAAGCGCATCAATAACTTCGCATCTCCACATACCAAAGTTATTTGTGTCATTGAATTTATCAACTTCAATTTTAGCATTGTTAAACATATCGTTGTGTTATTCCGTTTAGGCGCCGTTTAAAAACTTAGTTTATCTCTTTCTACCATTGCTCCCCCAATTTTCATATAACAATTGAAATCAAAAACCAAGCGAAATCGAGTTAAGTCGACATTACCTCAAATTTCGAGAACCACCGAGGATACAGCCTCACTCTGATACCAATTGTTGAGCCGCGCTATAGAAGCCAACTACCGATTCGATCTGATTAGCGATGAACAAATTAAAGAAATAAACACAATTACAAGATAACACACATTTTTCATGGTTTAGCAAATTGCATACGCCCACACAAATAAATAGAGAGTTTTATTTAAGGATCCAAGGTTACAATTACAAACCAATTTGAGGTCACTCAAGTTTTTCTCTCAAAAGATTTCTCACAGATAGATCTCACTAAAGGTGGTTAAAAAATACCCTAAGTCTCCCTTATATACTTGGAAGACTTATTACAATCTCGAGGTAAAACCAACGGTCTAAATGACCTCACAAAACAAACCTCCGCATCGTCGTTCGAACGAGCAAACCAAGCGAAGGTTCTTACTGGATTAAATTTTAGGCAAAATATTGATCATCGTTTGAATGGCTATGAAGCCCGTTCGAAGGACTATACACCTCCAAGTCCTCCTTTGTAACTGGGTCAGTTTTTAGGCAAAAATCTAAGTTTCGTTCGAACGGCTATGAGGCCCTTTCGAATGACTGAGCCTCTAACAGAAATTGTAACTGGGTCAATTTTTAGGCAAAAAACTAGACTCGTTCGAACGGCTATTAGATCCGTTCGAACAACTATGCAGAACTCCACAGATTGTACAGTAGAAAGAACAGTACTATTTAATGTTACCAGCTGATGGAAATTTATGTTGAAATAATACTTCATTCCTGGTTTGCCAGATGCCAATAGCAATAGCAAAGAATCTAGAAAGAACAGTGATCCCTTCCATTGGAGAAGGAGCATGCTGGTAGATCTCTTATTGTTCTAAAAAAATCTGTGGGGCTAAAGTATGTAAAGTAAAACTAGAGGCAAACCACACATGAGATGACCAAGGGCATTTAAACAGAGCATGAGAAGTTGATTCAATAATGTCATTACACCAGAGGCGGCAAGCTTCAGCTAAAATGTGATTTTGGGCAAGTCTATGCTTAACTGGGAGTAGACCTTTAAAAAGCTTCCACACAAAAAGCTGCAGCCTGAAAGGTAGTTTAAGTTTCCAGATCAACTTATTCCACAATGATGGAATTGGCTCAGTAGATACAAGAATAATAGTAGATGGAGTGTGATGTACTTACTGTTAGTTTCAGGCATCCACTTAATGCTGTCATCTTTGGATATGTCATCTAAAGGCACCTGTAAAATGTGTTAGATGTCTGCACTTGAGAAAAGAGGCACTTGAGAAAAGAGTGTGAAACAACTGAATATTCCAACTTCCAGTGTTGTGATGAATAAGGTGAGAAACCTTATTAATAATAGGGTACATCTGTTGAATGGTAGGATTGGTCTGAGGTTTGTAATTGACTAAAGTATGGATCCAATTATCAGTCCATATGTTAACCTTAGTGCCTGATCTAATAGTCCATCCCAAATAAGGTTTGATAGCATTTCTAGCAGTCATCTTCTCAGAATCTAGAATCTAAGGATTTCTTATTGCAGCTTAAGAAAGTGTGATTAGAAAAGTACTTTGCTTCAATCTCTCGTCAAAGCATCCAAGCTTGAAACTCACAAGCTTTACAAATCAATGATTAGTTTTTTTAATTTCTCTGATTGATTCAATTTGAGTTTTACTTCGCATTGAATCGTTTATTAAAATCTCTCATCTCACTAAAAACTCAAGCTCTGAAAAAGTTAAGTTTTGGAAGGAGTAAAGTCAAAATAAGAAAGGAAGTCTTTTATAGAAAATTGAAAACCCGACCTCTATTCAAACAGAGAAATAGTTTGTTCGAACAGACATGGTTTTATTCAAACAGAGCCAAGATCATATTCAAACAAACAAAGTTTCGAGTAACCTGTTCGAACAGAGTCTATTTGAATAGTTGTTCGAACATAAACCTTTTTCTCCAAAAGACATCACTTTCTTTCTGACATTTTGTAAAATATTCAGGGCTTGATATTTTTTAGCGAAGTGGTACAAACCCACGTACCTGTTCAGTTTCAGTCCAGCTATACTCGCTCCATGTGCAATCTCTGATGACGAGTAACCACGAGGTAGTGCTGACACCTAATCTAGACACGGAATGAAACAAACTCCAAATATGGATGTTTCATAAATAACCGTAACATCCACAAAATCATGCCATAGTAGCCAACGTCCATTTTTATTACCAGCAGAGGGAAGAAACAGAGAGTGAGAAAAACCCAATTGTTGAACTTTAAATTTACTCTGCTCCACATTGAGTTTAGATTCTATGATAAAAATAATAATAGGCTTATGTTTGAAAATATGGGATTTGAGCTGTTGAATTGTCGTGGATTGCCTAGCACCACGATAATTCCAGCTTGACATCTTCATTTCTACATTTTTAACTAGAACATATGCGAAAGCACAGAAATAATGAAATTCAATTACCTGTGGGTAACCAAGTAGAGAAACAATAGTGATACCATGATAGGAGAAATTTGGCAACGGCAAAACTCTGGTAATCTTTTCAAATGTTGGGGAGAAGAAAATTTTGGCCTGTGCTAACAAAATTTTGCCCCTACGATAATTAAATTGTTCTACCGCAAAAGAAAGGTAATGAAATCTATCGAAGCATAGAAAAAGCTAAAGAAACAAGTACGTCCCCATGAGCATTGGTAAACTTTTTGACTACTAGAGATTAATCAATTTCAGTTAATTTAGTTCAAACTTAATAGGTTCGATAATCCTTGAATTAATGGCCTAACCCTAGCCTAATTTAATTTGATTCAATTATATAGTGACAACAATCAATAGTAAATCAAGTACAAGAACAAGCAATTTTAACCCTGTATGAAACCTTTCCCAAGACAAAAATCCACCTGACAGCTAAAATTTTACTATTAAAAAAATATCAATAATTCAATCACTTACCGACTCAATAAGCACATTCAGTGGTTACCTCTCTTCTAATTGAGCTTCATACAATCGATTACATATCTCACAATGCCTTGCTTCAATCTCCCATCAAAGCATTCAAGCTTGAAACTCACAAGCTTTTCAAATCAAGATTAAGCTTACAAATTTTTTAATTGATTCAATTTGAGTTTTACTTTACGTTAAATCTCTCGTTGAATTCTCTCATCTCTCTAAAATCTTAATCCCTAGAAAAGTTGGTTTTGGAAGAGGAAAAGTTCATAAAAGAAAAGAGGTCTTTTATAAGAAAACTGAAATCCCGTAGTCAGTTCAAACAGAACAATAGTTTATTCAAATAGACAAGGTTCTATTCGAGCAGAACAAAAAGTCTATTCAAACAAATAGGGTTACGTCTAATCTATTCGTACATAACAAAGAGTCTATTTGAATAAACAGGGTATTCGAACAGAATAGAAAGTTTATTCAAATAAGCAGGGTTCTGCCTAGTTTATTCAAACAGAACAAAAAGTTTGTTCGAACATATATAAACTTATTTTCTTCAAAAAAACAGAATTCTTTTTAAACTTTTGTAAAATACTGATGGGCTAGAGTCTTTGAGCTGTATAAACTAACGTACATGTTCAATGTTAGTCCAGCTGTAGTCGCTCTACGTACACTCTCTAATGTTGAATAACCAAGAGATAGTGCTGACACATATCCTATCCACGTTATTAAAACAATACCAAATATATGAATGTTTGAATCTCCCCCTTTGGTTCATTTCGTAACAAAACTACGACTATAAGAAAGAAAAAATTATAACTCGATGGACTGACTCAATCACTGAACATCTATACTCAAAGCTACTCTTTCATCTTATAGCATCTGCTATGGATTCACTGGACACTATACAAGATACATCACGTAACCATTCAAAAAATTAAGAATCCAAGAAAAAGTTATAACTTACCTGGCTTACCGTCCAAAACCAACTTGTCTAGGGCTTAAGATTTTAGGGAGAAGAGGAAATTCAACGAAAGATTCAACGCAAAGTAAACCTCAAATTGAATCAATCAAAGAATTTTTAAACCTAATCTTGATTTGAAAAGCTTGTGAGTTTCAAACTTGTATGCATTAACAGGAGATTGAAGCAAGGCATTACTAGAATAAGAAATTGATTGCAAGAAGCTCAATTAGAAGAGAGGTAACCATGAGATGTGCTTATCGAGTCTGTAGGTGATTGAATTCTTGCAATTGTTTTTTAATAGTAGAATTTTAGCTATCGGGCGATTCGGCAATGACATGTGGGTTTTTTTTCAGAGAAAGATTTCCTGCAGGGTTAATATTGATTATTCTTGTACTTGATTTACTATTGATTGTTGTTACTAGATAATTGAATCCACTTGAATTAGGCTAGGGTTAGACCATTAATTCAACGATTATCAAACTTATTGAATTTGACCTAAATTAATCAAAATTAATTAATCTCAAGTAGTTACAAATTTTAAATGGTATCAAAGTGGTCATGCCTTGAGGTTTAACAACCTGAGCGTGGATCCTAACTTGATTACCTGAGAATAATGGATTCTGAGAAGTTTGGAGGTCATTTTAACCATCTTTTACTCCTTAATGACAAAGATTATCCATACTAGAAAGCTCGAATGGTTGCATTCTTACAATCGCTCGGGGAAGATGTATGGATTGCCATTATGGATGGATAGACGCATTCTACCATGATACAAGGTCGGGAAGGAAATGTTGTAGAGGTTCCTAAACCTAGAAAATATGGACTAAGGAAGAATAGGACGCTGTCAGTTATAACTCTGAGGGCCGTAATGCAATCTTTATTGCTATGAATCAAAGTTAGTTTTAACACATTTTTACATATACCACTTTGAAAGAAGCTTGAGATATTTTAGTTTGAACTCATGAAGGCGATGATACAGTCAAAGAAAGCAAGATGCAAATGCTTACTTCCCAATTCGAGAATATTTGAATGAGTAAAGATAAACCCTTTGATGAATTATATGCGAGACTAAGTGACAATTCCAATACTAGTGCCGCATTAGAAGTAGATTTCGATATTCAAATTGTTCACAAGGTCTTAAGATTTTTTTCTAAGAGTTTCATATCCATACGTGGCGCTATTGAGGAAGCTCAAGATCTTAGGAAAATGAAACCAAATATATTTGCTAGAAAACTATGAACATTTGAACTCAAAATGAAAATAGAAAACCCTGTGAAGAATAAGAGTATAGCTTTTAAGTCTTTATCTTCCTCTTCATCTTCCAAAGGTACCAAAGAGGTTGATTGCTCATTTATTTCTGATGATGATGAGGGGTCGGATATAGATTCAACAATTGCTCTTATTAGTCAACAATGTATAAATATTTTGAAAAAATGTCAATTCCAAAAATAAGAGCAATCGGTAAACTATAAACCACGACCTCGTGATCGGGTCAATTATAATAACTATTAGGCCAACGATGACACTAACCTAAGTCAAGTTGAATGTTATAAGTGTCACAAGTTTGGTCATTATGCACACAATTGTCGCAATAAAAAATTTGGAAATAATCACAAAGCTATGAATATTAGTGTTACTTAGGATGAGAGTGATGATGAAAATAGTAATAATGATGATCATCCCCAAGTAGGTGAGAATAGACAATATTATGCATATCATACTTTTCTACATTATAGTAATGACAATTCTGCCGCGTTCAAACTTGAGAATTCTATTAAAAGTCAACGTGATCATGAAAATAATGAGTTTGGGGACCTGAATCTTAAAGATTTATATGGTCAGACATTTGCAAAGTGTGTTAAACTTGGTAAACTTAACAAACTCTTGTAAGATCAATTTAATACACTCACACTTGAACTTCAAGAAAAATTGATAATACAAGTTATGAGGTAGAGATGCTTGAAGATGATAAACAAGGTCTCCGTGACAAGATTATAATTTTAGAAATAGAAGTTCATGATGCTAAGGAGAAAATGAAATCAACTTTGGATAAACTACATAAGGTAAAGTTTAATTTAGTTTCATCTCATCAGTAACTTGAAAAAAAAATTCATGGAACTAAAAATATCGAAAAGATGTTATGTATGGGGAAAACGGATACTGATAAAAGGGGTCTAGAATATGAGGAACATTTCTCTAATGCCAAGACTTCTGAAGACATAAAATTTGTCAAAGCAATTGCTACTACATCATTGCCCAAACATAATGTAATATCCTCCACTCATAATCAAACCAAAAGGTTCTCTTACTCTCATATTTATTATTATAGAATATGTGGTCGAAAAGGTCATATTATATCATTCGCAAGGTCTTAAGATTTTTTCCTAAAAGTTTCAGATCCAGACATGGTGTTATTGAGGAAGCTCAAGATCCTAAGAAAATAAAACCAGACACATTAGTTAGAAAACTGTGAACATTTAAACTCGAAATAAAAATAGAAAACCTTGTGGAGAATAAGAGTGTAACTTTTAAGTCTTTATCTTCCTCTTCATCTTCCAAGGGTACCAAAGAGGTTTATTGCTCATATATTTCTGATGATGATGAGGGGTCGGATATAGATTCAACAATTACTCATATTAGTCAAAAATTTATAAATATTTTAAAAAAATATCAATTCTAAAAATAAGAGCAATTGGTGAACTATAAGCCACGACCTCGTGATCGAGTCAAATCTAATAATTGGCAGACCAATGATGATACTGGAATAAGTCAAGTTGAATGTTATAAGTATCAAAAGTTTGGTCATTATGCATACAGTTGTCGCAATAAGAAATCTGGAAATAATCAGAAGGCTATGAATATTAGTGTCACTTAGGATAATAGTGATGATAAATAATAACAATGATGATCATCCCCAAGTGGATGAGAATAGACAATATTGTGCATATCATGTTTTTCTACATAGTAGTAATGATAACTCTGCCGCTTTCAAACTTGAGAATCCTATTAAAAGTCAATGTGATCATGAAAATAACAAGTTTGGGGACCTGAATCTTGAAGATTTGTATGGTCAGACATTTGCGAAGTATGTTAAACTTGGAAAACTTAATAAACTCTTGTAAGATCAATTTAATACACTCATACTTGAACTTCAGGAAAAACTAATAATACAAGTTATGAGATAGAGATGTTTGAAGATGATAAACGAGGTCTCCGTGACAAGATTATGATTTTAGAAAAAGAAGTTCATGATGCTAAGGAGAAAATGAAATCAACTTTGGACAAACTATATAAGGTCAAACTTGATTTAGTTTCATCTCAGCAGTAACTTGAAAATTTTTGACATGGAGCAAAAAATATTGAAAAGATGTTATGTATGGGGAAAACGGATACTGTCAAAAGGGGAATAGAATATGAGAAACATTTTACTAATGTCAAAACTCTGAAATACATAAAATTTGTCAAAGTAATTGTAAATACATCATTGCCCAAACATAATGTAATATCCTCCACTTATAATCAAACCCAAAGATTCTCTTACTCTCAGATTTTTTTATAATGGAATATGTGGACGAAAAGGTCATATTACATATTATTATAGATTTATTGAACCATATTAACCATATGCTTGACCATCCAATGAGTAAAGATATAACTCAAATATAATTTCTACCAATGTGAAAAGTAAGAATTTGTCTAGATGGTTTACACAGGAAACCTCAGCTCGAAGGATTATTCAAACCATTTGGGTGCGAAAGAATGATTTGGTACCTTAGATAAGGTGTAATGTTATACTAACTGCTTTAAATGCCCTCAAGTCTATTCAGTAGTATATGGATAGTGAATATTCTTGTCATATGATTGGTGATGAGTCCAAGCTGAGTCACCTAGAGGATATTCAGGGTGGCGATGTTACTTTTGGTAATGGGAGCATATCTCTTGTGGTAGGAAAGGGAAAGGCTTAAGGACTTGGTACTCCGATGATAGAAAATGTTATTTTGGTTAAGGGGCTGAAAGAAAATCATCTTAGTATCAGTTAGTTATGTGATACAGATCACACAGTTACATTTTCTAAAGGAGGTTCTGATACAGTAAATTCTTAAGGACAGCGTGTGATATTTGCTGTTAGAACTACCGATAACTGTTATGTTGTTCAATAAGAAACTCTACTGTGTAACAAAGCTAAACTAAGTGATGTGGATTTGTGGCATCAAAGGTTTGAACATATTAACTTCAATGATTTGTCCAAGATTATGAGCAAACAGTTTATTCGGGGAGTTCCAAAGTTGGAAAGATTAACTAATATTGTGTGTCATCTGTGTCAAATTGGTAAGCAAATCAAGAGTTCTCACAAGAAGGCCAACAATAGTGTTACTACATGGGTTATTGAGCTGATACACATGAATTTAATGGGTCCAATGAGAACTACATCTTTGGATAGTAAGCGATACATTTTGGTAATGGTGGATGATTTCTCTCGTTATACTTGGATAGCCGTTCTGAGAGAGAAGTCAAATACATTTGAAGAATTTTGTACAATATCGCTCCGAATTCAAAATTTGAAAGATTGTTCAATCAACAAAACTCAAAGTGATTGTAGAGGTGAGTTTAAGGATACTAGAGTAATTGACTATTGTACTACAAATGAGTTTAAACAAAAAATCTCAGCCCCAATCACGCAATAACAAAATGGAGTTGTAGAATGAAAGAATAAAGTTCTTCAAGAAATGGGATGGATCTTACTTCACAGCAAGGATCTTCCTACACACTTTTGGGCGAAGGCCATTCATACACCATGCTATATTATCAGTAGGGCGTATCTTCGTCTACTCACGTTAAACACTCCCTATGAACTTGGTTTGGAAAGAAGCCAACTATAAGTTACTTTCAGGTTTATTGGGAGTAAATGCTTTATCTTTCGAGATCGTGAGAGTATTAGAAAATTTGACTCTCAAAGTGATGAACGTATTTGATTAGGCTATTCAACAAATAGTAGGGCTTTCCGAGTCTATAATTATGTAACCAAATTGATGATGGAGTCATGTAATGTGGTTGTGGAATACACTTACACTATTGGCTCTGCATATATTGAAAAAGATAATGTTGCAGCAAAAAATCTGGAGACTTTGACTAGTGAGATTCTTGACACAACCCCTACATCCAATGTTGCCTCTCCTTTGTCTAAGCCAACTCCTCTACCCCCTCCTCCCCCACCTCAACCAGTACCTAGTATACCACAACCAGGATGGCATCAAATTCGCAAGGATCACTCACAGGTCGATATCATCGGGGATGATAATTCTCATGTTCAAATTAAAAACCAAACTCCTGAGATGGTGAATTATGTTTGCTATATCTCTATCAGATGAGTATTAGCTTCATACAATATAGGATGATCTTTGATTGTTTCAACGTCAAGATGTGTGGGATTTTTTTCTATGCCCTTCTAGCATAAATGTAATTGGTACGAAATAGATCTATGAGAACAAGTTTGATGAACTTGGGAATGCCATTCAAAATAAAGCTACGTTGGTTGCCCAAGAGTATACTCAAACCAAAGAGGTTGATGTTGCTTAAACTTTTTCTCCTACTGTAAGGCTTGAGTCAATTCACATACTTTATGCCCTTGCTTGTAACCAAAATTTTAAGTTATATCAAATGAATGTAAAGAGTGCTTTTCTAAATGGGATCCTTGAGAAAAAAGTGTATGTGGCGCAACCAAAACGATTTGAGGATCCTTATTATCCTAATCACATTTTCTACTTGAAAAAGGCTCTTCATGGGTTTAAGCAAATTCCTTGAACATGGTATGAGCGACTTTCAAATTTTCTCTTGGGAAAGGGATTTGTTCTAGGGGAAGTTTATAAAATGTTGTTTTTTTAACTTAAGGGAGGCGTAGTGCTTGTTGCTCAGGTATATGTAGATGATATTATGTTTGGTTCCACTTCAAATTCACTAACCAGTTCTTTTGTAGATTTAATGAAAGGTGAATTTGAGATGAGTATGGTTGGGGAACTAACTTAGTGAAATTTCTAACTACTTGAGATTTATCAATTTTTATTAATTTAGGTTAAAATTAATAGGTCTGTAAAACCTAGAATTAAAGGTCTAGCCATAGCCTAATTCAAGCTAATTCAATTATCTAGTGACAACAAGCAAAAGTAAATCACGTACAAGAACAAGCAATTTTAACCCTATAGAAAACCTTTCTCATGATAAAAACCCACAGGTCACGGCCGAATCGCCCAATAACTAAACAATCCAATATTAAAATGAAATTACAAGAATTTAATTACTTACAAACTCGATAAGCACATCCCGTGGTTACTTCTCTTCTAATCAAGCTCCTTACAATTGATTCCTCGCTCTCACAATGCCTTGCTTCATTCTCCCATCAAACCACCTAAGCTTGAAACTCACAAGCTTTTCAAATCAAGAATAGGTTTTCCAATTTTTTGATTAAATCAATTTGAGTTTTACTTCCCATTGAATCGTTCATTGAAATCTCTCCTCTCTCAAAAATCTCAAGCCCTGGAAAAGTTGGTTTTGGAAGAGGTAAAAGCATATAAAAAAATGTCATTTATAAGAAAATGTACTTTTTTTAAACAAAAAAATAGTTTATTCGAACAGAAACAAAGATTATATTAAAAGAAACAGTGGTCTGAGTAATCTATTCAAACAGAACAAAGAGTCTATTCGAATATGGTATATTCGACCAGAAAAAAAAATTTGAAAAAAAACCTACTTTCTTCAAAAAAAAAAAAATCTTTTTGAACTTTTGTAAAATACTAAGGGGCTTAAGTTTTAGAGCGAAGAGGTACAAACCAAAGTACATGTTCAGTTTCAGTCCAGCTATAGTCGCTTCACGTACACTCTTTGATAATGACTAACCACAAGATAGTGTTAACACCTATTCCAGACACGAAATGAAACCAATACCAAATATGGATGATACAATTTCCCCCTTTGGTTTATTTCGTGACAAAACTACAACCTATAAGAAAGAAAAAATGAAAGAAAGAAAATACAACTCGATGGATTGACTCAATTACTAAACATCCATACTCGAAGCTACTCTTTCTTCCTATGCCATATACTCTGGAATCCCTGTACACTAAACAAGATACATCACGTGACCATTTAAGACATTTAAGACAAGGGATTCAGAAAAAAAATCATAACTTACCTGTCAAGATCATATATCCCCCCTTTTGACATAGATAAACAAAAGGTAAATAACTCACAATATCAGATAAAAGGAGAAGCAGACCATTAGAACAAAATGTATAATAGTCACTGAATGAGTTAAACACGGAATAGATGAAAAATATATACCAGTGTCAAACTAAAAAAAATGAACATGTAGTTAGGATATCAAAGGCTAAAGTAGTGTAATGGCATATTTTTTGGGATGATAATCTTCGCTAATACTTTTAGTAAGGATGATGCAACAATAAGCTTTAAACAAACAAGATTTTACATGGAAACTCAGTGAAAGCTGGGAAAAACTATGACCTCGAGGAAGGTTTTGAAAAAAAAATTAATAAGTTGTTAATTATTACAATTTGTTGTGTGATAAGAAAGCAGAGATGAATGAATAGAAAAGTTACATATCAGAATAACCCATTTTCTACCTGTATTTATAGTAGATACAGGTGTCACGCCCTAAAATCCAGTAATCGATAGCTAGACCAATTACTGAGATTCGAGGATGTGGAGGTCGGGGAATCCAAAGATTCACCCCACGAACAACTGAGCCGTAGACAAATTCTGGCTCAGTCATTCACAACAGTATCATAACAGAGTAATAAGGAAAACAGAAATAGCGGAAGACTAAGATAACATAATCTAAACGTAAGATTCTACAAACCTCTACGCAACAAGCCCAACTGCAATAAAAGAAGATTGAGCCTCCAGCTCAGCTCCCCAAAGATCACCACAGCAGTAACTAAAACCTGAAACAACCTGCCACTGAAAGGGGGGATGCGAGAGTGAGCAAACAACGACTCACTAACTCCCAAGAATAGCTAAACGATTAAACTAACCAATGAGATGGATATAAATATTAATGATAATAGGATATAATGATATCTAACGATATATTGATATATATATATATATATATATAGGATGACTAATAAATCTATCAATAAATATACCTCGTGCAAAGGAGTGTTAATCTACACTCCAGTCATAAGGACCACTAACTACACTCTAATCACTACCGTGGCCCTCAGCGTCACGCGCAACTAATCAATCTCAGGGATACAAATCACACACATGGGTAAACAACCCTCGGACAACTACAAACCGATCAGGTTATCCAAACCCTAACCAGGCACAATCCCGAAGCTACTACAAGCTGAATGAGATCGCCCACAACCAAATACCAGCCTAAAGCTCACAACAACCAACAGACTACTCAACCTAATAAATTAACTAGATACAGAAGAGGGAGGAGTAGATACAGAGAGGAGAGGAATATACAGAAGGAAGAGGAATCTAATGGCACCACAATCAATTAGGAGAAGAGGAATTTAAGATAAGAGTAGAGGAATATGATGAACTAGGATAATCCCATAATTATCCCAATGCAATGATATGGTATGATGATGATATGATGGAAAGAGATAATCTTATGATTATCCCAAGTGCAGAAGATTCTATATTAAAACATAATGCAGAAAGGGTTAAGGATTTCTATCAGAAGAACCTACAAATTGGAAGTATGCTGAGATGCAATGATATGCTTGATGATGATGATGATGATGATAATGCAGAAAGATTTATGATGACGTGGGATAGTCCCATACCTATCCCAAATGCAATGGTTTAGCGATGTCAACCCAAAGGGCTAGCCCCCAAGACTAAAGTGGGATGACAACTGCTGAAAAAGGATTTACCTTACCGGATATTGTTGGATACAAGGGTACGATGTACTTCACTAGCTCGACCAGACTAAATGATATTAACATAGGTACTTCAACCTCGCCTGAGGAGTCTGGGCACCAGGAACTAGCATCCAACCATAACTTCACTCGCATGAGAAGACTGGGCACCAGGAAATAGTATCCAACCATGTCTCTCTTCGCGGGATAAGACTGGACACCAGGAGAACTATTCCAACCATAACTTCACTCGCAGGAAAAGACTGAGCACCAAAAAATAGTATCCAGCCATATCTTTCTTAGCGGGACGAGACTGGGCACCAGGAAAACTAATCAAACCATATCTTCACCTCTAAAACTTTAGCCCGATCTAGGGATCCTATCAACCTATCGGGGCAAGCCGATGCGGAGTTGTTTATGTATCCAATCGCAGTAAGATAAGGAGATAATATATTATCTATGGATGTGAGCATGATCCAAGATACTGAAACATAACTGATGTTAACACAGCCAGTACATAATAGGATAACCACCTGCCTGAGAGCGTGGCAACCAAAACTAACACAGATGCCCTCCTGTGACTCAGTTGCACCATCTAATCCTAGATGAAACAGCAACTTAATCGTCATGACACCTAAACAACATCAGTCTCTAAGATTCCTCAAAGCAATATGATTACCATCAAGTACAAAAGTACTCTGGCTGTCAACACAGACTTGTACTCATGGGGTGACCTACCAGAGTCCAACAAGTAGTCAACAATCCCCAATAATAGAACAATTCACAATCCTCCTAATCATGTACATAAGCCACCAGCACGGATGTACTGGAACCGGATTCAACAGGAGGTTTCAGCCGTATTCCAACATCACGGGTGACGTACAACTTCCTAAACCACCTGGCTCAGCCGCGGATCTCACTAAGCCATGCTGTCTCACTGCCCCCAAGATGACGGAGGGGAACACAGCCCTAACAACCTCAACCTGGGAAAAGAAGGCTTACGAATAAGCTCTATCAGCTCTAAGAATCATGAGAACAATAAGTGTCATAACACGATAAGCAAACAATCCTAAGGCAAACTATCAGAAGTTCACATCCACAACCAACCACCACGGACAAGCCGTCTGCTCACCATCAACAACTAACAGTCCAAGAGATACCACACTCCCACATGGAATCCAACATTCCAAACAACCACCAATCGCAACGACAGTTTTCGAGGACCAGGCCTCGAGAACACAAAGTACACCTAGACTAGCCCTAAGACTAATCAAAATAATAGCAAGCAAGAGGACGAGCTCTGAACCGAAGACCAAGTCTTACTGAAGCTATGTCGCCCCAAGACTACCCTGGAAACAAGTCCAGCAACCCATACTAACCAAGGTGGTATACTATAAGGTGAGAACTATAGTCTCTGAACTACACTATCACAGAGAAATGGTGGCGAAACCCACATACCGTCCATAAGTTTCTACTAATAGTCAGACCAAGTTACTAGTGCCCTGAAACTAGCTGGGCACCCTAATAACTAACCAACAGTACCACACTCAATATATTATACATATATATATAGCGACTCTGGGCGTCGCAACATACTGAGAAATGCATTTGTTCTCAACCTCAATGAAGAAAGGATTCATGAGAACCACCCTCAATGAAATCGGTCTAAGAGGAATCTCAGGAGTCATCGTCACATCGACGACAATAGAGAATAACCTCATCTGGCTAATCATAACCTGCGGGTTCTATCTAGTAACTAAACTTATAACTTACTCGGGTTTTACTAACTTATCAAACCCTTAAGTACTCTCGCCTAAGGTATGCCAAACGGATAACCCGTGAATGTGTCCTAAGCAATTAACCCATATACTAACATAATCATAGTAATAAACATGATAAAATATGTGATACAATAACTCATAAATCAATATAATGGTCTAGTTATTAAGGAAGATAAAACTCGCCTGACGATATGCTCGGAACGACAATCTCGACGAAACTGCCCAAACAGCACCCCAACGGAAATGTGCTCCGCGAATCGACATCCGAAACTCCAAATCAATCACGGAAAGGACCAGGAACACCACAACATCAACCACTATGAACTACCAGAGCCCAATCGCAACTCCGACAAAGGATACCCTCCCAAAACTGCGTTTCAGATCAGCACCACGACTGAATTCAGTAACAAAACTGCATCTAAACCCACGGTTCACCACGCTACGCTGCGCTACTCCGATCACCCATAATCACATGAAGATATGCCACTCTAACCCCACCAAGTTAGCCACCCAATAATCACATACTCGGTGTTCGAAGAGGGTAAAAACAATCCTCTCTTTCCTCTAGAATAACAGTAACTACGGCAGTAATTTCTGAACCAAAACGGCCACACTTGTCGGCTCAGGTAGCCCTCTCCAGAACAGCAACAACCACTACCTAGAGCAACCACCACACCTCTTCTTTCTAAATACACTAGACCCCAATCGCCACCCTAACAGCTGCAAAAAGCCCCATAATTTTAGGCACCCAAACACCAACAATTCAACTCACGCAATCACCGCCACCGGCCAACACCTACAATGATCACACTCCTCAAATCAACAATACACCCACTAATCATAGACCCTAAATCAGTCCAACATCACAAGGGTTCTCACCAAAACCGAAATTAACTAATGATACAAGAGAGAGAGAGGAATTACTCACCGAGGGAAAACGGCGGAGATCACGGCGAAGAATCTACGAGGAAATCGGCAAGCGAGGGAGGAGAGAATTCGGCTTGGAGAGGAGAGGATTCGGTTAGGAGAAGAGAGAGAGTGTGAAAGAGAAATGTAAGGAGAGAAAATGGATAATGATATATATATAACCGACCAGTCGTTCGAACGATCGTTCGAACGAAAACTGGAAAAATCCAAAAATGTCACTCTGAGGTCCTCGTGAACCACACACAACGCCAAGACCCTCAGAAGACTGGAACAACCTGAACAACCATCACAACCCTAGCAAAGGTTTCCCAAGGTCTAAACACCACCTCTACCGCTTCACGACCACCAAAACGCCTAAACCCCCGAAAATGAATTTTTGCTCGGAAAACTCCGAAAACCTATCGGCCAATCCAACGGCTCATCGGAACTACACTAAACCACAAACACATCAAATAAACATCACCACCAGCCCATCTAGGGATTCCCAAGGCCACAACGCCACCTCCTCCTCCGAATAACCACCGTACCACCGAAACTACATAAAATGAATCTAACATACAAAACCTGCCAAAAGGAATAAATGGATGCATAACGAATAACAATATATGAATCATAGTAGCAATGCTTAATAATAAACAAAAAAAATTACCCTGAAATTCTGGGACATTACAACAGGCAATTTTACAAAAAAAAATTCCTATTTTGGGGGTAATGGGCAAATTTTGTGGATCTCCCAACGACTCTATCTGACCAAGCATAATGGCTACTCTTTATAGATCGATAACTATGGTCGCAGACGTGACATCTTCTCGAATGATGGTGTCTTCGACTAAGGTCTGTTAGTTTTTCTTTGTCAATCTTGGTCGAGAACTGAGGTGGTAGAATGTTTTTGACTAAGGTTTATTGGCCTTTCTTTGTCGATACAATTACTTGTTGTTGTGTCGAGAAGAACATCGGAATGTGAAACGGTTGTCAAATGTCTATAGAAGTCCCCTGCAATCATTTCTGAGGTAAAAGTTAAATAAATCTGGTCATTTTAGTTTTCTGAGGAGCATTTATGGCAGAATATCAGACTTCATAATTTGTGGAAGGTTGGGCTATAAATAGAAGGAGGATAAAAGAGTTTTTGCGGTAGGATATTGGTAGAGTTTGTCGTGATGGTAACGATGTTGCCCCAGGCGTGGTATAGTGAGTGGCTGGAGTATGCGGATGGGAATTTCTGTGAGTATAAAGAGGTAAACCGTGGTGTTCTGTGGCTATTGTCACAGTATTTGGAACTGATGGTAATGAGGTTTGGGGGAACTGATGGACATATAGAGTGGCACAACGAAGTGTGTTCATTTGAGTCATTATCGTTTTATGGTGTGGACGGCCTCGGAGCCCATCAATTTTATGGAGAAGTGGCCACTGCCCATATTAAAGATGACAAAGCTAAAGCTGGTAGAGCGTCATGTGTCTTTGGTCAACAAAAAAAATACTTCTTGCAATTTTTTACTGTTGTCTTTCTCCAGGGCGCGCACAAGCAGTTGATTTTAGAAGTTCCCTGGCCTGAGATTCATTCAGTTTCTTAGGATATCGTTGCCCCATTCATTGGAGGATATGCCAGATTCTGGTAAAAAGAAGTGCATAGCTGTGAGTCCTTTATGTCAAATGATAGAACGTAAAATGTAGCTTGATGTAATGTAATTGAAGGAGAGAATTATCGAATGCAAAATGTAACAGAGTACTTAATGAATAAACTTTGTTTTCATCTTGTATTGCATTTGTAGATGGTGATCTCGAATAGAAGGAAATATATTTATGTGAAGATAATTAGTCGAGTCACTAGTTTGTCGAAAAAATTGGGCCGAACTTTATATAAGATCGAGGTTTATACTGGCGAGGTTAAAGACTTCGAATTGAAGTTTGTTGACTGTGTGAAGCCGGAAACGGTTTCCTAGGATTAATGATTTCACTCAGATATGTAGAGTTCCAATGTGAATTGAATGAGTAATCTGGGGTTTATTTGTAGAAGTGGAGATGGTGAGGATGTGAGCGCAAGTTCGGGAGTATGAGCATTCCAATCGTGTTTATGCAAAAAATTAGGAGTTGCTGGATATGTATTTTGGTAAGAGTTACATAAACGGGCAACCATTGGTGCCAATGGAGCCCAAATATAAGGAGTTGAGTGAAGTGGAGTGGAAGGAGGCAAAAGAGGAGTATGAATTCCATTGTAACTTGTAATTCATGAGTCCTCCTGAGCGCGTCGGCAAGATAAGGAATCGAGCCAAGGCTTTTTTGAAGAAAGAAGATGATATGGTTGGTCGAAGAGTTTGAAGAGTGAAATAAGTATTGTTGGTATGTAACAAATGAGTTTATGTGTAAGGTGTTGTCTTGAAATAAATTAATATATTTGTTATTGTTGATGTGTGTGATTGAAATTGTTCTCGAATTTTATTGGATATGTTTGAACAAATGAAATTTACTGATACAATATTGTATGGGTATGTAAATGTATATATCTCAACCTTCGTATAGTTTGTTCATCGAAGAATATTTGAATTTTGAATTTCTGTTAAAATTGTCCCGAGAATATAAGAGAGTTGTAATTTATGAAAGATATGTTTAGGTAATGAAAGTAGAATGGCTAGGTGTTCTCTTGTGGGTGATATATTGATGTATAAGGAATTGGATGTACGATCTCTACTTAATAGTATAAGAGTGGCTTTGGCAAGGACGGATATATCAGAGGAGTTACAAGGAGATATAGAGGGGTTGAAGCAACAATGCATGGGCCTATTGGCTTGTAGAAGACAAAGGATCAAGGACTTCGAGAAGAGACAGGTAAAGCGCTATGCTCGATTACTCCAACGGTCGTGAAGTAGTGCGGTAAATAGTCACGTGGGGTCTATAAATAACCCCGTAGTAGGCAACTGCTAACATTTTTCAAATTCGGAAAAAAGTTCTGAAAGTGCGGATTCCCTGTGCTCATCTCTTATATCGTTGTCAACCATAGGGAAGAAGGGGATTAGTGTGTTGATTGAGAGGGCAAAGCTTGCAAAAAATAGAGGGATGCCGAGGCAGCGCGAATCCAAGGTTAGTGGTTTACTTGCATTCATATAATATTCATTGATTCTGTTTAAACCTTTTGTAGATGTTGACACGGTAATGATAGTGTAGGAAGTAATTGTATTTTGGATGGATGTAGTAAAAGTAATTAGAAAAATACATCGGTAGGGCTTTGCTGACATTGGTTGCGATATGGAGTGATGATTGAGTGGTTGATGAAGCCATTGCTGTCAAAAGGGCTTAAGGAAGGTGGTGAAGAAAGGAGTTGTTATAAATGGGCGATGACAAGTGTAGTAAGGGACTTGTGGGTGTCGTTACGATTACGGTGCGACTGTAGGGTGTTTATTGTGATATCGGAAATGGGAGGAGGTTTGGTAATGGAGCGCCAGATTATCTACGATTTGGTCTGGTTTTATGTCGGAGATGGCAGAGTTCCCATTTTTTGAATTTAGTTTATTTTGGCAGGATGCAGGATATTGCCTCAAGTGTCTTCGAGAAGCTTTGGTTCCTGAACTTTGATAAGAAACGTTCGTGACAAAGAAATAGTAATCGAAGTTAGGACTTAGGAAAAATAGCAAAAAAATCATGTATCAAGAAGTTAATATACTTATAGTGTATTCAGATAGTAATAAAAGAATGACGTGTTGGAGATAAACTCGAGAATGATATGATTAGTAGCATATGAACATATATAATGTATCCGATATGATAGATACTAATTGTTGTTAAAAAATAGAATCTGATTTTTTGGTTCATAAAAATGGCTGAACCTATCCAAATTAAAGATAAAGAAATCTTCTAGAACGTGGCAGATGTAGAGCCCCTTCTAATGGATGTGATAATGTATGTCCAAAAGTTGAATGGTAGGTATCGGGTGGGGTCGAGAGCATGGATGTGGCTAGTGTCGACCAGTTTAAGGTGGCATCTAGGAATGTGGAAGTTTCGGACGATGAGGGTACTAAAACAGATGTGGATTACTAGCCACAGGCTAGTGATCAAGAAGGTAGTTAGGGGGGAGGAAGATGTTGAGGATGATGATGAGACTTGTTATTGAGAGGGTCCAAAAATAAGCGGGATTTTGATTTTAAAAAGAAGTAGGATATTCCTCAAGACATTAGGTTAGAGGAATATCAGTATGAAATGAATAATCAAGAAATTCCTTTGGATGGCATTCTTGTCCATCAAGAGCAAATTAAAAAGGGTTTGAAGCTTTCTCTTTGCGCTGATCAGAAGAGGCTATTAAATTTCTTTAATGTGGCACCTGGTCAGTTTAATCCGAACATTTATGAATTATTTCGTGTATGTGGGGTGATAAACAATCGATTAAAGGCAAGAGGGGAAGAGTTTATCACAGTTGATAATCTATGTATGTATTACATACTCAAGCAAAACCCTCAGAAGCTAGGTTACCGGTACTTGGCGAGGCTTTTGAGGAGACCTCTGTTTTATGACATGGTACCAACAAGAGGGCAGTACAGCGATGAACATCTCCTCGTCTCAGGGAACTACGAGTTTAACAAGAAAAATCTGAGGGAGCCCTTGAAATGAAAGACTTTCCATTTAGGTTTGTGGTTAGGTAACGTAATTGTCGATATTATGGATTTGTTTGTATTTTCTTAAATTGTTATGTAACTATTATTTTGGTTTGTACAGCTTTAAAGGAGATTGACAGGAGCTCGACCGTAAAAGAGAAGCTATACAATATCGGGAAGGATTATTACGGCAGGATCGATAACCTAGCTATCGACCAAGAAAAAGTGGACACTTTGTTTCAAGAAGCATGGTTAAAGAGATCGATGGCTAAAGAAGCATAGGTTCCGGTTATCGACGGAAAGATGTTTGCGAGGAATAAAAAAGTTGCAGACTCGAGCTTGCCCCTCGTGAATCCTGCACTAAGTGGTTACACCACCGATTCTCTAACAGCAAAAAGGGATGCGAGGCTGGCGAAACAATTCGGCAAGAGTAAGAAAAAGAGGGCTGCTAGCCAACCCATGTTGTTACTCCCCTTCTCCCCCCGAAGTGGGATTCTCAAAGAGCTACTGTCGAGGAGGGGGCAAAAGCTGATGAGACACCAATTGGTGTTCCGGATGCTCGACCTTCAAAAGCTTCAACGAGCATGCCACCAAAAAAGAAGGTATCTTCGGAGTCGGCAAAGAAAAAAAATTCAAGGAGTCGGAAAATTGAGGATCAAAAGACTGTGGATGCTTATGTGTCTGGGACAACTATACAGGAGGAGGAATTTGATGATCATTTGGTGGGGGCAGAAAGTTTGATGACTTTTCTCAGCGAGGGCCACCGAAACATGACTAAAGTGAGAAATTTTTTTGCTTTGCTTTGATTAAAGAATTTTGTACCTCATTCAAATACTCATATTATGAATGTATTCCAGATCAAGAAGATGTTGCCGAGGCCAAGCCTCGAATTGTTGGTGCTGGTATGTTGGCAAACCAGCTACTTACCTACAATAATATTAAGGAGTTTGTTAAGGATAAAGAAGAACTGATCGAGGAGAATAAGAAGCTTGAGGTGAGGCTGAGTAGGTATAAGCTTGATGCCGGGAAGGCAAAGGAGGTTGCTCTTCGCGAGGTGAAGAAAAGTTGGGATAGTGAGGTCCAAGAAGAGCTGACCTTGCTAATGAAAGAGAGGAGATTTTGGCTCTGCAGAAAACCACCTTTGAGAGCGATGTTCGAGAACATATTAAATCTGCTCAGAGGGCGATGGAGGCGGAGCACGCAAAAGTTTTGGAGGAGGTGAGGGCTGAAGCTATTCGATATAACCTTGACGCGTGCAACAAAATGACGGCCAATTTTGTGGGACAGTTAGAGGAGATAGAAGAGATAAAATATTGTCACAAGAAGTTAGCTAATGTTAGTAGCCAGTTCTTTCTCAATTCAGACGCGGAGGATGAAGTTCCTTAAACGCCTGAAGTGCCCAAAGTGCCTAAAGCGCCTAAAACACCAGAAGCTCCTGTGGTGACTATCCTAGAAGATATTCTAGCTGAGGAGTTATTAGATGAGCTGACTTTATGTATACCAGTGAAGGTTGATGCTACAATCTCTCCCCCTGTAGAGTAAATGATGTTTGGAAAAAAAATTATTATTGAAAGATGTAAAAATGGTCGACGGGACCAGAACAATATTTTGATATTTTTTGGACTGCTTATGTTGATGTTTTATCGAAGAATATTTTAAAAGTAATGTATGCAGAGTTTTTGTTAAATTTATGTTAAGTGTTATTGTTCGACAAGATCGAGAGTATGAGATATGATTGTAAATAGTGTGCAGAGTAATGCTTTGAAGGAAGTATCTAAGATGATGGAAAGAGGGCCATGTAATGGCACATGTGAATATAGAATGATGACCAGATGTTTTACCTCGATAAGATATCTAGGTTTGATGTTGATGAGAAAAGGGAAACATAAAGATGACATGTTTAGTTCGATAAATAATGAAATACAAATAAGGTTATCCTGTAAATGAATAGACGTTTGTCGAAGTAATGAAAGTTAGCGATGATGTATACTTGTTAAGAATATATCGATGGTAAGCAAATGATATTAAAAAAGATAAAAACGATAGTAAAAATGTATTTATTTGATTTTGTCATGTAGAACATTTTTAGTTGGGTTGTATTCTACGGATATTTAAGCTATATTTCATCTTCAGTCATTAACCAGTAAGTTCCGCTATCAGTATTGTCACTGACAATATATGGTCCTTCCCAGTTTTCTAATAACTTGCCAGAATTCTTAGGCCGAATACTATCTTGGATGCGCCGAAGTACTAGGTCACCAATGCCAAACGTTCACTTTCGAACCTTCTTGTTGTAAGCTTTCTTGAGTGTGTCATGGTACCGCCCCAAGTTTGTAATGGTTTGGCCTTAGGTTTCTTTGATCCAGTTGAGGTTGTAGAGGAGCCCCAGTTCATTGTCTTCATCTGTGATTTTTCTTTGATTACTTGGTAGATCGAGATTTGAAGGTATGACTGCTTCCGTTTCGAAAGCCATCTTAAGTGGTGTATAACCAGTTGATGTTCGAGAAGTTGTCTGGTATGCCTATAGGACACTTAGTAATTCATCGACCCATCTACCTTTTTTCTCGTCGAGGCACTTGCGTAATCCTGACTTAATGCTTTTGTTAATGGCTTCAGCTTGGCCATATCCATGAGGGTAGTATGGTATCGAAGTAGGCAGTTGAATCTTATATTTGTGGAAGAAACTGAGAACTTTGCTGCTAATGAATTGTTTGCCGTTATCTGATCGTATCATTTGCAGACAACAAAATCGGATTATGATGTATTCCCAAAGGAACTTGATGACTTCATTTTCATCTGTGTAACATAAAGGTACTGTTTCAACCCACTTGGTGAAGTATTCTGTTACCACAAGAATAAACTCTCAGTTTCCCAAGACTGGGTGGAAAGGTTTAATAATATCGATCCCTCATCTTTTAAATGGCCAGAGAACATTGCTAATGTGAAGGTTAAGTACTGAGCTTTTGATGTCTTGAGCGTGGATTTGGCATTTTTAGTACTTACGAATAAAGTCCTTACAATCTTGTCATATCTTTGGCCAGTATAACCCTTGAGTGAATACCCGATGGGCCAATGATCGTCCTAAAATGTGAGCCGCGTAGATTCCTTCGTGAAGTTCTTTGATTTTGATTTGGGCCTATTTCTGAAAGATGCTTCGATAAGTGGTCCTTCTCCTGTGATGCAATATAAGATTTTATTCTGAACTGTGAATCGAGGGCATTTTTCCAAGAGTAATTGGGCCTCGTCTCTGTTACTCGGGAGGATGTTAGAATTGAGGTATGCATAGAATGGTCTTTTCCAATCTCCTGTATCTTTGTCTTCAGTAACACTGATTCGCATCATATAGTTTATATCAAGACTAGAAGGCTCGATGACCTCGATATCCAAAGTTATTTTTTCACTATCTTCGAGCATGGCAACGATGTATGCTAATGCGTCGGGATGGCGATTTTTGGCTCAAAGAAGGTAAGAAATTGATGTTGTTTTGAATTTGCTCATTTTCTCTTCGACCAAGGCTGCATAATCAACCATCATGCCTAATATTTTGAGTGTTTTGTTGTAATGATTTGCGATGAGTAAGGAGTCGATGTATACAGCTATATCTTCCGCCCCAAGTGCTATAGTAAGATCCAGTCCATGAAGGATAGTTTTGTATTCCATTTTATTGTTGGTAGCATAGAACTTGAGCTTAATAGCTTTCTCAATGCGATGATTGGAAGGTGTGACGAGGACGATGCCGATTCCTGATCTTCGCGGTTCAGCAAATCTTTCTGTAAAGAGTCTCCATCCTGTGCTTCATGACCATGCGTCTGGTTCTGCGATTAAGTCATCGGTCAGTACTTCTTTGAGTTATTCCCAATCGGGATCTCCGAATGGAAAATCTGTAAAAAAATTAGCTAATGTTTATCCTTTGATAGATATTTAAGGCTCGAAGGAGATGTCATATTCGCCGAGGAATATAGACCATTGTTGAACTCTTTGAAATTTATCCTTTTTAGAGAGTACAAGTTTGAGAGGGAATTTGGTAATGATTTCGATAGGATGAGCCTGGAAATATGGTCGAAGTTTCTAAGAGCTATAGACCAAGGATAGTAGCTATTTTTCAGTTGCTGTGTATCTTTTCTCAGTAGGCATGAGAGTTTTACTGAAGAAATAGATTAGTTTTTCCACACCACCGTCTTCTCGAATAAGGGCAGAGCTTATGGAATCATTAGTGGTTAATAAGTACATTGTCAACATTTTTCCATCAATAGGAGTACTCATTATAGGAGAACGCCTCAAGTATCTTTTAAGATATTGGAAAGCCAATTTATAGTCAGGGGTCTAAATGATTTATTTGGGCTATTTTTTGGATAGTTGAGTGAGATTTTCGCGAATAAGGAGGTAAAAAAGTCTGTATCAATCAGATGACTTGGAGATGAACCTGTGAAGAGCTGTAATCTTGCCAATAAATTTGTGTACATCTTTTTTGGTTCGAGGAGATGGCATGGCCATGAGTGCTTTGATTTGTGCTAGATCGATATCGATTCGCCTCTTACTAACTAGGTGTCCCATAAATTTACCCGATGCGACACCGAATTGGCATTTTTTTTAGGTTGAGTTTCATCTGGTAGTTACGAAGGATATCAAAGATGATTTGGAGATTGTTGCAATGATCTTCTCACTTCAAGCTTTTTCCAATCTTATCATCAATGTATACCTCCATGATTTTGCCCAAATGATCTTTGAACATTTTAGTGACAAGTTGTTAGTAAGTGGCTTTTGTATTCTTTAGTCCAAAAGGCATTATTACTGTGTAATAGTAGAAACCTCTTTCTGTGACAAAAGTTATTTTTTCTTGGTCTTCTTCGGCAAGAAGAACCTGATTGTAGCTGAAGGCTGCATTCATCATCAAGAGAAGTTTATGCTCTGCTATGGAATCGAAGAGGGTTGGAATCAGAGGGAGGGGGAAGTTGTCTTTTGTGTAAAGTTGTTGGGTTCTGTGAAATCGACACAAACTCTAATTTTCCCATTCTTCTTTAGGACAACAACAATGCTAGATACCCATTTAGGATATTTTGCTTCGCAAATGAATCCGACACGAAGGAGTTTATCAATTTCATCATTAACTGCTTCGCGAAGGCATGGAGCTATATTGTGATTCATCTATACAACTGTTCTACTGTCTGAAAGGAGGTTGAGCTTGTGGCATCCAATCGAGGGGTCAATGTCGGGCAGCTCCTGAAAATAACATGCAAAGATGTCGACGTTTTTCTTTAAAAGTTAGATCATGGTTTCTTTTTTAGCATATGATAATTTGGAGCCAATAAAGGTATTTCGCTCGGGTCCATCGAGTTCAACGGAATCCACTACCTCAGTATCATGTTGCTCAACCGTAGAGGGTGTTTCTTGCTGTAATTACTATACTTTCAAAATTTTCGCCGTATGAGAGTTGGTAGTGGTATTCCCGCACATAGAAGCAACTGCTTGACTTCTTTTAATTTCATAGATCCCGTGATTCGTTGGAAATCGTAAGGACAGATAGTATGTTGAAAGTACCACTTTGATCGAATGTAGCCAACTTCGACCTAAGATTCCCAAATATTTTGACTCATCATCTATGACAACGAATTTAACAAAAGAGGTTTTTGATCCCGCTTGAACCGGCAAGGTGATTTCCTCTGTGGCCGACTTTTTGGAACTGTTAAACCATGTGATGGTAGTTGTTGAAGCTTTTACCGAATCTTTGAAACCTAGAACGCCAATTGTTCTTTTGAACAGAACGTCTATTGCGCTTTTTGTATCAACGAGAAGTGTGTGTAACTAGTCCTGTCCTATTTTGAGCATAATGACCAATGGGTCATCATGAGGGTACTTGACATGGCTTGTGTCGCAGTCCTCGAATGAAATATGGTATGGAAATTTTGATTTACTAGAGTTGGGGATGAGTTTTGCTGACTTATCTGAAGATGCCATTTTGCAACAAGATATAATTTTATCGTCTTGTTTTCTCTTTTTTCCTTTTTCAATCTCGATCATGTAAAGATATCTAGTTTGGCCTTGTCCTTGCTCTTGTTCAACGTCTTTTCTATTATTTTCATCTTCGAGGAACTTCTGAACGTCGAGTACATAATTGTGAAGTCATCCAGTGAGAAGAATGCGATAAAAATCTAAATTAAATAGTAACAGCTATCAGTCTCGTGGCTACACACATTGCGGTACTGGCATAAGGGTTAGTTGGGTATATCAGGAATTTAGTATGTTTCTTGATATAATTCGTTACCCTTTATCGTTGGTAGGATAGCGGAGAGTATGGTTGTCATAGGAGGCAAAACTGGGATGGGTATGTCTGGCTTTCCATCTCTTATTTTAGCGTTGTCGATATTTCTTCCGCGTTGCTTTGTTATTCCAGGATTGGTTGACTTCTGAGGTGGCAATGAAAATGCATCATTGGAATGGATGATTAAGGAGCTCTTCATCTTATCCTTTTTAGATCGTTCTAATTTGATTTAGTTATTAACGACATCAATCATTTTTGTCACCATTATGTGCTTGTGCAAGGTAAGTTCTTTTTGAACTTTGGAGTCGATATGTAGTGCTGAGGTGAATGTTGGAGCGACAATCTTGGGATCTGAATTCCCAATCTTTTATGATTCCTGCAAGAGACGCTTGTAAAAATTGGCCAAGGTTTCTTTAGCACCTTGCTCGAAGAAGAATAATGAATTCACGGTTATTTCTTGCTCTTTAGCATGAGCATAATTTGACTCGAAGAGACGCTGCAATTGGATGAATATATTAATAAAGCCTTTGGGGATAGTATGAAACCACCTGAGAGGTTCGTCCGTAAGGCTCATATTGAATAATATGCATAGCATGTGATCGAGTTTAGAGTATAATCCAACTGCAGCTCTAAAGTGTCAGACGTGGGTGAGGGGGTCAGTGAGGCCTGCATACTGATTAAATTTTGGCATGTAAAAATTTTTTAGAATGGGCATGGCTTCGAGATGAGGAAAAATGGGATTTGTTTCAATTCTATCGAGAATAAACCTTCGACCTGTGATGTCAGAGTTGATGGCTTGGATCCTATTATTTAGGTTGTCCAAGGTGATGAATTGTGGTTGAAGATTTGGTACAGCTGTAACCTGTAGATAAAAGTATCCCTGTCCATCAGGTCCGGTCTCTGATAGGCCATCTTACCGGTGGCGGTGGAGTTTGGTGATGTATACGTTGACTTCCGAGAGTTGTCGATGCAGAGGATGTAAGTCCAAAATTTTGAGAAACCCTGTCTGGATTCCTTGATCTGGATTGAGAAGTTCGTACTCGTTCCTCTTTTGGCTGATTTTCTCTTTGGGTCACCCTGGAGCGATGATTAGTTTGAGCCTGAGGAGATGACGTTTGGCGTCTGGTGAGTCGATCTTGAGTTCTTCGTAAATGTTCCATTTCTTTGTGATGTATCCGGCTCTGTTGGTCTAAGGATTTTCTCCTTTCGTCTCTTTTAACTTGAAGAGCTTGGGAGTGGATTCGTTGATCTTCAAGTCGTTGGACTCGGTCAGACTCCATTTGTTCTTTAAGTTTAATCACGACACTATGTAGATCGACTGTTTTCGGTATTGGGTTGATCTCGTGGTTCATCAGCGTACTTGAGGCACTTCAGAGATTCATGTTTATCATCAGACTGTCTTAGAGTATAGTGGTAAAGAAAAATGTAAATTCCTACAAATGGCCCCAATTGTAATGGCATGTTTTCTAGGAGAATAATCTTTGCCAATACATCTAATAAGGATGACACAACAATAAGCTTTAAACAAAGAAGATTTTACTTGGAAAGTCAGTAAAGGCTGAGAAAAACTACGACCTCTATGAGGGTTTTGATGAAAAATCTAATAAGTTGCTAATTATTATAATTTGTTGGGTGATAAGAAAGTAAGGATGAATGAATAGTCAAGTTGTGGATCAGAATAACTCATTCTCTATATTTATAGTAAATACTGGCAGTTTTATAAATACATAAAAAGAAGTTTCCTATTTCGGGAGCAGTGGGCGAACTTCGCGGATCTCCCAACAGCTCTATCTGACCAAGCATATCAGCTACTCTTAGTAGATCGAGAACAGTGGTCGCAGACATGACATCTTCTCGAATGATGGTGTCTTTGACTAAGGTCTGTTGGCTTCTCTTTGTCAATCTTGATCGAGAATTGAGGTGGTAGAATGTTTTCGACTAAGGTTTGTTGGCTTCTCTTTGTCGAATTCAGGAAATATGTTACTACAAGTGGACAAAGACAAAAAATACCCACAAGAGGGCTAAAAAACCTAAGCATAGGAAAAAGAAACTATAAGGCTGCATATCATGGCTAGAAACAGGACCACCTAAACTAGATCCTCGAAAAGCACTACTCATAGTCTTAAGAGAGGAGTACACTGTCTCAATAGAGGTTTATAATGTTTGAACACCAGGCTTGAGTTGACGGATATCCTCATGATAAAGACTAAACTGAGAGTCCATATAAGCATAGATAGAAGCAATATTATGAGGTATCGCTCCAGCAGGCGCCGCAGCTAGCACCGCATCAGCTGGCAAAGCCTCTGACTCAAAGTCCTCCGTACTCCCCTTCGTCTCGGAATCACTTTCAGCAACCATATGCTTTTGACTCTTCACCCAATAACAAAAATTGATCACTTCTTCCCGACGATCAGATGCCTCCCCCTCAAGAATTTGATAACCCAGGTCTGTTAAGAGCTGATAAACAAAACGGCTAAACTGCAAAGCCCATGTGTGATGATATGGGTTAGCTATAAGAAGCATCTCATACATGATAATGATGGGCATATCAAGGATGTGGCCCTGGTGGTATAGATATACCAGGTAGATCATGTTCCTAACCAGAACATTCTTATTCCCAAATTGGGGAAGAATGTTACGGTGAACTTTTATGTAAAACAAATACATAACCCTAGACAGGTTCTTCCGCCATACATACGGTCCTTTCTTCTTCCCAGAATGAATAAACCAATCCTTAATTTCTTTCTTGGGAAGAAACAGAGCAAGAACTGGGGGCCACTCCGTAGGTGGGACTATAGAGGAAATATCCTTTAAATCAAATGCCTTCATGAGATCAGCACAAGTAACATGAAACTTCTTACCGTCAATTGACACATCAAAGCTCTTATTATTGGCAGTTCAACGCACATTGCATATACTAGCATAAAACAGGCAAACTAGGCGAGGGTAGTAAGAGAGCTTGGGCTTCAAAATCCCTATCTAACCACTGGCCAAAAAATCATGAAACAAACCAGAGAACTGGGAAGAAACCTTACTCAAGCTCTCCTCGTCAACAGATACTTACTTCTTCTAGTAGCCGCAGAACTTGAAACCATTTTTCATTGACCAATTAGTAGGGTTCATAAACACTCTATAGTTCCCTCCATCATTGTCTTGTGACGCCTAAATCCTACTAGACCCCACAAGACCATTAGCACCACCTACACCTGAATGCGAAGGGACGGTACTACTCATACCCGCTCCAACTCCAATAACCACCCGACCCCTCTTAGATACAGCTCTCAGAGCGGGAGACACTAACCCCATACATTTTCCTCCTGCCAGTATCAGGCAAAAAATATCCAACCTGTAAAGAAACAACCAAACACTAGCGCAAACCACCGCCAATCCATAACAAGCAATCAATAACTAGAACTCAAGAACCACAAGACCATTACCAAGTTCAGCGCATGAAACACAAACCCCCAAAATCACAAACCCAACAATTATAGGTACAAACACTAACCCAATCACCTACAAGAAAACACAGTTCAATTAGCAAACCCAACACCGTGAGCATGTCGCACCCCCAAATATCATAAAATACCAATCACACTTCACAATCTAACAATGAAATCTACCGCAAGATGTTCACAAGACGCATTCACCACAACAACAGAACCCCAATCTCAACTAATCGCAATTTATCACAAGCAAACACCAACACAATCACCTGCAATGAAATACCCACTACCATAAAGCTCAATTCCAACCATTTAACAACCATCCAATTCAATAATCAACCCAAAACAACAAACATAAACAAGCACTAGAGATCACAAACCTGAATTCAAAAAAAATCCTTCTAATACCAGAAATTCAGTCTTTAGAATACAATCAACATCAAATACAAACAAGCATTTCGCATAGAGCTAAAGATAGAGAAACGAGAAGGACCAACCTTGAAGATAAAGAATGTGTAATTATTTGGAACCCTAGGCTGAAAACTGCCGTGATCAAGGGCAAAATTAAAATGCCAAGCTATGGAATCGTAGCCGAAAAGCAATGGAAAGATCAGTCGCATATAAACCCCTTTCAATCGAGTAAAAATTGAGTTAATCAATGGAGAAAATACCGATTGACCATCTCAAAAGTTCAAACCTCAGAGTATCTAACATCTTTGAGAAAAAAATTAGCTAACTGACTCTCTGTGGAGACATACTCAACAATGACAATCCTTCGCACAACGAGATCGCGGATAAAATAGAAATGAATGTCGATGTGCTTGGTTCTGGAATACTATTCAGAGTTCTTTAAAAATTTTACCACACTCATATTATCATAAAAGATTGACATCGTCCTCTAGACTATTCATTAATCATGCAACATTTATTTTACCCATATGAGTTGAGTGCTATAACTCCCTGTAGCAATATACTCTACCGCCGCTGTGGACTAAGAAATGCAGTTTTGCTTCTCGATTTGCCAAGCAACAAGATTATTCTCAATATAATAATATCCTACTGAAGTACTCCTCCTATCATCAGCATTACCCGCCCAATTTGTATATGAATTACCAATAGCCTCGGATGTTGTGTCATGTAAGTACCATAAACCAAACTCAGAAGTCTATACATAATGAATAATATGCTTAATAACATATAAATGGGACTTTTTAGGACCACCTTGATAATGAGTACAAATGCAGACAATAAACATAATATCAGGACGAGTAACAGTAAGATAAAGTAAACTACCTATCATATTCCTATACATTTTCTTACCAACATCCTTACCTGTCGTGTCCTTACTTAGCTTTGTCATGGTACTCATTGGTGTCCAAGTATGCTTTGTAGAGGAAATACCAAAGTTCTTCACAAGATCCCTTGCATACGTGGATTGAGAGATAAACATCTCGTTCTCCACTTAACGTATTTGGAGACCTAAGAAGTAAGTTAGTTCCCCAACCATCTCATTTCAAATTAACTTTTCATTAAAGTTGTAAAAGAAGTAGTTAGTGAATTCAAACTAGAACCAAAAACAATATCCTCTATATATACCGAAGAAACGAGCACCGCGCCTCCCTTCTGTTGTATAAACAACATTTTATCAACTCCTCCCCCCCCCCCCCCCGAACAAATCCCTTTATCAAGAGAAAATAGGAAAGCCGCTCATACCATACTCGAGGAGCTTGCTTCAACCCATAAAGGGCATTTTTCAAGTAGTTAACATGATCGGGATGATGAGGATCCACAAACCATTTTGGTTGTGCTACATACACTACTTCCTCAAGGAGTTTGTTCATAAAAGCACTCTTCGCATCCATTTGATATAGCTTGAAACCTTGATTACAAGCAAGGGCTAAAAGTATGCGAATATACTCAAGCCTTGCAATAGGAGCAAGAATTTCAGCAATATCAACCCCGTTGACTTGATTATACCCTTGGGCAACCAACCTAGCTTTGTTTTGAATGACGTTCCCAAGTTCATCAAACTTGTTCTTGTAGATCTATTTAGTCCCAATTACATTCGTGCTAGAAGAACGTGGAACCAAATCTCACACATCTTGATGTCAAAATTGGTGTACCTCATCCTGCATTACATGAAGCTAATATTCAACTGAGAGAGCTTCCTTGATAGTTATGGGTTTGATCATGGAAACATAGCAAACACAATTCACCGTCTTATAATTTTGGCTTCTAGTTCGAACATGAGAACTAGCATCCCAAATGATACCAACCTGTAAGTGATCCTCGCGAACTTGATGCCATCCGGGTTGTATTATACTAGGAACTAGAGGAAAGAGTGGTGTAGTAGACAAAGGAGAGGCAACATTGGATGTAAGGGTCGTGTCAAGACTCTCACTAATTGATGCCTCCAGATATTCTATTGTAACATCATCATCTCCAACTTCCGCAGAACCAATAGTGTAAGTATCACCCACAACCATATTGCATGACTCCATCATCACTTTGGTCCTAGAATTATAGACCCGAAAAGCTCTACTACTTGTTGAATAGCCTAATAAAATACCATCATTACTTCGAGAGTCAAATTTCCCAATACGTTCTTGATCTAGAAAGATAAAGTATTTACTCCCAAAAACTCGAAAGTAATTTACATTTGGCTTCTTTCCAAGCCAAATTTCATAAGGCGTGTTTAACATAAGTGGATGAAGATACAACCTATTGATAATATAGCACGCGGTATTAATGGCCTCCCCTCAAAAAGTATGCAGGAAGATCCTTGCCATGAAGTAAGACCCGTCTCATTTCTTGAAGAACTCTATTTTTTCATTCTACAACCTCATTTTGGTATGGCATGATTGGAGCAAAAATTGATCCTTAATCCCATTGGAAGTAAAGTACTCAACCACTCTAGTATCTTTAAACTTACCTCCATGATCAGTTTGAATTTTATTGATAAAGCAATCTTTCTCATTTTAAATTTAAAGCGATACAGTGCAGAATTTTTCAAATGTATTAGACTTCTCTCTCAGAAGGGTTATCCAAGTATAACAAGAGAAATCATCCGCCATTACCAAAATGTATCGTTTGCCACCCAAAGATGCAGTTCTCATTAGACCCATAAAATCCATGTGTACTAGCTAAAGAACCCGTATAGTAGCAATATTGTTGGCCTTCTTGTGAGAACTATTAATTTGCTTACAATTTGACACGAACCATACACAACATTAGTTAATCTTCCCAACTTTGGAACTCCCCAGATAAGCTCTTTGTTCGTAATCTTGGACAAATCATTAAAGTAAATATGTGCCAACCTTGGATACTACAAATCCATATCACTCAATTTAGCTTTGTTGTACAGTAGAGCTTATTGTTAAATAGCATAGCAGTTATCTGCAGTTCTAGCAGCATATATCACACGTAGTCCTTGGGAATTTACTACATCACAACCTCCTTTAGAAAATTTAATAGTGTGATCTGTATCACATAACTAACTGACACAGAGAAGATTTTCTTTCAACTAGCCCCTTAACCAAAAGAATATTAATTTTTTATCGTCAAAGTAACAAGTCCTTCACACTTTCCCTTTCCCACAACAGGAGATATGCTCCCATCACCAAAAGTAACATCGCCACCCTAAATATCATCTAGGTAACTCAGCTTGTACTCATCATTAGTCATATGACGAGAACATCCACTGTCCATATACCACTGAACAGACTTGAAGGCATTCAAAGTAGTTAATGTAGCTTTAGACCTTATCTGATGTGCCAAATCAGTCTTCAGCACCCAAATGGTTCGAAGAATACTTTGAGCTGAGGTTTCCTATGCAAATCTTCAAGACAAATTCTCACTTTTCACATTATTAGAAATCATATTTGAGTTATATCTTTGCCCATTAGATGGTCGAGCATATGGTTAATAGGATCCAACAAACAACAAATCTATAATAAGACGCAATATGACCCTTTCGACCACATATTCCACAATAATAAATCTGAGAGTACGAGAACCTTTTGGCTTGATTACAAGTGGATGATATTATATTATGTTTGCTCAATGATGTTGTTGCAATTGATTTGATGAATTTCATGACTTGAGGAGTCTTGGCATTAGAGAGATGTTCTTTATATCCTAGACCCCTTTTGTCAGTATCCATTTTCCCCATACATAACATCTTATCAATATTTTTTACTCTATGACTTAAAATTTCAAGTTTCTGCTAAGATAAATCTAAATCAAGCTTGGACTTATTTAGTTCGTCCAAAGTATATTTCATTTTCTCCTTAACAGCATGAACTTTTTTTTCAAAAATTATAACCTTGTCATGGAGACCTTGATTCTCATCTTCAAGTATTTCTATCTCATAACTTGTATTATGAGTTTTTTCTTGAAGTTCAAGCGTGAGTGTATTAACTTAATATTTCAAGATTCTATTAAGTTTACCAAGTTTAATACACTTTGCAAAAGTCTGAGCATATAAGTCTTCAAGATTCAGGTCCTCAAACTCATTATTTTTATGATCACTTTGATTTTCAATAAAATTCTCAAGTTCAAAAGCGTCAGAGTTATCATTACTACAATTTAGAAAAGTGAGATATGTACAATATTGTCCATTCTCAACTACTTGGGGATGATCCTCATTATTATTATTTCATCATCACTATCATCCCAAGTAACACTAATGTTCATAACTTTGTGCATAATGATCAAACTTGCAACACTTATAACATTCAACTTGAGTTAGGTCAATATCATTGCTGGTCTGCCGATTATAAGATTTAGCCCGATCATGAGGTCATGGCTTATAGTTTACCAGTTGCCCTTATTTTTTAAAAGTAATTGTTAAATCTATATCCGAACCCTTATTATCATCTGAGATATATGGGTGATCAATCTCTTTGGTACCCTTAGAAGAATAAGAGTAAGATGAAGATTTAAAAGCTGCACTCTTGTTCTTTTTAGGGTTTTCTATTTTTATCTCGAGTTCAAATGTTCACAACTTTCCATCTAATGTATCGGTTTTCATTTTCTTAAGCTCCTGAGCTTCCTCGATAGCATAACGTCTGGATCTAAAGCTCTTAAAAAGATATCTTAGAACTTTATGAACAATTTGGGCATCAGAATAAACTGTTCCAAATGCGGCACTAGTGTTTATATTATCACTTAGTCTCGCATAGAATTCATCAAAGGGTTCATTTTCACTCATTCGAATATTCTTAAATTATAAAGTAAGCATTTGTAGCTTGCTTTCTTTAACTATATCATCGTCTTCATGAGTTCAAAGTAGAATGTCCCAAGCTTCTTTCAAAGTAGTATAAGAAGAGATATATATGTCGAAACTCACTTTGACTCAATGTCATAAAGATAGCATTGCGGCCTTTAGAGTTATAACCAGCAACCTTATTTTCTTCCTTTGACCATTAGTTTATAGGCTTAAGGGCCTCTATAGAACTACCTAGTAAACCTTCCACCATGGTAGGGTGCTTCCATCCAACCACAATGGCAATGCATACATTTTCCCTAATTGATTGTAAGAATACAACCATTTGGACTTTCCAGTATGGATAATCTTTGCCATCAAAGAGTGGATGACGATTTATAGGACCTCTAAATTTCTCAGAATCCATTATTCTTAAGCAATCGAGTCAGGATCCACGCTCAGGGTGTTAAGCCTTAAAGTATGACCACTCTGATACAAATTAAAATTTCTAACAACTTGAGATTAATCAATTTTGATTAATTTAGGTAAAAATTAATAGGTCTGAAAAACCATGAATTAAAGGTCTATCCCTAGCCTAATTCAAGTTGATTCAATTATCTAGTGACAATAAGAAAAAGTAAATCACACACAAGAATAAGTAATTTTAACCTTGTGGGAAACATTTCCTAGAAGAAAAACCCACAGGTCGCTACCAAATCGCCTAATAACTAAGCACTCCAATATTAAAACGAAATTACAATAATTTAATTACTTACAGGCTCGATAAGCACATCTCGTAGTTATTTCTCTTCTAATCAAGCTCCTTGCAATCGATTCCTTTTTCTCACAATGCCTTGCTTTAATCTCCCGTCAAAGCATCCAAGTTTGAAACTCACAAGCTTTTCCAATCAAGATTAAGTTTTCTAATTATTTGATTGATTAAATTTGAGTTTTACTTTGCATTGAATCGCTCGTTAAAATCTTCCTTCTCACTAAAATCTCAAGCCCTAGAAAAGTTGATTTTGAAAGAGATTAAAAACATAAAAAGAAAGGATGTCTTTTATAAGAAAATTGAAAACCTGTACTCTATTCGAATAGAGAAATAGTTTATTTGAATAGACAGGGTTCTATTCGAACAAAAATAAAGATTCTATTAGAAGAAATAGTGGTCTGAGTAATCTATTTGAACAAAAATTGAAAACCTGTACTCTGTTCGAACATAGCAAAGAGTCTATTCGATTATGGTATATTCGAACATAAACCTATTTTCTTTAAAAAACATAATTTCTTTTTGAACTTTTGTAAAATACAAACGGGCTTAAGATTTGGAGCGAAGAGTCTTTGAGCTATATAAACTAATGTACATGTTCAGTGTCAGTCCAGCTGTAGTTACTCCACGTGCACTCTCTAATGATGACTAACCACGAGATAGTACTCACACATATTCTAGACATAAAATAAAGCTAATACAAAATATGGATGTTTCACTTACTTCTTAGGTCTCCAAATACATCAAGTGAAGAACAGAATGTTTATCTCTCAATCTACGTATGCAAGTGATCTTGTAAAAAACTTTGGCATTTCCTCTGTAAAGTATACTCAGACACCAATGAGTACCATGACAAAGCTAAGTAAGGACATGGTAGGTAAGGATGTTGATCAGAAAATGTATAGAAATATGATAGGTAGTTTACTTTATCTTATTGTTACTCGCCCTGATATTATGTTTAGTGTCTGCATTTGTACTCCTTATCAAGGTAGTCCAAAAGAGTCCCATTTACATACTATTAAGCATATTATTCGTTATGTATGTGGGGTTTCTAATTTTGGTTTATGGTACTCACATGACACAACATCTGAGGCTATTGGTTATTCAGATGCAGATTGGGCGGGTAATGTTGATGATATGAAGAGTACTTCGAGAGGATGTTACTATATTGAGAATAATCTTATTGTTTGGCAAAGCTACAAGCAAAATTGTATTTCACAATCCACATTGGCGACAGCGTATATTGTTGCAGGGAGTTATTGTACACAACTCATATGGATAAAACAAATGTTGCATGATTATTGAATTGTCAAGGGGATGATGTCAAAATTTTATGATAATACGAGTGCAATAAACATTTCAAAGAACTCTGAAGAATATTCCAGAACCAGGCACATAGACATTCGCTTCCATTTTATCCATGATCTAGTTGAGCGAAAGATTTTCATTATTGAGTATGTCCCCACAGAAAGTCAGTTAGCCATTTTATTCATGAAGCCGTTAGATGCTCTTAGGTTTGAACTCCTGAGACGATCGATCGATATTTTCTTCATTAATTAGGTATGTTTCTTACTTCCTTTTTGCACTACATTTTTTTTAGATAATCACCTCGATATATGTTTCTCAGATTTTATTTGTGCTTCCGTGTTACAAAAATTTAGCATGGTCTTGCTTAGAACATTTTTTTTTCCACGACAATCAACTAATCTCATGTTTAGATGGAAGGCAATCATTGACAACAAAACTTGAAGATAACTGTAGAGACTTCCCACCTAATATTATGTGAGGATCTGGCCTTTTATAAGCTTTGAGTGTTATGACATTAATTGTTTCCAGAAAATCTCATATTCTTTTATGATCTTATTTTATATACTTTACTCAGTTGTCAATGGTGACATCAAATTCAAGTTATACTAGTATAGCATTCCCTTTATTTGATTCGAGGCGAAAAAGAGACTGTGTAAGACTTAAGACATGTAATAGGCATTTGTTTTATTACCCATAGTTTGCCTTCGTTATCCATACCCAAAGTTTTCTCCGTTTGAATCCCCTTGTGTCTTAAAATATACCATTCATTTTTTTACCCAATTATTTTTCTTTTACCCATTTGTTCTAAAACTTTTTAGTGAGAAAAAATAAAATAAAGACAGGTGCAACCATGTGATTTTTAGTTGAAGATGAATATTAGATTAGAGTATTCCCAATGTTTTTGCTAGTACATCAATCAGAGTCTTGCTAGAATATTTCGAATAAAAAAAATAACATAAGAAAAATTATATTCGATGTGTACTCAATAAAGAAAAAGAATGACGGGAGGTGAACTCAATATGAAGAAACAGGGGAAGAAAATATAACTGATAGTCTCAGAATGCCAACAAAACAACTACTCCATCATGTACCTACATTTGCCTACATTATAACATTTTCAAGACCTGTTTGATCTTAAGTTAAGCATAGTCAGTTTAGTGGAGATGAGAGATAAGGAATATATATTTGTTAACTTGACACCATTAATTGTGATTGATTTCTTGTCCATGAGATCTTCCAATTCACAGTGTGCCACTTTTTTGATTAAGTATGAATTTTTATTTGCATAATATTTATATTCATATTTTACACAGAGTGTCTTCAAGTCAATTCTCAGTAATTTCGAGTAACCACCATGAGAGGCCTAAGTTGAAACAATTTTCTAACATAGTAATTTGTTTATGATTGCTCGTTCTGTTGACTGTTTGTTTTCTTAGATTGATTGTGCGAGCACACATACATTAAGTAGGATCTTATACTGACTTGCTATAACACCGAAGAGATTTCTTATCTGACAGTCTTATACACGGTGATTTCTCTTATGTGCAGTGTATACGAAGGAGTTGTTGATATTTTGTATTTCTTTCACTCATTTGTTCTCTTTCTCTTGATTTGGTATGCAGTCATTATTTGAATACACCATCGGTGTGTGGCTGTGTGGGAATACAGGACTCAGACACCTATTTTTATTTGAATAAACTCGAGGGTTCTATTTGAATACGGTTCATTACTTTAGTTGTGTTTTTTTTAGAACTCTCTATCCTTCCTTACCACTGACTCACTCCTACTCCCACTGTGATTCTTTCTTACTCCTCAATTGTTTTTCATTAATTAGAAGAGGGTTTGTTTGTGATCAATTGGGCTTTAAATTTGTAAGCTTCGCCTTTAAATTTTATGATTTTGGAGCTCTCAATTCTCTATTTTCTCGCGAGGGTTTGGGTTGTTCTTGATTCTTCAAGGTTGGTACTACTCCTCTTGTAGGGGCCTAACTTTGCAAGGAGGAGAAGTTGGCTCTTACACCATGAAATTTATCCTCTATCAAAGGGTTCAAGCATATAACCAATAATACGAATATTCTACTAGCAATATACTTACGTGGAGGCCTAGAATGAGACACTCAACGACCTCTGATGAGGATTTTTAAGAGTATTGATATAACTTTTGAGTAGTCAAAGTTTTAAATACAGGGTGATCGAAGGTAAACTTCAAAGGATCAGGGGAAAGATTTTGTAACCCCTCTTTGGTTCCCCCACCCTCCTATTTATAGAACATAGGAAGGTCTGAGTCGCCAAGGAAGGTCAAATTACAATTATATCCTCCAGGGACAACTGACTTGTACCCGTAGTTGGTTCTGACGCCAAAACTACTGGGTCTGACACTATAGCCATTATCCTATTTGCTCTAATACTGTGGTCGTTGTAGGTTCTGATACTGTAGTTGTCGAGCGGCGTGTCGCGCCGTTCTATCTAGTGAGCTGGCTGTGTGATATGTCTGCCTTAGACCATGTGCGACCATGGTCAAAGTATTTTTAGTACTGATGTGGAGCCCTTGCGCTGATGTATCTGCCTTCGGCTTTGAAGTTTGTTCGTTGTCAAATGTTCGTATAGTCTTGGAGGGCTTAATCATGGATTTATTAGGCATCGAGCTATCAAGTAGGCTTAGATGTAGCCTTCGAATGTTTGGTTGGAGCTAGAAGGCTGCGAGTGGGCTACTACATTCGCCCTCTCTCAGCAAGGGTCTCAGAAATAGGTGTAGAGGTATTTGCTGAGAAAAACTATTGGTTGTTGGAAGTTGAACGATTGACTGTTGCATATTGAATTTCCGAGGAAGTTAATAAAGGAGGGTAATAAAGAAGTTATGGTGATTACAGAGTAATAAATGATGTTAATGAAGGTATAAATATGGCTTATGAGGGGGTAACACTGTATATTCTTCATCTTCACTTTCTTCCTCTATATTACGGCATTAAGTGAAAACAACATGGACACCACTTCCAACACACATTATCAGAAAAGGATTGGATTTACCAAAGACCGTCGAATAGGACAGAAAATGGCTGAACTGAAGTTGAAGTTTATTGGCGACATGGAGCTCGACAGGGACATGCCGAACCTGGTAGAGGTAGAACCTGTAGAGCCGATCAACAGGTACTCCTATGCGTACTTGTGGGGGATGATGCAGTGGAGGATTTCAGCTGCCGAAGAATGTTACCTCTTCCTGTTGGGTTTAGTCGAACGTATTCTGTAGGAAAAGGATTAGTTATTGGAGGATGAGCAGGGCTCGGCGGGAAAAACTGGTCCGTCTAAAAATAGGGTGAGTTCCTCGTAAGGTGGTGATGGGTTTTGTTTTGCATGGCTGCATTTAAAGTTTTCCATTTTTTTTTGTTGATGTTGATTGTTTTCTTCTGTGTTTCGGTATAAGGGCGTATTCCCGAATGAAATTGAAAGTCTATGAGGTAACTGTTGAAGTGAGATACTGAATTGTCTATGTATAAGTAGGAAAAACATAATACTCGATGGTAATTTAGGCACGAAAATAGCTTGTCAAATGTCGAACATGAAAGAAATCGAATGACTGGCACATTTCAAAATTGAATATTAGGTAATATGTGGACGAATGTTCGAGACATGATGTAGATGATTATTCGTAGATGGGAAGAAGGGGATTCAAAGGTAGGTGGGCTTCAACTATCAGAACTGACAGTCCAAATAGCTGGCATGTCAGAAACTGTACTGAGCCTAGGGCAGAGTGCCCTGCAGGCATCATGATGTTTCCATGGATTACGGATAAAGGTTGATTTGATGTAAGGATTTGATTTGACAACTTCGAGCAGGGATCATAAGGTTCAACTTGGTTTATGTATAAAATTGTGTAAATATGAGTGTGGGACATGTACGTGTGGGTAATAGAGGGTAAAGTCGACAAAACACATCTCAGCCGAAGAATAGGGGTAGTAGGGTAGTGGTAATAATAGCGGTTTTGGAAATTAAGGTGGTTTTTGTTATTTTGAGGAGGTATATATAGTGGTATGAGCAAAGTTACTATTCTCGGTTACCCACTTATAGAAAAAACCAGAGAGTTAGAGGAGGAGAACATATACCATTATTCCATAGAGCTTGGTTGTTACTGTGGAATCATCTGATTTACTGAGAGGAAAGAAGAATACTCTACTCAAACTGGTATGACGTCTTATTTCTATCTTGCTACTTTGTCTTCTATTTTTGTATATGGAGTACATATTAAGATAGAGGATGTTAGGGCTTATAGTTGTGATGATATTACCGAGGACGGGGGGAAACTATGTATCTGTGGGTCTATCCCTTTGGGGTTCTAAGGGTATTGACGGTGCAACAGGGATTAGAGTCGAACATTCGACTATGATAATATAGGTTGGATAGGGTAAGTTATTGGCATGTAATAGTCGAATATATCGATCTGATTGCGTGCCCCATCTTCTGTAGGGTAAGATGCGTATCCGTCGATCTTCGAGGCTGAGGGTAATAGACGAGGAGATCGAAGAAAATGAACCGAGTTGTCTGGTCGTGCTCCCGTAGATGAGAGCAGCGGCTTGGAGGAGTTAGAAATAGCAACAGATTCCCCATTAACCGTGGTAGTACCTGAAATTGCGGCTTTGAGTAAAAGCCGTAGAAAGGCTCGAGTGACCGAGGAGAGGGATGGGGAGATGGAAGGAGGAGAGAAAAGAGGACACGATGGTAATGTTGAGCCTTCAGAGGATGAAAGGGAAGAGGGGGAACAAAGTGGTGATAGTGAGAGTTTGACTAATTCGGGGGAAGCAGTGGGGTTGGTCTCAGCTAAAGAGAAGCTGAGATTGGATCGATTTGCGGCTGAACTGGAGTTGTCATAGGTAGGGGTGGTATTGTATGCATTGGGATATGGATATACTTTTAAGTCTCAACCTCGAGGGGAATTTATGGCATTTAGGGGCCAGATTCGGTTATGGATGCAACTACCCCTTTGAAGACTAGTGAAGGAGGTGTTGAACTTCTGGGAGGTTGCCCCATGCCAGATGAATGGGAATTTCTATGAAATGATGAGGGTGGTCGAGGGTATGAATGTAGAGCTGAGAAGTGAAGGGAGGGGCTTGATCGAGTGGTACGATATTGCATCATTCTATTCGAGAAAAGAAAACCAAAAGGTGGGCACGTACCATATCCAATATCACACAAATAAGCCCTGGTTGTTTGATTTGTGCTCGACGGTTCGAGGGTGGGACAAGGACCTGGTAGTTGTGCGCGGGGTAATTATGAGAATACAGAAGGGGGGGACCCTTATCAGTTATAACATAGGCTTTATAATCCAGGTAAGTTGATGGTTAAAAATTTTTTGACATATTGATCGAATAGACTGATAACCATGTTTTGTTTGTTCTACAGGACTAAGCAACCAAGCTCTGAAAAATCTAAGGAATTATATTGATGAGCTGATCAACGCGGATGAGGAGTGGATAAACTGTGTTTTCAGGAAACTAGGTATTAAGAGGAAGAGGCAGAAGAAGACAAATTTTCTGCTTTGAAACGTACCTGTTATGCCAAAGCCATCAAAGAAGAGGGGGGCGAAGGTTTATCGAGAGGGGTCGAAGGAATAGAAAAGGTGAAGTTGGCGAGGAAGGTAAATTATGTTCCCAAGGGGCAGCAGGTACCAACGAAGGCAGCGCCAGTGGCCGAAGCTGTTCGTAACTCGTCAAAGCAGACATCGACGCATGTTGACAAAGGGAAGGGCAAGGTCTTTAACGAATCTCAGAAGGTATAACAGTCGAAGGGAACTCAGTGTAAAAGGTGTAGGGCGCTGGGGGAGGATGATGCAGATGATGTAAACGAAGAACTAACAGCATCCGAACTGGATAAGCATGCTCGAGCTACGGCTGCTTCGATGGCGATACTCTGCAGCACTGACCCAGATGAAGCTGGGAGGCGGATGAATAAAACTATGCATCAGGTAATTGTTTTATGAAATTCTGAAATTTTTCTTAAGTGCACCATACTTCGAGAGATATAGATGGCCCGAATATTCTAGTAGACAGATTCTTGGGCACAGGCTTTCATTAAGGCGCAAAAGGTAACAACAAGGCAGTTGAAGCAGGCAGCTGACAATCTGGAGCTTACTCGAGGGACCGAAGCATTGCTAGTGTCTGAGATTAATGTTTTAAAGCGAAATAAGTTAACTATTAGAGTTGAATGCGAGAGGAGGCTCGAAGCTCAACGGTACAACCATACGCAATTGCTGGAGTTAAAGTTGGCTGAGAAGGATAGGGTTATAGTAGAACAGAGGGAGACATTCCAAGGGCAGTTCGATGATGAATATGAAGTTACTATCAGGTTGAGGATGTTCATAGCAGATTTGGGGTATGATCCTGAAACTTTGAAATGCTTTCCCACAACCAATGATCCCGTTGTTTAAGATGTTATTCAGACGGAGGGGGTAGAAGTAGATGTTGTTAGTATAGGTGTAGGTGGTGGCGTAAAGACTCTTGCAGTCAAAGGAGCTGCTGCTGGGGTTGTGACTGTTGGATCGAACCCTTCTGCTGAGGGTACTCTAAGTGTTGGTGTTAAAGAACCGGATAGGGAAGATGATGTGGCCATACCTATATGAAATATTGTGTTGGGCGTGCCGAACTATTTTTTCTGATCTTTCTATTGTGTTGTAATATTTGAACAATGTTGAGCTTGCTTTGCACTTGAGTTGTGAACTTGTGATTGATTGGATTTGATGATGTATGCTGAACTTGATTTGAGTTGGTTTGTTGATTTGTGTTGAACTTGATTCTCAGATATATGCTGTACTGAAACTTCATGGATGTAGTAGCGTTGTTGATATTCCGGTATACTTGTATTTGCATATGTTGTAAGTGTAGAATGCTTGTAGAATTATCGAACCTTGACGAGCTTCGAGATGGTTCTCCAAGTATCAGTTGAGAGATGGTCGTGACACTTAGGTGAGACCAAGAAAATTATTGGACATCGAAAGCCTGAGCCAAAATGAAGTAGGACATGGTCGCCCCCAATACATTCTCGAGGGTTTGGTCTCTCGACCATTCATGCCCCTCGAGTTTGCTCAAATTTTAGAGACTTTAAAATTTTTAAGGTCACTCCCAAGTATCAGTCTGGTTGAAGGGTTGACATGATACTTAGGTGAAACCAAGAAATTTACTGCACTTCGAAGTCCTGGGTCTGATCAAAGTAGAACGTGCTCGTCCTAAATGGGTTCTCAAGGATCTGGTCTCTCGGCCATTCTTGCCCCTCGAGTTTGCTAAAAATTTGGAGACTTGAAAATTTTCCAAATTGCCCCCAAGTATCAGTCAGGTCGAAGGGTTGACGTGATACTTAGGTGAAACCAAAAAATTTACTGGACCTTGAAGGCCTGGGCCTGAACGAAGTAGAATGTGGTCGCCCCCAATGTATTCTCGAGGTTCTGGTCTCTCAACCATTAATTCCCCTCGATTTTGCTCAAAATTTGGAGACTTGAAAAATTTTAAGGTCGACCCCAAGTATTAGTCGGGACGAAGGGTTGACATGATACTTAGACGAAACCAAGAAATTTACTAGAAAATGGGAGACAAAGTTTAGAGGAAAAAATTGTTTATTGTTTATACTGTATATACATCAGTGGAACAAGGTAAAGATCGTGGCCTGTTGTATGATACTAACTGCATTGTATTCCATGGATTTGGTAGAGGTTATTCGTCTTTTGTCATCTGGTAATATGAACCCTTGTCGGTTTTATTATACACGACATAAGGTCCTTTCCAAGATTTGGCTAGCTTGCCGGCATTACAAGGCTTCAAAGACTGTATGACAGATCGAAGTACAAGATTTCCAATATTAAAACATCGTGGTCGAACTCTCTTGTTATATGATTTCTGGAGTGATAGATGGTAACGGCCGAGGTTTGCGATGGTTCGGTCCCTTGTTTCGTTGATCCATAACATATTGCACCTGAGTTCGAACTCATTATCTTTGTCAGGAATGTTAGGGTCACGTGTTGGTACTTCGAATTGGGTAGGTAGAACTGCTTCAGTACCATAGGGTAGAAGAAAAGGGGTGCATCCCGTTGCTTTTCTTGGTATTGTTCAATAGGCCCAGAGGGCGTGCTGTAATTCCTGAACCCATCATCCTTTCTTTGCATAGACACGCTTCTTGGGACCGTCAACAATGGTTTTATTAATTGCTTCGACCTGACCATTCGCTTGGGGGTAGTAAGGTGTTGAGAGGGAGAGGATGATATTTTACTTCTTGAGGAAATTTCTGACTTTGTTCCCAATAAATTATAGACCATTGTCACATCGAATCATATGAGGGCAGCGGAAGCGTATAATAATGTTCTCCCATAGAAATTTGATGACTTCCTTCTCTCAGGTTCGACACAAAGGTATGGCTTCGACCCATTTGGTAAAATAATCTATTGCAATAAAGATATTCTCTCGGCTACCCGAAGCTTTAGGAAAAGGACCCACAAGATCAATGGCCCATCGTTTGAATGGCCAAGGGACATGGCTAAAGTGGAGGTCTTGTGAGGGGTTATGGATGTCGTGGGCATGGCCCTAGCATTTTTCATAGTGTTTGGCATACTCTTCAGCTTGCTTCTTCATATTGGGCAAGAATAAACCTTGGGAGACGGCTCAGAGGGCCATAAATCGACCAGCGGTATGAGCACCGCATGTACCTTCATGAAGTTCGGCAATAATTGAAGAGGCTTTGTTTTGAGAAATGCATCGGAGGATGACGCCATTTGGAGATTTACGATGTAACTTACGTTTGAGGATGGTGTATCTGCGACAGTTTTCTAAAAAGGACCGTTTAGCTTTGGGATTGTCTGGGAGGATAGTATTGTTGAAGTAATTGAGGATAGTTTAAGGATGGTATATCTGTGCCAGTCATCTGGATCGTGACTCTCACCCCAAGTATTGATGGCATTGACTTACATCTGGTCGATACTTGGGCGTTCGAGTACTTCGATATGAAGAGTTTGAGATTTTGACTGGCCTAACATAGCTACTATGTAGGTGAAGGCATCTTCATGTCTATTTTAGCCTCTAGAATAGTAAGTAATAGAAGATTTTTAGGGAAACGGTCCATGCACTGGCGGACGAGAGCAGCATATTCATCCATGCAACCCTTGGCCTGATTTTCACCGGTGTATTATCTCTGGACGAGTTAGAATTTGTGAAAACTATAAGTTTAGGGACGCCGAGGTCGAGGCCATAGATCAAGGCTTCATACTCAGCCTTATTGTTGGAGCATTCAAAATTTAACTTAACTGCCTTTTCAATTCGATCATTGGTGGGTATAACCAGGACGATACCGATCCTGTCGCAGAGATAAACGGACCACTGTTGTACTTATCTGGATTTTTTTTCTTGCTGAGTACTTATCGAAGGGGATACCCTGTTATAACACAAATAGGGTGTGCTTGAAAATATGGTTCGAGTTTTTGGGAAGTATAGACGAGGGTGAGGAGAAAATGCTCAAGTTTCGTGTATTGAGTTTCTACAGGTGTCAGAGTTTTGTTGATATGCAGGTTTCTCGATCTTTGATTCGAGTCGAATAAGGACGGAGCTGATAGAAATGTCGGTGACCGCGAGGTATAAAGAAATTGTTTCGCCTTCTACAACCGTGTTGATGATGGGTGGTCGACCAAGGTATAATTTAAGTTCGAGGAAGGCATGCTCACAGTCGGGTGTCCAATTGATCTCAGAGTTGTTTTTCTTTTTAGCCTTGTGGACGCCTTGGTCTCATAAGAGAAAGAAGAGCCAAGTACAGCGGTTTAAGGATTTGGAAATAAAATGGTTGAGGGCAGCTATCTTACCAGCCACCTTTTGGACATCTTTTTTGGTTCGGGGGGAAGGCATATCGATGAGGGCTCAGATATGAGTAGGGTCAATCTCGATACCTCATTTGCAGATAAGGTGGCCTAAAAATTTTCTAGACAAAATACCAAACTGGAATTTGTCTAGGTTAAATTTCATGTTGCATTATCGAAGTATCGAAAAGACTACGGTTAGGTCTTGGATGTGGGTCTATTTTAGAGGCCCTTGCATAACATGTCGTCGATGTATACTTCGACCGACTTGCCTAGCAAGGGTTTAAACATGGTTGTAACAAGGTGTTGGTAGGTGGCACCTGTATTTTTGAGGCCAAAGGGCATGACGTTAAAACAATAAAGGCCTTGTTCAGTGATAAAAGAAGTTTTAAATTTATCCTCAAGGAAGAGGGGTACCTGATTGTAACCCGAAATCGCATCCATCATCGATAGGCACTCATGTCCAGTAGTGGCATCGAGGAGTACTGAAATGATCGGGAGGGGGAAGTTGTCCTTTGGTGTATGTTTGTTAAGGTCTGTAAAGTCGACACAGATTCTGATCATGCCGGTTTTTTTAGGAACTACAACAATATTGGATATCCAATCAGCATACTTGACTTCTCAGATGAAACCCGCGGCTATGAGTTTGTCGACCACGAGGTTGACAGCTTCTCGAAATCGTGGTGCCAAGGTACGTTTCTTCTATTTTACTGTTGCAGAATGGGGGATGAGGTCGAGGTAGTGACATGCTAACTGGGGTCGACACCGGGCATCTCATAAAACATTCATGCAAAGACGTCTTTGTTTGCTCGAAGGATGTCTACGATTTTGTGATGCTAGGTCTCATCTAGAAAGGTTCCAATGAATGTACCTCGACCAGGACCTTTGAGTTCAATATAGACAGTGAGCTTGATGGGTGAGATGGCAGGTGTCAAAGGTACAAGAATAGAGGAAATAGTGAATGTTATGGTAGTTTGACGAGTTTCTAGGTCTGATCGATCTCTGGATGCTCACAAGAATGGGCAATACGTTGAGAACCTTTTAAGTTCCACGTTCCACAGGGGGATTGAAATAAAGGGTCTGATGATAAGTCAAAGGTATGGCACGCATGGTATAGACCCAGTCGCGCCCAAGGATTCTGAGGCACTCGGAATTCTTATCGATGACAAGAAAGCTAGTTTGAACTGTAACTGGGCCAGTAGTAACTGGTAGGCTGATTCGACTAACGGCACCTTTGGTAGCCCCATTAAAACCTTTCGGTTCGACATTGGCAGCAGTGATGAGGTCTATTTTGTTCATGGCTTGGACGGTTTGAAGGAAAACTATATCGACTATACTTCCTGTATCGATAAGCATGGTGTGCAGGATGAGGTGTTCGGCTTAACCATTATGACTAAAGGGTCGAAATAGGGAAAATGAACATGCGATGTGTCGCAGTCAATAAATGAGATACCCTCGGGTCGAGGATATTTACTTGACTCTGGCAGGAGGGCGGGTAGCTTCTCCTGGTAAGTGAGTTTGTAGCATTTTTCGATACGCTTGCGTTTGCTCGTGGAACGGCCGCTGTCAATATTATTTACCTCGATGAAATGAACTTGGTAGATGTGCACTTCGGCTGAGTCGACAGCAGGGGCGGGTTAAGGTTTGAGGTATGACCCGTCAAGCTAGCTAGGAAGGTTGGCAACGTACTGATGTAGGCAACCCACCATGAAAATTATTTTGAAAGAGCGCTGCAGGGAGAAGCATTTATTGGTGTGGTAGCAGTTATACTTGTGGTTGGCACAATAAGGTTCACCTGGTTTGACCTCGATGGGGAAAAGGATGTGTCATATGGGGTGTGCCTGGATCTGTGGTAGAAGGGTGTTGATAGGGGCAGTCAGTTTAGGGATGACCGGCTTCGGTCGCTTTTTATAGGCGTCGGTAGTGTTGACAGTGTGGGGACGTTTGCGGCTCTCAGTCTCTTGTGAGATAGGAGCGATAAGAGGTATAAAAGTAGAGGGTGGGCCTTGTCGGGGTTTATTTAGATTGGTGGTCGAAGGTTGCCCTGCTTATTTGATTTGTGGAGGCGCTCAAGTTCGACATACACATTGACTTTTGAGAGCATCTCCTCGAGGCTTCGCAGTTTATGGAGGACCAGGTACTCTTTGACAAGGGGTTGTTTAACCGACTCCACGAGATTGGTATTGGGCTCGCACTGATGCGGATGGCAAGGCAGATTTTGTAGTCGAGGTCCTACTGTGCACAATAGGCAAGATGAGGGGGGGATCGATGGGTTCGAGGGTGATAAGTCCGAGTATTCGGCATTTGCCCGACGCTGTGGTCTCCGAGGCGTTCTCGAGTAGGGCGGCGTTTGAGGTGTTTGTTAGAGCAAAGGGTAGAATCAAAGGAATCTTCCGTGGGGTGGATGCCGAGATGGATGGAGCCAGTAGGGGGGATAGTGGGGGGAGTACCCTCAGCACCAAGATGGAACGGGAGCAATTCCTGATAAGGTAGGGGCCGCAGTCGAGCACGGGCAGACACGCACTATGGGGCGGGTGCTCGAGATGGAAGAGGGGCGCCTAGAGGTCGTAGTCGTTGCAACTCTTGAGCTATGTTACGCAGGTCGTCGATGGCGCGGTATTGTCTGTCGGCATCATCCAAACGGCGTTGCCGTTTGTCTTAAAACTCTTGTCGGTGTTCTTCGCGCTCCTCACACAATTGCGCTCAGTGTCTCTCCTTAGCCTGAGTGAATTACTGAGTAAGAAGGGCTAACTGGGCAGCGACTCCGCCGGCAGAGTTTTCGGCATGGGTGGAAGTAGAGCGGAGGGTGGGGGCCATTAGAAGTAGTTTGTAGGAATTAGAAAAGGAAAGTACAAGGCAGGGGGAGACTGGTAGGGTGGGAAAGCACAGACGGTACCAAATGTAGGGGCCTAACTTCGCAAGGGGGAGAAGTTGGCTCTTACACCACGAAATGTATCTTTTATCAAAGAGTTCAAGCATATAACCAATAATAGGAATATTCTACTGACAATATACTTGTGTAGATGCCTAGAATGAGACACTCTACAACCTCTGAGGAGGATTTTTAAGAGTATTGATATAACTATCGAGTAGTTGAAGTTTCAAGTACATGGTGATTTACAGGGTGATCGAAGATAAACTTCAAGGGTTAAGGGTGATCGTTGTTGGTTCTAACACTGTAGTTTCCAAGCGGCGTGCCACGCTGTTCTGTCTAGTGAGCTGGTTGTCTGACATGTCTGCCTTCAACCATGTACGACCATGGTCAAAGTGTTTCTGGTGCTGATGTGGAGCCCATGCACTGACGTATCTGCCTTCGGCTTCGAAGCCTGTTTGTTGTCGAATGTTTGTATAGTCTTGGAGGGCTTGGTCATGGATTAATTAGGCTTCGATCTATCAGGTAGGCTTTGATGTAGCCTTGAATATTTGGCTGGAGCTAGACGGCTGCGAGTAGGCTACTACACCTCTCTCTCTAGCTCTTGGTACTTAAATGTTTGTTTCTTTAGGGAATTTATGCTCTGTCATACTTAAATTTTTGAGTTGGCTTGAATTGGGGCAATTAGGGCTTTGTGTTTGTTGCAGAATTGTCGATCAAGGATGTTTATTGGTGCTTGTTAATTGAACTGGGTTTGATTGTTAGACTTTGTTGCTGCAATTGGGATATTGGTGTTTAATGTTCTGGTCTGCATTGAATAATTACACTTTGTGATTGCCTTTCAAAAAAGTAATTAATTGTGAGTGTTTATTGAGGTTTGTAGGTGGTAATTAAACCTTGAAATTGGGGGTTTGTGTTTCATAGTGATGCACTTGGTGATGGCATTGTGAGGTGATTGGAGGTTGGGCTATTGCGGTTATTGGGTTCTAGTTCTTGAATGTATGTTATGGATAGGCGGTGGCTTGTGGTGGTGTTTGGTTTTTTCTTTACAGGTTGGGTGTTGTCTACTTGATAATGGCAGGATGCAAGCGTACGGGGGTTGCGTCACCCGCTCTGAGAGCCGCGTCCAAGAGGAGCTGGATGATGGTAGGAGCAGGCATACAAGTAGTACCGTCTCTCAGCCTACGGGTGTAGGAGGTGCTAATGGTCTTGTGGGGTCTCATGGTCTTCAGGTGTCATAAGAAAATGATGGCAGAACTATGGAATGTTTATGAATCCTGCTAATTGGTCAACGAAGAGTCGATTCAAGTTCCGCAGCTACAGACGGAGGTATCTGTTGACGAGGAGAGCTTACTTAAAAAAAATTCACAGTTGGATAAGGATTGTGAAGCCCCAGCTGTCGTACAACCCACATCTAGTTCGGTTGATCTATGCTAGTATATATGCAATGCACGTAGAACCACGAACACTAAGAGCTTTGATGTATCAATTGACGGCCATACTTCTCATATTACTCGGACTAGTATCATGAAGACTTTTGATTTGGAAGATAAACCTAATCCAGTTATACCTATAGAGTGGCCTCCAGTTCTCGCTCAGTTTTGTCCAAAAAAAAAGCTTGAGGATCTGCTTATTCGTTCTGGGAAGAAGAAAGGACCGTATGTTCTATGGAAGAACTTGTCTCATATCATGTACTTTTTTCACATGATTGCCCACCATAACATTCTTCCCCAACTCATGAATAGGAATGTTCTGGTTGGGAACATGATATACCTGATATATCTCTACCATCAAGGTCACAACCCTGATCTGTCCAGTATTATCATGCAAGAGATGCTTCTTACGGCTAACCTAGATCATCACACCAGGGCTTTGCCATTTTATCTCTCAGTTATCAATTTTCGGTATTTGAGAGAAGAGACGGAAGCATATGCACGCTGACAGTGATACGAAGACTGATGAGAGTAAGGACTTTAAGTCAGATGTTGTAAAAGTTGGTATGATGCCAGCAGCTACGCCAATTGCTCCTGCTGGAGCGATACCTAATGATTTCACATCTCTTTATACTTATATGGACTCTCAGTTTAGTCTTTTTTGATAGCATATTCATCATCTCTAGTTTGGTGTCCAGACGTTGCAGTCCTCTGTTAAGACTCTACGCAGTGACTTTTAAGGATCTAGTTCAGGTAGTCCTGCTCCCAGTCATGACATAAAGCCTTAGTTTATCTTTTGCCTCTGCTTAGGCTTCAAGCCCTCTGGTGGCTATTTTTTATCCTTTTCCGCTTTAGTCTTTGATATCCTAGATGCATGTTAGTTTTGTTTAGTTTGACTTTTTGGGTATACATTGTATTAACAGTATTTTCGTTCAAAATATTTGCTCTAGCATTTCCTATTATATATTTCTCAGATCTTATGTGTTTTCCTTATCTATTAACTGTTATACCTTTTTTTACAATTTTGCTTCTCTTTGTCTACTTTTTTGTGTTATTTACCCTTTGTTCATCTGTGATAAAAAGGGGGGTGAGATGATCATGACAGGTAAGCCACTTAAGTTATGACTTTTTCTTGAATTCCTTATTTTTGGAGCAGTTATGTGATACCTATTTAGTGTGTAAAAATTCTAGAGCAGATGTTATAGGATGAAAAAGAAGCTTCGAGTATGGATGTTGAGTGATTGAGTCACTCCATCAAGTTATAATTTTTTCTTTCTTATAGTTGTAATTTTGTCACGAAATGAATCAAATGGGGAGATTGAAACATCTATATTTGGTATTGGTTTTATTTTATGTCTAGAATAGGTGTTAGCACTATCTCGTAGTTATTCATTATCAGGGAGTGCACGTGGAGCGACTACAGCTGGACTGACATTGAACAGGTACGTTGGTTTATACAGCTTAAAGACTCAAGCTCGTCAGTATTTTACAAAAGTTTAAAAGAAATTATGGTTTTTGAAGAAAATAGTTTTCTGTTCGAACAGACTTTTTATTCTGTTCGAATAGACCCAGAACCTTATTTATTCGAATAGACTTTTTATTTTGCTCGAATACCTTATCTGTTCGAATAAACTTTGTTTTGCTTGAATAGACTATGCAAAACCTTGTTTGTTCAAATAGACTCTTTAATATGTTCGAATAAAGCCATGTCTATTCGAATAGACTATTGTTCTGTTTGAACAGAGTACGGGATTTCAGTTTCCTTATAAAAGACATAGTTTCTTTTATGAACTTTTGTAAAATACTGACGGGCTAAAGTCTTTGAGCTGTATAAACTGATATACCTGTTCAGTATCAGCCCAGCTGCAGTCGCTCCACGTGCACTCTTTGACGATGAATAACCACGAGATAATGTTGACTTCTATTCTAGACACGAAATGAAACAAATACCAAATATGGATGTTTGGGGTATTACCTTGCGACAATCTATGTCATATTACTATCCTTATGTAAATGGAAACATGCATATGGAAATGTGACTGTTAGTGTTGCAATTTAATTAATATTCGAGAGTGCAATCACAGTTGAGAAGACTTGAGTGGTTTGTGTAGGAAGTTTAAAACATGGTTTGTTTAGAAAAAGTTGCAGTTGCGAAGATTATGCGGAACAGTTTGATTTAATGAAGGCAGATGACAAAACTCAACCCTATGTCAAATTTGAACAATATGGTGCTATGTAACTGTAGATAAAGGAGTTGGGCGAGCTTTATACTAATACTTTGCAGAGTTAAAGCTATGGTTGTACGGAGAAACTGTGAAATCGAACCGAACCTACAGTTTTTTTTTATTTTTGTGAGGCCCGATTCAGTTTTCAGTTTAAAAAGTGGGGAACCGCCCGGTTCGGTTACTGGTTACCCCTTCAGTTAACCAGGCAAAACCGAACTGGGTCAATTACAACTTAACCTTAGTTTAGTTAATTACCTTACACTACATAATACATAATATATGCTTTAGGCTTACACCACTTATACCCTAAGTTTAAGATTGTCAGTCTCTAATCTCTCTCTCACTACAGTTTGAACTTAGGACTTTGGTTGCTGATGATCTACAGCTCTGTACCCAACTGATTTGCTGAAACATCCATATTTTGAGTTTGTTTCATTCCGTGTCTAGAATAGGTGTCAACACTTCCTCGTGGTTACTTGTCGTTAGAGATTACACATTGAGCAACAGCTGGACTAACACTGAACAGGTACGTGGGTTTGTACCTCTTCGTTCAAAAATATCAAGCCCTTAATATTTTATAAAATATCAAAAAGGAATTATGTTTTTTCTGAAGAAAATAGGATTTTGTTATAACATACTTTTTTCTGTTATAACGGATCCTATTAAAACCTCTTTTTTTTGTTAGAATAGACCCTATTCGAGCAGACATTTTTTCTATTTGCACAGATCCTTTTCGAACAGACTTTTTCTCTGTTTAAAAAGGTTACTAAGAACCTTGTTTCATCGAATAGGATCTTGGTTCTGTTTAAATAAAACATTATTTGTTCGAACATACTATTTCTTTGTTCGATCCGACTTTGGGTTTTCAATTTCTTATAAAAGACATCCTTTCTTATTTCACTTTTCACCACTTCCATAAGACTTTTTTCTAGGGCTTGAGATTTTGGAGAGAAGAGATATTTCCATGAGCGATTCAATGCGAAGTAAAACTCAAATTTAATCAATCGAACATTAAGAAACCTAAATTAAATTTTAAATTTTATGAGTTTGAGTGATTTAAGCTTTGAAGCTTTGGTACGTTGTTCAAGGTGAGGCATTTCGAGAATGTGGAATTAATTGCGAGTAACCATGGGATGTGCTTATCGAGTCTGTAAGTAATTGAATTCTTGTAATTTTGTTTTAATATTAGATTATTTAACTGTCAGACAATTCGGCAGGGACCTGAAGGTTTTTCTCCAGATAAAGGTTTCCTACAGGGTTAAAATTACTTATTCTTATGTTTAATTTACCTTTGCTTGTTGTCACTAGAACATTGGACAAACTTGGCTTAGGCTAGGATTAGACCGTTAATTTAAGGTTTTTCAGACTTATTGATTTTGACCTAAAATTAATCGAAATCGGTTAGTCTCAAGTGATTATTTATTTCAAATGCTATCAGAGCGGTTACGCTTTGAGGATTAACAACTTGAGTGTGAATCCTAACTCGATTATTTGAGATTAATGAATTCTAAAAGATTTGGAGGTCCCATAAATCGTCTGCCCCTCTTCGATGGCAAAGACTATCCTTATTGGAAGGTTCGAATGGTTACATTATTGCAATCACTCAGAGAAGATTTCTGGATTGCAATCGAGGATGGATGGACGCACCCTACCATGATTAAAGGAATGGGTAATGAATTTGAAGAGGTCTTTAAGCCTAGGAATCAATGGTCTAAGGATGAAAATAAAGATGTTGGTTATAATAATAAGGGTCGCAATGTTATTTTTATGGCTGTGAGCTCAAGTGAGTTTTGACACATATCAATTTGTACCACTTTAAAAGAAGCTTGGGATATATTAGTTTGAACTCACGAAGGCGATGATACAGTTAAGGAAAGCTAATTGCAAATGCTCACCTCACAATTCGAGAATATTCGAATAGATGAGAATGAACCCTTTGATGAGTTCTATGCGAGACTAAGTGACATTGTAAACACTAGTACCATATTAGGTACAGCTTACTCAAATGTTCAAATTGATTGTAAAGATCTAACAGCTTTAGATCCAGACGTAATGCTATCGAGGAAGCTCATGATCTTAAGAAAATGAAACCATATACATTAGCTGGAAAATTGTAAACTTTTGAACCCGCGATGAAAATAGAAAACCTTGAGAAGAACAAGAATGTTTCTTTTAAATCTTCATCTTACTCTTCTTCTTCTAAGGGTACCAAAGAATCTGATAACTCATTTGATTCAGGTAATAATGATGGGTCTGAAATGGATTCACAGATTGCCTCTATAAGCAACCAGCTTTAAAACCTTGTAAAAAAATATCAATTTCAAAAACAAGGGCAATCAGTGAATTACAAGTCGTAAACTCATGATCAACTTAAATTGAATAACTGGCAGACCAACCTTGGCGCTGACCTATATCAAGTTGAATGCTACAAGTATCACAGGTTTGGTCATTATGCTCACAGTTGTCCCAATAAAAAATCTAGAACTAATCACAAAGCTATGAACATTAGTGTTACTTGGGATAATAGTGATGATGAAAATAATTATAATAAGGATCATCCCCAAGTAGTTAAGAATGGACAATATTGCGCATATCCTACTTTTCTAAATTGCAGCAATGATAACTCTGAAACTTTTGAACTTGAGAATTATATTGAAAGTCAAAGTGATCATGGAAAAAATGAGTTTGAGGACCTGAATCTTGAAGTCTTGTATTCTCAGACTTTTGCGAAGTATATTAAACTTGGTAAACTTAACAAAGTCTTGAAATACTAAGTTAATACACTCACGCGTGAACTTTAAGAAAAAAATTGAGAATACAAGTTAAGAGATAAAAATGCTTGAAGATGAGAAACAATGCCTCCATGACAAGGTTATGATTTTAGATAAAGGAGTTCATGATACGAAGGAGAAAATGAAATCAACTTTGGACGAATTACATATGGCCAAACTTGATTTAGTTTTATCTCAGCATAAACTTGAAAAATTTTATCATGGTACAAAAAATATTGATAAGATGTTATGTATGGGAAAAATAAATACTTATAAAAAGGGTCTAGGATATGAGGAACATCTCTCTAATGTCAAGACTACTCAAGTCACGAAATTTGTCAAAGCAATTACTACTACATCAATACCCAAACATAATATAATATCCTCCATTCGTAATCAAGCCAAAAGGTTCTCGTACTCTCAGATTTATCATTGTGGAATATGTGGTTGAAAAGGTCATATTGCGTCTTATTGTAGATTTGTTGGATCCTATCAACCAAATGCTCGACTATTCTATGGGCAAAGATATAACTCAAATGTAATTTCTATTAATGTAAAAAGTGAGAATGTAAGTAGGTGGTTTTCTCAAGAAACATCACCTCGAAAGGTTAGTTGGGTTGTTTGGGTGCGAAACGATGACTTGTCGCCACAGATAAGATAATGAATATCGACTGAGACGGGTTATCAGTATGCTCCATTGATTAGGTACATTTCTTACCCTGTCTCAGTTTGTTTTTATTTTTATTTTTATTTTTATTTTTAGGACAGTAGGGTACTGTTTTGTTTTAATTTGCACTTTGCACTTTAGGAGCTTTTGTATGTAATATTCTTGCTAGACTTGGGCTGTGCTTTTGTGTTATATTCATTCATGGAAAATTATTTAGTAAAATCACATTTCAAAATAGTCATTGATTCTCTTGTTTAAACTAAAAGCTCATCATGATTAGAACCACGTGAGGATAGCTGTAGAAACTTTGTATCTAATGTTATGTGATGATCTAGCTTTTTTACAAGCTTCGAGTGATTTTTCATAAATTCTTTTCAGATTCAGCATTTTTTTCTGATCTCATTTTTTTATAATCAATTGTCGATGGTAACTTCAAGTTTAAGTTAGTCTAATAGAACATTCTTTATACTTGATTCGAGACGAAAAAGATACTGTGTGAGACTAAAGATATGATAATAGGCTTTTTATTGTTACACCTTTTTGGCCTTCGTCTATGCTTGCCCAAAATTTTACCCGTTTGCAGCCCTTTGGTGCCTTTAAATATGTCATTCGTTTTAGGTCCAACTCCTTGTAACCCATTTGTTCTGAGACATTTTAGTAAAATAAAAGTGAAGGAAGGAGTGAAACCATGTGGTTTAACTGGGGAAAGATGAATAGAAAAATAAAATATCCCCAATGTTTTTGCTAGTATATCAATAAGAGTCTTGCTAAAAAAAGGATGGGAAGAACTATTATATTCAATGTATACTCAATATAGAGAAAGAATGACGGGAGGTGATCTTAATTTAAAGAAAGATGGTGAGAAAGAGTAAACTGCAGTCTCATAATGCCACCAAAATACCTACTCTGTCATGTCCCTTCCCTTACCTACATTATAACATTTTCAAGACCTGTTTGATCTTCAATTTAGCACAGTCAGTTTAGTGGAGATGAGAGATAGGGATTCTATGTTAGTTAACTTGACACCATCTATGACAATTAATTTTTTATCCGTGAGATCTTTCAATTTAGAGTGCGCAGTTTATTTGATGAAATTTGAATTTTTCTATTCACATACTTTCACACAGAGTGTTTGCCAGTCAATTCTCAGTGATTTTTGAGTGACCACCCTAGTGAGGCCTAAGTTGAAATAACTTTCCAATATAGTATTTTAACTGTGGTTGAGTAATACGTTAAAAACTGGGTATCCATTTGACTATGCATACACATACACCAAGTAATTCATTTAGTGATTGTTTTATAACACATGGGCGATGTCTTGGTCTTTATAGAATATTTAAGATTCATTGTCCTCTATCATGTCTTGTGTGTTAGGAAGAGTGTTGTCTTCTTTTGCTTACTTATTTTAGAGACACTCCCCATGTGTGTTTTCTATTTTTTTTCATTTTAAGGGGGTTACCATTATTTTGAGGAGGAGATGCATCTTATCTTGGAGTATTGGTATTTAGTGTTTTCCTAACAACATGTTCGTTTTGTTTAGTTTGACTTTATGAGTATCCAAACAGCTTGTCTTTTCAGAATATTTGCACTGACATTTACTAGTATATATTTCCCATGTATTCTGTTTAACTCATTCAGTGACTATTATACATTTTGTTCTACTGGTTTGCTTCTCATTTTATTTACTATTTACCATTTGTTCATCTATGCCAAAAAAGGGGAGAGATGATTGTGACAAGTAAGCCAAGTAAGTTATGTTTTTTTTTACTGGATCCCTTATTTTAATTTAAGGATTAAGTGATGTATCTTGTATAGTGTGTATGGATTCTAGAGTATGCTATAGGATGAAAGTGGAACTTTGAGCGTGGATGTTCAGTGATTGAGTCAGTCCACGGAGTTTTATTTTTATTTATTATAGTTCTAGTTTGGGTTAATTAGCTTTTAGACCCGAAATAATGACCAGGAATTGCGTTAACCCCCTATGATTGTCATTTTTAGGTTTTGGACCCTAAAATACCCCGGAAGTCGCTCTCCGAGATGAAAATAATATGAAGTACCATAAATACCCCCAGCTCCGCCACATATGATTTAATCTTAATGCCACGCTGTAAGTATGAGTCCTACATATGATTATATCGCAATGACACGTTGTTAAACTAGGCTACAATAAATCCGACCGTTGCAACCCGAGTTACGGCTATAAAACCAACCCAGAACTTCATCTTCTTCTTATCTCTCGCATTAACTACTTCATCTTCATCTTTTGGAAGTAACTTCATCTTCAGAACTCAAAATGGGTGGTGGAAAACATGAAGCTGGCACACAATCTAAGGTCAGAAGTTTCTTTTGCATCTACTCAAAATAGGGTCTAAAAGCTAATTATTTAAGATGCAGAAGGTCTAAAAACTAAAATTGAAACATTGGTTTTCATTAATTTTTCACAGGTTGTTTATCAAATGTGCAATCTTGAGGGTTACATTGCATTAAAATGTCCTTGGGTTTACACAAAATGCAAGAAAGCCACGTTCAATGGCATCATGAAGCTGATGATATCTCTCACTGAAAATAACTATAAAATGAAGTTTTTAAAGTGTCTACACTCAATTTGTGGATCCTTTCAATGGTTATCAGATAATGTTAATCAAGCCAAGGGAGAATAAGGAGGTTCATCATGTTCAAATGGTTATTTTGAGTGTGGTCAAAGTAACTATTGGGTGAGAGACTGTCATTGGGTTAGATTTTCCTGCACTACACATGGGTGCAATCACCTTATGAAAATGTTTACTTCTAAGACACAATAGTCATTTAGGCAGAAGTGTCTGAAATGTAAAAATTCAATCTGTAACAATTTTATTTGGTTAACTGATGTAATAAGAGAACAATCTGTAAAGAATGTGAAAATGACAGTGGAAATGTCATTAGACGAATTTGTAACTCAATTTGTTGCAAAAGTGACAGTAAAGAAGAAGGAGAAAATGTAATGATATAAAATGACAGTTAAACATCTGAAATATTGTATTTACCCAAACAAAAGAGGACATAGCAAATTGTCTTATAAATAATAGTTAAACATCACCATTATTAAACTCAATTTATCTTACAAAAACCTAATTATCAAATTCTCCAAGGGGGCCTAACTGGTACAGCTTTATTAGTCACTTTATCATATGGTTCTCATTGCCCTGAAGCACTAGACCAATGTGCCAACCCTCTAGATTTCTGAGTGGTTTTATATCCACCATGTTCTTCTCTAGCATTAGGATCTTGCCTAGGTGCTCTAAAATGTTGACCAATTGAATGAGATGGTTGAAATGACTGTGATGGTTAAGATTGTTGTGATTACTATGATGGTTGAGTTGAAATAGGAGTTGAAGGTTGAGGTGGTTGTGATGGTTATTCTTCTCACCCTCTTCCTCTCCCTCTCCCCCTTATTGAAGGTGTCATAAATTCAGTGTCTAATCTGTATGCCTTTGCTCCTCCTCTCCCCATGCTTGGCTTTTCTGCAGGTTGACCTTTACAAGTTTTGTTGTTGTTCCCAAATGCTTGATACTTACTGTATCTTCTTGGTTGTCTCAACACACCATTTAGCTCATCTGCCTCTCTTCTCCTTAGTGTTTTAGGTTTCCCTGCTGGTCTCAACAATGGTAGTGGTCTGATCTCTCTTATAGTCTATTTCATAAGAGTAAATGTATATTATGAAAATCAAGAGAAATCAATAATTCAGTAATTTAAGGGCAAAAGTAACATACTTTTCCCCACTTTGATGAGTCTGCAATTGGATTTATAGCTTGGTTGTATGTTATTACATAGGCGCCACCCTATGGTAATGACTACAATATCTGTACATAGGCCATGATAAAGTTGGAGTTGTGAAATAGTAAAAGGCACAATAAAATTATAATTAGGACATATTAACTAAAAAAGAGAGCACTTACCCAACCCACTCATATTTCAGTTGATCAATCATTTTTACTACATGTATACAAGGCAATCCAGTGATCTGCCAAATATTGCAAGTGCATGTGTGTTCTTCCAAGTTCAATATCCACCTTGTGCCACTGCCATTAAGGACCAGCCACTGGTCCTTTTCAAATCCCTCTAACCTGTAGAGGTGACTGTATGTTTTCAACAACTCAATCCTCTTCACTGCTCTAGGTACCAATCCATTATGATCTCACTCTCTTGCCTTCAATTTCCTTTCATACATAAGTGTCATCTACATCAAATTCAGCCTTTCTACCATCTTGTTTAAAGGTTTATCTCTAATCTTAACAATCCAATTGTTAAATGATTTTGAGAAATTATTGGTCACATGTTCACACTTTTTAGAAGCATCAAAGTAAGACCTATACCAAGATTCATATGGCTTCTTTTCTAACCATGTCTTTGCATCAGGTTTTGCAATTCCCAACTTGCCCAAATTTTCTTTCATTACAATTTTTTGTATGCCTTTGATGCATTCCAAGCCAATGTCATCAAATAAGTATCTCCGTACAGTTGCTTGATGTTTTTGTACATGTACCTAAAACAAAATCTATGACTGGAATGAGGGAACACTTGTGAAACTGCCTCAACAAGACCCTTTTGTCTATCAGATATGAATGTCAATTTAGATGGGTGTAAGGTGAGTTGGCCTTGCACCAAAGTTAAGAACTTCATCCATGTAGCTTGATACCCACTTCTACAAATAAACAATGTTATAGAGAAAAGACCATTGTTTGCATCAAGAGATATGATGCTCAAATATTTGCCTCCATACTTGCCTTTCAAGAAACATTCATCTAGACCAAGAATTGGCCTAAAACCCTTGTTAAACCCATCTAAAGCTACCTTAAAACTAATACACATGTCTGCAAACTTAAGATTAGCATCTTCCCTACTAAAAGTAGCAATACTACTAGGGTTTGATTTTTGAATCGCAACACATAGTTCTAGACATAAAGCATAACCTTTATCATATGACCCCACTATCTTCTCCGTCACCATGTTCCTTGCATTCCATACAGTGTAATATGAAAATCTTACTCCAAATCTTGCTATACACAATATCAGGTATCTGCATTAGTTTTGTTGTACTTGCATCTCTGACTAGATTCTCAATCTCCTTTGCAACCCAAATAACATTTGCATTTCTGTTCAATGTATCATTCTTACCACTACACTCATGTATAAAATGACCATTTTTAAATGCCATGGTATGGCCACCATTTAACCTTGTTATGAACACCCACTAAGGACAACTTGGCACACATATCTAATCTTCTTACTTTCATTCTTCTTCTGTCTAAATGTGAACCTCTGAGTAATTACAAAATTCCTTATAAATGACCTATACTCAGATATATTTGGCCACTCCATCCCAATTGTCAACATAGTGGTGCTTGAGGTGGCAGAAAGGGTTCCTCGTCTTCATGATCTTCTTTCTCATACAAGTTCGAAGAAACCATCACAAAATCTTTATTATCAGTATAACCTTCATGATCTTCTATGTGATCCATTGTAGGAACATCATCACCATCCTGTGATGTATGATTACTATGATAGTCTTCTTCAGCATCCACATTATCAAAGAATGAGTCCTTAGTTAAGTCTTCGAACTCATTATTCTTAAACTACCTCATAGGCTCCTCTCTTGTCCATCTTGCAACTTCCTCATCAACATTATCTATATCCTCCTCCTTAATTTTAAATTCTTCTTTACTAGCATAGTCTTTGGTTAAATCATTAAGCTCATCCTCAGAAAGGTAATCAGCCCTAACCATCTTCACCTTAGGTTTTTGTGATTTAGATTTTACTTTTCTCTTTAAGGATTTTGCATTAAAAGTCTTAGAAATAGGCACTTTTAATGATCTATTTGTCTTCTATAAACTTCTGGTAGACAGTTTTTTCTTGATTTTTGGTTTATCATATCCTAACTGTAATGGTGATTCTTCAACAGGGATTGACACTATTTCAGGTATTTCCTCTATTTTTATGAAAACTCTGTAATACCCATGAATTGGGTCTTCCTCAATGTTCCTAAATATCAACTTAACTTCTAAATCATTACTAACGGCATGTGAAACACCGTCTACACTAAATAACAACCCAATCACACCCCCTCCCCTCACAAGAACATTATTATATATACCATGCTTATCGTCTATCCTTGTAGCAATTAATCCTAACAGTCCTACAAAACTAATGTTTGCAGACACAGTTAAGGCAAAATAACTATCACCCTTGTATTGACTCACTCTGTACCCACTCTTAGATTATTTATCCCACTCCCCACCATACTCAATTACTAGGTGAAATATCTCATAAATTTCATCATCAGACATGGTCAAATGGTATATAAGAAAATTCAAATTTTAGCTTACCTTGTATACTTGTATAACCTTCCCAGTTGCCTTGATCAAACAATCTCAAAATTACAAATTATAATTAATTGGCAATCGAGTTGTGTTACGTTTTATGTACCCTAAAATACATTGTGCATCACGTGCTTGAAACGTGCAGGGTCTAAAAGTTAATATTCTTCAAACACAGAGGGTCTAAAAGAAAAATCTAAAATATAGGGTAATTATGGCTAGGTGTCTAGAGTGGTTACTTCATACTTGGGGAAGAGATGGAGAGACGCATCGATTGACGTTTGTCAGTATGAAAACTTATAAACTTGTAACCCCAAGTCTTAACACTTCAACATTTCCATCTTCCTCCATCATTTCTCTCTCTCTCTCTCACACTCTCTCAAGTCTCAAGACTCTCAATAATGTCGGATTTCCTTTCATTTAACTCCCCCAACAGTTGACTATAGTGATAGTGATGAGGGGAAGCAACCAACTGAGTACGACTATACCTCGGACGAATGTCCCGAAGAGGACTTCAACGTCGAGGAAGACCAGGAGTTGTTGGAGGGTGGTGGTGGTAATGATGATGATGAGGAAGATGATGATGATGATGATGATGACGATGGTGATGATGATGCGGATGATGAATATGAAGATGATGAACCTCCTCATCTTTGAGGAGGAGGAGGTTCTATTAGGATTTAGGCATTTTTAGTTTAGGTTTTTTGGAGGGAAATTTTTTGGGAAGAAGCCCAAGCAAAGGGTTTTGTTGGAACTTGGAAACATACATTTTTTGGGGGGGTTTTTTAGGATTTTATGATGATGAATGATAATATTGAATGTTGAATGTTGAATGTTGAATGTAAATTATTTAGTTTTGAATCTTTTGATTTATGTTTTGTTTCGATATATTTTTTAGTTTGAATCTTTAGTTTCAGAGTTTTAATGGCAGAGATTCGGAGAAGATGAAGTTGGCGCTCAAATCCACGTGGACACTAAGAAATGTTCACGTAGATTTTCTTAGTCTACGTGGATATTCCAACTAGATTATTATATAACACGTCGATTTTCTAATTAAAACTTAAAACATAATAAAAAGAGTAATTTTGGTATTTTTAAAAAACTAACAGCTCTGGGGTATTTTAGGGTCCAAAACCTAAAAATGACAATCATAGGGGGTTAGCGCAATTCGTGGTCATTATTTCGGGTCTAAAAGTTAATTAACCCTTCTAGTTTTTACATGAAATAAACCAAAGGGGGAGAATGAAACATCCATATTTAGAGTTTGATTCATTTCATGTCTAGAATAGGTGTCAACACTTCCTCGTGGTTACTCGTCGTCAGAGATTGCACATGCAGCGACTGCAGCTCGACTGACACTGAACTAGTACGCGGGTTTGTACCTCTTCGCTTAAAAATATCAAGCCCTTAATATTTTAGAAAAGATCAAAAAAGAATTGTGTTTTATTAAGCAAAATAGGTTATTGTTAGAACAAACTTCTTTTTGTTAGAACAGACCCTGTTCGAACATACTTTTTTTCTTTTCAAACAGATCCTATTCGAACAGACTTGTTCTCTGTTCGAACAAGTTACTCAGAACCTTGTTTCTTTGAATAGGATCTTGGTTCTGTTCGAATAAAACATTTTTTGTTCGAACAGACTATTTCTTTGTTCGAACAGACTTTAGGTTTTCAGTTTTCTTATAAAAGACATCATTTCTTATTTCACTTTTCACCTCTTCCAAAAGACTTTTTTCTAGAGCTTGAGATTTTAGAGAGAAGAGAGATTTCAACGAGCGATTCAATGCGTAGTAAAACTCAAATAGAATTAATAGAAGATTGAGAAACCTAAATCCAATTTCTGATTTTGATAGTTTGAGCGATTCAAGCTTTAAAGCTTGGTACGTTGTCCGAAGCGAGGTGTTACGAGAGCGTAGGTTTTTCTACATAGTTTGATCAAGTCTGTAAGTAATTGAATTCTTGGAATTTTGTTTTAATATTGGATTATTTAGCTGTTGAGCGATTTGGCAGTGACCTGTAGGTTTTTCTTCCTACATGGCTAAAATTGTTTGTTCTTGTGTTTAATTTACATTTGCTTGTTATCACTAGAACATTGGACAAACTTGACTTAGGCTAGGGTTAGACCGTTAATTCAAGGTTTTTTAGACCTATTGATTTTGACCTAAAATTAATCGAAATCGGTTAGTCTCAAGTGATTATTTATTTCAATTGGCATCAGAGCGGTCACGCTTCGAGGATTAATAACTTGAACGTAAATCCTAACTCGATTATTTAAGATTAATGAATTTTGAAAGATTTGGAGGTCTCATAAATCATCCGCCCCTCTTCGATGGCAAAGACTATCCTTATTGGAAGGTCTGAATGGTTACATTCTTACAATCACTCGGAGAAGATGTCTGGATTGTAATCGAGGATGGATGGACGCACCCTACCATGATGAAAGGAATGGGTGATGAATCTAAAAAGGTCCTTAAGCCTAGGAATCAATGGTCTAAGGATGAAAAGGAAGCTGCTAGTTATAATAATAAGGGTCGCAATGCTATTTTTATGGTTGTGAGCTCAAGTGAGTTTCGACACATATCTGTTTATACCACTTCGAAAGAAGCTTAGGACATATTAGTTTGAACTCACGAAGGCGATGATACAGTTAAGGAAAGAAAATTACAAATGCTCACCTCATAATTTAAGAATATTCGAATGGATGAGTTTTATGCAAAACAAAGTAACATTGTCAACACTAGTGTCGCATTAGGTGCAGCTTACTTAGTTGTTCAAATTGTTCGCAAAGTTCTAAGATTTCTTCCTAAGAGCTTGAGATCCAGACGTGATGCTGTCGAGGAAGCTCAGAATCTTAAGAAAATGAAATCAGATACATTAGATGGAAAGTTGCGAACTTTTGAACTTGAGATGAAAATAGAAAACCCTGAGAAGAACAAGAATATTTTTATAAAATCTTCATCTTACTCTTCTTCTTCTAAGGGTACCAAAGAAGCTGACAACTCATCTGATTCAAGTAATGATGATGGGTCTGATATGGATTCACAGATTGCCTCTATAAACAACCAGCTTAAAAACCTTGTAAAAAAATATCAATTTCAAAAACAAAGGCAATCAGTGAATTACAAGTCCTGAACTCATGATCAACTTAAATTGAATAACCGGCAGACCAACCTTGACACTGACCTAAATCAAGTTGAATGTTATAAGTGTCACAGGTTTGGTCATTATGCTCACAGTTGTCCCAATATGAAATCTAGAACTAATCACAAAGCTATGAACATTAGTGTTACTTGGGATGATAATGATGATGAAAATAATAATAATAATAATAAGGATCATCCCTAAGTAGTTGAGAATAGACAATATTGTGCATATCCTATTTTTCTAAATTGTAGTAATGATAACTCTGATGCTTTCGAACTTAAGAATTATATTGAAAGTCAAAGTAATCATGGAAAAAATGAGTTTGAGGACATGAATCTTGAAGTCTTGTATGCTCAGACTTTTGCGAAGTGTATTAAACTTGGTAAGCTTAACAAAGTCTTGAAAAATTAAGTTAATACACTCACGCATGAACTTCAAGAAAAAAATGAGAATACAAGTCAAGCGATAAAATTCTTGAAGATGAGAAACAATGCCTCCATGACAAGGTTGTGATTTTAGATAAAGGAGTTCATGATGCGAAGGAGAAAATGAAATCAACTTTGGACGAATTACATACGGCCAAACTTTATTTAGTTTTATCTCAGCAGAAACTTGAAAAATTTTGTCATTGAGCAAAAAATATTGATAAGATGTTATATATGGGAAAAATGGATACTAATAAAATGGGTCTATGATATGAGGTAACCACGGGGTGTGCTTATCGAGTCTGTAAGTAATTGAATTCTTGTAATTTTGTTTTAATATTGAATTGTTTAGCTGTCGGGCGATTCGGCAGCGACCTGTGGGTTTTTCTCCTGAGAAAGGTTTCTCACAGGGTTAAAATTGTTTGTTCTTGTGTTTAATTTACCTTTGCTTGTTGTCAATAGAACATTGGACAAACTTGGCTTAGGCTAGGGTTAGGCCATTAATTCAAGGTTTTTTGGAACTATTGATTTTGACCTAAAATTAATCGAAATCGGTTAGTCTCAAGTGATTATTTATTTTATTTTTCACCACAAATTTGAACTTCGAACTTACAAAATACAAGCTTTGGCCGCTGATTTCTCACCACAGTTCGAACCTTAAACTTCTCTAATGGCTGTTGATAAAGAGTGAATAGTAAAGTCTGATCTATCTCTCTACTCTCTAGTCTGATCTCTCTCTCTCTCTCTCTCTCTCTTTACTGGTGTGAAGGTATGGCCACCACTTGGTCGGGCAAATCAATCATCTATTTTGGATTTTGTTCTTAACGGAAACAATGAAGATATGTTGCAAGGGGTGTTTGGTTCTAAACTTCAAATCCCCCATGATGAGGAATATGTTATAAATCTGGGGAGGGAGATTATCCCTGAAGAAGTTGAATCATGGTCTTCGTGCTTGTATTTAAAATTTTGTTTACATCTTTGGGTGGATTATGAAGACATTTTGGATCTTGAGAAAACGATTTTCAAAGTTACACTGGGTCGATACTCAATATGTTTGAAAAATATGTTTGATAAGTACCGGTGTGGGTACATGACTTGAATAATATGTTTTGTAACTTGTTTCAGTAGTTTTCTATGATCTCTCTCTCTACAGAACTTTTGATTGTGCGTGTGATCTGCTGTCCAATTTTTTAGGCAAATTTAACCCAGTCGTTCGAACGAGATTTGGAGTTGTTCGAACAACTAAAAACTGAATAAAAAACCGAACCGAAACTGGACCGTCCGGTTCAGTTTTGGTCCGATTATTTTTAAGGCCGGTTCGGTTTCGATTCCTTGTTATCAAAAACCGGAGTATCAGGTTTGGTTCGCTGTTTAGGACCAAAACCGGACCGTGTACAGCCCTAGTTGAAGCAAAGAAAGATAACAAAGCCTCTAACTTTTGAGGCTCAATGGATGTAAATACACCCATAACTCAAGGCCAAGCTCTATAATACATATCTACGTTATCCCTCTCTCTCTGTGAATCAATGAGCGTCCAAAGTCTAAGATCATCTTCTGAAGAGGCCTCAAATTTGTACTGATTTCCACCACTCCGCGGACCATACTGCAAGGCTCCAGTTTGCTTTGAAAGATATCCTTTAGTTTTGCTTGAAGTCTAATCATAATGTACAGAAGCTCGTATTGCACAGGCGCATCCTGTCTCCGATGCATAACATCAAGTCGAAGATGATTTTCTAGTTTAGTTCAGGTTACTTTTTTGCGGATTTTCAATTAATTGGAGTTTTCTAATCGTGTTTACTTTGTTTCATTATTAAATCCTTGCATATTTCCATACTACTCGGACTAACTTCCCTGTATTGGCACCCTAGTATGAGTACTCTTTGCTAATTAGCAGTTGGAGATTGAATGCTTTAGGTTACAATGCATTACGACAAAATGAAAAACTCGAAATCCATTTTCTTTTGGGGAATCACTACTCATTCGAGTTTATGTTCTCCTTCATGGGAAAATGTTCATGTCTTGCCTTCTGTGTTCTAGTGTATTGACAAAGGATTTAATATCTTAAGAGTCCAATACAGGTGAGAAAAATCATTCTACATACATACGCACATAGGATCTTATGTAGATTCACAAACAGTACTAACTGGAAATATATATATAAATGTAAACTGAGAGGTCGCAAAGTTATCTCATATCTTGTTTTCAATCCAAATACAAGTCAATATCAACATTTATATTCCAAATACAATTGAAGACAATTTGCAACTTTCAAAGGAGATACGGTGGTGAACAAACTTTTGCAGCCAAACACTTTTAAATATAGTAGTTTAGTTGATAAGAATGATTGGTTGCAAGATCAAATCAAATCCCAATAGAAGGCAAAAAGTTACAAACCATAGCTTCAACAGCTCCAACACTGGACCGCAGCTCTTTTCTCCCTCTTTCAGGTGCTTCTTTGAATGATAGAAATCTCACCTAAGTACTCAACAAATTCATCGATTAGGTAAGGCCATGCACCTTGCGCGTCATAGTTTGATAAGGTTGGGTCTACCGTCTGCATTTAACAAAATATGAATGATAGGCATCAATAACCTTTAGACCTATTTCAACATGTGTACACCCTTTACTTTTATGTCATTTTGAGATAAGCTTATGCATGTATCTGATAATATGAGACAACCATATGAGAGATAATACCATTGAAAGACGATTGATACTGTTATTATTGCACATTATGGGGCTACGAAATAACCATAAGAGACTGTATTTTCAAGTAACTCTTTAGTGGGTAGGCCAAACTTAGTACTGTAAACAAAATTTGCAATTCTTTGATCTCGCATATGTATTTCTTTGAAGTAATTTGCTTACCAAACAAAAGAAGCCATCTGGGATGCATATATTAATTACAATAGGGAGCCAGGAAAAATGAAATTAATGAAAATGAATATGCAGAAACATCACCCCCAGATCCAAAAGGATCAAATCCCTGTGAATTAGCACAAACCCCTCGGCCTCAACTTCCTTACATATAAAGCATCTCATCTCATCTCTCTCAATCCAAGGCACTCTCATTCGGGGGAATCTTTGTTGTCCACAAAGGACTAATCTTCTGCCTTGTTGGCACGTCAAGCACGTCTAAACCGAGCACCTAGTTGCATTTAATTCTGAATCTACCATCCCTTTATTAACATAGTCTTCATCTAGCGTACTATTGCCCAGATAGGTATCCACATGTATCCTCCCAATCTCCAATGCCCGTGTCTTCAAAGCTCCTCTACCTTTATCTTATCATACACCCTTCAACCTGTATGATTTATAACTACAATTTCTTCTTCCATTGCCAACACATAACAAGCTTAAAGTAATGCCAATGATGTTAGCGCATCCTACTTCAACTCCTAATCATTTTCGATGAAGTGCTTATCATCAATAACCAAACTTCTAGTGTCCGACATGCCAATGATATACCCCTTCCACGGTACACAAAATGGACTTGATTCCCATAGTCCTGACCGAACTCTCTGGCAAAACTCAACCCTGATCAGCTTCATTTTTGGGGGCCTGTTGTTCTCCTGACTATATTCCCATAGCGAATGCGCAAAGCCATCTCAGAATCTACTTGTTTAGTACTAACTGGCATATAGGAATATACCAAGGCTAACAACTTGTCAGCATCACTGCCCCAAGAGCAACTCCTGTTTCGGAAATTTGCAGTATAAACAATTTTTGTGTTTTGCGATCAAAAAGTCCCACTTGTGCTCCGATCTTTGTCTTAGTAACTATGTTGTCTTGATGTTACCCCCACACAAAAATTTAAAATCTACATCCCCATCACCTCCCATGTATGACACATTTCCAACCTCTGATGCTAGCATCTTAGCCCGTCTTTGAAAACATGAGTTATGTACACATACCAACCTCTGATGCTAACATCTTAGCCCATCTTGAAAACATGTGTTTTGTACCTTCCTCTACACATACGAGAACGTACCCCATACCACACTGTCTTCTAAAGACCAGCACTAATTTTTGACTCCCTTAAACATTCCTCACTGAGACATGAAGTATCTTGTTAACGCTGGAGCTAATTCAAGACTCCCTTCCCTCAAACCTGCCCTTTTCTCCAAGCATTTCCCTCCAATTCGCCGCCTTAGGTTAACAATCATGATTTTGCTGTATGTCACTGATTTGCACATCATCTCCAATATTACAGTCCTCTAGATCAGTGTTAATGGACCCCATCCCTACTACATTTGTCACATCTCTAGGTTGGTGAGGCTCTTATTTTCCTTTCTCGTCCAGCCTTTCAACAGGAACGGTATTGATTTCTAGTATCGTTTCTCCACCTCTGGCCGCTTTCATTCCCAAAACCATTGTAAGAACTTTATGGGTAAAGATGGGGATTCTTTGAAGCGAGGAGTCTCCACCACTCGCCGCTTTCATTTCTCCACTTCACCATCAATCATAACATACAGAGGTCCTGCGTCAAAATTAAATCTTCGATTCCCTCTAAGTACCCTCCATAAATGTCTCCTATGGTTTCAGAAATTTCTGGTGGCCGGAGATAAAAAAGAACACCACAACTCGTCAGTACATGTTTGGCTTTACGAATATTCTCCAAAGAAGTATTGGATGAACTAGAATTATACTGGTGTATAGTATAATGGGCCAAAGTTTGGAAATCGCTTCGTCCAATGAATCTGCAGAGAAAATACTTTGGCCTGGGTAACAAACCTAGCACGTGTCCACCAACCAACCACCTCCTTCCTCCCACCCTCCCTCTTCACCTATTGCCACTTTTATAATTGGTTTCCAACCGGTGACCTCCCCCCCTTCCGTAGCTGAAGATGCACAGAAATTCCCTCTGAGCACCCTTTGCTTCTCCTTCGCCATTGGAATATATATCTCTAGTCTCTACCTATCATTACCTCCTACATATCATGTTTCTTGAGCTCCTTAACCAATTGAAAGCCTACGATAACCTTAACCTATCACTTTTCATTGTTTAGGTGTTCTCGGGCATAAAAAAGAGCTAAGTTGATAATTAAATTTATTGGAAAAATTTAGCACAATGAATGCAAAAGTAGCATATAGCCACTATGGCCCTGCTTGGTAGCGGTGCAAAGAGAAAGAAATTGCAGCAGAACATGATTATTTTTTTATTTTATTTTATTTTTTTTGAGAATGCACAACAAGGATTCTGATAAGAGCATTGTCCCCTGTTTTGCAGCCATTTTGTTGCCACTTAGAATGATTTGCATGGGCATCGAGCAGGGTTCAATTTGATTAAGCGCCACCAGTCATAGTGGCTCCTGAACCACCATCTCAAGATTGCACAATTAATGTGTTTTTAATATCCCGCCTATACGCTGAGAAGACTCAACATCTTTTCCTACAGGAAATAACTTTTAGTAATCCTTATCTATCTCAGTCATTTATAGCAGGAGGGAAAGAGGTATCCCTTACTATTCCACGTGCACTATGCAGGGAACATAGCAATATGATCTCAAAACATGGGAAGTATCCCCGAATAACTCTAAATCAAACTCTATAAATGTAAAACCGGCAGCTGAGTGTTTTTTTCGTATTGAAGAGTGTGTAATTTGGATTGAAGTATCATAGAGCTTCACAAGCAGAGAACCTTCAAAAGTTAGTTTGCTGCATATGCAATATAGACATAATCTTTGGTATATAAATGGTGTAAGTACTGCATAATTTCGTAGCTTACCCTAGAAAATTCCAAGAGCTGAGACCAGGTGTCCCTCGAAATTGCTTTGTTATGCCGGGCCTAATTATAGAGAAAATAAACATTAGTAAGAGTAGCATATATAAAATGGGCCAGAATCTCAAGCTTAAGGTGGTATTACAGCGATTTTTTGACTTTTCAATTATTCAAACACGAAACTTAAACAAGTTAGGTAGAGCCGAATTAGATTCATATATGTTTATTTCAATCACATTTCCCAACGACTTAATTCCACAACTTTTACTCAAAAATTGGGGAAATCCTGCATCAAACTAGATGATCTACTTTTATAGAAGGAATTATGTTGGAGTATTTAGTGTGTCTACACATATAGTCCTCCTTTAGCCCTACATTGGTTAGTCCTCCTTTAGTCCCACATTGGTTAGTAATAGAAGTAGTTTAGTAACTCCCTACTATATGTGTAGACACACAGTATACTCCAACAAATTAAATGATCTAATCATAGTTCAAAAACTTGTTTGGTATGGATATATTAAGACCTTGGTTCTATTTCGCATCTTTAATATCTTTTTCTGAATATATCGAAATGTAAACTCACATTATCTTGTGATTGGAAAAAGCATAACAGGGCCACTACACGCTGTGCCATTGAGCCCACATGGAGATGATTTAGGGATTACTATCCTTTTGGTATCTGATCTCCTCACCATGGAGGTCATTCCCAAGAAAGATTATACCGATTTAAATCTTTTAACCACATAATGTGGCTTAATTTATTAGAAATAGAGATAGATATAGACAATATATCTCCATGTTTTCAACCATACAGTATAGAAACAAAAGCTACCTGTAAGAACTGGCACCAAGGATCAACTAATGGCCACTGCTTTTCAGCAAATAGTAATTGCCACATCCCAATAGCCGTATCTAGCGCCAATGACTTCTGGCCCTGCAGTTAAGCAACATGTCAGTGATACAAGTTACGATAGTACCTGGAGTCTTGAGGTGACTGCTAATAATTTTGAGGTCCTAAAATATCTTTTTCTTAAAGAAAAAACTAATATTCACAAACTATTAGTAAAAGAACGAGATTTGTAAAAAGTAAATCCTACCAGGATCATGAAGCCTAAAAAGGGAAAGAAAAAACATATAACCATCAACCAATATACAATCATGAAAAAATATCTCTTGGAAATTCAACTCAAGAGAGTGCGAACAAATTTGGATCGACAAGTGAACTTGGCTCCGAACATTAAATTATGTTTCAATTTTTTCTTAGATGACCAAAAAGAACATAAAGAAGAGATTGATACGTAATTCCACACCACAGCAATGAAGTCTAATAATTCATAATTGTCCCCCACCCGTCTCGGGTTTAACGTATCGCAAAACAACATAGACATTCCATAATTTAGAAAGTTTTATTTATTTTATTTACTAGTATTTTGTTTTATGTTTATTTCTATTTTAGATAGATTTAGATTAAGAATAAGGAAACTTCTTTAGAACACTTGAATTAGAAGGTTTGTTCTACTAAAGCCTAAGCTAGGGTTTATTTTTTGGGGTTGTTTGGAAGTAAGTTTGATATCGTTTTAGATCAATTAATAAAACTACTTTTGGTATATTAAATTAGAGATTTTCTTGACCCTAATTTGAACTTTTTGGTGCTTAATTAATAAGAATTAGCACAATCAAAACTTCTGCCAATTAATTCTTATAACTTGGTATCAGAGCCACTTAAAATCCGTGATAATTTTACTTATGTCCTTGTCATCTTGGGTGATTTAGGTTTTTTCAATATTTCCTTTCCGAAAATTTGTTCTCTTCTCCAATAGTTTTGATGGCGGGTAAGTATTTGCTTACAAGGTTGGATCGCATTGATGAGTATGTAAAAAGAAGTAAGGGGATGTTACAAAAGATGGAAACATCGATCGGTAAATGTTTTTTCTCTTTTTGGCTATAAGGTTAGAAATTTCTCTCCGATACTTAATGATGTTTGTGAGGTTCACAGGATCTACTTTGACAATGGAGGTCTACCCCCGTTGTATTATGAGTACTTAGATAATTACGATTATCCAGAGGGTTTTGTCATTGGGTCAACGAAGCCTTTCTTAGGCGACTTTGTGGAAACCGAGTTCATATTTCAAGATTTATCAAGGTTTGTTAATTCATTATGGGTAAATTTTGAGGCTTGATATAACGAGCTTTTGACCCTGTTCTTACGAAGATTCCAACAAAAACATAAGTTTTATGGTGTTGTTGATTTTGACATGCGAAACAAGTTTGATGGAGATGTGAGATTCCACATAATGGGTACATCAGTTGGATATGGCAAGTTCCATGGTAGGATCTAGTGTTGAAGCATATGGCAACAATAATGGAGTTATCGTCGACGAATTTTTTCTAAGGGAAAGTTAATCAGTCAAGGTCCTTCCCCACCCATCTCAGGTTTAACGCATCGCAAGTAACATACAGTAAAACCCTTCTATAATCATACCATATATAATAATAACCCCTTTATAGTAATAGAAAAGCGCTAGTCCTGACTTCGTACCAAAGGATATGGTAATAACCCCTCTAACTTCTTATTAAATATATTCTTTTTGTAACCATGTAGAAAAATATGGTCCTGGCGACTTTATATAGTAATAAAAAGGAGAGTTTACAGACCATACCACAAAATATTACACCTTAAAGTGTTCATCTATAAACATCCAAAAAATGTACTTGTTGGTAGCATGAACCAATGGTTTAGCCTTGTTTGAAGAAACTTCCGTAAACAAAACCCCAATTATTTCCTAATTCAATAGTAATTTATCGTTTATAAAATTTATTCACTAACTAAATGAATTGGGCCCACTTTTCATATAATAATAACCCCTCTATAGTAATACTCTGAGCACAAGCGAAGCCATGATTTTAGTTCAGTGGGGCCAAAAATAAATTAGGGGGTTTCGGTACGGGAGCCCCCGAGAATTTTTTTAAGGTACACTAATGGTGTATTAGAACCTTAGAGGTGATTGATAGGATATTTTGCTTAAAATTTTAAAAAAAAATGAAGAAGAGAGGAATTGAACCATGGACCAAGCTTAGAAAAAAAAAGTAGGCACAACCATTGAGCTTACACTATCTAGTTTTGAGTGGTGTCTCTCTACTTCAAAAAAAAATTGTTAAACACACTAAGTGAAAAATGCCGATTTTGACAGGCATTCTTATAGAGAAGTTTTACTATAGAGCTTCTATAATTTAGAAAGTTTTATTTATTTTATTAACTTAGTATTTTGTTTTATGTTTATTTCTATTTTAGATAGGTTTTATTAAAGAGATCTTAAGAATAAGAAAACTTCTTTAGGATTTTCACTTGAATTATAAAGCTCGTTCTATAAAAGCCTAGGTCAGGGTTTATTTTCTTGAGTTGTTTTGAATTGAATTTGTTTTAGTTTTAGATGAATTAATAAAGCTATTTTCGGTTTATTAAATTAGGGTTTTTTTGAAACCAAAATTTGAGTTTTTTAGTGCCTAATTAATAAGAATTATCACAATCGAAGCTTCCGCCGAATGAATCTTATTAAATTCCCCCATGTAGTGGGTAGTTTATTATTCATCAAATACATGGAGCACATTGTTGATGGTTTAGTTGAGAATGTATGCGCTAATACCATGCACTAAGGGAATGGCACAAGTGTTCCTGTCCAAGCATGGTGGGGCATTCGCCTGTCGACCCCCTTCATGCACTTTTAAATTCCATTTTTGTTGTTGTATGCAGCATTAATGTTGTTCTCTGTAGATGTTATTTATTTTCACTTATAATTTTTAGTGTGATTATGCTAATCTTCTATTTGCAACATATTTAATATCGTTTGTGTGAATGAAATAATCAGTGTATATTCGAAGTACAAACAATTACTTCATTTAGCAATTTGCCACATTTACTTCGACACAATCTCATTTTTGTATGTGTTGTTTGAATTATGGTTCGAATCTTAGTGATCTGACTTACGGTATTTCGTATACGCCATGTAATTTTTAATAATAACAAAATACATTGCAAATTTGAATGTATCTTTGTTTTGCCGTTTTCTCCGTTTTCTCTTTTTAAATTTCATACCCTTTATACGGAAAGCTAAGAAGAACTCTTATAAGAGTTGCATGGTGCAATTCACCAGATTATCGACCAAGAGTATCTACAATGGTAAATGTGCTGAATTGAACCTTGTAACTCTAATTATTAGCATTTATTTTGCGTTAATCTTGTATTAATAACTTTTTTTCCAATAAACAAAACACGTCAAATGTAAGACAATAGAAATTAATGCATCGATAGATACAGATACAACAAAGGTGAAGGATTGATAGATACAAGATAGAGGTAAGGCATATATTTAGGTAATAATGCCGTGGATGCCTAAAGACTAATGGTGTGGCATCGAACGGCTCCCTGATGTTTGTTCAGCGATGGGGTGTGTTGTAGACTCCCCTCTCAGATGAAATATTTGGATCTTCCATCTGTTGTTGCCTATAGAGTCGATATCCTTCCTGCAACATTGATGCCACTTGACCATCTCCAAGTGGTGTTTGCTTGAAGAGGCTGGTCATTCAATGACTCGTATTACTCATAGAGTGCTTTAAATATCATGTGTTATTTGTCTATATTGAGATGATTACGTACTGTAATTGATGTGACGCATCCCTCATAGGATCATCTACCCACCGTACCACCTATGTTTATTTAATGTTTTTTATTTTAGTCTTTAGCTTAAGCTCTGTTGGAGAAGTCCAACCTAGGTTATGAGCAGTTTCCCAGTTTTAGTAGGAGTCTATTTCAATTAGAATTAGGAACCCTAATTCTAAACCCCCCCCCCCTATGTTCTATAAAAGGGGAGGTATAGGTTATTTGTTTGGTAGTTAATACAGTTAAGTTAGTCTTGTTCAGAACAAGAGTTCTAGTTAATAAAATTAGGGTTCCTCAAGAACCTAATTAATTTTGTTAATCTGGTGTTCTTGATTATTGGCTTCCGCGTAATCAGTTTACATCAAAGTGGTACCACAGCTGCGTGAAGTCTAAGTGTAGTTAGTTTCAAGAGCAAAGATGCCTCGTGGAAGAACCGCGACGAAGAAACCTATTTTAGCTCAAGATGTAGCAAACCTAACAGGTAAAGTCGACAAGCTTGTCAATCTTGTCGAGGCTTTGGGTAGAGGAGCCTTTGGGCGTAACTGAAGATATCTCTCTCGAAGGAAGCATCGCCGCGAAGAGCGACGACCTAAACAACCCTTTCGTAAAGTTGGACGTCGAAATCGGGGTTCACGAAAGCGAAGAGATCGATATTCAAAACGACGTTGGAGATACAACAATATTAACTGGCCTTCACACAAGTAGTACTATACCGCAAGGAGATCAGGTCTCGCCGTCGTTAGTTCTAACGGCAACTACCACGACAACAGCCCCGGTCTTACTAAGAAAATCAGATTTCTTAGCTTAGGCCGCAAAGCAGCAGGCCCAAGCTTTTCAAGCACAAGACTCACTTCATAGCCTGGCTCTACCTAGCCCAGACAGCTCGGGTCTATGATCCCAATCTCAGATCCAGGTCCGAGTTACCAATAGCTAGTGAGAGCCCAACCCAGAACTTGTGGGCTCGATGGGTTGGGCTGCAGCACGTTTTGAAGGGCCTGATTTTGCGAATATCGATCCCTCTTGGTGGGTTCCTCTCGACAACACCACGATAGACCGACTCCACGATGACCCACGGTCACCATCACCAAATCTGATCGGCCACGACCCATTAAGCTTGCCGAAGACAGCCATAGTAGAGGGGATACCCCTCCCCAAGGAGAGAAAACTACCAAACCCCGAGTTAACACTGAGGGTATAACCGGACGTCACGACAAGTCGAGGAAATCAAACCGGCTTACCCCTAGTCGTCGACCGACAGAATCTACCATCGGGAGCTGCATCAGTGGAGAACCTTGGTACGTCTTTCCCTATACCAACTGATCCGTACCTCTAATACCCACAATTTGGCCCGGCAAGCAACCACCACCAAAGACGAACCCTAAATTCAGTGTTGAATACCGAAATCCCTATGTTGAGGGATGGGGACTACGTGATGATGATGTGTTCATTGTTCAGTGTTTGATCGAACGGGAGGCGTAAGTCTATGGGTTCTCGTTTTATGCAAGCTAGAGAGAGAGAGCGGCAATTCAGCGGAAGAAACCGGGGCCGTGGTTCTCACCCCCCGGTTGACACCCATTTAAGTGACCGTTATCGACAGCTCCCACTTGGTTCACCACCTCGTCCACCAAGACATTCGTCTGCTACGACTTGGCAAGACGATGAGTACAGTTCCGATTATGAGGAACAACGACCACAACCGCGCCAAAAGGGTAAGGACAATGACATTGAAGTCCTAGCCAGAGCTATCTCAGAACAAACGCATGACGTTCACCTCAAAGTACCAAAGTTCACTGGAAAGTCTGGCACGGACGCCTTTATCGAGTGGTTGGATAAGGTTGAGCGTATATTCAACTACAAGAAATATGGGGATCCAAAACAAGTGATGATCATTAAGTCTTGCCTAACTGGTTTTGCTCTCACTTGGTAGAATAGTGTTCAACAGGCGAGGCGTACATCGGGTTACAGTCCTATTTCGGAATGGTGGAAAATATGGAAAGTTGAAGGAGAGGTTCATCCCTATGAACTATGGCGAGGTTGCATTTGGGAAACTTCAGTCCCTCAAAATGGGTCTCTCTTCCCTTGATGATTACACGGACCAGTATTATCTACTTGAGGCACGAACACGACTCCATGAGACTGAGCAGCAACAGGTTAGTAGGTACAAGTCTGGTTTAACAAAGAAACTCCAAGAAGTTATAGCACTTCAACCAGTTTTTTGTCTTGCTGAAATTGTACAATTGGCTAAACAAGCAAGCGATTTACATGTGCAGTATCGCCCTCTAGTTCAAACGTTGCAATGGCAACCGCAGCTATTCCAACAGTCATAGCACCACGAACTTTTGCTTTAGGTAGCTGTTATAGATGTGGCAAACCGGGGCACCAAAAACGTGATTGCCCTGCATTTGCTAGAAAGGTCAGTCTAGTCGTGGATGGCATGCGTGAGTGTGATAGCAACAGTTCAGCGTGTTCTGCACGAAGAAGATGAAGAAACTGGGATGCATACTACATACGTATGTGAGTCTTCTGGAGCACGGCCCCTTTAATTTTGTGGACGAAATCTTCTCAGATGGAGGGTTTGATGTGACGCATCCCTCATAGGATCGTATATCCACCGTACCACCTATATTTATTTAATGCTTTTAATGCTTTGTATTTTAGTCTTTAGCTTAAGCTCTGTTGGAGAGGTCCAACCTAGGTTATAAGCAATTTCCAAGTTTTAGTAGGAGTATTTCAATTATAATTAGGGTTCATAATTCTAACCCCCCTTGTATTCTATAAAATGGGAGGTCTAGGTTATTTGTTTGGTAGTTAATACAGTTAATTCAGTTAAGTTAGTCTTGTTCAGAACAAGAGTTCTAGTTAATAAAATTAGGGTTCCTCAAGAACCTAATTAATTTTGTTAATCTGGTGTTCTTCTTGATTATTGGCTTCCGCGTAATCAATAATATTATCCAGGAGTTGTGATTTTCACTTTCTTTAATTTTATTTGTTTCTTCGTTTCTAAAGGGCATTTTTTACTATCTTCTGAAATGTTAACGCTTTCCGCTTGGGCCATGTTTAATGATTGTTTTGTGTCCTAATCACGTCATTTTATAAATTTTATACTGTAGATGAGGGTTGCAATGTATAATTAAGATGTCATCAATGTCGAGTGTCGCCCACTGGTTGGTTGGTATGCCCATGTTGTGAGGTCTCCATGTCCCGCATTGGCGACGCTGAAAGTGAAGCACCCAGATTAAGCAGCCAAATGCGGGATCGGGAGCCATTGTCCTTTCCAGACGCCTATCGTTGCGCCTTCTGGTCTGTTGAGTGAGAACTTATTCCTCGTCGAGCACCTCCACACTTATTACTAAAGTATCAGTTGCCATGTCAATGAGTCTGGTGTTACCACAGTCAAAGAACACATTTTGGAGAATCTGTGATGGCTCAAATTTCAAGTGTTGTATCTGCCCGGTGCAATCAACCTCTTAGTGCAGCTATTACCCATCTTATAACTTATTATGTGTTGGCTGCTAGTGAGGCGTTGACTCATTGTTAAGTATTAAGTCACCTCAAGACTTTATAGTTGAAGTGCACATCCTTCAACCATTTTGTCCCACTTTATTTGAAGATGTTTGAGCAGCACAGGTGTTTACAGCAAGGCTCCCCATGGAACTTGTCCCCCTTTGTGGCTGAGATCTATATGTTAACGACAACATTTTGCTAGTGTACTAGATGTATCACTTTATGTGAAGACTGCGGAGGCAGTGCAGTCAGTTGGGAAATAATGGGACGTTTGTTTGGAATTGATAGAGGCCCGTAAAATGTAGTTTCACTGGTCACCGCTTCCACTTTAATCATTTTTAGAAGGCCAGAGTGGCATGTATATGCAGAGCAGTGGGCAACTTCCAATGTTGTATACTTCTCAAGCTCTACTGACGGGTGTCGAAGGCTCCAACAGTTAGACCACAAACGAGTTAAAACCAATGCCACTAGTTTTGCAGGAAGCTGAATTAGCTACATCAGAAAGTAGTCAAGTCAAAATGGGTCACGCCCATATATTTTTTGTATAAACTTTAAGAACAGTATAATTGGTATAACTTTTTGTTATAAATGAAGAAAGTGCATTATTCTCGTTTCTTTGCCCTTCTCTTTTTTTCCTAGACAGCCATCGTGAGACTTCCGACTGCAGCTACGACATATTGCTTTGGTATGCACGATTTTGTAACCCAACCATTCCCAGTAGGAACGGGTGTGAGAACGGGTGTATTGACACAATTTCACCTGTGCGATGCACTGATGTGTGACGCCTACTTCGCTGCTTTTCCTCGTAATGTTTTTCATGCTTCTCAGAATCGTGGGTTCAACTTTCTCTCTGGGTTCTGCAGAGTCTGGGATTTACAAGAGATGCAGTGAGTTGGGAAGATGAACTGAAGTTTGTAATGAATGCTGCAACTGATAAGAGGATTAAAAAATTGCTCAAGACTGCTTTCAACACTACAATCTATTCCATCTGGGAGAAGAGAAATCAGAAGCAAACTGTGAGTTCTAAATAAATAGTTCCGGCTAAAATTATGCTTATTGTTCATCAAAAAGCTCAAGTCTCTTCTTTCAAGTTTTGGCACAGTCTGAAGAACACAGATATTCTCCAGAATTGGGGTCTGAATCCTTTGATCAAGCAGCCAAAAATCCAGTTAACAAACAGTGTTGTTCACAGACTGATAGAGAGAAATTATTTTGAACATTGCTTGCAATCATCTTTGTTAAAACTACGTGCACGGAAGCTAAATCAATCTCGATTAAAACTAAGATCTTTCAATTGCATATAAAAAAAAGATCAGAGACCTAGGTTTTTAGATTTACCCCAAATTTTACATCTCTCTCTAAGGCTAAGCCTTTTCTCCCTCACTCAAACCAACACAAGAAATAAACTAACATTAGGCCCTCATATTTATAAGAGAAGAGACTTACCACAAATAGAAACCCTAGCTAGACTGTAATTAGGAGACTTCTCCTAATTATAATACAAATCAAATAATCTAATTTAGAAATAAGTAGAATAGAGAGAGTAGTCATGCAAGGTGGAGAGACAACCGCCTACGTGGGTATTCTGACAACCATGTGACTTATCAACTCTTCCGGTCTTTGAAAAATTCGTCCAAGAATTTTGATGACAAAAGAAACAATTTTGAACATTGGATAACTACAAATCCTCCCATGGTACTTGCCGTACCTGCTTTGTTTGCCTGCAAATAGAGAAACTATTGTTTTGCCAAAATACCGTGCATGACTTCATTTTGAATCCCCAAAAACTTATTAAAATCTTGACTTGAATAATCTGCAAACCCTTGCAAAAACGGATCACTAAACCCTGAGTTAAGTACACCTCTTCTGGAGACTCATCATAGTTGGGAGTTTATCCCAATCAAATAATGGAGAGGAATTGCAAAATTTAGCCCTTGTTGGGTTACCTATACTTTGTGAAACCCGCGGTAACCGTAGCTTTTCTACGGCGTCATCCAGCTTTTTAGAGACTAAAAAACACTCCCCAATAGTTTGAAAGTCTGATTTGACAACTCCGTTGATCGAAGTTTCGTCAAAAACCTCTTCGATTTGAGAATCGACAATCTTGTCGATTTTAACGAAAAACTTGTTAATCTTGGTGAAACCCGTAACTTCGCAATCGCTAATAATTTCTTCCTCAATCCCATAATTTTGTTCCTCGCTGCCGAACAAATCGGCAAAACCCCACTCCTCAATTTGTTGAACTCGGGGTATTGGTTTTGAGGTGGTGTTGGTTTTCTTCGGTTGAACTTCATGATGATCAGAATCGTCAATCGGGTTAACTTCTCGCATCAAGGTCACGACCTTGTCGTAGGACTTCGATCGAGAACTTTTCAACACGTTTCCGTCTTCCCCACTTACAACACCAATCTCACGGTGACCCTCCCTCTCCGCCGACTCCCTGTAGTGGTTCATCTTCAAGCCTACTCCACTAAATCTCATCAAATCATCTGTCACAACACCCGCCTCAATCTTCTTCTCTCCTACTTCTACTTCATCTTCAATGGCGTCGGCAAATCTTTCGTCACCAACAAAACTTGCGAGGGCACGCAATTTGGCAAGTATTGCCTCAAGTTGTTTAAACATCATCTTGTTCGATGTCGTAAGCTCCATGTTAGACTCCATAAGCAACTTGGTAGACTCTTCTACCGTTTTCAATTGCTTGCTTTGCACTTTTTTTGTGCTTTCATCCCCATTGTTTTGCCACAAAAGAAAAAATTCCCGCAAAATCACTGTAGCATATGCCAAAATCACTGTAGCAGTCCGTGTAAAAAAATACCGCAGAATCTTGCTAGTTCTAGTACCAAGTTGTTAAAAACTACGTGCGCGGAAGCTCAATTAATCTCGATTAAAATTAAGATCTCCCAATTGCATATAAAAAAAAGGTCAGAGACCTAGGATTTTTATATTTACCCCAAACTTTACATCTCTTTCTCTAAGGCTAAGTCTTTTCTCTCTCACTCAAACCAACATAAGAATAAACTAACCTTAGTCTCTCTTTTATAGGAGAAGAGACCTAGCACAAATAGAAACCCTAGCTAGGCTGTAATTAGGATACCTTTCCTAATTATAATTCAAATCAAATAAACTAATTTAGAAATAACTAAAATAGAGAGTGTTAAACACTACGATTGCGAAAGCGAATAAGCGATAAGCGATAAACGATAAACGATAAACGATCTCTTCTTATTAAATAAAACTATTACTACAAGCTCACTTTTGGTTATCTCTAGTTCTCTCTAGGGTTCTTTCCCTTCTCTCTAAAACTCAACACCAACCTTCTCCTACCCTAGGATCTCTCATATATATGAGATCTCCAACTTTCTCTCTACACTCCTCACTAAAAAGGAAACTACTTTAGAGGATTCTCCAGGACAAAATAACATAATATCAAATAAAGAAAATAAAGAAACAACTTAGAGATCGGTCACGGAAACGTAGATTATGGCTGATGGCGTATTGTGAAGAGACAGATATGTGGCCCTATCAGAGAGAATATTCATGCAAGGTGGAGAGACAATCGCCTACGTGGGTATTGTGACGACGACATGACTTATTACTCTTCTTCATTCTTCTAGAGGCATTTTAAGATTACTTAATGGTATTCCTAGGCAAAGGGCAGATGGAGACACTTCTTTGCTCCTTGATACTGCTGTTGAGGGGCTAAAGATAGCTTTCAGTTTGGGGTGGAAAGATTTGGAGATCAATGCAGAAACCCAGACCATTATGAATTATTTAAAAACTAACTGGGTTTCTTTACAGGGAGATTGATAAATGGAAGAAAAAAGTGGATCTACTATCTTTCAACTCTAGAAACAAACACACAAATGAAGCTGCTAGATATATTGTGCCTTATTGAACAGATTTTTCTTTCTTCTTTCCTGATGCCTTTCCTTTGGAGCTGGTTAGAATTTATACAGTAGACTCCTTAGAAAGATACATTTGTTTGTAATTTTTTCTGTGGTTAATGAGATTCCTGGTGGGGGTCTAGCCAAGGAGTAGCTATGGAGAAAAAAGCGATTAAGAGATCAAAAAGACATTGTTATGCGGAGAGGCGTAGCAGGCGGAAAAAGAGCGCAATCCTGCCCCAGCCTTTGAGTGCTCCTTATATAGGTTCCTTGAGTAGCGAATGCCGCGGCTTCCCCTAAATGGCATTTGCTTTGAAACATAATACATATGGGAAGCGAAGATCGTGTAGCTTGTGCGAGCCGAGTTGTTGCACGAAATCATTGGTCAGCCTGTAATTTGACTACGTGGAGGTCTGGTGGTAGTCGATACGACATTTTCGTTGTCTCCTTATGTGTTGTGTTGGTATATCTGATATGATGTCCGAGACCCTACTTAGATATTCAACATATGGCAAAACACATTACGGGAGAAAATCTAATTTAGTTGAATTTTAAAACCGACAAAATTGTAAAGCAAGTAAAAAAATCTGCACATAAAAGGGAAAGAGATATGGTAAGCAAAACACATTACGGAAGAAAATCTAATTTAGTTGAATTTTAAAACCGGCAAAATTGTAGAGCAAGCAAAAAAATCTGCACATAAAAGGGAAAGAGATATGGTAAAGAATGAATGAGACAGAATGATATGTTTGGTAATCATGCATAATATGGAAAGAAAAAAACTTGAGCTATTACTTGGACCTTAAAACACACAAGTTTTAGTTATTCTGGGAAGAATACAGATCTCTCATACTAAACATGACCTATAATGTAGATTACGATAGCCCAGACTTTCCTCTTACCTCATTGATTAGACTTATGCTTGACATACCAGCATTTTGTTGAAGGGACAACTCGAAAACATATGTGGCCAAAAACGGGAAGAAAGAGTCACAAACAAATTTTGATTGATTTTTAAAAATCTAGATATCGGGCAAGATCTTAGAGACAAACAGAGAACTGGGAATGAAGGAAGTTGATTGCTGTTACTAAGGACCATAACCTATTTGGAGGCAAAGCGAACAACGAAAAAACCTTTGGAGTAGTCTAACTTATAGCTATCCGGGCCTCATTATAATCTCAATGTGTAGCAAACACAAATTTACAAAATTATCTAGGAAAAGAGCAGCAGTAACCAACACATAAGCCATTAAACGGTATCAAAGATATACCTTCTCTTTGGCCCAACCGAAGGCGAAGTTGTATATCTCGCGGAACTTTTCTGTGCGAGCATTGAAGGTAAAAACATAAAGTTAGCAAATAAAATGTGGAAATTCTGCCGGTAAGTTGTAAGTGTTAACTCAATCAATGGGGATATGCTGGTCCAAATATATTTGACAAAGCTCCAATATATCCAGCTTTCTGCCTAGTAATAAGATATATTGGTTGGTTAAATTTGTTTTGGAAAGATGAGAGCATGCCATATATGAAGTGAGGGACATGTCTGTTTATAACTAAATATGCGAGATACATCACATAATATCAAATTACAACACAATACTCGCACCTTCCTATAATGTTTTAAATATGCAAATAGTCCAATTTTTATCATGATATATTGATCAATATATCTAGATATTCTATCGCATATGATGTAACCCTTCAGGTAAAAACAGATAGTGTGGATATATTGGTTTTCAACGACCACAATATATCACTGAAAAAGATACCTAGAAAAAATGGGTTTAGAGTAATTTCAAGATATAAGTTATGCTCAAATACATCTAAAATGGCAAATTGTGACAATGAAACTAATCTCGACATGACGTTCAAAAAAAATTAACCAAGTAGAGCAATTCTGCTTCTGAAAGTTAAGATGAGCTTACGTTCATCTTTCAGTTCAGAGCGCATATAGTGTATCCTCTCGCGGAATTTCTCAAGTGAATCAATTCTGCATGGAAGACATGGAGTTGTCAGGAGGAGGAGCTAATAACAAAACAATTTACAATTGGAGGTAAAGACTGATATGACAACAACCAATAGAAGCAATTTCAATTGATATTTACCCAAGTGTTTGTAATCCGCCAATAAACTCCTGCTTGGAGAATTCACACATTGTAGCAGCCTTCATATGCCAGGACACAACCAACTGTGGTAAGAGAAAAATAGTGATGCAATTAAGAACATTCATCAATACCACAACCGTTGAAGTGAAGTCATCTTTATATCATTAATTTAAGGAATTTTTTTCTTTGACCCCATTCTAATCGAAATTAATATTGTTTCACTGAAGTTTTAACTTTTTACTTTTCACCAACACCCCACCACATCTATCTGGCGTAGCCAGTGAAAAAACTGTTGTATACGTCCAATTTCAATGATGAACCATATAATAGGGGCTAAAATTTTAACAACATAATGTAACTATCACTTCAAAAACAGTTCATGAATTTTAGTAAGAGAAGTTATAAATGGGGTTCTAAGAATATGAACATACCGTAACTATATCTTGAGGGTCCACCTGCAAAAGTTAAATGATGGCTACTGTTAGAACAATGCAAAAGCACTGGAATATACCATCTAAATAAGGCCCAATATTTATGTTGGCTTACATACAGTGATAAAATTGTGAGCCACAAATTTGTTTGAAAAAGGGTGTCTGCAAGCGTTTAGCCTATAAGCCTAAAATGTGTTTGACATGGCAAACTCCTAAAAATGAAAGGTGTCGTCATTACTATATTTATTATTGCAGTTTGCCAAAAGCATTGTACAGTATCTAGCAGGAAACTGTCAAAATATTGGTTAACCAACAGTAGAGACATACCTGGAGATCGTTGCAGAGGAGACTGACGCCATCAGCCATAATCATATCAGCATGAGGATCTAAACAAATTAACAAATTTATTAAAATATGGTTTTGATGTAAAAAAGAACTGCACATATATGAATAGCATGAGAAGAAAAAAATACTATATCAGTGTCTATTTATGAGACCACATACAGCATGTTACATCCCTTTCCAAAAGAAATGCACCAAAGAGACATCTCGTCATCCAAATCCAATAGAAAGAAACAGCAGTATGGCATTTACAAAATGGTAACTGTTACCCAAAATACTAATAAAGTAAAGACAAGATTTTTTTGAAACATAGCTTAATGCCAAAACAGAGTAGAAAATTGCCTTTGTATCTATTGTAAAGGTCTTCCAGATGTCTAGAGTTAGTGACTGATCTAGGTTGTGGCTGGCTGTAGAATACATCAAAAGCACCTTCAAGATTCCAATCACTGGCTTTCAAAGTCTGAATAGCATTTTTTTCGCTGCATAAAGAGAAGATAACACTATATGGTGATCATGTATTCTTAATTGCAAAGCAGGGAATTTCATATAAGAAAACTAGGTTATATCGGTGGATGATAAAATGATAAAATCTATGGATAAGAAAAAATAGCTGACACAATATTGAAGATCGTTATACAAAAGCCAACCCTTAACGTTTCTTGAAATCAAATTGCTCAAAATAGAAAAGCACGATGCATTTTTAACTGAAACTGCGAAGGCAAATCATCCTCGTTAAGAATAACACTTAACTGCAAGGTGCAAGCTTAATCTTAAAAAAGCCTAGAATGATAAGAGACAAAAAACAAATAAGCCATGGCAACAATGTCGGACATTCCTCAGGATATCACCATTAAATTCCTTTTGAGGCCATAGGGGGATGTTTCTGTTAAATGCAACACTTCGTGTCTTCAAAATTTTATTCCAATGCACAGATACCATGTATAACCACCTCATAGTAGTCATGTCACTAGTCTCAATAAGACAAGTTCATACTTAGTTTTGAATTTGTAGCATCATATAACCTGCTTATAATGACTAAAAATATAGTTGGAGGTTATTTCATAAGTCATCGAGACACACACCCCTCCCTGACACCTATATCTTTCTTTACAATCACAAATTCTTTTTTTTTGCTTTTTAGTCCACTCTTCTCTGTGTAGGAATTATATGAGGTTACAAAACTTCTAGTTTCCTAATTCAAAGAGAGCTCTATATCTACTGAGCCAAAAACAATCAAAGTAACAGTCTATACCGTGAAGACGGGCAGCATAATTTTGTTTTGAACCGAACTCCCTTTAGCATGGTTTGTATCAGCTTGGGACCGACAATTTCAAACTGGGGGTATTCCAAGATACACCAAATATTTAGTTCAACTGTGAAATAGAGAATATACATCGCACAATTGAACTTTATAGTGTCCCCCCCCCCCCCCCCCGGCCCCACGCGCGCGCGAAGCGGAAGACGTGAAATATCTTAAATCCACTAGGAAGAAGAACTATTGCTCTTGTAAAAGATAATTAAAATTCTGAAACAAAAGACTTGATTTCTATATCGAATAATAAAATGATTACAATATTAAAAAAAACACGAATTGGCTAGCTTAAATCAGAGATAAGAGCTTATGAAATACGCTAAAAAGTTCATAATCAAACCCTAGCCACCATTAATGTTGAGAGAGAGTTTGAAGATGGATTTTGCTTCTAATAACTGGTTTGAGTTGGAGAGGAGTGTTCTAACTAGGCTTTGGGCCCTAAATATGCGGGGGTTGTTCAAAACAAAGCTCGAGAAGTGGATTTCGAAAAACTCCCTCTGTCGGAGATGAGAGGTGATGTTCGGTTGATTAAGCCTCCAAAACCGTTGTATGTTGTGGGTACAGAAAGGCTCAAACTAGCTGGATTGGCTGTCTCGACTTGCAGAAATTTCGACTGCTCAGTGTTTATGGTCTCAGATTTGCAGAAACTGAGAGATAAAATCCATTTGTTTTCCTTGGGCAAAGTGCATTTTCAATTCAACTTGATACAGAGAAGTACGGGATTAAGGTTTGGGGCGGAGGGCCTTAGATCTTAGAGGAACAATGGCTCAGGTTGTCCAACTGGATCCCCAATTTCAAACCCAAGTCTCAAAAAACTCATGTGCCCTAGTTTTGGTGAAGTTCCCAGGGCTTGGGATAGAATATTGGAAAGAGAGGGCATTACTTACAATTGCAAGGGCCCGGGTAATCTTGTTCATATGGTAAAGGCAACTCTTAGAAGGACTCAGGATTGTATGCTACTGTTCCGGTTGAGGTTGATAGCCAAACCAATCCCTAAAAGAGACTCAATTAAAGGTGAAGATTTTGACTTTTATCAAGATATTCTTATTTGAAAAACACCCAAATTTTGAAATAAATGTAAAATAGTTGGGCATTTAATCCTGAATGTAGATATATAAAGCAGGATCCAGTAGAGAAAAAAAGTGGATAATACTGTGAAAGGCATGAATGAGGAGAACAAAGAGAAACCTGAAGAAGTTAAAAAGAGAAGGAAAAGGAAATGGGATAAAAAAAAAAAATTAATGTTGTGAAAGGCGTAAATGGGGACAAGATTGTGTTACCTCCTGTCAGTATTGAGGACATCTCAATGATTCTTAAGAAATCTAAACCAATTGGTAAAGGTGAAGAAAAAGAAACAGGTTATTTATTGAACTGACTATCGGGGAAGGAACATAAGAACAAAGTCTACTTTAAGAAGACTATAAGTAAATATAATCCTGTGATCTTGGGCTTAGTTGAGCCTAAATTTACGCCAAGTTTGCAGAATGTTAGTAAGCTAAGGCTGACTTCTATGGAGAAAAACTTTATTAGTAATGATAGAAATGGTAAGGATAATATTTAGATCAATTGGAGTTGTGGGGTTACTAGGCCTATTGTTGTGTCTTGGAATGGTAAGCATATTACAGTTGGGTTTGAAGGCTCACTTTTAACTATAGTTCATGCTCACTGCAGTGTTCACTTTAAAGGAGAGTTCTGGACTGATCTGGAGATGTTTGCAAAACTGGATTCTCCTTGGCTCATTATTGGTGACTTCAATGCAATGTTGAATGTGAGGGAAAAGAAAAAGGGTAGGGACCCCGACTTCTGTCTATGTAACAATTTCAAAACTTTGTTGATAAAGCAAATATTATTGAGAGTGATAGGAAATACTTTAACTTCACATGGTACAATGGGTAAAGAGGATTGAATAATTTTTTTGCTTGTTGGATAGAGCATTTTCTAATGTTGAGTGGATTCTTTCAATTCGGTCAGGTTGATTGATATTGATGTGGTAGGAAAAAGTCCTCTCCTCGCAGACCCTTCTACGGAGTTTCTAAACTAGCTTCTCGGAAGACGAATGATTCAACAGCGGATGTGCACCAATAATGTGGCTCCTACGGGTCTAGTTGACGTCGGCCGCCTACTTTTCGTCTATGTGCCAACGCATGGGAAAGTTATTGCTTGAAAGTTTGGTTCAAATTGTACACAAATACAATAATTGGAGGTACATTGCTCTCCAAAGAACCAATTTTGTTCACTTTCCTCTCTTGGGCAGGGTGTGCAGTTACCTAGGCCATCAAACATGCCATTCAGGTTCTAAAAGATGTGGCTGTTTTGTGAAGACTTAATGAGAATATTGAAAGAGAGGTTTCACTGGATGGGGCTCATTTACAGAGATTAAGTAAGAAGATAAGAAGAACACATGGCGCACAGTTGAGAAGAGCTTTACCTCCGTGTTTGAGTTTACGAATGTTTGTCAAATTTATGGCAAAAGGAGTCACGTCGCCATTAATTACTATAATTGATTTAACCATGCTTATTTTGCATCTGCAAATCTACCTGAAGCCCTTACTTCTCTTGCCATTACCGAACCTAGCGACCAAGAGTGGTAATCAGACATGAGCCACTGCTCATATGACTTCTAACTCAGGTAATTTTTGCTCAATGTTTCCTCTTGTAAATCTGAAAAAGTTATCGTTCGAAATGGTAATTGTCTCAAAATCACTCATGTTGGTATTGTCCTTTGCTTTAATTTTGGTACTCTTGTCTTACAAGATATTTTTCTTGACCATGGCTTAAAGAAAACTTTACTTTCTGTTAGTAAATTCTCTTTTGATTCTAATTTCTAACTATGATTTTCCGTTTTTTTCTCATTGCTTTATCGTGAAGCACAAGGAAACGGGGAAGATAATGGCGAAATGTCATAGGCAGGACGGTTTATGTGTACCACAAGGTTCCTATCAAGTAAATGTTTTCGTAGTCAACATATCTTCTTCATCTACTTGGCACAATTGCTAAGGTCAAGCCTCTTGAGCATTTTATCTAGTTTAGCATGTCAAGGTGCAATGTTAAGAGTTTCTTGTATTAATCTTGTTTGTTTTGGCTATCAAATGGGTAAATCGCACCGATTACCTTTTTTAAATAATGAAAGAAGATACATTTGTCCTTTAGAAAAAAATTATTGGGACTTGTAGGGTCCTCCAATTACTTCTTCGTGTGGTTTCAAATATTGTGCTATATTTGTGGATGAATATAATCGTTTTATATGGTTCTATCCAATGAAACTTAGATCCGATTTCTTTACTAAATTCCTTGACTTCCAACATTCAAAACTAATAATAACTCTAATGTGATGGAGGAACATTGTATTTCTTTCTCACGTGTCTAAATATAGCATTCTTAAACAAGAGTCGTGTCCAAACACTCAAGCTCAAAATGGTCGAGCAAAAAAAAAAACATCGCCACATTGTTGAAACGGGTCTAACATTATTGTTTCGAAGTCAAGTTCCGATGCCTTCTGTACAGCTCCATACTTATGCTTCATGGTAAAATGCCCAATTAGTCTTCTTTCCGAACATTTGGTTTCTTATGATTTCCTTATCTCAAACCCTATGAGAAACATAAACTTTAGCCGAAAAGTTTACCTTGTGTTTGGCTATAAGTGCCTTCAACTCATAGAAATTATATTTCTAGACATGTAATATTTCATGAGAGTGTGTTTCCCTTTCGTGACAATTCTACAACTCTTACTAATACCTCTAATTTTTCAACATTGTCTATCTCCGAGTCATTTAGATCATTTGTTTACGTCACCGACTTACCTTTAACAAATTACGTCGAAGATCCTACACTACCTAAGTCATCTCAACAACTGTCTCCCATTTCTTCATCTCCTCCACAAAAGGCTATTTCTCTACAAGTTGCTCCTGCATCTAATCCAAGCAAGAAAATGTCATCATCCCCTCCCAGTAATAAGCATCCGATGATCAGTCCCTCGAAAACCATATAAATATATGTCATTATCTCCAACCTATGCCTGCACCAAAATCTCCCTTTCCCGGTCTTTATTCATGGTTTTCAACAAAGTAAAAGATTCCACAAGTTACAAAATGGCCTTTAAGCATCCAGAATAGTGTCATGCCATGGACGAAGAAATCGTTGCCCTAAAAACCAAAGTTACTTGGGTTTTGGTTCCTAGAAATCCTAATATGAATGTTGTTGGATCCAAATAGGTTTATAAAACTAAACTCAAAACAAATGGTAGAGTTGAAAGGCTTAAAGCACGTCTTGTGGCTAAGGGGTACACTCAAATCCATGGTCTAGATTATGAAGAAACCTTCAGCTGTGTTGTAAAACATGCAACAATTCGTCATGTTCTTTATCTGGCAAGGAAATCCAATATTTCCTTGCCTCTATTAGGATTAGGATTAGGATTAGGACACATGTTCTAAGAAAATCCAAGGCATTAGGATTAGGACACATGTTCCTCCTATTTCTCACATGTTTTTTTGTCAATGATTCATTCATCTTTACAGTGGCTAATCTTGAGGAAGCAGGGGAAATAAAACATATTTTGGGACTCTATAATCAAATTTCAGGTCAAGGTCATGGATTAAGGTCTTGACCTGATTGAAATCTGATTATAGAGTCCCAAAATATGTTTTATTTCCCATGCTTCCTCAAGATTAGCCCTAGTAAAATTTGAGATCTTCTATAGTTCTAACAATCATCCTAAATTAAGGTCTATTATTATAATGGTTATTGGAATTCAAAGATTTAATATTAATTCTAAGTACTTTGGCACTCCTATCAAGCTACCTAATTTACGAATTAGGGATTATAATCACATTCTTGATTCTATGAAACAAAGAATACAAGGATGGAATGGGAAGTGTTTAAGCCAGGCTGAAAGAACTACTTTAATTAAATATGTTCTTAATATTATCCTCATACATATATCAAATGTCCTTTTGTCCACTTCCTCGACACATTCTTAAAAAGTGGTCTAAATTTGTCAACCAAAAGGTCAAGGGGGTCTTAGTACTAGGCATGCTTTTCAACAAAATATAGTTATGTTTTCCAAATATTGTTGGAAAATTCTAGGTGAACCCCGATCATTTATCTCTACTATTTTCAAGCTCAAACATTTTATCTCCACTCCTTTCCTTCATTGAAAGAAGAAAGCAAATGATTGTAGACTTTGGAAGGATATTTTACTGCTTGAAAACACATTAAGTGTTTTATAGGTTGGGAAGTGGGTGATAGTAGAAGTATTCATATTTGGGAGGATAAATGGATCCCTTCACATTCCCATTTTCAATTGATGGGCCTATAGATATAGTGGGATATAGATATGTGGCTCCCAGAATCAAATGGCAAATTTAGAGTGAAGTCTGCATATAAAAGACTTATTATGGCAATGAAACACATCATTCCTCCTCCCCTGCCTTGTCTTCCTAAATTTTGGTGGAATGTTGTTTGGAAATTAAAAGTCCCTTACAGGATACAATTTTTAGAATGGAAATGCCTTTCAAATTTGTAGCCAACAAAGTTTAGACTATTTCAAAATCGTATTTTAAATGATGCCCTTGCTCTATTTTTCATGGGGGTAATGATTGTATTGCTCATGCCATTTTTAGTTGTGAATGGGCTTCACGAATTTGGTTTGCATCTCCCTTCCATTTTAAATGTTCGGATCCACACTTTTCCCCCAGTTCAAGTATACAAAATAAAATCCAGTATCCATACTAAACATGAGATGATCCACAACTAGGCCAGTTTTCAGATCGGATCGGAAATGGGGGCGATCGGAATTTTTCCAATTTTGTTTTTTTGAACTGTAAAATTTGTTCCGATTCGATTTCTTTCGAAAATGTAAAAATGAACCTGAATCCGAAAAATTCAAAATTCCGAGAGATTCGAATTAAATCGGATAGGAGGGTATTCGAATTAAACCCATGCTCCGTATGAGCATGGGTTTTGTTTTACCCAAAATATTCGGGTACTTGCAGGTGCACAAAGTGACACGACAAACTCTGTTGTAGAAGCACGAAAACGATCCCTCCAGTGGTAGCTCAACATCTTTGCAGAAAAGACATTTTTATGCTGACCGATTGTAAACACCTTGCTGACTTTTTGGAAGATTAATTTAGGGGATTGAACGCGGTGATGTTAATAGGTTGTTTAATCTTTCTGGGTTGTGTAAAACCTTTAATAGTATATCTTTTGGCTATGTGTCTAGGACTTAGGGCTGCAACTTTTGTCCGAACTTCCAATTTTTTCCAAAATCCGATCCGATTTTTCCGATTATGGAACCCAATTTTACAGTTCCGATTTCCGAAAATCCGATTTCCAATTTTTTCCGAAAAAATTCGGATCGGAATCGGATAGGCTTTTGTAATTCCGAAATTCCGATTTTTCCGAAAATAACCGATCCGATTTTTCCGAAAATACCGATCCGATTTTTCCGAATACTATTATTCCGATTTTTCCGAAAATAACATATTCCGAATAAATCCGAATCCAAAATATCAAAATAATTTATTCCGAAAATTACTATGAAAATTCGAAATTTATTCGGATTTTTCGGAATATCCGAAATTTATTCCGAAAATTCCGAATTTGTTCCGAATTCCGAAAATTCCGAAAAATTTTGGATTCGGATTTATTTTGGCAGTTCCGAAAAAAATCGGATCGGATCGGAACAGGTTTTCTAGTTCCGAAAAAAATCGGAAAAATTCCGAACACCTCTATTTCCGATCCGATCCGAAAACAGGCCTACTAGGACTGTTAATATGTTGGCACATGAAATAGCAGCTCTAGACCGATATGACATGTGTTGTATGATCAGGATTCCATGCCCTTTTAGATCATTGATCGTGCTAAAACTTTTGTACTTCGATGCTTGTGGAATTATATTTTGTTTGTTTAAAATATACAGGGGTACAAAGATCTGGATCATCCACACGATGTTTGCAAACTTAAAAAAGGCCATACACACGGAATTAAACAGGCACCAGAGCATGATACGAGAGATTTAATCAATATCTTCATCAACTTGGATTCAAATCCAGTCATGCTGATTCCTCCATGTTCATACTACATCATGGTTCTCATATCATCATTTCATTATTGTAAGTTGATGATATTATTGGTGTATCACGGTTCTTACAACTGCGCACGTATACTTAGAGAGAGGAGAGAGGGCTTCTCTCTCTAGGACGACCAAGTCAACGCCGCTCTCTACACGTCATCATTTTAATTTAATTTATATGATGTAAAGGGTCGACTGCTAGAGAGTATCCTTATGTCAGTAACCCTAATGCTAGCACTATTAGGTTTAGGCCTTTTAACTTCTATAAAAGTCGCCCTAAGTTAGTCTTTGTTTTCTGGTTGTTATTGGGTTATCAAGTTATTTTGAGAGTTTAGGGTTATTTGAGCTATTCGGGTTTTGATTACATAATAAGAGATAGTTTAGAGTCTGAATTCAATGGTGTTTACAATATTGTTATTTGCATTAATTATACTAATAGGAAGTTCACAATCACTTGTTTTCAACCTTATCACCAGATTAAGTGCAAAATTCTCTATGAAGGATCTTGGTTACATCCACTATTTCTTGGGAATAGAAGTAATTTATAATAAGGATGGCCTTCTTCTCACTCAATCAAAATATGCTTCAGATTTGTTGGAGCGCACCATGGTGCAGAATTGTAAGTCGACTTCTATCCTAATGTCTCCTCGTCAACAAATGGATACAATTGGTTTATATTTGGTGATCCACTTCTTTATCGAAGGACTGTTGGTGTCTTGCATTACCCGAAACTAACCCAGGCCTTACTCCGCGAATCTTGTTTCTCAATTCATACAAAATCCAACTGAAGCACATTTTCTAGCTCTTAAAAGAATACTTTGTTATGTAAAGGGTAATGCACACTTTGGTCTTCAATTTTATCGTCAAAGTTCATTCTCCTTAATGGTTTATTCCGACTTTGATTGGGCCGGTTGTCCTACCACTAGACGGTCTACTACCGACTTTGCAAAATTTCTAGGAAGCAAACTCATCTCATGGTCTGCCAAGAAACAACATACGACTGCAAGGTCAAAGCTTGGAAGCCAAATATCGTGTTCTTGCCTCAAAAATTGCTGAGCTATTATGGGTAACCTATTTGTTCAGAGAATTTCATCCCTTTCTCTCAAAGCCACCCGTTGTTATGTGCGACAATCAAAGCACTGTTCACATTACTCATAATCCAACTCTTCACCAACGATCAAAGCATATTGAATTAGATCTTCACTTTGTTCGAGATAGTGTATGTACTCATCGTCTCCGAGTAGTTTTTACTCTAAGTCAGTAACAACTTGCAGATATCCTTGCAAAGAGTTTTCCTAAGATACCATTTCTTATGTATCGGAGAAAGTTGAACATTATCCTATGCTCAACTTGAGAGAGAATTAATGCACAAAATAAGTATTACACAGACTAGACGGCACAACACCACTTGGATAGTTATTGTAACTTCTAGTTGTAGTGATATAACTGGTTGGCACTTGTATCCCTTAAGGATTAACACGGCAGAATAACTATAGCTCCCTTGGTGGTAATAACTACTTGTAACATCTATAAATAAGCATGCAAGATGTAATGAAAAGTAATGTAAAATTCAAATCTTTCTACCAACTATCATTTTTTTCCCTTCATCTGAAGCTTTTGTTCAGTAAGGAAGTGGCGATTTCCACCTTTAGCGGTGGCAATTTGACTAGAACGCAATTCAAGGAAGTCTAAAAGGAAGAAGGCGACTGAGAGATTGTCATTGTTTCTATTAAGCCTTCATGATATTGGTCGCATGTGTCCTAAGAATATTATTTTCATGTAATGTACTTTTTAATATTTAGTATTATTTATTTTTTTCTTGATGGCCGAGTGGCGACCCTTATTGTTTCTCTTGTAGTCCTTGTTCCATGTTGGAAAGGTGTGGCTCTTGTTTTCTTTTGCTTTCTTGTTGGCCCGCTTCACCACCCCTCCCCTCTTTTGGTAAATAAAAGCTTATATTTATCCAATAAAATTAAAAATAATAATAATAATAATTGAATACTCACCTAAAAACATAAAGAAAATTAAAAAGAAGAAAGATATTGTGGTCAGTGTGGTGACAATAAACAAGGAAAAAATGCCTACCTTGTTCCAGTTATCGAGATAAACTGCTGAGCTTTTTCTCGTTGCGACTTGCCCAACTTATGCTGTCAACAAAAGAAATAGTTCAACTTATTTTTTATAATGAGCTAGATAACACTAACACTACCTAAATATGTTTACGCACTTGCAATAATTTCACCGTACAAATACTCATTGACAAAAACTAACCAAACTTAGAACTAAATCAATTTTGAACATCAATAACAAAAGAACTAAAATTACTTCAAAATAAGGTAGTGTGTTTGTTTGTGTTATGACTTTTTTATGACAATTGTAGTATAACATATTTGTTCTGCATAATGGACGATATGGTTTCTTACTTTACAAACAATCTAGTTTTAGCTTATCTATGCCTTAACTTGTTTACTTAAATTCTTATTTTCAGTGGGTCTATGGGTAAGCAATATATCTACTCTTCTACACAAGGAAGGTGGGTCTAACTACAGCTGCACATCTATGTTGGAAGGTCGGTAAAATGAAATAGAGTAGTATCAATGCTTCAAACGGGAAACAATATTGGGACCCATGTAAGTTGTGCCATAATGTCGCAAAAGCTAAGCCTGTGACATTAGGCGCAGGCCAACATTTCCAATTAAACCTCCCAGACAATATTCGAGTGCAATAAACATCAGAAGCAAAAAACTAACCCTCCATTTCTTTTAAAACGTTTGCCGCAACCAACAATTTAATCCCACAAAAAATAAACCCTAATCCATTATTTCATTACCCCATCTCAATTTCCACATCTCCCCTATATCAAAAGAGACCCATAATTTATTCAAAGATAAACCTACACCACTATGCAATTACAATCTAAAGCCTTAAAAAGGAATTCGAGCTAAATAAACTTTAAACTCCAACGATTAATATAGAACAACAAAGACGATCTTTAATCAGTCAAATCAAATTTTGCAATTATCATCGAATTAAGTGACACAAACTATTGCAATCTCAGATGAAACAGTTTAGAATTTATCAGAGATTCTCACCATTTTCGGTGCTTTTAAAGAAAATTAGGGCTCGAAAGCTTGGCCGTACACTTCTCTGCGCTAAACCCTCCTCGAGCGAGCATCTGTACGTGTGAGCAAGGGCTGTTTGTGTTTTGGGCTGTGACTTGATCTGAGTCGACTTAAAGGTGTTCGCTATCTGAGAGTGGATGCCTTAGAGTCTTTATTTTTGGGGGAAGGATTTAGAAACACTCAGTTCTCAAACACTAAGAACTCACTCAACTACATGAGTGGCTCTCAAAATTGGTCTTTTATATATAGGGAAATGAGGTGAAAACCATGGGTCCAATCAGCCTCACTCTTCCTCTAGCTGGCAGCAGACTTTTCTCTCTCTCTCTCTCTCTCTCAAATTCAAAATTTGAAGGACCCATCATATCTCTCTCACTCTCATATCACACACACACTCTCTCTCACATTTCACTCTCTCACACTCGTATCAAACTCTCTCATATCACTCACTTTCTCCCTCTCTCATATCACACTCTCTATCTCTCTCTAATATGCCACATATTTCTCTCTCTTCTTTTTTTCTCTCTTTGGTGATTCCTCAACCATCGATTACAGGAGAAATCCTCATCACCGGAGAATTCTTATCACAGTGTGAGTCATTTCATCATTACCAACTCTTCCCTCTTAATTACAGCACCTCTCTCTCTCTCTCTTACTTTGATTTGTGGGTTTTCGGTTGTGTTTAACCATTGTTTGGTCGCTGCCAACGGCAAGTTGTAATGTGAGTCTCCGGAGAAGATGTAGGACTTACCCGGAGAAGAAGGATAATAACAAAATAACAATGTCGGGTTCGACAATTATTGTCAGGTTCGATAACATGAGGTTCTTTGTCTATCTGGCAACAAGTCATTAACAGCAAACAAGCATATAAGAATGCATGATAAAATCATATAAACAACTCCAAAACATGAAAGATAGACATGGGAGTTTCTTAATATTGATGATTTCAAACCCCATTAAACATGACAATTATTGTTCGGGTTGCCTCGACAAAAAATAAAATGAGCATCCAATATTGTCGAAATCGACAATATATAGATGGGTAAATTGTTAAAAATCCCATTAAACATGACAATTATTGTTCAGGTTGCCTCGACAAAATATAAAATGAACATCCAATATTGTCGAAATCGACAATATATAGATGGGTAAATTGTTTAAAACCCCATTAAACATGACAATTATTGTTCGGGTTGCCTCGACAAAAAATAAAATGAGCATCCAATATTGTCGAAATCAAAAATAATATTGGATGCTAGTTATCAATATTATTTTTGTTATTGTCGAGTTCGACAAATTCATTGATAATGAGCATCCAATATGTTGGAAAAACCCATGTGCTTTTCCTATGGTTTGAATGTCATTTTGGTGTGTTTACTTTTAGTCCCACATTGGATAAGTGAAAAGAGGATTTTCACTTTATAATGGGTTGCACACTACTATCATATGTAGCATGTGGGAGGCGAGTGTGTGAAGGCTTGCAATATGAGAACACCCATGGGCTTGTGTGTAGGACCCACCTAAACTATTTTTTGGGTTTTTATTCAGAAAAATATACCCATCCATATATTGTCGATTTCGGCAATACTTATGATAAAAAATTTACCCATTCATATATTGTCGATTTCGACAATTTACCTATCTATATATTGTCGATTTCGACAATATTGGATGCTCATTTTGACCAAAGTGATGCACAATCACAAGTATTGTCGAAATCGACAATATATGGATGGGATTTCGACAATATTGGATGCTCATTTCGACCAAAGTGATGCACAATCACAAGTATTGTCGAAATCGACAATATATGGATGGGTATATTGTTGATCATAAGTATTGTCGAAATCGATAATATATGGATGGGTAAATTGTCGAAATCGACAATATATGGATGGGTAAATTGCCTTACAAGTGGATTGCATATATTGTCGAAATCGACAATATATGGACGTAGGGCTAGCTTGTATTGTCCATGCACCATCTATAATCGACAAATTTTGCAATCCATGCATAGGGGTAATAACAACATGGACATTAAATGGATACAGACTGAAGTATAGAACAATATTTATGATTATCTTGCATCACACATGTGCAAGGTCTACATTTTGTTTTTCATGATTATCTTGTTCAAGTGGATTGACTGTATCATCCATTGTAGGAATATGAGATTTCACTTCAATCAAAGGGAACCCTGACGTGAAAAAGAAAGGGATCCTCTCGCTGGGACTGATTCACTCTTGTAGATCAGTAGAGAGAAGACCTTTGAAAGGAGAAGGCATAGAAGGATAGTATAGTAGGATTGACCTACTGCTGGCTAATAGGAAGCGAACCGCTGAACCATGTAAGCTCTTATATCCACTGCACCCCAATTACATTGACTTTAAGTATAACCTGCTTTCTTTTTCTTGTATTGCCTTGTTTGATAGTTGCTTTAATGTTTCCTATTTTATAATTTCTTCATTGCTTGGAAGTGCTATATTTTTTTTTATGAGGGCTGATTCTTGCAAAGAATAAGTTTAGGTTGAGAGTTGTATCTGTTTGGGTGAGTTCTACATTTAATTGAAATGATATATTTTACTTTATTCTTATAGGTTCTGAAAGGAGTTCATGTCCTATACATACTTCTTTAGACTTCAAATTCAACCATCTGATGATACTTAAATTCCAATTAAGCAGGTGAAGAAACTCTTAAATACTACTTCTTCAGCTCTTGGAAATCTAGGTCCATGTCAAAGGATGGTGCACTGGATAATAGCACCAACATAGCTCCCACAGGGAAGAACAAACCTATTAACTTCGACAAACTGTGAGTGCATAAAAACCTGGATATCATAACTGTAATAGCCTAATTCTAGGATTCAGACTTAGCCTTTACACCAGATATACTCAGAACGTTCAAGCGCAATAGATAACAAACAACAAGATGGTTTAGCGTGGAAAATCTTTGAATAGGTTAAAAACCACGACCTCTCTTGAGAATTTTGAGAAAGTGACGGTGATCTTATTGAGATTGCTAATCTATTACAATGAGTATTCTAAGAATGTAAGATAGTGGAATATGAATCTTTTCTGTGTCAAATGTTCTGCCCTCCATCTGCAGTTCTCTAGGTCTTTTTATAGGTTCTTTGATATGACCGTTTGATGACCATAAAGTTCTTTAATGATGGACGTTATAAAGTGAGTGTGAGATATTTTTTGACCAAGTTATATAACGTTCTAATTTTAACTATTGTTCAACAACTCTGTTGCTGACTGTGTGCTTTGTGTAGGTCGAACCGTTGGTGTAGAGGTCGAAAGTGACGTCTCGAGCTGAGTAGAATTAGTTACGTGCTGAGCTCGAAAATGATGTCTCGAACTGAGTAGAGTTGGTTACGTCTTTGGTCGTACTTCCTGCATGCTGATGAGATCGAGGACAAACTCTGAGTCTGAAATACAAAATAAGCTATTACAATAACATTTGGTATATACATATGATTGCTAAATCAATTTTTATTTCTTGGATTTTTACTATGCTTTAAGAAATATACATATGATTTTACCTGTGAATGGTGTAAGGTTTGTGACATCTTCAATGTTGTGAAACATTTGGGGAATAATCAACTAAATAATCTTGCAACATGGGATACATATATATGAAGGAAATTACTACATAATGCAATAGACAAAGCAAAGGCACTGGTTACATCTCAAAAGTTAGGTAATGCCATAGAGCTCCATATATAATGATGTTGCACTTGTGCATTCAAAGAAGTTTCTGGATGCTATAGAGATACTTATAGAATAACAGGTTGTCCTATTTGATCTCATATAAAACATTTTTATCTCGGTGTTATTATTGAAGTTAACACCCACTATTGGATTCTTGCAGGTTGATAGTTCATATATGGAAAGAATTGGACAAAAGCGTAAAAGCGCCATCTGAAGATTTTTAAACTATTTTAGGCTTTATTCTTGTTAGTCTTGATTATTTTGATTTAATAAAAGTTATTTAATTATTACAACTCATGGCATTGCTACTCTTTTTGTTCTTTAATAAAATTGATTTTTTTGAAAAGGTATTGATGTTAATTTCTTAGCTTAAATGTTGCAACTTTCTTATTTTATGAAAATGATAGTTTTGTAAATATTGACTCGACAGATGCAAGATGTGAGATAGGGAGGAAGAGAGAGAGAGATAGATAAATACTAGGAGAGAGAGAGGAGTTGAGGAGGGAGGTGTGTATAATTATTATTAATTTGTTTTTAGACAAGTATCAACATCATTTTATAAATGACGTGACAACCTTCAGTGGACTTTCTACGTCACATTTTAGTTGACTTTAAAACTACCTAAAAACATCATTTATTGTGGTCATTTAAGTCACTTCAAAAGTGACGTGAATAAACACGACTTTCCAAGTCGTTGAGGTCAACGTCACTTGAAAAAGTGGCATCGTTGCTCTTCCACGTCACCTTTTAGTGCCGTAGAAAGCCATATTTCTTGTAGTGTACGTCATCTATTATACTTCTTTCTTTTGACAAAACTTAATAAGTATTTGCCAAATTTAAGTTTCATTTCTCCGACAAACAGATCTCCAATTAAAGGAGATTTCTTCTAAACATCATTACTAAAATTGACAACTCATTCATGGTTGACTTATCAATCGAACCGGATATCCCATAGAGAAAATATATATGCAATTTATTCTTATACTCGACAAAGCCATAACATGGCTATCTTATAGTTACATTTAGATATCTCTTCCATGAGAAACTTCTGAAAAATCTACTACTACTATGTTGTCCTTCAATATATCATCTCGAATATCATACTTAAACAAAATCCAACAACATATTCAATAAAAAAAATACCTCTGTCTCATTCATCGATAAATCCCAATATTTTGTTTTGTAAAATTAAACTATTTACCAAATTTAGTCAACATAAAGCTTAAAGTTGTCAGGTCCCATTGACCACTTGTACAAAAAATTGTTTACCAACTTCATAACAAAAATAACAAAGAAAGAGAAAGATTATAACATTGTTATCTACTTCTCATGGGAGACTATTGGGGTTGTTAGCATCACTGGAAGACCAGGAGTTAGATCATCGAGAACCTCCCCTATTAATTGTTTTGCACCATCGGGCAAGGAAGGGGCAATTTCTTGAGTCTCGAGAACCACCTCCTCCGCATCAAAATCGAAAAATATCGCCCCCACGACAGCAACCAAGTCTTTGTAAAAGCCTTCATTTCCTCCATAAGGTCAAATTGCCTAGAGAAGTTGGCTTTCATATGCTTGAGATAATCGATATTAGTCCGATATGAGTCTGCGGTAGCTTAAACTTGAGCCTTAGCTTTCTCTGCTTCCATCGATCTTTGTACAGATAAAATCTGTTCACGAGCAACGTCTTCAAAATTGGACTTTTGCAGGGCCAAGCATCTTTTCTCTCCTTCGCAAGATCAACCCTTATCTCTTCGACCTCCTTCCTCTTCTCTGCCTCCCATATCTTCTTAGCCTCGTGAACGGCAGTTTCCTTCGACTTAACCGGGCCAAGCTTCAGCTTTTCTAGCTTCGCTTCCAGGCTTTCCTTCTCCTTAATAAGCTCATTTTTTTCCTTGACAAAGCTTTTTCTTGATTTTTTTGTAGATGAGCAGCTGGTTCGCCAAAGTCTCAATACCAAGCAGACGGGGCTTCCCATCGATCAACGACTTCTTAATCTGCATGATAATAATAATATGAGACCTCGAATACGGAAGTAATTAATTCATTAATAGACATAAGGCATGAAATTCCCCATGTTATTCATTGTTTTGTGACCTTCGATGAAGAAAGTTGACAAACTCTCTGTTCTCACCAAGCAGTGAGCAAAATCTTCTTCCAAGGACGTTGTCCCAACAGTATAGGACTCAATGGTCCGCTATGCATCCTCTTCGAAATCTCCAAGATTCCCAACAGCCTTCACCTTCAACAAGTTGGAAGAACATTTCTTCCCAGTCAAAGCCTTCTGCTGTATCACAATAGTCGACTTATGGGAATTGGCAGTCCCCGATCCAACAACTCCAAAATTATCCACCTTCTTGACTGGAGCCTATCGAGTCAACCTCTTTCATGATTGTACAGGGGCAAGAGGAGGGTTAGCAGTTCTTTTTCTCTTATTTTTGCCTAAGAACCCACTCAATAGGGCTCTCTACAGTAGCAGAGTCAGTGGTATACCTACTAATAGTAGGGTTCTCGGGGGGAATACTTGAATTACAGGCTCTCTTATTTTTTTCGATATTTTTCTGTCGATAACTGGTATATCGAAACCTTTCGCTCAAGATATTTTTAGGACAACTTATTTGAATAGCTCTTCGACCTTTCCTTGATCTGCAACAAGAGAGTCGACTCGCCAAAAATAGTTGGTTCTCAAGGTATATAAATTCTTTGTCACCTTCGAGTTTTTCTCCACTTCCTTTGCAGCTACAACAACATATAAATTCAATTAGCACGTCATCAAGCAACAATACTTCAGGATAACAAATTACTTATACATTTAACACAAACCTATATGGAAACTCTTCCTCTTCAGAGGCTCCCCAGGGTCTTTCGGGTCGAACTCATAGTTCCCCAAAATAAGTAGGCAGTCGGCAAAGTATTGCCCCCAGTCAATACCATCTCATAAAACAAGGGCCTCTTAAGAAACTTGGCTAGGTATCTATAGTCTACTTTCTGAGGATTCTGCTTTAGTGTGTAATATACACACAAGTCATCAATAGATATTGCCTACTTTCCCCTCTCATGTAGTCGACCATTTAACACTGCCACTACCCTAAACAGATCGAACACATTTGGATTGAACTGACCAGGTGTAACATCAAAGAAATTTTAAAACTTTTTTTGGTCAGCTCGAAGGGGTAGCTTCAACCCCTTCTTTATTTGTTCTCGATGAATGAGAATGTCCTCCATAGGGAGTTGTTGGTCAATCATTTCCCCAAATACTTCTCCAACCTAATATCATCAGGAATACCATACTTCTGTTTGAAAGACAAAATTTTATTGGTTTCTTCGGCATCCCCATAACACTCCCCATCAGCGTCCAAATCTACTTCTACCTTGCCTCCTTCCCCACCCCCACTAGCACATTCTTATCGATCACTTGACCGTGGCTCATGTTCTACAACAGTTTCTGTTCTTTCCCCATCAAAAACCTTGACAGACCCAATTTCCAACCTAGCTCGATTATTATGAGCAACATCAACATTGTTATCCCTAACCCTGTAACTCCTACCCAACTTTTGTACGCATGTAGTTACATCAATTATTAATGGCTCTACATCGATAAGGTTTTCAAAAACGCCTTCTGCACCATCATCAGGATAATTAGCATTTTGTAATGGTTCAACCATTTTCTTAAGCCTGAAAATTATATTCATTTTTTAAGTTAGTAAGATATCATATCTTATATACTATACATTCTTATTTGTTAGTGTAAATACTGTTGTCGAATGTTACTCTCCAGCAAATCATTTTATCTCCAAGTTTTATATTCGATTTCGTTTACTTCGACATTATTACATTAGTTATTGATCCAATTACAAAATCAATTTTTTTATTAAAGTCTTAACATCGATATTATTTCAGTCACAAACTATTTAATTTCCCTACTTATCTATATCAAAGTTTTAAACAGGTTATAAACATCTTCTCGAAGACGTTTCATATGGCGCCCAGATTCTCCGGCGTAAAATTAGGCAAAATACGGCGTGTGACAGAGTATTTTCCACAAACTACCTTATCTTTCAACTTCCCTATTTTACTATAGAAACCCTCAAACACCCACCGTAACGTCAACGGTGACCAAACTCGATTCTCTCTCCACATCACCCACAACCAGAATAAAACCCAACAATCACAATACTTTAATATCATCAACAACTTCTAACCATCAGCAAAACACCAGTTCCATGTCCAGCACTAGAGAATACAAAAACCCTAAAACACCAGCTATCCTTCAATTTCTCTACAAATATTACCTCTTACTCTAATTCCTTCAAACAACACATACATAAGGGTATAACTTATATTGGGTTTTAACCAATCACCACAAGACACAATATAAGCATTGAAATTATGAAAAATCAAAATTAAAAATGTTATCCTTGATCATGAACAACTTTTAAGTCTCTCTCCTTCGCGAGTTTCACCCTCTTGATCAACACAACAATATCCTCAGAACCAATTATAAAAGGATCAACAGCAATAGAGCACAAAGAATTACTTTTAATATTGTTTTTTAAAAGTGAAGTGTGAACAGTCGGCACCCGAAGGGGTATTTATAGGCCCCTCGTGATGGTTCGATACACTCTTTCGAGACTCTTTGGCTATCTGCTTACCAAAATGCCTAACTTGCCTTTTCTTGAAGTCCTGAACCCTTTGTATCCTAAAAGACAACAAGCTATTACACTGCCGCTTTAAACCATCTAGATACATCTTCACCTCCTCTATTTTCTCTATATTCACTAGTGCAATTCTTAAACTCATTAAAAGATACTGTATATCAACTTCCTTATAACTTAATATATCACCTAAGGGAACATACCTAGCTATTGTTATTTGAACAAATAAACCATATCTTCTTTTTTTTATCTACCTCCTATTTACACAGAACAGTTGCAACCACAATTCAAATTTCAAATTTCAAAAAAAGTATTCAACAAAAATACTACTACAATATCGGGAACATATCCATCCCAAATTTTGAATTTACTTTTTCTTACCATTGAGAAACGTAACATCACATGTTCGCATATAATCACCATTAGAACACGGAACATGATTCCCTCGTCCAAACACAAAATTTAGCACCACAAAGATCTAAAAGTTATTCTCGACACAACAATAATTAAATGTATCGAGAATGGGGCGATTGTAGTAGCATATTCCCCAGACTTTATAAGGAGAAGCTAGCAGAACTACGTTGAAGGTATCTTGTCATTTGAGAAGAGATTGTAGAAGCATATTCGCCAGATTCGATAAAGGCAAGTTAATAGAGTCAGGTTGAAGGTATCTTGTCATTCAAAAAGACTTCAAAACTACTACTACAGATCTCGACTCTCTACAGTAACTGTTACACTTGGTCAAATAGAGCCGTTGCACATGATCTGTGAAGTTTACTCACTACCCATTAAACCATGAGACCAATTATTTTGTAATTGCCTGTATCCATTATAAATACAGGCAGAACATATGTCAACAAGGGGATTCATTTCTTATATATCATTCTTGACTATACTTACAAAATATCTCTATAATTGTAATAATCTAGTGCATATTGGATTTATACCTTAAAATCTTCCTTAAGGTCGTTGTTTTTCTCAGGTTTTACTGAGTTCTTACGTAATATCTAGTAGGATGTATACTGTGAGCGCTCTTCTGAGAGATTTCATTACCCAAAGGAATCTCTAGCGAGTGGGACCTCCCACTTAGGGATATGGAGAAATTCATATCACACATTTTTAACCGTCCAGATCTTTAAATTTAATTAAAACTTAAAAGTAATTAGTAGGATTTCCAAGGGTTTTCATCACCTTAAGAATTGAGAGGTACCGGACCTGGGTACCAACACAGATTCATAGGAACTACTTCAGCTAAGCACTGCGAACCATCAATTATTAAGCGACATCACCATTCTGTTTGAGTCACTTATGATAAGGCGAGGCACACGATTATAAGGACTAATGCTCCAACAGTAAGACCGTTGCTAGAATGGTGAAGCTTTTATGTTAGGAATCACACACCAGCCTGACCTACCCAGTTTGATTAATATCTAGATTTGGAATGACTTAATTTAATTTAACTTTAAAAACTGCTGATGTGCTTATCTTAAATCGTGTGTTTAAATTTCCGTTAGATTTGCAATTCTATTTTATTTCATTAGTGCATGCCCAAGTACGATCGGGTTAGGAAACATATTGATATACCACCGAATCCTAAAATAGCTAATACGACTAACCAAGTCCAACATGAGGACCTTCAAGTCATACACGACCATGAAACTGAAAAGGGATTTCTTCCTGAACTTGAACCAATGGGTGATAAGTCACTTAGGGAGCTTGTTGCTCCCGTTTCGGAAAACTCGCCAAAATGCATGAAGTTACAAGTAATTACGGCAACCCAGTTCGATATCAAGCCTTCAATTTTGAACCTAATTCTACCTTTTTACAGACTCGATAATCAAGACCTATATTTACATATCGATAAATTTGAGTCTATTTACCAAATGTTTCGATGTAAGGATATAGTACATTTATTTACAAATTTTCCCATTATCTCTAAAAGACAAGGCAAAACATTGGCTAAATCCTTTGCCATCCGAGTCAATTGATAAGTAGAACACCCTTAAACAGAAGTTTAAAATCAAGTTTTTCACCATGAAAAAAACTGACCTTTTAAAACGTGATATTTATGATTTTTTTCAAGATGACGGAGATTTTTTTTAACGAAGAATGAGAACGTTTTAAGGAAAAATGATTAAGGTACTCCCATCATTGTTTTAAGAAATAGAGACTAATCTAATTCTTTATGCACATATTAACTCTTTCAACCCGTGAATCAATTGAAGCCCGCAACTCAGGAAAATTCTAGGATATGGATGAAACTGCTGTGCATGCATTTCTTGATAAATATGCTGAAATATCCCAGCAATGGGACTTTACTTCTCGTGATTGTAGGCCCATTAGAAAAGGAGGCATCCTTAAATTGCCTGAAAGCCTCGAATTAAAAGTCCAACTGGACTCTGTTACACGTAAAGTCGAGGTAATGGCCGTAGCGAAAGCAGTGGCCCCTATGCCAACATCCATTCTTGGGGTCTACAATTTGTGCAATGATCCAACCCATTATGCACACACATATCTACAACTCTCTGAGTTAATAAATTCTAATCTGAACCATGTTAATGCTATCCTGAACAATAAAAGGAGACAATTCCAAAATAATTTTGGTAGGTCTCTTTGGAAAAATAACCTAGCATTTTCTTGGAAGAATCAGGTACAAGGAAAATCCAGTTATAATCCTCCATCATATTAGCAGAATTAAATATACCCGACCCAACAAACCTACCCAGTTGGTTTGGAATCCATATTTCAACAATTTATAACAGAGATTAGGGGGGCCACCTAGAAAAATTTTAGGTAACTTTTAGAAATGCGGGCCTTTACTCAAAAGTTAGACACCCAAATAGGACAAATAACAAGCCAATTAAGTGAGAAAAGGGAAAATTCCCTAGTCAACTAATTGCTAAATTGAGGGCCGCATTTGAGGTTCATACCCAGCAGAGCTCGCCTGAGAACATTAAAACTGTTCAAGTAGTTATGACCCTTAGGAATATGAGAATTATAGAAACTATACCAGATCCTATGCCGTCATCTAAGAGCAATTTGATTCTTAAATCTAAGGAAAAAGCCTATGAAAATTTAGCATCTAGCCAGCCCGAAACAGTAACATCTAGGCTATACCATATTCCAACTCTACTAGACCTAGTAGACAAGCCTTATGTGCCTAGGGCCCTATTCCCTAACCGACTTATTCCTGCCAAAAAGGAAGAAGGTCTGAAATACATTCTTAAGTTATTTAAACAAGTGCGGATTAACATTCCGCTCTTGGACTCTATCGATCAGGTTCCATCATATGTTAAATTCCTTAAGGAACTGTGTATAAAGAAATGTAGAATAGGAGTTAGGAAGAATTCTTTTAGTGTGGAACAGGTTAGCTCTGTTCTACCATTTAAAATTTAGATCAAACAAAAGGACCCTGGATGTCCCACCATTCCCTTAGCAATAGAAAAATACCACATCCAACAGGCCTTTCTCGATCTTGGGACTAGTGTAAACCTTATTCCATTTTGTGTTTATGAGGATCTTAATTTAAGAGAACTTAAGCCCACAAGGATACAACTTCAAATCACTTATAGATCCACAAAGACTGCTAGGGGTATTGTTGAAGATGTGATAATTAAGGTAAACAAATTTTACTTTATAGTAGACTTTGTAGTCCTTGATACACCATCAATTTCTAATGTCCATGGCCAAATCCCCATCATTTTAGGTTAACCTTTCCTAGCTACTGCCAATGTTATAATCAATTGTAGAAATTGAATAATAAACTTAACATTTGGTAACATGAGCATAGAACTGAACATTTTTAACACCATAAAACAATATCAGGATTTTGCTAAAGTATAATATGAGAGGTACTATTATCGCTAAACATTCTAGGGATGACCTCTTAAAAGATTGTCTAGAGGATGACATCGTTGGTATTCACGAGCCAATCCTTAAAAAAAATTTAGATGCTCTTAAAAATAATCCTCATGCATACACTCTACCGCATAGGTATACTCTCTAATTCGAGTAACTCTCTATGTCTTATAACCCCCCCAGTTCCTTATATTGAGTCACCACCAAAGCTTGATCTTAAAATAATTCTGAATAATCTAGGATATCAGTTCCTCGGGCCTGATAAAACTCTTCCCGTTATCATTTCATCTTCATTAGACCTAGTTCAAGAAAATAAACTCATAATAGTACTAGATACCAACAAAGAAGCAATTAGATGGTCGATAGAAGATATAAAATGAATAAGCTTTTCTGTGGTTATGCATAGGATACACTTAGAGGAAGGATCCAAAACATAATAAAAACCATAATGACGTGTGAACCCTGTAATGAAGGAGGTAGTAAAGGCGGAAGTTATGAAGCTTCTTGACGCGGGTATTATTTATTCTATCTCAAACAACTCTTGGGTAAGCCCAGTCCATGTGGTATCTAAGAAATCAGATATTACTGTCGTCAAGATTATAAACAATGAACTATTGCCCACCCGCACTCAGACTGGAAGGAGAGTTTGCATTGATTACCGAAAGCTGAACGCGTCTACTCGAAAAGACCATTTCCCCTTACCATTCATGGATCAAATATTATAACATTTAGCCGGTCATTCCTTTTACTGTTTCTTGGAAGGTTATTCAAGATACAACCAAATTTTAGTAGCCCCGAAGACCAAGATAAAACCATTTTTACTTGCCTATTTGGAACCTTTGCCTATCATCACATGCCTTTTGGCCTATGTAATACACCCGCGACCTTTTAACGATATATGTTAAGTATTTTTTCTAATATGGTAGAAAAGTTTTTAGAAGTCTTTATGGATGACTTTTCCATTTATGGGTCTACGTTCGATGAATGTCTTCTACGCTTAGAATTGGTATTCATCCAGTGTAAAGAGAAAAACCTAGTCCTAAATTGGGAAAAATAGTATTTTAGGCTAAATCAAGAAATCATACTAGGTCATTTGATCTCATTTAAGGGAATAGAAGTTGATAAAGCGAAAATAGATTTGATTTCATCTCTGCCTTCTCCTAAAACAGTGAAAAACATTCGTGCATTCCTCAGGAACGTAAAATTTTATCGACGATTCATTAAAGACTTTAGCAAAATCTCACGACCTTTATGCAATTTACTTGCTAAAGACGTCCATTTTGATTTCAACGATAAATGCCACAAGTCTTTTGAAACACTTTGAAGTCCTCAATTGGGCATATCACCGATTATTCAGCCACCCGATTGGATTTTACCTTTCAAAATTATGTGTGACGCCTTCAATTATGCGGTGGGTGCTGTGTTAGGACAACATTTTGAAAAAGTACCTTATGTCATTTCCTATGCGAGTAAAATATTGAATGATGCCCAAATTAATTATATGACGACTGAAAAGAAGTTGTTAGCCATCGTCTTCGGATTAAAAAAAAATTGGTCATACATTTTAGGGTCAAAAATCATCGTGTACTTTGACCATTCAGCCCTTCAATATTTTCTTGATAAAGAAGACACTAAACTATATCTTATCCGTTAGATTCTTTTACTTCAAGAATTTGACCTCGAAATAGGTAATAACAAGGGAAAGAAAATGTTGTTGCTGACTATTTGTTGCGTTTAATAGTTGACCACATTGACAAAGACCTTCATATTCCTGAATATTTTCCTGATGAACAGTTAATGAATATGAATAGGGTACCTTAGCTTGCTAACATTGCAAATTACTCAGCTACATGTACCACCAGATTTAAGCAGACAATATAAAAAGAAATTTAAAACAATCTCTATACGATTTATCTAGGAGGATCCCTATTTGTTTAAAGTTAGCGTGATTTGTTTTGTGTCCCTAAAAATGACATTCCACAAATTTTATAAAGTCTTCATTATAATGGTGGCTATTTTGGTCCCCGTCGAACGGCAGATAAAGTACTTTGATGTGGTTTCTATTGGCCCACTTTATTTAAGGGCACTTACGACCATTATTTACGATGTGACCGTTGCCAAAGGGTTGGCAACATGGGTCGTCGGGATGAGATGCCCTTTAACAATATTTTAGAGATTAATATTTTTACTGTCTGAAGCATTGACTTTATGGGCCCATTTCTGGTGTAGATTTTAGTAGTTGACTATGTTTCTAAATGGGTGGATGTTGTACCATGTCGGACAAATGATCACGCTGTAGTAATTAACTTTTTAAACGAAAATTTTTAGTCTAATTTGGTTCACCTCGTCTAATTATAAGTGACGGTGAAACTCTTTTTTGTAACCGTTATTTTAAAAGTCTTATGCACAAATATGATATTACTCATAAGGTTGTCACTCCATATCTACAAACAAGTGGGCAAGTAGAAGTTTCAAATCAAGAGATAAAATAAATTTTTAGAGAAAATTATCCGACCAGATTGTAAAGATTGGTCTGACCGTCTTAATACTTCATTATAGGTGTGTTTTTGGCAAAACTTGTCACTTGCCTGTGGAATTAGAACATAAAGTTTACTATGCAAATAAGAGATTTAATTTTCAAATAGGCGCAGCAGAACTTCATCGAAAACTTCAACTAAATGATTAAAAAAAAAGACAAGAACTGTACGATAATGCTAAAATCTATAAGGATCGGACCAAAACATATCATGATAAACATATAGTCCAAAAAATCTTTACACCGGGACAAAAAGTCTTATTGTTTAACTAAAAGCTGTATCTTTTTCCTGAAAAATTGTAAACCCGTTGGCAAGACCCATTTGATGTCGTAAACATACACCAAAATGGTTGGGCTGGTGTAAAAAATTATCGTACTGAGAAGATTTTCAACGTCAATGGCCAATGACTTAAGCATCATCTCGAGATAATCCCAGTAGAAAATTTCCCTGATATAGATCTTTGCAAACCCAAATATAGAGAATTGCATGTCCTTGAATAATTTTTGACTTCACATAAGTTTGGGGGTACGAGAGTTTTGTCTGGTTGAAGATGGTAAACTTCGTGCTTTCTGTGAGGCAACCAAAACATATTAATGTAATAAATTTTAATTTTTCATTTAATTTTTATTTTTGATTCTAAAATGTTGGGGACAATATTTTATTTAAGTTTAGGGGTAGGAAAATCATTTTTAAAGTATTTTTTAAAGAAAAATGAAATAATAACAATTTTTGCAATTTAGAATGTACTTTTGATAAGTTTCCAACTTTTAGACTGATTTTATTTTAACATAAATATTTGGTTGGGGAACCCGAATAAATCTAAAAAGGAACCAAGAACTTAAAAGTTTACAAGTATACACATGAATATTTTGTACACTATCTTAAATTAGATGTATTATCTTTTAATTAGCGACTAATTCAAGTTAACATGGTATATTTTAAAAATCTGTACTTCACTATAGTTTTGAAATTGATATATTCGAAAGGTTATTGACCAGTTTTAGGGAAATTTAGTATTTATATTAAAAATTATTTGCTTCAAAGAAGATAACTGCCTAAGAATAAGTTCATTCCTGAAAGTATAAAAAGAATTTATTTTTACAAATTTGGTCTAATAACTTTCATGTTGTAAGGCTACTCGCATGATTAAGAACTGAAAAAGATAAAATTATCACCAATCTTGAGTATGACCATGAAGTATGTGAAATGAGCATGCAAAATGTTATTTGTGAGAATCTTGAGTCTAGGTCACGAAGGGGAACCAAACCCCAGCAACCTTATCCAATTGGCGGGGATTATCGACCGAAAACTCCTTGTTACAGAGGCTTAACTAAGAAATAATGTACTCAAAAAGGCTATAAAAATTAGATACTGGGAAGTAAAATTAACTAAGGTACTTGTCAAACTGGCCATTGAATTTATTTCAATAAGTACTCGATAACCATATACTGACTCAATAATTCTAGACAACGTATTCAGCAATAAAACTATCTTCACAATATACTCAGATATATCAGGTAAAATACTTGAATTTTTTTAGAATCATGAGGTAGTATCTCTAGTTTCGGATATGTATAATATATTTTATGGTATGCTTGGAGAATAATAGGTTTTAAGGAATTTATCGCCAGTATATTTTCGTCATAACTAAATATGGATAAATTAATAGAAAATGAGTCATTTGTCATTTAGAATTACCATAATGTCATTATTGGCATTTGTGGGTATAGTCACTGAAAATCATCACGAGACAATACTCATCCACTAGGGACACCTGGGGTTTAACGGCTTGTTGCATACGCTAAATGCAATCATGAATCTTGCAAAAGTGGTTTCCTTTCTTAGTTTAATTTTATTTATTTATTTTACTCAGGACGAGCAAAATGGTAAGTTTGGGGGTATTTGATAGACATAGATATACGTAGGATTAATACGCCAAAAAATATCGTTTTGTTAAATCCCAATTTATTAATTTGTAATGTTAGTAGCATTTTCTTATTTCAGGCATTTATCACTGTTGGAGCCAATAAGTAGAAAAAAACATCTAATAGAAGGTACAAAGAGCTGAAACATCTCCAACAGTCTCTTAAGTACAAAGAAGATGTCTACATTAAATGTACTTGTAAATTTACTCCAAGTAATGAAGATGATGAAGGATTCTATAAGGATTAACTTGAGATGAACTATCTAGATATAAAATATAATAGAAATGTGAAATAATTTTTTTGAGATAGGGTTTATCTTTACTTAAAGATAGAGTTTCAGAAATGTAAACAAGTCACTTCTATCTCCTATAAATAGGAGAGCATTTCTATGTATTTTTTATCTCATTTTTGAAAGAATAAAGCTTAAGTTTTTCAGTAACTATCTTTCACTCTCACACTCTCTCTCTCCTTTATTTTAATTTATACTTTTAGAATTAAGTTGTAATTAAACACCATTAATGGAGAGCTAGTCTCCTTAGCATAGGCTAATGATCGACCCTCCGGCGAACATGAGCTAATTTTTAGAATAATGGTAGAATAAGATTTAGTATTGCTCTAAAAGTTTATGATTTATAGTAATGGGGAGTTATCTAGCCATGATAACTTTAAATTACTATAAATATGAGGAGAACACAAGATTAGCAATATCTTGTTGTTTTCACGCTCTATGGAATATATAGATCACTAGGGTTACAATTCTTCGCCTAGCTAAGGAGGGAGTTTGCGTACCCTAGATTCGATTGTCCATACGCGATTAATTGTAATATAGAGTTTTAGCCATAAACACTAGTTCTTTAACCCGTGATAGACCTAGCCATGGCTATCACGAGCAAAAAATCTATCGTTTTTCTATTATTTTAGAAAGCTAAGTCGGAGGAGTCCGAAGCCTAGGTTCTCTCTCTATATTCTTTCCAAGTAAGTAATTTAGATTTGATTTTTAGCTTATAAAACCTTTTCCAAAAATTAGTTTAATAAGCATTATTAGTTAGATTAGTAAAATTTGATTTTTAATACATTTACTCCCTGTGGATTCGACCCCTGCTTGCCCCTATTATATTGCGACACCCGTATTTTTGAGCGGGGTATTTAAATACCGGGTTTTTTTCACATCTCTAGTCTATTATGTTGTTACAATCTAAAGCCCTAAAAAATAAAATCAAGCTTAAAATTTAAACGATTAATAGAATAGCAAAGATGATCTTCAATCATTCAAATCGAATTGTGCGATTATCGTCGAATTTGAGACACAAACTACTGCAATTTCAGATGAAACAATTAAGAAATTCTAAGAGATTCTCACTTTTTTTTTTGGTTTAGAAGAAAATTAGGACTGGAAAACTTGTCTGTACATTTCTCGAACAAGAATGTACTACCACAGAGAGTGAGTGAAAAAGGAACTGCTCTTTTTTATTTACATTTCTGGAAGAACACTTTTTTTTTTTTTTTTTTTTTTTTTTTTTTTTTTTTTTCTGAAGACGTTATTTTACATTTCGTTGTTTTAGAGTTTAGTCCAACGGTTATAGCAAACTTTGTGATTACTGACTCTAACTTTTGACCTATTGTTGTTGGTTAAAGCTTAGTTGACTGTTATTTGACTCTTTTTAAGAACGTCTTTACTTGAAGGGATTAAGTTGGTGAATGAGTTTCATAGTAGTTTTCTGGAATAAAAAATACAGTAGTGTCAGCTAAGTGGCTCCATCTGTGTAGTGTACTGTGCTGGTGATTTTTTTCATGTTAGGATTAGGAATAAGATTTATGCGTATAATAGTACTAAGTCAAAATCTATTATTGCATTTCATTTTTTATCTGAGGTCTTAAAATTTTATTGCAAATCTAAGACAAGCGCATAAATTTAAGCTCTGAAATGCCCAATACAGCTTGGATCGTGAATCAAACACGTCAGGTTGAGTCTGAGGCATTGTAGACGAGAAATATTGATGTGGTGCTCAAACTCCAAGCTTCAGGCGCCAATTTCCTATTGTGTCGGAGATAGTATAAGACTCATCCAATGGTTAATTTGGTTTCAAATTCGCACACTCACACGCAGAAATTTGAAGTTCATATACTCTAAAGTATAAATTTGCACACTAATTATATTTACTTTTTTAAAAGGATATGGTTACTGTGTTAAGGTATGAACTCGAATTATGTTTGTAGAAGTTCATCGGAGTCGTGGGACGAGCGATGAGCTATTTGTTCCAAATGACTCAAAGTCTATTCGAACAGAAGTCTCAGAACCCACTTTATTCGAACAGACATTGATCTCTGTTCGAATAGACTTTATAAACAAAATTTTAGAAGGTTGGAGTAAAAACGTTGGCTTGCCTCGTAATCCGTACTTTGAGTCCAACTTAATGTAATAACTTCGCATCTATATAAGGGATACTAGGGGAATTTCTTATTGTATCTCAATGAGTTTAACTCTAAAATGAACTAGGGTTTGATAGACTCCATATGCATCACCAAAGTGACTACCTACGTACCCTTTCAGGATCAAGCCATCGTAGTTCGTGCATCGATAAAATGACTCGATCGGTATGAATTAGCATCATCATAAAAAGGGTACATAAATTAAAATAGTTTTTGGCTTTGAACTTTCACTTAGTGTAAACAACTCAAGGCTTGGTCAAGGTGATATGGTGAACGAATCTTGAACCAAGGACCCTTTATTAACTAATTGGAGTCATCACATACTACATTCTAAAGGAATAGTGTCGTTTTATTCCTATAATTTAATGGCCATGCGTAATATCCTGATTTCTTGAGTGCCCTAGAGAAGGTCTAAATCTCATGGAAAATGGCATGACTTTCTCACTCATATAGGTAAGTTCTCTTTAATTGATTCTGCGAGCCACTCCATCTCACTATAGAACTTATTAAAGAATTTAATCCAACTTCTTTCATGCAGAAATTTAAGACTAAAGTTATATTCTAATGTCTCGTCTAAATCATGCATTAACTTCTTTGTATCCCTTGAACTTAGTTCATATTTTAAAATATAAGTAGGGTTCCCATTAAAGGTGATTGAAGTTACATAGAGCTCACCCCTATTCATTTTGATATTTTTGTTGAGAATCGAGGTAGCTACTCTCTCTTCTACGCCAAGAACGATATGCGGAATACGCCGAATCAAGAAAATAGACAAAAGCAAAGAACAATAAAGGAGGCAAGTATTTTCCTGGAGGAGGGTAGTGGAAAACCCTTTTAGATGAAACACCATTCCCTACGAGCAATCCACTATGATCAAACAGGTTACACACGATCTTCTCCAAGCTTCTCAAGCTCTGTAATAGAGTATCTCAAGTACTAGCTCTCTGGAATTAAACTCACCAAAAGATAGGTTAATAAATAACCTAAGTCCTCTATATATTCTAGAGGACTAATTACAAGTAGAACGGATCCTGAGGTAAACTCAACGACCAAGAAGAGCTTTTAAAACAAACTTATCCACATCTCGTTCGAACGACTTTGACGATAAAAGGTTTTCAGCCCTAGAAAACAACAACTCATTCGAATGACATCCAAGCTCGTTTGAACGACTTCTTCGGTCTCCAAATTTCCAACACGAAAACTACCATCTCGTTCGATCGACATATATCTTCGTTCGAACGACATCCATTTTTATTCCAACGACTTAGACAATTTAAGTTCTTCGACAGTTTGATTTTACCCTTAATAATCCCCCACTTGAAATCGAATTCAGTAACCCATCTCCAGATCTCCAAATGAATTGTTCGTACTACCCGAACCTTCAATCTTGAAGACCCACAGAAGTTGTATATGTCGTTAACTTTTGAAAAGTTGCCACCTTCGTAAACATATCGGTCAGATTCACATCAGTATGAATCTTCACAAGCTTTAACACACTGTCCTCGAGGAGCGAACGAATATAGTGATACCGAATATCAATATGCTTGGTCCTAGAGTAAAAATCCAAATTCTTTACTAAGTGTATAACGTTTTGACTATCACTATTCAACTTAGGAGAAAGTTATTCTCCACCAAGCTCTTTCATCAACCCTTTAAGCCAAACCATATCCTTATATGCTTCTGTAGTCGCAACATATTTCGCCTCTGTCGTAGACAAAGATACAATTTTTTGTAGCCTATAAACCCATGTAACTGTACCGCTTCCCAATGTAAATACGAAACTACTAGTGTTCTTTTGCCTATTAATTTCACCCGCTATATCAGAATCAACGAAAACCTGTAAGCATATTTGTGAACCCCCATAACATAATACCATATCTTGAATCCCCTTTAGATACCTCAGTCTCCATTTTACAGCTCTCTAATACTCATTGCCTGGATTACTCAAATACCTACTTACAACTCCCACTGCTTGGGCAATATCCGGTCCCGTACATTAGGTTACCAGCTATTGATTGATAAGGAACCTTTCGCATCACATCGTGATCCTTCTGCGTCTTTAGACAATAATCCTTTAACAATTTAAAGTGACCTCCCAATGGTGTACTAACAATTTTAGAACCATCCATATTAAACCGCTTAAGTACTTTGTCGATGTACTCAGCTTGAGATAACTTCAATTCTCGTCATTTTCTGTTTCTTGTAATACGCATACTAAGAACTAGTTTTGCCGCACCCAAGTTTTTCATAAAAAATTCTTGGGACAACTGTTCCTTCAACTTTACAATCTCTCCCATGTCGGCACTTGCTACCAACATATCATCTATATACAGAAGTAGAATAATATATGAGTTCTCCGTATTTTGATAAAACAATAGTGATTCGTATTGTTCTTCGAATAACTATTTATGGACATGAATTGTTCAAACTTCAAATACCACTGTCTTGGTGCTTGTTTCAAACCATATAAGCTCTTCGTGAGCCTACACATAATATATTTTTTCCCTTTAACTGAATACCCTTCTGGCTGCTTCATATAAATTTCTTCATCAAGATTGCCGTGAAGAAATGTTGTCTTGGCATCAAGCTGTTCAAGATGCAAATCTTCAACTACAACTATATTCATCACAACCCAAATAGTAGACATCTTCATAACAGGAGTGACGATTTCACCAAAATCAACACATTCTTTCCGCTGAAAGCCCTTCGCTACAAGTCTAGCCTTGAATCTCCTAAAACTATTAGATTCTTACTTTAGTGCATATACCCACTTGTTGTGCAGTACTCTCATCCCTTTTGGTAACCGAACAAAATCCTAAGTTTGATTTACTGATAATAACTGTATCTCATCATCCATAGTAAACTCTTACTTGCTCTTGGCTTCCATATCTAAAGCCTCCTTGTAACTTTCCGGTTTAACACCATCTGTAAGTAACAAGTAATTTAAGGATTTAACGTACCTAGTCGAAACTCTTCTAATTCTCGGCTCCTTTCGAAGTATTATTAGAATGTCTAGATCATTAGGTTCCTCGCATTGATCTGGTGTATCGGACTCAACCACGACTTCTTCATCGACCTCTCGAGAGGGTTCAAATTTAATGTCGGCACTTTCCACTGCTTCACTTCGATTCTTTTCTGCAGGAACTTTGAAGTCTTTAGATAAAACTTCCTCATTGAATGTAACATTACGGCTCTGAATGATTTTTTGATTCTTTGCATCCCAAAATCGGTACCCAAACTCATCACCGCCATATCTAATGAATATGCACTTCGTTGACTTTGCATTTAACTTTGTCTTTGTATCTGAATTATCAAGCACATATGAGGTACAACCAAAAATATGCAAGTGAGAAAGGTTTACCTCTTTACCGGTCCATGCTTCTTTAGGAAGTCCAAAATCCAAAGTCGTTGAAGGCTCACTGTTAATGAAGTACACCGCCGTACTAACCGTATCCGCCCAAAAACATTTTGGCAATCCAGTGTTGAGTCTCATACTCCTCACTCTTTTGTTTTTGGTTCCGTTTATGCGTTTTGTAACACCATTTTGTTCCAGTGTTCTAGGAGTAGTCTTTTGTCGCCTAATCCCGTTTAATGCGCAAAAGTCTTCAAACTCGTCACTACAGTATTTGCCCCTATTATTCGACCTAAGATACTTCAGTTTTAAGCTGGTTTCATTTTCAACTAGAGCTCTCCACCTTTTAAATTTATTGAACACATATGATTTGTTCTTCACATTGCAGATACACCGTTTACGAGTAGCATCATCAATGAAAGTAACGTAATAATGAGAACCACCAAGAGAAGACACCTTGGTTGACCCCACACATCTGTGTGGACAAGATTCAGTTTTCCTTGATCTTCAAGTTATTTTGAAACTGACTTTCTTCTGCTTCATAAGAACACACTCTTCACAAAGCTTAAAATTAACCTCATCAAGACCCTCTAGTATTTTTTTTATTACCATCATTTTTATCTCCTTTTCACACATGTGACCTAGCCATTTATGCCAAGTACTTGTATCAATCCCTGGAGTAGTCGCATAAATAGTAGAAATTGTGCTTTGTGTTGTATACAACGCTCCTTGTCTTAAGCCTTAAGCTACTACCATAGCTCCCTTTATGACCTTTTAGAGGGTTGTACTAAAGGTGCTTACATATCCACCATCATCCACCAATTTACTAACCGAGATAAGGTTACACCCCAATTTGGGTAGAAGTTGCACATTCTATAAAACCAATGTCGCCCTCGAGGGCAATATCAAGCATGCACTTTCCTTTCCAGTAATATTGCGTACACTCTTATCTGCAAGAAATACCATACCGAAGTCGCCTTTAACAATATTGGTTAGGAAACTTACGTTTGTGGTAGCATGGAAAGAGGCACTCGAATTAACTATCTAAGATTCATTAACATCGTCACATGAAAGTAGTAAAGCCTCATCAAAACTAACCTTCTTAGTAAGGTTCATTATTTCTATCTCCTCATCAACTTTCTTATAAGAAGAGTTACAATATCTCAAGAAGTGACCATTCTTTCTACAAGTCCAACATGCACCGGGCGGCTTAGATTTTCCTCTTGACTGTGAACAACCCCGCATTCGTATTTTAACCCTCTTCTTTAATACCTCCCTCTTTCCTCGACGTTCAATGAGCTGCCGCTTGAACTTGAAGAGGGTTTAGATATTTTACGCCTATTCTCTTCACTCATAATCAAAGAGTCTATAGTGCCAAATTTAATGTCTTCCTTCCCCGATGAATTACTCATAGCTATAATAAACCCTTCTCAGGTCTCAGGCATCTACCCTAGAAGATCCCATACTCTCACCTTCTCGGTAAAAGTAATTTTCACAAATTTAAGTTGAGCATGAATAGTATTGAACTCACTGATATGAGCCTACACACTAGCGTTATCCTTCATCTTCAAAGTAAACAATCGCCATAAAAGATATACCTTATTTTCCTCGGATGGTTCTGAGTATATAGAGGACAAAGTCTTCATCAAAGTGTTCATTGTCGTTACTTTGGAGATCATATGTAGGATTTGAGATGATAGTGCTAACCTAACGGTTCTAAGCGCATTGCAATCCAATCGCGCCAACTTAGCAACATCAAAATTTTTTGGCTTCGTCTCAACTCCACCCAGTGATAAGTCAAGATCCTTCTGATAGAGGAAATATTTTATTTGTATCATCCACACTCTAAAATTTGAACCATTGAACTTTGTGATCTTTAATTTCTCTTGATCGATCATTACTCTTCACCACACAAGCCCTGTAACAAGCACTTTGATACTAATTGTTGAGAATCGAGGTAACTATTCTCTTATCTACACTAAGAGCGATACACAGAATACGCTGAATCAAGAAAATAGATAGATACAAAGAATAATAAATGAAACAAGTATTTTCCCAGAGGAAGAAAGTGGAAAACCTTTTCAGATAAAAAACCACTCCCTGTGAACAATCTATTATAATCAAACAGGTTACACACAATCTTCTCAAGCTCTGTAATTGAGTCTCTCAAATCCTAGCTCTCTAGAATTAAGCTCACCAAAAGGTAGGCTAACAAATAACCTAAGTCCTCTTTATATACTAGATGATTAATTACAAGTAGAACAGATCTGAGGTAAACTCAACGTTCAAGAAGAACTAAACAAACCTACGTACATTTCGTTCGAATGACTCAAAGCTCGTTCGAACGACTTTGAAGATAAAAGGTTTCCAGCCCTAGAAAATAACAACTCGTTCGAGCAATATCCAAGTTCGCTCGAACGACTTCTTTGGTCACCATGTTTCCAACTCAAAAACTACTATCTCGTTCGAATAATATATATCTTCGTTCGAACGATTTCAACAATTCCAGTTCTTTGACAACTCGAGTTCACCCTCAACAATTTTTGCAATCATCTCTCTAGCCAGTCCTTTCATTAAAAGATCTGCTAGGTAATTCTTGACTCTACATAGTCAACTGTAATTACTCCATGCTTGAGTAATCCCCTAAGGAATTGATATCTAAGAATAAGATATCATTGCTTGCCATTATAAGTTTTACTAGCTACTTTGTACAAAGTTGGCTAACTATCACAGTTTATCATCTCTGCTGGTGTTGGTTTCTTCTATATAGAAATGTCCATCAATAAATTCCTCAGTCACTCAGCATCCTTGCATGCATCAACTAAAGCTATGAATTATGACAACATCGTTAAGTCAGAAGTGCATACTTGCTTCTTAGATCCCCAAGAAATTATTGCACCCCCCAAGGTAAAGATCCATCCTATTATCGACTTAGAGTTTGACTCTATATTATTCCAGCTAGCATTACTGTAGCCTTCAAGTACAACTGGATAGCCTTGAAAATGTAAGCATAAACAATAGTCCCCTTCAGATATCTCATAACCCTTGAAAATGTGTTCCAATGTCTATGCATGGACGACTAGTAAAACGACATAACATACCAACCGCGTATGTTATGCTCGATCTTGTGAATGCATAGCATACATAAGACTCCCGATCAGACTAGCATACTCTAACTGGTCATAACACCTACCAGTATTTTTCATTAACTTAATACTTGGATCAATAGGAGTAGCAGCTGGTTTATGGTTCATGTGACCATAACATTTAAGGATGTTTTCAACATAATGTGATTGAGTTAATGATAAAAATTTATTTGTTCTCATTATTTTAATCCCTAAGATTTTGTTTACTTCCCCCAAATCTTTTATATCCAAATGAGATTTTAGAAACTTCTTGGTTTCTATCATACATTCTAAGTTGGAACCGAAAATAAGCATACCATCTACATATTAGCTTATAATGAAGCATGCACCATTTTTGTACTTAGAATAAATACACTCATCTACATCATTAACATTGAAACCATCAAATAATACTATTGAGTTAAATTTCACATGTCATTGCATAGGAGCTTGTCTTAGGCCATAAAGAGACTTGACAAGTTTACAAACTTTATTATCTTGATCTGGTAATACAAAGCCCTTAGGTTGCTCCATATACAATTCCTCTTCTAAATCACCATTTAGGAAAGCCGTTTTGAAGTCCATTTGATGAACAACTAAACCATGAATCGAGGCAAGAGATAATAAAACACAAATATATGATATCCTTGCTACATGAGCATATGTATCAAAGTAGTTTATGTCATGACGTTGCTTGAACCCTTTAGCAGCCAACCTAGCTTTGAATTTATTCACAGACCATCAACATTTAATTTTCTCTTGAAAATCCATTTGCTTCCTATTGGTTTTGATCCACGAGGTAAATCAACCAATACCTAAGTCTGATTTGACTTGATAGAACTCATTTCATCATTGATCACTTCTTTCCAGAAAGCAACATCACGCGAAGATATAGCTTCAATAAAAGTGATAGGATCACCATCACCACTAAGAGTTAACTTAGTTTGGTATGCAATAGAATTTATATCACCCTCTATCAATGTCATATAATCAGGACCATAGGATTTCTCCTTTCTTGGTCTCTTACTTTTTTGAAGTTCTAAATTCATAGGTTGGGATTCAGCAGGTGTATCATCAAGAATTTTCTTGGAAGGACCAGGGATACTAATATTACTATTAGCAACTGCAATATTAGAGTTATAGAAGTGCTCAAAAAACTCAACCTCAATTGACTCAATAATATCATAAGAATTTAAATTAAGAAACCTGTAAGCATACTTTTTCTTTACATAGGTTTTATTCCCTAATTTAGCTCTCTTAGGGTTAGGTTTTCCTACATAAGCAAGACACCCCCACACTTTGAGACGTCTAAGATTAGGTTTCTGGTTAAATCACAACTCGTATGGAGTCTTGTCAATCCTTTTCATAACAACCCTATTAATGATATAATATGTACTTAAAAGTGCCTCACCCCACTAGTAATTTGGTAATCCATAACTAATAATCTTGCAATTTACCATCTCCATTAAAGTTCTATTCTTTCTCTTCGCAATACCATTTGATTCCGGTGAATAAGGTGGTGTAAATTTGTGAATTATAACATTGAATTCGCATATCCCTATCGGACCTAAGGACTTTAATACTCCGGCTTAATTTATTTTTAACTTCTGCTTTGAATGCCAAAAATTTCTCTAAGACTTCATTTTTACTTTTCAGTAAATACACCCAGGCATATTTCAATAAATTTAGTTTGAACATCCCATTTTACAAGAATATCCCTTCCCAACAAATATAGTATCCTTGGATAATATGAAACTATCCAACTCAATCACCATCTTAAATCCTCTTTTGTTGAGAAGATCTCCTAAAATCAAATTCTTAGTCATATCAGGCACATACAGTACATTGATAAGGGTGAAAACCTTTCTTGAAGTGAACTTGAGTTCTATAGTTCTGGTGCTAATAACCTTGGTACGAACGTCGCTAGCCATTTCGACTTCTCTACAGTTGTTATTCTCTTTGTACGTCTTGAACAAGTTTCAATATTTGCATTCATTGATAGTTGCTTATGTATCCACCTACCATCCTTCTTCAACTCCAACCGAGTTAGCTTCAACCACCATTAGCATATATTCATTTTCTGTAATTGTGTTAATCTAATACTTAAGTGATTTCTTGTCTTTCTTCTGAGTTCTGCAATCTCGGGCAATATGACCAAGTTTCTTGCGGTAAAAGCAATCACCCTTAGGCTTCATATTCTTAGAGGATTCCCCTTAACCAATAGAATCAAACTTTCGGTATGAACCCCGAGAACACAATGGGATAAAAACAAAACTTTTCTCTTAGAATACAATGAAGGTTATTGGGTTTGAGATGTGAGCCTCTCAATTCAACCAAAGAATAATGTATCCCTGGAGAGAAGTTTTATATTCATCCCACTGTGTTCTCGTAGTTCATATCGAAAGGGGGGAAACATCTTTTAAAATACATCGATTCATCGTGCCTTAGAGTTCTCGTATGATTTAATTCGTTAAGTTTTTCCCTAATTTATTAGCAAATTGTTTTTGTAGATTGAAAGTTAGGAGACAAATATGGATATTATAGAATAGTTGTTGAGGCATATAGTGTTAGGCTTATTGTTTTGCTTAAACAAAAAGTGGGAAAAATTATAAAAAAGTGGAAAAAAGAATTGTTTTCTCCTACCAACAAAAGTAGTCCTTGTTGGATAACAAACTATTCTACTAAGCAATCATACACACACATAAAAATAAGAGAAGAATAAAGAGCTTATTATTGATAGGTTGTTATGTGTTACAATTACTGAACCTTTTTAGGGGTTAAATACTATCTCTACGACTCTCTCCATAAACCTTAGTTTATATGGGCTTTGTTAGGAGTCTAGAAGAACACCCCAACCCAGTTAGGTTCCCACCTTGGGCCAGACCCAACTCCTAACAGTTTCCCTTTGGGTATTCCATACCAGGATGACTTGCATCGTTAAAACCTCAACCTAGTAAAACCCCCTTGGATAAAAAGTTGTGTAATAAAAGAGTATAATTCTATGCCCGGTATGGGTTGTGAACGCGTATATGTTACCTCATGAAAACCTCATAAGATAAAAATTACACTATCAGGAAAAAGAGTACAACATGTATGTGTCCACGTCAGGACGGGATTACTTTTCCTGACATCGATTTCCCCCGAGATCTATCTTCCTGAGATGTATCTCCCCGAGGTAATGATGAATACAAACTTTTGCATGCCAATTCCGTGTACCAACTACTTGAATGTAAGTGGTGTAAGAGTCTTCGTGAATAGGTTTGTAAAGTTGTCATCTGAAATGTCTTGAATAACGTCAATCTCATTCGCCTTCAGTAATTCATAAGTATGAAAAAACTTCTATGAAATATGCTTCGTTCTATCGCCATTGATAAAATTATAATTGACTTCAATGATACAAGCCGAGTTATCTTTATACAAAGTCGATTTTTTATCTTGGATAGAGCATACCACAACTTTAGTTGATGTAATATACCTTGGAGCACAACCATCATTATCTGCCAGCTTTATGAAGTGCAACAATGTCCCCGTCGTTTGAAGATGTAACAAACGTCATCTGCTTCATTAATCTCTAAGAATTTATTGTATCCCCGTACATAAATACATAATTCATCTGATAATGGTTTCTATATGGGTCTGACAAGTATTATGTATCGACGTACCCTATAATTTTACATTTACCATTTTCAGGTTAAACAAACCCCAATCTTTTATGCCAATCAGATACATCAGAATGCGCTTGATCTCCTTTCAATGCCCTTAGGTAGGAACAAAAACTATGGCCAGCTAAACAATTTACTGCGAATGAGTCATCGGGTCTAGTATACCTAGCTAATTATAGCAAAGTACCTCCTAAATATAGTGTTGCGGCTCTAGGAGTTTCTCCCCCCATTAGGATGGTGGAAGATGTCGGTATTTCACATCTAAGTGATGGACGATAATAAACGACTTAACACCATGTGTTATATCCATACCGAAGTGTTAGATAACTCTTTCGATATATATCGCTTGGTGTATGAGTATGCTACTACCAAGATGTTCGATATACAAATTGAGACAATACTTAGTTTTCCAAGGTCTTTTATTTCAAATTCCTTGATAAAGTATTTGACGGCTCTCGCGATCTCTCCCGGAGTTCCAATGATATCCAAATCATTTAGTACACTGCTATAATGACTTAACCCAATATATGTGTTATTAATGAGAACGCATAGACAGATAAGACTATTTACAAAGTCCCCGATCTTTAAATACTCAATCAACTTACTATATCATATGGACCCTGATTGCTTCAAGCCAACAATGACTTATCTAAATTTTATTACGTACGCACCTCGTATGCATTGGGATTAATTACTTCCAAAAGCTTATACCTCCCCGGATGGCTTCATGTAGATATCCTTATCTAGTTTCCCATATAAATATGTGATAATTACATAAGATACATATCTAGCTTATCCTTGACAACTAGCAGAATGATTAGTACTGAAACATTATAATGTCTATTATCGAATAATAGGTCTCATTGCAATCAATGTCAGTTCTCTTAGAGAATTCCTGGACAACTAGTTTTGCCTTGGCCTAATTTTCTCTTTGAGTTAATCATGTTTTCGTATCATTCAAATTTGTAACTGAGTTATAACTTATACCTAATTATTACTAGTTACTTTGGGAAAGATTTGATAATTTTCTATGGCACGAATCCTAATCAGTGTTGCAGGGCAAAAGTGTTTAATTGACACATTAGCTGAAAGTTGTGATCGTAATAATAGTAGCCTAACGATTATCCTAAATCGCTTGATTAGGTTCTCTGCCAATCTCGAGTTCAGTATGGTATGGGGTACCCACAATGCTTAATAATCTATCCCTTTTAGTGGTAAAATAATCAATAAAAACCTATGAGTCAAACTTGCAAGCCCCTATCAAGTCTCATCAATCAATTTTATCAGTTAATCCCGGAACTGAGCCTGAGATCGAATGATCTAAGTGAGAAGTCGTGTTAACGTTACATTCATAGTTGTTAATAACAGATAAACATAAAATCATATCCAAAATGCTTCTATTATGACCATAAATACTCAAGTAGGCCACTATGTGGATGGATAGGTCCACCTTTGTCTCCATGGATGCGTTTGGAGCAAAAGCTGAAGATCCCACTCCACTGGTCATACTAGGATGAATAATATGCTTTCCTTAAAAGCAATTCTTATACATACATTCTCTGGATTTTTTCTCATTTTAAGAAAAGTTAAGATGTATTCCTGATAATCCTCCTCATTATTTTAGACCAGAGGAGTGTATTAGAAACTATTCCAATAACGTGTTTTAACCTTTAGATATGGAGAAAATGTACAAAACCTTGTCTGTTATTTTCTCTGATATTCTTTACGTAATAAGCATTATTATATATCTCCCTAAAATTTTATAAAATCCAGCTGGATTTACTAGTGTATAAAGTAGACTAGATACTTCGTATTGTACCGTTATAAAGTAATAGCGTGACACCCGCGGCTTTTTTTTATCATATTGGTTGTGCCAATGATATTTGTGACACCCCCGATGTACAAGGTTAGATACAAGAAATATATTCATATCTCAAAAGGATCGAGTGCGTAGTACTAATATCTCTTAGACATGTGTCGCCACATATATGAATATTGGTAATGCTCAATGAGTAGATAGATCCATAGATGAGTTGTATATATTAGATCAACTATCATACATAGAGTTTAACTACTTCTCAAGCAATAAATTTTCATAATCAAAGAATAATCTCATAAATATGATATCGAACCAGTGTATGTTACCAACATTCTATTAAACTAACCAATGAAGAGTTTTTAACTCAGTCAATAATAGTACTAATAAAACAAAATAACTACTATGTAATAAGTAAAGTTACTACTTGGCAATGCTTTCTAGGTGACATCATTCATCTACTAGGAATTTGCTATTATTCATTCTTAAAACATAATCCAAAGCTGCATTTGTATCATGGGGGAAATCGAAGGCCACATACTCTGCCGTGGTACATGCTTACTCTTAGTAGGCATAAGCTTGATGTTCTTAACCAGTAGTTTATTATTTTGCTCAAAAATAAGAAAAACTTGAATAAGGTCTACGTGCACAGTGATCTATTGAATATTGCCTCGAAAGCACAATATTTAAACGTAGAAAGTTAAATAAATATTCATAATATCTCTATTTATCTCAACTATTTCTCCACGTAACATTATAGTAGAGTTGCACTGCCGAATAAAATTCGGCCGCAGTCATACAATACTAGAATAGTATAGGGCAATCCATTATCAGGTAATATTGAATATGGAGATGAGGGTACAAATAAAGCTCCACTATATTATTTTAAAGACTCATTGTTCTCAACAATAGTCTTTTCCAGATTCTGTAATAACATATATATTTCAGTATCCATACAGGTCAAGTTTGGTACCAAAATAGAGTTACAGTATAGGAGGTACTTAATATTTTGAGTATTGTTAACATCTATTATGCATGCAGATTAATACAAGGGGCAAAGTTAGGGGGACCAGTGGGGTTAACCCCACTGGATTTGCTAGAAATTACTTACCAGATAGTTAAAAATGATACATATATGGATAATTTGTATATATTTTACCCCACTCAGTTTTAATTATATAATTGTTATTGGTCCAGTGGGCAAGTATGTTGGTTTTAAATTCCTAAATAAGGGTTCAAGTTCCAACAACCTCATTTTTATATTTTTTTGATTAAGAATAAACTTTTAGATTGGGGACTCACTTCTAAGATTTTTTTTTATTTTTAACTTGGCGCAACTTCTAATATAAACGATACTAAAATACCCTAATATGTTTTTTTTCTTTTTTTTTTCTCGGGGGCGATGCACCCGAACCCCCTCGTTTTATTTTTTGACCCCAGTGGACTAAAGTCCTGGCTTTGCCCCTGATCAATACAAGTAGTATAAACATTCTTTGCATAAAAGAAATTCATATTATTAAAGTCAGTGATTCCAAATCATTACTTGTAGGTGAACCTTGTTCATATTCTATTACTCATAAAATCTTATTTAAGGATTTATAATAATTACTTGTGGTTCATAGTATATAGCGCAATGAAGTACATGATTCTCAATCATTACTTGTAAGTGAATTCTGTTTATGGCTTTATACTCATGAGTTTCTATTAATCGTCAAATCTTAATTTTACCCTGTAAAATGGTGATATTAACCTTAAAGTACGTTTTAATAGGATCTTAGCCAAAATAACTATTCAAGACCAATAGATGTTGTGTTTCTTATTCTAACAACTATGGTATTTTAATCCATAAAGTTATATAAGGTATGTATATTCTAGCCAAATGACCCATTTCCTACGAATATGAGGGTTATTAGATGTTTAGCTGTCAAGTAGTCTCACCCCGAAGTCTGTTGAGTTCACAAAATATGTAGATTAATCGTGTCTTTGAACTAACATTTTAGGGTGTAATGGCCTAATTCCATAAACTCGAGATGGCTTAGAATTAACTCTTACACCAATGTTCCTGTGACAAAAACTAATATGAAATAAGAAATGACATAGGTGATTTAGCGTAGAAAACCTTTGAATAGGTAAAAACAACTATGACCTCGAGTTGAGGGTTTTTATAATAGTGACTTTTATTGCTTGAACCTGATATCTTGTTACAAGTGATCTCTCGACTATGAAATACTTAATTTTATAAATAATAAATTTTGATATTTTGAGAATCTAGAAAACGTAGTTTTTCTTGGTAGTTTCTCATATATATTTTTCTGGTCCATGTTCCTTATGGAATTTTTTTCTTATATAGTCCTTCTCCGCAGTTCTTCATCGTGCTGAAGCATGTTCTCTGAATAATGTGGTTATTGGCGGTTGACTGAGTAATTGTTGAGCTCAAGAAAGCTAGGTGTCTTTGACTTGTTCATATTTTTTTGTTTAAGCTCGACCCACATTCTTCATCAGTTTGTGGAGTAAGTATCGATATTGAATGTTCATGTCATGTGTAGAATGCACAAGTCTGACATGGAGGTAATTGGAACTAGAATAGCTTAATTTAGGGTTAGATCAAGGGATTGGCCCCTATAATCTCCCTCTCACGATCGAAGTTACGAGTGGCTTTGGTTGAGAAAGAATTTTGTGAGTATATGGGTAATTGGGTTATAAGTTTGAAAATGAAGGAAATAATGATGTAGATTTAATTGCATGGAAAATACGCGTGTTATGGGGGGACGTTTGTGCATTGAATGTTGATGGGAATATTGATGTATGCGTCGGTTAGGGTTTGAGAGATTTATTTGTATTGATTAATAATGCTCAGGGAAATGTACCTGCACATTAAATATTGGGGTTATATAAATAGTACCTGTACCGAGGATTGTGGCAAAGTAAGCTTATTTGTTGCAAAATTCTCTGAAAGTTTTGATGATGGTGGAGACCTGGAGAATGGTCCACGAAGAGAGGATTTATGTTAAGATGCAGAAGTTTAAGTTGAGATACTTTGGAGATTAGTCTTTAGATATGCCTACTCCCATTCCCATTCCCATTCCACCGACGTATCAAGGTATGTCAAAAGAAAAAGCGGCTGAAGCTCAGGAAGATTTTTACTGCATGTGAAGATTTCATCATGTTATCTTAATAGACGAGCAACGTTGAATTAGTCTCCGCATCTTTGCAAAAGATAAGGCTGGGGTGACAGATGCGGGGTTTGGAGAAACTGCAGGGCGGTTGCACTAATGTCTTACGTAGGTCTGGATTCTAAGGTCGATCCCTCTTCATCCCTACCAATTCTACGGTGGTGATGGTTCTAAAGGAGGCGACAGTGGTAGTGAAGAAGGGAGAGAAAGAGTAGAGGTCTGCTTCTGTACCTCCATCGTTACTTGGCGCTAAGAAGACCTTCTATTTGAAGAGTTGGTTTAAGCATTGAGTCCTTTACTTTTATGCCCAAACTTCCTCCAAACCCAGTTTCTGGTCAGAGTAGGATGGTGTAAAGGTAGAAGGACCTATGGTAACTTCTAATGCCTGGTTTGCCTAAGAGGATTCTTAGAGTGAAATACCACTAAAGTTGGATGAACTTAAGGATTTGATGTTTTAGAGTGCTTGAAAGACCTATCATCTATAAAGTACTTGAAAAACTTGTTACCTGTAAGGTACTTGATGTTAGAGTACTTGAAATACTTATTATTTGTTAAGTACCAGAAAGATTTGTTAGCTTAAAAGTACCTGTAATTTATATTCGAGCTGAATAAAATTTGTTATCCAAACTCTGTGTTGATATATAAATAGAATAACTCTATAAATCGAGCTATGAATGATTCGAAGATTAAAGAATATATGACGAAATGTTATGTATGAGATTAGAACTTCTAACTTGAGCATAATAATCGAAATGTAACATGAGATATTGTTAATAAATGATCGAACTGGGTGACTGTGATTTATTGGGGGAAAGAAAAAGAATTATAGAATTTTTAGGATGGGAAAATCGAGCTCAGTGAAGTCATTCTGATAATTAAATATAGAAAGAATAAGCTCTATATAGAATATGCCGAACTATTTGAGGTCGATAGGGAGAGATATGTTCAAATAATGTTTCGTAGGATGCTAAGGTTTTTTGCTATGAAAGAATAGGATAATATCACAAACTGTGGGGGATTTGTAACAAAAATATACAAATAGGGGGGAAAATATTTAAACAGGTGGAAGTGAGTAAAAATGGAGTGTACTAGATCTGAGAGAATTCGTTATGCTGTTGAGAGGCGGTTGGCTATAAATATAGCTGAAGTGCAGGAGCAAATTTTTGGCTTATATGACTATGATATTGAACTGCCAGTGATGGAGTATCAATTTGAAGGTTTAGATTGGATGTGTAGGAAACGTGAGTATGAACGTCATTTCTATGAGGAACTATTTTGGGAAGTGATGGTGGACCTGCAGCTAAAAAAAATGTTATGAGATTGATTACTGAAGAAGAGATCGAACTGGAAGATGTGAGGATTGCTGAAGGCAAAATAATAAGATGTGGTTCACCAGGATATCAGGGATGTTTTAGGTGTAATTATATGTGAGGGAGTGAATTGTGATGAGAGTGTGATGATAATGAAGTAAATGTAAATAGGGGTGTATGTATGTAAATATATGAGTTCAAATAATTTCTAAAGAAGTGAAATGAGAATAAAGTTTGAATATGTCCTCTATTATTGCAAATACTGTTTATGATTGTTACAAAAAATGAATTTGAATATTTTTGAAATTTCGAGAGCTTTGGAAAGGACGTCAACACTTCTATAAGTAGAAGAAGCAAAAATAGAAAAAGTAGGTAGTTTTTTCATTTGTCTCTTGTGTAATAGCATGGAAAGCCCGATTGTGTATAAATGTGAGTTGTCATGAGTATGAAGAGGTCAGGGGGAGATTTGGAAAAGAGAGATGAAAATAGATTAAAATATAAGGCAAAGGGTAATGATGGGAAACTATTTCCACTAAAAAGGTGCAAGACGTCTGACATTGATTTTGGAGGGGATGCCTCGATTCTAAAAGTGAGGACGGCTCGTGCGAGGCTTAATAACTATTAGAAGTTAGAAAGAGAAGTTTCTCAACTTCTGAAAACTTGAAGAGCAGTGAGAGAGGAAAGAAAAAAATAGCATAGAATCTCGTGAGAGTTAAATCGAAAGTGATTAATAGTCAAAGCGAGAGAGAGTTGCAGAGACTTAGTCACGAAGGTAGTCATACAACAACGTTATGAGGAAAGGATTTGGTGCTGCGTCAGATTCACATTATGACAGAAGATTAGTAGTGTGTTTGTGATTTTTTTGAATGTGCTATTTTTGAAAATAATTTTTTGTGTTAGGGAAATCTAAAAATTACCATTTACAGTAATCTATATAAAAAAATTGATGTATGATATATGAAAGATATATATATATATATGTAAAAGATAATATTGGGTACCTGGATCTGTATAGGTCGATCTTGAGGAGTGTTTGTGCAAGATCAAACCTTCATCTGTAGATTTTATTGACATGGGGACTTCTCCTGTTAATGAGGCGTCGACCTCTGGTCGATCGACAGAGTCTGAAGTTGTAATATCTGATAGGGATGAAGAAGTAGGGGTTGATTAATTTCCAAATTTTCCTGGAAGATTGGTAACCTACCCTCCCAATTCTGATGTGTTCAAAAAGTTTTGTAAAACCAAGGCTTCTGTAGGGGGAAGATGGGGTAGTTATGTAGAACATGTCGGTAGGCATTTTAGGAGTTGCATCGTAACCACTGAAGAGGAATACTTCTTTTCTTTTGGCTGATTTGGAGAGGGAGAAACGAGATAGGTGTTTAGATGAATCGACCTTTTTATAGTATTTTGACAGTAATGTCCAGGGTGACATGGTAGATGGTTTTTTGTGCTACTTGTCTCAGTTGGAGTACGGGTTAAGTCTTCCCCTTAGCAATTGGTTGAAAGGGATTATGAACATCATCGAGAACATGTGGGAGGTGATAAATGTTTGTGAATTTCTGAATAAGTTATGGTAGGAGGATAAGATTTAGAGGAGGATATCTCTTGAGGATGTCTTGTAGTTTTATAGGGTAAAAAACATTTATGCAAGTGGAGAGGCATATTTTTTACAAGTTTGACCCGGCCTTGTTTCTTCGATCTGAACTCGGCTGGTTGAGTATGGAATGAAAATATGATATAGGTGAATGGTAATTGCCTTCAGAGAGATGATGAAGAGCCCATGGAACTTCTGTGTAGAACTGTAAAATAAAGTAAGTATAACAATGCATAATGTATAAGATTGATATGTTAAAACTGTATGTTGCTCCGCTGATGATAATGCGTTGTTGACCAACAGGTTCTCAATCAAAGGTGATGAGGAAGGAGGCTCTGTTGGATACTCTTGCTCCAGAAGAGACAGAGCTCGAGGCTGTGCTGAAAGAACTCGGCATTAGCAAATAAAAACTTGCTAACAGCCAGTCCGAGAAAGTTCAAAAGTCTTAAATAACGAGGCTAATGGTGGGCGCTGAGGGTAATAAGAAGATTGAAATTGATGGGGAGAGGTAAGTAAACTTGCCCAAGGCCTCTGGAGTGGACTTCGCGGGTGTGCCGGAGTCTACTACATCGAGTAAGATAGCTCGAGCATTTCCAAAGAAGAAGATGGTGAAGCGTGGTTCGACCTTTGGAACTACATGAAATGGTGAGGTCGAGGGTGGGGCAAAAAAGAAAAGGGTCGAGCCTTTCAAACTGACAAGGGCGAAGGTCATAGAGGATTGACCTGTTATTGACAATGAGCTGAAAGAGGTGGAGGAAAGATCAAGGCTTGCAACTCCTAATGGGGAGGAGGAGATGAGTAAAATGGTAAGTTCATTTGTTTGAATATATGATGAATTTTATATAATGATTCGAGTTAACAGTGAGGTCAATGTTATGTGTTTTTGTAGGTTGCTCATTTGATAAATGGGATATGCTTCAGGGTCGAGGAGGAGAAAGCTGAGCTGAAGAAGTGGAAGGTCAAACTTAAGAAAAAGGTAGCTTGACTGAAAGATGACTTGATTAAGGAGGGGAAGCTGTTGGAGGCCCTGAAGGCGTCTCAAGAGGTGGAGATTAATAATCTTTCAGCGAAAGCGAGAAAGAATATGGAGAAGGTGGTAACTGAACGCGACAGACTCGGGTATTACCTTATAACCAAGGGGTATTCCGAAGATGAGATGAATGCCATTATGGCAGACACCTCTGTTGAGGAGGAGGAAGATGATGAGGTAGAAGGTGTTGCTGTTGAAGTTGTAGACGGGTTGGACGGTGTCTCTCCCCAAACGGTGCGAAACAACTAGGGGGATGACAATGAGCGTCTGGAGGGAAAAAATGGGAAGGTAGAGTAGAATGTTGACTATGTGATTGTATGAATGGTTTGGAATGTTATAATCTGATGGAATATTGTTTGTTAGATAGAATTTTGTAGGCTAAGACGCTTTTGCAATCCTTGTTGTAGGAGCGTAAGGAAATGTGCGTCAGAATAAAATATTTAGAGACTAAGCTCACTAAGGAGAGAGACGTCTCAGCGTCCTTGTTGCCTTCTTAAGCGGAGCTACAGGTTATAAAAGAGCAAGAAATATTTGACTTGTATGCTTCATTAATCTAAAGCAACAAAGAAAAAAGTAGAGTGTAGGGACAGACCAAAAACCTATTATCAGTTTATGGGCAATGGCACTCAAGGTGCATAGAAAATAGCAAAATATTGACAATTTAAGACATAGAGAATGTATACCTTAGAATTGGAAGTATGTGTTATTGTGCATCTAACTAAGATTGTACTTCAACCTTAAGTTTAGAAGTAGTTTCACACAGTAGATGTCAAAAAATAAAAATTTTGCTAAAAATAAGATGTATGTATTGAGTAAATATTCAGAATCTGTGATATGCAGGTCGAATTGGAGTCAGCTCGCTTTCGCAAAAATGAGATACGCCAATGTAACCAAGAATTTGCGAAAGAGTTTGATAGGATAAAAAAGGCGAATAAAGATAGAGAAGATCAACATGTAAAGGTACACTTCAAGTTTGTTGAGGCAACCCAAACTGCTGATGACCTTGCCCGGAAGATCGAGGAGAAGGATGCCAAAATTAGTAACGGGCAAAAAGTGCTCGTGGAGATGAAAGAACATGCAGCAAAGCTCAAAAGCCAGAATGATGCGCTAATGGGAATGAGTAGGGATGGTGACATGGCCCGATACTGTATACAAACGTTAGAAAAATAAGAGGAAGGGTTAAGCCATTCTGTGGCCAGTCTGAAGGACCAAAATGAACGATCAGGAACAAACTCGAGCTGATCTAGTGAGTACCAGAAATGAGCTGGAGCGATTGAAGAAGAAAATGGTTGAGAAAAATAGCGAGTTGAAGAAGGCTCGAGATGACCTATCTACCTCAGAAGTTACGGTTGAGCAGTTGACTACAGCCTTACCTGCTAAAGATAAGGAGTTTCGAATAGTGTAACGAAAGTGTGATGAGTTGAATGAAAAGGTGACACAATTGAAGACTGAATTGGCGCATGCCAATTCTCATGCCAAAAATGCTGAGGCTGGAGAGCATTCGAGGAAGAATAAAAGTGATGTTAAGGTTTCCCTTGTGAAAGGGGATGTGGTTAGCTTATTAGCTTGAATAAGAGTGTTTGAGGGAATTGTAGCTCAATTTCAAGGTCATGTGCAAAAAGGAAACAAATGTTTAAGGGAGTGCCAAGGTATGTTGGACGCTGCTCTTACCAGGTAACAAGGGCTAGAGCAGACTATTAGGGGTAAGGAGATTTTGTTTAAGAAGCAAAATGATTTGTTAAAGAAGTTTCTGGCTGGGGAAGATTGAGGAACTTCGTGCTCAGGTGGCAGATTTGAGGGCGATTAATCAGGCTGAATCAGCAAAAGTTGACAAGAAGGTGAAAGAGAATATCGCGTTTATGGCTCAAATAAATATTGAAATGAAATGGGTGGAAGGACGGTATAATAGGTTGCATAATTGCCTTCAGATGGCAAGAGTGAATTCTAAGGCGGTCATGCCCGAGGCATCACGCTCAGAATTGATGATGGCGGTGATCGCCTATTTTGTAAAGGAAGTAAAAAGGCTTGAGTTAGATAGAGATACCTTGCACGACTGTTTGTCAGAAAGGGGATGTATTTGTAGAGCTGATATAGAACGAGAAAATCGTATGTATTCCATGGAAACAGAGATAGGATCTCGACCTGCTGAATTTGTAGAACAGGGCAGGATCGCTGTGACAGCCCAAACTCCAGAATTAATGGCCGGTCGTCCTCTTATTGTAAGGGAAAGTGTGGCTGACCTCACACAGCAGAAAAGAATCCATTACAGTGGTTGTATATGTAACTTAAAAAAAAAAAATGTCGTAGACATATTGAGAGATGAAAGCTAGTGTTACCTTTGCTTTATCTTATATCTGGTAGAATTCTTTGATTGAAAACTAGTATTACATTTATTTTAATCGCAGAATAGTAATATCACAACCATATTGAGTGAGATAAAAACTAGTTTTACCTTTGTTTTATCTTATGTATGGTAGAGTTCCCCGATTGAAAACTAGTATTACATTTGTTTTAATCTCGGAGTATAGTATAGTCGGTCAAATCAAGTGTTATCCTTATTTTAACCGGTATAATACCGCTGCCATATTGAGTGGGATGAAAACTAGTTTTGCCTTTGCTTTATCTTATGTCTGGTGGAGTTCCTCAATTAAAAACTAGTATTACCTTTGTTTTAATCTCGGAGTATAGTAGAGTCGGTCAAATCAAGTGTTATCATTGTTTTAACCTGAATAGAGGTTGATTGAAAGCAAGTATTACCTATGCTTTAATCTATATATTGTCTACGTAAGTAGAGAGTTGTGTGGGAAAAAACTTAAAAGTTTTCATTGAATAGAAGAGGATGTACATTGGATGGAGATGAAAATCTCACTTTTGGAATGGAAAAAGTGAGAATTCAAAATAGAGTAGTAATGGACTTAGCGATAATACCGTCTCAGTCACCTAGTGTTCCAAGGATTTGAGATCTAGACCCCCTCTTTTGTCATGAGGTAATATGATTTCAGGTCTGTAAGACCTGTGATAAGGAATGGACCCTCCCAATTTTCTGCTAGTTTCCTGGCATGAGGCTCTTTTTTGTGTTGATGAAATTCTCTGAGGATGAGATCGTCGATTTGAAAAGTATGGATTCTGACTCATTTGTTGTATGAACTGGCCAACATATGGTAATATCGACCTAGGTTAGCAATGACGCATTCCCTGGTCTTATCGATCCAATTGAGATTGCAGGCCAATTTGACATCATTTTCCTCGATAGTTAGCTCGTGATCTTTGACTGGATAATGGTATTCTGAGAGATGATAGCTTATGTCCCATAGGCAAGGAGGAATGGGGTGCAATCGGTTGATTGACGTGGAGTGGTACGATATGCCCATAAGACATAAGGAAGTTCTCGAACCCAACTTCCTTTTATCTGAGAGTAAAGCCTTTTCTTGAGTCCATCCACGATGGTTTTGTTGGTGATTTTGGCTTGGCCATTGCCTTGAGGATAGTAGGGGCTGGATGGTGAGTAAATGATATTGTGTTTGTCGAGGAAAGCTGCAACTTTATCTCCTACGAATTGTGGCCTATTATCGATACGAATTAGGTAGGGGGCATCCAAACAGAATAATGATGTGTTCCCAGATAAAAGAGATGACCTCTTCTTTTCTAGTTTGACAGAGTGGAACTGTCTCTACTCATTTTGTAAAATAATCTGTAGCTATGAGTAGGTATCGGCGGTTACCTAAAGAATTAGGAAATTCGCCAAAAAGGTTGAGTACCTATCTTTTGAAAGACCAAAACACCTTGATTGCATGTAGTTCGAGCGCATGGGCGCGTATCATTTATCCATGTCGTTAACATATATTACATTTCCGTGAGTACTCTTCTGCTTGCTTATGCATGCCTGACCAGAATACACCTTGTGTAATGACTATGTTTGCGAGTGATCGACCTGTAGCGTGGAAGCCACAAGTCCCTTCATGTAAATCGTGGAACATCTCGTCTGCTTTATTTTTGGAGAGACAGTTTAGGTAAGGCCCCGTTACTGAACGGCGGTATAAAGAATCATTTTGATTTGTGTAGCACTTTGAGTTGTAGTTCAGCTGTCAATGCTCCTTTGGATCTACTGGAAGTGGTCTGTTGCATTTGTTGTCGATACCGAGGTAGGTTAAGAAGGGCTTTCGCCAATCATCGTCTTCCCCTTTATCGCCCCCAGTGTTGATCGTGCATACAGAAATACGATCAATGTTGGGGGTTGAAATTAATTCGATCAAGAGATATTGAGCTTCTGTTTCCAATACCCCGGCTAGATATGTCAAGGAATCGGCGTGTCTGTTTTCACCTCGAGGAAGATAATCGAGAGTTGTTTGCGCGAACTTGCTCATCCTATCTGTAATGAGGGCTGCGTATTCGATTATCCTGCCATTCTTATTGAATTGCTCCGAGTAATGGTGGACGATGAGTAGTGAATCTGTGTAAACTAAGAGTTCTGGGACACCGAGCTCAAGTGCGAGGTCAAGTCCATGAATAAGAAATTTGTATTCGAAGACATTGTGGGAGGCTTCAAAATCCAAGCAGATTGATTTCTCGATTCAGTCGTTGGAGGGGGTAATCAATATGATTATAATTCCTGACCCTGCGGGTTCTGCTGATCCATCTATAAGAAGTCTCTACTCTTTCCTTGTAATCCATTCAAGTCGCTCGTCAAATGCTTTGGGGGTGGACCTTCTGTAAGTTCCTCTGCAAGGTCAGGATCGCATTCCTCCTACTTAGGATCTTCTACCAAAAAATCTGTGAGAAAATTGGCAACGGCCTGACCCTTTTCAGAATGACATTGTTCAAACTTGATATCATGCTCTCCCAAACTGACTGACCATTGTTACACTCTCCTTTATTTTTATTTTTTGGATAGAACCTCCCGGAGTGTGTAGTTCGTCATGACTTTAACTGAATGAGCTTGGAAGTAGTGCTTAAGTTTCTGTGAAGTGTAAACAAGAGTTAGAAGAAGTCTCTCAATTTTAGAATACCTCGTTTCCGCTAGAGTAAGGGTTTTGCTGATGAAGTATACTGGTTTCCCAATTTTCCCTTCAAGTCGAATGAGAACCGAGTTGATTGAAGTATATGTAACTGCTAGACCTCCTCAAATAGGTTTTGAGATATTGAAAAACTATTTCGCATTCTGATGTCCAATGGACCTCTATATTTGGCTGAACTTTTCCTCATTTGGTACAACTGTGGAGTAGTAGGAACAACCAATGACAGCGGTCCAAAGATTTTAAAGCGAATCGGTTGATAGCGGCTATCTTGCCAGCAAGTTTTTATGCATCTTTCGTAGTATTTAGAGATAACATATTGAGGAGAACCCAAATTTGATCTGGATCGGCCTCAATCCCTTTCTTACTGATGATATGGCCAAGAAATCGACCTAAATGTACTCTGAATTGATACTTATCAGGATTGAGATGCATTCTATAAGATAAAAGAATGTTGAATATTGTATTGAGATTTATAATGTGGTGGGCCAACTGTATGCTCTTGCACAAGAGATTGTCAATGTAGACTTCCATGACTTTCCCAAGATGTGCTTTAAACATAGTAATCATAAACCGTTGATAAGTCGCACCAGCATTTTTGAGTCCGAAGGGCATGACTTTGTAGCAGGAAAGTCCTCTTTCATTGATGAAAGTGGTCTTTTCTTGATCTTATTCCAAGAGTAGAATCTGATTATATCCAGAAGCAGCGTTCATCATAGATTGGAGTTCGTGACCTGTTATAGAATCAAGGATTTGATAAATATTAGGAAGAAGGAAACTGTCTTTTGAAGTATGTTTGTTTAGATCTGTGAAATCTACACAAACTCAGACTTTTCCGTTCTTCTTTGGGACAGCGACAATGTTAGATATCTAATCTAGATATTTGGATTCTCTAATGAATCCCACTTTGATCAAATTTTTAACTCCATGTTAACTTCATCTCGAAGTCGAGGTAATAATCATCGTTGTTTATGTTTGACCGTCGTGGCATTGATGTTGATGGCCAATTTGTGGCATGCCTTGGCCGGATCGACCCCAGACATCTCTTCGAAAGTCCACGCAAAAACGTCTTGATTTAGTCATAAGAACTGAATGAGAGCATCTTTATCGTGCTGAACCAGCTTAGTACTGATAAAAATACCTTTGCTAGGTCAATCAATGTTGATGTATTATGTAGGCTTTTATGTGGAAGGTTAATCATCAAGGTGATAAGTTTTTTGTAATTGTTATGCAGCGTATCTGTCTGAGGTATCTAAAATTACTGAGACGGTGTTTTCGGAAGCTCGTGAAAGCTTTTAACTACCCTTGATTTCATAGATACCATTATTGTGTTTGAAGCGGAGTGCTTGATGATAGGTAGAAGCGATTGCTTCTATGTTGAGAATCCAGCAACGGCCTATAATCCCGAGATAACGAGATTTGGCATTGATTATGTAGAAGATGACGTCGATGGTAGTTGGTCCTGTGGTAATAGGTAAGATGATCTTGCATGCTCGTTCTTCTTTAGAATCATTAAATCTACTGATATTGGTGTCGCTTGGAATAACTTAATCGGCCAATCCCATTTGGTCGATAAGGCTTTGAAAGAGAATCTCAATACCACTTTCAGTATCGATTATCATTGTGTGTATGACAACCATCTTCATCTTGAACATTACGAGTAATGCATCATGATGTGGAAATTTTACATGACTAATATCGTAATATTCGAATGAGATCCCAAGCCGACAATTGCTCGATTCAGGCAGAAGCTTGGCTTATTTGTCTTGAGGTGTGAGATCGCAGTATTATGACAGTCTCATGCGCTTGAATCGGCAAGAGTTGGTGATTTGATGCATTTTGATCATGTTGTTGTGGTGCATATGGTAGAGATGTTTCTCCTTAGCTTGATCTTCGACCTGGATGACTTCAAGCTGCTTCTTATAACTGCCATACTTGTATGATTTCAGGTCGATAATGTATTCAAACATCCATCCCTTTTTTGAAAATGTATTACAGCAACCTCTGTAAAGCATAGTAATTGTCAGTAAAATGATAGTTTACCTTATGATGCATGCAGTACGGGCTGTTCTCGATTGGTTCTAATGGTTGAGAGAGACTGTAGAGCTTATCCTTGGAGAAGAATTAAAAAATTATGGAAATTTGAACATTCATCTTTGGGAGGACCGGTTTGGGTAGTGAATTGCCTTTTCGAGGGTTGTAAGTGTTTCCCTTGAAGCGCTTTTGATCACCCTGATCCTCCTTTGGTTTAGTGCTTCAATCTGTAGATGGACCTTTCGTGGTGAGGACGGATTTAATAGATTTATGCCTTTCGATCATTATCCTTTCTAGGTCGACGTAACTATTGACCTTGGTGATCATATCTTCAAAGGTCGCAGGTTTGTTGAGGAAGATGTATTTTTTGGCCTTGCAGTCGAGTTGGAGCGCGTTGGTGAAAGCAATAACAGTTGTTTTCTGATCGAGATTGTCTACTTTACGCGCGAGCTCCAAAAACTTCTCTGCAAAAGCCTTAAGCTCCTTTCCGCGTGACTGTTTAAGACTAATAAGAGAATATAAATTCTCCTCCTTGTCTCTATTGTGAGCATACGTCTTGATGAATTATTTCTGCAGCTAGTCGAAAGTGTATATGGAACCTTCAGGTAAATAGTAGAACCACCGGGGCGGTCCTTCCTGGAGACTTGTTACGAATAAACGGCAGAGGATGTTGTTGAGGTTGGAATACAACCCCAATGAATCACAGTACTGCTGAATGTGTTCCTTTGGATCAGTACCCTTGTATTTGTAAATTTTTAGAGTATGGAAACCTTTTGGTATTTCCATATCGAATAGTTCTTTAGCAATTGGGATTCCTTGTAACTTAGTAATGTCGTCTGTCGTGCCCTAAACTTGTGCTTCGACTAACTTCTTAATATGCTGATCCATATGCTCTTGTGTAATATATCGATGTGTCGGCTGAGTGGTCTGATGAGGAGGTTAAGGATTGTGAGTACCGATACCTTTACTCAAACGATCATATGCTGGAACTCGAGGTTGAGGTCGTTATTCTTCCTCCTAACGTATGAAAAATTGGTGACCTCAACTGATCTCAGACTGAACTTTACCACCCAAATGAATAGAAGGCTGAGGTTTATACTGAATATTTATGGAAATAGCTTTGCTAGTGGCTTCTCGAGGTTTTAACCTTTCTCGTACAAAAATCTGGGAGGTTTCTGGCAATTGATCGCGATATCTTGTTGGAGGAGCCTGAGTATTTTACAAAGCTTGTAAGGCCATCTGCATAGTTGTCATCTGGTCTTCATGTCGTTTGAACGTTGTCAAACGAGATTGTCGCTCTTCTTCGAGCTCTTTCTCATGGAGCTCTCAGTCATAAGTTAATTGACGCTCGAGCTTATTGTGCTTCTCTGTTTCAGCATTGAGATTCGCTCGTAGCTCTATAATTTATTCTGGCTTAACTGAAAGATTGAGTTAGATTCTAGTTGTTGGTCGTCTAGAAGTGACCATGATTAATATTTGTAGTAGATTGAATGTGTGCCTTAGGATATCATGGAAATGCCTTCTTTCCCACAGATGGCGCCAAATGTAATGGTCTAATTTCGTAAGCTCGAGATGGCTTGGAATTAGCTCTTACACCAATGTTCTTGTGATAAAAACTAATATGAAATAAGAAATGACACAAGTGATTTAGCGTGGAAAACCTCTAAATGGGTAAAAAACTACGAGCTCGAGTTGAGGGTTTTTGTTATAGTGACTTTTATTGCTTGAGGCTGATATCTTATTACAAGTTTTGATCTTGTAAATAAGAAGTTTTGATGTTTTAAGAATCTAAAAAATGTAGTTTTTCTTGGTGATTTCTCGTGTATTTTTTCTGGTCCCTGTCTCTTCTGGAACTTTTTCCTTATATAGGCCTTCTCGACAGTTCTTCATCGTGCTGAAGCACGTTCTCCGAATAATGTGGTTAGTGGCGGTTGACTGAGTAACTGTTAAGCTTGTGAGAGACAGGTATCTTTGACTTATTCAGGTTTTTCTGTTTGAGCTCGACCCACGTTCTTCATCAGTTCGTGGAGTAGGTGTCAATGTTGATTGTAATTATCACGCGTAGAATGCGTGAGTCTTTCATATAGGTAATTCGATCTAGAATAACTCTATTTGGGGTTAGATCGAGGGATAGGCTCTTACATAGGGTACTATAAGTTGCTATTAGTGCCTATATACATCTAAATATTATCAAGTAACATCTCATTTCACCTAGATACATAAAATTGGTTCCTTAGACACCAAGGTTTTAAAAAATATGACTAAGTCAATTCCCAATTGATCTCTAATTATTGTCCTTGACATTTAACTGTAATTTAGATATATGGCTCCCAGCTATATTTTAAATTAGTTTTGGTTTTCGAATTATCTTTGATCCCTGGTCAGGATAATTTGTATCCTAGGGGCATATCATTAATATTCTATAAGCTACCGTAAAATACTTAAATAAGTATTAATCTATATATTATATCACATATAAGTTAGTTAGTTCTCCTATACAAAGTACCGGTTTCCAGAAAATATTTTCATAAAAAAAGAAAAAGAAAATAGGTCTCCTCCAGGGGTAGGTTTAGTTAATAAGAATTTTTCAAAAAAAAATTTAATACTAAATTTGACAAAAAATTGGGTTTTAAAAGCTAATTTTAGTGTCCGACTTGGTCTGGGTTTAGGGGTGTCAATAGATTGGATTTGACCCTGTATCCGATCCGTTAATAAAGGATCAGGATCAGAAAAATTGATCCTTTGCGATCTGATCATTAATGATCCGATCCTTTATCTAATGGATCAGGTTAGGATTCAACATGACCCGATCCTTTAAAAACCCGACCCGTTAGCAAATGTATATACCTATTCGATATGTACATTAAGTTTTTAACTTTGTCTCTTATTTGGGATATAATGCATCATTTTTTAATTCATAGATATGTATTTGATTATAAAATATGTTAAATGTCTATTGTTCATGGTTTATAAACATATGCTTCGTTGTTAAATGCTAAAATTGAAATTTATGAAATTTAAACATAATGGATCCGATTGGGTTGGGTAAGGATCACCTAAATCCTTAAAGGATCGGGACAGGATCACGAAATTAGTGATCCTGACCTGATCTGGCTCATTGACAGCCCTAGCTGGATTGGGTTGACCGATCTGGATCAGTTTGACTCGGTCAAACTGGCTTGACATGTGTCACAGCTATAGTGGCGTACGTGTCACTGCTACAGTGGCACACGTATCACTGCTACAGTACGTGTGTGTTCCACATGCCACATCAGTTGCAATGTGTCGGCCACGTCAGCATGAGGTGGGTCCTACCTGCCACGTCAGCTACTACGTGTCCTTGACACGTGTTACTGGGCCCGATCCCTGTCACATCAGCACACTGGTTCGGTCTAATTTTTTAAAATTAGGTCTGATCTAGGTTTAATCTTCCAAAAATGGATCTGGATCAGGTCTAAATCTCCATGACGATAACATGAGATATTAATTATTATTTTTAAAATAAACCCCCTAAAGGGTAGATGACGTCACCCTGACCTAATCGCCGCCAAAACATAAATTTTTGGTCATAAACTGTCCATGTTCAACGCTGTTTTTGCGAGTGACATGGACATCTTCCGAGGGAGTGTGATATATGGACGTGATCGTTATAGAGTAGGCTACGCAACAAAATTACAAAATCTGATTACTAGAACGATCTCTATTTTAGTTTAAAAATAGCTCGCAAGGGGTGAAAAAACACTAAAAATAGGTTTAAATTTTTTGAAAAAAATGTATTAATATAATACTCAGATCTACATATCCTATATGTTAAATCATGCAATTAATACACAAAAAAGAAATTTATAAGAAAAATATACCTCTCCGCAACGCAAAAATAAAATAAAATAACCTTTTCGTTAGAGAGCTTTTTCATCATTTGATCCACTAGCTCTTCGTAGGGCTGATAACAAGCTATTCTACTGAGCAATCATACATACACATAGATATGAGAGAATAATAGAGAGCTTATTATTGATAGATTGTTATGTGTTACAACTACTGAACCCTTTTAGGGGTTAAATACTCTCTCTAAGACTCTTCCCATTAACCTTAGTTTATATGGGCTCTATTTGGTGTCCAGTAGGACACCCCAACCCAGTTGGGTTCCTACCTTGGGCCGGATCCAACTCCTAACAGTCCTCTCACCCCCCAAATTTGATGTGTATAATATAGGAATGCCAGAATGACTTGATTTTTTTAAGGATGATCTACATGATAAATAGATCATATCATTTCCTCTCACATTCCCTCACTCTATATTGTTGCTCACTCTCTCTCAACTCACGGATGAGAAAAATAAAAGAAGATCTCGCCCTCTTTTCTCTCACAATCCTCTCTCTTGAACGTGTTGAATAAAAAAAATATGAAGCTTAAAACTCGTTCTAGATCAAGAAGCCACACTCAATTGCAACAATCGATCAAAGAGAGAGAAAAAATTATTTTCTTCTTCTCCTTTAGGGGATGACAAAGATATCGACAATTAAGTGAGAGGGAGATGAAAAGAGAAACCAAGAAAATGAGTTGAAATCTACCCTAGATCGACCCGACCGGATAATCACAACTTTCTCGGTTGATTTTAGATTCTTATCGGAACTCGTCAACTCGCCCAATCACTCCTACGAAATGTTCCAATAGTTATTAAGGCTAGTACGTCTTGTATCTTGGTGAAGTAACGGTAGAGTATTGTGAAAATAAGGTATTCGTCAGACGTACTCTTAACCCAAGAATTTTGGTACTCTTTTTCGACCATGTAACCAGTCAAGTTTGTAACAAACCCATAAACCAAAGCCCACTTGACAAAATCTAAAAGATAAGCCTATTTGGAGTTCTCCCAAAAAATCACAATATTGGTGGGGTCAGACTCTGGTGGTAGAGTCTTCTTTGTCGACGACAGAGACGACTTGGGAAATATGCCAGGAGAGATGGAGAAAGAAAGGTTAACGAGTAGAGGAGGGAAGGAGAGATGACGGGAACGTGGACGATAGGAGAAGAGAGGGAAAGAGAAGAGTGAGAGAGATGAAGAAATCATTATAGGATTATAGGAGCTTTTGCTGTTAGGTTTACTTGTTTCTTATTTCTTGGGGTGGTTTTCACTAAATCATGTGGTGGGGTTATATAGATGAGTCTAGATAGAAAGGGTGACCGACCTTTTGGTTATCGGCTATAACGTTTGTCGAGTTATTTTTAACCCCAATCCTCTCCAACAATTGTTCTCACTCTGTTTAAAAATAACAATTAGGGTTTTGGGTGTAGCTGTGTAGGGGTAAATAGGGGTCCAATGTAGAATCGTTCATCTTGGGATTTGTGACGCTACTATAATGGCACGTACTTATGATAACGGCGAAACTTGGTTAATGTAACGATACGTGCTTATGCTAATGTCTACTTGGTGTTGCTTTTGTTGTTGTTGGAGAGAAAAATAGAGAAGATAAAAGAGATGCCGAGGACCGGGTAAAACACCACTTAGGGCAAGAAAAAAGATTTGGAGCGTGTTTTGGGCGTAAAATCTTTTCATTTGGTTTAAGATGAAATATCGAGATATTACTCCTGATCATTATTTATTTAGAGAAGCCAAATTTTCGGCGGCGCTGATAGAGAGCATTTTTAGAATTGGATCATGCATACTCGCGTATTAAATTTCTATAGTTAGTGTGGGGAACTGTCGCGATACGGTAACAAAAATAACTATCGTTAAAGGAAAAAAACACTCAATCTTATCGATTATCTTAAGGTTGTACATTATTTGCACGGAAACTGTAATAACAAGTAGGTTGCTAGTTGCTAGTTGCTTGTTGCTAGGGCTCTCACGTGTCCTAGGGATTAGTATTGAATGTTGGAGCACACATAAAAGATGATCAAATGGAAATGATAATATAACTCACAAATTAAATTTAAATGTTAAAAAATTATTTCTATAAAGTTAAATAGTTAATGGTGGTTAATGTTCCAAATCACAATATTCTTTTTTGATTAGTAAACCATATATTAATAAGCATAATGTGTTACATAGGTTGTATTGTCCCCCTCCAGGATCGGTTGTAGCCATTCGGGCAGGGAATCATACCAGGACCAACAAGCATTATTTCCCACAGTTCTACTAGCTAATACATGCGTTACAGTATTTGCACTACGGGGTACAGAGCTAATATTAATATTTACAAAGGAGCTAAAAAGGCCTAAACAGTCTTGCAAAATGGCTTTAGACGTCCAAGAAATAGCTGCCCCCCCCCCCCCCCCACTCCGTTCTACAAAAAGTGGTAATAGCCTCAGCATCCGTCTCTATATACACCTTTGGAATCCCCCGTTCCTTCGCCTAAAGAATGCCTTCTAGCACGGCAAGCGCCTTGCCTTCTTCACTTGAGGCAAATCTGCGTGAAGAAATATGGGCTGCACCAAAATTATTAACATAGTTACGGATAATTAAGCCAATACCATTGAAACATTTATCTTTACAAAAGGAGGCATCAACATTTATTTTGGCCCACCCAAGCTCTGGAATACCTCGGGGAACCTTAATACTTAGACGTTCATTACGAAAAGCAGGTTCATTTGCAATCATTTTATTAATGGTTAAAGAAATACGAGAAGGGCCAGGTTTAATATTTTGGAAGATCCAGGCACACCGCGCTTTCCAAATCAACCAGTACAGAGAGAAAGTAAAGAGGATCCAAATTTCTCGGTCAATAGGCCAATCTTGGGGTGGGGAAATCCACCCTTCAATCCAAGCCTGGGTCTTAAGATGGGAAAACGTATGGAGCAGATCCCCTAAATAGGTGCCAAACCAGACCGCCCTTGTAAATGCACACTCCAATAGGAAATGATGTAAGGATTCCGAGGGGGCAGAGCACATAGGACACGATACATCCTCAAGAGGCATCCTAGTCGCAATTTTCTCCCTACACGGAACAATATTTCGAATACATTTCCAAGCAAACATTTGGGCTCTGGGGGATGCCCTGTTGTGCCAAATTTTTAGCAAAATAGCCGGGGATCCCCCAACCTGCTCCATATCATTACCGGAAAAGCAGAGTACGGTAGGTGGATTTAATAGAGAATTTACATTCTTTAGACGGGCACCACCGGAGTTCATCCATATAACCTTCTCGGGGAAGGAAAATGTGAGAGATCAACTCAACAGAGACATTATCATACCAAACCAACAGTTCCTCCCTTCTCCAGGAATGGCTAACTGGGTCAATGAAATGACTGACCCACTGAGGACGATCCTCCTAAACAATGTTATTACGGGGGGGGGGGGGGGGGGGGGGTAGGTTTTTGGCCCCCCTCAGGCGAGATCCAATTATTCGTCCAAAACTTGACTCGGGTTCCAGATCTAACTTGCCAGCAAGAATGAGAATTAATCGTAGCAATTGTCGATTAGACACTGCGCCAAGTCCATGATGAATCTGCCTTCTTCTTGGCCTGTAAAATATCGCAATCAGGGAAATATTTAGCTTTCAGGATGCTCCCCCAAAGTTCATTCGGCTTTTTGTGTAAACGCCAAACTAATTTGGATAGATGAGCCCGATTGGTCGCACCTGCTTCACGGATCCCCAAGCCTCCTTCTCTTTTAGGGAGACACACTTTCTTCCATTTTTTGAGATATAACGGATTGCGGGCGTCTTTCCCTTTCCCCCACCAAAAATCACGCTGAAGTCTATTAATATTTTTACACGTTGAGCTAGGGAGGGTGAAACATGACATTTGATAAGAAGGAATGGACGACGTCACCGCTTTAATAAGGACAATACGACCTGCCTACGACAGAAGTTTCCCCCGCCAGGATTGAAGTCGGTTAGAGATTCGCTCTTCAATCCGAAGGAAGGCTTGGGCTTTAGCCTGGCTGAAGAAAAGATTGGTCCCCAGGTATCGTTCATCAGAAGGCATAATTTTCACCTTGAGGAGACGAGCAATGAGGCGACTGTAGCGGTGAGGGAGATTCTTGCTAAACACACACCTGATTTAGCTAAATTAATTTGCTGGTCTGTGGCCTCACAAAAGCCATCCAAAATAGCCTTAATCTCAAGCGTTTCGGCTACATCGGCCCGACAGAACAACAGGCAATCGTCAGCAAAAAGAAGATGAGACACCGACGGGGAACGTCTAGAAGTTTTAATACCATGGATGTGGTTTGCGGCCTCTTTCACCCCCAGCGCACGAGAGAGCCCTTCCATTAAAATAATAAAAAGAAAAGGGGATAACGGATCCCCCTGTCTCAACCCCCTCGTAGGAGTCACCTGACCATGCGCGGATCCATTAAGGAACCGTAGATATACATTGTTCAATCCAATGATACCAAATGGGACTGAACCCCAGTGCTTCCAGAATCCGGATTAGGGTACTCTACTCAATGACATCATAGGCCTTAGCCATATCCAGCTTAATACCCATCCGGCCCAACCGACCTTTCTTCCATTTCATCGTATGCAGTAGTTCATGCGCCACCAGAACATTGTCTGAGATCCGCCGACCCTAACAAAAGCACCTTGGAAAGGCAAAATAAAATTATCCAAAAGGGGCTTCAGCCGAGAGGAAAGAATTTTGGAAATAATCTTGTAAATGACATTGCAGAGGCTAATAGGCCGAAAATCCCAGGGGCAAGCCTTAGCCCCATTTTTAGCGATCATCACAATGTTTGTGGCATTAAGAAACTTCGGCATAAAGCCGAACTCAAAGAAAGTGTTAACCAGTCGACAGATATCCGGACCCACTGTGTTCCAATAATTTTGGAAGAAAAGAGTAGGGAACCCATCCGGACCCGGAGCTTTGTATGGACCAATACTGTTCAAAGCCGCCTTGATTTCTTCTGGGGTGACCATCCAAGTGAGCAAAAGATTCTCCTCTTCCGTAATACACGGGTTGAAATGATGAAGGAATTCCAGGCAATTCCCTGGGTTGGAAGTCTGGTAGTTACGAGCCATGTCCCAGAGGAAGATCTAGCCAATCTCCGTTGACTCACCAGTCCAAATACCATCCTCAGCCTTAAGCCAATCGATGGAATTTTTTTCCTCTGTGACAAAGTCTGCATATGAAAGAATTTTGTATTTCGATCCCCTTCCGCCAGCCAGGACACGCGATACTTCTGACGCCAAAACATTTCTTTTCTAAGTTGGAGCTCATCTAACTCCCCCATCAGTTCCCATTCCCGGCGGGCATTACTTTCATTAAGGGGGAGGGCCTGGATTTTCGAAATCGACTCTTTTAGCGCAAAAAGTTTACTGGGGACATGTCCAAAAGCTATTTTATTCCATGATCTAAGGCCCGCTTTCGTGTTTAAAAGTTTGCCTTTGAGCAGTTGAGCTGGGGAGCCCCTTCCCTACATTTGCCAACGGTCCTTAATCAAATGCGGGAATTGGAGTTCCCGAGTCCACATGGCCTGGAAATGAAAGCATTTACCAAACGTAGAGATTTTTGGATAAGTATCCAAGCATAACGGGGTATGGTCCGAACCCAAGGCAGGTAAATAGAAAACTTTTACAGTTGGAAAGATAAACATTCAATCCGCATTAGCTAAACTCCTATCTAACCGTTCTTTAATATTGGCCCAGCCCCGCCTTTTATTGTTCCACGTAAAAGGGGACTCAAAAAACCCCAAGTCAATAAGGCCAGCTTGTTGTGTCACTGTACGTGCAAAAACACTTTTTGGAACTTGGTAAGGTTTCCCCCCCATTTTATCTGAACTCTCAAAAATAGTATTGAAGTCACCCATAATGAGTCACGACCCAGAATAGACGTTAGCCGTAGTTTCCACTAGTCGCCAACTCTCATCTCTATCCCTCTGATAGGGACTCCCATAGAAGAAGGAGATGAGCCCAGGTTTGTCAGCCGGTTCAGATTGTACCATAACATTAATAATATATTTATTACAGAAAACCAACTCCAACGAAATATTATTTTTCCACATAACGCATATACCTCCAGAACGTCTCTGTTCACCAGATGCCGAAAACATCAACCCAATTAGGATAGTTAAGGGTCCGAACCAAACCCTGCATTTCTGCAGAGGATCGTTTAGTTTCAGCTAAAAAAATAATATCCCCATTAGAGGATCGGATAAGTTCTTTAAGGTGCCGAATTTCCCCTGGTCGACCCAAAACCCCGACAATTCCAAGAGATAATAATCATAATGGGCCGGGTGGCCTCCTTGTAGCCACCCGAACCCTAGAAGAGCAATCAATAACGTAGAAATTGTGTCGAATGCGAGAGAAAGATAAAATTGATGTAGTGCGCACCTGAGACTAAGAAGGGCGGCGGGTACCGGCCTGAGGAAACTGGAATGGTAAGGGTAACTCTGTATGTTGTATCTCAGCTCTAATCTGTCGTCTGATGACCCTGGAAGAGGAAGGTGGATAACCCGAAGTAAGTCTATTAACTTGTCAAGTCGGACCAGGTCTCCGAGAAATTGGACCCCGAGTAGTCGAACTCATCGTACCCTCAAGGCTGCCCTCCGGATGAACAAACTGTAAGTAATTGGGGCCTACCCGGATCTCTCCTGAAGCATACCCCTCTACCGACATACCTTGTCCCTATGCCGGTGCCTCTTGCATCTACCTAATACCCTGTATCTCCTCCCCTTCCTCCTCATCCTCATCCTCCCCCTCCTCGTCAACCATATCTGTCCCTCATGACTGTTCCCCCACCATTGGATCCCCACTCCCACTCCCTCTCAACCTCAAACTGAACTGCCAGTCTTTACTCCTCCATAACGAAGTGTCCACTTCGTCGTCCCCTAAACAGGTTGGCCAAGGTATCCCAACCATTTTCTGCATCCCAACCCATCTCCTGACTGCTCAGTAAGCCGATCCCAGGTAAATCACCCAAACCTGCGAAGTTTATAAATCCATCAGGCTCTCGGTCAGGTGGCCAAGCTGATGGTCCTACCTGACAATCACTAACCCTTCTCCTACCTTGATAGACCAACTGGAGCGGCTGCCTCAATCATCCCCGCGAAACTGTGCCTTTGCCTTTATCGTATCTAATAGGGTGCGGTGGTAAGGGAGGTGACCTGAAATCTGGAAAACCCATATTTGGGCGAAGCCTGGGTAAGACCCCCTCAGAATCCACTCTGACTAAGTCTGTCCCCGTACGTAATATACCAGCTTCCATAGTATTACCTCCTACATTACCCCCAACAACTTCTTCTAATTCTTTTGTACAGTCAAATTTCTTATGTCCCATTTTGAAACATAGATCACAAAAATATATAGACGCCCCAACATAGTGTGTAGTAATAAGAAGGGATCCAGTTTATAGGGCCGCCCACACCGCAGGAGGGAAAACTTCATATATATCCATCACAATTCGAGCTCTATACCCATGTTTAGTAATCTGTTTATTCTCTTTACTTGGTTCGGTCGCAAGAACTCGGCCGAGGCTTTGTCCAAATTCATGAATGAATTCCGGTGTACCAAAAAAATGGGTTTAAGATATCAGATTTCACCCAAAATGGAACGAACTTAAAGATTAGGGGTTTAATCGGTGCCCGAACCTCATACGAAAGGAGGATATTAGAGTGACCATAGGGGTTCCACGGTTGGTTTATTAATACAAAATTTTGGTCGTAGGCCGATCGAAATTTAATAAGAAAAAACATTGTACCATTTACCAACCGTTCCATTATCTGGATATTTTCTGATGTTTCCGTGCTCCAAAAACTTTTCAAACCTGCGACAATCTTAGTAAAACTTCGGCCGGTCTCAAAAGACGTACCTCCATTTTGCTTCTTCAGCATTAATTCGCACCGGGCTAATATGAACTACAGCCGCCCCTCGGGGATTTTGGACCGTTACATTTTCTATGCTTTGTACAAACTTCTGAGAAACAGAAAAGGAAGCCATAACAAACACAGTTCACTCCCGATCACCACCTTCCCCATAGACATTAATTTTTTATTTTTTTTTAGCGTCGTCGCAACCCAAACAGCAGCCCCCCCCGAGTTGCAAGAAAGAAAGGAGAATAAGACATCTCTATTCCCTTTTAATGCCTCCCCACAACAACCCAAAACCCACCAAACCCGACCACCTACCGGTAACAACCACTCCAAACAGGGGACAAAGGGAAGCCCCCACACAAACAAAGAAAGACAAAGAGAGAGAAGGATAGAGCCCTCAATGCTATCTCTTATAAGAAAATATCTAAAATGTGGTTGGAATAGTGTCTAGATTGTACTGTCTTACACCCCCAACAAAACAGCCGATACATGCACCAATTTACCCACCCAATGGACTCGTATAACAAGAGAATCAAATTTTAGAGTTATATCCAAACCCCAAGGGCCCAGCCCAAACCCTTTCCCATTACCTTTCGTGGCAGGCCCACCCACTATTCCATCAATAAGCCCTACAAGGGAACACAGTAACCAAAACCAAACCCGCACAGTTTCGGCCCATAGACCCACAAACATAACCCAGGCCCGACTCTAACAGATCAGTTTTTTTTTTTTGAAACCCTCCCAAGGCCGATTCAGATTATCCTTTCAATTCAAACTGTCGTATAGGGCATCATCACCACCCCACTCAACACCGAGCAGCTATCCAATTCTCACCACCACCCTACCATTCATGCCGTTCCTCCGACCGTTACATCTCGACAATCTCATATGCAGGAGCACAGGAAAAGAAAAGAAAACAAAACCATACTCACCAACAGTTAAGAAAGGAATGTTAGAATCAAGTTCAAAAAAAAAAAAAACAAGTTATCCCATCGATCGATAATATACGCTACACCAGCGCCAACACACATCATACTAATGCAAAACCAAGGCTAAAGAGTACAAAAGGATGGAGGGGAAGGGAAGGAGAAGAAGGAGGATAGGGGGCTAAGGACACCCTATGCACTCGAAGGAGTGCTCACCATCACCGATGTAAGAAAAGGCCTCTCAGATCTAGTTTCTCTCTCTAGGACTCAACCCGGACTCTCTCTCTCTCTAGAAGTCCACTGATCTTTAAGGGACCTTATAATTGGAACAATTACAATATTTTCTTTTTTGAGTTACAAATTTGCTTATTTTTGGCTTTTGAAAGACTAATTTACCCCTAATACTTTAATTGAAAGACTAATTTACCCTCAAAATAGTTTATTTTGTTTAGTGAGAGAGAGAGAGAGAGAGTTAATTTGAACTCCAAGATCTCCTCGAGTGACGATTATAATTTGCTTTGAAAGTGAGATGTAGTGAGAGAAAGTAAATAGACGACTGAAAATGTCCATGTTGTGTTTATCCAAGGTAAAATGTGTTGGCTGTTTGTCGCTTAACAAATATGTTCATCAATAATACAAGCTTTTTGAGAGCCAAACAATGCGGTAGATGCAGAACTATGGCGAGCCAAACATGGAAAATAAAATTTTATTTTGAAAGTCACGTGTTTAATGTTGTGTTTATCCAAGGTAAAATGTGTTGGCTGTTTGTCTCTTAACAAATATGTTTATTAATAATACAAGCTCTTTGACAGCCAAACAATGAGGTAGATGCAGAACTATGGCGAGCCAAACATGGAAAAATAAAATTTTATTTTGAAAGTCACGTGTGCGTGGTAATTTGGAAAGCTCGAAGCTGACACGTGTAATCAATTAAAAGGTGTGATACAAGAACTTTGTTGGCTCCGGAGAGGGGAGCAAATTTTTCCCCACAAATGTCCTAAAAGTTGAAAATCATCCAATTATTAGGCATTTATTATATTATTGTAAGAGGTTTAATGTAAACTAAAACTATAACCTCATCTCAATCATTTTCTCCTCTTGATCTTGCTCCCCTCTTCAATTAGCGTTTGAATTAGGTTTGATTCATTGATTTATACCTTCTTTACCTCGTGATTCGATAGGTAATGTTGCAATTTTACCCAATTTGAGCTTGCAATTCTATGTTATAATCTGTAATTTATGATTTTGCTTACGTGTTTGGGTTTGTTTTGTTACAGACATTTGTGGTTTTATCTGTCCAAAGGGGTTGTAAAGAATCAATTTTTATTTCTGGGGTTTGGAGGGTAGAGATTATGAGTAACACAGGTATGTTCTTGGATAAATTTTCGTGTGTAAATATACCTTTTAAGAGTAATGTATTGCTAAAGACAGAACAATATTGCATATTTTGATTGTGACATGCGGTGTGAGATTGAGTGGCTATAAGGGTGTAGTGTTTGCAACGTAAGCGATGATAGGTTGTTGTTGTTGGGCAAATAGAAGCTGTTGTTTTAGTTGTAGTTAGGTCGTGAAAGGTGTGATGCAGCAATGAGATGGGCAGAAATTATTGTTACAATATAGCTTAAAATCTTAGTGATATAGTTAATGGGTAGAAGATTGGTTGTGAAGCGCTGGGACATGAAGAATAGATGATAAGGTGCAAGTGGGAGATGCTGAAACTGGAATGTTAACGAAAACAAATGGGGATGATTCAGGTCGACCATGAAGTTGAAGATGAAAGCCTACTTATCTAAGAAAATGATGTATTGTCAGTGGACATGGAAGCGGATGCATTGAGATTCGCTAACATTTGACGAAGATGGTCAATGTCCTTACTTGAACAAGAGCTCTGTGGTGTAGAGTGATAATAACCAGAGGATGTAGGTGCTATGTGCAATGTAACTGGTTGGAGTTCATTTGGGGCCCTTGTTTATGCCGAGTCACCAATTGAAACCCATCAAGCTTATGGTTTTCCTCCCTTAGATGTTTTGGCATCCTTCCGATTTTTAGTAGTCAAGTAGAGTTTAGAGATGATCTCCGGCTCTATCATACATCGAATCATACTCGCACCACCCTGCTCTCAAACATTTCAAGTCTATTTCGTTAGAAATGTCTCTTTCCAATGCCTTAACCATAATGACTAAATAAAGAGCCGAGAATGGAGCTTCCTATCTAAAGCCCCTTGTTCCCCTAAGGTAATTTCCGAATAATTTTTCTCAACCTCGCTGATATAGCCTTGAATACAATTTTATATAAAAAAAAGTATGGTTGAGTTTAAAGTTAGAAGGGCTGTCCGAGTAAGAAACCTTGGAGTTAGATGGCAGAAGTACAAACCAGTGCTCTAAATAAAATTTCGGACTCACGTACATGTAATCAATCTTGATTGTGTCAAAACTCAATGTGAAAGCATATGTGCTGGAGATTTGTAACCCTTCCAGATCTAAATAGCCATCTAGTTCTCCTCTTCCGAGAAGGAGTACACGATGGATGCTTTAGCCAAGTATAAAATGAAGCAGATCTAGTCCAGGGTGCCTACTAGTGCTAGCAACCTTCGCAGTATGAGCTGGTGTAATGATTAACTATGAGCCTGATACCTCCCCGCGCGCGTGAAGAGACTCATTTATATTTTTCCTAGTATACGCTACTTCGTGGATCATTGAACTATCAAAGCTAGAGTTAGGTAGCCCCTTTTTGGTGCTTTGCCTTAATGTAGCTTCCTTTTTTATTCTGTTCTCTTCAGATATAACCCTTTCTTCCTCAAAAAAATTCTAGGCCTTGTATTTCTAGTTCGACGTCTCTCAATTTAGCATCTTCCATATCCTAAACCTTTAGGTTCAAAACCTTAACTTCTTATTATAGCATTTTTACGTTTATAATGAAAAGGAAAGAGTCTCACCAAAGTTTTACAAGGTTGAGGAAATCTCCAGCTTGAGCCACTTTGCATAAGGTCAGAGTACGTAAATTCCAACACCTTAGTTTGACTAGTTAATCCAAACACCCAAATCTTTCCGCCTGCTGCCTGAGTGGATACTTTTTTGTGTCTTATCTATATTTAATAATGTGATGGAGGTTTTTTTACTTCTCTTCGGCTCATTCATCAATATAGAATACTATTCCGAGTACTTGTGCAGAGCATGTTGGACACTACATTTGAACTTCTCTTCTCAGACTTACCCCTCTCCCTCTCCCCCTATCTTGGTGTCTCACTTCACCTATTTCCTTTTAAAGCCCCTAGTTGTAACAAAAGCTGAGTAAGTTAACTAAGTGTGCATTATTTATTAAGCATGGGTCACTAACGACAACAAGGTGACTGGAATTGAATAACACGCCTATACGTGCATAATAGCTCACTGATCGAGTGCTCCGAAGACCAACGGGGCTAAGCTATCTGCCAAAGCTGTTGGATGTAAAAATGCATCGGTACGGGAACATTCCGCCTTAGGGGGAAGCCTCCCCACAAGTGGGTGTGGACGAAGCGGAAGCGAGAATGTCGGCTTGAGTAATGCAAACATTGGTGAGAATCCAATGCCCCAAAAGCCAAAGGGTTCATTTGCAAGGTTTGTCCAGTCCAATCCGCAACAAGCTAGTAGCATATGTCTTCACTTGTAGAGGCCCATGTGTGTCAAACAAAGCTACTTTCCTTGAGCTACCAGCCAAGTTGCCTGAAAGAGTGTTATGTGTGGTGCATGCATATACTGATTGACCACAGTAACCTCTTCACAACATTTTGACTAGCAAGGGAATATTAGGTTAATCCATAAACATGCTTTAGATCTCTGTAGTCTGCATGTATCAGTTAACTGGTTCCCTGTAGCATCATTCAACTATGCTTATAATCGATGGAATATCATCTGGTTTGACGTCTGTTTCAATTAGCAGGTCTAGCACATACTTCCTCTGAGACAACAATCCCCTTTTAGACTGTTTGTCCTCAAGTCTTAAAGTTCCTAGATCTTTATCTCGCATTCCATCCCCACAGTAACTTTCAATTGTTGGACCTGATCAGGTCATTAGTAGTAAGAATGACATCTTTATACATATGACAACTAGATTTGGCCTCATAGGAAACTTTACCTCAGGAAAATCCATGTTGTGTGGCTGGGAGGAGCCTGAGGAGGGATGGATTATGATAAACTCTGATTGGTCCTTGAATGAAGAACATTCAGGGATTGGTAGCATTTATATAGATCATGAAGGAAGGGGAATTTTTGCGAATGAAGTATGAAGAGCAGTTTGATTCTAGCTATTGAAGTCAGAGCTCTGTTAGTGGGATTGCAGCATTGTCTGGCCATGTCATGCATGAAGGTTCAAGTGGGATGTGACTCTAAATTGGGTGTTATGATGGCGGAGGGATCTGTAAGACCCACATGGATAACTGAGCATGACATTTAGAAGATCAAACACATTATTGGCCTGCTTAAGGGATTTCGAGACAAGAACATATTTAGAGAAACTAATCTGGCATCTGGTAACTTATCTGGGGTTGAAAGTGTGCTCGCATTTTTTTTGTTTGAAATGACCCTTCGGAGGGCATCTGGACGATTACGAACCAGGATGCTTCAGGGTTTCTGCATACTAAAATGTAAATATTTCCTTTCCTAATGCAGGTAGGAGTTTAACCCCGACTTGCTTTTGCAAAAAAGAAAGATAGAAAATGATTATTGTGATATAATATTACCTTATTTAGATGGAAAAAGCATATTGGGGCTGGCTTTTAGTGTATCCAATCTTTAAATAAAAGCATCTTTAGATCTATTGATGATCCCGTCAGCTTTATTCTCCATGGTGTAAACGTATTTGAGCGGGGCATGCACCAACTATTACTAAGCCGAGACCCCAGGATTGAAATAAGAGAGAGCATTCTACTACAACCTAATACATTATTAAGACAAAAATAGATACGAACAATAATAATCGGCTGAGTTTGGTTTATCGATCCATGCTATATTTATTTGCTTCATTTTGGGCCTCCTAATCTCTTTAGAGACATCAGCTCATTATGGACAGTACTTCTTATTGGTATTGAGTAAAATTCATGACAGCATTACCTTTTCTGTTAATACTTTACTTTCCCTAAACCTTTAAGTTTTGTTGGCATAACTTTATTTATTTTAGTTTCTAAATAGACACATCCATGTTGGTTAGGTCGACCCCTAACTAATTGTTGAAATGTTGTCTAATCTAGTTCCTTCCTTTTCTCTACAGGCAATTCCAACGCAAAAAGGTTGAAAGACCTTTTGCTTAATAGTGACAATCGAGTTTGTGCAGATTGTGATGCTCCGGATCCTAAATGGGCGTAAGTTGGCATACCTTCTACTTCCATTCCTTGCTCTTGATAAAATGCTCATTCTGAACCTTAAATACACTTCAAAGTATGAAAAGTGTATTTATCTTGTTTTTCTCTTAAATCTTATATTATTACTAACTGGTATTTGAATGGTAAGTGTTCTGATCTTCTGCACCCTAGAACCAAGTCAGATGTAGTTAGGGCAGATTTTGCACTATTTGTATGCACCGAATGCTAGATTCCCACATTCTTAATTCTGTTATATTCCCCTCGACATTTTTCACGCAGAAATTTCGTATTGTTATCTCCATCTTATGTTTCTCAGTAAAGCTTACGGCAGTCATGTTGATTAAGGCTCCGATTGGTACACCGTTTATGTTTGTGATCGCAAACATTCCTGGTGATTTAAGAATATGTTAACCGTTGAATTCATGTATGAGAGTAGAGCTTTGCTGACCCAGTGGTTAGCAATTGCTTAAATCAAGGGGAATGTTTCCAATGGGAATCATTTCCGGTTACCAAATGGAGCCTAAGGGTGTGTTTGGTAACCCAATTTTTTTTTCCCGAGTAACTGTTTCCCACTTTTAAAATTTCTCATTATTTCCATTTAAGATTTCTCAGTGTTTCCACCATTTGGTTGCCAAGGGAGAAACAATATAACTATTTTCCTTTTTCTCACATTTTCTTTACAGTAGTGTTTGGTTATCCATTTCCCACTTCGTAAAAAAACACAAATACGAAAAACAAACATAAATATTATTCTTAAATGTAATTCAAGCGAACATTATTAAAAAACAAAGTACGTATTATTCAACCAAATATTCTAAAACCAAACTCAAAATAAATTCATGCACCTAAAAACATAATTAATATAGTTTAACTCTAAAATTTCAAAAAATAACTAAAAATCACTACTCTTGCTCGCTTCCAAAATGATAGTTCAACCACGCCAACTTTTGTTCATCTTTAGTCTGCAAAAACACAGTTGTCATTCCCTTATTGACCGTGAATTGTTTCATTGCATCGAACTGAGTAAACATACCAACTCCTGCCATATTTTCAATGGTTTCACCACATTTTTCTAGCAAAGTTGCATAGAGATAATAAATATTTTATCAAAGACAAAAGTAAAGTTTAACTCCATTATAGTTGTAACCTATTAACTACATGTACAATTTAAATCTAAAATAGGTACTAGTAAAGTTTAACTCCATTATTATAAGTACTAAATTCAAGATGACAAAAGAGACAAAAGTGAAGATAACATCAATCATTTAATATAGTTAATGATGACAAAAAAGGGTGACAATGATACATCAATCATAGAAAGGACAAATAAAATAAGTAAAAAGTAAAAAGTGAGAAGAAGCATACCCGATGGAGGCTTCTTTGTTTGTGTGAGAGAGATATATGGTTTTTTCATACAAGATGAGGTAAATATAGAGGGTCTTTTGGTGGGAAAATCACTTTGTGTGTTTATTTTGGTGGGATGAGAAGAATCATACATAATATCTCATATTTAGAATTTCATAGAAAATTGATGGGAAATTTAGCATGGGTCCCACTAATTTCTAAGTGGGAACATATTTTCTAAGGGGGAGAGAGTGGAAATTGTTTCCCACTTTTAGAGCTATTAATTTTCTCATGGAAATTATGTTTCCCATATTTTTTGGACTACCAAACACCCAAGTAAGGAAAAAAAAATTTAAGTTGGTATTTTTCCACTCCGTTTCTCACTTTTTGGGGCTACCAAACACACCCTAAGTGTTAGTAGTTATTACTCATTCACGTGCTTCCTTGTCAGTTTCATAAATTTATGGGCTTTTGTCTATGTGTAGCTGCTGATGCTCAATGTGTCAAATTCTAGAAGTTTTTAGCATATATCATGTAAATAGAGCTTTTATTGATGCTTGTTCAGATCAGCAAATATTGGAGTATTTATATGCTTAAAGTGTTGTGGCGGGCATAGAAGTCTTGGTACACATATTTCAAAGGTAGCATCCATAAACTTTGATTTGCCTGAACAGTGTCAATCCTACATCATTGTCAGCATCTTCTTTTCATAGTTAGTTTTATAAAGGAAATATTTTAATATGTGAAACTCTTAGTACCATAAAGCATAGTCATAAATACAAACGCGTATGTCAAACTCGAAAGGGTGAAATGGTTCTTTAAACTGGATTCCTCCTAGGCACTATCCAAATATTCAGAGAATGGCCGGAATCCAATTGAAGAATCATCAAATCTACATATTCTCTATGGGCAGTACCATAAGTTCTAAAATATGTATGGGGAGTGAGGGCAAGTATGTGGAATTTGTGTTTACCTCCCTATCTAGGGTATCTTTCCGCACATAAAAAAAGTTTGGATCTAGCTGCTTTTTAAGTGCCCACATGCATGCTATATGAGTTCAATATACATCCCGGTTCATTGCACAACTTGAGATTTATTTGTGAATTTGATAGTAACTTGTTGAAAAGATTCATCTCTTGACAGAGATGATCTCAAATTATACTTAATTTCTAGATATTTCTCTCAGCAACAGTTTTACTGTTACTTTCCAGGTTTTATCAGTCACATTAGATGATTGGTCTGATGATGAAATTGATTCTATGGTTGAGGTTGGTGGGAATTCTTCTGCTAATTCAATATATGAGGCTTATTTCCCTGAGGGATTCTCAAAGCCCGGACCGGAGGCATCTAATGAGGAACGTATGAAGTTTATCAGGTAGGTGAAGCAATTTTATAATTACAACTTGTTGTCCTTTTGTAGTTTGCTTTGTTATATTATTGAACATAGTTGTGTGTCATGTGTCCTTGAAGATATACGTTTTGTCTGCCAAGGTTGTATACGATAAATGGCTCAGACTGTTCCACCGGGAAATATGGTCACCCTCCTGTTGTTTAGAGGTCTTTAGACTATTAAGTTGGTAGAGAACCTCCTCAAGAGACCATCTTTCAATGTATTTGTACTCAAACTGTCTATCCAATCCACCTATTATCCAATTACTAAACTGCCTTTCTAGACCACCGAATCTCTTCTAGCATAATGCCACTCCTAAGTTCCTGACATGTCCCATTTTGACCCCACTCTTTTCCGCTAATTAAACCAAACCGAGGAACCTAGTGGTGACTTTACTACAAGCTTAGGGTTACCTCATCGCTTTCCAAAATAAGAATAGTTAGCGAACGGGCCATCGTCGTATTTAATAGCGATAAGAACCAATCCCCCACCCCCCCGGTAACTGTCAAGGTTCAATCTTATTTTGTAATGATCCGCTTGCTATAAAGTAGTAATCTGACTAGTCGTTGTCAAAAGATAGATGACATCTTCATGTATTTTCTAGAGGCGCTCTTTTCAAACCCACACCTTTCAAAAAGAGTAGGTAGGGTTTGGCGCTAGCCTAGCCGGACCTAGCAGCGAACAGCGTTAGATTACTATGCTTATGTGGGTATTGATAGGAGGAACACCTCTACCCTTGAACCACCTTGATCTTGCAGAAGAATGCTGCCATAAACTTTACCCGCCGCGGTCCTTCTCTTTTCATATCCGCTAAATCGTCTCTTTACCTAATAGCGCACCATCACTGGCTGCCGGGGGTTTGAATCCCTCTCCCATCCTTTTCAAATGGCATCCCGAAGATCGTATAATTAGTTTACTTGCACTAGGTCACTGCCTTAACCAACCTATCCGGTTCACGAGCCCCTTTTCCACTTCAAAAATAAATAAATATGATTCAATTTAGCATGATATACTACTATATCACAATAGTTAGGTAAACTGTAAACATTTTCCCGCAACTGTATAAGGACCCTGCATGGCAGTCCTTTCAAAACAATCTCGTTAGGTATAAATTCATAGAAAAGTTTCAGTACACGCATGAAACACAGAGCATCCTCAAATTCACTGCCTGAGCCATGTCTAGCCTCCTGCTATTTCATAAGGTAAGATTTGGTCCAATGCTTAGCGAGCGACAGGTCAGTGTGCCTTATTGGACGCTTTGAGTTTGTCCCCGCATATAACTGAATGAGATGTCCTCCGCATGCAACATACATTTTTGGTGATTTGCAAAGGGGGCGCCTTTATACCTGACCCTAGCTTATACAATAGTGATAACAAGGATTCTAGCGTTGATCTAGAATAGAAGGATCCTAGCAATGATATCCAATAACCACTGTTTCATGACGCCTTTTTCTTGATTAATCATGCATGATTCGTTGTGGCTGGTAACCCCTTTGCTTCGTAGGTTCTCATTATCAGCGGCGAGGAATGTTTGACAGGATGTACTGGTGATTTATATAAGAGTGAATTGTTTACCGCGGACTAAACCGAGGTTAGTTTAAGATTCGAGTGCACAGAAAACACCCATTGGTATGTGATTTGCCAGGGTCACACACGCTAATGTAGTTAATGACTCTGTCGAATTCTCTTTCTATATGGGGAGCTAAAGGGGATAAGTTCAGCAACGGTGGGGTTTTTCTCCAGCTTTGAGATGCGTACTTTTCGAAGAAGATTGAACGCTGTCCTTTTTCAGCAGGCTCATGTCTCACAAAAGCACAGGAGGTCTTCTGGAGGGAACAGACAGAATGAACAGGCATGGGACAAGTGCGGAACAGGATGAAACTTGTCCAGCTGAAAAACAATAGAAGATGTGGCAATCAGTCCAACGTGGCGATGGAGACAAAAAATGCCGTTGAAGCTGGATTCAAGAGCTCAGCTCATCAATTTTGTGCTCACTTCCCTGATGTAGTCTAGTAGAGCTTTTGTGCTCTGTACCTCTGAGATCAAGGCTGTGAACAGGATGCATAGTAGGTTTGATTGTTGTGAGATGGGCTTAATAAATATAGGAATAACCATTTGATCAGCTGGAATAAAATGTGCAAACCTAAAGGGGAGTATAGTGCTGGTATTATTGATCTTCAGAAATGGAATATTGCCTCTATCTGCAAAGTGCGAACTAGTCTTCCACATTGCCGTTTCTAAAAATTATATATGAAATGAATGGGTCAAGAGCATCTTACTAAAATCGGGAGTTTTTGGTCAAGTACCCCCAGTGATTGCGGCTTGGAAATAATCTTGGATACTAGAATTCAGGCTAGACCTTCTGTCACTCATTTGAATGAAAATGCCCATATTACTAGCTTCAGGCGTTATCCTTCGATTACTATGGGTCCAATGGGGGATTAAGTTGACATAATAAAATACTAGAATAAGAGACAATATTTCTATTGCTAAGGTACTGGTTGATGATTGGTAGGATTCCCCCAAGATGATAGTGAGACTTCTATTCAGAATTGGAATCGTATCAAGTGTCTCAAACGTTACTAAATTCTGCTGACAAGGTCACTTGGAGCTTTGACCCAAAAGATAGATTTACTAGGAAAAACACCTGGATGCAAACTCTCTGGTCTATTTTTTCTATCATAAAGCCTGTTTGGCTGATAATAAAGGTGGGAAACTCAGAAAAAAAAAAAAACTGTTTAAGAGTTATGCTCTTCCCTATATATATCCAATTGTGTTTTGTGCAGTAATGAATTTGGCTACAAGATGAAAGACATTGAGAGGTTGACACAAGACATGAATACCAGGAGGCCTACACCTACTAGAAGAAACCATATTGAGAATGTTATTCAAATCAAACAATGGCATAACACTTTCCCTAGCAGCAAACCTAATAGATGACGCCCTACATTAACAATTCATAGTGGAGCCACCCCTAGTAGGCTTTGTATCCATCCACCACTTGTTCTTTGATTGCTTGCTCTTTTTCCTAAAAAAAAGACTGGTCTCGCATCCTAGTCCTCTTTGGTTGCAAAAGAAGAGTTCTTCCTGCTTGTAAACAATTTTATTTTGCAAGTAACTAGCTTCACGTAGAAAACGACTTATGTGCCACCTTGGCCATACTTGATTTGGAAAGGGATGAAATGCAAGAACTTCACAGATGACCTGAGCTAATTTGACGTGAATACGAGATTGAATCGAAACATTACTCAAAGATTGTAACCCTAAGCTGTCTCTTTATTGAATTAACTTGAAATAACTGAAATAACCCTAATAACCCAATAACAACCAAAAAACTAAAGACTCAGGGGATGGCTTTTATAAAGAGAAGCCTTAATCCTACTAACATTAGGTTCCTAAAATTAGGAGACCCTCTCCAGCAGTTAACCCGCTAACCCATTACATCAAATAATAAAAATAAAGAAAATACGAAATAAATGAAAACGTGGAAAGAGTGGCATCGGATGAGCGACCTAGAGAGAGACACCCTATCTCTAAGTATATGTACGCGGTCGTGAGAACCGTAATACATCAACTCACCCCGACTTTAAAAAAATTCGTCCATGAATTTAAAGTTAAGGTAATAATCTATGAACAAAGTATATATGGCGGGACATCCTCGGCTGCAGCCAGAGTCCTCGAACTCCGGATCCGTCATCGGTGCTTGCGTAGCCCTTGTTTGTACCTTTGCGTGGGGATATTGTGTTGTCACCAAAATCCCTACATTGAATGACGTCTAAAAACAGAACTATCTGCTTATTGTAAAAAGCCGAAAATACCTCCCAAAGTGGATCGACAAACGGGGTTTTCTTTACTGCACAAAACTAAGAATCTTCGAAACCGCCAAAACCCAATATCTGTGTAGCCTCGCAAGACTTAATCGTGCCTATGTGGGTGTTGCCACGTAGGTCCTCAAATATGTATCTTTTGGTTGGAGATACATATTTTCAGTTAAAATCCCATGTGTTGCTGGAATCTCGATTGTTCTCGTCTCTGGGTGATAGATGTTTAAAGTTACCACCGAATTCACGTGTCTTATCCATGGGTGTACTCTTATTACCGATGCCTCCCTTCTCCATTCCCAACTTTTGTATTTGGTAGAGTTCTTCTTCGACATGAGGCGTGGCTTGGTTATGGGTGTTCATGGCATTCCCACTGCCGATGGGTGTCATAGTGATGATTAGGGGTTGTCCCTTGTGAGTTCCCTCGGTCTGGCATTGTTCGCTGGCATTGAACAACACCCAAGTATGCTTGTTTTGGGGGCAGTGTTGTTCCGGTCCCGAGGTTGACCCCGGTCCGGCAAAGGGTTGAAGAGGAGTAAGATCTAGTTGTTCCTGTAGGTCTGCCTTCCTTTTCGCTATTGTATTCTTCTCTTTCTCTCCCATGTTTGTATGAAGTATTGAAGTGGGCCCAAGAATTCCCATTGTGTTTTCGGTCGTCCTTGTAAGCTCGAGATATGCTGGGTGCAATCTCAGTTACAAATTTCGAGAAGACTATTAACTTTGGAAACAACTTTGGTGTAACAGGGAGCACATGCATTCTCGTGGTCTTGTTGGTAGCCACCGATAGAACCTAATCAGGATCTGTAGTTCTCTATTGTTTTGGTGCGACCGGTATTAGCGAGCCCAACCGTGATCCTGTGTGTACCTTCCGTCGATATGCCTCGAGATGCTCACTTGGGGTGTGTTCGTTGGTATTGTTGGGTACACCTAGGTCTATGAAAACTTCGCGCGGTCCCTTCTTCTTCCCCAACTCCTACTTCTCTAAGTTTCGGGCGGCTAACCTTGCAACTGTCGCTACCACTTTTTTGACTTCCGTTGCTGGTGTTGTTTAAGTGAGACCGCAATCCTTCTCTCCTTCGTTTGCATCGTCCGCCGGTAGTCCCAATGGAACTTGCGGCGATTTCATCCTGCCTCCTTCGTGATTAATCGCGCCTTTGCTTCCCCTGCCTATGCCAATTGGGTTGTGGTAAATACCCTGCCTTGCACCCACCATCAACCCTTGCGTTGCTCCTATGCCGTAACCTTTGAATCCCCTTTCCCATAACGTCGGCGCTATTAGGGTTTATGAATTTGCAACCACTTGTCCCCATAAATCAAGATTAATCCGCCGATTTTCAGGTTCTTGCGTACTCTTCATCGTTTCATGCATGGTCTCTTTTTCACGATTAGTCTCGTGATTTTGATGGGGGTTTTGTAACTTCGTCTCATTACTCTTATCGAGAAGAATCTCGTGAGCTTGATCGTAATTTTCGCAATCCTCGATCTCTTCTCCGTCTCCCTCTTTGCCATAATAACTTTGAAGGCAATTGGGTACTCGTTCGATCCAACTTTCGCCTTCTTCTTCCCAATCGTATTCATCTCTTCAATCTTTTTCTTCATCTTCATCGGACTTGAACTTGAACTCGTACGCCATGATCGATGGTTAGTTAAAACCTCGATTCTGGTACCACATATAACGTGAATACGAGATTGAATCGAAGCATTACTCAAAGATTGTGACTCTAAACTCTCTCTTTATTGAATTAACTTGTAAGAACCCTAATAACTCAATAACTGAAATAACCCAATAACAACTGAAAAACTAAAGACTCCGGGGGTGACTTTTATAAAGAGAAGCCTTAATTCTACTAACATTGGGGTTCCTAAAATTAGGAGACCCTCTCCAGCACGTAACCCACTAACCCATTACATCAAATAATCAAAATAAAGAAAATACGAAATAAATGAAAACTTGGAGAGAGGGGCGCCGATTAAGCGACTTAGAGAGAAACACCCTCTCTCTAAGTATATGTACGCGATCGTGAGAACCGTGATGCATCATAATTACTAGATAGATTACAATTTTTTTTGACAGATTTGGCTAGGAACATAGTAATTTGCAAAGAAGATGCTTAGAATAGAAAATTGGCAAGCAGTCTGAGGACACAAAGAGGTACTAAACACAATCCTGCTATCAGTTACAAGTGTGAAAAACCTGACATTGGTCGGTGACTGTCAAAAACTAATACTGCTTGTTGTCTCAATGGAGAGCATTATGGCATTAGGGTATTATAAGAAAGGGGTAGAGATTGCAACTTTTCATGTTGAAATAGCAGGAAATATGGCCTCTGAAATCAAGGCTATCTGTATTGGGTTACAACTTTGCAAAGAAATGGGTACACAAAGGTATAAGTGGGGTCTGATACCCAGATTGCAGTCTCAAAAAATCCACGTGACCTTGAGTCTACTTTGAGTGTCAGTCATGGTGTTGAAAGAATAATAAATATAGCTTGATGAACAAACAAAGTGGCTGATTATCTCTCTAGTCGTGATTACTATGTAACTCCTTTTCAATTTTTGGGATCTTTCTAGAGGACCTTGACAGTCTCTTGTGTCAGGACTCTTATGGAACTTCCTATATTAGAATTTGACCTCTGTTTTTTCTGTATATCCTAGTAGCTCTTTTCATCAGGTGTTGCATCCAATCAAAACCAATTTTTTTACGTTGAATTCGATTACGGGTTGAAATGTAACTTTAGCTTCTCTTTCCGCCTAAAGGCTTCAGGACTGTCTTCAAGCCGTACAAAATAACTGCTGCAAACTGGTCCTTTACTTGGGGGATTCAGCCTACTCATTTGTTGTTAACTTCAAAGCTAAAGGCTTTCCTGCTGTACCTTGTAATATTAGCTCATCCGTCCGCTTAACGGCTGCAAGATCAGCACGACGTCAATTCCTCTGTAACTGTAGTCAGTTTGTCATCTATCTTTCTTGGTAGTTTTTATTCTGAGACTTACTGCTCGCACACTGTACAATCAAATGTCTTCACTGTGCCGATATCCAGCTGTTTTTGTTGAAACATCCCATCCTCCTTGTCTATGGGTGTGTCTTTCATTTGATACGTTGTAGTGAGGCTAAGACTGTACAGCCATTTATTCGAACACAGAAAAGACTCGCTTTGCTTTAATTAGTGAAGGAAGAGACCAGACTCCATGCCAGGATAGTCTTATCCATTCACATACTGCAGCGTGCCATTTAAATTGAATAAGTAGAAACTTACCTAAATGTGAACTGATTGTCGAGATTGTATGTTATTCATGTTATTTACTTCGTGGCTGTAGGTCTAAATACGAGCTTCAAGAGTTTTTGAAACCAAGCTTGCGGATAATCTCGTTTACGTCTGGAAGGAGCTCTCTCAAATCTAGTTTGTCTAGAAAATTAAAGGATAGCTTTCGAATATCTGATTCTTCAAAGAAATCGGTACGTATTTTGTAATAGTTTTTACACAATTTACCTATGTTAAAAATACCTATTAAAAGGTCATAAAAACGAGACCTGTGGGGTACTGGTTTAACCACTGCAACTTCAAGTTATTATGACATAAAGATTGGATACATTTAAGGCAGTTGTTTGATGATTTAAATCATCCACCGTATTACCTTGTTCGTAGACGGTCAAATCTAGATAACTTACAATACGTACTTGGCGTCTTAGTTCAGGTTTGAGTTTCAAGTGTCCATTAATGGTGTAAAGTCTAAAGGTTGGGTACAAAATAAAAATGCGAACACAAAATTTTTGATTAGGGAAAACCTCAATTGAGGTGAATACTTTAGCCTCTCTCTTGAGGTCTTAAATCTCCACTAGATATTGAGCTCTTAAAATTGCACTTTGTGAATATTAATGATCTTGAGAGAGAAAATCTATACCCCTTGACTGACAGGGTACCCTTTATTTATAGGCAAATTGGTTGCTATGACAATGTCTTCGGTATAAATTTGTCTACCAATCTGTTTACCTTCCACGTCATTAGATATAATCTTATCCACCCCACTTCAGCAGGTTTGGTCTTATCCACTTTGGATATTTCAATTTAAATAGCCTGGCTTTATGATTTCAAATATTAGGATCGACTGGGTTAATTCTAGTCGAGGAATTCCATTTTCTAGTTGGTAGGACTTCTGTTGAAGTGTCGATGTTGAGGTTAATTGTGTCGAGGTTAATACTATCAGCTTCATGTCTCTTTCTTTGGTCGAAGCTTTGTGACTGCTTTATGAAGGTCAAACTTTGCGTGAATATAATGAATGCCGAATTAGGTCACTACGGTTAACCCCTCTCATTCCAAGCCCCATAAGTTTAGCTGAGAAACAAGAGCTTTAAGAAAGAATTTGTCTAGAGAAAAAAGGTCAGTGGTCTTGAAATACTGTTACTCCTAATTTTGGTTAGAAAAATAGGGTCCTTGGCGGTGTTCTTTTGAAGAACAATGAACCAAGGATAGACTAAAATGTATGGTGTCATTCGAGACAATTGGCTTTAGTGTATCCTTCACTTTATTATGTTTGTGAACTTAAGTTTGGGAAACTACTGGAGTTTTACGAAATGGAGCGGGATACCACGAGTTGAAAATTTCATTTTTAGAGAGATCTATTTGATAGGGAGCTAAAGGATCTCAGTTTTATGATTATAAAATCACATCGGTTACTATTCGGATGGGTGAAGACAAATGGAAATAGAAGTGAGTTGAGAATGAAAAATTCACGGTGAAGTCTATGTGGCCACTTGGTGGAAGATAGTAGCACAAGAGGTGAGTATAGAGTTGTGGACTTCCCAAAATTTTTAATATGGGAAAAAGATAATCCGACTAAAGTGGCTTTCTTTTATTGGGGGTTGGTTTGCAATGACCAAATATCAATTAAGACAAAATAGGTATGAATGCGGAACCTTGGTGTTTTCTTTGTGGTATTGCGGGTGAGCGTATTGATCATTTGCTTTTACATTGTCCGATCGTGATGAAGGTGTGGAATCATTCTTTTAATCTCTTGATATTTCTTGGTTTTTGATCGGGTTTTATTTCCATCCTCAAAAACGTGATGGTGCAAGTCATTTAGAAGGAAGATGGTAAGTGCTCTTTGGGACTAAGACCGTGGAAACAATCATCCTCGACTTATACGCAACTATCTTGTAATGGTCTTCTTTCATAGTCATGAAAGGGGTTCGGTTCGAAGATCTTTTGACACGGTGGAAACATTTAGTTATTGTGGATCCGACGTGATGATTAGTGATTTGAATTGTTTTTCTGTTATTTTTGCCTTCTGGTTGTAATATTTTCACCTCGAAAAGTTGCGTCGAGATCTTCAATAAGACCTAGTTTCGTTGAGATCTTCAATAACACCCGAGTCCCGACCAAGATAAATTAAAATGGACTAAGGTTTTTGAAATACCCCTAGTTTTGTTTAGAAAATAGGGTCTTCGGTCGCGTTTTTTTCTGAAGACAACTCGACCCACAATATATTAAAATGAGCTAAGGGTTTTTGAAATACGACCCCTAGTTTTGCTTAGAAAAGTAGGGTCCTCGATCGTTTTTGTGTGAAGAAAACTCGAACAAGGATAGACTAAAATGAACCAAAGGTTTAAAAAAAATTATTTCTAGTTTTGTTTAGAAAATAAGGTCATAGTCTGTGTTTTTGTGAAGAAAATTCTACCAAGGGGTAAGAACACTAGTGGAAATCAAAGAATTTTCATTTAGTCTTTCTTAAGCTATAATTGATTGTAACATGTATATTATCTTAGGTGGTTAATTATATGTCTTTTATCTTGTTTTCACCAGGCATGTTGTAGAATACTTGGCCTATATTTTTTCGATTGCGATTTTTTTTTTCGATTGCAAATTTTATCTCGTAACTTATGTAGTGTAGGGACATAAATTTGTAGACAATGGAGTTTGAACTTGTTTTAATGGGTTACAATATTTTTCCCCATTGTGTTGGTTATTCTTTTTTATTAACGATTGTATTTTCAGAAATTTCGGCTTTAATGGTTTATGATTTTATGAGGCTGAAAGTGGTTTGGTCGATTGCACTGGAAAGAGTATTTTGCCCAATTGACCTTGCCATAATCAGATGTATTTTTCGTGTTCAACCACCATTTACACGAGAAGGCAAATCTGGTAAAGTTGTAGTGCATGTGGAAGGAGTGATTTTGTCGCTCCTTCTATTGATCTTTTGGTGTTTTTGTTGATATCGTCTGAAGATGATATCCCTTTTTATAGTTTTGTATTGAAATTAACTTCCTTATCCAGGTTGCGGTGTTGAACTCACTGTATCGTTAAATTGTACCAATAACTAATTTAAGATGATGATGTTGCTTGATACTGGTTGTAGATAAGCATGCAATTTCTTATTTTAATAGTGTTACTAAACATTTTAGTAATATTATTTTTCTTCAACTATATATTTATGGGTCTAGGGACCATAAAGTGTTATAGGGACCAAGTGAGATTATATATGATGATCATTTTAGAGTAAAATATAAAAAAATCTATTAAGATGTTTTGATTCTTGAAAGAGAGTATTAACAATTATGCTTAAACTAGCTTCACATACGAGTAAGTGGTTAGATAAGTGTGAATATATTAGTTGTTAGGCAATGAATTTACGTTCCCGTTACTAAGTCAGTCGCGGGGTTTGGGAATTTGCTATCTTATTAACATTGAAATTATGGTGCTATTGTTGCAAGTTATTTTGTTGTGTTTAAAGATACTGTTTAGTAGTGGCGTCTAATTTCGGGGACGAAATTTCTTTTTAGAGGGTTAATATGTAATGCCCCGGGCATTTTTGTCTCATTTCAGATATATGTATTTATCATATAACGATATATTTAGTGATTTAGGTGATGATGGTGTAATGTTTGAAGTGTAATAGTTAAGTTACAACCAGCTGCACAATAATATATTATCTTTTTTTCTTTCCTAGAAGATAGGAGATCTCCATGTTGACTAAGGGTAAGATTAGGGCTTCCCCTAAGAGAGAAAAAGAGATACCACTAGCCCCCAACTAAGATAGGAGATGGGAGCCTTTGATTAACACATCACGTGACAGTGAGAGACTAGGCACTTTTGGAGAGAGAAAAAACCATATCACTAGAGGGAGAGTGCTACTTGGAGGAGAGATGGACAGTAATGAAGAGGAACCAAGTTGTTATTTGTTGGTGTTGTTATCAAGCAAATAAGGAGGAGAGACTTTATTGTTATCTCAGATAACGATGACTCTTACGCCATCAAAGCAGGAGGTATTAAGTATCATTATTAATGGCGAGGGAGGAGCTTGCTTCACCTCTTTGCTTCATCTCCCACCTTATAAAGGAGATCAGGAGGGAGAAAGCTCATGGCGTTGTGCCCAATCCAAAGTGCTTCACCGTTGATTGGTGTTGTAGAGATAAATAAGGACCATATCACCAGCTACTTTATTGGATCAGTAAATCAGAAGCCAGAGACGTGTTTGCTTGAGTTGTTCTTGTTAGGAGCTCGAGTTCAGGGAAAATATTTCAGCCCCAATACCAGAACCTCTTCCTAAATCACGTTCGAGTGAGAGAAGAAGTCTTACTTTCACAATTGGGGAAGTGGAAGCAAAAGTGAATCATTTGCGAGGCGATTGGAGGATAGAGAGATAATGGTGTGGTGTCGTTCAGCCTTATTCCGATGATCTTCATAAAGGCAAGTGCATCAATCCTTAAATCTAATGATAACTAGATTAACTCGTATAATTATTGTTCTCCCTGCGACATTCTTTTAGGCATTGAACCCTCTTTAAATCACTGGTAGTGATAGAGTTTTAATATCCAGAGTTTAGTCATATCTTGAGATAGAATAGACCTATATTGGTTTATCAACAACTAAAGTGATGTGTCCTTGTAGCTAATGTAAGGATGGGACCAGTAATGTTACACATGTACTTGTAAATTTATTAAGTGTTGAGCTTGGGTCAGAGATGGAATAGTTATTAAACCAAGTATACTTTTAGGGATTTTATATTAACGACGATGGTAAGGTTTATAACACACTTTCATATTAAGAAAAGTGGTGTAGCCAGGCTGTGCTGCCGTTCACAAACGAGGGTTATTTAATGCCATATAGAACTTTAGGAAATTGGTTTGGTTTTCCATTTAGTCTAACGAACAATGGTTTTGAGCATATGCTGGTATGATTTAGGATTGTTGTTCTTGCTTGGTCGTGGCTTGCTGACGCCTTGCGTGATATTATTTTTCAGGAACTGATCGTTAGTGGTGTTATTGATTTTTAGAGGAGTGGTAGCATAGAGGGTGGAGTTAGAGACGTTCTTTTGATCATTCCTTTTTATTTCCATGTGAGACACTAGTTATTCCTTGGTTGTAAGCAGGTTAAATTGAATACTACTTCTAGTTTTGTTTAGAAAAATAGGGTCCTCGAACATGTTTTTCTGAAGAAAACTGAGCCAGAGATAAATTAAAATGAGTAAAGGATTTTTGAAATACTACCCTTAGTTTGGAAAATAGGGTTCTTGACCGTGTTTTTGTGAAAAAAAGTTGACCAATGATACAATTGGCGTGAACTAGATAAATTTACACCTTTAAGACCTTAACTCAAAGCTCTTTTACTGTAACTGAAGGTTAATGAGTCAAATATTTTCTTCAGAATTTCCCAAATTTGCTTGCACCTTTTAGTGCACTCTATTTTCTTTGAAAGCTTGTATTGTTGAATTGGCATCTGTTGCGATCTAAGTAGTTTTGTTACATTATCTAATTGCCCTTGAATCTAGAATTTCTGCATAATAGTTGGTAAGTGCTCGTGATCTCTCGAAATGCAAGCAACTTTTCAAAGTTCCGTTCTCTGAAAATGACTCCAAGTTCACCGTGTCCAGCATTCGCTGTGCAATCAGCTCTAAAACTTTTCAGATATGTCAGCTTAGTTATCTATGGGATCACATTTCCCCATACACTTGAGATAAGGCTTTGTCTTCATGTATGTTGTTGTAAATCTAATACAACGATGTGCCCTTTTCAGATGCATTATGTAACTATAACTCATAAATTTGCAACTTTGATATTTATATCTAGTGGTGATGAATGTTTTTTTGTGTGTGTGTGTGTAGTTTTTGGACAATATTATCTTGATACAAGCCTGGATTCTAATGACTGCTTGGATACTGCTATAATATCCTTTTAACACCTAATGTTAAATTTTAAAGCAGGAGTGCATGGTGGAATTCATTGGACTACTGAAGGTCAAAGTAATTAAAGGAACAAATTTGGCTGTTAGAGACATTCTATCAAGTGATCCTTATGTTGTTTTGAAGCTTGGAAAGCAGGTTCGTCAGTCACCTTCTATTTAATTTCATCTCACTGTTAATTTACTTAAGTAGAGTTTGCAAATTGACTATTTTGTCGCTATATACCGTATTAACTAATTGTTCGAATTAAATACAGCAGAACAATTACCTTTATCATATTAGGTTGATTGAAAGGTCTATCTGCGCTCTATTTGCACATTGCTTACAACCATGCATGTGTCGGAGAATACGTTGGAGAGTAAATTCTCCAACAGCATGTGTATAGACTAGCGGTTTAACGTTATTTTTGCTCAAATTAATATTCTTCATTTCTTCCTATATGATCATGATAATACTTTTTATTAAAACCTCGGATGTTCTTATTTTGTATAGAAGACCCAGACACAAGTGATATCAAGCAACCTGAATCCCATCTGGAACAAGGAACTCGTGCTTTCGGTTCCTGAGCACTACGGGGCCCTGAAACTGGTGAGCTTACGTAAGTTTTGAATTTTAATATGATTGATTGGCCTTTATTCTTATTCTTGTAGTTTCAGTGTTGTTTTTACGTAGGAACTGCCGTAAATTTACTATTACCAATGCAGCTCAGTGAGCCTACAGAATCCAGCTCGGAGCCGTGACTCCTTAGAAACAGTGCGGCTCCGAGCCGGCTAAATTAGCTGGTCAAAAAGTTATATGTGGATTTCTGGTTTTAACCCTCAACGCAAGGCTGATAATAATCCATGTATACCTGTAAACAATGAAATACCGCAAGTACTTTTAAATTTTGAATTTGATAACTATTAAATGACCTCATTTCAGAAAATAACAATTTCTTGGACCCCTGTGTGAATGTAATTAGAAGGTCTTGCACACGCAGGGTGCATGCGCAGCTCAGCTAGTATGCTTTGTTTTGTTTACATTTATAGGTCTCACTTAGGCAGTTAGGCCCTTCTACTATAATGATGTAACTAAAGAGAATTCAAGAAACATCATTGTCTATAAACTCTCTCTTATTGAATAATCAAATAACCCTAAAACCCAAATAGCCTTATAACCAAAATAACCCCAAAATAACAGTGAAGAGAGAACTACCTTTGGGAGGCTTTTATAGGATTAGTAAGCCTTAACTCTAATCCTACTACCATTAGGTTTAAACTAAGTAGACCTTTTCCAACAGTTACCGCACTAACCTATTACATTAATTACTAAAAAGAAATAAAATAAACGTGGAGAGAGTGGCGTCGACTAAACGAGTTAGAGGCTGTTTGTTTTTTCTACTGAATCTGAACACTTTTTCTTATTCTGAAGCTTGATTGCTGAATTTGAAGTCTGAATGCTAACTCTGAACCGTAAAAATTATGTTTATTTTTTCACTGAATCCGAAGTACGAACTGTCTGAAAACTGTCTAATTGTCAATATTACCATGTTCCATATTTTTTGTTTAACATGCTTTCTTCGTAATTGCATTTAGATTTAAACATTTTTCGGCTACAATAAATTAAAAGATTGTCCTTTTCGTCGATTGAAATAGCTATGATGGGAATTAATTCTTGATATTCTTCCCATAGTCTGAAGCACCAAGAACTGATGTAAACCATCCTTGTTCTTTCATATAAGTTTCCCATGTATATATGCTAAATTAAAATAAAAGAGGATGAAAAATGTTGGTGTTCTTGTAGGTGCATCTAATAGCACTTCTTCCTTCATTTTCTTAAAGATGACATAACAATAGAGATCTAAAATCAGGAAGGTGGGGGTGTATGATTTTGTTGATTTGGGTTTTGAATAATAAGCTTCCAGAGAATCAAATAACTTGATGTGTTTGAATACTTAAGCCTCAATTCCAATTTTTAACTCAAAGATCCAAGATCTCTATCACCACTAAAACGAATTTGTTCGTAGCATACATTTTAAGGGAAGGAACCAATACTATGACTGAATTATTAAACCCTACCACATAAACAGATGAAAATTTCGCCCAAACTCAAAATATTGAATAAACACAACTATATTTAGCTTCGAATCACTAAGAGGTACTCTGATTTGGGATTTGAAGATGTTCCCAATTGAGAATTTCAGGAAACCTACCTCGAAATCGAGATGAAAAATTACAAATCGTCAATGGCGATATTATTTTATGAGAGAGAAAACACAAGAGTGAGAAGAAAACAAAAAGGAGGAGATAAACATGGGTAAAGTTGGGTTTACCACATAACAAACCCGTCAAGTTAAGTAGAATAGATTTAAGAAAAGCTAGATTTTACAACTTATCTTAAGTGATAAAAAATGCGGTGCCATTACTAATAAAGACTTTTTTTAGATAGAAAAACAAACGAAGCTTATTGTGAAATTTGACTTAATATAAGCCAAAAAGTAAATTAAGTTAAATAAGCTAAAAAACAAACAACCTCTTAGAAAGAGACGCCCTCCTTATGCGGAAAAAATTCACAAATTTGAAGTTGGAGAAAGAAGCCACAAGCAGAAAACATCCAGCGGAGCATACTTGGCTGTAAACACATTCTTCAAACTCCGAAGACGTCCACGGTACTTGCAGTAGCCTTGTGTCGTACCCTTGTGCGGAGGTACCATGTCGTTAATGACATCCCTACGCCGAATGACATTCAAAAATTGAAATTATCTGCCTATTGTAAAGTGCCAAAAATTCCTCCTAAAATGAATCAATAAACTTCAAGACAGTCACCAATTTCTGGGGTGCATTAACGATTGGTTTTGGCGGGACATACCTCCCCATCGCATCCGATGGTTCTCATCACCAGATAAAAACCCATTGCTGGCAACTTCCATTTGACGCTTAAAACGTGAGAAGCTCGCCGAGTTCCGGTTGTAGGTGTGGTTGTTAAAGCTTGGTGGCCATTCTCGGTTTGGACTCAGGGTTCGGCCCACCCCTTGATGGTCAAAACCAGCCCCTTTCTCTCTCTCCTCTTCTTTTATAGTATCTTCTTCTCTTTCTTGCTCTTTTCTTCTTCTTTGATCCTCACTCTTCTCTTTTTCCTCCCCGACGAAATCACCGTCTTTCTGTGGCTGTGGCTGTGGCTGTGGCTGTGGCTGTGGCTGTGGCTGTGGCTGGTGGTGTCGGTGCTGACCGTATTTAGGTCCAATCTCTGATGATTTGCCGGTTGAATGTAGTAGAGAATCGTCAAAAGTTATTGTTTGTGGGTGATGAAATACGACAGGGTGTTTGCCTTCACTGTCGTTACCAGTAAATACCGGATCCACGGTGTACCCCCGCACCTCGTTCTTATCTCTGGTGATGTTGTTGTGACGGTGTGGCAAACCAAATTCGAGAACCCCCGTGTTCTCCATCGGAGGGCATTGAGGGTACTGATGTGCAGGCCTGAAGGTTGATCCTGATCCCAGAAGTTGAGGAAGAGGGGTGACGCCAAATGTTGGATACGATTCTGTCTCTCCCGACACATATGATTCAAGTGTTTTCTCACTCATGTTGCATATGAACGGATCTATGAAGTCTTTTTATGGGCCTGCATCCTCTGTCGTTCGTGTAACTTCGAGATAATCGTCAATAGTGAAACCAAGCAGTTGTGTGTGTGTTCCAGGAAGTACTGAAGGAACCATAGTCCCGTTTTCCTTCACCACTCGTTCTGCCTCGAACGATGCATAATCGTATTCGTGATCTGGTGTAGCCGGGTCTATAGCAGGGTCGCGTAGACCCTTCTTCACGAACGTAACTGTTTCGTCGTGTGCAATCCCTCGACCTGCTTCTCTCCTTCTCTCCCTGTCCTCGGGGTTTTCACACTTGTTGATATCATGGATGACGGTGGTTGTTAGAACCTCGATGGTGTTCAACTCCGGTCGGCAGTCCATCAACGGCGAAAACCTGCAATTTCCCAAAGTACCAATCGCGGCCAGTGCACCTCGCCCCCTTCCCCTTCCCATATTAAGTGTCTCCACAGTGCCATTGCGCGCGTCCTCCATGAACTCAGAAACCGTTCCCCTCCCATAGCTCGCGTGTTCGTCAATCGATAATGGTGGGGTTTCGAGGATTTGCAACTCCCCCACGAGACGTTCCCACAAATCACAGGTAACGTGCTGATTCTCTTTAATGGCGGCTTGCATACCTTGCATCAATCCGTCCATATCGAGAAGAGCGGTCGTGAGATCCCCAATTTGACCGTTTAGGGCGATTTCTTTATCCGAATCCTCGGATTCGTCTTCCCCCGAATCCTCTTCATTGTAGCAACCTAGGTGTCGATTGGCCTTTTGTTTGAGCCAACCTTTGTCTTTTTCTTCTCCTCAATCCTCTTTTTCTTCACCTCAATCCTCTTTTTCTTCACAATACTCAACATCCTCCCAAAATTCTTCGCCCATGATCGTGGTGGTCTATTAAGACCTAGGCTCTAGGCTCTGGTCTGGTTGCACTTATGATGTAACTAAAGAGAATTCAAGAAATATCATTAACTTTAAACTCTCTTTTTGAATAATCAAATAACCCCATAACCAAAATATCCCCAAAATAACAGTAAAGAGAAAACTACCCTCGGGAAGCTTTTGTAGGATTAGTAAGCCTTAACCCTAATCCTACTAACATTAGGTTTAAACTAAGAAGATCTACCCCACTAACCTATTACGCCAGTTACTAAAAATAAATAAAATAAACTTGGAGAGAGTGGCGTCGACTAAACGAGTAAGAGAGAGGCGCCCTACTTATGCGGCTGTGAGAACACCATGACACATCATATACATACAAATGCAAAAATTAAGCTAAAAGATCTATATAAAAGGGAACTAATTAACTCTTTATCCTCCTATCTTTGGTCTTTCGGGGTTCTGGTGTTGTAAATGAAGTTGGACAAAGGAGATTGGTAAGAGGGAGCTGTGTCACACTCATAAAGTAGCAAACTTTTTCTTGTACTTTTGAACATTTTTTTTTATAATTCTATGTTCCGAAATTTTATGACTTTTAGTACAGGTGTCAAAATCAGATAAAATTAAGATTTCACGAAAAAGAAGTAAAATTGACATTTTCTGGAAACCATCAGTAAGATTTTTCCAACCACACTACTTGGTGAATACTCTTACTATTTTCAAGTGCAAAAGATATGTTGGAGTGCGGAAGGCAGGTAGAGTGAATTAACTGGTTTTCTTTTTTGGAAAATTAGTGAATTAACTGTAGAATAGCGGTACATTAATTCTTGAGTGAGTATTGCAGGCAAGAGCAAAATGCTATTTTTCTACGGTATAGCCCAATTTGTCGGAAACTTGGGAGCATATTCTTTGGTGCAAGTCTCTCATCTCTTTGTGAACGACTTAGGCATATTTTATGTCTTAGATCACTTCCCAAAGTGGAATCCCGATCTCATTTGGGTACTTCTGAGGAATTTTAGCGGCACTATTGAAGAACTTTCTTAACTGAAATCCCAATTCTCATTTCCTGGAACTTCTGTGATGCTGCATTGTGCGGTACCCTCCAAGGGTGAAACCAGTAGAGGGCTACCCCGAGTTGCAGCCTGGGGTAGATTTGATGAGATTTTTTTATTTTCTTATAGTTTTCCCTTTGTAGTTTATCACACAAGGAAAATTTTTGCGCTCTCACAAATGGCTCCTTTTACCGCCCTCTCCCCTGGTCATAGGTTGAGGAGTCTTTTTTAAAGTTTTCCTTTGAAATTTTGTTTTTATAGTTTTCCCCACAAAAGAGGGTTCGGTAGGTTGAGGAGAAAGGAGAATTCTGCTGGTTGACAGTTACAAACCTCAGACTAATAATTTGGCAAATAGAGAAGCAAATAGGGCTCCTGATTATTTGGCAAACAATGTTCCATCTTTTGGTCATTTTGAAGTCATCCCTACCTCCTTTGCGGAAGATCTTAAGAATTACCTCTGAAGATTTTTTATTTTTTATTTTGGAATCCGGAAGTTCGTCGGGAGATTAACTCTGAAGATGCACTAGGGAAAGTGTACTTTAGAGCTGCTTAGTGCAGTCTTAGGTAGGTTAGTGTTATGTTTTTGCCTCTATATTCTGTCCTTTCTTGGTGTTCAGGCTCTCTCATCCCTTGCTTGTAAGGGTTGTCCCCACCCTGTAATTACCTCTTTTGTTTGCTATCTCATGGGAGTTTACCCCCCAGCTGGCCTTCCAAATAAAAAAACCTCAGACCAATTAAGCCCCGCAACAACCACTGAGTTGCTTGCTCTTGCTATAGTGTAAGGCCTGTGACTAGAGCTAAGAGGGTCATTTGGGTCATTCTCGTTATCCTTGAACTAAGATTAGTTTGTGTTGGAGAGGCCTTCTAATATGCATGTTTAAAAATATTTCCACACGTTTCTAGTAGACTTGGGAAATCTTAAACTTTTTTTTGAACAATAACATAATTCTATTATCTATAGGACCACCTCCTTCACCTCTGTAGCTATAGGTCAGGGATTTCTTTCTCCTGTATCACTAGCACATTGATGCTTGGAAGTAAAATTCAATTATTATCTTGTGCTCCTTCCTGTCAGTTGAGTGAAGTTAAAAACCCAAAAATTGTTTGGAGATCCAGCTTTTTATGAATACTAAAGCTTGAAGTTGTACAATCTTGCATATTAAGAAAACTTCCAGCATCCACTCATTGTTAGAAGAAAAAGGCTAGATAATTTCCAGTTCAATGCTATAACATATTGATTATCTTTTGTTAGTAAGCTCGGCTTTGGTGCACCACCTCACCCTTGATATCACCTGCATAGTTTACTTAAACATAGACTCACTTGTAGCTTAATTTTTCATTTTTTTCCTAGTTAGTTTTTTTAATGATATATCACACTGGCATTATGGGGTCAATTATTTGAATCTAACCTTCATTCACACAATATAGGAGGTATTCGATCACGACACCTTCTCCGCTGATGATATCATGGGAGAAGCCGAAGTTGATCTCCAGCCATTGATCACAGCTGCTATGGCATTCGGAGACCCAGGAATGTTTGGGAACATGCAGATCGGGAAATGGTTAAAATCACATGATAATGCTCTCGTGAAAGACAGCATCATAAATATCGAAGATGGGAAGGTAAAGCAAGAAATTTCGCTTAAACTTCAGAATGTTGAATGTGGTGAAGTAGATCTAGAATTAGAGTGGATTCCCCTAGCTCAATAATCCCCACTGCAGCCTTCGTTAACCACACCATTACAACAACTCTCTGTTTCTTGTAAATCTATATTGTGTTTTATATACTTCCAGAGTGTAAACACGTCTATGTATAAGATTTATATATTTCAAATTACAATAAATATGTTTTATTACATCTCTTCTGTGCTTCAAAGACATCCAAAACGCCACACTAGTGTTGGTTGTACTTAATCTTGCAAAAATGTTACAACATCCAAAGTGTCAATCTAGTTGAGTAAATAAAGCAGTTCATCGTTTGATTCTATGAACACAATGGATCTATCTCTAAAACACAATCGTTGAATTCTTCTCTTCTCAATTATGATTTGCAACAAAAAAGGAGACTATTTAGAGACATTCAAAAACCAAACACTCAAGTCTCACTCAATGCCAACTACTGGTTCTCAAAATTGGTGATTTGCTATATAAAAAATGAGGTGGAAAACATTTTGGTCCATCCTGCCCCACAATCTTTAGCTGCAGTCACGTCACATTGATGTCTCTCTTTCCCTCTCTCTTACAAAGATTTCAAACATCACATTGCTATTTTCCCCTCTCTTTCTCTTACAAACCAAACTCTGTTATACTCACCATTATAGTGTAATTCGAATTCCCTAAACCTTCCCTAAATTTCCTCCCTTAAATATCTTTATCTCTCGAACATTTTTTTTTTCCCTCGAACAATTTCTATCTGTTATACTCATCGTTCGAGACAGGGAGACATGTTTCTTTTTATTGGGATTTCATCTTTTCAGGGAAGGGAATAATTAAAGGTTTGCTACTGAATATTGGAGAATAGAGAGAAAATGGAAATTGGCGTCTATTTGAAGGTATTGAAAATCTCTGTTATATACTTTGACAATATCCCAATATCCCCCAATAATTATAATTCATTTACCCCTTTGTGTAATGCATTTACAATCGAAATTGTCAATTTCTTTCCCCTCTATGCATTGTACCCCTAATTCATGTCCCCTCTGTGCATTGAATGGTCAAAATTGTCGAATTCGACAATATGGCAATGGGATTAGAGTTATGGAAATTTAGTATTGTCGAATTCGACAATTTAATTGTGAAATTGGACTAATGGAATTTTTTTTGGTCGAAATCGACAATTTATCAAGTGTAATTGGAGTTATGAAACCAAATATTGTCGAGCTCGACAATTTAATTGTGAAATTGGACTTATGGATTTTTTTTTTGTCGAAATCGACAATTTATCAAGTGTAATTGGAGTTATGAAACCAAATATTGTCGAGCTCGACAATTATGATAATGTACATGAAGCATTGCATATATAACATTGTCGATTTTGACAATTACCAAGTACAATTGGAGTTATACATATGTCTAATATTGTCGATTTCGACAATATTGTACTAAGAGTTAGACTAATTCCCATAAAATTGTGTACATGTACACAATGAAAGAGAAAGTACCTCCTACAGCTTCCAATAGAAGAAAAGTAGAGTTGGACAGAGCAAACCCGGAACATATGGACTTTGGAGATCTAGTTACATATAAGAGAAAAAAGACTGTTAAGACGACAACAGTGGTCCCTCTAAACACTGTTGAACAATCTTCTAACTTTGAAACTATAAATGAAGGTGTTTCTGAAGACAGTGGAGCTTATAAAATATATCACATTGAAGATGGTGATGAGGTTCGGGTGACTGGGGGTTTTCAAATTTAGAGTGAGTCTGGCCAAGCTGCTTTGGGAGCTCAACCAATGCTCCTAATAGATTATGATGTTAATATTCCCAGTAAGTGGCAGAGCTAGGATTATTGGTTAGAGGGGGGTAGGATTTTTTTGGGGAAAAAAAAATTTGGACAGAAAATGGACAGAAAATAGTTACAAAATGCAGATGAAGCGTTTGTTCAAGAACTTCATCTTCCATGACCGGAAGAGATTCATCAAATACAGGAGCACTTTCTTGATTAGGTTACTGTCTAAGGATTTTTTTTTTCGAAGGAAGTTTGCTAAAAAATCTCTCCATTGTTCCTGCAAATGCGATCCTACATTAACGAAAGTATTGCTAAAAACTAATCCTACATTGAAACCCTCAATGCCTACCGCATATATATGATTTACTAACAGAAAATCCCCAATGCCTACCGCTAAAAAATCAGTTAACATCTCCCCATAGCAAACAATCCGATCTACCAAATGAAAATCCTAAATTCCATGGGCTATAAACAACTTTTCACATTCTCTAATAAATGTCCAAGTTGTCCAATTGCAACCATTTATACAAGTGCAAGAACAAAGTTTTTTTATAAATCACTAAAACTAAAAACTTAATCATTTACCAATCTAAAAAAAAAAAATCAAATCAATTAGATTTTAAGCCTTGATAGAATACCAAACAAAAAACATAAATGGGAGAGAGATCGTACCCAATGAATCAGAGAGATCGTAATGGAGTCAAGAAACAATTGTGGAGATTTGTTAGAGCTGGAGAAGTGATAAATCTGAACCCCAAACAAACACTAATACAAAGTTGGAGAGAGAGCTCAAGTAGAATTTGAAAACCTAAATCGCAGGAGAGGAGAGGGAGAGCTGTAGATTTTATTTTATTTACCTCTAACCTGCCTAATTACCAAACTAACCTCATTTTTCTAAAAAAATGAGTGGGGGCAGCTGTGCCCTTCTACCCCCACTGGTCCTCATGTGGCTCAGCCCCTGTTCCTAGTGTTGGAGAGAATTGTGAACGTAGTGCTGGGGGTAATTGTGAAGGCGAGGGGGCTGCAAACAACAAAGAGGTTGACCCTATTGATACTAGTTTGCTCAAGAGCTCAAGTTCCATAGAGCGAGGTCGATTGCGCTAGGGCAGGTATACTACTTAATTATTACTTGTTATTCCCATTATTTATTACATTTTATTTGGTAATCACTCATTTTTTCGACATAATCGATGTTATTGTTCAGGAGAAGGCGTGCCTTCATGTTCACCATCACCCATCAGCGTGAGATCTTACAAAGGGACCACAAATGGTCAAGGATTTGGTGAAGTTGAAGGGTTTAGATAGAATTGGTGCCATATCATATGATTCTTATAACTTTGGCCTTATTTCTTATTTTTGCTTTTGCCGAACGTTGACAACCGGAAACTAATAGTTTCCAATTCAAATATGGGGAGATGACTCCAACTTTGGATGATGTCGAGCAACTGATCGGCTTTGGTGTAGATGGTGATGCCATTGTAATTGGCGAGACTTGGGGATTCCCTGCGTTTCTCGAGGTTTTTGAGAAGAACCTTTTTCTAGATTTAAAAGGATTCAAGACTTTAAAAGTTGGTGGTGCTGGTAATTCTTTGTCACTAAAGAAACTAAGAGAACATTATGCCTATAAATTGGAGAAGGTTCTCAGTGATGGTACTGCTGCGAGAGCCAAGAAGAAGAAGTTAACAACTAGGTCTGTTGCTCGTGCGTACATGTTATATGTACTTGGTTCCTTTCTATTTCCCACAAAAAAGGGAACTAATGTCAGCGCATGGTATTTGGACTTGTTTGCCAAGGACAAAGCGGCAAAGAAGTGGTCATGGGGATCAACAGTTCTGGCGCACATGTATCATAATCTCGGTGCAGCATCTCAAGATGATGGGAGACAATTTGCATGTTGTACCACGTTACTCGAGGTGATTCTCGTACTCCTTTACTAATGTTGTATACATATGCATAAAGTTATCCCTTTACTAATTTGATTTTGTTTATCTATATACATGTAGTCGTGGATCTTTGCATATTTCCCAAAGCTGCCTGGGATACCGACAGAGATGGATTCCGACCAATACGAGCATTGTACTTGTTGGAAATGGGGCGGATCTTTTACGGATAGATACGGTGGTCCAGCTTTACTAAAGTTTAGGGAAGCATTGGACAATTACAAAGTCGATGATGTAAGTTGATTAGATGAACTATCCCATCATTTTTTTTTAGTATACACAGGTCTATTGATTACTGTTATATACTTACATACACAACCAATATGTAAGTACATATTGTCGAAGTCGACAATATTGGTAGTGTAGATGGAATCAGGCAATATATAATATTGTCGAGTTTGGCAATTATGGCAATGTAGTTCTAGTTATGCATATATAATATTGTCGAGTTCGACAATTACCAAGTCTAATTGGAGTTATTGATATATTATATTGTCAAACTTGACAATATAGTTAAATTATTGTAGAACTATTGGGTAAACAGACAATTAATGCTTTTATTTCAATTATTGGGTGTTTGCACAATTTCTTCTTAACATAATACATTTGTCTCATTTTTTACGTAGGTTGTATGGGACCCGTATAGAGATAAAAGGGATTCTGCACATGGGTTCAAGGAGATTACCTATTTCTATGGTGCGCTTGCAACTCCAGACCATGTTCAACCCTACTGCGCAAATAGGGTTGTAAAATAGTTCTCACGGGAACAAGGCATCCCCACAAAGCCTTTATGTCCAGAGGTGTCCAACCTATGGATCTCAGAAGAGCCGAGAAAATACAACCCTAAGTATGAGTGGGTTGATTGCTTCTCCACGAAGAACTGAAAGGATTTGGTACTAAAGAAGGCTGAAAGGGGACGAAGGGAACTAGAGGGGCCTCCAATATGTACGAAGGGATAGTTGGAGTGGTTTGCTACTGTCTCGTGGACGACGATCTATCCCATTACCATTGACTCGACTACAGATGATGATGTTGGGATATTTGGAATTCATCAAAGGAAGGAAGCTTGTGTCAATGAGGATGGTGACACCCCCGTGAACCAATATGAAGATGTTGGTGAACAATATCATGTATCGGTTAGTACATCCTCCCTTATATTGTGTTCACTTCACATATTTTATTCCTAAATATTGGTTTGCTAACATTCTATTCACTTCACAAATGACTTTTGTAGCTCAATGAGCATGCCATTCTGCTGAATCAGGCGGGTTGGATCAACAAATCAAACCTTTAAATGACGAGCTTCAGAAGCTTAAGGAAGATAAATATAAAGAGTCTAAAGCCAACATAAAGCTAGCAGAGGCCCTGGAAGAGAAGGTCAGTTATACCAGCAACTAGTATATTGTTGTTCACTATTTGCATGCAACTTAATGTTAGTGTTTATGTGAAGTTATCCTTGTATGTGAAGTTAAAAATATATAATATTGTCGAGTTCGACAATTATGGCAGTGGTTTGTGAATTCATCTATATGTAATATTATCGAGGTCGACAATAATAAAGTAAGACACATTAGAAAATTGTCAAATTCCCAGTGGGTCGACAATTTTGAAGTTCATATGCACAGTTTTAATTGGGTTATAGAATAATTGTTTCATCTCATCTTAACCTCAGACAAGCGAATGTAATTTGCTGAGAGAACCCATTGATCAAATGAAGGAGGACATGTAACTGAAGCGTGTACTTGACGAGCAATGTGCACTAGCATATACAGATCTACATAGGCAATTAGATGCGAAGGTAAGGTCTTAGGCAGATATGATTATCTCTAAATCCATTGATTGTTTTATTTCAAACCCTGATGTTCGTAATAATGTTTTTCTTTGTAGTTATTGGAGTGCAAGAATTTACAATGCAAAAATGCAACTTTGGAGGCAAAGCTAAGGCAAAAATCTCGCATTGAAGAATGTAATAAGAGCTTATCCATTGAGTTAAATAAGAAGGTAATGTGGTGTGTAGATGTTAATAACCCCTAATTAGTTATTGAGGTCCATTAAATATTCTTGCATGTGGTGTAATTATTTTGCAAATGTGTACAATCTAAAGAGAACGAGTCACTAAAAGCAGTCAATGCCCTTTTGATGGAGCAGATAGACTTACAACTTCCACCAGCTACACCTGTGAGTTTACCCACACTTCTATTGGTTTGTGGCTACATTATTTCTAACTCTGGTAATATTTTTCTTGTGAGCGTGTTTTGAACAGCAAGCTATCCTCCAATCACATCAGCCTATGACAGACCTAAACCTAGCAAAGATGTATGATGATTTATTGTCTGCGCACGAGGAACTTAAGAAGAAGTTAATTGCGAAAGAAGATTTTGTAAGTCATTCAAAATGAATAATATTAGTTTTAGTTAGTGAATTGGAGTTTGTGTTTGATTATCCAAAAATAGAATATGTCGCGACTAGGTTTGATAGTATTGACTTTATTTAAGTTTAATTTTGTGAAGTACTTGAGTATTTTTTATGTTATATGTTAATCAGATGTTCCATTTAATTTGGATTCCCTGGTCAACATCTGTTTGGTTATGGTAGTAGTGATGTGTAAATATTGTCGAATTAACCTATGTATCAACAATAACAACTGAAGTAATTGTCGATTTAGTTCACACTTGACAATTTGCTTTTGGTTAGACAACATTAGGGCAACAACTTTTGTCCGAACTTTCAATTTTTTCCGATTTCCGATCCGATCTTTCTGATTTTGGAACCCTATTTTGCAATTTCGATTTTCGAATTTTTCCAAAAAAATTCGAATCGGAATCGGATAGCTTTGTGCATTTCCGAAATAATCGGATAGCTTTGTGCAATTCCGAAATTCTAAATTTTCCGATTCGATTGTTCCAAAATCCATTCGATCCAATTATTCCGAATACCCTCTGATCCGATTATTCTGAATATCCCTCTGATCCGATTTAATTCCGAATAATCTGAATTGAAATATAAAACATTAGATCTTAAGATTCTTAGCCTAGGGCATTCTCCACCACCACTGCTTCCATTCTCTACTGCTCTCCTCTCCCTCCACTCCCTCTACTCTTAAGTTAAATCTCTACTGCCTCCACTCCCTCTACTCTTAAGTTAAATCTCCACTGCCTCGATTTTGATTCACAACGAAGTAGAAAAGTTAAATCTCCTCTCTCGCTTCGATTCTAAATCTTTGATTCTTGGAGAAGTGAGAACTCTGTTATTATGGTTTGATTTGAATAAGTGAGAACTCTGTTATTTCAAAATTTATTCTAAAATAGTTAGAATTCCGAAATTTTTTAAAATTATGAAATTTCCGAATTCGGATTCATTTTTACTGTTCTGAATTTTTTTTGGATCGGATCGGAATAGATTTTATAGTTCTGAAAAAAATTTGGAAAAATTCTGACCTCCTCTATTTCTGATCCAATCCGATCCGAAAATAGGCCTAGACAACATAGTATTGTCGAAATCGACAATAATTGACTATCAAATCACAAATACTTGAACTGGATGCTCATCTCCTTTATGTCTTTGGAACAGATACTAAACTGGACATCCAAATACAAAAAAGAAGCTGCAAGATATACGAAGGAAACTAACGATCTCGTAAGCCCCCCTTTCTATATTTATTTCATGGAATGTTTATTTCACTGTTAATCCTAATGTTTGATGTTTTTTTTTCAGCGTAAGAAGTTGGTTAATGCTGAATAGATGAAAATGTCTTTGAAAGTAAATAACAATGAATGGGTATGACCTATTTCTAACTCTTGTACCTATGTCACCCCATGTCATATCATTATTGATAAGCTTTGGTGATGTACCCAGACTTATTAGTGTCTACTATAATATCTAGTTGTTGTTGTTGCAGGAGGTTTGACGTCAATCATTGAAGAAAGCACTTACGAGTGATGGGATAGGAGATATGGGGGACCCAACCTTTGAAGAACTTTTTGACCATAATGAATTTTTTTTCACAATAACACAACAAGGACCCAAGGGAGATTATCAAGAAGACTTGGTTTCCACAGGGCTAACCCTTGAAAATGTTGTCATTGCTAAGAGGGAGAATATGGCTAAGAAGAAGAAGTTAGAAGAAGTTCTACTTCAACCGTGGACGAAGTATCTTCTAGATGTTCTTGGCGTCGAAATCAGTGATAAAAATTATCCTTTTAGGGTTCTGGCCACGATTTAGTACCAAAGTCGGCATAGATTCTCAGATGTAATGAAATTGTTGAAGTCCTTTCTCTACAAGGACCCCGCATTCTAGAAGAGTATCTTCAGCCAAACATTGGGTATACAATTCACTCCAGCCGGTAAGAAGGCGTATGAACGTTTGTTGTAGGCATGTTCATTTGGTTATCAACATGTGGAGTATAGGCATATGGTGCATTTACTATCCACTTACTATGAGAAGGTTGTGGTCTTCATTAGCTATACTAAAGCATATACATTCTTACCCCATTTTTGGGCACGTAAAAAAAATACTACGCCGAATGAGAAGAGGTTCCAGAACCTTCTAATGGATACTAGAAAGTACTAGTGGTTTGGTTTGGGGGTGAACAAACATTACGTTCGTTTGTTTTCAAGGTTTGATGCACCAATGCCTCCTGTTTCTACTCTTTTTTACAGTCATGCAAATCTAGAAATTCCTCCAGTTTTTGCAAAAGAATAATTGACGAGGTATTTTGATTTAAGGAATAGGACCTTCAAGACATTACTTAGAGATCATAATGTAAAGGGGTATCAAGTGAATGACATGATCGTTGTTGGTTTCTCGACAACCAAATATTGATGTCGACAAGTGTTTGTATAACCCATTTTTTGCAAGAGTGCCCCTTGTTGATTCATTTTTTATCGACCAAATGTTTATATATCACAGTTCTATTACCTCACTGTTATTGGTAGTGTACTTGGTTATCCAATTTTTGTATATCACAGTTCTGTTAGCTCACTATTTGTATATCACAGTATTTTATTTTTTGTAAAAGTGCTCCTTGTTGATTCATTTTTTGTAGTATACACAGTTCTGTTAGCTCACTAATTGTATATCACAGTATTTTATTTTTTGTAAAAGTGCCCCTTGTTGATTCATTTTTTATAGTATACACAGTTCTGTTAGCTTACTGCTATATATGAATCTCATTTCTGACTATTCAAAGTATGTACATATTGGCTGTGTTTTAGTAGTGCACTTGGAGTTAAAAAATAAAATATTGCCAAAATCGACAATATTCGTAGTGTACATGGTTACTTGCAATATCTAATATTGTCGAGTTCGACAATTTTGGTAATGTAATTGGAGTTATGCATTTATAATATTGTCGAACCCGACAATTACCAAGTGTAATTAGATTTTGGGGTATATAATATTGTTGAAATCGACAATATAGTTAAATTATGGTCTATCAATTACAAATCACCGATAATTAAATGCTGCATATTCGACAATATTGCTTGCATATTCAACAATCTGCAAATTCAAAGAGGGTGCATAAAGCTACACAATCCTTAAATTTCAAATAGTGCATTGCTATTGTCCTAAATTCCAAATACAAACCTAACTTAATGTTGAATGAACACAACAATCCCTCGCCAACAATAATAATCAAATACAGATTTATTAGAATCAAATACAAATCGGTGCCATGTCAACTCTTGTTTTCCTAGATGTCTTGGTTGTCAGAATTCTTATGCAACAGCTGAACATAATCCCCATGACTGTCTCCTACATGGAATTCATTCCGATTGTAAATACGGGGTAAATACATGGAAAACATATTATAGAGAAATCAAAGAGAATATGACATTTATGCATAGTGTTGAATATGTACTTACTTGATTATATTATCTTTGTTTTGAGAAGTGGACATGTCCGTTAGTCATGGTAGCCGGGTACTCCACAACTTTTGCATGTTCTCATCTTCTTCATAACAGCCTCTTCCACCCCCCCCTTCCATCTTACCCCTTTCTTGTGATCAGTCTTTATTCATCCTTTTGCTTGAACAACGAGAGGGTTTAAAATGATAGTTCTAGATATCATAGAAGCTGCTAAAGAAGTAGAAATGTTTGGTTGCGATGCATCTGTCTGTGTTAAAGACTCGTCGTAGTTGTCAAGGTAGGACTCAATCTCGTCTAGCTTCAAAACTGTAAATTTAAGACCTTCTTTCATCTTCGAGACCCTTTCGAATAAGTTTGATGCACGAATGGATAGGTGGCTATGACGTAAGGGATGTCGTAAGTTTTCTCCCCCCAAGTAAGTTTCATCATACGACCTTGAAAACTTATTTGTACTAATCGTTCACCTTGACATAATGAAAGCCTCAGGTATTTTGAGAATGTCGTATTTTGAGAAAACCTTCAGGAGGTGACAACATGGGAGTCCAACATACTCAAACAATTTATATCCATAATTACCAGTTAACTTCTTTAAGTCTATATTTAACTCAAATGACTCGGTACGACCACTATGGGACTTCACCGTAAGTTGTCTAAGGTTTCCTTCTATGTTTCTTTTTATTACAATGAAGTGACCAACCTGGTCAAAATGATCCTGAAGTTTATGGAACATTGTTCTTGTGTAAATCTTTACAGTATCTTTGAGTAGAGCTTGATGAGAACCAACTGGACGATATCTGTGTTTTGATGTAAAGTTTTCTTCACTTTCTTGGTCGTATACCTCTATTAGGGCAGTCTCATATTTGGTCACAAAACTGTACAACCCAGTTATTACTGACAACCAACCATTAAAAAAGTTGTTTATGGCCTTACTCCTTCTTGTACTGCTCATGCCTGCAAAGAAGGTAGAACGATTCCATAACGGTATCCATTTATGTCTAATATTGAAAATGCCTCGCATCCAAAGGTTATCATCCAATTTATGTTTCTCTATTAGGTCCATCCACATGATTTCAAACTTTACAGCCTCATATGTATTATGCATTATCATATCCATATCTTCTTTGAATGTAGATGGTTCCCAATAAACATGGCCAATTTTCACAGGAAATTTGTTTGTGATGTGCCATAGACAAAATCGATATCTGCTATTGGGGAAGACCTACAAATATGACAGGGGAACTTAGAATGACTTAGAAATACTACCAAATAATCTATGATATTGTCGATAAGAAGCCGAGGTTGACAATAAAATGTCGATACATGATTGTACTCGATAGTATATTGCCAACCTACATGGTAAATTGATAATTTGATCAGTGCCTAGTCTGTCCAATTTGAACTACTTCTTTACATTGGGAATAGCGGCGACCATAGCTACATCTTGATCAGTGATAATTGGAATAAGGTGTTTGTAGTTTATTGCCTTCAACTAAGTATGGAGCAACCATACAAATGTGTTTTCTTGGTCATTACTTAGTAGAGCACATCCGTATTGAATTGTTTAGTAGTGGTTGTTGATCCCTGTAAATGGAGAAAAGTGCATCTTGTAGACATTCGTCCTGGTAAGTAATATCGAAGGTGACGACATCTCTACATGCCTCATATGTGCACCTTGAACGTCCTTCAATCCAGAAAAAATTGAGTGCTCGGTCCTCCTCATCTAATTCTATGTCGAAATAAAATATTGGATCTTCAGTTTGTTTCTTCCTAAACTACTCCAACGCGGCTTATGCATTTCCTCTGACTAGTCGTTCCTTATTTACTTTGGCGTTGCAGTTGTAACAATCTCGTTTGTTGAAGGTTCTATCTTGGAATAATGACGGGACCTTGCTCACCGAAGTATTGTAGAGCTCAAATGTTGTTGTGAGGCTTTTTGCTGCTTCTGGAAAGAATCTGTTAACCTTCATACGATGATGATTCCGTGGAGATACGAGTTTATGGCTATGGATATCCGTGAAACTTGTGATAACATATTTGCCTATTTTGGTATTCCAATTAATGTTCGTCGTTGCTTTACTCCTACACTTATAAGATAATTTTTTATTGCCAGATATTTTGCTAGTCTCTGGATCTATCCCAAAGTTTTTCTTTAAAAAGCCATTACTCATACAACAGAAGTGGGATCTGCCTATATCATCTGATCTCGAACGCTTAGTAAAATTGCTTATCTTGGTGGAGAAATCCTGCCCTCTTCCATATCATTGGTACCACAAACGTGCGTCCTCAATAGTATCAAAATGTTGACCCTCGTATGGGGTTTATGCCAACAACGGGTCTATAATACGTTCATTTGTAGACCTTTTTGGGGACTCGTCACGAATAACTTTACTCCAATTTTCATCTACGGAGTCTTCCATTATTGATCTCACTGACAAGTTGACACATAAAAGAAATGATTGTGAGTTGCAAGTAATTTAACAAAATATCGGAAACCAAACACAAGTAATGTCCAATGCCTGTTTATTTCATTTCAAAAGCCTTCATTATATCACATGCCACAAAAGAGGGAAAATAAAATGTAAACAATCACCCCAAAAAAACTCGTTGTACAACACATACTTCTAATACATAGTCTTATTCAAAAATCTAGTTACATAGACATTCTTCTCAGCTATTGACCCCTTTGCCACCCATTTGATAAATTGTCAGAAGAATCATAATCAGGTCTCTTACGCAGTAAATTAAAATATGCCATATCTTGCTCTGCCCAGAACTCATTTTCTAATCATCCAAATTCTAATTCTGACTCAATCTTTGCTTGCATCGCTTCTTCTACTTAAACTTCATGCAGTGCTGGATAGATTTTTTCATGAGTTGGTGATGAAACTGGGATGTAGACACTATCCCAACTCTCTGACTCCTCCATGGAAAAATACGTACAAAATAATTTTTTGACCCATTGTAAAAAACTAAACACCATTGTCAGGCCTTTGAAATAACATAGACAAAACCCTATGAAATTGTCATACCTTAACAAAACATGCTTACAATGTATGGGGTAACCTAAAACAAGCTAAAAACAAATGTAATATTGTCGAGTTCGACAATATACTCCTTTATGTGAAGACTTGCATGTAAACTATTGTCGAGATCGACAATGTAGTTAGTGTGTGAAAACTCCCATATGTAATATTATTGACATTGACAATTATGATAGTACATGTGAGTAATTGCACAACTAATATTGTCGATTTCGACTATTCTTTAATGACTCCTGAGACTTACGCTTAAAATATTGCCGAATGACACATTGCCGACAATTTATACACAAGTAATCAATGAAAGACAAATTGCCTGGGGTGACCAAAATTGGATTACACAGAGGATTACTAACCCTAACAATTACAATCACAATAATCCATACAAAGCGGGTATCCCATACTACTGTGTCTAACTTTGAGAGAGATAAGGGTTTTAAATACCTATGAACAAAAATGAGTCTTTTCCTATTTTCTTCTATGATTGTGGCTGTCACAGTTCTTTGGAGAGAAGAATTTCACCTCTAATGGCAGAAATCACAAGAAAGAGAGAGAAAATGGTATGGGCGAGAGAGTGATATGAGAGAGAGAGAGAGAAAGAGAGAAAGAGAAATAGTGATATGAGAACTAATTTGTTTAAATTTGAAAATCAGGGGAGGAGAGAGGGAAATACGATGTGACTGAAGTGAGAGGAAGTAGGGCAGGATGGACCAAAATGTTTTCCACCTCATTTCCTATTTAGAAAATCACCAATTTTGAGAACCATGGTATTGAGTGAGACTTGAGTGTCTCTAAATCTTCTCCCAAAAAAGACATAATAACTAGTGACATTTCTTCAAACATATCACTAGGGGTGTGAAATGGGCCGGGATAGGTCCAACCCGACCCTAGAATGTTAAGGCCCTCATGAAATTAGGGTCGGGAATTACGGTAAGGGATAGGTTGACCTTGCCCATGGGCTATAATATGAATCCTCACCCGCTCATTGACCCTAGTGTTGGGGCTTAGGGTTGGGACCGTTAGGCCGACTTCAGTAACTATTACAAATATATATATATATATATATATGTGAAAATAAAAATCATATTAATCTCTTAAAATATTATACCTATAATTCTTTTAACAAAACCATTAATAAATTTATTAGAAATAATAAAAATCATGTGAGCTTTACTTTTCTACAAATATGAATGAAAATATAAAATAAAATAAATACTCAAGAGGTACTCATATGGTCCTCAATCAAAAATAACTAAAAAACTATAATCCTATGTCTCCCATAAGATCGTCGAGGTCACATATATCTTCATCTTGAAGTAAATCTTCAGTTTAGAACCAATCCTTTAAGCATATCAAGGTTTCTACAGTCTCTGTTAACAAACAACTCCTATACTTGCTCAACACCTGCTCATCCACACTAAATGCTGACTCAGAAGCTACGGTAGAAATAAGAATAGTTAACAAATCTCGCGCCATTACTGCAAGAATGGAATACGTGCCCTCGTTAGTCTTCCACCAATCCAATAAATTGAACAAATCTTTAGTGCTCACTTTAATTTAAATTTGGTCAAGATATCACTGCAAATCAGATACGCAACCCTTGAAGAAGCTCTGCGCTTTGATAGCAAGGCAAGTACCATGTTTTCTTCATCAATCAATGAAGGAACGACAACACTCGGATCACATTCATCATTACAAAGTTTTTGTTGGTACTCCTCAAATAGATATTTTAGTTTAGGCTTGTAAGCTTCCATCATTGACTCAATAGCTTCACATCCATAATTTATTTCTAGACATAATTTAAGGATGTTAAACTTATAACGTGGGTCCATACATGAAGCTAACCCTAGAACGATCAGAATATCGCTCCAGTACTTACCTTTCATACTTTCAAACAAAAGTCTACAATATAGATCATTTGCATATTTCTATAAAAGCAGTAAAATTTTGCTCACCTGATAGCAAAATGTATTTGAGGTAACATATGTTATTCCAGAGAATAATCTTGTAGTATCATAATAAAATTTGAAAAATTTCCTCACGACAAGAGCCCACTTCTAGTCAACTGTATTTGGAATGTGACTAAATTCTGACTTATAGAAAAATAGTTCAAATACCTTTTGATAAGGTATTGCTGCATCTATCATAAGATAGGTCGCATTCCATCGATGTTGAATATCCAACGGTAATTTCCTCGTCTTGATATTGAGTATTTTACAGGCATCAAAAAAGCATTGTTGCATGTATTGAGATGATTTGATGTGTTGTATGCTCTCTCAGATATTTTCAAGAGAACCCTTAACAAATTTAAGGGCATCTTGAACCAATAGATTTATGATATGGCAATTACAACGTATGTGAAAGAAATCTTTACACAAAATTTCTCTAATATCAAAAAGAGACTCTTTTAGTATGTTGATAGAAGAATCATTATTGGATGCATTATCTAAAGGTCAAAGTAAATACCTTATGAGTCAAGTTCTAACCAAAAAGGCAAGCATAAATAGCATCACATAAAATATGACCTATATCTGAAGAAGGGACCATGGTAAAGTTAATGATTCGCTTGTGAAGCTTCCAATAATTGCTTATGAAATGCGCAGTTAAGCACAAGTATCCCAACTTTTGATTTGAGGTCCATATATCCGAGGTAAAACATATCTTTCCCGGAATCCTGCACAATTTTTTTTTTAAAGCATTCTTTTCCACCGCAAAATTTTTTATGACGTCATTCCTCATAGTGGTTCGACAAGGTGGTTTAAATTGTGGGCCAAATGAATTTTTAATCCATCAATGAAATGCAGGTTTTTCCACCTTATTAATAGTTCCTCATGAAAAATATCTAAGGGTCTCCCTACGAGCTCTTGGTTGGTCAAATGTGAAAGTGAAAACTGCAACCAACGAATTTCTGCCCATAATGGTTTGATTAATGTCGGCTGTGGTTCTCCTTACACATTCTTGAGCATGTTTACGTAAGTAGTTGGTTACACTATTACCTTCACAAGCAAAACTTTTTGTGCAATAGTTACAAACAACCTTTATTTGTTCGGTACCGTCTACAATTTTTATTGCCTTTTTATCAAAATGTTTTGTAATAGCCTAATTCCAGGATTCAAATTTAGCCTTTACACCAGATGTGTTTAGAATGCTCAAGAACAGTAAGTAATAACTAACAAGATGATTTAGCATGGAAAATCTTTGAATAGGTTAAAAACCGCGACCTCTCTTGAGGATTTTGAAAAAGAGATATAATATTATTGAGATTGCTAGCTTATTATAATGAATGTTCTGAGTATATGAAATATTGAAGTAAGAAATCCTCCGTCCTTTATCTGGAATTCTCTGGTCCTATTTATAGGTCTTATAATATGGCCGTTTGACGACCATTAAAATTCTTAAAGATAGACGTTATAAAATATATGCTTGATATTCTTTGACCAGATTGTATAACGGGTTAACTCTACTTGTTCTCATAACGGCATTATTGATGATGCTGTGTTTATTGACTTGAACTGTTGATGTAAAGGTCGAATAATGATGACTCTAACTTAGGGATACTGAATATATCTAATCCACAATACGATGAAGAAACTCTAGTTAGCTGAAAAGTTTGAAGAACACCAATTAATTGGGAAAACAAAGCTTCAATTGCTTAAAAAAATGAAGTAATTACAAGAAAATCACTCCAAAAACCCGATGCCTCTTTCAGAACTCTTTCTAGATCTAACATAAAAAACAATGCCTAGCCTTACCCCATTTTATAAGGGTTTTAAGTTCCTAGTCCCATTAGAACTTGCGTAACAAGTTCCTAGTCCCTATAGTACTTGCCTTGTCTTGCCCTTTTTATAATGGTTATAAGTTCCTAGTTATAATATGACTTGGTTATAAGTTCCTAGTCTCAATAAGACTTGCCTAGATCCTCCTGGATTAATATTTTAAGTAGTGCTTCATGTATGTTGATGAGCTTGAGGATGAGGTATGAGTCCGAGATACGAAATAAGCTTAATACAAGACGACTCTCAGCCAAGAGCGCGAGCAGTATCATGAACGAGTGGTGTTGGTTGAGAATCTTATGTTATTCCTTTTGTTGCTGTCTTGATTCTGATCGTGCTACAAATATGCCACGTGCTCTGTTGATGAGGTTGAAAGTTTATATGTAGTTTGAAGATGACGCATGAGTCCAAGATGCGGAATAAGCTACTGCAGCAGCCCCCTCTCAGTCAATAGTATGATAAACCTTGTGAGCAAGTGGTGTTGGTTGAGAAGTATCATTAATGCTACAGTTAATATATGGGAATCATTTTCAATGATAATTCATGAATATCTGCTGGTGTCTCTTGGGTTTCCTTGAACAATTGTTTCTAGTCAATATTGTTTGCATGGGAAATCCTTCTGATGTTGGGAATTTGAAGAGTCAGTTTAAATGCTTACCATGGTATAAAAGGCATTTTAAGGTGAGTGTAATAAACCGAGTCTTTGTCTCTAAACTATTTTCTTCTCTATGTTTGTTTTTGTACTTGGAATCTTCTATTATTGAGAAGATGGTGAATACAAGGAATCAGGCTTGGGAGTCTAGGATCTGCAGAAAGATGGAAGAACTGTGTATCATGTATTTTGGATACCAGCCTTTGCATTTGCCAACGCCAATTCCTGTATCTCCCACCTATCATCATGTCATATGAAGAAATGATAGAGGTAGGGGATGACTATTATAAGATGGTACATTTCCACTATCTGTTGACATCTGAGGCAGAGTGCTGAAATGGGTTTTGGTTATTGGCGGAGGAGGCTGTGATAACTGAAGATGAAGTTGCAGAAGTTCGTTCGAGGGAGTCTCATCAGTACCCTGCTAATGAGTGGGTCTTGTTGAAGAAATAAGACCTTCCATCTATCTCTAGGATGCAGGGAGATAGGGGTTATGGTGGAAGAGGTGGCGATGATTGAGGATATCATTTTCTTCCATGGACCATAAAGATTGGCCATGAAGAAGATCTTTCATCTATGATTTCTAGTTCTGATGGTTTCCTGGACCTCACAGCATGGGATTAGGGTTTGTAAGTTGCTTCAATTTTTATCTTCCTCCCTTTGGATTGCTAAAAAGAAATTTGAACTGTAACTTTGTAAAGTAATATGTTGGAATTATTTGGAGCATTTTATTATCTGTAAAGTATTATGTAAGAAAAATCTTCAAACTATTGAAATGTCTTCGTTATGGTATTTTGACTCTTTGTATCGAACTTATTTGTGTAGTTTTTTGTTATAAAGTAGGAGTCTGCAAATAGATATTAGCTTATCATAGGGTATGATGAGGAAAATTGAGATGTAAGGATTGTAATTGGTAAATGGTAGTGATAGGTGAGGTTTAAAAATTTAGAGGAGTTCAAAAATGTGGTGATAGGAAGTAGATAATTTATGTGAGATGACTTGGTGGATGTAAATATATATGGTTTTCTGCGATCTATATATTTGAACTAGATGACAGAATGTCTCGAACTGTGAAAAAGGATTGATATTGATCTGTAGGTGCTACTGCTGAACTTGCTTGATTTTGTATATTGCCATCTGCATATTTGCTCGTATAAAATATGGGGAGATATTTCATAATATGGAAAGAATAACCTGTCACAATATTCTGCATTTGATGTTAATATTCTACTGTCCCAAAAATTTTCTTAGAAAATATCCCCTTCAGCAAAAGCAATGGGGTGATCTGGATTTGCAGAGATCTTCCTGGTGGCTACAAAGTAGTGATTCTTGACTGTTATGAATTGTATCTTTTGCAGGGATAATTTTGTTCTGGAGGTAGTGTAATTAACCATGATGAGGTCTCGTTCTCAGCGTGTGCATCAGGCAGTAGATTGTCGGTTCCATATCAAGGTTGCTGAACTTCATGAGCGGTATTTTTGTCAACTGCCGTATTTTTGGAATGGCCATTAAATCTAATCGGATTAGATAATGAAGGTTAGCGCGCAGAGTATGATCACTTTTTTGGTGTGATATGTTTCATAGGTTGCTGTTGTGTATTGCGGTGCAGGAATTGGCTGTTCGACAGCTCGCGTGTGATAAGATTGTTGAAGAGGATGTAAGAGCAGTAAGAGGATAGATAATTCTGTATGGGGAGGTGAACCATCGAGGCCGCTTTAGATGTAACTGGAGAGCTCGGTAAGCTCGAAGTATGAGAGCACATAAAAAGTAATCTGTTTTTAGTATTCTGTGTTGGAACCCAAATAAATGTAAGATGATGCATAGTTGATGCCTCGATCTGATTGAATAAGAATAAAATATTATGTTTTACTGTTTGGGTACGAATATTATGGAAAATATTTGTAGGATTTTAACAACTGTATAGATATCTTCGAATTTTGAATATTGATCTATTTTAGGAATGTTGCACGATATTGGTAAAGTATAAAAGTATGTGGGAAGGATTTTGATGTTGAGAACGAATATAGCAAGTGTCATTGACTTTTATGAGGGGGGGGGGCATGGCAAGGGTAGAGAACGAATTTAAGAAGTTCTTAACGAAATGTGGGAAGGATTTTGATGTTGAGAATGCCAAGGCTGAAAATATGTGGTTTATCAAAGAGGAAGGGGAATGTGTTGGTAAAAAACCCATTTCTAGGTCGGGGGAATTGTTGTCAGAAGAGGATGAGGAGAAGGTCGAGAATCTGATGCCCTAATTGTGGCACAAACAATGTCAGTAGGAGGTGGTAACTTTTACAGCTTCTATAGATGTTAAAGTAACAAATAGAAAGAGTCCGAGAGATAAAGGACAATCCTCGCGTATCTTGAAGAAGTGAAGATAGGTTGTACCGGTTTTTACATGTTCTTCATATGTATTTGATCTTTGTATACTATTTTTGTTTGATGATAAATGAATTCTATTCTCTGTGATGATAAATAAAATGATCTATAATATTACTCAGATATCATGTTCTTGATTAATCTTGATAACTGTGATATATAATCTCTTTGTATGAAAGAACTATTATAAATGTTAACTATCATGACAGGGAGAACTGGTAGCTTCCCAAAGTCAATGTGACACGTTGCATGTTTGAAATGAACAATTGAATGCTAAAATACGCTCGTGTCAGGGGGCATTAAAGAGTGCTATCGAGTCAGAAGGAAAAGCAAAGGTGAAGATATCAATAAGAAAATGTGCAATTGCGTGATGCAAACACCAAGTTAAATGCTGATCTTTCGAAGGAAAAAATAAGTCTTGGTAATATTAAGGTAAATAGTGATCATCGCGAGGCTGAAGTGAAGGGTTTACTATCTTTGATTTTCCAGATGGACAAATTTATGACCGTGTTTGAGACTTGGCATGATGTGATGTTGGCTGAAAAATGAGCTGTGGAACACCGTTGCGATAGTTTGGAGGCTTCATTGAAGAAAGTGAATAAAAATCTTGGTAAATTTGTTCTTCGTGATAGAGTCAAGAATGAGGTAGGTAATGCGTATAAGGGAGAGATGACAACAATGCTCTCTCTTTTTTGTATCAGAGTTTAATAGATTAGGGATAAAGAGGGAAATTGTGTATGAAGGTTTAGTTGCAAAAGGTGTGTAGTGCGAAATGAGGCTGATTCGATTTGGAGTACCTAGATCCCATGGTGGCAAAAATTGGTGCTCTTAAAATGTGGATGATTAGGGAAGGAAAATAGATTTTCATTGAGAGATGCCAGAGTTTATGCGCAAGCGTTTGCATCGGCACGGGGAGAGTTCGAGGAGTGATGATGTGATCGAGAGTTCAAGCGATAATGACTGATGATATGAAATAGTATAATAGGTATATTACTGTTTAAAAAGTAGCATGAATGATCTGTATGTATGTATACTAACCTTTGTATGAACCAATTGTATTGTTGTCTTCTTACTTGGCGTTTTATTCATCTGATAAGATGGTGGCTTGGCTGAAGCAATAAACAATCTGAACTGTATAGAGGATCAGTTTGGCTAAAGTAACAAATGATATATAATGTATAGATGATCAATTAGCTAAAGCAGCAAACGATCTGTAATGTATAATCTGTTTGGTCGAATTGGACGATCCATTAATCGAACTGTAATATAGTAGAGGATCAGTTTGGCTAAAACAACAAACAATCGGTAATGTGTAATTTGTTTGGTCAAATTGGAAGAACCATTAATCAAACTGTAATGTAATAGAGGATTAGTTTGGCTAAAGTAACAAACGATCGATAATATATAATTTGTTTGGTCGAATTTGACGAACCATTAATCGACCTATAATGTATTAGATGGGTTGGTCGAATTGGGTGAACCAATAAGCAACCTGTAATGTATTAGAGGATCAGTTTGGCTAAAACAACAAACAATCGGTAATATAGTGGATGATCAGTTTGGCTAAAGCAACAAGCGATATGTAATGTAATAGATGATCAGTTTGGTCATAGTAATAAACGATCTATAATCTGTATATAGAAGTACTTGTTGGATATATTATAAAAGTACTATAATATAGGGCAATCAAACAGAAGTATTTCATTGGTGTAAGATTGACGTACAAAGAATATTTTAGATAGAGTACTGTATGAAATAGTAGAAAGTACTCATATGTATGAGGATCAAATATAAGTCTTTCATTGATGTATGATCGTCATACAAGATATATTGATTTAAAAAAAGTACATTGTGATAGATTATTATCTTCGATACAGCTTCAATCTCCTCGTGTTCCAAGGATTAGTTACTCATTCTCTATGTTCAGTGGCGAGATCGTAAGAACCAAGGCTACTTTTTCCAACAATGACAAAAGAACATTCCCTATTTTTGGCCAGTTTCCCAGCATTGACTTCTTTTTTATGCTTAGTAACTTCTCGAAGGATGAGATCATTGATTTCAAACTCTCTGTGACGAACTTGCATGTTATAAGATTGGGCTAAAGCTTGGTGGTATCTTCCCAAATTATTGATTGCTCTGTCTCGAGTCTCCTCGATCCAATTTATATTATATGCCAACTAGAATTCATTTTCTTCATCTGTTATGGTATGGTCGCGTAATGGGTGATGATATTGAGTAGGGATGATTACTTTTGTACTGTATGCCAGGAGGAATGACGTGCATCCGGTTGATACCTAAGGTGTTGCGCGATATGCCCATAATACATGTGGTAATTCCTAGACCCAATTACCCTTCTTCTCTGTTAGGGGATTTTTGATTCCATCCACGATAGTGCAATTAGTGATTTTAGCCTATTCGTTTCCTTGTGGGTAATATAGATTGGAGGGAGAGTGGATGATGTTGTGTTGATTAAAGAATTTAATGACTGTGGAGCCGACAAATTGATGGCCAATATCGATTCTGATGGGATGGGGGTAGCCAAACCAAATGATGATAGTTTCCCATATAAATTTGATGACTTTGTCTTCTCATGTGCGGCATAGAGGAACTACTGCCACCCATTTGGTGAAGTAATCTGTTGCTATAACGAGGTACTTCCTTTTGCCTGGTGCAGTGGGGAATTCTTCTGCGAGGTCGAGGGCCCATATTTTGAATGGCCGAACAACATTGCTAGAATGGAGTTCCAGGGCTAGAGCTCAAATTTGGGGGCCATGTCGTTGACATGCATCGCACTTACTTACAAGTTCAATGGCTTGAGCTTTTATTTTAGGCCAAAAGACTTTTTGGGTAAGAGCACGATTGGCAAGATATTGTCCTGCAGTGTGGGAACTACAAGTACCTTTGTGGAGTTCGTGTAAGAAGTTTTAAGCTTTTTTGTTTGATAAGCACTCGAGATATGGTTCTGTGACCGAAATTTTGTAAAGGAGACCGTTGTCCATGACGTATCATTTAGCATTGTCGAGTACGCGTCATCGTTCAGTAGGATCTTTAGGACGTTCACCTTAAAAATATTTATGAGGTCTAATATGTGAGAAAAGGTAATTTCATATCGTCTTCATCCTCTTCAATCCCCTCAGTATTAACATAATGTGTGCTTATTTTTTTAATGCTGGGGGTGGATAATATTTTGATCTTGAGATATCGAGCTTCTGTACTGTGGACTCCTGCAAGATATGCGAGAGAATAAGAATGTCTATTCTCTCAGCGCAGTAGATGTTCAATAGTAATCATCTTGAACCTGCGCATTCTCTCGGCTACTGCTATTGTGTAATCAATCATCTTTCCATTTTTTTGGAATTTTTCAATTTAATGGTTCACAATGAGTAGAGAGTCCGTGTATACAGATAACTCGGAGACACTAATTTTGAGACCGTGAATCATTACCTCATACTCAGCCTCATTGTTGGTAGCTTCAAAATTAAGTCTAATTACTTTCTCGATCCTGTCATTAAAAGGTGTGATAAGCACGATTCTGATGCCTGATCCTGTAGGTTTGAAAGACCCATCAGTTAAAAGACGCCATCCCTTTTGAGTTATCCAGCCTGACTTCTCTTCAAACTGTTCTTCATTAATTTCTGTATTATCTTCTTCTCAGTCGGGATCTTCTACTGGGAAGTTTGCGAGAAAATCTGCTACTGCTTGAACTTTATCAGAATGACGTAGTTCAAAATGGATGTCATGTTCGCCAAGAATTACTAACCATTATTGTACTCGTCTGGATTTTTCTCGCTTGGATAAGATTTCTCGCAAAGGATAATTTGTCATTACCCGAACTGAGTGGGCTTGAAAATATTATTTCAACTTCTGTGATGTGTATACGAGAGCTAGGAGCAGTTTCTCGATCTTTGTGTATCGGGACCTGAATGTGATTAGATATTGAATGTAAGCCTAAAGAGTTCTAGAACTTTTGAACGTGCTCCACTGGATCAGTCCCATTATATTTTCGAATCTTTAGAGTATGGAATCCGCTTGGGACTTTGCCATCCAGTAGCTCCTGTGCGATCGGGCTCTTCTGTAATCTGTTGTGGATTCCTTTGGTATTATGAGTCTGAGCTTCGTGCAATTCTTTGATTCACTTTTCAATAGGTTCTTGAGTCACATATTGTCGAGCTGTAGTGGCTGGGCATATGATACATCCTTCTCCGGGATTGTAGTCGCCACTCCCTTTACTTAGACAATCTTTTGTTGGAACTCGAGCTCGTTGAGGTAGATTCTCAGTTTGTCGGACTCCTGCATGGCCGCCATCTACTTCTTGGTGGAACTCCTGGATCGGAATTGGTTCTATTTCTCACTGATGATGGTTGGATCGAAGTGCACCTCCAAAGTTATTACTTTTTGGTAGAGGGCCAATTCTGTCATGAACGAAAATTCGCAAGCCTTTTGGTTGTATACCTTTATTCTTCTGGGTGGCGATCTGCTGGCTCTGCAGAACTTTCAATGCATTTTGTACACTCGTTAGCTGTTGCTACAGAGCGGCACGCCTTTCTATTTCAAGGTTCAAATTATCCCTCAACTCTTCTAGAGCAGCAATCTCTTCTGCTGGAGTAACCGGCGTGATCTGATCTGGAAGTGCCATCCTAAGAAATAATAATCAACGGTTTCTGAGATAATAAGTTTGTGACCTTCGTTCCCATAGACGATACTAAATGTAATAGCCTAATTCCAGGATTCTGACTTAGTCTTTACACCAGATGTGTTTTGAACGCTCAAGAACAAAAAGTAATAACTAACAAGATGATTTAGCGTAGAAAACCTTTGAATAGGCTAAATACCACAATTTCTCTTGAAGATTTTGAGAAAGAGATATGATATTATTGAGATTGCTAGCTTATTTCAATGAGTGTTTTGAGTATATGAAATATTAGAGTGAGAAATCCTCCGTCCTTCATCTGGAATTCTCTGGTCCTATTTATAGGTCTTATAATATATCCATTTGACGACCATTTAGATTCTTAATGATGTTCGCTAAAAAATATGTTTAATATTCTTTGACCAGATTGTATTGCGGGCTAACTCTGCTTGTTCTTGTAACGATTTTATTGATGATGCTGTGTCTGCTGACTCGAACTGCTGATATAGAGGTCAAATAGCGATGAATCGAACTTAGGGATACTGAATATATCTTTAAGTAGTGCTTCATGTATGTTGACGAGTTCGAGGATGAGGTATGAGTCCATGATGCGAAATAAGCTTATTACAAGATGACTCTCAACCAAGAGCACGAGCAGTATCATGACCGAGTAATGTTGGTTGAGAAAATAATGTTATTCCTTATGTTGCTATCTTGATTCTGATCGTGCTACAAATGTGCCACATACTTTGTTGATGAGGTCGAAAGTTCGTATGTAGTTTGAAGATGAAACATGAGTCTGAGATGAAGAATAAGCCACTACATGCTCCCATGCTTCAGAAATCTTACGTTCTTTTGACAATGTTTTTTTTTGTAACGGGAACCAAAGGAAAACCTGCCGATTCTAATGGGGTTGACATCATAGTTTTAGACAGAATGGGGGAGTGAAACTTAGCCGAGTCTGGACAAGATGGAGTTGGAAAATCCATGACATAATCCATCGATTAATGAGATCGTCAAAATAAAAGAAAATAACGATTAATACAACAAAAAAATTCACCATATTAGTTTATGAAGCATGGTAAATGTTTGCTTAATCTCAATTATCATACTTCATAACTTATGTTAAATAAATTATAAACAACATAATGACAAACTAAGAGAATTACTTACAGAGATTGGTGTTGTGATATGAAAGGTATGGTGTGAGGATGCCCTACTTAAATAGTAAACACTTACTATATTTTGATGGGAAAATATACTATGAATATATGTTTGATTTAATGCAATATAGCAAGAATATGTATTGATATACTATTAGTAACAAAAGATACTTATATTATGTATTGACATTTTGCTATATTTTTTGATAAAATTATAGGGAAAATATAAACTTTATTACTATAATATAAGTAAGAATAAGAATTTGTTTACTACAAAATGGTAAGTTAAGGATCCCTTATATATTTTATTGGAAGAAATTTGAATATTTTATGATGGAAAAATTAGAGTAAGAGTGTATAAACTATTTTACTACAAAATGAAAATAAATGATCCCTTTTATATTCATTACAAATTAAAAATATACAGTGCCTATCAAAATATATGCTAAAAAGTAGATGTATATGTAAGACTTATTATGGCCCACATGAGTAAGGGTCTATTAGTAATTATGGGTTTTTAATTATGATGATCCAAGTCCTAATTGGAAACTAATCATATTGGTTAATAAGGTAAGGGTTTCCTACAACTTTCCACTTTGATAGAAAGTAGTTCTAATTGAAATGGGAAACTAGGTTCTCTCTCTACCTATATAAGTGTACCTAGCCAATTAACTAAAGTACTATCTTAAAGAAAAGGTTAAGGGAGATAAAACCTAGTTGTCATCGCTCGCCGGCGCCGCCGAACTCAATTGACATACCTCAATCAATAAAGCTATGGATCATGGTATGTGATTATGTTTCTACATTATTGTTTATCGTGATTATCATATTAAGTCCAAGGTCCTTATAGATCTATTAATATTTATAGATCTTGTCATGTTTTACATGTAGAGTTAGAGCTATGATTGGGCCTTTACGATTTTTCAATTATGATTCATTTGTGTTATGTTTCATTAATAATTGTATATTTTTCCTACAATTATTCATTGATATGAATTATGGATCAAGCCTTTCAAATAAGCCTTAAGTAAATCAGAAATTAGCTAGACTTGCATGATCTATTTAGAGCAAGACATTATTGAGATAGGCAATTAGATCTGTAACTTTTAGAAACCACCGAGTACACAAATATATAGTTCTCTACTTAGATTTTTTTTAATATTTTGTTTTATTATGTTTTGTATTAAGAGTTCTGACTTCTTGATTTAAGTACAAATTTAACATTTGAAGAATTTATTTTAAAGGTTTTGATTTTACTTTATTATTATAAAGTCAGTAAGTAAAGATGCTTAAAATTTACATGCAGTTACAATTTAAACTCTTAGTACATCAAAGTACTTTATTATTATATATTTTACTATTAATAGTACTTTTGATATACAACTTCTGAGTAATTATTCTAGTATACCAGTTTATCGTGCTAGTTTTGTTCGCCTCTACTATAATTTCCTTGATCTCTTAATTTATCATTAGATGATAATTTTTTCTTTTGTTATGTCACAATATCGATTTGTGATATATTGCTTAAGCCGGTTGGAAGTCGCCAATGTGACCCAACTATTATGAAACATGGATATCAAACCGAGTACGTAATGATTTATTTTATCTAAAATATATTATGGTTTTGCCCAAAGGCGGATCGATTTTTGTGAAATTTATAAATCGAAATAGGGTAATTGAGATGTATTCTAGATTGATTTTAGAACTAATAACCCTAAGGTGAAGGACCTTACATAATTTGGCATACACTTTTAAGTAACCCTATTATATTAATGTTATAATTATTTGAGTTGACATTTTATATATTGCAATTTAGACCCAAAGGTTGATTTGCGATGATATTATTAGTTCATCATCGAAATATAATTAGGTTTTAATTTCTTATATTCTTACTCACGTTTATTTATTTATTTATAACTTGTAGCATTACTATTTTGTGAGGTTTAGTTATTTTACAAGTACCAAACCCTGTTTCGCTACATTCGTATGCTTCGTCTGTTTTAATTCTCAATAGAATTAATGTTTCGGATTGGAGTGGACAAATTCAGTTTTACTTATGTGTTCGGGATCTTAATTTAGCACTCTTGTCTGAAAAACCCGCTGATCTTTCTACTGAGAGTAGTGGGGATGAGAAAAATTTCCATAAAGCTTGAGAAAGGTCAAGCAGGTTAAGCCTTATATTTATGCAGATGGCCATATCGCCTAATATCAAGTCTTTACTTCTTAAGTCTAAAAACGTAAAAGAATTTTTAACATCTGTGACATAATATTTCAAAACTATTAATAAGTCATTTACTGGGACTTTAATGGCTAAACTCACTACAATGAAATATGATGGTGTACGAGGCATGCATGAACATGTCTTAAAAATGACAAATCTAGCTGCTAACCTTAAAACATTGGGGATGAAAGTGAATGATTCCTTTATTGTTCAATTTATTTTGAACCCTTTGCCTTCTCAGTTTGGTCCATTTTAAATTCATTACATCACTATTAAGGATAAGTGGAATGTAAATGAATTGGCTAATATGATTGTTCAAGAGGAGGCAAGGCTTAAGCAAGAAGGATATCATTTAGTTTATCTTACAACACAAGAAGCTATAAAGAATTGAAAGAAGCCTGATAAGAAATAAGGATCACTCAAGGTAGGGGGGCCTTCTAATGTTACTAAGGCTCCTAAGACAGAATGCAACAATGAATGTAATAGGTGCCACTTCTGTAAAAAGATGGGACATGTTCAGATTGATTGTCAAAAATATAAGGCTTGGTTCGAAAAAAAAGTAATTATTTAGCTTTTGTATGTTTCGAATCAAATGTTACTGAGGTTCCTTCTAATTCTTAGTGGATTGACTAGGGTGCTACTATTCATGTTTCCTGTTACGCCCCAAAATCTAATAATCGGTAGCTAGACCAATTACTATCTTTCGGGATGTGCAGGTCGGGGAATCCAGTTGTAGTTGTGGCTGTGGCCGTAATGCCTCCACAAACAATCGAGCCATAAACAAGTTCAGACTCAGTCATTGACAATAACAATATCACCAAAGTAAAAGAATAAAGCGGAAGTAAAATATATATATACATCAACAGAAAACATAAATACTCGAAAACTATACAGCGTCAAAAGCTGAGAACATACAGGAAAATACTAAAAACGGTACAGGAACTGCAGCTACAACACCAGAACCAACAGCTGAAACTCTCAGCCAAACCCTATAACTACTCTGCCTCTGAAAGGGGGGAACAAAGCGATAGTGAACAAAACCACAACTCACTAATGCCCAACAAGGCTAAACAACCTACTAATATAACAAGTGCTGAGAAAGAGGAGAGATGAATGAGATGAAGAATGTTAAAAGTACAGTAATCTATAAGTACAGAATAAGGGAATATATATAAGTGCAGAACAAAGTGAAAGAGGAATAATGGAGTGGTGATGATGAAATGATATGATGAACTAGGATAATCCCATAATTATCCCAAATGATGGATGATGCGATGATGTGATATGATATAGTGACGGTATGATGCAAAAAATGTCCTAAGACTAGATGATTATGATATTATGAAACCAAGAACTAGACCCTATAATCAATATAGTGGGTTGATCAACCGCTAATGCATAATAACCTTAACGAGAATCTCAGTTGGATACAATGGTATGATTTTTTGTCCAGGCTCGACCAGTCTAAATGATATTATCATTTGATAAAAGTGTTCTGGGCTTTGCAACCCACGGAGCCAACGTCCGAACTTTATTTCACTTATTCCAAGGAATTTCAACCTCATGGAAGATGAAGCCCAGCACCTGAGGACTGTCTCATACCATCCCACACTCCCAGATGGGTAATAGATATGATAGTACCTATCGTCAAAGAATCACCCTACTATTTCAACCCGAAGTAGGAATCCTGGTAACCTATCAAGGGTCAGCCGACGTAGAGTTGGTTTATGTATCCAATCCCGTTAAGTTAAAAGAATAAAAGAAGCCCACACTGAAACCAGATCCCAAAGATCAAAACACCACAGCTTCCCCCACGACCCACACACAGCATAAACCTTATCTAAGAGAAAGGCAAACAATCCTAACCTAATAGCCACAATCTGGCCAACACATGCAGGATAACCACCTGCCTCAGAGGATGGTAACAATTTAAATATAGATGCAAACAGTGACTAATTGACCAGTCACTACATCTAAGCGCAGATGAACAATGACTAATTGACCAGTTACAACATCCAACAACATCAGTCTCTACGAGACTGGAACACATCAGTCAAGGACTACCTACGAGAATACCCCACAAATGCACAACTCCTTAAAAGACAAAAAGGGAACACACCCTACATGCCTAACCATAGGAAACAACAATTACGATAGACGAAACAATATAGCTTAAAACCAATCACAAACATCTCAGTGCCAATGCACAACTCTAACTAACACAGGTCAAACTAGTAAAGTAATTTAGCAATGAAGGGACACTCGCCTGATATAAAGCTCGAATCCCGGCAAAACCACAATCTGCACTCCAAAACCTAGTTCTGTCCCTTGGCAATCGGAATACCGAAAACTACAGAAATCAAATAATCAAAACAACCACCAATCAATCAAATAATCAATACTAGATCCTAACAATAAACCCAACCCAACAATCAAATCTAACCCACCAATCTAGAAAATCAGGAAAACCTAGGGTTAAAGGGAAAAAGAAGAAAACTTACAGAAATGCGGCGCTAACGATCGGGAAGGTGAAGCTGACAATCCTCTCCCTAGACTTTCTCTCCAAACTCTCTCTCCAACTCTCTCTCCAAACTAACCCAAAATGAAAAGAGGGGAAAGATAAAAACAAACCAAGAATACGATGGACGTTCGAACGAATGTTAAAGTTGTTCGAACGACTAAAGCCAAAAAGGAAAGAAGCCCTAGAAACAAACAACCGTTCGAAAGGTCGTTCGAACGAAAACAGGGGTCGTGATAATGGACCATAAAGTCGTTTGAACGACTAAGAAGTCTTGGGCAAAATTCCAGGAGACAAGTCGAGGCGTTCGAACGAATATGAATCTTGTTTGAACGACTACTGGAAAATTCCCAAATCTTATCAGATCCACAGGATCACCCTCAACACAAAAGCAACTCATCAGACCCAAGACAAAATCAACAACGGCAACACCAAGCCTACCATAGGCTCCCAAAACCATAACACAACCACCTACTCTGTAAAAACCACTGAAACCCAGAAAAGAAAAAAAGAACTCCAAGTCTGGAATGGGAAAAGAGATGCAATGCAAGATGTATGATATGAATATGAATGTGTGAGGTATGATATATGAATGATAATAATAATAAATAACCAAATAAAATTAAAAAAATAAAATAAAAATCTGGGGCACTACATTTCCAATATGATGGAGGGATTCCTTACAATCCAGAACGCAGAACCAAATGAAAAATTCATATCATGGGAAATAGCGTCAAAACTTCTGCTGAAGTCGTGGGGACCTTTCGCTTATTCTTTGACACTCATTTAGATTTATCGCTTACCTTTTGTGTTTCTTCAGTTTCTCGCAATTTTCTTTTTTTATCTCTTTTAGACCTTGATGGGTATTCTTTTCACTTTAGGAACAGTTCTTTCAATATATTCTTGAATTTTTCTTTTATTGGTTCTAGTGTTTTATGCGATAGCCTATATAAATTAAATCTTGATAACATGTTCTCCAAAACCCTTTTGACCCTGCATCCTAATGTTAGAACGGAATGTGACATAACTAATGAAAATTCCTCCATCTTGTGGCGCAGACGGCTGGGGCATATCTCCAGAGAAGGAATGCAGAGATTGGTAAAAGATGGGGTCCTTCTGAACCTAGATTTTATTGATTTCGGTGTGTGTATGGATTGTATTAAAGGCAAACAAACCAAACACACCAAGAAGGGTACAACAAGAAGTATGGAGCTTCTTTAAATTATTCATATAGACATTTGTGGACCTTTTACCACTCCCTATTTTATGGGAGAAAAATATTTTATCACCTTTATTAATGACTTTTCACGCTATGGTTATGTTTATTTGTTAAGTGAAAAATATCAAGCAGTGAATGTCGTTGAGGTATACATTATTGAGGCTGAAAGACAATTAGGCAAAAAGGTAAAAGTCATTAGGTCAGATAGAGGTGGTAAATACTATGGTAGAATGACGAATCGGATCAGTACCCTGGTTATTCGCCAAACTCCTTGAGAAGCTTGGTATTCGTGCTCAATATACAATGTTAGGAACGCCACAACAGAATGGTGTACCTGAAAATGTAATTGTACTTTAATTGAAATGGTTAGGAGTATGATAAGTAATTCAACTTTACCCGTATCTTTTTGGATTGAAGCTCTAAAGACCGTTGTGGATTTATTAAATAGGGTTCCTAGTAAGGCAGTTCCGAAAACTCTATTCGAGCTTTGGACTGGAAGGAAGCCCAGTTTAAGAAATCTTCATGTTTGGGGATGTGCAGCGGAGGATAGAATTTACAATCCACATGAACAGAAATTGGACCTTAAAACTATCAGTGGGTACTTTATTGGTTATCCTGGTAATCCCAAAGGGTATAAATTTTATTGTCCTACCCATAGTACGAGAATTGTTGAGACCGGTAATGTAAAATTTCTTGAAAAATGGTAAAATTAGTGGGAGTAGTGAATCACAAAATGTGGTTACTGAGGAAGTTAGGGTGCAAGTCCCATTACCCATAACTTCTAATCATATTGTTGTTCCTATGGTTATTGATCAAATCAATAATATCGAGCAACAACTGGACAATCAGCCACTCCATAATGAGATTGTCTCTAATAAACTGATAATAGAGGTACCGCAAGAATGCCGATCCCAACAAAAAAGTAGATCTGCTATTTTGGATGACTTTGTGGTGTACTAACATGAATCTGAATTTGACATAGGGACTATTAAGGATCCAGTTTCATTTTCACAAGCCATGAATAGTAATAATTATGCTAAATGGATTGATGCTTTGAAAGAAGAGTTGCAATCAATGAAACAAAATAAAGTTGGGGATCTCGTTGAATTGCCAAAAAGATACAAGAAAGTTGGTTGCAAATGGGTCTTTAAGACCAAGCGTGACAGTAATGGTAATATTGAACAATATAAAGCCTGACTTGTGGCCAAAGGTTTCACACAGAAAGAAGGCATTGATTACAATGGGACCGTCTCACCTATATCAAAGAAGGACTCATTTCAAATTATTATGGCATTGGTGGCTCATTATGATTTAAAGTTATACCAAATGGATATAAAAACTATTTTTCTGAATGGGAGTTTAGATGAAGAAGTCTATATAAATCAACCTGAAGGTTTCTCTGAAGAGGGAAAAAAATGGTTTATAAGCCTAAGAAATCAATATACGGTCTTAACCAATCTTTCCGCCAATGGTACATTAAGTTTTACGATACCATTGTTCCTTTTGGCTTTAAGGAAAATATTGTTGATTGATGTATATACATCAAGGTCAGTGGGAGTAAGTTTATATTTTTGGTTTTGTATGTTGATGATATCTTACTTGCTAGTAATGATCTTGGTCTGCTTCACCAGACTAAAAAGTTTCTCTCTAAGAACTTTGATATGAAAGATTTAGGTGAGGCATCTTACGTAGTTGGAATCGAAATCTATCGAGACCGAGCACGAGGATTGTTAGGGTTATCTCTGAAAGCCTACATCAAAAAAGTTTTAGAGAGATTCGGTATGAAGAATTGTTCAGTTAGTGATGCTCCAATTTAGAAAGGTGATAAATTTAGTCTTATACAATACCCAAAGACTAAATGGGAATGCAAATATATGGAATTTTTTTTGTAAACATCTACCATGGGGAGTGTAATGTATGTGCGGACTTGTACTATATCAGACATAAGCTTTGTTGTTGGTATGCTGGGTAGATATCAAATCAATCCAGGGATGGACCATTGGAAAGTTGCATACAAAGTTATGAGGTAGTTGCAAGGAATGAAAGATTATATGCTCACATTTAGGAGGTCTGATCATTTAGAAGTGATTGGTTACTCAGACTTAGATTTTGCAGGATGCCCTGATAGTTAGAAGTATACTTTTGGTTATGTCTTCCTATTGGCTAGAGGGGTAATTTCATGGAAAAGTGCAAAACAAGATAGTATTTCTTTATTAATTATAGAGGCTTGTGACATGTTATGAGGCTACAAATCATGATTTAAGGTTGGGGTATTTTATCTCAGGACTTGGAGTTGTCGACTTTATTTTCAAGCCGTTGAGAATTTATTGTGATAATACCGCAACAATATTTTTCTCCAAGAATGATAAATATTCTAATGGTTCTAAGCACATGAAGATAAAATATTTATCAGTCAAGGAGTCTGTTCAGAAACAACGAGTGTTTATAGAACACATAAGCTCAATGCTTATTATTGCAGATCCATTGACTAAGGGATTACCGCTAAAGACATTTAAGGAACATGTTCAGAGTATGGGTCTTGGGCGAATTCCATGATGTTTTTCTTTATAGTTATGGATTTTTTATTTTGATTGTTTTCTTTAGACATCTTTTTGAGATCTTATTATAATATGTTTATGATATTTTTCTGTTTACCATTATGTGTACACATGTATATGATTGGATGAATGATAACAGGAAAGTCTTTTGACAATACATTATTGATGGACCTTTTATAGGCTTATTTGTTCACGCCTATAAACCTCACTTATGGACCAAGTTCTTCATTATTATTGTAGTACATGGAAGGAAATGTGTCACAAAATTGTATAAGACCGCCATGACTCGCATTAGTAAATTGTTTAATTTTGGTATTATGATGACCAATAAAGATAGTATGACTTGGATATATTTAAATCACGCGCGTGTCAGCTATTTAATCGTTTAGCCCATTTTAAGTCAATTTTTTTTTACAAATTTAAGTTTTATCGAGTATGATTTTCAAACCTACTTCATATGGGCCAAGTGAGAGAATTAAAGACTTATTATGGCCCACATGAGTAAGGGTATTTTAGTAATTATGGGTTTCTAATTATAATGATCCAACTCCTAATAGGAAATTAATCCTATTGGTTAATGAGGTTAGGGTTTCCTACAACTCTCAAATTTGATGGAAAGTAGTTCTAATTGAAATCGAAAACTATATTCTTCCTCTACCTATATAAGTGTGCCTAGCCCATTAACTAAAGCATTATCTCAAAAGAAAGATTAAGGGAGAGAAAACCTAGTTGTCACCGTTCGCCGCCGCCGCCGAACTCAAAGGACATACCTCAATCAATCAAGCTATGGATCAAGGTATGCGATTATGTTTCTGCATTATTGTTTATCGTGATTATTGTATTAAGTCATTGCTCCTTATAGATCTATTGGGATTAGTTTGTTATTGTGATTATCGTGTTAGTGTCCTACTGGGCCCCTAAGAAGCCCATATAAACTATGGTTTATGAGGAAAGTCTTAGGGAGAGTATTTAACCCCTAAAAGGGTTCAATATTGTAACGCATAGCAACCTATCAATAATAAGCTCTATATTTTTCTCTCATATCTATGTGTGTGTATGATTGCTTAGTAGAATACCTTGTTATCTAACATGTTATTAGCACTATGAGGAGCTAGTAAATCAAAAGGACAAAAAGGCTCTCTAAGGAAGCGGGTTTTTTTTTAGATTTTTGCGTTGTGGAGATATATATATTTTTATAAATATCATTTTTTCAGTATTAATTGTATGATCTAACGTATAAGATATGTAGATATGAGTTTATAGATTAATACCTTTTTTTTTTGAAATTTTTAGAACTATTTTTAGTATTTTTTCACCCTTGCGAAGGACTATTTTAAAACTAAAATGGGATTGTTCTAGTAATTGGATTAAGGCACTTATTATTTTATTGCGTAGCCTACTCTATGACAAATACGTCCATATATCACACTCTATTGGGAGATGTCCCAGTCGCCAAAAAAATGGCATTGAAACTAGGCAGTTCACAACCAAAAACCCAATTTTTTGCGACATATTAGGTCAGGGTGACGCTACCAATCATTTAAGGTCTTTTCTTTTAATATATCGTGCTGACGTCATTAAACCTATATTAGATCTAATCCACCAAAATTAGACTGAGCCAGGTTTGCTGACGTATTAGGGAACAGTCCCACAATGACACGTGTTAAGGATACGTGACAGGAAGGACCCACCCATGTTGACATGGCAAACATGCAATGTGTGGGACCTACATGTGCATTGTAACATTAGCATGTGTCTCACTATTGTAGTGGTACGTGTTGCACTGTAGCAGTGACACGTGTTAGCTAGTTTGACTTAGTCAATTTGGTCCAGACCGGTCAACCCGGCTTAGGCCTTGTCCCAGGCCGAGTTAGACACTAAAGCAGGAAAACTAACTAACTTATATGTGATATAAGAATATAGATTAATACCTACTTAAGTATCTTACGATAGCTTATTGAATATTAATGGTATTACCCTAGGATACTAATTATCCTGACCAGTGATCAGAGATAATATGAAAACTAAGACTAATTTAAAATACCTCTGAGAGTCATACTTAAATAACGATTAAATGCTAAAGACAATAATTAGAGATAAATTGGGAATTGGCTTAGTCTTATTTTTGATAAACTTGGTATCTGAGGAACCAATTTTATGTATCTAGGTGTAATTAGATATTACTTGAGAATATTTAGATGTATATAAACACTAATAACAACCAATATTACCCTAGATTGTTAGTTCAAAGACAGGACTAATCTACATATCTTGTAAACTTAGCAGACTTCAAAGTGGGACAACTTATCAATTAAGCATTTAATGCCCCTAATATTCGTAGTAAATAGGGTCATTTAACTAGAATATACAGACTTTATAGAACTTTAGGGATTAGAATATCCTAGTTGTCAGAATAGGAACACACACATCTAATAGTTTTAAATAACAATCTTGGCTAAGATTCTATTATAAAGTACATCTAAGATTAATATTATCATTTAAAAGGGTAAAGTTGGGATTTAATCATTAGAAAAAAATTTAAGAGTATTAGAATATGAACAAGGTTCAACTATAACATGATTAGGAATAATTTATTTTATGTACTATGATCTATGTATAATAGATTTAAAATGTTTATCAAGAATTACTACTAATTATATATATATTTTTGCATAACAGATATCTGTAAAACTAAAAAACGTTTAATTTCCTCTATTACTGCTTACTGGAGCCAATTACCTTATTTGGTGTATTGACGCTGACTTCTACTTGAAGTCTCTAAGTCCAAAGTTAAAGATCCCGTGGACAAAACAAAGGCTTTATTCGACCTTCGTTATCATATTCAGGATGACTTGAAGACGAAATACCTCAACAAGGCCGAGTCAGCTAACTTATGGGCAAGCTTGAAGGGATGCTATGGCCAGCAAATGAACATCATGCTCCCAAAAGTGATGCACCAATGAAACAACATTCGGTTCTAAAATTTTAAAATTGTCGCTGATTATAACTCAGCAGTCCATAAGATCACTTCTACGTTTAAGTTGTGTTATAAGAAAGTCACTGATGCTGAGATGGTAGAGAAGACTATCTACTTTCCATGCTAGCAATATTGCGCTTCAGATGCAATATCGGCGAGAGAACATTAGGACTCACAAAGTTTTGATTCAAGAACTGCTCCCCTTTGAGCAAAATGAAAACCTTCTGATGAATAATCATGAGATGCGGTCTCTTGGGAGTGTGTCGTTGCTCGAATTACATAATGTTCAGTTTCGGGGAAACAACTATGGCGGTCAGGGACGCAAACATAAAAATGGCAAGGGATGATATAAGGGAAACAAGAAGGGCGGGAACCAGAAACCCGATGGCCCTAAGAAGGGTAAATAATTTAAGAAATCTGGCAAATAAGGAAATACGAAGAAGGAAAAGAAGCTAGATTAGGTATTTCCTTGCTTAACTATAGTGGCACAAGACACTAGGCACGGGATTTCTAGTCATCAAGGGTGGCCAGAGATAACAGAGTCCAGACTCACCACACAGTTGTTGACACTAGTAAAGTTCGTAGCGTCAAACTTATTCGACGATACTGATACCGACATGGATTAACGTACGGAGTAATCAATAGCGATATCTCAGTAGATGTTTGATGTCATAGTAGAGAACACTGGTAGTTTTTTTCTTTAATTGCAAAGACTCGATTTACTTTTCAAGAACCTTTTTGATTATGCTGGAAGCATATCATTTATGTTTAATAAAGTGCTCGTGATACATTCAATATTCATCTATGAGATTTTACTTTTATTATAAATATGATTATTCAAATTATTGCTTGGGATAGTGGTTAATTTATTGTATAAATAGTTCTTAATATGTTATACATATAGGTAGCCTATGGATCTTTCTTCTCATAGATCACTAATTAATAATAGGATGAGTTGCAACCCATGTCTTGTTGACAGTGGTACCTCGCACTCGATTCTTTGAGATATAAACGATATTTCTCAAACTTGACCACATATGTCTGGGACATTCAAATTGTTACTGGGTTGGGCAGTATTATAGAGGGCTCGGGGAGTACTATGTTATTACTCCCTAACGGTATGATACTGAGTATCAAGTCTGCGTTGTTTGCTAGTAAATCTCCTAATAATTTATTAAGCTTTAGGGACATACATGATAACGGTTATCAAGTAAAAACGATAAGAAATGATGATAAACATATTTTATGCATTACCTATTCGCTTAAAGGTCAAGAACTTATATTGGAACGATGTCTAATATATGCCTCAGGGCTTTATTCTACAGTGTTTAGGCATGTCAAAACATATGCAATCACTAATTTTTCTTCGTTATAAGAGAAAATATTTACAATTTTGTATGATCGTTTCGGACATCCTGGATAACGGATGATGAGGAAAATTATCAATAGTACCTCTGGATATTCACTCACGGGAGAGAAGATCCGAGTTTTGCACGACTGCCCGTGTAATGCCTATTCTAAGGAAAAGTTTATAGTCCAACCTAGAAGACCGAGGTAGAGTTGGAGTCTCCAGCCTTTCTCCAACATATCCATGGAGATATATGTGGACCTATCCATTCACATAGTAGTCTGTTTAAATACTATAAGGTATTAATTAACGTATCCGTAAGATGGTCAAACGTTTGCCTATTATCATTTAAGAATATGACATTTCCACGGTTGCTTGCCCATATTATCTGATTGCAGGCTCATTTCCTGGATCACCCAATCAAATCTGTGAGATTTGACGGTGCTGGCAAGTTTTATACAAAGGTTTTTATTAATTATTGTACAACTAATTGGATAGATGTCAAGCATTCAGTACCCCATGTCCATACCCGAAATGGTATGGCAGAGAATCTACTCAAGCGATTATAGTTAATCGTTAGGTCACTATTATTATGATCTCAGCTTTCAGTTACTGCGTGAGGCCATGTAATTCTGCACGTTGCCTCCCTTATTAGAATTTGCTCATTAACTAATAATTAATATTCCCCATTGCGACTAGTAACTGGGTCGGATCCCGGTGTTGTCCATCTACGAACATTTAGATGTTTCGTGCAGGTGCCAATCACACCACCATAATGTATGAAGATGGGACCCAAATGTCAGTGCCGTATCTATGTGGATTACAAATCATTATCTATCATTCGATATTTGGAACCAACTACCGACTATATATTTACTGTGAGATTCACAGATTATCATTTTGATGAGATAATTTTCCTCGTACTGGGGAAAGATATAACAATCAATACTGAGGAAGTTTCCAATATTAGTTGGAAAATACCATCGTTGTCTCATCTAGATCCCTTAACCCACCACGGTGACAAGGAAGTGCAACGGATTTTATACTTACAATAAATTGTTAATGAATTGTGGGATGCATTTAACGATATTGCTAAAGTAACTAAGGTGCATGTACTTGTAAGTAAAGTACCTGCATGACTAGACGCTAAAGAAATTGGTGTTCGACCTATAAATAAATCTAAGTCGCGCGTCACAATTGGACGCCCTGCTGCAAAGAAGTATGCCAAGCCGAGTGCTAAGAAATGGCGTATGGGACAAGAGAAGACCAAGGGAATGGAACCTCTGATTGACAGGGTTATAGTAGCTATGTATCCACATGAATCATTAGGAAATAAGCCCGTGCAGCACATCCACATAATATTCGAGAGATCTCAATTAACTTTATTTCTAATGGCACCACGTGGGATCATTCAGGAGTAGTAGTCTACAATGTACTCACTTTTGCTGCCGCGCGATGATCTAGAACTGCTCAATGTAGACGAATATTAAAGTCATATAGATTGGCCATAATGGGAGGCTGCGATTAATGCGGAGCTCAGCTCACTAGCAAAACACGAAGTGTATTGACTAATAGTCCCTAGGCAAGATGGCATCAAGCCTGTCGCTTATAAATGGGTATTTGTACCGAAACGTAATGAATCGGGAAATATAGTTAGGTGCAAGGCAATACTAGTTGCCCAAGGATTTTTTCAAAGATCTGACATCGATTACGATAAAACCTACTCTCCAGTCATGGATGCTATAACGTTCGGTTACTTGATCAGTCTGTCAGTCATTAAAAATGAGCTTGATATGCATCTTATGGATGAAATTATTGGGTATATATAGGGAAAATTAGATATGGAGATCTACATGAAGCTACTAGAAGGATTTAAGCTTCCAGAAGTGGCAATGCCCGACACACGGGGTGCCTATGTATTAAAATTAGATAATTCATTATATGGTCTAAAATAATCAGGGCTCATGTGGCACAATAGGCTGACTTAATATTTGAAAGCTAAGGGCTTTGTAAATAGCCTTGTTTGCCCATACATTTTTATCAAGAAAATAAATGTTGGTTTCACCTTCATTGCAGTATACGTAGACGATTTGAATATCATCAGAACTTCAGGGGAGATCGTGAAAGCCGCCAAATACCTTAGGAAGGAATTTGACCAAATTTTATCTCGGTTTGCAGATCGAACATCTTGGAAGTGGCATAATCGTACATCAGGCAATGTATACCAAAAATATTATAAAATGCTTTGGGATAGATACGACACACAATGCCAAAATGCCTATGCATATATGTTCCTTGGATGTGAACAATAAAATTTATTATCCTCCAGATGAGGGGGAGAAACTTTTAAGGCCTAAAGTGCCATATCTAGGAGCTATCGGTGCTTTGCTATACTTAGTAGGGTATGCCCAACCCAACATTTTATTCGTAGTGAACAATTTGGCTCACCATAGTTCTGGTCCTACCCAAAGGTATTGGAATGGGATCAAGCATTTTCTGAGGTATCTTATCAACACGAAATACTTGGGTCTGTTCTATTCAGAAAAAAGGTAAACAAAAAATTATTGTATACGCCAATATACTTTTCAGATCTATATAAAGGCCGATCACAATTGGGTTATGTGTTCTTGTATGGAGATATGACAATTTCATGGAGATTAGTAAAGAAGACGATGGTTACTTCATCCTTGAACCACACTGAGATTCTCGTACTTCATGAAGCTGACAGAGAATGCTTTTGGTTGCGGTCCATGATTAATCATATCAACAAAAGTTACGGTCGAAGTTCTGTCCAAGATAAACCGATATCTATATGAAGACAATACAGTTTGCATCATTCAAGTCGAAGGTGGGATCATTAAAGACGACATAACAAAGCATATTTTACCCAAATTCTTCCATATACATAAGTTGCTGAAGACGAATGAGATTGATGTCGTTAAAGTCCGTTCAGAAGATAACTTAGCTGACCTATTTACGAAGGCTCTTGCACATCCTACGTTCAAGAAATTGGTACATGGAATCGGCATGCAAATTTTACACGATTTATTATCTTAGGGAGACCGACGTCGAGGGGGGTGGGGGTAGTCTCGTCCTGTCATGGACACATGCATGTTGTAGTCTTTTTCATAATAGTATATTTTTTATTTTAGGAGGTTTTACTGATTAGTTGTTCTAATGAGGCAACGTACAGGCATCTAAAACCCATATAGGGCATAAGATTGTACTTTTTCCTTGCACAACTTTTTGCCCAAATGAGTTTGGTTAGGCAAAGGTTTTGATGGCGTAAGTCGTCCTAGTATGAAACACCTCAAGAGGGAGTGTTAGGAGTTAGGTCTGGCCGAAGGTGGGAACCCAACTTGGTTGGCGTGTCTTACTGGACTCCTAACAATCCCATATAAACTAAGGTTTATGGAGAGAATTTTAGGGAGAGTATTTAATGCCTAAAATGATTTAGTATTGTAACATATAACAACCTATTAATAATAAGCTCTATATTCTTCTCTCATATATATGTGTGTGTATAATTGCTTAGTAGAACAGTTAATTATCCAATAGGTACTACCAAATAATATAAATTCCAAATGCTTGATACTATTAGTATGCCATTTGAAGATATATTTGGCAGACGCTTGAATTCTGCCTTTAAACTTTGCCACAAACTTTCAGAAATGCTCAGCTGCAAATACAACACCGAAAGTTTGTTACAGTTAGCTTTAAAACCGTGGAAGAAATCACATTTTCAAATAACCAATTTTTACTTGCAATAATACATTTCCTAGTTTAAAAATTAATGTATACCTCCTTTTAGGGTATCTTTAGCAGAGTGGCGTTGAGAGCAGAAATTCACATACTTAGAACTCACTCAATTGGTGCAGATTGTTTTTTTTTTTTAAATAAGAAGAAAAAACCCTTAGGCATATGCATCTCCACCCTGAAGAAGATCACTTTTTTACCCCTCGCTATATATCATATTTTTATAATTTTAAGCCTACGTGGCTGAATAATTTAGCTAGCCTGCTGCTGATGCTCTCAACTCAGATGTCCCATCTCTCATAATGGTGTAAGGGTCCTTGGTCTACGGAGGCGCAAGTTTTACTCTAGTGGTAATAATGTTCAACTTATATAGACTTACACAATTGGCTAAAATCATCTCTTTGGCCTCCACCTTCTCCACGAATCTGAGGTTTGCATATTACAATATCTACTACCACGTAATGAGACTTTTGGTACTAAAAATCCAAAAAGACATTTCAATTCTGATTATACTTGTAAACAAATGGTAAACCCCAATTCGACCTCTATTCCAACCTCCCAAGGCTATTTATGATATATCCCAACAACAGCGCAATGAAAAAGTTTAGCTGCTTATTATGTACTTGGTTAGCTCTCTACCATAGAAGTTGTCAAAAATTAGGCTTTGTTATAGAATTTAGTGGTCTTCTCTGTTAGGTTACAACACAAAATAAAGGAGTCATTCGAACGAGTAATGAAGTCGTTCGAGCGAAAAGTTTACATTGAAGTCGTTCGAATGAGCCTTAGGTCGTTCGAATGAAAAATGCTTTGTTTGTTTTGTTTTAAGTTCGTTCTGAAGGGGATTTATTCCAAAGCGATGGTTTATCTCGCAATGCATACTTCAAAAATGACCTAATGGAAAGTGTATAAATATAGAGTGTAAGTTAACTGTATAGGGAGAAAGAGTTAGAGAGAGAGAATGGAGAAATCTAGGGTTTTGCTCTGGAAAGATTTCTTGGGTTTTCTTTCTAGAGTTTCTTGCTGGGGATTATCTGTAAGGGTAGAGGTGAGGTCTAGTGATCTCTGTAACTTCTTGTAACCCTAAGTGATACTATATTCGTCGTGCTTGTCGGGGGTGGTTTTGATCCTTTAAAGAGTTTCCACCTAAATTAAACTTTGTGTAGGTGTTTTATTGCCTTTGTTTGAATTTTTAGTTGTTATAGTAAGATCTTAAAGTTTTTGCTAATCGTATTATGCTTCCGCGTTATGATTTGCCCATCGGTTTCCCAACAGTCTCACCCTTGTTAATCACCCCGGCCACTAAGTTAGTCCAATTTTGTGAGCGTTTGATAATTAGTTACAAAAATAATCCTCCTATTGTCCTTTATGGGAAGAGGGAGCATGTTCTTGTCCTACTCAATACCTATAACGGCACCTCCATAAGAGCATAAATTTTAAGATGATCCTACAAAGCAACTCTTTTTTCTAAACTTTACTCTCTTCTTTTGGCACATTGAACTTCCTCATCTCTAGTAGGGTTTGGGTTGGGTTTGTCAACTCAAACCCAAACCCAAACTTTTGCCTTCCCAGCAGCTAAAAAATGGGTGTGGGTTGGCTTACGTGGTTATATCAGAACCCAATTGGGTTTGAGCTCCTCAAACTCAAATAAACGAGTTTGATGTACTTTTGATTACCGCGCGGTGTTTTGATTACCGCCGCGTTTAAATTATTTTTTTTGATTTTTTATTGATGTGTGAGGGAGATGAATAGTTGCACGGACTAAAGATTACTTCCATGGACTAAATTTAAAAAAAAAACTCAAACTCACTGCTGAAAAGGGCTGAGCTTGGGTTGGGTTTTTTATGGGCCAACTTGTCAGAGCCCACACCCAAACCCGCACCCGCTGCTGGAGATACTCTGGATGGCCTTCGAATTTATATATCTACTTAATTTTCTCAACCCCAATAATAGGATAGGTTGATGTATGGATTGAATTTATGTATAATTACACTAGTACTGTTAATCTTGAGGACAATCCAATTCATTAAAGAAAACTTAATATGAAGAGGGGTGACAAAAAACAGAATTCCTCAGGAAACCAAATCAATTAGATAAGCCATAAAAAGAAAAATACCAAGATATCAGATTATAAAACTTGAACCATCATTGATGTACAAATAATAATGAAGAGAAAAATCTAGGAGATCTGGTCTTACATGCTTAGTTTTCGGCATGTCCCCATTTGCAACCGTCGTCAAGCCACAGGTTTAAGTAAGATGTCCTTCATGAATAAGTATGTAATATTACCTACAATCATAATGCAACTTAAGGTAATAGATATCAAATGAAAGAAACTCTCTTGAGTTTGTATTAACAATGCGCATGGATAGGCATTCACAATCATCCAATTAAGAGGTAGGTAACAACCACAAGGATAAGGGTGTCGGTGTCCAACATGGATACGGGGTGTCAGAAACGATAGAAAATATAGAAGTACTTTGTAAAGAGTGTTGGACGCGTGTGTCTTGTATCAGGGTGTCAGACACGTTTTCTATTTTTAAAGTGAAGCGTAGTTACCTTGATTAAAAGGCATTAAATAATCATGAGTAAAGTTTGAAACTATCTAGGCTTTCAAAGTTTATTTTCTCCAGGAAACAGAATCGTTGGCTTACAACTTCAAAAAAGATTCTCCAATCTTTTGAAGCCTTCTCTGCCATTTACAACATTAGGGAGTGTAGTTATGTGCCAATTACATTACTGTTGATTAAAATGTCTCAGACGATATCTTTATTTCTGATTAACTTCCCAGCTGCATTAGCATAAATATGTGTAGCTAATTTTCCTGGGAATTAATGCCAAAATTATAAATGTTCAACCTTTCCTTCATTAGGTGCCTGCCTAAAGCCACTTTCCTTCTAAAAAAATCACATGGACATTTTAGAGCCTCGACGAGTTGAGTATAAGGCCAAATAGAAATAACTAACCAAGATTCTTATGTTCTCCAACTAGCCCCTTCTACTTCTAGGGAGAGAAATTAGACCTCCCTTTAAATGAAAAACATAACCAACCATTACCTCAAACTCACTCATTCAAAATTCCCTAAACACCAAGTTTCAAGACATAATCTTCCCTTTGCATGCCATGAACTCCTCTACACTCCGAGGGTCTGTATGGTAGCATGGATTTTGAATCCAAGGGATTTCTCTTAGATTTTGGAGAGCTGAAAACAAAAATGATAACTTCAACTTTAGTTTTTGGAAATGGGAGATTTGATAAAGAGTTTTCAAAAATAGAGTTTGAGAGGTGCGTGAAAGAGATAAAGTAGTGGGGCCTGAAAGAGTTGAGAGGTGAGATTTGAATTACCGTGGGTGGGGAGGTGGGGGATTATTCCAAGTGACTTGTTTGAGGTTACTTGAACACCTCATGGATCTTGAATCCCTCTTCCAACCCACACACCAAATTTTTTTTTTAATGGTTTTGTAGTTCGAGTCACTTGGTTTTCCAACTCCCTCCTCAAATCCAAGGCTATGAAACATACTCTTAATTTTTTTGAGTTCATTTATCTGAACCACCTTCTCCACAACTCTACTTTCATTTCATCATCTCTCTTACTCTATACACGTCATTCCACATCCCCTCCCCTGCATAAACATTAGAATGTACAATGTAGGTATTAGAGACTTTCTTTTTCCACACCATTTTAATAACCTAATGTTTTAATAACATAACATTGTTCCATATTTCCACATTAACGTGCAATCTAATAACTTCAAAGAAAGCACCCCTAATTGTCTACCATATAGTTCGCGTGAATTGCTTTTAGCTCTATCTTTGATTTTCTCCAACAAATTTTGATTACTCTTGAAATAATCCCATATTTATCTTTCATCAATTTAAAGTAGTGTCTCCCTTCAGCTAAACCACAATAGCTATAAGAATTTTAACACAATGTGATGGCATTCGGTTCGACCCCCCGTCTTTATCATTTGTTGAAAAACCTCATATGCACAAGAAGATTGAATGCCATACCCAATGATCATCAATGTCCATGTAAACACAATCGCCCTAACCATTCAGCCGAACTCCATTTATGCACAATCCAAGTTACTAGACTTTGAGTACTCAACTAAGGGTGTTCCAATAACAACATTGCCACTATTAACTTTCAACGTTGTTCTTACTGCCTTTGCATGATTTTTTTTATCCCACCTCTACCATAGTTAAGCTTCAAGAGCAGTTGCATACGTAAGTCAATTCCCATCTTACGAAAACCCACTGCCCTTATAACACATTTAAGCTAATAATTCTAGCATCTCATGCGCAAGTAGAACTGTACATACAATCTGTCCAGGAGATGACAATTCTAGTATAGTTTGAATGATCATCTATAAAAGTTATAAAATATCTTTTACCATTTTGAGTGAGTGTTTCGTCCATTTCACAAATGTCAGAGTGTACTAAGTCCAAAAGTTGTGATTCCCTTACAACACTTTTATGTAAGGTTTTAGTAATTTTAGCTTGACTACAAGATTGATATTTATCAAAATTGTTTAAATTTACTTTAGGGATCATGTCAAGTTTACTCATATTGTGTACTAACTTTTTATTAACATGACATAGTCTGGAGTGCCAAATATTAAAAGAAGACAACAAGTAAGCAGAAGCAGATTTATTCATTTCCATTCTCATCTTGAATATTCCATTGCAATTAAAATACTTTCCTACAAAAACCCCACCCTTAGTCAAAATGTATTGATCAGACCCAATGGTCTGCTGAAATCCTGCCTTATTGAGAAGATAGTTAAAAACAAGATTTTTCTTCATTTCAGGAGTATGCATTACATCCTTTAGAGTTATTGTCCTTTTAGTGGTAAATACCAGTTTAACATCTCCAGTGCCTAGCACTTTGGTGCAATGGGAATCCCCAAGTAGAACTTTCTGGTCTTTAGTCTCCTTATAGGTCTTGAACCAATTGCATTCACTGCATACATGCCTAGAAGCGCCCGAATCAGCTCACCACCCGTCGGTTCTACCGACCATGTTGATCTCTGCGATCATAGCCACTAAGGGATCTTCGGTAATATTAGCCTAAGCAACAGGCATGTGGTTCTGGCAGTTTATAGATATGTGTCTAGTCTTTTTACAGTTGAAGCACCTAATAAAACCTATTCTGTTATATGGTTCGGCTTATAGGTTCGTTCCCTTATTAGGATTCTGGTGTCTATAATTTTGACAGTTATTTAGATTTCCACCGTTTGGATGGTTGTTCTGATTACCACCATTCTTAGCCTTGAAAGGTTTCCCTTTAGGTTTTAGATGGACCTTCTCTTTGGCTTAAACCAAAAGAATTTCTTCTTTCAGGTCTTGTTTTCTAGATTCTTCTTCAACCCTTAGACGAGTAATCAAGTTATCCATGGTAAGTTCCTTTGACTTGTGTCGTAGGATATTTTTAAAGTTTTTCCAATTCGGTAGTAATTTGCCAATCATCACGGCAACCTGAAATTGTTCATCAAGAGGTATCCCTTTGGATACAATCCCATGCGTAATTCGTTGTAACTCATGTGATTGGGAAATTATCGGCTTATCGTTGACCATATTGAACTTGAGATATCGGCTTACGACAAACTTTTTAGAGCCTGTCTCTTCCGTATCATACTTCTTCTTTAATACATCCCAAACAGTTTTTGCAAATTCAGACTGTAGATAGTAATCGTACAGTTCATCCGCTAAACTGTTCAGAATAAAATTACGGTATTTGAAATCAGCCTTAGTCTCGTTCAAAATTGACTCTATGGTTTTGTCATATTCGTTTATAATAAGATCAGGGTCTACCGCAGGTACGGGAATGGGAGGTTCAACAGGGCATTCTTATTCCATAACATATGCAACTTCCTTAAGTGTGAGATAAAAGAACATTTTGTTCTTTCATCTCTTGAAATTGAGACCATCAAACTTAGATGGTTTGTTGAAATCAAACTTCAACACTTCAGAAGAAAGAGCCATTTTACATAAAATAATTACTCTTTAAATTTTTTTAAATATATGTTAAAGGAACCTGTAAAAATGATTTCCCCAAGTTGAAACTTTTCGTAGAGGAAGTGTAGCACAACTGTAAGTATAAACAGTAACAGTAGCAGGAGTTATTGGCTGTAGCAACAAGCACCAACCAAGTTTTCTTTGTAGCAAATAACATCAATAACATAGTCGTAACAGCAGCAATGATGTAACGAGTTAACAGCAAGTTACTCCAGATAGAAAAATAGTAACAGCAGGTCTAATTTATAGCGGTAGTAAGCAGCAACAAGAACATGCCAGGTAGGTTTTAGCAGTGGTATAAAGCAATAGTAAGAACAGGCAGGTTTTAGCACCAAGAATAACTCCGATAAATAGCGTACAACAGCAATGCATAAGGCTAGTAGTACTCTGGTGAACAGTAAGTAAAACTCTAATAAACAACAGTAACAGCTCGAGGCGTGGGTCACACTCTCTTTAAAGAGTATTTCAACCTACCTCGGGTACAGTTAAATGGTCTGATTTTTCCTAGGATACAGCGAGCATATACGGTAGCTTTAGTACCAGAAGTCTACGTACAATAACATCTATTTGCATATCAACAAACCGTACAAGCGAACGAGAAATAGAGAGTTTGAACACAGAGAGGAAGAGAGATGAAACTGGGTTTCTCTGTGTATTTTAGAAGGTGGTAAACAATGATATTTATAAAGAGAGGTTTGCCAACGGTTCTCTCTCTATTCAAATGTGTGAGACGTGTCTCCCTGAAGATTAGGTCTCTATAGTTGTGAGGAGAAGAATGTAATGTCCAAAGACCAAGCAAACAAGTCAAGCCCAAGCCCAAGATAACTTTTGTTAAGAAGATTAGGGTGAGCCTAGCCCAAGCCCAAAGGGCCCCTAAGGCCTTTATAGCCAGAAGAGCCAATTGCCCAATCCCAACTCTGAGCCGGCCAGGCCTACTAGGCTGCCTGAGAGAGGTCCAAGTGTGTCTAAGGTATAAAATCCCCTTACACACTCACATAGTTATACTCTCTCTCTATGTCACATGTTACACACATGCCACATGGGTACTACCTTATATGTTTAGTTCAATTATTGTTTATAAACAATGTGAGACTAAAGTTTAGGCTATAATTTAGGAGTCACATAAAATAGATGACCAAGAGGTCATGGGTTTAAGGCTCAAAATGAGGTACAAGTTTTGAAAAATTCCAACACACACCCAATGATCATCGATGTCCATGTAACCACAATCCCCCAAACCATTCAGCCGAATTCCATTTATGCACAATCCAAGTTACCAGACTTTGAGTACTTAACTAAGGGTGTTCCAATAACAACATTGCCAATATCAGCTTTCAACGTTGTTCTTATTGCTTTTGCATGATTTTTTTATGCTACCTCTACCATAGTCAAGCTTCAAGAGCAGTTGCATACGTGAGTCAATTCCTTTCTTACGAAAACCCATCGCCCTTACAATACATTTAAGCTAATGATTCTAGTATCTCATGCGCAAGTAGAACTATACATACAATCCGTCCAGGAGATGACATTTCTCTCAGGCATTTTCTTAACATAAATATTAACATCCTCATGTAACCTATTATAGATGTAACCATTAATGAAAGATGAAAAACTTGATGCTTAGGCAACAAACTATTAAGGAACTGCTTAGCTTTTCTCATACTGACTTGCAATACATGTCAATCAAAGCACTTGTAATCACAATATCACCATTATCCTCTTAATCAAAATCCAAGTGGTAGTCTTCCAACTCATAGCAAAAACAAATATGAGCATGCTGTTAGAACAGACAGATTGACAATGTTATCTGCAACAAAGACTTTAGCAAAATAATTCTTTTTTGTTATAAGATTATAATGTATTGTTATATCGCCAGCTGAGGACACAACCTCATAATCATTAAACACTCCAATAAAGTATTAAAGTGTACTTTTTCCTTGAAACTCCCTTTATAAAAGCAACTTTCTTGCATTAAAAGCACATATTCCAAATAATAGGCAAATATTCCAACTCTAACCCAAAACCACAAGATACCCATGAACCTGCCTTTTCATTTTAAATCATTCATACCCGCGCAAGCGGCTAAAACATTAGCAAAAGAAAAACTATTAGGTATACATGTCTACCTAACTTTGTTTGATTTATTTCACTATTGGAATTTGATACAGATGTAGGAGAGTGGAAGCGATTGCACGTTTTGTAATCAAAAGAAATGAAAATCTTACTTTATTAAACTACATCTCAATACTAAACATAAAGCTAAAAGCTTATTTAAAATAACCTAAGAAATAAACTAGAGGTGCTTTCCCTTTTATAGAGAATGGAGACTCATCACAATTTGAAACCTAATAGAATTAAAAAACCCTTTACTTGTAAGAAAAGAAACTAAAGCACTAACTTAGTAGAAACTTCTAGAAAGAGAGAGAGAGATAATTAAAAACTGAATATAAAATAATGGGGGATGACCTATGTAAAAGGCATAGGCTGCACCTATAAATTCTCACCCTCTTAGAAAATTTGAAAAATAATTTTTAGGGATCAAAAGGACCAGTTGATCCTTCTCCTACATAGATGTGAATGACCACCATTTCTTCTTGCTTCAAATATTTCTCTACACCAGGGGCAGAGCTGGAGATCTAGACTAGAAGGTAAAAATAATCTGGGTGTTAAGCGATATTTTATTAATTTTACTTATGAAGTTAGACAAAGAAAATAAGTATTGTGAAGTGATAAATAGAGAGGGAGAAGTGGCGAAAAAATTAGGCTTAAAAATCAATTGGAATGGCTTTTGGGGGATGCCAAACCCTTTGCTTGCATAACTTCTTTCTTTTTCATGAAAAAAAATGTGGGGGTATCGGGCACCCCCAGAACCCCCTAAAATCCACCCCTACTCTACGGTGTCGTAAAACTTGTTCTGAAATAAGGGCAATGGTTTTCTTCATATGTGGACAATTCCTAAAACGCCATGTTTTTTCGTATTCAAAACACTGGTGGTAAGTAGTATCCGTATATCTCTAAATTATAGAAGGTTGGACCAGAGAAGGATTTGTCGCTAGAGTAGAACTGACTACCTTTAATTTGGATCTCGCCCATTTTGCTTAAACCACATTGGTCACAAAAAAATAGTATGCACAACCATTTCATCTTACAAGTGATCAGACAACCCAATTTTATAGTTGCTAACCTTAAGGGCCTCAATCTTATTAGTTCTCACACGTAAAGAAATAAAGGACAAAATTATTGGAGTACTGGTGAACTGTTAACAACCGTTGATGATGGTTTTGTAACTTGGTAAAGCTATCCTCCTTATAAGTAGCGGGAATGAGTTGCTTCGGAACCTCTCTTTTCATGATATACCACTCCTTATTGTGGGGTAACATTGGTCACGACGTGACTTTTGAATGTAATCCCACAAATCAAGTACGCAATCTGTAGGCTTGGGCTTTAATAACATCATTAGCTCATAGCATCTCCAGCGGGGTTTGGGTTTGGTTTGGGTTTGTCAACTCAAACCCAAGCCCAAACTATTTGTCTCCTAGCCGCTCTATTTTTGGTTTAAGTTCGCCTGCTAGCACTGTCAAAACACAACCGAGTTTGAGGAGCTCAAACTAAAAAAAATTAGTTTGGTGGTGTTCCTTTTACTGCCTAATTTTTTTAGGCTGTAAAAGGAATACCTCCAATCTCAATTAATTTTCCTGAGCACTCCCTGGCTACCTTATCTCTCACAAACTCAATTGCAGAGCAAAGTGGAGAATCTCTACGCTCTCCTCAAATGGCGAACTCCGGCACCAACAGTAATAACTCCACACCTTTGACCCCATTCTCCCATAACCCACCTTCAACACCATTCTCTCAACACCTCTCATCACAATTCACTCCATACCTCCACCACAACCAATCTTAATTCCAACCTCAATTCCAATCACAGACTCCGCCTCCATTTACCATGTCGCAAGGGGATACCTTTGAAAAACAATATCAAAATCCATTTATACTCTCTCAACTGCAACCTCAAGCATTTAGCAAGTACTATCAACCTTATCCGCTCACTCAACCTTAAGGTTTTCAACCTTCAAATTATTTTCAGAACTACCTATTCCATTGTGAATCTACTCAGTATAGTCAAAGTGATACAAATGTGTCAATACCTGTTGAAGCGGGAACGCCCGAGAAAAAAAGGGAAAAGGAAGAAAGAAAAGGGCACCCGCAAAATAAAAACAAAATGTACAAGTGCCAGAAGATGCTGAGTTTTTGGACAAGTCGGATGATGCTGGACTGCATTAGACAGATGCAGACTTTATGTATCTCGCAAGGGTGTGGATAACAGCTTCTGTCCAAGCAGTGGGTCGCACAAAGTATTTTACTTTCTATCAAAAGGTCAACATTTCCTTCAACAGAGACCCCGAGTTCCCCACACGACGATCAAGTGGGTCGATAAAAGCTCAGTGGTATCCCCTTAATGCTGCACCATGTATGGTGGTACAAGTGGATAGTTGCTCACGGAATGATTTAGAACGATGGCCCTGAACACTGATAAGATCGTGTACGTTCTAATTTTTCCTTTACGCACTTGTCTTTTATTTATTCTGGATATACACGTTATTTTATTTATTTATTTTGGTAACTTCGCAATTGGAGAAATGATGCACACAAGATTAATCCAGGCTTAATGGCAGCATGACTGCAAACCCGTAAAGTTTATAAAATTTTGGCTGCGACGAACCGCGATGGGCAAACCTAAGGGATTTGGGTTGACACCATGCGGGTAATGTACCAAGAAATGTCGCCACGAGAACATCGGAGAATTCTTCTCCGGGGAACCGGTTGATTAAACCATCTATTGGGGACCCAACGACCCACCCGCACCTCCATCCGGGCCCCAATTATAAAGTAGATAGTTTGTTGTATGAGGTGGAAGCAGCTCATCGTCCAAAACTCTTTAGAAAAACCTTGCAGCACAAAAGGCCTTATATGGTATTATTGCACCTTTTACCATTATCCACAGCTAAATACATAGTATAAAAAAAATTAACAATACTGAATAACTTACGGTTGGAAAGAAGACAAACGAAAGAAGAAAAGGAAAGAAAGAGCGAAGCAAATCACATAGCAAGCCAAATGGATTTCAAACAAGCAAGGAAGATCGCAAAATCATAGAGAAATACCTAAGTAATCTATCTGGAATTAATTGCATACTATCAGCAAAGGCAAGCTAAGAGGGGCGACCAGTACTTGTAAGTAGTGATGAAATGTAATTTAACTTTACTATATATAAAAGTTTCTTTCCAGATAGAGTTTTACCCTCTCCATATATAATCGTTTGAATAATGTACTTTGTTATTGAAGAATTTAATCTTGTTTTCAAAATGTTTATTTCCGGGAATATGGCGTAAAATAAATATGGCTATTAATGCAATTATCAAAACTTGTTTAATAACCTTACGACAAGAAGCATTAATTACCATCAAGACACTAAGATAATACCGAATAAAGCACTAGGCTTGAATATTTTCCTTCATGGCCCACATGCGGATTATATCATCCTTTAGATGAAGTGCAGTTCTCGCTCGAATGCGTTCATTTTTTGATATAAAAGATTCTATGTTCCACGTTCGCATACAATATTGAACTGTTCCCCTTCGATAGTTGAGGGTCGACCGATTGTATCCTAAGTATGAATAGGATGAACCTCGTTCCTCTTCAACGATCATATTATGCATAATCACGCACACCTTCATGAGATTGTTGAAAACCTCGGGTTTCCATAATTTAACCATATTTTTTTACACTATTGAACCGAGATTGCAAATGTTTAAACGCCTTCACGTCTTTTCGTCACTTCTTGTTGAGCAAATATTTTGTTTCGCTGTAACCGATTGGATTGGTTTGGATAAGTGTTCCCCATTGTTGGGTTTATTGCCATCCGCTAGGTAACTACCCATACATAAGCTTTTCCGTAATTGTATAATTGCAGGCGGCGGTACATCGCCAGGTCAGCAAAAGATGTGATTGTTGTAGGATATTGAATTCATTGTTAGACCCTGGTAACCCTAAAAAAACTAACCAAATCTAAAGTCGTGTGAAGCACCTGCTTCAAGAATCAGTATCGCCTGGGTAATAACCATAATTAACGTGTGAAGCTATGATATAATTTTTCATATCCAACGCATGCAATCAAGGCTTCCTTAACATGCCAAAAACTCTCTGTTGACTCCCGATCGCTTTTAGCCATTCGACTCGGCACGCTTTTGGGCTCAAAGATATTCTTCCGCCAAAAATTGTATAACCCCAACACAAACCTGTTCCATACTTAACAGGTTGTGCTTTCTCTATTCGGTATACTTTCAACATGATCTCCACAACCCCGTAGCTAAGGAAACGTAGTGCCATGACTACTTTTTGTTACGATGAGGACCCCCATATCGCAATTTTTAGGTTTTTTTAGACAACATATGACATGTGCAATGACTGCATCGAATAACGCATAAACACGTATCTACTCATACAAAAATGTCGCCGAAATCTGCCGGCTATATGTGTACACCGGCTTGAAGTAGTCCCATATATGCTATAATGTCCTATCGGTGATCTGCTTCTTTCTTTTATGCCTTACGACCCATGACACGCCATAGTAACTCGAGTTGCATCATGTTTACTAGCTTGTTGCATTTGTGGGCATAACGTAAATTTCTGCCACACATCAAACTTTTTGATCGCATATAGGAATCTATCCACATGGAGATCATCAATGGATGAATAGGATGATATAGAAACTTTGAGGCTGTAAGTTTGAAGAGGTATTGACGGTGTAGGGAACAATTTCTAACTAAGAGAGAAGTGTAAGGGGGAAGAGAAGAAGAATGATTTTGAAAATTAGGCTAATTGGGGTGGTAAAAAGAATACCGTCGGTACTCCTTTACCACGGGTAAAAGGACCACCGTGCGGCGTTCTTTTCACCCCCAATTACAATGATTCTAATAATGATGGCTACTTCCTCTGTGGTCGTCCTTCACAACGGCTATTTGGATCCACAATGGCTACTTTTTGCTTTAATATCTATTGCTGGAGATGCTCTAACAACCACTCCTCACTTGAACTTAACATGCCGTGTTTTCCTGCTCTAACACAAGATTCTTCGGTGGTATTTGCTGGTAATAGATGTGGCCCTAGCCGTCCTATCATAGTTTGTTGTTAAATTCCCTCTCCGACAACTCACTCAATCATTAGGGAATAAAGTTCAGTCCAATCAGGGTGCACCAAACTTCAATACCTTCTAGAGCTTTATACACGCATGTATTAAGCAAATATAATGATTTCATGAGATGCGGATGAGTATGATAACAGAAACAAGGTATTCACAGCCTAATTCTATGCAAAGCTAGAGATGATGGTATGAGAAATACAACCAGCCGTCCCATTCGAGACTCCAATTCGAATTTTTTTACTGAACTACTCCGCCTGATGAGTTTTTAACAAATTTACCAACTTTCAAAACTAGAGACGGGATCCCGCTCCCCCTTACTGAATAGTCTTGGTTTAATCCTTACATTAGTCGTGACGATGAATTAAGTATATATATCTATTTTGAGTTTCATTTTTGTGTGTGTAGAATTACTATTAATAATGTAATTTCATTATCTTTAAATTCAGGACCCAAAAATGATTAATATTTGTTATGTAAAAAAAAAATAGACATCAGGTCGTACACAGTACTTATAGAGAGAAACAAAACCCAAACTTCAATAGAAAAGCTCAACACTGATGTTTACAATAAAAAATTATAAACATAAAATACCTATATCAATGTACGGGCTAGAATCATCTCCATACCCACCCCCTGCGGCTAGTATCTCCTCCCCTGATTTCGTGACCAAGTCTACGGTTCCCCTGCCGTCGTCCTCGTGCTACCTCCATGGTAGCGGCACCACTCGTACATCACGCCCCCTCCTCAGATGATGTCCTAAACAGAACAAAGAAAATTATATTTAGATTTTGACAAAATAAATAGACATTAAAAATAAAAAATAATAATACATAATAAATAAATTACTTACCTGCAATAGATGGTTGTCTACACTGTCCATGTGTCTCCCTCAAGTAGCATTTTTATCAGGCAACCCTGGATCTGCTGGGCGTCCTGCACAACTCTGCAAGGTAAGTTACCGCATACTATGAAACGTGCCCAACTCTCTATACCGTGAGGTTAGACTGGGTGGCGGGTCCCTCAAGCGATGAATGGGAGTATTTCATGCCTCTTTGCCATTCCATGTACCACCCCAGGTCTTGTCCCTCAGGCTTGTCAGTAACAAAGTCCTTGGATAAGCTATAAAGCTATGCAAAGGTAACCCCCACATGTATACCCACTAAGTGCATTGGTCCAAATGATCATATTCTCCATTCCTCGGGAATCTACAACAGTGGCCAACCTCTCGTTTCCCCAGCCCGTATGAGGCGTAAGTTCTCTTGCTCCTCCCCTATTATAACTGCTCACATCAATGAAGTTGGCTTGTCTCATTGCCTATAAATCCGCTGGACCTAAGATGTAGCGACATGTAAACAGAAGTCCAAAGAATACCCCAGTACCAGTCAACTGCCTCAACATCTATCCCCTAAGTAATACTCGCTTTTTCTATTTGGGGACTTGAAGTGGCATCCTCTTCCGAGACAGGACAACGCAGCCCGTACGTCATCTACCTTAGACACCGCTGATCCAACCAATATCGAAGGTGATCATCTTAGTAATTCGGTGTCAGGTGGTATTACCTAGATAAACAAATTGGTGCCTGGTCATTTGTTTTCTCCTCCTGTTCCCCCTCTCCTATGCTCTAAAACGCGGATAGAATGAGAACTTAACCTCTTCCTTGACAATAGGGTGACCAACCCCATAATACTCATAGAACCAATATTATATTTTGGAACAACGTAAAAAACAATTAGAAATTATATTTAAGACGTTTATTGGAAGATATTTGATTTGTAGCTTGTATGTAAAAAGTGTTAGTGTACCTCAAGAAGTTGGGAAAATCCAGTGATCGTACCCCCGATCGTGACTGCAGTATCTAAACTATGGTACTGGGAAGTAAGAATAGCATAACCCCAGTCATATTTGGCAGCTTTATCTAAATCAGCCATGGCCGCGAGATATCCAAGCGGGATAGTGTCGTTGGCCGTTTAGAACCACAAATATCCCATCATAAAGAGGATAAAAACGCAGACAATGGTAATGTTATCCTCCCGATTACCTGTGATTGTCAAATACGTCCTCAATTGTGAAATGCTGACGCTCCCAATCTTTATATTCCAAGATTTAATATTGGTGAGCAATTGCCTCGTATTGGATAAAATACTCCATGCGTCGTCATACGACACCTGTGTCAGATATCGGCCTATTGACAATGATGTCAGCATCTAGAAATCCAATGGCGTGACCCCTATCTCCTTACATGGGAATACAAAAGTATGCATTGTCGGCCACCAATACTCTATTAACACCTGAATTAGCCGATTATCAGAATCACCCAAGCGTATATCCATAAAGCTACCGAATATCTTTACCACAGCATCCCTAATTATCGGAATTGTGGAAATCTCATTTCACTCTTTGATCATCGTAGTGAATGTACCATGCGAACGCATCGAATCCTGATTTTGTTCATTAGAGTATTTTGTCAAACACTTGATTTATGGAAATAACAAATTTACAATTAAACAAAAACTTACCGTGAGTTCCTTGCTAGAGTAATAAATATGACTAATGTTGTCTGGGAGTTGGGTAATTAACCTCTACGGGTAGTTTTCTTGGGGTGGGTGTTGTATAGGTTTGGTTTGTTGTACATCTTCAAATTTTACTCATTTTCTTCCTTTCAGACCTCTATCAAGTTACGGCTCACTCTGGATTTCTTGTCACTCTAAACCCAGGTAATGTACTGGCGTGTGGGACTCCCCATGGTATCTCTATTTTAATTTTGTTAGAATTGAAAAAAATTTACCTTCGAATTTAGAAAGAGAGAAAGAAGTAAAATGTGAAGAATGAGTCGAGTTGGGTTGTAAAAATCATAACAGTAAGGCACGTCATAAAAGGAACACCGCGATAAAAGGAACTCCTCCTAGTTTATATTTTTTTAAAAAGGCACGTCACAAACCTAAACTTGCTACTGGGAGAGGCTGGGTGTGGGTTGGGTTTTTAGTGGGCCCCCTGTCAGAGCCCACACACAAACCCCAACTTATTGCTGGACTTGCTCTTATGGTCTCCATATTTTATATAAGCAAAAATCTTTTCTACCTGGTTTGACTAATCCATAAAATAATCAACATTGAGTTTAATTACCGTCAAACTCGAGGATGTTGAATTTGATATCCCAGGTGGTACTTCGTAAGGCACAAATTAAAGCAGAGGTGAGGTCCTTAGCCTCGTCATGACTACGACTTCGGTTACGTAAATAATTTGAATCTTTTCTTTCATCACAATAATGGGGGGACCAATTTTGTTGCATAGGGTTTCGAGACGAGGAGCTCTAATATCAGCCCAAATTGTGCCCCGAGAGGTTAAGACCGTGACCTTGTCTATGGCCACTCTCATTGGCTGGGATATAATGGTTGGTATTTTGGAGGGAAGAGTGGTGGCTATTATTGTCATCAAAAACATAAATAACAGGGAGGGTTAGTAAAATAGGTTCTGGTCCTCAAATTAATTCTTGTTGCTAATAAGTAGTTTGTGGATAAAAAATCTTTTAGTATCATTGAGATTTGGGCCTAAATCGAAGGCACGGGCCCTGTAGTTTGATGAGATTCGACAAGACTACTTGCAAGTATGGGTTCAAACTCGCTTTGTCATGGTTTAGTAGGCGACGAGCATCACCCAAAACATTTGTTGAATTCCCCACTCCCTTCGATCTCATGAACAACATATTGTTGTTGTTAAACTAGTTGTTGTCCGACCAACATCAACTTGATAAGATTCATGAAGTTTGCTATGCAGAGTTTATAAGATTATCGCTAAGATTTTAGATTCTAAGATCAAAGGCGTTCTTGGGTCTATCATTTCTGAAGAACAAGGGGCTTTTATGTTGGGTAAAAAAAAATTAGAGGGTACATTGGTGGCTAGTGAGAGTATTGATTTCATAATTAAATCTGGCACACCAGGTATGGTTTGTAAAATAGATATGGAGAAAGCTTATGATCATACTAGTTGGGATTTTATCGATTACATGCTCTCTAAGATAATATTCAGTGACAAGTGGTGTTGTTGGGTGATGATGTGTATATCTTTGACTTCCTTTTCTATTTTGAAAAAGAAGTTAAACCCTTTGAATGATATTTAAATATAATTTAAATTATATTTCGAAAAGAAAATCCTTACATTGCTTGAATGAGACTAGGTAAACTAGTTTTAGTACTAAAATAAATCCAAAATTTTAAGCGAAATGATAATGTATAAAGAGATGGTCAATTGATTCCCCATCACCCTTACACACGAAATAGTAACTCATTACCAGTTACTGAAATATCCATATTTGGTATTGGTTTCATTTCGTATCTAGAATAGGTGTCAACATTATCTTGTGGTTATTCATCGTCAAAGAGTGCACGTAGAACGACTACAGCTGGACCGGCAGTGAATAAATACATTCATTTTGTACCTCTTCGCTCAAAGACTTTAGCCTATTAGTACTTTACAAAATGAACAAAAGAAGTGTTTTTTTGATGAAAATAGGTTTATGATCGAACAAACTTTTGTTCTATTCAAATAAACCTGGCATAACTATCTCTATTTAAATAGACTTGGTTTTATTTAAATAGACTCTTGTTATGTTGGAACAAAACAGTCAGAACCCACTCTGTTTAAATATATTCGTGCTTTATTCGAACAAAGCACATGATTTTTACTTTTCTATTTAAACCTTCTTTTATATTTTCAACTTTACCCTTTTCAAAACCAATTTTTGTAATCCACAATCGAATTAGAGATCAACTTGTAACGAAGAATAAATAGATACGAACGATTTTGGCAGGATAATTTCCCAATAAGAGCTTCAATTGCTTAATTTGTTGATTACAATAAATTCCTCCTCAAGTCTTAAGTTCTAGATTAAAACTTGAATCCTATCATATTGCCTAGCCTTGCCATTTTATGAAGGTTACAAGTTTCCTTAATATATGGCAAATATGCCCTTAAATGCCCTAAAATTAGAAGTAGTCGCGATAGTCGTTCGAACGAACCCATAGGTCGTTCGAACGACTAGCCTAATTAAGCCTAAAAATTGAGACAGTTAGAATTGGTCTTCTGGGAATCCAGAGTTGCTTGAATAACTCCTAATATCGTTTGAACGACATGCTAAATTAAGCCTAGAAATTAAGACAGCTAGAATCCCTTTTTTTGGTTATCAACTTGTTCTAACCGCTCCAAGGCTCGTTCGAACGACCTTGGTAAATAAGCCCATAATCATTAATAAAACATTTGGCCTGACTTTCTTTCTATCTCGTTTTGAACGGCTCCAAGGCTCGTTCGAACGACTTAGCGTCTTTTAAGAGGTTTAATGTTTAGATCGTCCTAGATTATTTAACGTTTTATCCATATGCTTTTGATTGCTTATTTCTTATTATATCAACTTGAGCTAGGTTATAATTAGATAAATAGTTTCAAGGATTATTAGACCTATTTTATTTGACCTAAATTACTAGAAATCGGTTAATCTCAACTACTTAGAAATTTTAATTGGTATTAGAGTAGTCATACTCAAAGGCTTAACAACCTGAGTGTAGATTCTAACTTGTGTATTTGAGATTAATAGATTCTAAAAGATTTGGAGGTCTTATAAATCGCTCGCCTCTCTACGATGGTAAAGACAATCCTTATTGGAAAGTCTGAATGGTTGCATTCTTACAATTACTCAGAGAAGATGTCTGGATTGTGATCGAAGATGGATGGATGTACCCTACCATGATGAAAATAATGTGTGATAAAGCTAAAGAGGTCCTTAAGCCTAGGAATTAATGGTCTAAGGATGAAAATGAAGTTGTTGGTTATAATAATAAGGATCTCAATGCTATTTTTGTGGCTATGAACCTAAGTGAGTTTCGACACATATCTGCTTGTACCAATTCTAAAGAAGTTTGGGACATAGTAGTTCGAATTCACAAAGGCGATGATACAGTCAATGAAAGTAAATTACAAATACACACCTTATAATTTGAGAATATTCGAATAAATGAGAATGAGCCCTTTGATGAGTTATATGAGAGACTGAGTGACATTGCACTAGTACCGCATTAGGTACAGCTTACTCAGATGTTAAAATTATTTGCAAACTCTTGAGGTCCCTTCATAAGAGCTTTAGATCCAGGCGTGATACTATAGATCAAGCTCAAGATCTTAAAAAAATGAAACCATACACACTTCCTAGAAAATTGTAAACATTTAAACTCAAGATTCATATGGAAAACCTTCATAAGAATAAGTGTTGGTTTTAAATCTTCCTCTTCCTCTTCGTCTTCGTCTTCTAAGGGTATCAAAGAAGTTAACAGCTCATGTGACTCAGATGATAATGATGGGTCCGATATAGATTCATAGATTGCCTCTAAAGTAACCATCTTTAAAACTTATTTTTGCAAAAAGTTGAATAATTTGTAACAGAAGGATAGAGTACAAAAGGAGGGAGAACTAACATGCCACACACTATCACATGTTACTAGTGCATATGCAGATGGAACTATCTACTAAAAGTAAATTCCATCTTAAAAACCTTGCAAAAAAAATATTAATTTCAAAACTAAGGGCAATCAGTGAATTATAAGTCACAAACTCATGATCAAGTTAAATCGAACACATAGTTGCCCAATTAAAAATTTGGTAGTAATAATAAGGCCATGGATATTACTATTGCTTATGATAATAATAGTGATGAATTTGATGCTAACATTGGTCTTTCCCATGAAAATGAAAAATGACAATTATAAGCTAGTAATGATTATTTTGACCCATTTGATCTAGAAAACAATACTGAATGTCAGATTGATCATATAAATAATGAGCTTGAGGACCCTATCTTGATGATTTGCATGCTCGGACATTTACAAAGTTACCTAAACTTGGCAAAACGAACAAGTTATGAAAAATCTAGTTAACACACTCACACTTAAACTTAGAAAAAATACCGAAAATACGAGTCACGAGATAGAAATGCTTGAAGGTAAAAAACAAGGTCTCCATGAGATGATTACGATTTTAGATAAAGGAGTTCATGATGCTAGGGAGAAAAGGAAATCAACTTTGGATGAACTTGATAAGGCCAAGCTTGATTTAGTTTACTCTCAGCAGAAACTTAATTTTTTTTGTCATGGAGCAAAAAATATTGATAGGATGTTATGTATGGGGAAAACCGATAGTGACAAAAGGGGTCTTGGATATGAGGAACTTGACTTTAATACTGAGACTACTAATGTCACAAAATTTGTCAAAGAAATAATTGCTCCACTTTTGCCTAAGGATAATGTAATATTCACATCTCACAATCAAGCCAAGAGGCTTTCCTTTACTCCAATTTTTACTGTCAAGCCTGTGGTCGAAAGAGACCTATTGCTTCATATTGTAGATTTGCTGACCCCTATTGATCATATGTGGGACCAACCAATTTGCAAAGATATAACCCAAACATGAATTCTTCTAATGTGAAAAGTGAGAATGTGAGTAGGTGGTTTACCCAAGAAACATCACCTCAAAAGGTTATTTGGGTTGTTTGGGTGCAAAAGGATGACCTATCACCACAGATAAGGAAATGAATCTAAACTGAGATGAGTTATTAGTGCATGCTCCGTTGATTAGGTACATTTATAACCCTGTCTCGTTTTGGTTTTTTTTTTGGGACAGTAGGGTATTGTTTTGGTTTTTATTGTACTTTGTATTTTAGGAGCTTTTGAATATTGAATATTCTTACTAAACTAAAAGCCCATCGTAATTAAAACCACTTGAAAATAACTGTAGAGACTTCGTACCAAATATTATGTGAGGATCTAGCCATTTTATAAGCTTCGAGTATTATTTCATAAATTCTTTTCAGATTCAGCATTTTGTTTTTCCATGATCTCATTTTTTATTATAATCAAATGTCAATGGCGACATCAAATTCAAGTTATTCTAATAGAACCTTTCCTATACTTGATTAAAGACGAAAATAATACTATGCATGTGAGACCAAAGATATTGATAATAAGCATTTCAATTATTACACTATTTTTTTGCCTTCATCTGTGCTTACACAAAGTTTTATTCGTTTGTAGCCCTTTGAGCCTTAAAATATGTCATTCGTTTAATATCTAACTCCTTTTGACCCGTTTGTTCTGAGACTTTTTCTGTGAAATAAAAATAAGGGAATGAGTTAAACTATATGGCTTGAGTGCTGGAGATGAATATAAGAGAAGAGTATTTTTAATGATTTTAAGATACATTTATAAGATTTTTGCTAGAATATTTTTTTGTAACAAAAGGAAGAAATAAAAAGAAAAAAAGAAGAGACATTCTATACTATATGTACTCAATAAAGGGAAAAAATGACGGAAGGTGAACTCAAAATGAAGAAAGAAGGGGACTAAGTGTAATTGTTAGTCTCAGAATGCCAGCAAAACACCTACTCTATCATGTGCCTACTCTTGCATACATTAGAACCTCTCCAAGACCTGTTTGATCTTGAGTTTAACATAGTTAGTTTAATGGAGAGGAGAGATAGGGACTCTATATTAGTTAACTTGACTTTATTAATGACAATTGATATCCTGTCCATAAAATCTTTCAGTTTACAGTGCGCAATTTATTTAATGAAATATGAATTTTTCTTTTCACATACTCATATACATATTTTCAAAGAATATTTACTAGTCTATTCTCAGTGATTTTGAGTGACCACCCAAGTGAGGCCTCAGTCAAAGCAAATTTCAAATAGAGTACTCTAATTATAACTGAGTAATACGCTGAAAATGGGGTATCTATCTGACTATGTACACACATGCACGCTCGCACACACACACACACACACACACACACACACACACACACACACACACACACACACACACACACACACACACACACACAAAGTAATTCATTTAGTGATTGTTTTATAGCATATGGGCGATGTCTTGATCTTTATAGGATATTTTAGATTCATTGTCTTTCAATCATGCCTTGTATTAGGGGGAGTGTTGTCGTCTTTTTATTTGCTTATTTCAGAAGTACTCTCCATGTGTGTTTTCCCCTTGTCTTTTGTTTTTAAAAATAGATAATAATAAAAAGGCATTTTTCATTCATTTTGCTAGTGTTTGTATTATAATTTGGGTCGCCATTTTTTTTAGGGTTAGATTCATCTTATTATGGGAGAATTAACTAGTACTTGTATTTTTTTTACCCTCTTTTAATTTGTGAGAAAGGGGGAGAGATAATTATGACAGGTATGAAAAGTAAGACTGGTTAGCTTTTTGGTATCTTATCTTTTTCTCAGGTAAGTTTTGGTTTTTTCTTGGATTCCTTATTTTTTAAACGGTTACGTGATGTACCTTGTTTAATATACGAGGATTCCAAAGCAGGTGTTATAGGATGAAAGAGAAGTTACGAGCATGGAGGTACAGTGATTGAGTCAGTTTATCGAGTTGTAATTTTTTCCTTTCTAATAGTCAAAGTTTTATTATAAAATGAACCAAAGAGGGAGATTAAAACATCCATATTTGGTATTGGTTTTATTTCGTGTCTAAAATAGGTGTTAACACTATCTCGTGGTTATTCATCGTCAAAGAGTGTATGTTGAATGACTACAACTGGACTGGTACTGATCAAGTACGTTGGTAGAGACCTCCGGCCCTTTGGGCTTAGGCTGGGCTTACCCTATTCTTTTTATTGAAAAGTTTTCCAGTCCTTCTTAGGCTTGGGCTTAACTTGGGAACAACTAGTAGAGACCTATTCTGAAGGAATGACTCCTCGCATTTGAGTTAAAAGCTCCTGCACGTTAGAGTAAATAGAGGAGAGACGTTCTGAGAAGAACACAATTCATATATGTCTTCCCTGTTCTGAGCTTGCTCCCTTTCTCTCGCTCATTTTTTATCACAATTTCATTGAGGTATAAATTACTATACGTAGTCTTTCTTTACTGGACTACTGTATTTTTCCTTACTCGTTGTATCCCGGGAAGAGATTCGGCTACTAATACTTATACTTGGGGGTATGTTAAAATACTCTTTAAGTTCAACCCGCGCCTCGGGCTATTTCTTTCACGACTATTGATGCTATTTTGTTTACCAGAGTTCTACTATTTTTTTATTGTTTACCAAAGTATTGCTATTGTTCTACGCTTCCCGTATCGCACTAATATCAGTTCTTCTGCTTCCTAGAATTATGAGTTGCTATTCCGTTTTGGGGAAAATAATAGGGTGATTTTGACTTAAAGGCCTAATGTTTATATGGATATTAGACTTAAGTCCCGCTGTTTAGCAAAAAACCAATCTTAGTCCTCAATGTACAGTTTGACTACAGTTGACCCTGTTTAAATCTGGCAATTATTTGGCAAAGACTGAAATATCCTTATGTTCAACACGTACAAATCACGTTAAACTTAAAAATTATTGACACGTGCCATTCATCCGTCGCTTCTAAACCAAACTTAAAATTGGATCGTAAGTATCCTGAGGTTGTGGTTTATTATTTAATTCTTTTAATTTAAATTCAGAAAGGGCAAAGTTGTCTTTAATATTTGTTGATTTGGGTCAACTGCAGTCAATTGTAGTTGACATGAGTTAAACTATAAATCGAGGACTAAGATTGCTTTTTCGCTAAACAGTGGGACTTAAGTCTAATATCCGTATAAACATCAGGACTTATGTAAAAAAAAACCCAAAAACTATATCAGAGGTTCTACCATTTTATATTTTCTACGGTAAGTACATCAGTGCCCATTTCTATGTCCAGTTAACTAAATCTTATTTGCCTTTTTTATGTCATATTTTATTTCTTCACAACTAGTTCTCCTTTACCCAGAAAATTATGTAGAGCTTCTAAATCATCATAGTGGAGCTCCGTTGCTAACAACTAATTTAATAGTGTGAGCATCTTAGTTCTGTGGAATAAAACTTAAATAGCAAAAGAAGACCCCCAATTAAATTCATTTATTTCATCTACGAGATCTTACTCTTCTAGGGTCACAAGAGGGCATCTATAAAGATTCATATTGTTTGTTTACTCAAATAAACAATGAAGTAAACTTGAAAATTTTGCAGCTTACATTCATTTATAGTAAGTCTTAACGTCAAAAAAATGAGCTTACAATAAAGATACTCCAGCCATGTATCACACTAAATAACAATGAATCTCTTTACATGATGGAAATAACATATACACAAAAACATATTCCAACGCATCTTCAATCTTCATCTACTTCACTTTCTAACACAAACTGTGATATGAAGCTGCCAACCTAGCGATAAGAATCACAAGCAATATCACCGAAGACCCCCATACCTTAATATATTGCAAGTCTAACAACTTCAGAATGATTACAATCATCCCTTCTAGAGTTACAATATATTAGATATTCTCGATTGAGAGTAGAATAAGTTACCATTCTTTCAATTGAGTATGTATAGGTTGAACTGCAAAAATATGTTTTCGATATGAAAAAGCATTTGATTTAGTGAATCTCCATTTTCAAAGATTCCTTCACATTGTACTCCTTGATGACCCAATTCCCCTTACAAGCCTGACACGAAAATCTGATAGGAAAAGACATTCTCTTAAAAACCCAAGTTGAGCTTCTACTATCTCATCTCTGTGTTGATCATCTACTCTCTGTTGGGATGACTCCAAATACTTCACTCTCCAAAATAAATGTCACTCAATAATGAAACCCGCAAATGAACACTAAGTTAAAAGTTGGTTTCTAATTCAAAACCCCATTGTGTTATCAACATTGTTGGTACATTGTGTTATCTATGATGCCCTCTAAAACCCTATAATTATAATCTTTTACAATGCATACATGACTTTAGGATGACATTAGGAGCATTTCGATACATGTTATAAAAACTAGAGCTTTCGAGTTTTGACTAACCTTCAAAGAGCAATAGTGCTAAATGGTAGTCTTACAAGAATATTGCTTTGATATCAAAATGCAAAGATATCCATTGATCCCCCCTGTTAACACCTCCCCCCCCCCCCTTTTTTTGCAAGGCAAGCCAATTTTATATAGGGATTTGTAACCCTGAGTTTCAAAGCCTATGACCCACGACTCCTCTCTTGGTAGAGGGTCACAACCACCACTAAGCCAAAAACCCAATGGTGCTGACACCTCCCCCTCTCTCTCTAAAACTTTTTCTCACATACTCTTAGAGAATTTCTAATAGAGGTGAGTGGGAGTATAAATCCTCACACTCGCCCCTTAAATCCCTTTTAAGAGGAAAGTGGAAATAAGAATTTCCACTCTCACTTGACAAAAAAATAAGAATTCTTACACTTTGGGAAAAAAATCTCTACTCAGCATAGGCGCTTGTCGTGATGGTGCGCGCCTCTATGACAGGTGCCCAAGCAAAAAATCTGTACACCTAAACTCAAACGACAATATACTACGCCTATTGTAAAGCTGCCCACCTTTACGACAGGCACCCCAAAACTGAGTCTCATTCACCTCAACCTCAATTTTTTTTTTATACTTCACCGCATTCTAATTTTTTAAACACACTATTCCACTTCAAAATTAATTTTTATTTATCAAAACACCAATATGAAATACAAGACAAGTAGGCATAAAAAACCACATTAATAAAGTTTTAAACATCAAAACACCAATATTTTCCACATATAACTAAACACTAAACGATAGTTTTGAACATCAAAATATAAAACATACACCAAGAACTAATCACGTCTCTGACGGATGTTAAGCTCGCACACTTCATTATCTAAAGTAGTTATGGCTTTATTTTTTTCGTTGAGCTGCGACTCCCACTCATCCCTTAGTTCATTAAAATTGTTTTGCGACTTTTGCCACTGTTCCTTGAAATTGTATTGGGATTGTTGCCACTGTTGTTAGAAATGATTATCTCTCTCAAGTGTCCAATCATACGTAGCTTGCCTACTACCGGCCACCATACGTCTAGACTCGCCAAGTGTTGTGGCAAAATCTACCTAGAAAGAATAATACATGACTAATTATAGTATGACACACACTATTAAATTCAATATATCCAATAAGTAAAGTAATGGAAAAATGACTAGTTGAAATATTTACCACGGTATAATACATATTTGAATATGGAACTCTAGGCACCTACTGATCCTGCATATGTGGTATAGGTAGATATACATCTTTATCGGCTCATCTCACCCTTAACTGCTTGTCTATCTCATTACGGACATCTGATGTTCTCTAACTCTAAGAAAATTAGGACTCTAGTGGTATCGATTGTGTAAACCCTCATAGAATGGAAACTTTTCCTCTAAAAGTAGACGGTCCAATGATATCTATGTATACCGATTGGGAATAGTCTGGCAGAATGTATGGTTTGGCCACCCTATCCCAGAATGACTCGTAAGAAGTACCCTTTAAAAGAAAGGGTTTAGCATCAATCCATCCGCGCTCCTGCATGTCTAAATAATAAGTACTACCCAAGTATCGGTCAGGTCAAAACATATCAGCGTGACTAAGAGGGTTGCAAGGAACCCATTGATATTCAAACACTTGTATATTGTATCTCTCTCTTAAGTACCAAACATGGGGTATGTTAGGAACAAGGAATACTACCCTATTCCTAATAATCATAAATGCATGATACACCTCCGACTCTTCATCAGCCATATACTGCTCCACATATAAAACCTATGGCTGCCATTAAGTATTTTGCAAAGCCTACACCTCAACCTATACCCTAGCATCCGAAATTGGCTAAATATCCCATATGTAATTTCTTTTAGCCTGTTATCCTCCATCTACCGTCGACATCTAGGAAAGAAATTTACTGAATTTGCATCGATATTCTGTGGGTGTATAACACCGAAATACACGTAAAACCAAAACTTAAGAAGTGGCCACATCCTAGTCAACTATTTCTTCCGACCAATCACGGACATATCCATCGCAATGTACAATTCTCTAAGAATAGATGACCCTCAATCAAAATCATGCAAGTTATCCAAATTCATGAACGATTTGAAGTACCCCAATCTTATCAAGCTATTTTGGTTGGAGAAAAAATACTCAAACATAGTCAACAACAAGAACGCACGAGTATAATAGATAAAAATATTTGGTACCTTGTTCTTCTCCTCTGTGTACTCAATCAATAAACTATTTTTGATTGCCATTAATTTAAATTTATGACTCAGCAGACCCGGAAGAAAATCCGCCTAGATGTCAATTTCCTCACAAGCTGTATCGGGCATGCCTGTCAGAATCCCAGACATCATGTAAAATTAAATCGGAGTAAATCCCACCTCTCCCTTGGGAAAATAGAAGGTGTGTGTCGTCAGCCACCATCACTCTACAATGGCTCTAACGATTTACCTATCAAATCTCCCCATTTATAAATAATTTTTTTTCTTGAGCGAGGTTGTTCTCAAAAAATCCCTTTGCTCATCTAATAAATCATTCTTCCACATTGGCCAAATATTTTTCCAACCCCTATACATCGAACTAAAAGTAACTTACACAAATTTTAGGTTTTAATTAATGAACAATTTAGTGTTTAAACGAATAATTTAGGGTTTAAACGGATGATAAATTACAAAATTAAAGTGTGAACGAGTGGTAAATTACAAAATTACATACCTCAGGCTTACCCACGTTATCTCAGATGAGGGTTTGTCCTCGTAGGTGGGTCTCGATACCCCGTAACATCTCCAAAGTCTCATTCTCTGTTAGCACTAGATGTTGTGATCCATTTCATTGGTTACCACGTTCGGAAGGGACAACTCGTCGTCTCCTTGAACGTCGACTTGTATCTTTTATGGCGGGAAAAGGGTTTAAATTGGGCGTTCTTTAAAAGGGCGGGAGGGTTTAAGGTGTGCAAGGGAAATGGGGGAAAAGTGAAAGAAATTAGGTCATTTTTGATTCAGTTTTAGGCGCCTATCGTACAGGCATGCATCTGTCGTGATAGCGTATGCTTTCATAATAGGCATCTAAAAACTTTACTCGTACACTTTTGTTTTATGCTGTTGGAGTTCAAGGCGATGTGGGTGTAGGAATCTCCATACAATAGAAATTCCAAACCCAATTCTATTAGAAATGCTCTTATAAAAGGATATAAAAACTAGAAGTTTGGGAATCTCAATCAATTTAGGGAGACATAACTGTGGTTCCCCAGTGAGTTGGAGATCGAGCTAGAGTACCTCCAACAGCAAGTGAAGTCTATTTCAAAACTACTAAAAACCATACACTTCACTTGCCAAAAGTGGTTATAAGCTTTCAAGTAAAGTCTAAAATTTGAAATCACTTGAGAAGAGAGAAAGATATATATTAGGATTATGCAAGTGACTTAGAGTGTCTCCATGAAGGCTTGATTTTTTCAAGCATTTGAGAGCGCTCTTCCGAAAAGGCTCAATGCTTATGACTCGCATAAGCCTTATACACCTCTGTTCTTTTTTTAGAAAAAAAATAGGCATCAAAACCCCAATATCAATCACATCAAACCAACTCTCCCTCTCCAAAAATAGTTAAATTTTTTCTCTCTCACTTGGTTTCTTTGGAACCAAAGATCAAACACCTTCATCATCTAGAGAGATATAGATTTGAGTGAAACAAAATCCAATCATGGAAATTTGATGAGATTACATGAGATCAAGATAATAAGTACTCAATCGAAGCCCAATTTCCTACATATCATCATTGCATCCAAAATAATTTTCATTAGAAATGAAGAATCACAGAGAGCTGATTAAAGAAAATATTTCCCTGTGTGTTTTTATTCAGTGTATCATACTTTATATATATATTTACATAAATATATGATCCCTATGACATCTGGGTTGTTACAAGATTGTAGAGCTTTAAATGAGGAAACAAAAAAACAACTTCAACTGTATCAAAACAATCCCAGAATAAGTGGGATTTGGATGACTCGTAACAGTTTCCGAATTAGATTTAGAGGCCAATGACAATCTGAATTATGATCGTACTTTGAAGGTTTTCCATATATTCAGTATTTGAGGTCTCTATTTCTAGATGGTAACTATGAGTCTGTAATAGTATCTGAGGTCTCTCTCAACCCAAAAATTGCTTAAATTAAAAGAGGTTCATGATTCTGATTCGGGTTACATTTACCATTGGTAGCAGGATTTGGATGGTCATTTTTAAAATTCGGATAGGGATTATGATATGTAAAACTAAGTTCAGATGAGATTCAAAATCTAAAGGTAGAAAGAGAGTTTTAGAGAGAGAAAGTAGAGGGAAATGTCACCATCTATGTAACTCAATCGATAGGGAGTATTGAGGAATGAACTTGAATTATGTTCGTGTATGTTCATTAGAGTTCGTTGGACGAGCGAGAATCGAAGATGGAAGGAAAATATGAATTTTTAGTGTTCTGTTCAAATAGACTTTGGTTTGTTCAAACAGAAGAGGCAGAACATCCTTTATTCGAATAAACTTTTGAGTCTGTTTGAATAGACTTCGTAAACACAGTTTTAGAAGGTTGGTGTGAAGATGTTGGTTTGCCTCGTGATCCGTACTTTAAGTTCTAATTGATGTAATAACCTCCCGACTATATAAGGGATACTTAGTATATTTCATAGGTTATCTTGAGTGAGTTTAATTCTAGAAAGAACTAGGGTTTGAGATACTCTATTAAAGCTTCGAGGAAGCTTGGAGAGATTGCTTGCAACTTATCTGATCATAATGGATTGTTCGTGGGGAGTGGTTTATTATCTGTAAGGGTTTTTTACTTCCCTCCTCCGGGTAAATCCTTTATCCTTGTTTTGTTCTTCGTTTGGGTTTATTACTTGTTTGGCAATTTATGCGATTCGTTCTTGTCGTAGAAGAGAGACTAGCTACCTCATTCTCAACAACCATTTGTTAGGGCTCAATCCCCCATTACACCGATATTGTCCACACCTTCACCACCTAGTTGGGTTAAACTATGTGTGGGGTTTTGTTCTGAAAAGGCCTTAGTATAATTTAATAGCCCATATCTTCTTATATCCTTGTATGAACTACATCTTCTACCCGATATGGGTCTAACTTCAATCCACTGATATTAATAATGTCCACCTTGGATCAAACACCGTTAGTCGACAACCGTCCATTTTGAGCTTCACAAAAGCGAACATGAGCTCTACCTCGAACGATAACCATCCCCCACCACCGCACATTTATACCAGAATAATCATCCATTTTGAGCTTCATAGAGAGAAAACATGAGCTCCACCTCGAACGATTGAAGAGACGTGCCGATACGTTAAGATACTCCCATCCGAACCATTGGCTTTGGTACCATTTGTTAAGGCCCAAGCCCCCATTGCACCGATATTGTCCTCAGCTCCACCACCTAGTTGGGTCGAACTAGGTGTGGGGTTTTATTCTTAAAAGGCCTCGGTACAATTTAATAGTCTGTATCTCCTTATATCTTTGTGTGAACTATATCTTCTACCCAATGTGGGTCTAACTTTGATACATTGATCTTAATATGGAGTAGAAAGGAAAGAGAAGAGAGGAGTTTGAAAAGATAAGAGGCGCATAATATTTAAGTACGTAATAAACTTTGAGAAAACATGCGCCTGATAACAAAATGTTTGGGGCGCCTAAAACTTATGCGCTCAATTTCAAACTCAAAACTCAAGCTGCAAGCATATAATTCAAGCCTGATGCGTGAAATTCAAGTATTAAGACTACTCCTGGAAGCCCCAAACTCGAATAATCATACATGGCATGTGTTTTTTTAAGCATCGAGGCAACAACTAATGATGCTCATATTACATGGCAATAAAGTCATTGCCACCATGTGACGCAAAAGTTTTTAACAATTTAGATTAAACAGCTGTATTATAATCTGCATGAATAAACAACACCTCTTAAGGAGATGATCGAGTCTAGTGTATGTACATTATCTCCTTAAGACAGATTTGCCCCTGCTACAATGCTTTACATGAATGTAGGCCCATGTCTCATAGGATACAATGATCAGTCGCAGAGAGCAAAAAACATTTCTATCTCTCTACCAAACGAACCTTGATTGCGTCTATTTTTTCTTTTGAAGAAATAACTCAAGAAAACTCTAAAAAACTGATGAAAATAAATAAAAACGAAGTTGGGTTACATAGAGAATATGTAAACTCTTCACCAAGGGTTACACCCCAAGTCAGTGCCTATTCACCAAAGGGGATACCTTAAGTTACGTCTGTTGGAGACAACCCAACTCACAACTCACACCTCACACCTCAAGGCATAAATAGTAGCAGGGTCTCATAGGTCGAGCAAGCCCATTGGTATATATAGTCCATGCACCCAAGCTACTTTGCACACATGGGTCACAACTCTCACACACATCACAACAAGTTAAATATTAGACTTACTTATATAGTAGAGTTGAGCTTCCATTATATCTAATATGGGATTAAAAACACTTAGTTCCACCATTCAAACAAAAGTAAACCAAAACCTTCTTTGTATTTTCCAATAAAAATGTGGTACAAAATTGTGAGATACTTTTGAAATACTCCATAGTGACTTCATCAACATTGAAGATGAGGTGGCAAGTTTTCTCCAAGTGAGTGACTTCATCAAATGCTGGGGGAGTTTTGCAAGTTTATCTGATGTGGGGGGGGGGGGGGGGGTAGTAAAAAGACTTGATTTTCCTGCTAGATAAGCTCTTACATACAAATGTGTAAAATCAACAGACTAACACGAAAAAACAAATTACTTGGGAATGACCAAGTAAGGGTAGTTCCAGCGGAAGTTGCATGTGGAAGGTTGGAATCCAAACACCCTAACCAAACTCAAGCCCGTCTCGTTCTCTACTTATATATTTTACTTAACACTTGATAATTAAATGTCAAAACCCATGCACTGTTAGCCGCGTTTTGTTGACATGGTGCTTGTGTTGAGTCGCCAAACTGCGAAAGCCGAAACTCTAACTCAATTTGGTTAGCAACAAACAAGCAACAATATAAAGGAATACACAATAATAATCACACAAGGTTTAAGGTGGTTCGGCAATTGCCTATATCCACCGTACAAGAGAGAGTTTATTCTAAGACTAAGGTTACAATTTCCTATCTCAATTTAGAGATTTCTCACTCAAGAAAATCCTCTCCAAATGATCTAACCAAAGGTTTAGCTTTAAAAGAAACCTAAGTTCCCCTTATATACTTGGGGAACTATTTACAATTGTCCGATCTCGAGGCAAGTCAAGGGTTCCAACCAAATCTCAAAATTGAGTTTTTCCGAAGTCTAGCTCGGGGTAGTTTATTCGAACAAAACTATTTTCTGTTCGAACAGACCAAAAGTCGTTCGAACGACAATAAGTCTCGTTCGAACGACTTTCCCAAACAGCCCCACAATTCTCCACCTCGGTGAAGATTTTCCTCAACCAAATGAGCCAAAATCTAAACCGAACATAGTAACCATCCAAACGAGCCCAAACAAACCTTCTCTACCATCAAATGTCCTCAAAGACTCAAACATACAAACGACCTAAGGAAACCAACCAAACCAAGCATCCCAAAGGACCAAATTCAAACTAAGCTTCCCAAAAGACCAAATCCAAACCAAGTGTCCCAAATGACCCAATCGAACTAAGCATCCCAAATGACCAAACCAGCTAAATTTCCCAAAGGACCCAAATGAACCAAACGTCCCAAAAAGGACCAAATCCAAACTAAAAGTCCCAGGGAACCAAAAATCGAACCAAGTGTCCCAAATGACTAAATCCAGGCCAAACAAACGTCATAAGGAACAAAAATCGACTGCACCAAATCAATGGTTGCCTACGTACAGTAGATCAAATCGCCCGTAGTTCTTAAAATTCCCGTGAGGGGTCAAATCAATCCATAGGAAAGAGATGCACCATTCCCTTCTCTCTATCTCTATGAATCCCCATACCAAGAGCCCATTTGTATCGTTGTCTTGGAGACCTCTTCAAATTATACAACGATCTCTTCATCAATTGACACATATTTCCTTTTCTAGTAATAGTAAGCCCACTCGGCTAAGTCATATCGATCTCTTTCTTCAACTTTCCATATAAGAACGCCGTCTTAACATCGAGATGTTACAATTTTAATTCAAAGTCGCTACCAAAGCCAATAGGATACAACTGGAAAAGTATTTTACCACTAGACCTGCCTTGAAGTGAAATATCATTTTGAGATCCTTGCTTCCTTTTGTATATCCATTTACCACCAATTGCCCTCTTTTCCTTAGGCAACTTTGAAAGTTGCCAAGTTTCATTCTTGCGAAGAGAATACATCTCTTCCATCATTGCTCCCTCTTAATGTTTAACCGTGAACAAAATATCATTTTCAATGACTGGCAGTGCATAGGCTACCATGGCCTCCACTTTTGGAAGTACCATGTCTATTATAAGCCATTCCGACATACCCACATTCTTTTTTGGTTTACTAGTTACAATTGACTCCACAACCAGAGTCTCCTCATATGTACTACCAAATACTCTACCATTGTCTGTGTCTTCATCATCTGAAATATGAACTAATGACTCATAACTCATTGCCACACCGGTAGATGACACCCCCTTTAGTACAGAACTTTCTGGCCAATATGAAGATACATCAATCTTCACCCACTGCAAAACCTCATTGGTTGTCTTATCTGCGTGCTCAGAGACATGCAACTTTATCATAGAAGCTTTATCAAAAGTGACATCTCTACTCAGAATGATCTTTAGATCTCTCGCATCTCATAACTTATAGCCTTTCACACCCTTCTTCTTAAAAAAAATAGTTTTTCTTGCTCGTGGATCCAACTTACCATCCTTAACATGATAGAATGTTGGACACCCAAATATATGAAGAGTATCATAATCTGTAGCAGATTCTCCCGACCAACCTTCTATTGGTGTCTTGCCCTCAATTGCAGCCGAAGGTAACCTATTAACGAGGTAGCATGCATATGTCAAAGCCTCAACCCAAAACCCCTTGCTCAACCCAGAATTGGACAACATACACCACACCTTCTTCAGCAAAGTACGGTTCATGCACTCAGCTACCCCATTTTGTTGCGGTGTCATCCACAAAAGACATAAAGTAATGTTTCCCTCCTAGCGATACATTCTTGGAGGGTCCCCAAACATCAGAGTGAACATAATTAAGGGTTCTACTAGTACGGTGGATAGTGGTGCCGAACTTTACTCTTGCCTGCTTACCCAGAACACAGTGTTCATAAAAGTCTAATTTGCACACCTTGACACCTTTTAATTGTCCATGGCTCACGAGAACTCTCAATGACTTTTTCCCAGCATGCGCCAAACACATGTGCCATAGCCGAGTGGTATCCTTGGAAGTGGCCTCCTCCCTTCCCGCGGTAGCAACCTCACCAAGAACAGTTGTGCCATCTAGAAAGTACAAGTTGTTACTTCTTTTGTGGCCCTTCAATACAACCATGGCTCCCTAAAGAACCCTATTTACCCCATTCTCAAATACAACCTTGTAGCATTTCTCTTCAAGTAAACCCGTCGAGATACTGTTCTTCCTCATCGTCAAAATATATCGAACCTCATCAATCTCTTTAACTAACCCATTGTACAACTTTAGACGAATGGTACATATCCCCATGATGTGACAAGGACCATCGTTCCCCATCAACACCGCTCCACCTTATAGTTTCTTCAAACTAAAAAATAAACCCCTTTCAGAACAAATGTGATAAGTAGCACCCGAATCCAAAATCCATTCTTTAGAATCAATAATACATGCAATAAATGATATAGTCAAAGAGAAATCAAAATCATTACCTCCACTTGCCATGTTTTGAGCAACATTTACCGAAGAGCCCGATTTTTCCCTTTCTTTTTCTTAAGAAGCGTGGGACATTCAATTTTCCAATGACCCGTTTCCTAACAAAACGTATATTGGCCATTTCCCAATTTGTTGTTATTTACACTACAACCTTTCGACTTCGATCGAAGGTTGTTACCAATCGACTTCTTTTGGTCTGAAGATCTCCCTCTAGTCATCAATACCTCAGATGTCGACTCCTCAAACTCAAGTTTATCCTTCCTCTGGTACTCATAGTTTACAACCGCCGTAGTCACATCCAAGAATTGCAATGAAGTCTTCCCGTACGTTTATCGTACTCTTCGGGAATGTACTCTTCAGGAAATGATATAAGGATGATGGGCTTTGTAATTTTTTTTAATTTTGCTTTGTCACAATGTTCTTCCCCATTTGAATATAACTTGCATCAAACAACAAAAGAAATATGTAAATACACTGCAAAAATCTATAGTATATTGAGTTTGCTAATACAATCCAACGGTTTTAAACGAATCATGAACGTGCTTCAACATCTCTTGGTCTCGATTCCATTCTGGTGTAGGCGCATTCACAAAATGCGCATACAACTTGTTTTTGGTACATGTGACTGAGATCAAGCTGTGAGCACTCACCCCATTAACCTCATACACATAATAAACTTGTCCCTTATCGTCTTTCCTCTCCTCAGACTGAACATTGTCCGCACTTGAAATAAGATCTTGCAAATTAACATCCGATAAAGCCAAATTATTCAATATAACATCCCTAGGCGCAAGTTGTCGGAAGCCAGCAAGGTACGTTAAGTACTCTTTCTCAGATTTCTTCTTTGGGTTATAAAACTCGCTATCGGTTCCATTAGTCCCCTTCTCCACTTTGGATACTAGTCGTTCCTTCCACCCGGTAGGCACATCATATATATACTCAGCAGAGTCTTTCTTACTCGAGTTTCCGCCAAAACCTCCATAGTTAGCAGCACTAGCTGCCGTGCCATAGTAAACTGAGTATGAAGTTGACGAGTCTGCCAAAGATGGTGGAGTACTTGTCGATAAGATCACAGATGCTGCAGCTGCAACTGCTATCGCCTTTGTCGAGAAGTTGATTGGGATGATAGGTATAGATTTTGATGACTTTGGAGGAGGTGTAGAGGTGGAGGTGAAGATGGGTGAAGCAGAGAAAATGGTGGCCATCATGGGAGAATTATTATGTGGAGGTCTTGGTTTCTCTTATCCATGCAGTTTTCATATATGGATATGAAACTAGGGGTAATTTCAACGTGTCGTGGGTCCGTATTTACGAAAATACCCACCAACGATTAATATAGTTTCTCTTACAGGGGTACTTTCGTAGTTTAAGCCACGAACAATGCATGTGGGCCCGTATTCAAACGGTTCATAATTTAGGCAGTACGTCTACCTCAAGATGATACTAACTCTTTCTGTCCCTCGTTCCTGACCGTAGAACCCTAAAATTGCAGAGACCAAGTTTTGAGGTTCTGAAATCGAAAGAAAAAAAGTTGCGATTCGTTAATTCTCACTTAATTGCAATGTCAAAGAGGTAAGATTTCTTCCTAATTAATTTAATTTCTCTGTAAATGAGGATTATAGTATGCAATTGAATCATGTTAGAGCTGCTTATTTTTCTGTTTTTGGATAAGAAATTAATTTAGAAGCTCAATTATTGGGTTTTGATTGATTTTGAGCTCCTAATTAATTGCTAATTGTAATAAGAAATGCTTATTAGATAGGTATTGGAGGACAAGTTGGGAATTTTTTATTAGGTAGGCAATGTAATATATATCATTGGGGCCTCGAATAATTTCAGTAAAGACTAGAAAGGAATGGTTAGGTTTGTTAATTTCGAGGAAATATGTCATCGGGGCTTGAGCATTTGGTAGGTGTTGTTTGATTAGTGTATTACTGGGATTATAATCACGCTGGAAAGACTCACATATGATGAAAAATAAATTGTGAGAGATATAGGAATTTGGAGATGGAGGAAAAATGTAGTGGGACTCGTTGAGATGATTGCTGATAGAAAAGTGAAGTGAGTATGGAATTGCGGAATAGGTAATGACCCCGTTTGAAAATACAGGTAAGAGCATCATCGACAGTTTTGAGGAGCCTGTAAGATAAGACTCGTCGGGCATCGTCTGTTGAAGAGGTGCCTATGTCGCGCACCGTTTGGAAATTCGCCTATAACCCGCGGCGTTTTTAAAGAGGCATGCAGATAATAGTTGTAGCACACTGGATGGATACTTGATGGGTGTTAGGCGCCTGTTGGAGAGGCGTGCGACGAGTCTTTAGAGACTGCCCTCTCAGTCTCCGAATTCGGAGACTTTGGGCAGTCTTGGTATTGAGGTCGAGTCTTGGTCTGTTGGAGCCATTTTTAACTGGAGTCTTGGATTTCAGAGACCAAGACTCCCTGGAGACTCTAACGTGGTAAAGTGGTACTTTAAGATGGGGGTGGGACATGTCTCTAGAGTGGACGTATTAAGAATATGACCGACTACAGCAACTGCTGATGTGTTTTACTTGTAAGTTGTAACATTAGATGAAGGCATGAATGAACTAGCACAATGTTTGCAAGTTTCCTATATTGTGAAGATTCTTTTGGTAAAGGTGATTGTTCTGCAAATGAAAATTTCTTGAACATGACCTGTTAAGACACCCTCTGACTTACCACTTATAAGAAGAACTTGATTAGCTGGAAAGGTTTCTGTAGGCTCAAACGTGAAGGCCGGGTTGGTATGATTAGCTTGGGGAAGTTACGTCCATATGCAAATTGGTTTATCAAATACTGTAGTTTCAGAAGTCAGTCTTGTGGCTGAATGGCTTAGAGCACCATTTGATCATGGATGGGCACTTCTGGAGTTCCTATATTTTTATCGTCTGTTCTTGGTTTTCGAGTGTTATTCTAGGTACAAATAAGGATGCTAGACCTTATATACTTTACATGTAAGGTAATGGTAATATGACTTACGGCATGACCCTAGACTCTTAAGGCCCCCTTGTCGATAAGCTTGAATGCTAGGTACAACGAAAGGGGTTTACACAACTAAAAGTGCAGAGTAATATCAATGACATAGTAAGGTGATCCGTAAAGATATCGGTGGTTTATTCTGGGAGGCATTTATGAAGTTTTCCTTGAGCTAATTCTACAAAGCCAAAATAAAAATGAAATTGTGAGGACACCTGATCTGTAGGGCAGATTAACCATCAAGATATCTTCTGCTATTAAAGGGAGAAGCCCTTAAGAGATTTGGTCCAAGTACACAATTGTCGGACATTTCACCACTTTGGTTGTTATTGAAGGGACTGTCATCTAACAGGCAAGACAAATTTACAGATAAAGGAGTGTTGCAGATGTCCAATTTTCTTTTATTTGTCCAATTTATGCAATAAAGAGTAGGCTTGTAGCTTAAGGACACTATTTCTCTGAAGTAACAAATGGGAAGTACTAGCGGATAAATGACAAGGAACAGGTTCTACGGGGCATCAAAACACAATACCTCCTTTCAGATGAATAAGAATGCCTTTAGTGATCTTATGCAAGAGGAAGAGAATTAGAGAGAAAACTCAAGAAATAGATGGTTGGAGTCAGGTGATGCTAATACTTCCTTTCTCCACTAGTTGCCACTCTGGGAATGTTCCACCATTTCCACTTTCACTCTTAGTGATGCCCTTTCAAGAACCTGACTATGCTTTAGATGTTTTGATTAAGTCCAATCTGCTGCAGTGTGGTCCCCACTTGGTCTCGACTGAAGATAATGACATGCTTCTAGAAGTTTCTTCTCTTGACAAATTTAAGTCTTGTTTGTTTAAGTGACAGTGTCCCAAGAATAAACGTTTTCTCTTCCACCTTGTTTATTAATGGGGTGCTTGACAACACTTGCAACAAAAAGGTATTATAATTGCTAAAGAAATCACTTGAACGGAAATACTTATCCGAAAATGACAAACAAGCACTCAAAATTGAACATTTTCTCTTCCACCTTGTTTATCAATGGGGCTGCTTGACAACACTTGCAACAAAAAGGTATTATAATTGCTAAAGAAATTACTTGAACGGAAATACTTATCCGAAAATGACAAACAAGCACTCAAAATTGAGCAAAAATTATTCACCAAATTACATCCCATTATATTTGATGGGTTCTATATACACTAAAAATTCTCAAACCCCTCCCACTAAAACTCACTCTACATCTAGTGTGCTTCGAATCTTACCCAACACCTCTGCTATCAATAATTTGTCATTAATGGTCATCACAGGGCAAGCTAAGATCCACCCAATTTATTTGCAAATCATTGGGTAGTTTTGACTAACTTCGACGAATCCATTGAAAACCATGAAGCATTCGCACCAAATTACTGAAAACCCATCAGTAATCACTGCATCTTAGTCCTCACCAAGCACGTTGTAGTTGGAAATCATGGGATCTCATAGATCTTCAAATCATCTTAGAGAGAGAAAGCTAGAGAGAAGGATTTTTACTTGATTAGATCTGACGGATCAAATCCTTATTTACAATTTAGGTGAGATTGAAGAATCCTAATTTTTGGGGAAGCTTTGGGAAGTTCCACCCCCTCTCTCCATCGACAAGGAGAGTTTTTGGAAGCAAGTATCCGACAAAGCGACAAATGGGAGAAACAGTTTTCCATTTCAATAAATTGATATTTTCTATTTCTTCAAAAACTACATTATCTAATTCTCATTTCACTAAAACAATTACTGTATAAGTGTTGCCAAACACCTCTTTAAGTCCACAAAATCATTTATGAGAAGTAATTATCCAATTTCAATGGCATAATCAATTACCATAATGGTTGTCAAACAACTCCTAAATATTGGAAGCTATTTAAACAAATTTAGATGTTGCTTTCGAGGAATTTTTAAAGGAGCTCATCATCGCATGTTTTATACTTATTCCTTTGTCATCATGTTACCAAGGAGGATCACCCCTGCATATGAGCTCTAGGCTCAATAGTTGTCCTCCCTTCTCAATGTAGGATCGTTATGGGGGATTGACTGGTTATATGTCAACATGCCCATGCTCAGAGATATAAAATATCTTCTCCATGATCATCTCTCACACATGCTCAGTATTTCAATTCCAAAATTCATCTTCTTGCTAGCAAGGAACTTATCGTTAGGGGGACTGATATCATTGATTCCACTACTCTTGCATAGGAGATGGTTGGTGATTTAAAGATAAATAAGATAAATATTAGAGGCCAAATTTCATTGCTCAAGATTAATATATCTAATTCTTATGAGAGTTGGATGGGGTCTTTTCAAAGCTCTGCTGACTATTTTTTATGGTAGCGTATGAATCCTTTGACTCCAAAGCAGTTTTTTCTATAACTAACACCGAGAATCCCCCCCCTACCAAATTTTATTTGTTGGTCTTTGTTTTAGTCTTTTTTTTTCTTAAGGAAAGTCTAGATGTAATTGGAGCATTACTTTAAATTAGAAGGAAGTGTAGTAATCTTCAAGTGATGCAGAGTTTCAATTGCAATTTGATTTTTTTTTAATTGAGAGTTTATCTTAACAGAGAATAGTTAATATATATATATATATATATTTTGTAGTTAAGTGTCCTTAAATTGAACGTTCCGCCTACTTAATATTACCTCAAATTCGATTATTGTGGTAGGTGCATTACTTTAATTTCTCCCTGCTAAAACCAGTACCTCCTATGTTGCTCTTCAGGGTGTCTTTATAGACTTCTGTAGGCCCTCTAGGGTCGTCAGCAAGGAAATCCCCTTTTCTCCCATGTTATTCATCCTTGCTCAAGAGGTGCTTTGTAGAGCCTTGATCAATTCGTTAAAAAACACAAGATTGGATGCTTTAGATATAGAGGCTGCACTCCTTGACTCATCTTCTTTATGTGGATGATGTTTTTGCGTTCTTAATGATTACAAAAGGTCTATCAAAGTGCAATAACGTTGTCCCGCTTGTGCTTAGAGGAAAGAGTTAACAAAGATGAGAGTGGTGTGTATTTGCACGTTAAGCATTACTTCTGCTAGGAAGCTTGTCATTCTAGCTTCTTGTGGCTCTACTTTTGAGATCTTTTCCTGCTTTCCATCTTGGTTATCCAATTAGTGATGGCGTGCGTCAAATGTTTTTCTTTCTAAGTACTCTTATTGCCAAAGTCTAGCAGACATATGAAGGGTGAAAGCCTAGGCTGCTGTTTAGTTGCAGGAAACTCATCCTTGTTGCTTATGTGCTAAAGTATAGGCATCTTCACATACTAATGGATTTCTGGATTATTTCGACCAGTCAAGAAAACAAAACTCGTTTCTCTTCAAAAGTCATTTGTCTACAAAATTCATTTCTCTAGGCATGATTGGATTTGCTTACAGGGCTCTTCTTGCCAACATAAAATGTACATGTAAAATATAAATGTGTACTTCCCTTAGATCTACATAAGTTAGTACTTTAATTATAAATAGATTCCATCTTTCACGATTTTTACTTCAAGTACAGTAAATTTAAGCTTAACGGATACAGCACGCTTATTCTTATGCAAAAGCCCAAGAAACTTGTGAAGCAAAACCATGTATCTGAATGGAGATGTAAAGGCAAAGTTAAAGTCAAATGAATAAATCATTAAATGAAGATTTATAAGTTAAAAACAAATCATAAAAGCATGACTAAAGGCTTATGATAAGCCTTTTAAAGGTTAACTTAGATCTCATTATGTTTAGCATAGCCCAACGCATAGGCCAATGAATAAAATATAGAATACGTTTAGCATTGAGAAAGGCACGTATCAAGGGGGTTTGAGTATTGTGTACTTCCTCCAATCTCAAGGGAGGGTATGTTAGCCATTGAACCATCCTTTACAGGATGGATAAAAGATATAAGAAAGAGTAAACACTGTTATTTAGTGGCTAACTCACTCTCCTCTTTATAGACATAGAAGGGAGTTTAAAATATTCAAATTACGTTGATACATGTCTTTCTCAACGCTAACATATTGCATATGTTATTACTTGGCTTTTGCCTTTCTGCTAAAGATATATAAAATCTAATTTTTCCCTCAAAAAACTTAACCTAAGACTTAAGTGACGTTGCTTTGATTTGATTCATCTTTCGTATCTCCCTTTCTTTTATTAATTTCAACTTTGTCTTCATGTCACCGTACACAGACATCTTTGGATAGACTTTGACCCTTTTTTTCCCTTCTCTTTTGCACGAGAATAAGCTTCTCATATGTCAGCCTCCAATTTTCTGCATTTCAGTAAAAAAAAATCAATGCGATGTCATTTATTCGTAATTTAGAGTACAAGTACTACTTATGTACATCCTATGTAACATGGACTTCCCCATCTTTGGAAATATTCCGTGTCAACTTGTGTCAGGTACACCAACACTTACAGGGACACACCTATGGGATCTTCTTGTTTAGAATTTGACATATCTTTTTTTAATTTTCCGCTACTAAAAAATCCGCTTCTTTAGACATGTTACTAAGTCATATTAAGTTTGTTTTCCGTTATTTCTATGTTTTTTCTGTAAACTAACGCATGATCACCCTATTTATGTGTTTATAACATTCTAGCCAAGGTTATTATCTTAAATGTATAGAATCGTAGTATATGTACATATGGAAGAGTATAAGAGACGTGAAATTTAGTGTAAGGCCGTGTCCGCATTTTCACTTAGTATGAAGTTTTTGTGCCCGACACCTAGTACACGTATTGAAACCTACACACGTACCCCCTGTAAATGTTGCATAGTGTACATCTAAGGGTAATGGATGCAACATCTTTGTGTACATCAAAATATAAGTTTCCAAGTAGATGTTATAGATGTCGGTCTCACTGTTGAATAGTGTACATCTAAGGGTAATGGATGCAACATCTTTGTGTACATCAAAATATAAGTTTCCAAGTAGATGTTATAGATGTCGGTCTCACTGTTGAATCCTTTATCCAATCCACTATTCTCTTTCTTTCCAGATGGTTGTGCTGTTTTTTTTTTCAATGCTGAAGACCTCGATCACTTGTTCATTCAGGGTAGTATTGTTAGGTTGTATTTTAGTAGAGCTCGTGCTGTTAGATATATCACCTACAAATCTTTTTGGTGTGACAAGACTCTTGGTTTGCTATGGCAAAAACCTCTTAAATGGGTATTTTTGAGGGAATGTTCCCCCTTATATTTCTGGGAGATTTGGAAAAATGCATGAGTGTCACGCTCATCATTGAGATGGTGATCAACTGATCAAGTGATTGTGTCCTTTCCTTCAAGCTCACTTTCTTTTAAAAAAAAATCTCTGTTCTTGAATCATGGCCCTTGAGAGCTCTTCAGATTGAAGCTCTGCAAAGCTCTGGAATCTAACTGTTGCTAAATGGACCAAGCCTCTCTATGGTAGAATGAAGTTCACTCGTGGATGGTTTCCTGGCAATTCTGGGCCCAATGGGGATGGGGATAGGGTACTGTCAAAAATGACTGTGCTGATGTGATAATTGCTTGTGGTCAAGCACTGCAGCTGAGATTCTCGCTTTAGTTTATGTTTTAAAATTTTATCCTGTCCACAATTAGGTATTTATGCAAGTATAATTTGATTTAAAGGTCATCGTGGATTGGTACCTTCTTAAGTGTGCCACTACAAAACATTTGCTTTCGAGTTATGTCTCTCGGTGCTCACCTTCAGATGTCTCTGTCAAGCTCTTTCGAGAACTAATGGAAATTCTTGCATCTCTACTTTTTATAACTCCATTTGAGTTTCCTTATGATTTCGGTATTGCTTCTCTTATGGAATTAAGAAAATTTGCTTCCCTTAGAGGATGATGGTGTTTTCTCTTTTGCTTTAAATTATGCCTAGTCCTCCCATTTGTATTTTGTTTCCTTCAGTAATAATTATTTTCTTGGAGTTTGCAAATAACCTTATCATATATGTTTTAGGGGTCCAAACTTAACAAGGATGATGGGACATTCTGAATATATCTTACCAAAGTGGTTTTATTTGTGTTTTTGTTATATTCTGATTCACTATAGAGTACTAAAGTTGTTGAAGATTCTCCTGTTACTAAAAATTACTCTTATGGCTGCCATACCACTTCTAAGTGCAAAAATATCTCTCAATTGTTTCTCCTAAGATATATATCTTAGAGGATTTCTTATGGTTGTAATTTATATCTTTGTTTTATGAGAATGGTAGTAGTATTTCATTACCTGTTTTTTCTTCTTTATTATCTCAGGATTCTTTGCAAATTCTTTGGACAAGGAGCATGTCTAAAAGGGGCTAACTGTGAGTATTCACATGACTGGAGGGATGAAAGTAATAATGTAAACATCTATATCTGTGTTTGCTTTGTCTTTCTTTGATATGTTGTATTTTATGGAGAGATACTTGCACGTCTCTACAGACGGAGAAACATAAGCACCTTGTGTGCGGTTTGTGAAAGTGTTGTCGAAATACACAGAAGCTACCCGTGATATGTATCTTAAGGATATGGTCGTGTTTTGGTGTCTCCAGAAACAAACATTTTTCTCAATCGTATTTTTGCCACACTATTCATTTTATTTTATTTTTTTCTTTTGTCCTGTTTGTCACAGGTATGTACCTTCTATCAGAAAGGAGCATGCTCTTATGGAAGTAGGTGTAGATATGATCACGTGAAAGTTTCTAAGCCTCAAAAATCTCTCTCATCATCATCAGCAACTTCTCGCCAGCATGTATCTTCGGAATCTTGTGTGGTCACCCATCCCTCCATAAATGCGTGGAGTGAGGAAACTAATCCAGTCTGGGGTGTTTCTGTAGAGCTTTCAGCTCTTAGTAGACCTTTCTATCCTCCGGGTAATCCGATTCCGAATGAAGAATCGGGAGATCATGAATTCTTAGACAACGGGAACGGCGGGGAGAATACGTCGATTAACCCTGCCGACCGTCCTATTTGCGCCTTTGCTGCAGCTGGTAACTGTCCCCGTGGAGAAAGATGTCCCCACATCCATGGAGATTTGTGCATAACATGTGAAAAGTATTGTTTACACCCATATAGGCACGATGAGAGAGTGGAACATATTACGACATGTGAGAAGAAGAAGAAAAATCTTGAGGCACTGAAACATAGCCAAGAAATCGAGTGCAGCGTTTGCCTTGATCGCGTACTTTCAAAGCCTACAGCTGCTGAGCGGAAGTTTGGATTGCTCTCAGAATGTAATCATCCATTCTGTATTTCATGTATCAGGAATTGGCGTAATAATTCCCCAACCTCTGGCATGGATGTGAATACTGCACTGAGGGCCTGCCCGATATGTCGCAAACTCTCATACTTCGTCATTCCCAGTGTTATCTGGTATTTTACTCCCGAAGAGAAGCAAGATATAGTTGACAGCTATAAAGCGAAACTCAGGTAATACATTTCAAACATGCTTTTGTTATATCAAGTGGAGTTTATTTTCATCTGTATAATTTTAAATCTCATCTAATTGAAGATTGAGCATGTCAATGAAAATTTTAATGGAATATTCTTTTATTGGGGGGTGACTTGGGGGATAACAACGACTAAAGACCAATTAAGGCGAAGAGGTATGAATGTGGATTCTTTGTCCACTTTGTGGTACAGTAGACGAGGCTGTTATTTGATCATCTACTCTTACATTGTCCGACGGCAATGGAGGTGTGGAATCATTTCCTTAATTTGTTTGATGTATCTTGGGTTTTTGAAAGGGGTTTTATTTCTTCTTTAAAATCATGGTAGTGTACGCCGTTTAGGAAGAAGATTGGAAGAGTTTTGTGGGACTTTACTCACTATGCTATTGGATGGGTTTTATGGAAGGAGAGGAATGATAAACACTTTAATAGAAAGATGAAGACTGTGGAAGCTATCATCTTCGACGTTTACGCGACTATCTTGCATTGGTCTTCTTGAAGCTTAGCCATGCCAATCTTGATCATAGCATTTTTGCCTTCTAACCTTTCATTTAAGATCACCCGTTAGCTCTTACGTGTAATTCTCTCACTTATGTCTTTGACCTGCACATAAGCATCTTGATTTCCAGAAATCTGTTTGGGCAGTAGAGTACCAACTACCAAGTCTTTTAGATATTATTTTGGAAGAAACTGTGTAAACTACTGAGCATAAACTAATAGGTCTATATTCAGCCAAACCACTTGCGGATTCCACTTTTGGAGTAAGAGTAATGAAAGATGTAAAGCATTTGGGTAAAGCGAGACCTTTAGCAGTTATTTCCATTGATAATAAAAGCATGATGGAGCTTAGAATCTTATATTAGGTAAATCCAAGTTGGATTATAATGTATGCGATCCATGTCTCACCTTGTCCATGAAAACCTGTAGCAGCAGCATGAGGAGTTATCGGCAACCGACATGGCTGAGGTGGGAACCTAAGACAAATGTTCCAACAACATATCCTGATACTGCAGAAAACCACACAAGTGTGTATACTAAATGGACGAACCAACAAGTTGTTTCTGGAGCGTTGAGCTTACTTGATTATTGACAGTTTAGCGCATTGGCTCCCCTTTTCTTTTTGTATAATAATTTTCCTGTTTGCAGACGATATTGCCCATGTTGTTGTTTTCACCTGCAGATTACAATCTTTCAAATTATTCTTGTATAAGTTGTCATTTTCCTGTCATAATTTGTCACTGCTTATTTTAGCATTGCACTTGTTTTCAGGTCAATTGATTGTAGACACTTCGACTTCGGGAATGGGTCATGCCCCTTCGGGACTAGCTGTTTCTACAAGGTATGTTAATTATTTATAAAAAAACACTTGTTAGGTTCATCTAAAAATATTCCTTTTTATAAAAAAACACTTGTTAGGTTCATCTAAAAATATTCCTTTAAGACCTCTACTTTTCAAGTCTAACGTGTTTTTCACTTCCCTTGATGTCACTTATTGTATGTCACATCCCGCATTTTGACTTGTTTGGTTTTTTTGTTTACATTTTAACATTTATGCCACAGAAGACACCGGCTAAAATGTTTGAACTGATTTTGTCTTAAAAACTGACATTGTCGTCATCTTCGTCATCATCAGTGTGCTCTGGTGTTTAATTGGGACTTAGGTTTATAATTTAAGAACTAGAATAAACCGATGTGACAGAGGAAATGTAGCTCTATAATCATGAAAACATAGTAAATAATAAAATGGGGGTATCAGAAATGGTGAATATGGAGGAAGTAAGCAATAGAAACTTTTTAGGGCTTAGATGTTATATTGGGACTCAGTGTGCTCTGGTGTTTAATTGGGACTTAGGTTTATAGTTTAAGAACTAGAATAAACCGATGTGATGGAGGAAATGTAGCTCTATAATCATGAAAACATAGTAAATAATAAAATGGGGGTAAATAATAATGGTGAATATGGAGGAAGTAAGCAATAGAAACTTTTTAGGGCTTGGATGTTATATTTATTTGTTTTAATCACGTGTTTTTGTTAAAAAAAAAGTTTCTGAAAATGCTATCTTGCACCAGCTTGAGTAAAGTGTTGTCATCAATGTGATTATGTTAATATGGGAGATTGTGGAAGTTGTTTAATATCAAACAATTGCTCACGTCTCTCTCCACCCATGTATGTGTACAACTTACAATTTGTAACATAAGTTTGTGATTCGAAGAAGCTTTCTGAAGCACACCATTTCATTTAGTCCAAATATGAGTGAAGAGGTGGAAGTAAAATACAGCCCAAGGAGCAAGAGATGGAAGAATTGAGTATTTCCTATGCATGAAGCGAAGAAACTAAAAGCCTACACCTCCCAAAGGGATCTTCGAATATCACCCCGAAACTATTATTTGCTACTTCAATAACTAGAAAATATAAATAAATTTTTGCTTTTTATGGACCTAATTGTTATTTTTTAATTTGATTTCATATAATAAATTGATATTTGGTGTATGCAGCATGCCTACCGTGATGGCCGCTTAGAAGAAGTGGTTTTGCGGCATCTTGGAGCCGAAGATGGGGACACTGTGATAGCTAAGGATATTAGGTTAGTCTTTATGATTTACATGCATTTTGTCGTCATTGAGTATGTTCTTATTAAAATGGACCAGTCTTTATTTTGAATACATCTCTTTGTTTGTTTTCTAACTTTAGTACCTTTTCAGGCTGTCAGACTTCCTTGCAAACCTGCATTTGAGGGGAAACTAAAGCTGATCTCATTGAATAACTTCAAGTGTAAGTTTAAAATTCTCTCATTTGTTTGCCTCTGTTTATCCTTTTTTCATTTTGTGTCATTCCCTTTCATTTACTTAATGCCTATAAAGAAGTATACTTGTAGTGATAAAATACAAGTCAAATTCTTTTCTGGATTCTCTGGATCTCTTTTCAAAATTTCTCTCTAAATATTATCTCTTTGAGATTTCTTGAGGATGTTGAGAGAGAATTTAAAGTGAATTAATTGGGGAAGGAGCTAGGTAACAACGACACAGATACGGGTGTCGGGTGTCAAAAACGGCAGAAAATAGTTGAGTACCTTGTAAATAGTGTTGGACATGTGTTTTCGAGTGTCCGAGTGTCGGAGTGTCAGACACATTTAATTTTGTTAAAGTAAAGTGTTGTTGTTACCTAGGGAAGGAGACCGTTTAGAGACGGAATTTGAAGATGGAACAAAATTCTAATGGAAGAAAGGATGTGGAAATAGAGAATCTAATAAATCTATATGGGAACACGAAATATGTAATATCTCTTGATTCTTGTTTGTTGTCAATTCGGAATTGGGGTATTATTATACTATTATCCCTAGTTTATGTTAAGTTAATTTGCAATATCATTATCTTAGTTGGATGAGTCTTGATTAAGCTAACCTGCCAATAGAATTACACCACCTCACACCAAATGAAATGGGCTACCTTCTTAAGAGTTTACAAACTCTTTCCTTGTACTAAAGTTCGAATCTATATTGGTCGTTCCCCATCTTAATAGATGCGGGATCGCATTCAAAATAATAATCGAACCTATGTTGTTCGGTTCCTATTTCAATCGTAGTGGCAATTTTTTTGAAACCAAGTCAAAACAACTATTCTCTATTTTTTTTTTTGGGAGATAGAAACAAAAATAAAAAACTTGAAAAACCTGGAAAACTAGTCTCCAGTTTGTCCCTGCCTTGTTGGACCAATTAGAATGAATGGAGCTAACCCACACGAGCTGTTGATTGTTCATTTTTCTAGCTGGATACGTTTGTAAGGTGCAATTTAGCTGCCGTTATCATGTTCTCATGTTCTCATGCAGGATTTGCTTGTCGGGGATTCAAACTAGAGGCTCAACTGAACAATGAATAATTTATTTAGGATTATACTAGATTTGGTATTGACAGACGTGACTTTAAGATACTGTAAGGTATGCAGGTTTCCAAGAAAGAACGTCTATTTCACATATCTTGGTTCCTCTAGCTAGAACATCATAATATTGTACGCGGAACATTTCGAATAATGAGATTCCACAGTATAGTGTACATCATACGACAGACATAGGTGTTTGTTTAATTGATGATTGTGTGATCATAAATTTTAAAGGTTTTGTATTTACAGATTTACTACTCAAGTGAAATTTTGAAGAGAGTTGTTTTGCCTTGAATGAGATTTTGCGTGTGCTTGTTTATTTTGCATATTGATTCTTAGCAATCCACGACTATGCTGCAGAATGTTTGCAAATCCCAACTATTATTGCTTTCTCGTATTGTCACAGCCGAAATTACTTGCTTTTGTATTGGAATGGGTGCCAGCCATTTTTCTCAGTGATAAAATACTCTCCATTTAAAGGAGCCACGTCACAAAACTAATTGCCTAATTAATGTTTAAAAAAGAGTAAAAATTAATTTTGTTAACCTCTTTTCTTTACTTTCCACATCAAAAGTAACTTTTCACATAATATAATAGTCCAAATTATTATTTAGAGAGAAATTAAAATATAGGGATAAGGAGTTTCATATAGAGCCTATAAATGTCATTTTATTACTTTTTGCCTTCCTAATATAAGTTTAGGGAGGCTGTTATAGTTGCTCTTATAATGGGTAAGTTTAGGGAGGCTGTTATAGTTGCTCTTATAATGGGTATGAAAGGTTCACCTGGTACCACCTTCACTAAGAAGAACGTTATAGGGTGTTGAACTGCAGCCTGCAAAAACAACCCCCAAAAATTATTCTTGTAACCTTGTAAAAATTGGTATTTCTTTCTAGTTAACTCTCTATCTTGGTACACCGGAAATGGTTGTGATCACAAACATTAATGGTAATTTCCGGTAATATATGCTAACCATTATTAGATTCATGTAAGAGATGAAAGCCTAGCTAATTGGTCAACAATTTTCAAATATATGCTAACCATGTAAGAGATGAAAGGTTAGCTAATCCAATGGTCAACAATTTTCTAAATCATAGAAAATGTTTTTGATCACAACCCTTTTTGGTTAATGGTTACCAAGTGGAGCATAAGCTTAAAAGAATCATCAAATCACGATAACTTGTAGCAAACCTTATAGCAAATTTGATCTGCAATTACCATGGCCTCTAAGAATCAAAGGCAAAATCGCATAGCATAAAAGTTCATAAGCTAGATTTTAATGAGAAGAATCAACACTATTTTGGGTGGAAATAATTTGGGAAAAAAAAACAACCCCAAGTCCCCAACAAGAACAACGAACATATTAGTTAGGAGAATGGTGAAAATGATGAACCCGACGAACTTCCGGATTCCAAAAAAAACAAAAAGCAAGTACAACGAACTTTGATCATCAAATAAAAGAATATCTTACAATGAAATCTCTCAAAAAAATCAAGTTCAATCAACAAAAAAACGATAACTACTAGGTCATATAAAAAAAAAAAGTATATGTTAATGAAAATCCATAATCCATCTCCCGCAATGAAATCTCTCAATCTCAAGTATCACCCGAATTGCATACGTAGTCTAATGCTACGAATAAAATCCCTTTTAGCATACTTGATATTCAAGCAAGACCCTAATATATGAATCTCAGACTCCTCCACCACAAACCTTGTCATTGTAGCGTTTTTGACTACAGTCTTATTCCCTTTATCAACAAACCTACGAATAACACATGATCGACAGTTACCTTTCAAAACCTTCACATACTTGACATTAAAAGAGTGAACGTAAACTTGATCACTACGTAACACTCTAAGCGCATCTTTAATGTCAAACCCTAGCATAAAAGTATGAACAAAATCAGCACATTTACGGAGAGTAACTAGATTATGTCCTGAGGTGTTCTTCATTGTCTTTAGCTCAATGTGTTGCGTCTTGAGATTCATGCTGACGTTAATCTTCATCTCGTTGCGGATTGGAGTGTAGATACTCATCCATGCTTTCTTAAGCGGTGCGTAGCAATGCGGAGGAACCGTGATGTTAAGAAAGCGGGCATCTCCTCCCAAAGGCTCTTCAGATTAAGCTTCCATGGAGAGAGAGAGGGAGCAGACCCTAGGGAGTGGTATTGACCTTAAATAGTAGGGATGCAATTTAGTGGGGTTGGGCTGGATGAGAGCTACAACTAGTTCAACCCAGGCCTATCAAAACCAGACTAGGAAAACCCGGGATTACAGAACTTGAGGCTCCATATCAAAACCAATTCGCATATAGAAGAGGCCAATATCTATATTATGTTTTGAAGTCCAAAGGTTATTTTGTTTAACGTGGAACTATATATCTCAACAATCACTAATCATTAAATTAAACTAATGTTATTGTCTTGAACAGTGAAGTTGATTGAATCCTTGTAGAGCCGTGTTGATGAGGATGTTCTCGATAAGGACGTCGAGTTTACTGTCTGTGGGAGAGTGTGACGCCTTAGTGCGATCCGGCCATTAGTGAACCATTTTAGGCGTCTAGATAAGTCTTCTTGCAGACGCCTTGGAAACCATGTCCAGTGTTTTGAGTTCTAACCTTGGATACATGTTTTCTAAACCCTTAAATAGTTGAAGTTTCGTTGAAATGGGAAATGGTTAAGGAGACGAAAAAGTCCAAAGACTCTCTTGCTGATGATCAAGTATGAAAGTCCACATGTTGCAGATTAGGGTCCTGCTGAAATTCATAATACCAAATAACCACAGTCTAATAGGCTCTTAGCGATGATGATTACATTAGACAATATCGACCAAAATTCCGTCGAAATTTCACGGCAAAGTACAAACCTTATACATCATCATTTAGCCTTAAATTTTCCAATTACAAATTCCTTTGAGCTTTCATGGTTAGAGCATATGCAGCAGTAAGGTTGGTTTCAAACCACCTAAATGACCCAAATATTAACAAACCTTGAGTTTCACACAGCAGTGAGGTAGGTTGGAAACCTTACACTTAATTTTTTTAGATTAAATCAATCATAAAAGGCCACATGGCAATGGAGAGGAAAGAGAAAAAATAAAAAATAATGCCACACAGTTTTAACCACCTGCGACATGACTCTTTAAACAACCCACCCCTCTGAATTGAACTGACCCTCAATGTACGTTTTGAAGTGGTTTCCTTCTCCACCTATTAAGTTGTTTGTGGGAGGAAAACCACTCAACCCATCTAGCTCCTACAGTGCAAGAATGAGTTTGGGTTGGGTTTGTTTTGCCACACCAAACCCAAACCTAAACTCAAAAGTCTCCCAGCTGCGAAAAAATGGGTTTGGGTTTGATGATGTGGCGCTTTCAAAACTCAACTGGGCTTGAGCTTCTCCAACTAAAAAAAAGGAGTTTGGCGTACTTTTAAATACCGCACGGTGTTTTGATTACCGCCCGAACGGGTGGTAATTAATCAGAACACCGTGCGGTATTTAAAAGTCCTCTTATCCATTTTGCTTGGTTGTTCTCTCCCTGGCTATTTCTTATCTCCTTAACCCAGTTGTAGAGCAGAGAAGAGGACCTCTACGCAGTCCCCAAATGGCAAATTCCGGCACCAACAGTAATAATTCAACATCGTCGACCCCATCCTCCCAAAACCCACCTTCAGCACCATTCGCTCAATACCCATCATCACAATTCACTCCATACCTTTACCACAACCAATCTCAATTCCAATCGCAATTCTAATCACACATCCCACCTCCGTTTACCATCTCACAAGAGGATACCTTCGGAGGACAGTATCAAAATCCCTTTACACTATCTCAACCATAACCTCAGGCGTTTAACCCGTACTATCAACACTATCCGGTCACTCAACCTTAAGGTTTTCAACCTCTAAGTTACTATCAGAACTACCTATTTAATGGTGAATCTACCGAGTCCAATATGGGTTCTGCAAATGCTCTAATACCTGTTGAAGCGGCAACGCCTGGGAAAAAAAAGGAAAAGGAAGAAAGAGAAGAGCACCCGCAAAAGAAAGACAAAATGTACAAGTATCAAATGATGATGAGTTTTTAGACGAGACGGATGATGCTAGACTTCATTGGATGGATGCGGACTTTACCTATCTCGTAAGGGCATGAGTAACGGCTTCTGTTCAGACCATTGGGTGCACAAAGGGTTTCACTTTCTATCAAAAGGTCAACATTGTCTTTAACAGAGACCCAGAGTTCCCCATACGATGATCATGTGGGTCGACCAAATCTCAGTGGTATCCCCTTAATGCACAATGTGTGGCGTACAAGGGGATAATTACTCAATTACAATTTCGACACGAGAGCGGGAAAATCGATGAAGATCGGGTACGTTCTAATTTGCTTTAACTCAATTTTATTTATTTTTGTGGATATACACGTTATTTATTTGTATTTGGCAATTTTGGCAATTATAGGTAAATGATGCACACAAGATCTATCAAGGTATGAATGGTGGCAATGACTTCAAACACCGTGAAGCGTATAAGATTTTAGCACGAGAACTGCGATGGGTAAACCAAAAGGATGATGGATTGAACCATGCGGGGAATCTACCTAGAAATATGGCATTAAGAACATCGCACCATTCTTCTCTGGGGAACTCGATCAGATCAAACAACCAATCAGAGGATCTCGGCGACCCACCTATACCTCAATCCACTCCCCAAAAATTTGAATTAGATGGTTCGTTGTATGAGGGTGGAACGAGGCCCATTGGCCAAAAAAAATTTAGAAAAAAACTTGCGAGAACAAGGCCTTGGATGATATTATTGCATATGGTAGCGGTATGATGACAATGCTTACAGAAATAAGGTTGGAGAAGAGACAAACGAAAGAAGAAGAGCTTAAGCAAATAATCAATGGAAGGCCAAAATGGATTTGGAACAAGCAAGAGAAAATTGTAAAATCATGGATAAAGACCTCAGGGGTCTCTCTGGACCTGTATTGTAATACTATAAGCAAAGGCAAGCCGAGGTCATGGAACGTCTCAACAAGAATGGCAGACCAAGTACCGGTTCAGGTTATTAAATGTAATTTAACTTTGCAGAAAGTTGTTTAATTTCCAAGAACGTAGTTTACTTTCAAATAATGTATTTGTTTTGAAGAATATACTTTGCTTTTGAAGAATGTAATTTTTTGAACAAATATTTATTTTCGAGAATAAAACGTTAAAACAAATACGAGCTTAATGCAATATAAAAAACTTGTTCAATAAGAAATTAATAATTCATAAGTTTGTACGCCAAAAATCATTAAATTACATAAAGTTCGCAGATAATGCTTGATTATAACATTAGGTACAAAGATTTCCCTTCACGACTCATAAATGCTCTATTAGATCATCTTTTAGATCAAAGTGTAGTTCTCAACTTCGAATTTGGTTCATTTTTGTTTTAAAAGCTTCTATTGTTCTGCGTTTGCTTACAATAGGTTCCCCTTGGAAAGTTTTGGGATCGTCTGGATCGTAGCCTAAGTATGATGGGAATGAACTTCGTTCTTCTTCGACGATCATATTATGTATTATCACGCACGCCTTCATGACATTGTTTAAAACCTCAGGTTTCTACAATTTAACTGAATTTTTGACAATATTGAACCGTGATTATAAAATCCCAAACGTCTGTTCTACGTCTTTTCGACAACTTTCTTGTTGTTGAGCAAACAATTTTTATTTCGCTGTAACAGGATTGGATATGGTTTGGATAAGTGTTCCCAATTTGGGGTATATGCCATCCGCTAGGTAATAACCCATATCATAAGCTCTTCTGGCAATTGTATAATTGTAAGGCGGAGAGATACCATCGGCGAGGTCGGTAAAAAGATATGATTACTGCAGGATATTGATATCATTGTTAGCCCCTGGTAACCCAAAAAAAGCATGCCAAAACCAAAGGTCACGTGAAGCTACCGCTTCAAGAATCATAGTCGCCTTGGGGTAATGACCAGTAAATTTACCGTGCCAAGCGAATGGATAAATTTTCCATATCCAATGCATGCAATCAAGGTTTCCTAACATGCCGAAAAAACCCTGTGACTTTCCTATCGCTTTTAGCCTTTCGACGTCGGCCGCGTTTGGTGCTCGAAGATATTCCTGGCCAAAAATCTTTATAACCGCAGCACAAAACCTTTCCATGCATAACAAGGTTGTGTTTTCTCCAACTCTCAAATACTCGTCAAAAAGATTCGCTGCGAGCTTAAGAAACGTAGTGCCACGATTATCTTTTGGTATGATGATAACCCAATAGTTTTTGCGCTCTTGGGTTTTTAGACAAAGTAATCATCATGTGCAACTACTGCATCGAATATGCGCAGAAAAATTTGTATACTCATACGAAAACGTCGTCGAAATTCTTTCGGAGTATACGTTCACTCCGTGTTGAAGTAGTACCGCTTAACGCTGTAATGCCCCAATCTGTGGTCTCACATTTTCTCTTATCCTTACGCCCTATGACACTCCCACAGTGACTCGAAGTTTCATCATGTGCTACTAGGTTAACTGTATTTTAGTGCATAATGGTTATTGCCGTAGCATAATCAAATATAAGATCGTCAGAGAAGGACGATACACGTCGAAGATCATCAATAGATGAAAAGGATGATGAGGAAGACATATGAGGCTGTGGAGTTTAGAGAATGGTGTTGAAGGTGAAGAATGATCAAATAGAGATAAGAGAGAAGATAGAAGTATAAAAGAATAAAGGGAAGAAGAACTAGCTGTTGTGTAATATCATAACTCGTGGCAATATTTTGATTACCGCGCGGTAATCAAAACACTACCGTGAGTCCACAATGGCTAGTTCCTCTTGTGGGTCCTGTAGTAGCTTATTCCGCATCTCGAGCTCATGCTTCATTTTTGAACTACAGACGAATTTTTGACCTCAACAACAGAACACGTGACACAATCACAAACATGTACAGAATGAGTTTTTCAACCAATACCACTCATCCCTAACGACACTCATACTATTGGTTGAGAGCCGTCTTGTAATAACTTATTTTGTACCTCAGACTCAAGCCTCGTCCTCAATCTCATCAGCATACAGGAAGCACTACTAAAGACGTAACCAAACTTTCCTCAATTCGAGACATCACTTTCGACCTCTACACCAACAGTTTGACCTGCGCAAAGTACACAGTCAGCAATATAGCCATTGTATAGCAGCAAAGGTCAGAACATTATACAATTGGGTCAAAGAATATCTCACACTCACTTTGTAACGTCCATCATTAAGGGACTTTATGGTCGCCAAACGGTCATATTAGATAACCTATAAGAAGACCTGGAGAACTGCAGATGAAGGACGGAAGATTGACCATAGAAAAGTTCCCACTCTATCATCCTACATTCTCAGAACGATCATTGTAATAAACTAGTAATCTCAATAAGATCATCACTTTCTCAAAATCCTCAGGAGAGGTCATGGTTTTTAACCTATTCAAAGGTTTTCCATGCTAAATCATCTTGTTGTTTACTGTCTATTATTCTTAAACGTTCTGAATACATTTAGTATAAAGGCTAAGTCCGAATCCCGGAACTAGGCTATTACATTTGGTGTCGTCTGTGGGAACCAAAATTCTCAAGCCCATTATCTTAAACGCCACTGATCATTTTTTCTCATAATGTCACCTCCAGGCCAGAGTACGCCGATCGTCCAAGTAGAAGAAAACGCAGCTTTAGCAGACCTGAGGGATACTTTGAACTCAAAAATAGAAAGGCGTGCAGCCTTAGAACAATAACTCCCAAGTGTACAGGACGCGCTGAAGGTTTAATAGGGTTAGCAAGTCGTCGCCCAGAAGTACAAAGCCGTACAATCTGAGGGCTCGCAGATTTCCGTTTATGACAAAATAGGACCTCCTCCGAAGGGCGTTCACACAGGAGGTGCACTTCGATCTAACCATCAACAACAGGGTATGGATCCCATCCTGATCCAGGAGATCCAACAAGAAGTAGATGGTGGCCTGGCAGGAGTCAGATAGATTAAAAATCTACCTTGAATAGTTTGAGGAAGGGCACGTCACATGACCAACCATCACAACTCGACAATATGTCACTCAGGAACATGTTGAAAAACGAATTTAAGAATTGCTCGAAGCACATACGCCGACTAAAGGGATCTACAACAGATTACCGAAGTGCCCGATCGCCCAAGAGTTATTGGATGGTGAGGTCCCCATCGGGTTTCACACTCCAAAGATCTGAAAGTACAAAGAAATTGATCCAGTGGAACACGTTCAAGAGTTCCAGGATTCTCTAAGCCTGTATTCCACGTCCAACCACATTCTATGTCGGCTCTTTCCTAGCAGCTTGTCAGGCAAACCCCTATGATAGTTTCACACACTGCCTGAAGGATCTATAACAACTTTCAAACAGTTGTGTGAACTCTTCGTTAAGAATTACTCGCACAACAGAGATAAAGATGAGAACTTATATTCTATTTTCAGCCTTAAACAAATGCTAGGAGAAAAACTTAAGACGTTTACCAAAAAGTTCTTGGAGTAGCCAGAAAAGTAGATCAACTAGCATAGCAATTACAAAAGATAATAAGAAACATTACAGAGAACTATACAGTCAACTATCCAGGGCAACATCTGCCCGACGCAGAAACTACAGAGTACGTTGAAATTAGTAGACCCAAGCGTGGGACATATATTGACACTCATCTGCCCTCAGCAGAGCGCGACACTATTATTCAGTTCCTTATGGAAAACAGTAATGTCTTCGCTTAGACGTTTCACGAGATACCGAGTATCGATCCAAACTTGGCCTGTCACAAACTCAACTTGAAGGAAAAAGCCGTAGTAATCAAACAAAGACAGAGGACTTTAGCACCAAGACTTCGAGACAAAGTCAACAAAGAGATCAAAAAACTAATCGAAGTTGGTTTTATCCGAAAAGCCAATTATCCAGAATGGATATCGAATATTGTAGCAGTACCAAAGAAGAACGGGAAGATCAGGGTGTGCGTGGATTTCACCGACTTGAACAGACATACTCCAAAAGACAATTTTCCACTCCTTCTCATAAATAACCTACTCGATTCTACATTAAGACACGGGCTACTGTCCATGATGGATGTCGCGTCAGGATACAACCAAATACCTATGCTACCTGACAATCAATAGAATACAACTTTCATTACAGAGCATGACCTATACTGCTACAAACTCATGCCATTCGGTCTCAAGAACGCTTGAGCTACTTATCAGCTATTAATGACCCAGATGTTCAAAGATCACCTTGGGAAAACAATGGAGGTCTATAAAGACGATATGTTGTGAAAAAGTCATAAGAATGAAGACCATATAACAAATTTACATACGGCTTTCAATATTCTCCATCTTTATAGGATGCGGCTCAACACCGACAAATGCCAGTTCCAAGTCCAGTCAAGGAAATTTTTGGGCCATTTAATCAGCAAGCGCGATATTAAAGCTGATCCAGATCGTATTCGCGCATTATTATCTTTGCCTTCTCCGAAAATGAAGGACGTCCAGAAGTTAGCAGGCAAGATTGCCGCAATAAACTATTTTGCTTCAAAATCGTCTGATCACTGTCACTGGTTGTTCAACTTATTACGTGAGGGGACAACAAAATAGAAACCTAAGAAGGACCTCGAGATCGAATGGACAGTAGAGTACGAAGCAGCATTTCAGCAACTTAAACTTTACTTGGGTTCACCGCCAGTGATGAGTACACCTAGCGAAGGGGAAGAGCTCACCATTTACCTTACAGTTACTAAAGAATCATTGAGTTCTATTCTCATTTGACTTGATGAGAAGACCGAGAAGCTTGTCTACTTCATCAGTAAAACTCTAACTTCAGCAGAATCCCGATACAGCAAGGTCAAGAAATTACTTTTAGCTCTCGTCTACACCTCGTAAAAATTGAGACAACAAGTTCATGGTATTTTTAAGCCCACTCAGTACGAGTAGTGACCAACTACCCTCTGCGTGAAATCTTATCCAAACGAGAAAAATACATACGAGTTTAGCAATGGTTAGTCACTCTTGGCGAGCATAACATCCGCTTTAAACCCAGACATTCTGAAAAGGGCCAGACCGTAACAGATTTCCTTGCGGACTTCCCCGTAAAAGATCCTGATTGGGAAGAAGACAGCACAGAGATTCATGAAGAACAGGTCGAAGAAAAAGAAGACTGGATAACTCAAAAGGGATGACGTCTTTTGACTGATGGATCCTCTAGACCCACATGATCAGGCATCGGAATCTTGTTAATCACACCTTCTAATGATAAAATCGAAAAGGTAATCCGATTAAATTTCAAAGCTGCCAACAATACAGCCGAGTACGAGGCGATGATTCACAGTCTGGACATGGCTCTTGAGATTGGAGTATCCGAGCTGTCCATATATACGGATTTTTTACTCATCGTAAACCATTACACATACAAATTCTAGAAGAATGGGAAAATGATCGATTACGCAACCGCAGTGGCCGACAGAATGAGTAGATTCAAGAAAATTTCTATCAAACATTTACCGCGCGGAGAAAATAAACATTTTGATTCCCTCGCATATCTCGCAAGAGTCCTTGGCTCAAAAGCTCAATATCTCAAGATCGAAGTATTATCGACCCCTAGCATTAACGTCATAAGCTCAAATTCTATTAATACTGGGGGCGTTAAAGAGGATGCGGACGATTGGAGATGACCTTTCCTCAAGTATATTGGAACAAAAAACAAATTCGATGGCAAACTTCCTCAAAACCCCACTGAAAGAAGACGCATACTTGATAATGCTAAACACTACATAGAAAATGGTCTCTTATACAAGATTTTGGTCACAGTACCGTATCTCGAATGCTTATCCTAAAAAGAAGCTCATAAATTCCTACCTGAACTACATGAAGGTACTTGTGGTTCCCAGGCAGCAGGAAGATCTCTAACCAATCGAGCTCTTACCCAAGGTCTTCTGGCTTAAAATGAAAACTCAAGCAATCGAACCCGCAAGCAAATGCGATGCATGTCAACGTCACGGTCCCCAAATTCAAGCTCCAGCTTTAGAGCTCCATTCCAGCAACGTTGTATGGCCATTTAAACGATGGGCCCTCAACCCTGTCGGCAAATTTCCTACTGTACCAGGAAAACATAAACATCTTTTAGTCACAATGGATTACTTCACTAAGTGGGTAGAAGCAGTTCCTCTGTGTCATACACGAGAAGAGGAAGTCATCAAGTTCATCTGGGAAAATATTATCATCTGTTTCGGCTGCCCCCATCTCATCAGGATCGACAATGGACCTCAGTTCGTTGGTTCCAAAGTCGTCGAATTCCTCAATCAGCACAACATCATACATTCTCCTTCAAATTTGTATTACCCGCAAGAGAATGGTCAGGCCAAAATCACTAATAGCACTATCGTGGATGGGATCAAAAAGTGCCTGACAGAAAAGGAGGGAAATTGGGTCATAGAGTTACCACATATGTTATGGGCTTATCGAACTGCACCCTAAGTTTTAACTGGATGTACACCATTCCTCCTGGCTTCCGGTACATATGCAATCATTCCTACTCAGTACCATCACCCTATCCACGGCCATACCATAACCGATGAAGAAAACAAATTCCAGTTGGCATGTTGTATGAATTGGATCGAAGAGACTCGGGACAAAGGAGTCATGAATTTGGGAAGATACTACCAAGCTTTAGCCCGATCTTATAACAAACACGTTCGGCATAGAGAGTTTGAAATCAAGGATCTGGTCCTTCGAGAGATTCCCAAACATCACAAAGAGCTCAACGCAGGGAAATTATCCTAAAACTGGGAAGGTCCTTTTGTTGTTATTGGAAAAAGTGGCCTCGATTCCTACGACCTCACCACCGAGCATGGTAAACACATACCTAATTCTTAGAACACAAGAAGACTAAAGTTAAATCACAGATAACAAATCTGTCACAGTGTACTTTCCTTTAATCAATCTCTCATTTCGTATGACGATCTCACGGCAATAAAAGACTTACATTTGATCCGCATACATTTGAGTATTTTTTCCACATTACAGTACTTTTTCTAATATATCCAACTTGTACTTTTAAACACAGATTACAGATTGGTTGTTACTTCAGCCAAACCGGTCTATCAAAACACATTCGCGGTATGTCAATCTTACATTAATAAAATACTTGTGTTCGATTGCCCTACCTTACAATACTTTTTCTAATATATCCAGCAAGTACATCTAAATACAAATTACAGATCGTTTGTTGCTTCCGCCAAGCCGATCATCTAAATATATTACAGATAGTTTGTTGCTTAGGCCAAGCCGATCTATCTAAATACATTTGCAGTACGTCAATCTTACACCAATGATCTTCTTTTCCTCTCTAACCATCCTCTGTTTAAACAATCCAATTCTATAAATCATGGGTTCTAAATAATCAGATCGGATTACCTCCATCTCACATTCTACCCCTTAGGCCATCAAACCATCACATATCTTCTTACTCTCAACTTCCAACCTCTTCAATTCAACCGCAAAAAATGATGTTACTGCAACCATCTCTCTCTCGTGACTATTACCTACTTACTGAGAAGGAGTTCGCTCAGTTTATATTGCGCTTTCCAGTTGCGTACAATGATCGTTCACTCGTTGCTTTGCCCGGTACACATCCGAATTCTAAGCTTCCAGCACTATCATAAATTCGTCCATATGATAAATAAGAGATATCGATGACTCATAATCTTCACATTCTACCCTCTTCGAGTCGTAATTTATCTCCAACCATACCAGATCCTCGTCTAGCCTCGTATTCGCACTTTGAAGTCTGTCATATTTGGACTGATATTCCAGTATGTCCAGATGCTGCGACTCCACAGTTCGTTCTAGCTCACATATTTTGTTCCAATCCTTTTTTATGACTTCATTTTGTTCTGACGACCTTACCTCATACTTACGAGCACGAACTCGAACATCGCTTATCTCTGCCTCGAGCTTATTAACTTGGAACCGTAACTCTTTCGCATTATTTTCTTCCCCCTCCAAAGCGACCAGTAGTTCTGTAATTTGCGTTCGCGCAGATAGCAATTCAGCATCTCACTGACTAGCTCGTCCCGAGCTACTTCCAACTATAACACCCTTTTGTCTTATCTCCTCTTTTAAACTCTCAATCTTTCACAAACTGATAGCCAATACTGCCTCTTTCTCTCGTAGAGTATCAGTTAGGAGGGTTACTGCATTTCGTTCTTTCGACATCTCCACCCTTAATTTTTCTTCTGCTTCAGTAGCACTATCTTGGGTACCCTGATTCGATCTTAGGTCAGCGCTCATTTATTCATTCTCGGTACGTAACGTGTCGTACTGACTTTGTATAGCAGCCAGATCAACCTATCACAACAGATTACATTTATAATAGTTCTTCATAACAACAGAGTACATATAACATTTCACAAGGTTACATCAAGAATGTGGTATCTGAGTAAGTCAGATACGTCATTCTGTTCTAACAACAAACAAATTACATTTCTCATCAATTAGTATGAAAGACTGGTTACAAGAAGACAAGAGTACTCTATTTGTGACACTTTCGAACATGAGACAACTGCTGCTTGTCCCTCACCATCTTCCTATTCGGTACCTGTACATCTACCGGCGTGGTAAAGGTCACAACCTCCGGTTGGTGTTGTTTACACCGCATTCGGGGTATCAGATTCTCAATCTCCTCCTCTTCTGATGACTCCTCCCACGACCTAGGAATGGGTTTTTCACCAATAATTTCTCCTTCACCTCGGGTAAACTACATGCTTTCTGGCTTGGCATTTTTCACTTCAAAATCTTTCCCATATCCCGTCATGAACTTCTTAAATTTGTTCTCTACTCTAGCTAGTTTCCCCCCCCCCATACAACTCGACAACACTGTCTATTTGACGTCCATGCTCTGTTCGAGCAGCGACTTATGCTCGCGAGAGATAAAGGTGCTCCTTCAGTATCATTTGCGCTTTATGCAACCACTGACGAGTGTTTTTTAGTAACACACCTAAAGTCCTCACATTCGCTTCTACCTTCATTCGAACAGCCACTTCTTTCGACAGCCGCATTGATAAAGATATTTTTTGCTCCTCGTGCTGCGATAACTCATCCTATAATATCCTTAATTCACCATTTAATTACTTTTGGACCTTTATTTTCTCTTTCCTTATCCTGAAAAATACAATTCTCATGGCCCTCCGATCCTACATAAAGCCAAACGCATCAGATAAAAGTTCTACATCACCCCATACAAAACGAACACACCAGCTCGAGCAGAACATTTTTTTACCTCTAAACTATGGCGATTGCGTGCTTCTTGAGCTAAAAACATAATCCAAGCTGGGTCCGGAACTATACCTCTCTCCCTCAAAAGCTCTACAGGTAACCACTATTTCGACCCTCCATATACTTTAACTTGTAAAACTTCAAAACATCTCTAGCTACGAACTGCTTTGCAGTCCCTTCCTTCCTTCATTTTTCATTCAGTGCCTCACATAGCCTCATCATCTCATATACATTCCCATTTAGCCGGGCAGGGCAGTACTGTTACGCATTCATGACCCCTTTCTGAAAATAGGTCAGCGGAATTCTATGGCCTTATACGACCTGATTCAAGAAAGATAAAACCCCCCCACTTGGGCCTGATAACCTAATCCCATTGTAATACGAGAGGTTAACCCCCTCACTAATACCTTTATCCTTCTTCCACTTTTCCAAACATAGAACTTGATAGTACGTTGCTTCCTCCCCTTTTTCGGAGACATAGGCTCTGAACCAGAGACCTTGGTCCTCCACGTACCTCCCCCACTCTCGTGGACATTTCTTTTTATTTCTCAAATACTCTTTCCCTACATCCACCCCCTCGGGGTATATGATAAGGACTCTATCTTTCTTCATCTCATCCGCCCTTTCCTTTATACTCTCAAATCTATTGTGCCCCACCACCTCTATCGTAGTCCCCGCACTATTAACAGTTTCCTCTATTACACTACACTCGTCCCCCCTTCCTGAAGACGATATTTCCTCAGAACTGGACGATACTATGAATTTGCTAACAGGAATACTAGGTTTAGAATGCATACTGAACCTACAGATACATAGACATATTTTATCATTATTGCTACATTACAAACAATACAAACAGACCCACCTTCTACCCAGTTAACATGTTTATTTTTCTAATTCCCCAAACAAAAAAGCCAAAATTAAATTATTTCAAATTTCTCTCTTTTTCTCCAACACACGTATTTTTTCTCTCTAAGAAGATCATAACATATACCACAATTCCTACATTATAGGCCTTCTCTCATATTTATTTTTTAAATCCCCTAAAACCTTAAATTCTAAAACCAACTATACAGATTACTACATAACACAGATTACTCACAAATCAAATAGACAAAAGTTTTCCATCACTAACCTAAACTTGCAGAACAGCAATCCTCTGCTTTACCCTGACGTCCCTTCGAATACGAGCGTTCTCGTCATCTCTCCAACAATCTCCTATCACTCGATGAAGATTTCTTTCTCAAGTCACAATCAGCACTTAAACGCCCCCTCTCCCTGACAATGATATTTGGGCCACTTTTCTCTCTCTCAGAAACTGTAGATAATTTATGAGGGAGAGAGAGACAAGTTTTTATAGTCTCCCTCAGTTTATGAAATGATAACTCCTTCTAATACGTGGCAGTCATCCCCACTGTTGCTACAGGCACGTCCTTTCGTTTTACAACATCATCGATTATGACTTATGTAATAACGTTTGTCATCATCATGTTTATCTCTGTTATCTACCATTATCAATCATGCACCTCTTCTCAGCCCAGTACCAAAATGACCAATCATCTTACTTATACTCTACCAAGATCGTACAAACATTCCTAAAATAACTTAATTTTCAAATATCTGAAGATATCCATACAGTTGTTAAAATCCTACAGCTGCCATACACAGTATCAGTACAAAATTAATATAACAGAATACTTTATTTAACCAGATCGAAATATCACATACTTTATTCTCTTACGATCTCTCACATTACATTTATTCAAACTTAACCACAAAATACTCCCATAAACATATTACTTTTAACAAGTCTCAAGACTTCAAGCTCACCAAGCCCCCCAGTTACGTCTAAAGCACCCCCGATGGTTCGTTTCCCTGCACATAATTAACTTCCCATTCACTGCCCTTACATTCCCTTCCACGATCTTATCGCATGCGAGCTGACGAACTGTCAGTTATCGTACCCAAGGATCCAACAAAGACTTATGGAAAATGTTACACCAAACAAAGCGATCATGTTCGATACGCCTGCCTTCATCATCCAATCCGACCTGATTCAATGGCCATTCTGGAAGAACATCATCATAAGGCAAGTGACAAAAATAGTGTTCACGAAGTTCAACAACCTTATGAAATCGGCCATCCGCCGCCTGTAGCGTACGCTGAGAGCGAGTTCTCACCATGCTCGAACACAACAACTCCAGAGCAATGCAAATAACAATAGCAATGAATCCCTACTTATAGCCAAAGGAAGATCTCCGCAGAATTAGTCACCCCACAGATTTTCCTCAAAGAAACATTTTTGTGAACATTTCTGGAGTAGCAGAATATCTATACATAATATCATGGCAGATCATTATTCCCATAGAATAAAAAATCCCCTCAAATGTTATACATGGCAACAAACAAAATGACAGCTAGCTCAGCAGTTGTACACACAGCTCCACATGAACCCTGTCCCCCAGCTCGTATAAATCTCACATCAAGTCATTCTCCTCACCACATTCTCGACCTCCTCTAAATTTTACCTCAACTTTCACTGTCATTTTTCCTTTCATACCCATAATACCTACACATCTGTGTTACCAAGGTGTTACAAATAGAAAGTGAAACAAACAATCCCTAGACAAAGTATCATCATAACAGAACACAAATATTTCATTCAGTCCAAAAGTTTTTTCTTACAAAATACTTTACAGTAGACTACAAAGATTTTACAGACTACTTCAATTTACATCATGTATTAGCTTAAAATGCCTCTCTCGGTACAAACAGTCAACAGAAGAAGAAGATTCCAAACTTTGATCTCATACTGCAAGACGCAGGGAAGTTTAAAACAGGCATCACATATGAAAGATCTTCTTCATGGCCAAAGGGCTATGGTCCATGGAAGAAAATGATCCTCTGCATCCTCCTCACTTCCCCGCATGCTAGAGACAGACAAAAGGCCTCATTTCTTCAATAAGACCCACCCATTAGCTAGATATCGACAAAACTCCCTCGGCCCAATGCCTGCCGCTTCATCTTCAGTTGTAGCAGCTTCTTCCGCCAACAGCCGAAGACCGTTACGACGTTCCGCCTTAGATGTCAACAGGTAATGAAAACGTACCATTTGGGAGTAATCATCCTTTGTCTCCATCACTTCATCATAAGGCATATAATGAAAAGTGGGAAAAGCATGAATTGGAGTCGGCAGGTGCAATGGTTGATAACCAAAATACCTGATACACAGTTCCTCCATCTTCCTATGGATCTTAGACTTTCGGGCCTGAGTCCTAGTCGTCACCAGTTTTACCACAGTAAACAAAGAAGGCAGAGACGAAGGGTTTGCTCCTATCACGCAACTTAGAGTACCTTTTATATGCAGATCAGCATTCAAAGAAGACTCCCTAAATTCCCAACGTCCAAAGGATTCCCCATACAACAATATTTGACTACAGTCATTGGTTCTAGGAAACCCAACAGGCACCAACAGAGATTCATGAATATACATTGGAAATGAACCTCAGATATAACTATAGCATTTAATAATACTTCTCAACTAACACCACTCGCCCATAATTTTTCTGGTACTGTTGGCTGAGAGAGGGCGGCTGTAGTGGCTTATTCTGCATCACGAGCTCATGCTTCATCTTCGAACTACATACGAAATTTTGACCTCAACAATAGAGCACGCGACACAATCACAAATATGTACAAAATAAATTTTTCAACCAATACCACTCATCCCTAATGAAACTCATGTTATTGGTTAAAAGCCATCTAGTAATAACTTATTTTGTATCTCGGATTCAAGCCTCGTCCTTGATCTCATCAGCATACAGGAAGCGCTACTAAAGATGTAGCCAAACTTTCCTCAGTTCGAGACATAACTTTCGACCTCTACACCAATAGTTCGACCTACACAAAGCACACAGTCAGCAATAGAGCCGTTATATAGCATCAAAGGTCGGAACATTACACAATCTGGTTAAAGAATATCTCGCACTTACTTTGTATCGTCCATCATTAAGGGACTTTATGGTCGCCAAACGGTCATATTAGAGACCTATAAGAAGACCTGGAGAACTGCAGATGAAGGGCGGAAGATTAACCATAGAAAAGTTCTTACTCTGTCATTCTATATTCTCAGAACGATCATTGTAATAAACAAACAATCTCAATAAGATCATCACTTTCTCAAAATCCTCAGGAGAGGTCCTGGTTTTTAACCTATTCAAAGATTTTCCACGCTAAATCATCTTGTTGTTTACTATCTATTATTCATGAACGTTCTTAATACATTTAGTGTAAAGGCTAAGTCCGGATCTCAGAACTAGGCTATTACAGGTCCTTAACGACTAGTTTTGGCATCCCAACAGCCATTTTTACATTCCAACGGTTTTTTTTATTTAGATATTTAGATGTTGGCTAGAGAGACTCTAACAACGGTCCCTCCAGTTCAACTCAATAATGCCAAGTTTTTTACCTCTAACAAAGGATTCTTCAGTGGTATTTGGTTGAAATGAAGACTGCGCCCTCACCGCGTCCTGGCAGTATTTTATTGATAATTCACCACTCTAATAACTCAACTTCAATTAGTTACAGGACCGAGTTCATGTTCAATTCAGGGCCCACACAAAATTTGGATGCCCTCCTATAGATTTATATAACATGTAGAATATTCTTAAGGTTAAATGTGATGAGTTTCATGAGATATAAAATAGTATTAATAGACCAGTCAGAGGTGTTCCATTAACCTATATTATGTACGAAGCCAAAAATGAATGGTATGAGAAATACAACCAGTCGTTCCCGTTCGAGACTTCATACGACATTTTTTACTGAAACTACATCCCGCCTAATGAGTTTCCTACAAATTATTGAGTTTCCAACTATGGACGAGATCCACTACCCCTTATTGAATGGTCCGAGTTTAATCCCTATATCAGTCGAGAACGATGAATAAGGTTTAATTGTATATGTTTTGAGTTTAATTTCGTGCGTAGAACTACTATTTTAAAAATTGTAATTACATTTCCATTTAAATTCAAGTTATAGCAAAAATTGATCAATATTTATTAAATTAAAAGAAATGGGACATGATCCAGGAGGATCTAGAGTATTTGAAGATTTGTCAAAGTCGTTCGAACGATGTTGAGTGTCGTTCGAACGAGTTGACATGTCCTCTGGAATTTGGCCCAGAGCCATATTTTCGTTCGAACGAGTTTGGTTTCGTTCTAACGATGATGCAAGTTTCTAGGGTTTTAGACCAATTAGTCGTAAAGTCATTCAAGCGACTTCTTAGTTCATTCGAACGACTCTGGCGGTGGTTTTATTTATGAGGCGTGCTTTTGCCTCGAGATGCGTTTGATTTGTAATTTTGTGTTTCCTCTATATAAAGGGAACTTAACTAATTTTCTAGGATATGTTTTTTTATGCTAGATCTAGAGAGAGTTCTGAGAGACGCCTAGGGTTTTGGAGTGATTCATTGTAATCTACTTCATTTCTTTTAAGCAATTAAGCTTTATTTTGCCTAATTTTGGTGTTCTTCGTGTTTCTCTACTAACTAAAAGCTTCTCAATCGTATTGTGGATTAAGTGGCATCAGTTTTCCAGTTTCAATTCTTAGGGGGTTGATTGTGGTTTATGGTCTCTGTACATAACCGTCTCAAGCAAATGAAGGAGAAGCTAGTAAGTCCGTTGAAGATCTATCGCAAACCTAATTCGAAGAAGAAGGATAATTTGGAGATGGGCGATCCCAACGAAAGACTTACGATTTTGGAAACGATAGTTTTCACCCTAACTTCTACTATAGGGGGTGTTAGTGGAGCAGTTGCATCTCACGAACCTCGCTAAGGTTTCCACTTCGGTAAAACGGCGTGGCCGTTTGAAGAAGAAAGGGGTTATAGAGGTAGATGGTGATGAGAACGTTTCGGTTTTTAATGATTCTAGTGCTGCCGAATCCGACGAGGAGCGATCGGTTATTGGTAAGTCCACAAATCTTTTGCGTAATCTTCGTATTGGTTTTAAGATTGAAATTCTGGTATTCGACGGTTCGATCGATGCCGTGATATTGGATAATTGGTTGGATAGGTTAGAGACCTATTTTTATATTTACAAATACTCTAATGCTCAACAAATATGCTTTGCTACGTTGAAATTCGCAAGTCATGCACTCACGTGGAAATATTATCGGAAATGCCACGATGTAAGAGTTTTGGGTTGGAAAGAGTTCAAGGTTTTAGTGCGAAGGTAGTTTTATCCGATTGGGTATGAGCAATAGAGATGGTATAAATGGCACAATTTGTGTCAAAAGTTTGGGCAATCCGTACAACAATTCACTACGGAGTTTCATAACCAAGCGTTGATTTTGGATATTGACATGGATGAGTATGATGTGTTCATGAAGTATACGGGGTGTTTGTCGGAGTCTATTCGAAGAGAATTAAAGCTCTTTAATGTGGCAAATATCGAGGACGCTACCGTTAAAGTAATTATTATTGAAGGCAAGTACTTGAAGAGTAACAAAGAAGGCGACAAGATCAAGTTGGGGTACAAGTCTAGTTAGAAAAATGAGCATCAGGGAGAGGCCAAAGGAGAGGAGTTTTCGTTCAAGGAATTTCATTATAAGGCGAGTGGGAATCTTTCCAATTATTGTTGGAAACTTCACCCGGAGCTTAGGCCGAAGGAGAAGAAGCGCAATAAAGAGAAATATGTACTAGTCGCTGAGGTTGTTGACCTTCCGAATTTAGATAAACCAAATCCTAAGCTTACACTTATGTTTTAGCGGTCTTTGGCTGCTGAAGAAGAAAATTGGGAAAAGCTTTTTTATATCAGTATTTAGGTAAAGCAGGGTTTAGTCAAGGCCATTATGGATCCGAGTAGTCAAAAAAATTTGATTTCTGAGACATTGGTAAAGAAGATGGGTTTGACGACTACAGCTCATCCTAGGCCGTATGGTTTGGGGTAGTTTCAGAAAGATGTGGATGTGATGGTCACGAAGTTTAAGATTTCTGAGAAGTTTATTGACGAGGTGATGTGTGAGGTGGTTCCTTTGGATGTGTGCCAGGTCATCTTGGGTAGCCCTTATCTTTGGGACTGAGATGCGATTCATTACTGCCGAGCTCGCAAGTATCATCTTGTGAAGGAGGGAAAGGAGTTCCATATCAATGCTTGTAAGGAGTACGTCAATACGTCAAATTTGGTAACGGTGACTCATATGAAACGGTTGGTTAATGCGAGCGGCAAGTTTATGTTATTGGTGCAATCGGTTCAGGAGGGTACGTCGGCTCGAGTGTTGTCTCCAATGATAATGTTTTTTAGGTAACAAACCGATTTGGGGAAGTTGTAAGAAAAGGTTGTGGTATATACTGATCATAAACCGTTCTAGTTTTTAGCTACACAGTCTAAGCTACAACAAGCTCGCCAGATGAAGGGGAGGTCGTATCTCTAATAATTGATCTTGATTATACAGTATAAGAAGGGAGTGGACAACAAATTGGCTGATTGGTTATTTCGACCCCCATTACCAACTATTTCTGCTATGTTAGTTTTTATGCAGATGCAACCTTTTATTACGTCAGGATATGTTGCAGGATATGATGATCCTAAGGGGCGTAATGTGTTTCGCTGAAAGTTGCTGACAGGGAAGACATGTGGTGGTTTTGAGTCGTTCTGAGTTGGGAAGAAGGGTCAGCTACCTCGTATGTCAAAGTGATATCGTAGGGTAATGGGCAGAGCCGCATTCCCACCTTTCCAATTATAGCTTGAGCAGGAGCTCAAGGCTTCTAAAGGGGGGAGCCACGATCCAGGAGGATCTAGAGTATTTGAAGATTTGTCAAAGTCGTTCGAACGACGTTGAGTGTCGTTTGAACGAGTTGACATGTCCTTTGGAATTTGGCCCAGAGCCATATTTTTGTTCGAACGAGTTTGGTTTCGTTTGAACGACCATGCAAGTTTCTAGGGTTTTAGAACTAGGTTGTTCGAACGACTCTGGCGGTGGTTTTATTTATGAGGCGTGCTTTTGCCTCGAGATGCGTTTAATTTATAATTTTGAGTTCCCTCTATATAAAGGGAAGTTAGGTTATTTTCTAGGGTATGTTTTTTTATGTTAGATCTAGAGAGAGCTCTGAGAGACGCCTAGGATTTTGGAGTGATTCATTATAATCAACTTTGTTTTTTTAAGCAATTAAGCTTTATTTTGCCCAATTTTGGTGTTCTTCGTGTTTCTCTACTAACTAAAATCTTCTCAATCGTATTGTAGATTAGGACATCAACTCGTATAAGTACTTATATAGAGAAACAAAAGTCTTATAGTACAACGTCTACAATAACACTCATCTCACAACTATATCTATTAAGACGGACCGATATCATCCCTAGTATGTTCCCTACAGATACTACTGGCTTTCACCATGTCCATGGGTCCCTTGCCTAGTCCTAGTGCTACCTCAAGGTGGTAGCGACACCACCTATACAGTCGGTGTCCTTCTCAGTTATAAGTTCTGAACGGGACAAAGAAAAATTAATTTAGATTTGGATCAAATAAATATGACCTAAAGAAGTAAACATAAATAAATAAATTACTTACATGCTGATATAGTTGATCGTTGATACTGTCATAACCCCTTGTTAGAGCAGCAACCTCATCAGTAAATGATGTGATCGTCTCGACGTCCTGCGCAGACTCTAAAAACGGTGACTCACCGCATACCCAGACTTAGGTTCTTCAATTCTTCTGAGTTAGGAATGAGGTACCACTGGTGGCTCCTTTAAGCGGTGGATGGGGATTGTCTGACGCCTCCCTGTCTACTCCATGTTCCACCCCAGGTCTGGCCCCATCACCAAGTCGGGCAAACTAAAGTCATAGGATAAGCTATAAACCTCTGCTGACGTAACCACAACGGGTGTAATACTAGACCTGAGTGCATTGGGATCGAATAAATCTATGTTCCCCATTCTTTGTGAATCTATCAACAGGTGGCCAACCTCAATAGTTTGGCTACGCCAGTATGTGTCGTAACTCATCCTCTCTTCGTCCATCACAAACTGGCCACAGTCAACGAAGCCAGACTCTCTCAAAGTCTATAAATCAGGTGGACTAAGATGTAGCGACATGTTGGATGGAGGATCCATCGGAATACCCTCATAACCAGTCAACTATCTCTAATATATATCCCCCAAGTAATACTTGCAGTTTCCATTTGGGACTTGAAATGGCATACTCTTACAAGACAGTATTGCTGCGATATGTACGCCATCTAACTTTATAGCCGCAGATGTATCCCAAAGACTCCAGTTGATCGACTCAATAGTCCACTGGCCAATGAGGTATCTGGCTATAGTAAATAAGTTCCCTGCCTGGTCATTTGTTTTCTTCCTATTTCCCTTCTCCCATACTTTGAGGCGAGGATACGACGTCATCTTTAGCGTATTATTGACAATAGGGTGACCAACCCCACAATACTCGTAGAACCCATACTATATTTTAGAACAATATAAAAAACAATTAAAAATTCTATTTAAGATGTTTATTGGAAGATATTTGATTTGTATCTTTGGAAAAAGTGTTAGTCTACCTCAAGAAGTTATGAAAATCCAGTTATGACACCCCTGGTCGTGACTGGGGTATCAAAGCCATGGTACAGAGAAGCAAGAATAGTAGAACCCCAGTCATATGAGGGAGTTTTTTCTAAATCAATCACGACCTTGAGATATTCAAGCAGAATGGTGTCGTTGGCCATTTGAAACCATAAATGTCCCATCATGAAAAAGATAAAAGCACGAGCCATCGTACTGTCATTAGACCGATCATCTGTGACGGTCAAGTACTTCCTTAGATGTGCAATGTTGACTTTTCTACTCTTTATATTGTTGGATGTAATGTGGGGGAGCAATTTTATTGCCTCAGATATAACATTTTATCAGTCGTCATACGACAACTGTGTAGGATATTTACCGATTGGCAATGATGTAAGCATTATGAAATCTAATAGAGTGATCCCTATCTCCGCACACGGGGAGAGAAAAATGTAAGTTGTCGGCCACCAACGCTCTGTTAGCGCCTGAATTAGCCGATTATCGGAATTACCCAATTTTATATCTATGAATCTCCCGAATATCTTTACCACATGATCCCTTATTATCGGAATTTTGGAAATTTTGTTCCAAACTTTGATAACCGTAGTGAATGTGCCATGTGGACGCATCGAATCACGATTTTATTCATTGGAGCATTTTGTCAAACATTTGATTAACGAAAATAACAAAGTCACTATTAAACAAAAACTTAGCGTGAGATCCTTGCCAGTGTTATATATATGATTGACGTCGTCTGGGAGCACGGTAATAAACTGTATTTGTGGAATTTCATCTTGGGTTGGGTGTGATAAGCCTTTATTTTGTTCTACCTCTTCAAATACAACTTTTTTTTTATTCCTTCCGGACCTCGACCGAGTTACGGCTTGTTCTGAATTTCTTGTCACTCTAAATCTAGGGAATGTAATGGGGTGTGGGTCTCCCTCTGGCATGTCTATTTTATTGGATAAATTTTGGGATTTTTTTTCAAGATTTTAAAGAGAAAATGTGTGTGTGCGAGAGAGAGAGAAAAAAGAGAGGATGAAATAGCGTGGGGAGGGAATGAAGTGTTTGGTTTTTGTTTAATAGAACTCGCTACAGTCTTATTGTCACAATTCCTGAAAGAAACGAATTTGAGTTGGGTTGGGTTGCGTCTGACGTGGGGGCCTTTTGTCAAAACCAGATTGGTGCATATGCTGAGTCCGAATTTGCCAACTCTCCTTGGAGGAGAGTTTTGCTAACCCTCCCTACTATTGGCTTTTATTTTAATAGAAGTTAATACATTATTTCTATTTACAAAAATACTTAAAATATCTCTTTTCAACTATTTTTCGGTTTCTCTTATTTAACAAAAACATACACCATACTTTAAATTTGCAAAATTATTCAAATACATGATCAAGATTGAATTATTATTCAAACGTATGACATAATTACAAAAATCAATTTCTTGAACATATCAAAGCGAAACAAGGATTGAAGCATCAATCCCTTAAACATATCAAAGCAAAGCAAGGATTAAAGCATCCATTGTTTGAACAGTCTGTATTGAAGGCAATAACACCAAGTACTAGGCAATATGTATATATCAAGTGTACTTCATCAGTAATGTTAAGAAACTAATTCTAATAGTCATGCACCAACATTCATATTTATATAAGCTCTATTACCAGCTTTAAAATGAATACTCAAAGATAATTTAAATTAGAAAAACTTTAGACAACCTAATTCGCTAATTACATAGTTTACATTCTTTCTTCTTTTTGTTGAAGAAGAAAGAGTTCCCATGGGTAGAGGGAAAGATTTGTTAGAGAATTAGATAAAAGAAACAAAAAAATATCAAAAGATCTTAATAAATCTTTATTTTTCTTGTTTTAAGATTTTATATATATATAAATAGTGTGTTAACTTCCGTTAAATTCAAAGCCAATAGCACAGAGGGTCAGCAAAACTCTCCGTTAAGGAGGGTTGGCAAATCCGTACTGGCATATGCTTTTATAAAACCGGGGATTAAGGAGGGTAAATCTGTCATTTCGCGATGAAGGTGAGCTTTTTTTTAAACTTGTGACTCAAAGTAACTTTTATGAGGGTAAATCTGTCATTTCGGTTATAGTAATGTAAGTTGAAATTAGCTGTCATCATTGTGATAAGTGACGAAGAAGCTTCTCTTTCCTAAATTTTAGGGAAAATAAAAAAATTCCGAATTTTGTTTCGACATTTTAAGAAACAAAGAGAGAGCTTTTGCTTTGACCTTCTCCTCATCATCAAACCCTAAAAAATCCCTCTTTTCATCCTCTTCTGTCCTGAAACCCCATTAAATCGCCATTCTTGATTCCCCAAATCAACCAATTCCCCCAATTTCCTCTTTTAGAGACCCATTTTCGAGGTCTAATTCAAACCCCATTTCAATTTCTATCCCCGAAAGCTCTCAAGATTTTTTTTTCATTGGGGTTGCTGTTTTCTTCAAATTGAAGGACCCCTTTTTGTTTGGAGGTCTGGGTATGAAGGTTTGATTCGTTTTGGGCTCTAGTTCCACCATTAGAGACCCCATTTCTAGCTCTATTTCCACCCCATTAAGCTCTTAAGGGTTTGGGTTCATTGGGGTTGATGTTTTCTTCAAATCTGATAGCCCCTTTTTGTTTGAAGGTCTGGGTATGAAAGTTTGATTCGTTTTAAGTTAGTGGTTCTTGTGTTGGGAAGGTAAAGTCTTTGAGAAATGGGGAATTGTTGCATGACGCCAGCGTTTCCGGAGGAGGGAAAGAAGGGGAAGATTAAGCAGAACCCTTTTTCGGGTGATTACGAAGTGAACCATGATATTGGAGATGGAACTAGTAAGCTTAGTGTGTTGAGTGATCCGACGGGCCGGGATATCGGGATTAGGTATGATTTAGGGAGGGAACTTGGGCGAGGCGAATTTGGGATTACTTATCTTTGCACGGATTCGGATTCGGGGGAGAATCTTGCATGTAAGTCGATATCTAAGAAGAAGTTGAGAACTGCTGTGGATGTTGATGATGTGAAGAGAGAGGTAGAGATAATGAAACACTTGCCTAAGCATTCGAATATTGTTACATTGAAGGATACGTATGAGGATGACAGCGCAGTTCATTTGGTGATGGAGTTGTGTGAGGGTGGGGAGCTGTTTGATCGCATAGTTGCAAGGGGTCATTACACGGAGCGGGCTGCTGCTTATGTTACACGAACAATAGTTGAAGTCGTTCAGGTAAGATTATAGTCTTCAGGTAAGATTATAGTCCTAAGTACATTGATATGAATTTCCATACATTTAGACTTAGTTAGCTTCTTTTGGTTCCGATTACTAGTTCCTAATATATAATATAAAATTTAGCAAAAATATGTTTAATTGTTGTTACTACACTGGTATAAACTGACAGTGTGGGGTATTGAGACGGAGTGCAGAGAAAGTTTGAGTGATTCCTTTTAGAGAAGATTGTAGTATATCAATTTCCATATGGTTTAGGACATACATTTAAAATGGGAACATTTGTCATTTTTTTACTTCTGACCGATTGTAGGATGTAGATTTCCCTATGGTTTTTGATACTGAGATTGTTTGAACCTTTGAATTTCATTTTCAAAAAGGGAGGGTTAAACCCTTAATTAGGTTGCCTGCATCATTACTTTTTGGCTCTTGCGAATAATCTCTTACTTTTTTTGGTTTTGCTCTTTATGGAAAGCCACTTTTTGAGCTATTTCTGTGTTGTCTCGGCTCTATGCTTAGGTTTATTACTGTCCCAAATATTCCTTCGCTCTTTTGAGAACATTTTTTTTTTTTTTTCTGAAATGATTACGTATATCTTTGGTGACATCCTGGATTCCATACTAAAAAATGGTACTACAATGTTCTATATTTCCTTTATTCCTTTTCCTGTTCGTTTTCTCACAATCGTTCCTTGAACTATTTCATATGCTCTTTGCTAGTCCATTTCCAGTCTTGTTTGGTTTGTTTGGCTTGTGGAAACAAAAGAAAAGGAAAAGAATTCCCAGAAGACCAGTTTCTTTTTTCTTTTCTTGTGAGAGAAGCCGATTTCCTTGTGATTTGTTTGTGAGACTTTTCTTTGTTTTTCACATTTGGTTGATACCAAAGGAAAGCTAACTTCCATATCGAATCTTAGAAATTGATTATCCATTTGTCGTTTTTCTCAGAATGATACTTCAAAATATCGTTTTTTGATAAATTGTCTCCTCGAAAAAAAAAATCTTTTTATTTCTGAGAGATCTTACAGGATAAACTATACCCGCTCAAATTTTATTCGAGAGAACAGATCTAGAGATGAAAATTTTGGACTAAAAAGATCTTGAGAGATTGGAGGAGCATCAGATGAAGAGAATCTAGTGAAAATTAGTGCTGGATGATCTAGAGAGAACATCTAGATATGGAAAATTGAATTGTGAGAATCTAATGAGAGAGAAACTAGCGGAAGATACTTGCACTAAGAAAATCTAAAGAGTGAAAACTCTTAAGAGATTTTGTGCTGCAATAAAACGGAGAATTTCCCTTTCCCTTTTTTCTTTTTTCTAAAACTTTTTTCCATTTCAAATAAGCATATATGGTTTTTAGATCCTGACCAGGGTGATCCGAGTCGCCCTGGTCAACATATATGTTTTTTTAGATGTTCTACTTCGTTTCTCAGTGTCCAATTAAAACAAACAAATAGTGATTTCCAAGATTTTATTGTCTGCCGTTTTCATGGAAGTTTCATTTCATAGTAGGGACCATTTTTTTGTGTTTGATTTCTACAAACCAAAGACAACAGTTGTGTCGATTTGTCTCAGAATGATTTTTTTTCATTCTTTCTTATATTTAGAAATAAATTATTGATAAATATTCATCCAGTTCTATTCAGTTTTCCTAACCCTCAACTCTAGGTTGCTATGCTATGTGATGAGTTTGCTCATTTAAATCTCAAAGGTTCCATACCTTTATTTTTCCTGTAGCTGAACCCTTTAATCTCTCTTATTTCTATTTCTATGCATATTGGGTTCTATTCATATGTATTTAATGCCACCACACTTACGCATCTTGCAACAGGGGGGATTAGCATGTGCGTGTTTCTTAGAAGTTCTAGCACGTGTTTTCATAAAATTAGGTTAATAATTTTGTACATTGCAGATGTGTCATAAGCACGGTGTGATGCATAGGGACCTCAAACCGGAGAATTTCTTGTTTGCTAACAAGAAGGAAACATCAGCTCTTAAAGCAATTGATTTTGGGCTGTCCGTGTTCTTTAAGCCTGGTAAGGCCTTGTTATAGTAATTGGTGACTTTTTTTCATGATATTTGGTTTTTCTTGAGTTATATTTGAAATCTTGACATTTTCTACAGAGGAGAAGTTCACAGAGATAGTTGGAAGCCCATACTACATGGCTCCGGAGGTTCTAAAACGAAACTATGGCCCAGAAATTGATGTCTGGAGTGCTGGTGTGATCTTGTACATCCTACTTTGTGGGGTCCCACCTTTTTGGGCAGGTTGGTTTCTCTAGTTAATGATGTGCCATTATTTCTCATATCATTCTTTGTTTGCTTAACTAGTTAGTGGAATCATCTAAAGATGTTTGTCTAAAGCCAATAAGCTAGTTTGAATGTAATATGGCACTCTATATCACTACTGTTTATTGCTTTGAGTTTGGGCCAATAAAGTGGGATTCTTTCAGGATTATTTTGATATTTTTGAATTATGTTGTAGGGTTTAGGTTGTGTTTGGTATTTGATAAATGTGATCAGGGTAATGAAGTGATTTGACATTGACATTGGGGTATCTACAACAGCTAGAATGAAATAAGATCGTCGTTGACATTTTGACAAAAATTGGCTCATCAAAATTTAACTGTTAGATAAAAATGAAAATTTTCATGCTTAATTGGAGTTCCAATATTTTTCTCATTAAGTATTAGATATATGCTTTCTGATTCTATCTTAACATTAATAATCTTTTGTTACAGAAACTGAACAAGGAGTTGCACAGGCAATTATTCGCTCCGTCGTAGATTTTAAGAGGGACCCTTGGCCTAAAGTTTCTGAAAATGCAAAAGACTTGGTGAGGAAAATGCTTGAGCCTGACCCCAAACGGCGTTTGACGGCTCTGCAAGTGCTTGGTAATTTTCACTTCTACGTTATTTGGCATTTTCTTACCCCGTTTCTATTTCAAGAAGCAAGATGTTAGGCTATTAGATTATAATAAATCTGTATATGTCATTAAGTTATACAGTCAATGTTTGTTATATACAGTAATTCTGTACCATTAATCAAGATAAAAATCAGCGCAAGTAAATTTGTTTAATAACTAGGAACTCATTTGACCAATTCTATACTTGTCAAATACAGATCATGCTTGGTTACAGAATATCAAGAAGGCTTCAAATGTGTCTCTAGGAGAAACCGTGAAAGCAAGGCTCAAACAATTCTCCGTGATGAACAAGTTAAAAAAGAGAGCTTTGAGGGTGAGGATGCGAAACATTTTTATATATCTCTCGTATGCAGACCTTATGAGTTCTCTGATTACTAATTTTAACTCTGGATTTTGATGTATACCTTCGCAGGTTGTGGCTGAGCATTTGTCTGTGGAGGAAGTGGCTGGCATAAAAGAATCATTCCAAATGATGGACGTTAACAACAATGGCAAGATTAATCTTGAGGAGCTCAAAGTTGGACTGCATAAGATTGGTCACCAAATCCCTGATGCGGATGTTCAGATGCTAATGGAAGCTGTAAGTAAAAACCTTCAATACGCTAATATATAGTATATATAAAGCGGGAGGGTAAGGGATAAAATGCAGTCTCATTTTGCTTAATTTTCTTATCCCCACGGTTTTATTTCTGTAATGCTAAAGTTGAATACACATATTTCAGGCTGATGTTGACAGGAATGGAACTTTGGATTATGGAGAGTTTATCACAGTTGCGGTTCATCTTAGAAAAATAGGCAATGATGATCACTTGAGAAAGGCATTTGCATTCTTTGATCAAAATAAGAGCGGGCATATAGAGATCGAAGAGCTGCGGGATGCTTTGGCAGATGAGGTGGATCCCAACAATGAGGACGTAATAAATGCTATTATGCGGGATGTAGACACCGACAAGGTTAGTATTGGCACTATCTTTCTTACCTATGCTCGCATTTGTTAGTTATTTACTGTGCACTCCCCCCCCCCCCCCCCCCCTTATACTCCTCTATCCTCTTGTCTTGTCTCAATTATCTTCGGCCTCCATTGCACACACTGCTAAATTGCTAATTCATTTTTTCGCACACATCTATGTATTGTATATGTAAATATTCGGAGCATATCCCTGGGTGCTATCATCCTATGTGATTTTTAATTTGTGAAGTTGATCTCCATCTTCATCACCCAAAAGAACAACCTGATAGGTCCGGTGCGTTCAGTACTCTAAATAAGTTTCTAACCCACATCCCATTTAGACCTTCCTTGTGCCTTGAAAGAATCCTATTAATAAGTTTCACAATTCTTGACTGCTGATTACCTTGTACTTTAAGTCAACTTTTGACCTATAATTTGTCATGTCACATTGTGCACATGTTTTGTATGTTAATCATGTTTAGATACTAGTTAGACTTAACCAAAGTATTGTATTGTATAATTGTGCAGGATGGGCGGATAAGCTATGATGAGTTTGCTCATATGATGAAGGCAGGCACGGATTGGAGAAAAGCTTCGAGACAATATTCACGAGAGCGGTTCAATAGTCTCAGCTTGAAACTGATGAAGGATGGATCTATAAAAGTAACTAATGAGGGTAGATAAAGCACGGAGAAAACTAAAGATCAATTGTGAAGATCAAATGTGAAAGAACAAAACCCCCGTTATTTTTGTTGGTGTTACAAGTATCCCTTTAACCCCATCCCTCATTCTTCAATCTTTCTGTGACCCCATTTTTTTTCCTTCTACTTTTATCCTTTTTTCTGGGATTATTTTGGTTAGGGATCTGGAATTGTATTATATGTAAGCCATGATTGCTTCAAGATTTTGCTCGAGATGAGACATGTTTGGACTCTTTACTCTAATTGCGAAGGTCACCCTTGTGCAGATGTTTTTCCATGGGGATAAACGGCCATTTGTACATAATTGTAAATAATTGAATCTAAGATTCTAAGTGCTTCAACTACTTTAGATTAATCAATTTCGATTAATTTAAGTCAAAATTAATAGTTTGAAAATCCTTGAATAAAAGGTCTAACTCTAGCATAATTAAAGTTGATTCAATTATCTAGTGATAGTGACAACGAACAAAAGTAAATCAAGCAAACAAACAATTTTAACCTTGTGGAAATATTTTTCTCATGAGAAAGACCCAGAGGTTGTTGCTGAATTGCCCGACAACTAAACAATTTAATATTGAAATGAAATTACAAGAATTCAATTATTTACAGACTCGATAAGTATATCTCATGGTTACCTTTTTTATAATCAATCTTCTTACAATCGATTCCTCGCTCTCGTAACGCCTTGCTTCAATCTCCCGTGAAAGCATCCAAGTTTGAAACTCACAAAATTTTTAAATCAAGATTAGGTTTTTTAATTTTTCGACTGATTCAATTTGAGTTTTACTTCGCATTGAATCGCTAATTGAAATCTCTATTCTTTCTAAAATCTCAAACCCTAGAAAAGTTGGTTTTATAATAGGTACAAAGCAAAAATATAAAAACTGTCTTTCATAAGAAATTTGAATTTCCCATGCTCAGTTCGAAGAGAGCAAGAGTCTATTCGAACATAACAAATCTTTTCTTCTCTATTCGAACATACAAAAAGTCTATTCGAGCAAAACTATTCGAACAGAACAAATTATGCCTTGTCTATTCGAACAGACAAAAAATCTATTCGAACAGAACAAGTTCTGCCTTGTCTACAGAACACAGAGTTTCTTAAAAAAGAACAATTCTTTTGTACTTTTTGACAACACCAACGAGTTAAAGTATTTTAGGGAAGAGGTACAAAACCAATGTACTTGTTTAGTGTCAGTCTAGCTGTAGTTGCTCCACGTGCACTCTCTGACGATGAATAACCACGAGATAGTGCTGACACCTATTCTAGACACAAAATGAAACCAATACCAAATATAGATGTTTCAGCTTCAACTGTAGGTATTATATTCATGTAAATTTGTTCACGATAAAGTAGGTTCCTTAAAGATATTCATGGAGTAACTTGAGACTGTCTAAACAAAATAATTGGAGGTAGTGAAGATATTCCTTCGCAAGTCACAGTATAATCTGTCAATAATAAAATTCGGGCGTAACAGTTGATGATTTGGGCCACATAACCATTAACAAACATCAACTTCACAAGTTCATATTGCAAAATCGTACAACACTTGTGATCAAATTTCTTGTGATCATTGGATATTGTATTTTGTAAGCTTCCCTTCCATATATTAATTTGTTCATTAGCAAATATGGAATTACCAAAAATAATTAAGTTTCATAAAGATTTCCGGGTTGTATACAAAACTGACCTACCAAAATTTTTGAAAAATTATCACAAGTTTTATTTTTGGGTAAGTGAGCTTCCATTCCAACAAAAAGAAAAACTGTACAAAAGATAACCATACTCTATAAACTGAAATAAAAGGATGACAAGGTTAAGAAATTTTTTAGTTTAGTCCCACCTACAAACTTAATATTTGTCTTTAGTCCCCAAGTTATTGAAAAATACACTTTTGGTCCCTAAATGGCTTATGACCACAGGTCAACCTCTGTTGAAGTCAAATTTTGACATAAAGTGACTAATCTACCCTCACGCGAGTTGCACGTGATTTTATCTAGCAGGTAAACAAGTTGTCTTCAGCTAACAAGTTGCCATGTCACCTCCACGTCACCTATCCCTAAAGGTCATCTCCTTCCCAAATTTTGTTTTTTGAGTTTTGGTGTTGGTCATCTCTCTCTCTCTCTCTCTCATTTTTAAGTTTTGGTGTTGGTTTCTTTCAGTCTATGGGAGGTGGAGGTGGTGGTAGTGGTAGAGGTGGTGGTGGAGGTGATGTGAAGGTAAAATCAATTTATTTCTCTCTGTCTCTCTCATTAATAAGGTGTTTTATGTAAAATTTGAGAAATCGCCATTAAAGCTTAAAAGTAAGAAATAAGGACTCAAGACAAATTACAGGGAAATAAATTAGGACTAAAGACTAACTTATTGATGATTTGTGTCATATCTGTAATGACGATTTTCATGGTATTGGGGATTGTTCATGGTTATGTAGTATGTGCAATAAGCCAAATTGCAGTGGAATAATTCAATTCCATGTTTCTAAATTAATAGAGAACCTTGGTAGAAAGTACTTGAAATGTCAATTCCCTACCTGTGGTGTTTTCCAATGTTGAGTGAGGCCATTGGGCAATCTTCGAATTCACCAAATATGAATAGTCCCTCTTTCAAAGGTGGTTGCTTTGGTTGTGAAGAAGCTGGCCATTGGTGGAGAGAATGTCCTTGGAGGACTGTAATTTACCCTAAAGGTGGTTGTGGTGTCATGAAATTGTGTAAATCTACTACTCAGAGAAGCAAAGGTAAGAAATTCTTAATTTGTGAAAATGTTAAATGTAAGCACTTTATGTGGCTAAAGAACTATATGCATGAAGAGGGAAAAAAGAATGCAGAATTTGAGACTAACTAATTTGAATGTGAAGGTGAGTATGACTATGAGATTGGATGAATTTTGCAAAGAGTTTAAAGATAAATTCTTAATGGGATGAGATTGGGAGTATAGTGGTTAGAGATGCTTATTATGTGAGAAGATAAATCTTATCTTATTGTACCTTGTTTACCATATTAATTAAAATATTATATTATTTTTTGCCTTTATTTTTTAAGTTTCTTTTGATACAAGTTATGTATAATTCTTCTTATACAAGTTTGTTATGTTTATAATCTTAGTCATTAGTAATCATGTATGCAAACTCTACACAAACTTAACATAACCCCAAACCTTCCCCCCAACTACCAACATTAGGAAACTTGAACATTTAGTGATTATTCTCTTTTCAAGAACCCCTTAAATGTATTTTTTTTATTAAACCAAAACTTTCCCCATACCTTCTTCAAAACCACAAGTGTTTCTTCTCTTTTCTTTTCTTCAAAACCTCAAAAATACATCTTTTCTCTGCAACTGAGAGTGACTATTTTTCTGAAGAAGAGTGCAATAGATTTTCTACATGCTATGAATCATCCTCTAATAGTGAGGTTAGCTAGATGGAGGACTTATCCATTGAGGAGAGGGAGCTGATGTAATGGGTGTATGGGTGGACAGATAGTTAAGAAGAGGATGAGAACAGTGATAAAGAATATGATAAAGAAACAGACAAGGAAGAAGAAAAGAAGAAGAAGAAGAAGAAGAAATTGAAGAAAATGGAGCAGAAGAGAAAGAAGAAGGTCTTGTTTGTGTCTGTGGGTATTGCTTTTAGTTGTAGGTTCTCTTTTTGGGATGTGGTGATGTTTGTGTTTTTTGTTTGGGATCCCTTTTTGTTTTTGTTTTTGTTTTGTGGCACCCTTGGTACTTTTCCCTATTTTATTTCAGTTTTTGTATTGTGGTAATTTTTTTGTGAATCAATGGAACTGCAATTTCCTTTCTATCTAACATCTTATATCTGTTAGTGTCTATAAATTCAAAAATTAATGAAAACTAGAGAGAGAAAAAAAGGCTATGTAATTACCTTAGACCAGTTTGAGTAGCCTTCTGCATATACCAGTGTGAGTACCTGTACATTTTAGACCTGTAAATTTATAGTCTAACAAATATAAGAACAACAACAAACAACAAGCACAGAGATGTAATAGAGTACCTGCACAAATATACGACCTGTAAATTTTTAATCTAACAAATATAAAAACAACAACAAACAGCAAGCACAGAGATGTAATAGAATACATGCAGAAATATATGACCTGCAAATTTTCAGTTTAACAAATATAAGAGCAACAACAAACAGCAAGCACGAAGATGTAATAGAGTACCTACACAAATATAAGACTTGTAAATTGTCAGTCTAACAAATAGGTAAACAACAACAAACAACAAACATTCATGAAAAAAACTGCAAATTTTTTTGGCATTAAGTTACAAAATGTACTTGTTAACATGCAGTGAAAATACTGATATCAAAATTGTGATCACTACATAGCCAAACAAAGTTAAATCACCAAATTAAGTCATACTTTCCAATTCCTACCAGTTGGCTGAAAGGCTTTCTTGTAAGAGTTAGAGCTTGGGGCTTGAGCTTGTTGTCTTGATACCCTAGTTTGCCTTGGGGCTTGAGCTTGCCATGTTGATGCCCTAGTTTGTCTTGGGGTTTGAGTAGCTTGAGACTGCCTTTGGGCTTGACTTTGCCTTGGGGGCCTTGAGTAGCTTGAGATTGCCTTTGGGCTTGACTTGCTTGAATTTTCCTTGGGTCTTGCATAGCTTGAGACTGTCTTTGGGCTTGACTTGCTTGACTTTTCCTTGGGACTTGAGTAGCTTAAGACTGCCTTTGGGCTTGACTTGATTGACTTTACCTTGGGGATTAAGTAGCTTGAGTTTTCCTTGGGCCTTGAGTAGCTCGAGATTGCCTTTGAATTTGCCTTATGTAATAGCCTAATTTCGGGATTCGGACTTAGCCTTTACACCAAATGTGTCTAGAACGCTCAAGAACAGTAAACAATAATCAACAAGATAATTTAGCGTGGAAACCTTTGAATAGGTTAAAAACCACGACCTCTCTTGAGGATTTTGAGAAAGAGAAAATGATCTTGTTGCGGTTGCTAACTTATTACAATGAGCGCTCTGAGTATGTGGAATTTCAAAGTAGGGATTCTTCTGTATAGAATTCCCCGTCTGTGATCTGTAGTTCTCTGGTCCTATTTATAGGTCTTATAATATGACTGTTTAATGACCATTAAGATTCTTAATGGTGAACGTTACAAAGTGTATGTAAGATATTCTTTGACCAGATTGTGTATCGTTCTGACCTCTGTTATTGTACAATGGCTCTATTGATTACTGTACACTTGCATAAATCAAACTATTGATGTAGAGGTCGAAAGTGATAACTCGAACTGAGGAATATTGAATATGTCTTTAGTAGTGTTTCATGTATGCTGATTAGGCCGAGGATGAAGCTTTGAGTCCGAGATACGAAATAAGCTATTACAAGACGGTTCTCAACCAATAGCACTAGGAGCCTCATGGATGAGTGGTGTTGGTTGAGAAATTCATGTTGTATTTACTTCCTGATGTTGTTGTCTTAAATCTTTCTGTGCCACATGCTCTGCTGGTGAGATCAAAAGTTCATATGTAGTTCGAAGATGAAACATGAGTTTGAGATACGGAATAAGCCACTACAACCGCCCCCTCTCAGCCAACAGTACGAGAAACCTTGCGGGTGAGTGGTCCTGGTTGAGAAGTGTCATTAATACTGCAGTTAAAATCTGGGAATCATTTCTAATGCATATTCATGAGTATCTATTGGTGTCTGTTGAGTTTTCTAGAACCAATGGTTTTAGTCAATGTTGTTGGCATGGGAAATCCTTCTAACGTTAGGAATATGAAGAGCCTGCTTTAATTGCTCATCATAGTATAAAAGGCATTCGGAAGTGAGAGTGATGAACCAAGTCTTCGTCTCTGATTCTCTTCTTCTCTATTCTTGACTGTTGAGAAGAACTTGACTGCTGAGAGTATGGTGACTACCAGGAACCAATCTCGGGAGTCTAGGATTCATAGAAAAATAGAGGAATTACATATCCAGTACTTTGGAAACCAACCTCTGCATTTGTCGACACCGATTTCTGTGTCACCTACCTATCACCGCATATCATATGAAGAAGTGATGGAAGCGGGGGATGATTATTATCAGATAGTCCAGTTTTACTATCTGCTGACATCTGAGGCGGAGCGCCGAAATGGGTTTCGTTTGCTGGTGAAGAGGCTATTTCAACTGAAGATGAAGCCGCAGGCGTTCGTCTGAGAGAGTTTCACCGGTATCCTGATAGTAAATGGGTCATTTCTTAAAAATAGGACCTTCCGTCTGTCTCTAGCATGTGGGGTGGGGGTTAAGGTGGAAGAGGTGGCGATGATGGAGGAATCATTTTTTTCCACGGACAATAGATATTGGCCATGAAGAAGATCTTTCATCTATAATTTCCAGTTCTAACTGTTTCCCAGACCTTGCAGCATGGGATTAGAGTTTGGAAGATGCTTCAGTTTTTTATTGTCTTCCCTATGGACTGCTATAAGCAATTCAAACTGTAACTTTGTAAAGTAATCTGTTGGAATTATTTGGAACATTTTGTTATCTGTAAAGTATTCTGTAAGAAAAATCTTCGAACTAATGAAATGTCAATGTTTTGGTATTTTGTTTCCTAATATCGAGCTTGTTTGTGTAGTTTTCTAGTTTAAAATAGGAGTTTGTCAATATAAATTAGTTATCATGGGGTCTGATGGGGGAAAACGAGCTGTAAAGAGTTTCGTGTGCATGATGGCAAATGGTAATGATAGGTGAGTTTTAAAAATTTAGAGGAGTTCGAAAACGTGACTTGGCAGAAGTAATTATGCATTATTTTCTGCGTTCTCAAACTGGATGACAGAGTTTTTTCAAACTGTAAGATAGGGTTGACATTGATTTGTAGGTGCTACTGTTGGATTTGCTTGATCTTTATATGTTGCCATCTTTATATTTGTTCGTATAAAATCTTGGAGATATTTTATACTATGGAAAGAATGACTTGCCACAATATTCTGCATTTGATGTGGATATTCTGCTGTCCCAAATTTTTTCTCAAAATCTCAGAAAAAGTTGTGGGGTGATCTGGATTTGTGGAGATCTTCCTCGTGGCTATAAGTAGTGATTCTTTGTTGTTATGATTTGCATCGTTTGTAGGGATAATCTTGCTCTGAAGGTAGTGTGTTTAAGCATGGTGAGGACTCGTTCTCAGTGTACTCAGCAGGCAGCAGATGGTCGTTTCCATATCAAGGATTCAGAACTTCGTGAACGATATTTTAGTCGATTGCCTTATGATGCTGTACTTCTAGAATAGCCATTAAATCTAGTCGGATTAGATGATGAAAGTGAGCGTGTAGAGTATGATCGTTTTTTCTGATGCGATGTTTTTCGGAGGTCGTTGATGAGTGCCACGGTGCGAGAACTGACTGTTCGATAGTTCGCGTGTGACAAAATCGTTGAAGAGGATGCAAGTGTAGCAAATGGAGAGATAATTTTATGTAAGGGGCATACTATCGAGGTTGCTTTAGATGTAACTGGTGAGCTCGGTAAGCTCAAAGTATGAGAGCTCGTACGAAGTATTCTGTTTGCAGTATTCTATGTTAGAACCCAAATAAATGTAAGGTGATGAATTTTGAGAGAAATAAAGTAATGTGATATCTCAATCTGTTTGAATAAGAATAAAGCATTCTGTTTTACTCTTTGTGTATGAATATTGTGGGAGACAGCTGTAGAATTTTAACAACTGTATTGATATCTTTAAATTTTGAATATTGATTTGTTTTAGGAAAGTTGTACGATCTTGGTAGGGTATAAAATTAAGGTGATTGGTCGTTTGTACTGTATTTGAGGAAGATGTGCAAAATTGTTTAATGGCAGACAATAGAGACAAACGTGATGACGGTAGACGTTATCACAGAAGTCATGATGATGCCTTTAACCAAAAAGACGTGCCTGCAGAGATAGTAGAGGTGACTGACACGTGTCTGAAGGAGCCATCGTTTCACAAACCGAGGGAGAGTATAAAAATGTGCCTCTCTCACCCTCATAAATTATCTACAGTTTCAGAGAGAGAAAAAAGTGGTATAAATCTTATTTCCAAGGAGAGGAAATGTTTGAGCGCTGAGTGTGATTTGAGATGGAAATCTTCATCAGGCTATAGAAAACTATCGGGGAAGCGACGGGAGCGCTTAATCTAGATAAGACGTCCGGGCAAAGCAGAAGACTGTTGTTCTTTAAGTACAGGCTGGTAATATAAAGCTATGTCCGTTTGATTTGTTTAGTAATCTGGATAATATTTGTAGTAATATGTTTGATATTTGTAGTAACCTTCTTGATGTGTAGTAACTTGTTTGATATGTGTATTTGATAATGTAAGGGTTTTGGGTTTTTTTTAATGAATATGAGAAATTTTTAGAGTTGGAGAATTTTTATATATGAGCAGTCTGTAGTGAGAGAAAATGCTTACTTGAAGAAGGAGAGGAAAAATTAAAATGATTGATTTCTGTTTTTTTGTTTTAGGAATTTGTAAAATAGACGTGTTGACTGAGTAGAAGGTGGGCTTGTTTTGTCTTTATGTAATGTAGAGATAATAATAAAATATGTTTTTGTATATGTAGGTTCGATATGCGTTCAAAACCTAGTATTCCCACCAGTAAATTTGTAGTATCGTCCAGTTCTGAGGAAACATCATCGTCAGGGAGGGGGGACGAGTGTAGTATTATGGAGGAAACTGTAAACAGTGTTGAGATAAGCGTAGAGGGTGGAGAACCCAGTAAAATTGAGGAAGTGATACAGTGGAAGGATATATCAGAAAAAGAGAAAGTTCTTGTTATATACCCAGAGGGGGTGGATATAGGGAGCGAATACTTTAAGTATAAAAAGAAATTGCAGGAAGAATGGGGAAGTTATGTGAAGAATCAAAGTTTCTGGTTTAGGGCCTATATCCTTGGTAAGAGGGAAGAGGTTGTATACTACCAAGTCCCATGCTTGGAGAAGTGGATAAAGGATAGATAGATTAGTGAGGAGGTTAATCTCCCGTATTATAATGGTCTCGGGCTATCGGGCCCGAGTGATGAGTTTTTATGTTTTTTGAATCAGGTTGTTTATGACCTTAGAATTCCTCTGACCTTCTTTCAGAAAGGGGTTATGAATGTGTTACATTGGTGCCCTACATAGTTAAATGGGAATGTTTATGAAATGATAAGGGTTTGTGAGACACTAAATGAAAAATGGAGGAAGGGACTGCGAAGCAGTTCAAATCTGAAGATGTGATGAAGTTTTATAAATAGAAATATGTCGAAGGTCAAAGTGGTGGTTACATGTATAACGATTCAGTTTGGCAAAAAAAAATTGATTTTGAATCTGCGGGTAGACCATGGAACTACCACCTTGTGTGGGTAGAGGGTAACTGCATGCAAGTTTCATGTGAACTAGCGCTCGAACTGAACCATAAATATTATAATCCAAGTAGGTAATGTTGACCAATCTTCAAATAAATAACTATTCTTCGATCTTCTACTTAATGTTGTGTTCCTTATTTTGGCAGAACCCAAGCCTTTATCTACGTCTGATAAGGCGAGTCTGTTCGACTGCGTTGCTCGAGATCAGGACGAGCTAAAGTAGGTACTTGGTGAGCTTGGTATCTGTAGGGATAAAAGGGTAGATTCTTTAGTACCCAAAGTTAAACGAGCTCACAAAAAATAAGCTATGGCTGAAGGGGAAGTTTACTTGACTGTGGATGATGTTCTTAGTCTTCCACCTCCTATACCTCAGACCACCAAACGGAATACTCGGAGGTCCAGGAGGCCAGCTCAGCAGAGTACCTCTATCACTGGGGTGGCGGCCACGATACAAGAGATCGCAAAGTCTATTTCTGGCGATGTGGAGGAGAAACTTGAAGTGAGTGCGGTAGCTCCTGCTGAGGTCTAGAAGAGCTCGATGAAAAGAAAAAGGCCTGATAAAGTGGGTAGTTCTCGAACTAATCCTTATTCCGCAGCTAAGATGAATGAGCTGGAGCTGAAATACTGTTTGATGGTTGGGACAGATTTGGAACAGCTCGATGATTAGTATTACGAATATACTTCTACGGTACGTTCTTGGAATCCTTAATTGTCTTTGTATTTGGATTGAAAACTGATGTGCTGACTTTGTCTCTGCATGTTTGTACTGGCATCTCTCAATGCTGCTAAAGGGGGCAAAAAAGTGTCTGGAAAAGAGGAGCCAGGAGTTTGAAGCTCTTACAGTAAAGTTTGAAGTTCAATCTGCTCGTATGAAGGAGTTTGAAGACCAATCTTCTCTTGTGAAGGAGCTCAAATCTGAGCTCAAGCTAGAGAAGGAGAAGAGAGCTGAAGATGCTAAAGCGGCTACAGAGCTCGCGGAAAAGCATTCAGATCTGGTGGAGCATGATGATGTGATATCGAAATCGGTCGAGGCCCTTAAAGTAGAACGGGATCATTACGTCCAATCTTATTAGGATTTTAGATTGAGTCCAGCTGATGTAGAGCTAGTCCAGGTCGGTAAGTACAAGGAAATAGTTTTTCCTTCCGAGGTTCCGGAGGAAGTGATGGCTGGTGCTAGTGTTTCTCCTGAGGAAATATTAAAGTATCCACCAGAAAGTGCTAAGCCAGTCCAAGTAGCTGAAAAAACATTGGATCCTCCTTCTGAACATGTTGATCCAGGTTATCCGGTTGGGCGAACATTGGATCCTCTATCTGAGGTAGAAATCAACAAGAATCTTTAAACCTTCTGTGGTATTCTATTTTTGATTTGATGTAGCTCGTATAATATAAATGTGATTGTACTTTATATTACAGAAGTTGGAGTGATGATTTAAAACATATTTGTTTTGGATGTCTGTATTATAATAAAATATTTGTACTCTGTGTAGGAGATATATCGATTGAGAAAAATTAATTCTGAACTGGAGAGGTCGTTAAGTAGAGTGAGGGATTTTGTGGCTCGTATTCAACTGGTACTTAATAAAACTGAATATGAGATAAGGAAATTTAAGCTGAATTCAGAGAAAACTTTAAAGAGTTATATGATCTCCAGTGTAGATATGCTAAGATAATAATAGAAAGGGATGAGGTATTATGAAAGGAAAAGGAAAGGGGGGCATTAGTGCGAAAATCAAAAGATTTGACATGTTTTAATGACCCGAGTGATAAGGTTAGGTGTCAAAGTATGTTAATAGCTCAGACATTGTATTTTGAGGCCGAAGTAGATAGTGAACGAGGGTTAAAAGAAGTTTATGTAAAGTTTTTGAAAGAGAGAGGCATAGTTTTAGATCCAGCTCGAGTTATATTTTTAGCTCAAGAAGCACGTAATCGTCATAGTTTAGAGGCGAGAAAGTGTTCTGCTCGAGTTGGTGTGTCTATTGTATGGGGTGATGTAGAGCATTTATCTAATGCGTTTGGCTTTATGTAGGATCGGAGGGCCATGGGAATTATATTTTTCAGGATAAGGAAAGAACAAATAGAGGTTAAAAAGTGATTAGAGGGTGAATTAAAGGGGTTACAGGATGAGTTATTATAACACATGGGGCAAAAAATATCTTTAGCAATGCGATTGTCGAAAGAAGTGACTGTTCGAATGAAGGTAGAAGTTGATTTGAGGGCTTTAGGTGTATTACAGAAAGAAATGCATCAGCAGCTGCATAATATGACATTGAATGAGCATCTATATCCGTTGCGTGCAAAAGTCGTTGCTCGAACAGAAAATGAACGTCATATAGACAGTGTTATTGATTTTTATGGGGCAGAACTGTCTAGGGTAGAGAACAAATTTAGGAAATTCGTGACGGGATGTGGGAAGGATTTTAATGTAGGGAACGCTAAGGCTGAGAGTATGTGTTTTACCAAAGGTGATAAAGAAATTGTTGGTGATAAACCCATTCTGAGGCTGAGGGAACTGTCATCAGAAGAGGGTGAGGAGGAGGTTGAAAGCCTGATACCCTGATCGCGGCATAATCAACATCAACAGGAGGTGGTGACCTTTACTACTTCGGTAGATGTGCAAGTAACAAATAGAATGTGTTCGAGAGATAAAGGGCAGTCTTCTCATTTCTTAAAGAATCGAAAATAGGGTATTCTCATTTTTCTTTTACAGGCCCTGCATTTGTGTTAGATCTTTGTATACTGTTGTTGATGATAAATAAAATTTGTTCTCTGTGATGATGAACAAAATGATGTATCGATATTACTCAGATACCATGTTCTTGATTTAAACTTGTTAACTGTGACATGTAATTTGTTGGTATAATTGAACTATTATAAATGTAAACTATTATGACTGGTAAAACTGACAGCTATTCAAAGTCAGTATGACGCGTTACGCATCCAAAATGAACAATTGAACGCTGAGCTAAGTTTGTGTAAGGGGGCCCTAAAAACTGTTATTGGATTGAAAGAAAGTATGAAAGCGGAGATTGCATAAGAACGAAACATAGGAGCTTGACTGTCTGAGGAGCTAAAAAAGAAAAAGGCAGATCTAGCCAACGGACTGAGAAAGATAGGAAAGTTAAGAGAAATTATAAGAAAGAAAGAGGTTAGATTTACAGGTGACTCGAGGCAAGCAAGCCAGCAGGGGGCGAAGTTGACATCTGCTCGAGTTCGAATTACAGAACTTTTGGAATAATAATAGGAGGAAGGTAAGAATGTGAAAGACTTACAATTCCAAGTAAATGTGCTTGAAGCAGAAATAGCTGATATGCGAGCTCGCGCTTCTAAGTATGAAGTATTTTGGCTAGTTACTGATGTTTTGATAAAGAAGATAGAAGAGGCCTGAAATAAACATAATGAAAACACAAATGCGGCTTGGAACAAATTAGTGACTATAGAGCATACCATACAGGTGTTGAAGTTAAATGCCTTGAAGCACTTAGAAGATAATGCAAAATTGTGTGACACAAATATGAAGTTAGATGCTGACCTATTGTAGGCGGAGTTACGTCTTGATGAGAGGAGGGAAGAATGAGAGAATCCTGAAGTGGGAATTGATGGGTCAATATCTTTGATTTATCAGATGGATGAGTTCATGACAGTATTGGAGTCTCGAAATTCTAATGTGTTGGATAAGAAACGATGAGTAGAGAAGCGTTGCGATCATTTGGATGTTTCGTTGAAGGAAGATCAAAGTAAATTTAGCAAGCTTATTCTGTCTAAACAGGTAAAGACCGAGGCAAGCGACGTATATGAGAGAGATATGACAACAGTGATTTTATTTTTTGCATCCGATTTCCAGAGATTGGAAGTAGAAAGTAAACTGGTATATGATGGTTTAGTTGGCAAAAGTGCACAGTGTGATATGGAGGCAATATGGTCTGCGTATCTAGGCCCCATGGTAGTCAATATTGGAATTCTAAAATAGAGTACGGTTAGAGATGGAAAGAAAATCGTTATGGGGAAAATGCCAGAGTTTATACGTCAACGGCTGTACAAGGGTTATGCACGTGATGTTGCGGGACCTTCTAATATCGGTGATGATTCAGGTGATAGTTCTAGTGTGGAGTAACGATTGTGAGGAGGCGCTATGTAACGCATATAGTAGATAAAGTGTATAAAAATAGGATTGTCTAGAATAGTGATTTATACTAACCTTTTGGTAAACCAACGATATTGTATGAGCTGAATATTTGTTGTATAGGATGATTCCGAAGGCTTTCGTATAGTAGATGATTGTTGAAGCAACAAAAGATCTGTAATGTATAGATGATTAGTTTGGCCAAAGCAACAAACGATCTGTAATAAATAGATGATCAGTTTGGCTAAAGCAATAAACGATCTATAATGTATAGGTAATCGGTTTGGCCAAAGCAACAAACGATCTGTAATGTATAGATGATCAGTTTGGCCAAAACAATAAATGATCTGTATGTATAGATGATCAGTTTGGCTAAAGCAACAAACAATCTGTAACCTGTATATAGAAGTACTTGTTAGCTATATTAGAAAAGTATAATAGTGTAGGGCAATGGAACATAAGTATTTTATTGGCGTATGATTGACGTACGATGAATGTGATAGATAGAGTACTATATGAAATAGTCAAAAGTACTCAGACGTATGGGGATCAAACATAAATCTTTCATTGATGTAAGACCGTCTACAAGATGATAGATTGATTTGTAGAAAAGTACACTGTGATAGATTTTAATCTGCGATACAACTTCAATCTCCTTGTGTTCCAAGGATTAGGGATTCAATCTCCGTGTTCAGTGGCAAAATTGTAAGAACCAAGACCACTTTTTCCAATAATTATAAAAGGACCTTTCCAATTTTTGGAAAGTTTCCCAACATTTACTTCTTTTTGTGTTTGGGAATTTCCCTTAGGATGAGATCTTTGATTTCGAACTCTCTATGACGAACACGCTTGTTGCAAGATCGGGCGGGAGCTTGGTGGTATCTTCCCAAATTCATGATTGCTCTGTCCCTAGTCTCCTCGATCCAATTCATGTTACGTGCCAACTGGAATTCATTTTTTTTATTTGTCATGGTATGGTCACGTATTGGGTGATGACACCGAGTGGGGATGATTGCTTTTGTACCATAAGCCAGGAGAAACGGCGTACATCGAGTTGATACTTGAGGTGTTGTGCGATATTCCCATAACACGTGTGATAATTCTTAGACCCAATTTCCCTTTTTCTCTATCAAACTCTTTTTTATTCTATCCACAATAGTACAATTAGTGATTTCGGCCTGGCCATTTCCTTATGGGTAATATGGATTGGAAGGAGAGTGTATGATGTTGTGCTGATTAAGGAATTCAGCGGCCCTGGAGCCAATGAATTGAGGTTCATTCTCGATTCTGATGAGATGGGAGCACCCAAAACGGATGATGATGGTTTCCCATATAAATTTGATGACTTCGTCTTCTTGTGTGCGACACAGTGAGACTGATTCCACCCATTTAGTGAAGTAATTTATTGCTACTAAGAGGTACTTTCTTTTTCCTGGCGCGGTAGGAAATTCTCCTACGAGATCGAGTGCCCATCTTTTAAATGGCTAGACAATGTTGCCGGAATGGAGTTCCAAGGCTGGAGCTCAAATTTAGGGGCCATGTCGTTGACAGGCATCGCACTTGCTTGCGAGCTCAATGGCCTGAGCTTTTATTTTAGGCTAAAAGACCCCTTGTGCAAGAGCCCGATTGGCTAGAGATCATCCCGCTGCATGGGAACCACAAGTGTCTTCATGAAGTTCATGTAGGAATTTTTGAGCTTCTTTGCTAGATAAGCATTCAAGATACGGCCTTGTGACCGAAATTTTGTATAGGAGACCGTTTTCCACGATGTACCACTTAGCATTATTAGGCACGCGTCTCCTTTCAGTGGGATCTGTTGGGAGTTCGCCATCAAACGTATTTTTTGTCCCAATATACTTGAAGAAAGGTCGTCTCCAGTCGTCCTCGTCCTCTTCAACGCCCCCAGTATTGACTGAATTCGAGCTTATGATGTTAATACTTGGGGTGGATAATACTTCGAGCTTCAGATAACGAGCTTCTGTACCAAGGATTCCTGCCAGATACGTGAGAGAGTTCGAATGTCTATTTTCTCTGAGCGGTAAATGTTCGATAGTAATTCTTTAGAATCTACTCATTCTGTCGTCTACTACTGCTGCATAGTCAATCATCTTTCCGTTCCTCTAGAATTTTTTTGTGTAATAGTTTATAATGAGTAAAGAGTCTGTGCACACAGATAGCTCAGAGACTCCAATCTCAAGAACCATATCAACGCTGTGAATCATTACTTCATACTCAGCCGCATTGTTGGTAGATTCGAAATTGAGTCTAACTGCCTTCTCGATCCAATTATTGGAAGGTGTAATAAGCACGATTCTGATTCCTGATCCTGCAGGTCTATAAGATCCATTAGTTAAAAGACTCCACCCTTTTCAAGTTATCCAGTCTGACTTCTCTTCGAACTTTTCTACGAAGTGTTCCTCATTAGTATCCGTGCTGTTTTTTTCCCAGTCAAGATCTTCTACTAGGAAGTCCGCGAGGAAGTCTGCTACTGCTTGACCTTTTTCAAAATGTCATTGTTCAAAACGGATGTCATGTTCGCCAAGAGTGACCAACCACTGTTGTACTCGTCTGAATTTTTCCCTTTTGGATAAGATCTCTCACAAAGGTAATTTGTCACCACTCGAACTGAGTGTACTTAAAAATATTGTCTCAATTTTGCGATGTGTACACGATAGCTAAAAGTAATTTCTCAATCTTGGTATGCCAGGACTCTGCTGGAGTAAGAGTTTTGCTGAAAGTAGACAGGTTTTTCCATCTTTCTATCAAGTCGAATGAGAACTGAACTTAATGATTCGTCGGTAACTGCAAGATATATTGTGAGTTCTTCCTCTTCGTTAGGTCTACTCATCACTGGTGGTGATCCCAAGTAAAGTTTGAGTTCTTGAAATATTTCTTCACATTCTGTTGTCTACTCGATCTCAGGATCCTTTTTAGACTTCTATTTTGTTGTCCTCTCATACAATAGGTTGAACAACCATCGACATCGATCTGAAGACTTTAAAATAAAATGATTTATTACGACAATCTTGCCTACTAACTTTTGTACGTCCTTCTTTATTTTCGGAGAAGGCATACGATCTGGATCAGCTTCTATACCTATCTTACTGATTAAATGTTCCAAGAATTTTCCTGATTGGACCCTGAACTGGCATTTTTTAGGGTTAAGCCTCATCTTGTAGAAACGGAGAATTTCGAAAATAGTGCGTAAGTCTGTAATATGGTTTTCATTTTTAAGACTTTTACACAACATATCATCAATGTAGACTCCCATCATTTTTTCGAGGTGATCTTTGAACATCTGTGTCATCAAACGTTGATAAGTGGCTCCAACATTCTTTAGGCCGAAAGGCATGACCTTATAGCAGTATAAGCCATGTTACGTTATGAAAGCTATTTTCTCTTGGTCATCATGTAATATAGGTATCTGATTGTATCCTGATACGGCATCTATCATGGACAAGAGTTCGTGTCCCACAGTAGAATCGAGCAGATTGTTTATGATAGGAAGTGGAAAACTATCCTTTGGAGTATGGTTGTTGAGGTCCGTAAAATCCATGCACACCCTGATCTTGCCGTTCTTCTTTAGGACTGCCATAATGTTCGAGATCCATTCTGGGTAATTGGCCTTTCTAATGAAGCCAACTTCGATGAGATTGCCAATCTCTTTATTGACTTCTTCTCGGAGTCTTGGTGCTAAGGTCATCTACTTTTGTTTGACAGCTTCGGCCTTATCTTTCAAATTGAGTTTATGGCAGGCCAGATTTGGATCAATGCCCGACATTTCGTGAAAGGTCCAAGCGAAGACATCACTGTTGTTTTTAAGGAATTAGATGAGGGCATCTCGTTCTGTCGCTGGCAGAAGAGTGCTAACGTATGTTCCTCACTTTTCTCTACTGATTTTGATGTACTCTGTTGTTTCTGTAGAGTTTATTGTATAGTTTTTTCTAGTGTGTCTTGTTGTTTTTTGCAATTGCTATGGAAGCTGCGGCTCCGAGGATTCTAGAATGATGATGACAAAAATTTTACATATATGTCGTCATTCTATTCAAATCGCAGCGCCAAATGATAGGTGAATGGAATAGCTCTCATATTATTTAACCAACAACGTCCCATTATCCCCAAATAACGGGATTTTGTATTGATAACATAAAAGATAACGTCGAGTATCACGGGTCCTATCGTGATAGGAAGTATAATCTTTCCTACACGTTCTTCTCTAGATCCGTCGAATCCAAAGATATCAATGTCACTGGGTTGTACCTTGTCGGCCAAACCCATCTGATCAATTGTGCTTTGAAAAATTAGTTCAATAGTACTGCCAATATCTATCTATCATCATGGATAGGTCGTGACATTGACCTATACGTCTTCTTTTGCTTCTGTTCGATTGGTTGACGATATGAGTCTCAACGAAGTGGCAGAGCGACATATGGTATAAGTGTTTCTCTCTTGCCGTCTCTTCAGTTTGTACAGCTTCTGTAGGAAGTTTGTAACTCTAATTCTTGTAACTTTTAACATCTACAATGTACTCATGCATTCGTCCATTAACGAAGATATACTCTAACAACCACTGTAAGGCAAAGCAATGTTTTGTTTCATGATATTTGACCTTGTGGTGAATACAATATGTTTTGTTCTCAATGGGTTGGAGATACTGTGCATTGCGGAAAAACCTATCCTTCTAAAGTATAGGATAAATGCTGGCTATGGTCACATTCATCTTAGGAAAACAGGGCTTTGGTAAGTTACCCCCCTTTCGAGGCCGTTTGTCGTTAGGTTTTGTCTGTTTCCTGTCTCCTCCCTGATCGACAACACGATCAAAATTTTGGTTGGCTGACTAATCTCGAGCATTTAATGTTAACTTTTAAGGTTTCTGCCTGTCAGATACCATTCTTTTTAGGTCGATATACCCGCTGACTTTTTTGATCATGTCTTCCAGAGTTGTTGGCTTGTTTAGTCGAGGTACTCTTTCACCCTTCCATCAACAAGTAAAGCATTGGTGAAAGCTGAAATAGTAATCTCCTGGTCGAGCCGATCAACCTTTCGAACTAACTCCAAAAACTTCTTAGTGAATGTCTCGAGCTTCTCTTCAGGCATTTGTTTAAGGCTGAAAAGAGAGTATAGATTCTCCTATTTGTCTCTGTTGTGGGAGTAATTCTTGACGAAGGGTTCGCGCAGTTGTTCGAAAGTTATGATAGATCCTTCAGGTAGTGTGTGGAACCATCGTCAGGGATCGCCTGATAAGCTGGTCAGAAAGAGCCGACATAAAATGTGGTTGGACGTGGAATATAGGCCTAAAGCGTCTTAGAACTCTTGGACGTGTTCCACTGGATCAGTCCTTTGTATTTTCAAATATTCAGAGTATGGAACCCGGTGAGGACCTCGCCATCCAACAGTTCCAGTACGATTGGGCTTTTCTGTAATCTGTTGTGGATTCTTTTAGTCGGAGTCTAAGTTTTGAGTAATTATTTTATTCATCTGTCAACATGTTCCTGAGTCACATATTGTCGAGCTGTGGTGGTCGGGTGTGTGACGCGTCCTTTTCTAGGATTATGGTCGCCACTCCCTTCACTTAGACGTTTTGTTGTTAGGACTCAAACTCTTCATGGTAGATTTTCAATCTGTCTGACTCCCGCTGGGCCGCCATCAACTTCCTGGTGGGCCTCCTGGATCGGGATGGGCTTCATTTCCTGTTGATGATGGTTAGATCGAAGCGTACCTTCTATGTGATTGCCTTTCGGAGGAGGTCCTATTCTGTCATGAACGGAGATTTACGAGCCTTCAGGTTGTATGGCTTTATTCTTCAGAGCGGCGACCTGCAGACCTTGTAGAACCTTCAGTGCGTCCTGCATACTTGCTAACTGTTGCTCCAATGTAGCACATCTTTATATTTTAGAATTCAAAGTGGCCCGCAGATCTGCTAGTGTGGTGTTTTCTTCTGCTTGAACTATCAGCGTGCTCTAACCTGGAGGTGACATTCTGAAAGAGGATGATTAGTGATTTCTGAGATAATGGGTTTGAGAACTTCAGTTCCCACGGACAACGTCAAATGTAATGGCCTAATTCTAGGATTCAGACTTAGCTTTTACACCAAATATGTCTAGAATGCTCAAGAATAGTAAACAATAATCAACAAGATAATTTAGTGTGGAAAACCTTTGAATAAGTTAAAAATCACGACCTCTCTTGAGGATTATGAGAAAGAGAAGATGATCTTATTGAGGTTGCTAACTTATTACAATGAGCGCTCTGGGTATGTAGAATTTTGAAGTAAGGATTCTTCTGTATAGAATTCCCCGTCTGTAATCTGAAGTTCTCTGGTCCTATTTATAGGTCTTATAATATGACTGTTTGATGACCATTAAAATTCTTAATGGTGGACGTTACAAAGTGTATATAAGATATTATTTGACTAGATTGTGTAACGTTCTGACCTCTGTTATTGTACAATGGCTCTACTGATAACTGTACACTTGCATAAATCGAACTGTTGATGTAGAGGTCGAAAGTGATGACTCGAACTGAGGAATATTGAATATGCCTTTAGTAGTGTTTATTGTATGCTGATGAGGCCGATGATGAAGCTTTGAGTACGAGATACGAAATAAGCTATTACAAGACGGCCCTCAACCAATAGCACGAGGAGCCACATGGACGAGTGGTGTTGGTTGAAAAATTTGTGTTGTATTTGCTTTCAGATGTTGTTGTCTTGAATCTTTCTGTGCCACGTGCTCTTTTGGTGAGATCGAAAGTTCGTATGTAGTTCCAAGATGAAGCATGAGTTCGGGATACGGAATACGCCACTACACCTTAGGCCTTGAGTAACTTGAGTTTGCTTTACACCCCTAGAAGATTTTCTACCGCCACCACCTCTACCACCACTTTGTTAGTATTTTTGCTGCTCAAAACGGAAGAAAATGGATTAAAAACGAAAAGATCTGATTATGGTGATCAGGGCGTTGGTCTGATGCAAAATGTCAAAGAAAAAAGTTGTAGGTATCGTCGATATGAAGCTAGAACAACTGACGGTTCAGCGATCGGACTGTTGGATCAGAAGTTATAATCAGTTTAGTCTACTGGTACAGAACTCGAGGCAGATTCGGGCAACGAATTTGAGTTCGAGTTGTACTCAAAGTAGATCTGGCTTTTAAACATTTTTTGACCCCTTTTAAGATTGTTTTCTTGTTTTGGAATACTTCTACTTCAAGTATTATAAGTATTGGAAACTCCTAATTCATGTAGGAATAAGTTTTAGGTTTCTTTTGTTATAAAAGGGACCTATGAGGTTTGTAGAAACCTAACTTGAAATCTATAAGAGATGTAGCCTCTATGATAGACCTTGTAAAAAGTTAGTTTTTACAAGGAAGAAGGTTGAGGGTGTTGTCCTGGGATTTGATGGTGAGAGGGGATGTACCTCTTGGTTGCTAAGATGAGATATCAATGAGTAAAGAAGATTGAAGGGTTTCAAGAAGAAGGTATGCAACAAGGTTTTTGTTGAGGTAATCTTTAGGTTCTTGATGGATCTCTTGTTTTCTTCTTCTCTTGTAAATCTATGTGAGGGTATTATGAGATTAGAGAATTCCATGCTAGTTGGAATCTCTTGAGGGCTTATAATTGAACTTGGATACATAGTGGATTTCTAACTTAGTGGTTGGGAGTAGCCTCAGGGTAAACCTTCGGTAAATATTGTGTTTTGTGTGCATGTTAATTGTAATTCTAATTTCTTGGTTGATTATTTGTAAACCATGAGGATAATGGATAAAACCAAATTGCGCACGGGGGATGTATTCCGCTTAGTTCACCCCTAACAATTGGTATCAAAGCGAGGTCAAGACCTTGGGATTATAGTTCTTGAAGATTTTTGGGTTCAATGTTTGATGGCTAAGCCGGATATTTGATTTTTTTCAAGATGGATTTGGTTTCGGTTATTTTGGCTACATGATTTTCTCAGGCGGTGGAGTTTGGGAGGAAGAGATTTAGATGAAAACGATATTGTACATAAGCATGGAAGCATGGTTTATGTTGTGAGAAAGGCTTGAACATGGTACTCGGTTCAAAGTGGAGCGGTTCCAACAAAAGTTTCAAAAGTTCGGTAAGGGGGTGATGGCTTTTTTCTAGGACCGATGATCGTTAAATTTGGTAATCATGGTGACACCTTAAGTTATTCACCATAATTGATTACTAAATTGGCGGGTCGCAATTTTTATGAATCATGGTCGCAAGTTATGGCTTGTGTGGTGACAAAGTGCGTCAATATGTGGAGACTCTAGGTTTGCGACATAGAGTCAGATTTCACAGGTTTGTTCGACATGGTCTGGTTATTGTGTAGTGTTTAATTTTTTCCTTTCTAGATTAAACATATACTGGTTCTTATTTTGCTGGTGTAGGTAAAATTGTGTGATTTCAGTGGTATAGATAAAATTACTATTTCAGAAGCTCTTTTTTCTGTGATGGAGTTCAGGGGTGGATTTGATGGTGCTTATGGGGCTGTTTTCAAGCGGAAGTTGGAGCAGTATAGTTTCATGACTGCAGGTGGAGCAAGCTAGGAAGCATGGTTTATCATGGAGAGAAAAAAAGCTAATGAATGTTCATCGATTTTGACGAAGGTATATATATCCAGTTTTGGGTACGAAAATGTTTTGATCGTGGGTAGCGGATACGAAGTAAACAAGTTCAACGGTTTTGTTAATGAGTTTGTTTGCGGTATGGATAGTCAATGAAGACATGAATTGAGGCTTTTCGCTGAGGTGGAGATTATTAGTATTTGCGGCTCAAAACAGAAGGAAATTGATTAAAAACGGAAAAATTTGATTATGGTGATTAGGGCGTTGGTATGATGCAAAATTTCAAAGAACGAAAGTTGTAGGTATCGTCGATACGAAGCCAGGACAACTAACGGATCAACGATTGAACAGTTGGACTAGAAGTTATAATCAGTTTAGTCTGCTGGTGCGAAACTCGAGCAGATCCGGGAACCGAATTTGAGTTCGAGTTGTGCTCGAAGTAGATATGTCATTTGGACATTTTTGGGCCCCGTTTGGAATTGTTTTCTTTCTTTTGAATACTTCTACTTCAAGTATGATAAGTATTGGAAACTCCTAATTCATATAGCACTACAAAAAAAAAGAAGGAATTGACAGAGTTAAAAGAATACTTTTATAACCTACCATAGTGTTTTTCAAGCGCTCTATTATGCGATGCTATTCTTTTTCCAATAGCGATTTTACGCATGCTATGGAAGCATATCATTCTAAGGATGCTATTGTAAACTTTTTAACAACAGTTGTTGAAAGCTGTTATTTGCTTAAAATAGTAGTCAAAAAATGTTATGAAAAGGTTACGATAACATTTTTCGTATGCTGTAATATGCAATATTATCCTTTTTATAATAGTTTTTTCTGTATGCTATTAAAAACGTTTTTAACAGCGTTTACTGGTTGTTGTTTACTTAACATAGCATTTACTGAATGCAGTTACAAATCGACAATAGATAACATTTTCTTTGTGCTATTGAAACTCTTTCAATAACGTTTAGTAAATGTTATCACATACTTATAATAGCATTTGTAAACACCATCATATATCCCCTGCATTAATATTTTTTATTTTACAGGTATTTTGAAATATATTATGCCAAAAATAATAATCAATACACAAATTTGTAATATTTTTATTTATGTTATAATAATCAAGCGGATCCAGATGGATTCGAACCATCATCTTCTCAAACTATGAGTGCTCTTACCGATTTAAGATATAGATCCATCGACATACAAGTACAACTCATATAAGTACTTAACCTTGTAGAAGATAGTTAATAACTTGAAAAAGTTTAATAACTAATACTTAATAAAATCTCAAACTCTTTATTTACATTAAGTAACCAAAAAATAGACAGATGCATACCTACACTGAAATAATACCCAATTATCTAAAGAAGATCTTTTTAAACCGGTTCACCACATATTATTACAATCAATTATTTTTATTTTTTTTCCATAGTTGATTGTAATAATATGTGGTGAACCGGTTTAAAAAGATCTTCTTTAGATAATTGGGTATTCTTTCAGTATATATATATATATATATATATATATATGAGGCGTAGGCGAGCTCACATGTTTCTATCACTCGACTACTACTCTCTGTTCCAATAAACCAAACTTGACTCACAAGATAAACAAATTATTTAGGCTAAACTTCTTGGCCAAGAGGAAGGACGTCTAAATTTCTTCAGCTTACTTGAAACAAACTTGGTATATAAAGTAGCTAATATATAAAGTAACTTAAGAAGAAAACACACCTTAGTACTTTCGTAGATCCCTTGAGACTTGTATATACTCTTGACGTAGCATGAGAGAAGAGTAGTGTGCCAATCATTGGCAATGAAGACATCATCATCCGTTATGTACAAGAGGAATAACGACTGATACTTAAGTAGAAGTTAAAGTACGCAACTAATGCAGCACACCAATAACTAATGTAGCACACCAATAACTAATACAGCACACCATCTGTATAATTAAGGCAAATAAATAAACATCAATGAACTAAGCAATTAGGTCGTAATTTGAAAACCATTCAAGATCATAACACAAGAATCGTGTATAAGTTGGACCTACTAAGTAAAGGAGATACCATAACTAAAAGGAGCATCAACTGTGTATCACTGAGACTTGTCCCTACCGGTATTTGAGTGCTTACTGCAATATGTTGTAGCTATATGGCGTTTCTTCTTGGTCAAATCTTATGTATCTCCAAAGTGGATCTTTCCTAACCCCAAACACATGCAAAAGAGTCAGTGTGAGGCCTTGCCTAGATAAAATGACGGGTACATATCTTTTCTTCATACCAAAAGAAAATAGAGCATTCCGTGCCGCAAAATTAACAAATGATCTGGTTTGAACCAGTCCTAATCCAGCCACCATTATAGAATCAATTGCTCATATGTTTAGCAAGTAGGAATGGAAGAAGCTAAAATTAGTAATTGGAGTGGCTCTAAGTGGACAAAAAAAAACCCCATATCCATATACGATTGGTGCATCAGCAACATAAGATGATTACTATGGCAATAGGTCAACATACTCGAGTGAAAGCAATCACTACCATTATTTTTTCGATTGATAAAGCTTCATAATTTAAGCTTGAAGATCATACACAAAAGTATGGAAGTTGGATCACAAACTAACCGGTAATCCAACAACTATGCTAAGAAGAGCAATTTTATTTGTTCCAGAGCACAGGTTCCTGACCTTTCCTGAATATGCAAACCTCATGTTCTCCCTTGTCCCATAAGTTGATCCTAAAGTGGATCACAACAGCAATTGGTGTTGTTTAAGTTAGTTAAAGCAATTGGTGTTGTTTAAGTTAGTTAAATAAATGATGGGAAAAAAAAAATGTTAGCACTAAGCCACTAATTACAGATTCACTGGCAAAATAGAATTAACTAATGACTATTTGATCCCTAAAAGAAGCAACACATAAACATACCTAATATTTGTCCATTGATAAATACATGGAGAGCATGGCCTGATGATTCCACAATGAGAGTCGGTTGTTCGCCTCCATGAAGAAATGATTAAGATGGACTAACATCAATACTAGAAAAATAGCAATTGGAATGCAAAAAAAATGTGAGAAACTCCTCTTGTTCCTCCTTTATTCTTAATCGATTATTTATCAAGGGTATCATGCCAGAATTCTTAATTAAATTATTTTGAAATTCCTTGGGTGGATAAAATTCAAGAGGGGATTTGATGTCATTGTCTTACTTAGTCATGTACCAAAGGTAGTCACTTGTATCCCTTGTAACATTTATTTAATTGCTCCAGTAAGCCAACCGATGTAATCATCTTATAGTCATCTAGTGAGGAAATATCTTCATCATAGTTCTCCCATGAGAGCAGCACCAGTGAGGAAATATCTTCATCATAGTGCTTGCTATTGTAGAAAACCTTAGCAGCAGACTCTGGGTTGTGGTTCGCGAGCAACGCTGCACAACCTCCTTCCTTAGAAGAAAATACATGTGCCTATAAGATGCAAATTGCCAAGTCAGATAGGTTAACTTATGTAAACACACCAAGAATGTACGATATCCACGGTATGGAAAATAAACAGTTCAACGTGTCTAAGAGACACAAAAGCACAGACATCTCGTGGGACATTACAGTAATCCCCTACGAGATGCTCACGCTTTATGCTTCTAGAGACGTTGGACTTCTAGAAAGAGATGTCAAGGATCTGCTGGTAGCTCGATCGCTAAAGAAGTAATAACGGGATCTGTAGAAACTAAAGCTTTCTCGCATAGTTTAATAGCCCTATGAAGTTCAGTCAGATGTCCATATTTAGGCTGCCTGATTAAACCTGTAATATTTTCATGGATGAGGCATTACTTAGATTCTTTAGAGTGCACAAGCAACCAATCAACACAATCATTAGTTAGATTCTCACCGTATTCATCTAGGGGAGTATCATAATCATAAGTGGTAGTGATAAAAGGACCTCTAGCAGTTCGTTCATAGTTTGTTCCTCCGTGGTACTGCTTCAGGAAAATGAGAGTAGCATTTCAGCTATCATACACTTTATTAAGAAAATGTAGGGAAAACAACAAACCAACAGTACAAGTTTTAAACAGACCATGTAGTAATTGACGAACAATCCACCCTTTGTATGAAGCGAGCAACTGCATAGGCCAGATCTTGAACTGGCCACTGTTTAATTGTACCCCCAAACTCTGTAAACCTTTTCCATAAGACCTTAAGTGCTTGAACGATCCCCTAAGTTGATGTATGAACAAAAATATATGGAACCGTGTACGAGGATCATCTCCGACGAGCAAAACTTGTTGTTACAAGTGACCTTTTAGCTAGTTAATGATCCTTTAAAATTATAAATGCTTAGTGTGTAATCCTGACAAGATTATATAAGGAATACATAAGATAGTAGCAAAAGAATTAAGGGGGAACCAAGTCCAAAATGAAGTACAAGGTAAACCGATTTTTCATTTAACGGTTTAAGATTTTTTTAAAGAAAAATCCTTGATTATTGGGCTATGTACAACTGCTAACCAATAAAACTTGGTGGATCAAGTGATTATTGACACTCTTGCAAATGTGAAAAAATAAGACAAAGTTCATGTCGGAATTTAAAACTCATTTGGCTTTTTGGCGGGCCCAATTTGATGGTCTTTTGGAATATCCAAACTTATCGATAAACCCATTAGCTTACTTCTTTACCTCATGAGCAATTAAGGAAAATATCACAAGACTTGTTGGGCTTGATAAGCCCTTGAGTCAGTAACCACATCGAAACCCAACTTCCCAATGTTTGATTGCATTGATCAAGGTTATATGAGCATTGAAGTTGCTGCAAATTATTTGCAGTCCCTCAATTATTATATTGAGAGAAAAACCAAAGGTATTTTCTTGCACAACCTGATATACTCCCTGATTGGCAAACTACTTTCACTCAAAGGTATTTTCTCTCTTCTGATGTTGATAAACCTATTTGGGGCATGTCTGAAATTGGAGAGTTCACTGTTAAATCTGCATGGGAACTATGGAGGTCTGAAGCTCCAAAGATTAGTCATATGAGAAAATCAAAGTACTAAGTTTTGCTCTCTCTCTCTCTAGGTCTTGGACCAGGCTCTAACACAGTTACAGAGATATTTGGTTTGCTGCATGGCCTTAAACTCTGTTATCAATACAATATACAGCCTCAAGTTGTGGTTGGATTCTGTAGTAGTTGTAAATTGGTTGTACAACAAAGGTTCATCGATGCCTCAAATACATCTTCAGGGATGTACTGGCCAAGCTGGGAAGTGCTTTCTGGAAAGTTCCCAGGCAAGCAAGAGTTGCTATCATCCTTGATAAGATGAGCATTGCGCAGTTGAGATTGTAATTGTTAGTTTATTGCTTATAATTTGATAAATCCAACATTCCACTCCCCAATAATCGTGACCATGTTTATGAAGAATAAACAAGTAGAGGAACAATAAAGATAAAGAGAGTGATACCGTGTGATTGAAGTAGAGCCCATTCTGGAGGTGCAGCGTCACTGAGAGCATCATGATCGTTACTATTAGTTCGATCCAAATGGTTTCGAGTAGAAGTGGGGATTGGGGAGGTATTATGACCATCGGAGATCTCCAATTCCTTTCTTTCTTCATCTTTGAGATTCCAAATCTGGTGATGAATTAGTAGAGCGGAGAAGAAGGCTTCCATCCTCACCCTCACCCTCACCCTCACCCTCATTGTTATTATTATTACTAAAATCTCTTTCACCTCCTCCAGACATACATTCGATCAATTCAGATCTACAGCTTACAACAAGTATAAGCTTGATTCAGAGGAAGAGAATGAAATGGAATGAGAGGAAGAGAAGCTTGATTTTGGGGGTAAAATGGGGAAAGATGTATACAGTTTGATGAAAGTTGATGGCATTCCATCTAGTTTTAACATTCCATCTAGTTTTCACATTGAAAACATGAGTTAAGTTGGCATCAGGGTATAAAATGCTATTAATTGTCACTTATTATAGCATTTCACAATTATGCTATAGAAAAAATGTTATCAAATGTCATCTTTCTTGTAGTGTAAGATTAGGTTTTAGGTTTTTTTGGTTATAAAAGGGACCTATGAGGTTTGTAGAAACCTATCTTGAAATCTATAAGAGATGTAGCCTTTATGACCATGTAAAAAGTTGATCTTTACAAAAGGGACCTATGAGGGACCATGTAGTGTAAGATTAGGTTTTAGGTTTTTTTGGTTATAAAAGGAACCTATGAGGTTTGTAGAAACCTAACTTGAAATCTATAAGAGATGTAGCATCTATGACCATGTAAAAAGTTGATCTTTACAAGGAAGAAGGTGGAAGGTGTTCTCTTAGGATTTGACGGTGAGAGGGGAAGTACCTCTTGGTTGCTAAGATGAGAAATCAATGAATAAAGAAGATTGAAGGATTTTTCAAGAAGAAGTTATGCAACATGGTCTTTATTGAGGTAATATTTAAGTTCTTGATAGATCTCTTGTTTTCTTCTTCTCTTTTAAATTTATGTGAGGGTATTATGAGATTAGAGAATTTCATGTTAGTTGGAATTTCTTGAGGGCTTGTAATTGAACTTGGATACATAATGGATTTCTAACTTAGTGTTGGGGAGTAGCCTTAGAGTGAACCTCCGGTAAATATTGTGTTTTGTGTGCATGTTATTTGTGTTTCTAATTTCTTAGTTGATTATTTGTATACCATAAGGATAACGGATAAAACTAAATTGCGCACGGAGGATATATTCGGCTTAGTTCACCCCCAACACATTTTTCCTCCCTCTCATATTTGGTGTTGCAGGTGGTAAGACAACACTACTCATATGTCTTGCCATGCTAACATTTGTATCTACCCTCTTAGGTACTCTTGCCACTCTTGGCCTTGGTGTGGTCCACCCTTACAAGTTTTTTTGTTGTGACTATAACCCCCACATTTTTCACATCTCTTCTGCCTCTTTTCTTCATCTGGATCAGGGATTCTTTGTTTTCTAGGTCTCTCAGATCCTCTCACCAATGGGGGAGGTAGAAAATGGTTTTCTTGGTTTGTAAGCTGCATATAATATAAAAATAAAGATTCAAATACACTTGTGTTCTAATACAAACCTTCTCCCATTCTGATCCATTAACTACAGGATATATGTTTTTTTTTATATGTTTGGACATATGAAACAACTTTGTGAAAATAAGAAACATAGTTGTTAGCCATCCATACAAAAAAATAGTTTTTAAAAAATTAAAGACAACTTTGTGAAAATTTATATTATTAACAAAAAATACTTACTTAACCCATGGCCACCCATAAGGGTTTATAACACTAATAATATGTACGCATGGTAGTCTACGGCCACATTCATGTGTTGGTGTCCACTTTCCATCTTTGGCCATTTATCCCAATTGTAAGAAAAGATTCTAATATGATCCCTTGAACCTGATATTGACCATAACATTTGATCATCTTGTCAATGTGGGTTTGTGCTTTAGGGACCAACACCAAGCCTACAAAAATATGTATACATATAGTCACATAGTAGTTCATAAAAAGAAGAAGAGATCTCAAACAATAACAAAAGGTCTTGTTTAGCTGACCTGTTTCTTATCACGTTTTGATTTGAGCCTCCTATCATACATGAGTTTCATCAACATTATATTTAGTTTTGGAAAGATTTGAGTTTAGTCTCGCCTACAAATTGGATATATATATGTCTTTAGTCCCCAAGTTCTTGAAAAATATAGTTTGGTCCCCAAATGGCCTCTGACTACAGGTCAACCTTCGTTGAAGTCAAACTTGATATGAAATGCTTAATCTAGCTTCATGCGAGTTGTACGTGATTTCATCTAACAGGTAACAAGTTGCCTTCAGGTAACAAGTATCCACCTCACCAATCTACCTTACCATTTCACAACGGTTATCTCCTTCCCAAATTTATTTTTTCTGAGTTTTGGTGTTGGTCATCTCCTTCCCCAAATACCTCAATTAAAGCTCTCTCTCTCTCTCTCTCTCATTTCTAAGTTTTGGTGTTGGTTTATCTATGTATATGGGAGGTGGAGGTGGAAGTGGAGGTTGTGGTGGTGATGGTGGTGTGAAGGTAAAATTACTTTATTTCTCTTTGTCTCTCTCATTAATCAAGTGTTTTATGTGAAATTTGTGAAATCACCATTAAAGCGTAAAAGTTAGAAATGGGGACTCAAGACAAATTGCATGGAAATAAATTGGGACTAAAGACTAACTTATTAATGATTTATGATTTTTGTTGTAGAATGATTTATGTCATATATGTCATGACGATTTTCATGGTATTGAGGATTGTTCATGATTATGTAATATGTGCCAGAAGCCAAATTGCAGTGGAATAATTCAATTCCATGCTTCTAAATTAATAAAAAACCCTGGTAGAAAGTACTTGAAATGTCAATTCCCTACCTGTGGTGTTTTCCAATGGTTGAGTGAGGTTATTGGGCAATCTTTAAAGTATGAGTAGCCCCTCTTTCAAAAGTGGATACTTTGGTTGTAAGGAAACTGGGCACTGGTAGAAAGAATATCCTTGGAGGACTGTAGTTTTCCCTTAAGGTGGTTGTGGTGTCATAAAATTATGTAAATCTATTTCTTAGAGAAGTAAGGGTAAGAAATTCTTAGTTTATGAAAATGTTGAATATAAACACTTTATGTGGCTAAAGAACTATATGCCTGAAGAAGTTAAAAAGAATGCAAAATTTAAGACTATGACTAATTTGAATGTCAAGGTGAGTATAGGATTGGATGATTTTTTCAAAGAGTTTAAAGGCAAATCCTTAATGGGATAAAATTGGGAGTGTACTGGTTAAAGATGGTTATTATGTGAGAGGATAAATCTTATCATATTATACCTTGTTTTCCATATTAATTAAAATGTTATATTATTTTTGGCTCTTATTTTTGAAGTTTCTTCTGATACAAGTTATGTATAATTCTTCTTATACAAGTTTGTTATGTTTATAATCCATTAGTGATCATGTGTGCACACTCTATGTACACATACTTAACATAACCTTAAACCTTCCCCCTTAACCATTATCCCCCCAACTACCAACATTGGGAAACTTGAACATTTAGTGATCATTCTCTTTTCAAGAACCCCTTAAATGCTTTTTCTCTATAAAACCAAGACTTTCCACATACCTTCTTCAAAGCCACAAGTGTTTCTTCCCTTCTCTTCTCTTTAAAACCTCAAAAATGCATCTTTTCTTTGTAATAGAAAGTGACTCTTCTTCTGAAGAAGAGTACATTGGATTTGCTTTATGCTATGAATCATCCTCTGATAGTGAGGCAAGCTGGATGGAGGACTTATCCATTGAGGAGAGGGAACTGATATAGTGGGAGTATGAGTGGACAGATATTGAAGAAGATATTGAGGACAGTGATGAAGATTTTGATGAAGAAATAGACGAGGAAGAAGAAGAGACAGATGGGGAAGAAGAAGAAGAAGAAATTGAAGAAAATGGAACAGAAGAGAAAGAAGAAGGTTTTGTTTGTGTTTGTAGGTATTACTTTTAGATGTAGGCTCTCTTTTTTGGGATGTGGTGATGTTTGCATTTTTTGTTTAGGATCCCTTTTTGTTTTTGTTTTGTGGCACCCTTGGTATTTCTCCCTATTTCCTTTGAGTTTTTGTATTGTCACATTTTTTTGTAAATCAATGGAACTTGTATTTCCTTTCTATCTAACTTTTTCTATCTATTAATGTCTATAAATTTAGAAAACAATGAAACTAGAGGGAAAAAAAGAAGGTAGTATAATTACCTTAGACTAGTTTGTGTAGCTTTCAGTTGGACCATACTAACACCAGTTTGAGTAGCCTTTTGTATATACCAGTGTGACTACCTACACATTTTAGACCTGTAAATTTGCAGTCTAAAAATTATTAGAACAACAACAAATAGTATTTACAGAGATGCAATAGAGTACCTACACAAATATAAGACCTGTAAATTTGTAGTCTAACAAATATAAGAACAACAACAAACAATATTCACAGAGATGCAATAAAGTACCTGTACAAATATATGACCAGTAAATTTGTGGTCTAACAAATATAAGAATAACAAGAAACAACATTCACAGAGATGCAATAGAGTACCTGCCAAAATATAAGACCTGTAAATTTTTACTCTAACAGATAGACAAACAACAACAAAAAATAAACATTCATGAAAAAAACTGCAAAAACATTTGCCACTAAGTTAAAAAATGTACTTGTTAACATGCAGTCAAAATACTGATATCAAAATTGTGATCACTAGATCACTAGATAGCCAAAAACAAAAATCACTAAATTAAGTCACGCTTTTCAAATCCTGCCAGGAGGTTAAAAACTTTCTTTTAAAGGTTAAAGCTTGGGACTTGAGCTTGTTGTGTTAATAACCTGGTTTTCCTTGGGGATTGAGCTTGCTGTACTGATGCCCTAGTTTGTCTTGGGGCTTGAGCTTGCTTTGTTGATGCCCTAGATTACCTTTAGGCTTGACTTGCTTGACTTTTCCTTAGGGATTAAGTAGCTTGAGACTGGCTTTGGGCTTGACTTGCTTGACAGCTTTATTGGGGCTTGAGAAGCTTGAGACTGGCTTTAGGCTTGACTTGTTTGACTTTGTCTTGGGGCTTGAGTAGCTTGAGACTGGCTTTGGGCTTGACTTACTTGACTTTTCCTTAGGGCTTGAGCTTGTTATGTGAATGCCCTAGTTTTCCTTGGGGCTTGACTTGCTTGAGACTGCTTTTGGGCTTGACTTCCTTGACTTTGCCTTTGGACTTGAGCTTGCTGTATTAATGCCCTAGTTTGCCTTGGGGCTTAAGTAGCTTGAAACTGCCTTTGAGTTTTCCTTGCCTGAGTTTGCCTTTGGGTTTGAGTAGCTTGAGTTTGACTTTGTGTTTGCCTTGATTGAGTTTGCCTTGAATAGCTTGAGTTTGCCCTTGAGTTTGCCTTGAGTAGGAGATCTCCCACCACCACCACCTATACCACCACTTCCCCTCCCTCTCATATTTGGTGTTGCAGGTGGTAAGCCAATACTGCTCATATGTTTGGCCATGCTAATATATGTATCTACCCTCTTAGGTACTCTTGCCACTCTTGGCCTTGGTGTTGCTGGTGCACCCTTACAAGTTATTTTGCTGTGACCATAACCCCCATATTTTCCACATCTCTTATGCCTCTTTTCTTTATATAGATCACAGATTCTTTATTTTCTAGGTCTTCTAGACCTCTCACCAATGGGAGGAGGTAGAAAATGGTTTTCTTGGTTTGTAAGCTACATATAATACAAAAATAAGCATACATATGCAATAAAGATTTAAAATACGCTTGTGTTTAAATACAAACCTTCTCACATTCTGAACCATCAACTATAGGATATATGGCATTTTTATATGTTTGGACATATGAAGCAACTTTGTAAAAATAAGAAACATAGCTTTTAGCCAGCAATAAAAAAAATTAGCTTTTAAAAAAGTTAGCTTATTAGTAAAAAAATAATACTTACTTAACCCATGGCCACCCATAAGGGAGTATACCACTAACAGCATGCACACATGGTAGTCTACAGTCATATTAATGTGTATTGGTGTTCATTTTCCATCTTTGGCCATTTATCCCAATTGCAAGAAAAGATTCTGATATGATCCCATGAAATTGATATTGACCATAACATTTGATAATCTTATCAATGTGGGTTTATGCTAAAGGGACTAACACCAAACTTGCAAAAAAGATATGCATATAGTCACATAGTGTTCACGAAAAGAAGAAAAAATCTTAAACAATAACAAATGGTCTTGTTTAGCTTACCTGCTTCTTCCTACTCTTTTGATTTGAGCCTCCTGCCATACATGAGTTTCATCAACATTATATTCAATTTTTCCAATACTTGTGGATTGGCCTATCCCTAATCTTCAAAATCCATATATTAAAAGACTCACAAAAGTTTTTGTGATGTGTTCACACTTGGCAGTAAATCCAAAGTGGGACCTAACCACGTATTCAAATTGCTCCTTAAGTAACCAGTCATGAGTAGCTAGATTAACTAGTTTGAGTTGGTCCATGTTGAAACATCCATATTTGGAGTTTGTTTCATTCCGTGTCTAGTTTAAATGTCAGTACTATCTCGTGGCTACTCGACGTCAAATATTACACATGGAGCGACTACAGCTGGACTGGCACGTAGGTTTGTACCTCTTTGCTCTAAATGTCAAGCCCGTAGTACTTTAGAGAATATAAAAAGAAAATATTTTGTCTTATTTGAAAAAAAAACTGGTCTCTATTCGAACAAGCTTTTGTTCTGTTCGAATAAGACTTTGTTCGAATAAAATTTAGTTCTATTCAAATATTTTCCCACAGACTAATATGTATTCGAATAGACTATTTCTTTGTTTGAATATCTTTTCTAGGAACTTAGTTGTTCGAATATAATTTTTTTCTGTTCGAATAAAACTGGTTTTGTTCGAATAGATTTTTTTTCTATTCGAACAAATTGACTCAGGACTTTATTTGTTCGAATACATTTTTTATGTATTCAAATAAAAATTATTCTATTCGAATAGATTTTGTTTCTATTCGAACAGAGGTCGAGTTTTCAGTTTTCTTATAAAAGGCATCCTTTCTTTTTTCATAACTCACCTCTTCCAAAACCTATTTTTTTAGAGCTTGATAGTTAGAGAGAGGAGAGATTTTAATAAGCGATTCAATGTGAAGTAAAACTCCTATTGAATCAATCAGAGAAATTTAGAAAACCTAATCATTGAATTTTAAATTTTGAGCGATTCAAGCTTTGAAGCTTTGGTGCGTTATCCGAGGTGAGGCGTTGCGAGAACGAGGAATTGATTTCAAGGAGCTTGATTAGAAGGGAGGTAACAACGGGACGTGTTTATCGAGTATATAAATAATTGAACTCTTGTAATTCATTTTCAATAGTGGATTCTTTAGCTGTTGGGTGATTCGACAGCGACCTATGGGTTTTTCTCATGAGAAAGGTTTCCTATAAGGTTAAAAAAAATTAGTCTTGTGTTTAATTTCCAATTGCTTGTTAACACTAATTAATTGAATCAATATGAACTAGGTTAAGATTAGAATATTAATTCAAAGGAATTCAGACCTATTGATTTTGACCAAAATTAATCAAAATCGGTTAATCTCAAGTGATTATTTATTTTAATTAGTATCAGAACGGTCATGCTTTGAGGATTAACAACCTAAGCGTGGATCCTGACTTGATTGCTTGAGAATAATGGATTCTAAAAGATTTAAAGGTCCCATAAATTGTTCGTCCCTCTTCAATGGCAAACACTATCCTTATTAGAAGGTCTGAATGGTTGCATTCTTATAATCACTCGGAGAAGATGTCTAGATTGTAATTGAAGATGGATGGACGCACCCTACCATGATGAAAGGAGTAGGTGATGAATCTGAAGAGGTCCTTAAGACTATGAATCAATGGTCTAAGGATAAAAAGGAAGCTGTTGGTTATAATAATAAGGGTCCCAATGTTATTTTTATGGTTGTGAGCTCAAGTGAGTTTCGACAAATATATGCTTGTACCACTTCAAAAGAAGCTTGGGACATATTAGTTCAATCTCACGAAGGAGATGATACAGTTAAGGAAAACAAATTGTAAATGTTTACCTCATAATTTAAGAATATTTGAATGATTGAGAATGAACCCTTTGATGAGTTCTATGTGAGACTAAGTGACATTGTCAACATTAGTGCCGCATTAGGTGCAGCTTACTTAGATGTTCAAATTATCATCAAAGTTCTAAGATCTCTTCCAAAGAGTTTTAGATCCAGACGTGATGCTATCGAGTAAGCTCAAGATCTTAAGAAAATGAAACCAGATACATTAGCTGAAAAATTATGAACTTTGGAACTCGAGACAAAAATGGAAAACCCTGAGAAGAACAAAAATGTTCTTTTAAATGTTCATCTTATTCTTTTTCCTCTAAGAGTACAAAGAAGCTGATAACTCATCTGATTCAGATAATGATGATGGGTTCGATATGGATTCACAGATTGCCTCTATAAGCAATCTGCTTAAAAACCTTGTGAAAAACTATCAATTTCAAAAATAAGGGCAATCAGTGAATTACAAGTTGCAAACTCATGATCATCTTAAATTGAATAACCGGTAGACCAACCTTGACACTGACCTAAGTCAAGTTGAATGTTATAAGTGTCACAAGTTTGGTCAATATGTTCATAGTTGTTCTAATAAGAAATCTTGAACCAATCACAAAGCTATGAATATCAGTGTTGCTTGGGATGATAGTGATGATAAAAATGATAATAATATGAGTAATTCCCAAGTAGTTGATAACAGATAATATTGTACATATCATGTTTTTCTTAATTGTGGTAATGATAACTCTGACACTTTTAAACTTGGAAATGCTAGTAAAAATCAGAGTGATCATGAACAAAATGAGTTTGAGGACCTGAATCTTGAAGACTTGTATGCTCAGACTTTTGCGAAGTGTATTAAACTTGGTAAACTTAACAAAGTCTTGAAATACCAAGTTAATACACGTACGTGTGAACTTCAAGAAAATACTGAGAATATAAATCAAGAGATAAAAATGCTTGAAGATGAGAAACAATGCTTCCATGACAAGGTTGTGATTTTAGAAAAAGGAGTTCATGATGCAAAGGAGAAAATGAAATCAACTTTGGACAAACTTCATTCAGCCAAGTTTGATGTAGTTTTATCTAAGCAGAAATTTAAAAAATTATGCCATGTGGCTAAGATCATTGATAAAATGTTATGTATGGGAAAGATGGATTCTGGTAAAAGGGGTCTAGGATATGAGGAACATCTCTCTAATGCCGAGACTCCTCAAGTCACAAAATTTGTGAAAGCAACTGCTACTACATCGTTGCCCAAACATAATATAATATCTTGCACTCATAATAAAGATAAAAGGTTATCGTACTTTCATATTTATTAAGGAAAATTTGACTACAGTCCCACCTGCAGACTGAATAATTGCATTTAGTCCCCAAGTTGTTTAAATATGTAGTGTTGGTCCCCAAATTGCCTCTGACCACCTGTCAACCTTCATTAAACTTAAATTTTGACATGAACTGACTAAACTGCCGTCAAATGAGTTGCAGGTAAATTTCTCTAGCAGGTGAACAAGTTCTCTTCCGGTCATCTCTTCACCAAAACTGTTTCAAACAAATTTTTCTTGGAGGAAAAATTTAGGAAAAATTTGGAAGAATCCTTATCTTCTGCAACTATACAAATTTGGAAAACTAGAGTGCAACCTAATCTTGCCAAGCCTTTGATCACAATGTAAGTCTCTCTCTCCTTCTCTCTCTCTCTTTCTTTCTTTCTGAATAGGTAAAATTGGTAAATCTCTCTCAGGTAAAATTGGTAAATCACAATGTAAGCCTTTGATCACAAATCACAATGTAGGTCTCTTATGTTAAGAATTAGAGTTTGGGTTACAAAATTGGGGCTTTTTAAATGTGATTTGGATTATATAAAAAAATAGAGTTTTGGTTTTCTATAATTGGGGTATATTAAAAAAATTGGAGATTTTACAAGTGGTGTTTTTAAATTAGGTGTTTTGGGTATGTTACCATGATATTTATCTTAATTATATAGTGTTTGGGGGTATGCTGCAATGACATGAATGACCTAAAAAATGTCATTATTCATTGGGGAGGTAGATGGTCTGAACCTGGGGAGACAGGGTACACACATCGTCTATAAATTAATGAGGACATGCATATATTTGAAAATATAAATGGGGATCAGTTTTACTATCAAGGTCTGTTGGAGTATATTATGTCTGATGTTATTAGGATAAATAAAGCTATCTCACCTGGTTCTGGGATAGTGGTGAAGACACTGTGTGCAGGTGAGATAGTATATGCTTGTGATGATACAAGTTTATATAAGATGTGGCATTGTAGTGATGTAGATAGTATGTGGGATATACATTTCTATGTATATGCAGTGCCTATAGAAGTTATGCCCCTACCTTTAATTTAACTGCCAAATGTAGTTATGATAGAACCAGATGAAGGACCACCAATATGTCCTACTTCTCAAGTTGAGGTTGAGGTTGAGACTACACAGCATGAGAACACATAGTTTGATCCACTTCAACATGAGACTATTTCCAGGGGTAAATAAAAAGTAGTTGTGACTTAAAAAAAAAGTTGTATTAAAGCCAAAGAGAAAAGGCAATAGTTTACAAAGTGGTGAAGAGAACACTAAAAGAGTTAAGAAAACAAGGGCAAGTGAAGTACCTGAGGAAGAACTTGTTGATTTCCCACATATGGACTTTAGTGATGATGAACCTAATATTAAAATTAAGGGTGAAGCTGGATTGGGGGAAGATACTCCAGCTAATGCAGAAACTGAGGCTGGAGTTGGATTGGGGGGAGAAGCTTCAAATGATGAAGAAGAAGTTGATGCTTGGAATAGATAGACAGAAACTAACCAGATAGCCTAGATGCAGAGGAAGAGTATTACTCAAATCATTCATCAGTTGATGGTGATGATGGTCCAACCCAAATTGATATAGACAGATGTGATGATAAGTTCAGAGATTTGGCTAAAGAATGCGATAACATTTTTGCAACAGAAGAAGCTGAAGTGCATTATACTACATTACCTGTGCATAATCCTGGGTTAGAGATGGTTATTGGTATGGAGTGGCCCACAGTTGATGCTTGCAGAGCTATTTAAAAGGCAATGGGCCATTGTGAACAAGCACCAATTCCAACAAAAAAGGAATGACTATATGAGGGTAAGATACATTTGTACTGAGGCTGAAACATTTAACTGTCAATAGATGTTCTATGCTAAGGTTAACCCAGATGGTACCACTTTCAATTTGAGGAAAAGTAGTAATCTTATTCACACATATCCTGGAAGGAGTGGCCAATCTAACAAAAATAAAATACCCAGTGGGTGGCAAAGGAAGTTGATGAAACAATTAGGACAGTGAGAACCACTAGTCCAGTAGGTGTGAAGGAACATATTTCAAAAAGGTATGGTGTTGATATTTCATATTATACTTCATAGAATGCTTGGACTATATGCATGGAGAAGATAGTTGGATCATATGATGAAGGTTATATTTTATAACCTGAATTTATGAGACAAGTCTTATTGGCTAACCCTGACAGTTTGGCCAAATGTAGTAAAGATCTTCAAAGTAACCAGTGGAAAAGTTCATTGGTGATGTTTAAGGCAAGTTTTGATGGATGGTTAAGTGGGTGTAGACCTGTACTTAGTTTGGATGGTTATTTTCTAAAGGTTAAATATGGGGGTTTTGTTTATCTGTAATTGGCTTGGATAGCAACAATGACATATTCCCTATTGCAGTTTACTTATGCAGACCAGAATGTAAAGAAACTTGAACCAACTTCCTTGAGGTTCTTCAACCCTATCTTATTATACATAATCAAAAGCTAACATTCATATCAGATAGACAGAAGGGACTCATTGATGCTGTGACTACCCTTTTTCATCATGTAAATCACAGATTCTGCTTTAGACTTATGTACAAGAATATGAAGAAGTTTCACAGGGGGACAAAAATAGAGTGGTTAGTAAGGAGTGCATCAAAGGCATTTAAGCAATCTGAAAAGAACAAGCACATGGACCAACTCAAACTGGAAAACCCAGCTGCTCATAACTAGTTACTTAAGGAGCCATTTGAACACTGGGCTAGGTCCCACTTTGATTTCACTGCCAAGTGTGAACAGATCACAAACAACTTCAGTAAGTTTGTTAACATGTGGATTTTGAAGATTAAGGACAGGCCAATCCATAAGTTACTATAAAAACTGAATATAATGTTGATGAAACTCATGTATGACAGGAGACTCAAGGTAAAAGAGTGGGAAGAAGCAGGTAAGCAAAACAAGACATTTTCTTATTGTTTGAGATCTCTTATTCTTTTCATGAACTACTATGTAACCATATGTACATCTTTTTTATAGGTTTGGTGTTGGTCCTTAGAGCACAAACCCACATTGATAAGATGATAAAATGCTATGGTCAATATCAGGTACAAGGGATCTTATCAGTATCTTTTCTTGCAATTAGGATAAATGGCTAAAGATGGAGAGTAAACACCAACATACATGAATGTGACTGCCATGAATGGCAACTTTCTGGACTACCATGTGTGCATGTTGTTAGTGCTATAATCCCTTATGGGTGGCCATGGGTTAAGTAAGTAAAATATTGTTTGGTTAATAATCTAAATGTTTACAAAGTTGTCTCTAATTTTTTTTAAAAGCTAACTTTTTTTGTGGATGGCTAACAGCTATGTTTCTTGTTTTCACAAAGTTGCTTCATATGTCCAAACATGTAACAATGCCATATATCATGTAGTTGATGGATCAGAATGGGAGAAGGTTTGTATTTGAACACAAGTGTATCTGAGTTGATATTTTATATGTATGCTTATTTTTGTATTATATGCAGCCTACAAACCATTTTCTACCTCATTGGTAAGAGGAGCTGGGAGACCTAGAAAATAAAGAATCCCTGATCCAGATGAAGAAAAGAGGCAGAAGAGATGTAGAAAATATGGTGGCTATGGTCACAATAAGAAAACTTGTAAGAGTGTACCAGCAACACCAAGGCCAAGAGTGGCAAGAGCACCTAAGAGGGTAGATACAAATATTAGCATGGCAAGACATATGTATAGTGTTGGCTTACCACCTGCAACACCAAATATGAGAGGGAGGGGAAGTGGTAGTATAGATGGTAGTGGTGGGAGATCTGCTCGGGGTGCAAGACAAACTCAAGATACTGAAGCCCTAATGCCAGCTCAAGCAAGTTAAACCCCAATGCAAACTAGGGCATCAAGATAACAAGTGCAATCCCCAAGGAAAACACAATCAAGGCAAACTCAAAGCTAAACTCAAGCTACTGAAGGCCTAAGGCAAAGTCAATCAAGGCAAACTCAAGCTACTGATGCCCCAAGGTAAACAAGAGCAAGTCAAGCCCAATGGAAATATCAAGCTATTGATACCCCAAGGCAAACTAGACCAATTCAAGCTCAATGGTAGTCCCAAGCTACTACAGCCCCAAGGCAAATTAGGGCAACTCAAACTCAAAGCCAATCTCAAGCTATTGCAGCCCCAATGAAAACTAGGGCAAGTCAAGCTCAAAGCCAGTCTCAAACTACTGAATCCCCAAGGTAAACTAGAACAAGTCAAGCCCAAAGGCAGTCCCAAACTCAAAGGCAAACTAGAGCATCAACATTTCAAGCTCAATCCCCAAGCTCTAACCCTTACAAGAAAGGCTATCAATCTCCTGGCAAGAATTGGAAAGTGTGATAGTGTGACTTAATTTAGAAAAATTTAACTGCATGTTAAAAAGTACATTTGTTTGGCTATGTAGACTGAAAATGTTTGTTGTTTGTTAGACTAAAAATGTTAATAGGTACTCTATTAATTGAATGTTTCTTTCATGAATTTTAACAGGTACTCTATGTACTATATTGGTTTTTGCCCCAATTTCTTTCATGAATGTTTCTTGTTTGTCTCTCAGTGGTATATGTTTCTTGTTTGTCTATGTTTCTTTCATGAATACTGTTAGTCTTAAATGTGCATAAGGCATGGGGAAAGATCTGACCAGTCTGAAATATGCACAAGGCAAATATTCAGGTCTAACTGGTACTCACACAGTCAAACTGAAATGTGCAGGTACTAATGGTCTAAAATGTACAGGTGTGCAAGTACTAGTAATAAATGTGTAGGTACTACTGGTCTGAAATGTGCAGATACTAGTAATCTGAAATGTACAGGTAGCCATTTTTGGTCTAAAATGTGCAGGTGTGTAAGTACTAGTGATCAGAAATGTACAAGTAGCTATTTTTGGTCTAAAATTATCACAATACAAACAAGGGAAACTAAGGCAAAAAAATGGCAAGTTCATCATCTCTATGCACCTGTTAACAAAAAAAATGGCACAAAAAAAGGCAGTTCCACAAATAACAGTTTAAAAATACAAAAAAGAGAAACACATTTCCATTGATTCACATCCACCACCACAATACGAAAACTGAAAGAAAATCTAAACAAAAATAAAAACACTTTCTGAGATCCCAAACAAAACAAAAAAACATCTCTACATCCCAAAAAGAGAAGGGATCCCAAAAGAGAACCTAGAAAATAAGGCAATACCCACAGTCACAAACAAAATCTTCATCTTTCTCTTCTGTCTCTTCCTCTTCTTCTTCTTTCTCGTCTGTCTCATCCTCTTCCTATTCTTCCTCATTTGTCCCTTCTTCGTCTTCCTCATCTGTCTCTTCTTCTTCCTCGTCTATTTTTTCTTCCTCATCTTCTTCTGTTCACCCATACTCACTCACTTTCATCCTCCTCTGTCCAGCTAGCCTCACTGTTGGAGGATGAATCATAGTCTTTTGTAAATCCAATGTACTCTTCTTTAGAAGAAGAGTCACTCTCAGTTGTAGAGAAAAGAGACATTTTTTGAGGTTTTGAAAAGAAAAAAGAAAAGAGAAGGGAAGAGGGTGATGTTTTGAAGAAGGTATGGGGAAAAGCTTGGTTTTATAAAGAAAAAGTAGGGAACTAAAGGCATTTGAGAGGTTTCCCAATGTTGGTAGTTGGGGGGATAATGGTTAGGGGGGATGGATAATGGTTAGGAGATAATGGTTTGGGGGGGGGGGGTAATGGTTAGTATGTGCTATGTGTAGAGTGTGCACACAGGATCAATAATGATCAAGACTATAAACATAACAAACTTGCATCAGAAGAATTGTACATAACTTGTATTAGAAGAAACTTTAAAAATAATAAAACATTTTAATTAATATGGTAAACCATCTCTAACCACTACACTCCCAATCTCATCTTATTGAAGATTTCCCTTTAAACTCTTTGCAAAATTCATCTAATCCCATAGTCACACTCACCTTGACATTCAAATTAGTCGTAGTCTCAAATTCTGCATTTTTCTTTCCTTCTTCATGCATATAGTCATTTAGCCACATAAAATGCTTGCATTGAACATTTTTACAAACTAAGATTTTTTTACCCTTAAGCTTCTCCTAGCAGTAGATTTACACAATTTTAAGAATCCACAACCATCTTTAGGGAAAACTACAGTCCTCCAATGATATTCTCTCCACCAGTGCCCAGTTTCCTCATAGTCAAAGCAACCACCTTTGAAAGAGGAGCTACTCATACTTGATAAATTTAAAGATTGCCCAATAGCCTCACTAAACCATTGGAAAGCACCACATGTAGGGAATTTGCATTTTAAGTACTTTCTACCAGGGTTCTATATTGATTTAGAAATATGGAATTCCATTATTCCACTGCAATTTGGCTTCTTGCATATACTATATAACCATGAATAATCCCTAATACCATAAAAAGCTTGATCACAGATAGGGCACAAAATCATTCTACAACAAAAATCATAAATCATCAATAAATTAGTATGGGTTAGTCCCAATTTATGATATCCAATACCATGATGCTTGATCACAGATAAGACACAAATTATTCTACAATTTGTCTTTACTCCCCATTTCTTACCTTTATGCTTCAATAGTGATTTCTCAAAATTCATATAAAATACCTGATTAATTAGAGAGACAGAGAGATATAAAGTAATTTTACCTTCAAATCATCACCACCACAACCACCTCCACCTCTACTTCTACCTCCCATAGACACAGAGACAAACCAACACAAAAAATTAGAAATAAGAGAGAGAGAGCTTTAATAGAGGTATTTGGGAAGGAGATGACCAACACAGAAACTTAGAAAAATGATAGGGAATTGGGAAGGAGATGACCATTAGGTATTTGGGGAAGGAGATGATCGTTTGAGTTAGATTTGGGAAATAGATGACCTGAAGACAACTTGTTCACCTGCTAGAAAAATTCATGTGCAACTCGCGTGAAGGTAGTTTAGTCAGTTCATGTCAAAATTTGAGTTCAACGAAGGTTGACCGGTGGTCAAAGGAAATTTGGGGACCAAAACTACATATTTAAACAACTTGGGGACGAAAGGCAAATATTCAGTCTGCAGGTGGGACTGTAGTCAAATTTTCCCTATTTATTATTGTGAAATATGTGGCCGAAAGGGTCATATTACATCTTTTTGTAGATTTGTTGGATCCTATCAAACCATATACTCTCCCTTTCAATGGACAAATATATAAGTCTAATGTGATTTCTACTAATGAGAAAAGTGAGAATGTGTCTAGATGGTTTGCACAGGAAACCTCAGCTCGAAGGAGTCTTCGAAGCATTTGGGTATGGAAGACTGATTTGGCACCACAGATAAGGTACAATGTTATTTTGATAAGGTAATAAATATCAACTGAGACGGGTTATCAGTATGCTCCATTGATTAGGTATGTTTCTTACCCTGTCTTAGTTTGTTTTTGTTTTTTATTTTAATTCTTAGGACAGTAGGGTACTGTTTTAATTTTATTTATGCTTTTCACTTTAGGAGCTTTTGTATGTAGAATATTCTTGCTAGACTTGGACCTTGCTTTGTATTATATTCATTCCTGAAATAATTATTTGGTAAAATCATAGTTCACAATAGTCATTGATCCTCTTGTTCAAACTAAAAACTCATCGTGATTAGAACCACGTGAGGATAATTGTGGAGACTTCATACCTAATGATATGTGAGGATCTAGCCTTTTATAATCTTTTAGTATTTATTAATTTTTTCCAGATTTAGTATCTTTTCTGATCTCATTTTTTATAATCAATTGTCGATGGTAACTTCAAGTTCAAGTTAGTCTAATAGATCATTCTTTATACTTGATTCGAGATGAAAAATGTACTATGTGAGACCGAAGATATGATAATAGGCATTTTATTGTTACACCTTTTTGGCCTTTGTCTATGCTTATCCAAAATGTTATCCGCTTGCAGCCCCTTATGCCTTAAAATATGTTGTTCATTTTTCTACCTAAATCCTTTATTAGTTTACCCATTTTTTCTGAGACTTTTCAGTAAAAGAAAAGGGAAATAAGAAGTGATTTTTGGGGGAAAGATGAATATAAGAATATAGTGAGTATCCCCGATATGGTTTTAGTGATGGAGATAGATATAAAAAGAAGGTTTTTCCAATAATTTTATGGTACATCATATTCTATCTGTACTCATTGTAAAAAAATAATAAAGGGAGGTGAACTCAATATGAAGGAGGGGAAGAAGTGTTCTATTCCATGTGTACTTAATAAGAAAAGAGAATGACAGAAGATGGACTCAATTTGTGGAAAGATGGGGAATTAGTGTAACTATTAGTCTCAGAATGCCAGCAAAATACCTACTTCGTCATGTTCCTTCCCTTGCCTATATTATAACATTTTCAAGACCTATTTGATCTTAAGTTTTGCATAATCAGTTTAGTAGAGATGAGAGATAAGGATACTATGTTTGTTTATTGGACACCATCTAGACAATTGATTTCATGTATGTGAGATCTTTTAATTTACAGTGCGCAGTTTATTTGATGAAATTTGAATTTTTCTATTTACATACTCATATTCATATTTCATACAGAGTATTTACTAGTCAATTCTCAGTGATTTTTAAGTGGCCACCCTAGTGAGGCCTAAGTTGAAATAACTTTCCAATACAATATTCTAACTGCAGCTGAGTAATACGTTGAAAACTAGGTATCTATTTGACTATGCACATACCCACACCAAGTAATTCATTTAGTGATTGCTTTATAACACATGGGCGATGTCTTGGTCTTTATAGAATATTTTAGATTAATTATCTTTCTATCATGCCTTGTGTTAGGGGGAGTGTTGTCTTCTTATGCTTGCTTATTTCAAAGACACTCCCCGTATATGTTTTCCTATTATTTCATTTTAAGGGGGTTACCATTATTTTGAGGGGGAGATACATATTGTTTCGGGGTATTTGTTTTGATTTTTTAGTATCCTAATAGTCTATCTTTCAATAATACTTGCTCTGACAATTATTGGTATATATTTCTTATTTATTTTGTGTTTAACTCACTCAGTGACTTTTATACATTTTGTTCTATTGGTTTGCTTCTCCTTTTATTAGCTATTGACCCATTGTTCATCTGTGCCAAAAAGGGGGAGAGATGATCCTGACAGGTAAGTCAGGTAAGTTATGTTCTTTTTTCTGGATCCCTTAATTTAAATGAAGATGTATCTTGTTTAGTGTGCAGGGATTCCAAAGTATAGGCTATATAAGATAAAAGTTGAGCTTTGAGTATTGATGTTCAGTGATTGATTCAGTCCATCGAGTTGTATTTTTATTTCTTATAGTTCAAGTTTTAACACGAAATAAACCAAAGGGGGAGATTAAAACATTCATATTTGGAGTTTGTTTCATTCCATGTCTAGTTTAAATGTCAGCATTATCTCGTGGTTACTCGACGTCAGAGATTATACATGGGGCGACTACAGCTGGACTGGTACTGAAATGGTACATAGGTTTGTACCTCTTTGCTCTAAATGTCAAGCCCGTAGTATTTTAGAGAATCTGAAAAGAAAGTATTTTGTCTTATTTGAGAAAAAATGGTCTCTATTCGAATAGGCTTTTGCTCTGTTCGAATAAGACTTTGTTCGAATAAAATTTAGTTATATTTGAATATTTTCCCTCAAACCAATATGTATTCGAATAGACAATTTCTTTGCACTAATATCTTTTCTGGGAACTTGTTTGAATATAATTTTTTTATGTTCAAATAAAACTTGTTTTGCTCGAATAATTTTTTTTTCTATTCGAACAAACTGACTCGGGACTTTATTTGTTCGAATACATTTTTGATGTATTTGAATAAAAATTGTTCTATTCGAATAGATTTTGTTTCTATTCGAGCAGAGGTCGGGTTTTTAGTTTTCTTATAAAAGGCATCCTTTCTTTTTTCAAAACTCACTTCTTCCAAAACCTATTTTTTCAAAGTTTGATATTTAGAGAGAGGAGAGATTTTAATGGGCGGTTTAATATGAAGTAAAACTCTTATTGAATCAATCGAAGAAATTTAAAAGACCTAATCATTAATTTGCAAAGTTTGAGCGATTCAAGCTTTAAAGCTTTGGTACGTTATCCGAGGTGAGGCATTACGAGAACAAAGGGCGTTGCGGGAACAAGGAAATGATTACAAGGAGCTTGATTAGAAGAGAGGTAACCACGAGATGTGTTTATCGAGTCTGTAAGTAATTGAACTCTTATAATTTGTTTTAAATAGTAGATTGTTTAGCTATCGAGTGATTCGACAGCGACCTATGGGTTTTCCTCCTGATAAAGGTTTCCCACAGGCTTAAAAAAATTTAGTCTTGTGTTTAATTTCCAATTGCTTGTTAACACTAGTTAATCAAATCAATTTGAACTAGGTTAAGGTTAGAACATTAATTCAATGGAATTCAGACCTATTGATTTTGACCAAAATTAATCAAAATTGGTTAATCTCAAGTGATTAGTTATTTCACATGTAATTATTCTTTTCAGATTGCTTATATGCCTTTGCTGCACTCTACACTAACCACTCTATTTGGGTCCCCTTATGAAGCTTCTTTATATTATTGTACATATGCCTAAAGCAGAATTTATGATTTGCATAAGAAAAAAAGGTAATCACAACATCAATGAGTTCCTTATGTTTATCTAATATGAATGTTACCTTTTGATTATACAGAATAAGATATGGCTGAAGAACCTCAAGGAATTCTAATTTTTTTTACATTCTGATCTGCATAAGTAAACTGCAATAGGGAATAAGCCATTGTTGCTATCTAAAGCAATAACAGATAGACAACCCCCCACCCCCCAACATATATTTACCCTTTAGAAAATAACCATCCAAACAAAGTACAGGTCTATACCTACTTTACCATCCATCAAAACTTGCCTTAAATATGAGCGATAAACTTTTTCGCTTTTAATTTGAAAATCTTTACTACATTTGGCCAAACTGCCAGGGTTAGCTAATAAGACTTGTATCATAAATTCATGTTGCAGAATTTAACCTTCATCATATGATCCAACTATCTTCTCCATGCATATAGTCCAAGCATTTTATGAAGTATAATATGAAATATCAACACCATACCTTCTTGAAATCAATTCCTTTACACCTACTGGTCTAGTGGTTCTCATTATCCTAATTATTTCTTCAACTTTCTTTGCCACCTACTGGGTATTTCTATTTTTGTTAGATTGACCACTCATGCTAGGAAATGTATGAATAAGATTACTAATTTTCCTCAAATTGAAAGTGGTACCATCTGGGTTAACCCTAGCATAGAACATCTATCGATAGTTGAATGTTTCAGCCTTAGTGCAAATGTATCTTACCCTCATATAGTTATTCTTTTTTTGTTGGAATTGGTACTTGTTCGCAATAGCCCATTGCCTTAAAAAAAACTCTGCAAGCATCAACTGTGGGCCACTTCATGCCAATAACTATCTCTAACCTAGAATTATGCACAGGTAACATAATATGATGCACTTCATCTGTTTCTGTTGCAAAAATGTTATCACATGCTTTGGCCAAATCTCTGAACTCGTCATCACACCTGTCTATATCATCTTGGGTTAGACCATCATCATTATCAAGTGATGAGTGATTTGAGTAATACCCTTCCTCTACATCTAGACTATCTGGGTTAATTTCTACCCATCTATTGGAACCCTCACCCCCCCCAATCAATCTTCACCCTCAGTTTCAACATTAACTCCAGCATCTTCCCCCAATCCAACTTCACCCTCAGTTTTAACATTAGGTCTAGCATCTCCCCCCCCCCAATCCAACTTCACCCTTAGCTTCGACATTAACACCAGCACCTCCCCCCAATCCAACTCCACCATCAGTTTCAATATTATGTTCATCATCACTGAAGTGTACAGGTGGCAAATCATCAAGTTCTTTTTCAAGTACTTCGCTTGCCCTTGATTTCTTAACTCTTTTAGTATTCTCTTTACCACTTTGTAAACTCTTGCCTTTTCTCTTTCTTATGTTGTTTTCCCCTTTTTCAGATATTTTTTATTCTGCCTTACTTGCTTATCTTGCTTGAATCGGTTTTCTATCTTTGATACAATACTCTTTTTATTTTTAGTCACAGCTACCTTTTGTCTACCCCTGATAATAGTCTCATGTTGTAGTAGATCAAACTGTGTACTCTTATGTTATAGTGGATCAAACTGTGTACTCTTAACCTCAACTTGAGATGTAGGCCATATTAGTGTCCCTTTATCATCTTCTATCATAACTACATCTGGCTATTCAATTAAAGGTGGGGGCGCAACTTCTATAGGCACTGCATATACATATAAATGTACATCCCACATACTATCCACATCACTGTAATACCATATCTTAGATAAAGTTGTATTATCACAAAAATCTACTATCTCACCTACACACAATGTCTTCACTACTAACCCAGAACCAGGTGAGATAGCTTTATTTATCTCAACAACATCAGACATAATAAACTCCAACATACCTTGATAGTAAACTGATCCCCATCTACATTTTCAAATTTATGCATTTCTTCCTTAATGTATAGACGATGTGTGTACCTTGTCTTCCCAGGTTCAGACCATCTACCTCCCCAGTGAATAATGACATTTTTAGGTCATTTCTGTCATTATAGCATACCCCAAACACGATATAATTAAGACAAATATCATGGAAACATACCCAAAATACCTAATTTAAAAACACCACTTATAAAACCTTAATTTTTTAATCAACCTTAATTTTTAACACAAATATTTTAGCTTTAAAAATAGGAAAACTAAAATAATAAATGTTCCAGTAATGGCGAGATTGGAGATTAAGAAAGGGGGAGAGAGAGAGAGACTTACATTATGATTAAGAGAGATATTAGAGATTCCAGCAATGGCGAGATTAGATATTAGAGAGATCCCTCCACACTAACCACTCAATTGTATAGTTGTAGAAGTTACAAATGTTCCCTCCATTTTCCCTCCAGAATGATTGAGAGAGACAAAGAGAATACATGTGTGAGTCATGTGTGTGACTGTTGAGGATAGGTGAGGTGAATTGGTGAGGTGGAGGTGATGTGACAACTTGCTAGCTGAAGATAACTTGTTTACTTGTTAGATGAAATTACGTGCAACTCGTGTGAGGGTAGATTAGTAACTTCATGCCAAAATTTGACTTCAACGGTGGTTGACATGTGGTCAGAAGCCATTTGGAGACAAAAAAATACATTTTTCTACAACTTGGGGGACTAAAGGCAAATATTCAGTTTGGAGGTGGGACTAAACTCAAAAAATCCTAATAGAAAAATAATAAAAGAGAAAAATACAAGGGAAACAAAGAAGGGCAAGCACTTAAAATTTCAAGCTCTCTCATTCTCATAGCTAAAAGCATCCTTATCTATCATAATCTTCATCTCATCAAATAACAAGTTAACATCAAATCTAAGAAACACTTCCCCGGGGTACATCCCTGCCAAATGGTCTACAACATTGTTTGATTCCCTATAAATGTGTATGATCCAAAAGGAGTCAAATTGCTTTATAATCTTATGAATTTTTCTCAATTTTCTTAATGTAAAGGATGACTAACTCTGCATCAACACCTGTTTAACCAAATTTTCCACGACAAGTTGTAACCCAATTAAAACCCCTTCCAATTCATGAACAGGCACAATTACAGCAGTAGTGCTCCTTGTAGCAGCAACAAGTGGATTACCATTATAATATATGAGCACTGCTCTACAACCCCTCAGGCTCCCTCTCAAAGAGCCGTCAATATTTATCATAATTTCATTAATATCTGGATGAGTGCAAGTACATTAAATTCTCTACTTGATCTTAAATCCATGAACATTAAGCTTTCCCAACAATTGTCTATTTATACTATTATCCTCCACATGCAAATTAACAGTAGTTAGCTTATCCTTAGTAGCAGTTAGTTTATTCGAAGAAAGGGAAAAGGTGAGGCGTAGCTCTACCAGTCACATCTGTAAATCACATCTGCAAACATAAATTTACAAAGAGAGGGGGGAGGGGAAGAGAATCACAAAAAAATTTAAGCGGTCAATCATTGGGACAATACGCCTCCCCGAGCAGCCAAGTCTAGCCTTTTCCTCCACTAAAAAATTCACCTCACGATGCCGATGTTGGAGAAAAAAGCAATAAAACCTCCAAAGTTTAAAGATGATGGACTTTGTCATGTTAAGAATTTCCCAACGAGTAGGTGCTTCTCCCAAAATGATTGAAATAAGAGTTTACGAATCACATTCAAACACAACATTTGAGTATGCCATCTCAAGAGCCAAATCCACAGCATCAAGAAGTAAAAAAACCTCAGCAAGAAGAGTAGACGCACATTCCATAAAACGAGCAGTATTGGCAAAGAAAGTCCTAGAAGCATCTCGAAAGACTGTACCCGCCCCTGCAATACTGAGGTTCCCAAGAGATGAACCATCAGAGTTAGCCTTTACCCAGTCCAATAGTGGGAATTCGCACTTAATGTACACCCAATCACAGTGGATCGGAGAGTTTCAAATTTTGATTTGAGAATTCATGAATTCATGCTCCCGTTCCATAATGGGGTTTCGAGCTTGGCAAACAGCCTTTTCAACGGTAGCAAAAACAACTGGAGTACCATCCTTAAAGATCCTCGAGTTTTGATCCAACCAAATAGTCCAGAAAATATAACAAACAGAGCAGACACCAAAATTCTTGAGTATCTCTATTCTCATAACCTTTACAACTTTGAAATATCTTCAAGAGGTAATCAGAAGGAGGTCTAGAGTGCCTGGCTCGAACCAGACTCCCAAAGGAGAGTAGGCCCAATAAGAAAGAGTAAAGGGGTAATTAAAAAAGATGTAGTTTTCATTTTAAAGACCAAACTCACCCCCCCCCCCCACACACACACAATAGAAATTTTCTGAGGCACATAAATCTTGTTAAGGATTTTCCAAGTGGGGTCACTCCCAAGAGGTGGTGCATTTTCATTATCCAATTTTTGAAAAAACTCGTAAGCCGACGAATAAGAGAAACACCCATGTAGATTCGGAGACCAAATAATTTGATCTTCATCTGCAGTGCCGGATAAATAAATTTGAAGGATTTTATAGACGAACGTGGGCCTCACAAATTATTAAGGAGAGAAGCATTTCAGATTGGTGGGTCGTAACTGTAATAGCCTAATTCTGGGATTCGGACTTAGCCTTTACACCGGATGTGTTTAGGACGCTCAAGAACAGCAAGTAATAGCTAACAAGGTAATTTAGCGTAAAAAACCTTTGAATAGGTTAAAACCCATGACCTCTCATGAAGATTTTGAGAAAGAGAAAATGATATTATTGAGAGTGTTAGTTTATTACAATGACTGTTCTGGTCCTATTTATTGGTCTTATAATATGACCGTTTGACGACCATTAAGATTCTTAATGGTGGACATTGCAAAATATATGCTTGATTATTCTTTGACTAGATTATGTAACGTTCTGATCTTTGTTGCTGCATAACGGCTTTATGGATGAATGTAGGTTTTTTTATCTTAAACTATTGATGTAGAGGTCGAAAATGATGACTCAAACTTAGAGATACTGAATATATCTTTAGTAGTGCTTCATGTATGTTTATGAGGTCGAGGATGAAGCATGAGTCCGATATGTGAAATAAACTTTTTCCAGATAGCTCTCAACCAAGAGTATGATGAGCATCATGGGCGAGTGGTACTGGTTAAGAAACTCGTATTATACCTATTTCCTGATGTTGCTGTCTTGATTCTGATTATGCCACGTGCTCTGTTGATAAGGTCAAAAGTTTGTATGTTGGTCGCAGATGAAACATGAGTCTGAGATGTGGAATAAGCCACTACAATCACCTCCTCTTAGCCAACAGTATGAGAAACCTTGTGGGCGAGTGGTGTTGGTTAAGAAGTGTCATTAATGCTGCAGTTAATATCTAGGAATCATTTCAAATGTATATTCATGAGTATCTAGCTGTGGCTTTTGGGTTTCTGAGAACCAATGGTTTTAGTCAATGTTATTTGTATGGGATATCCTTCTGTCATTGGGAATTTAAAGAATTGGCTTTAAATGTTTATCATAATATAAAAGGCATTCTGAGGTGAGTGTGATAAACCAAGTCTTCATCTCTGAGTTTCTTCCCTCTATTCTTGTTGTTGTATTTGAAAACTGTTAACTGTTGAGAGTATGGTGACTACCAGGAACAAATCTCGGGAGTCTAGGATTCGTAAAAAAATGAAGGAATTGTATATCCGGTATTTTGGATACCAACCTCTGCATCTGCCGATACCAATTCCTATGTTTCCCACCTATCATCATATGTCATATGAAGAAGTGATGGAGACGGGGGATAACCATTATCAGATGGTACGTTTCCATTATATGTTGGCATCCGAGGCGGAGTGTCGAAATGGGCTTCCATTGCTGGCGGAGGAGGTTGTGACAACTGAAGATGAAACGGTAGGTATTTGTCCGAGGGAGTCTCGTCGGTACCCTACTAATGAGTGGGTATTGTTAAAGAAATAAGACCTTCTGCATGTCCCTAACATGCAGGGAGGTGGGGGTTATGGTGAAAGAGGTGGCAATGATGGAGGAGATCAATTTCTTCCATGGACCATAGGCATTGGCCATGAAGAAGATTATTCATATGTGATTTCCAGTTCTAACTGTTTCCTATGCCTTGCAGTATGGGATCAAAGTTTGGAAGTTGTTTTTAACTTTTCATCTTCTTCTTTGCTGATTGCTGAGAGACCTGTCAAACTGTTACTTGAGGTAATTTGGAAAGTAATTTGTATATTGTCTAGAACATTTTGTTATCTGTAAAGTATTCTGTATGAGAAACTTTTAAACTAATGAAATGTCTTCGTTCTGGTATCTTGATTCTTTGTATCAAACTTGTTTGTGCAATTTTCTGTTATAAAATAGGAGTCTGTAAATTAGTGTTAGTTTATCTTGGGGTATGATGAGGAAAATCGAGCTGTAAGTATTTAAGTGTATATGGTGGTAAATGCTAGTGATATGCGAGATTTGTAAAATTATAGAAGTTTGAAAATATGATAATAGGAAGGAGATAATTTCTATAAGATAAATGGGTCGTTAAAAAGATATATGGGTTTTTTGCGATCTGTGCCTTCGTACTGGATGAAGAAAAAAAATGTCTTAAACTGTGGAAAAAATTGATAAGGGTCCTTAGCTGCCACCCCTGGACTTACTTGCCTTTGTATGTTGTCATTTGTATATTTGGCCTTATAAAATCTGAGGAGATAATACATAATATATAAAGAATGACCTGTCAAAATATTCTAGATCTTATGTTGATCTTTTGCTGTTCCAAAAACATTTCATGAAAAATATATCCTTCAGCAAAATCAGTGGGGTGATATGAACTTCTAAAGATCTTCCTAGTGGCTATAAAGTAGTGATTCTTGGTTGTTATGACTTGTTTCTTTTGCAGGGATAATTTTGTTGTGGAGGTAGTGTAATTAACCATGGTAAGGACGCGTTCTCAGCGTGGTCATCATGCAGCAGATGGTCGGTTCCATATCAAGGTTGTTGAACTTTGTGAGTGGTATTATCGTTGACTGCCTTATAATGTTATGTTACCAAAATGGCCATTGAATTTGATCGAACTAGATGATGAAGGTAGGCGTGCAGAGTATGATCAATTTTTCTGGTGCGATGTGTTTCGTAGGTCGTTGCTGAGTGTCACGGTACAGGAATGACTATTCGACAGCTCGCGTATGACAAGATTGTTGAAGAAGATGAAAGGGAAGTAAGAGGAGAGATAATTTTGTGTGGGGAGATGAACCATCGAGGCTGCTTTAGATATAATTATAGAGCTCGGTAAGCTCACAGTGTGAGAGTTCGTAAAAAGTAATTTGGTTTTAGTATTCTGTATTGGTACCCTAATAAATGTAAGATGAGGCATAGTTGATGCATCGATTTGATTGAATAAGAATGAAGTATTTTGTTTTACTATTTGTGTACGGATATTGTGGATGACAGCTGTAGGATTTTTAACAACTGTATAGATATCTTTGAATTTTGAATATTGAACTATTTTAGGAATGTTGTACGATCTTGGTCGAGTATAAAAGTAAGGTGATTGGTCGTTTGTACTGCGTTGAGGAAGAGGTACAGAATTTGTAATGGCAGACAATAGAGACAGACGTGATGACAGTAGACATTTTCACATAAGTCATGATGATGCTTTTAACCAAAAAGACGTGCCTGTAGAGACAGTAGGGGCGACTGACACGTATCTAAAGGAGCCATCGTTACAAAAACTGAGGGAAAGTATAAAAACTCATATCTCTCTCCCTCATAAATTATCAACAATTGTAGAAAGAGAAAAAAGTGGTGCAAGTCCTATTTACAAAGAGAGAAAATGTTTAAGTTTTGAGTCTGATCTAAGAGGGAAATCATCGTCAGGTGATATAAAACTGTCGAAGAAGCGATGGGAGCGTTTATTCCCGGTAAGGCGTCCAAATAAAGTAGAAGATTGTTGTTCTTCAAGTACAAGTTGGTAATATATGTCTCTATTTGTTTGATTTGTATGAAATTGTATGTGTATCATTTTAGATTAAGGGATGCAAAAGTTTGATAATATAGGGGTTTTAAGATCTCTGGATAATTGATTAGAGAATTTTGTAGTGTAGAAGCTTTGATAGAGGAATAAACTATAGAGAGAGAAAATGTTTGCTTGAAGAAGAAGAGGGAAAATTAAAATGATTGTCTTTTGTTTTTGGGAACTTGTAAAGTAAACGTGTAGACTGGGTAAAAATATGGGTAGGGTTGTTTTTACTGTATGTGGGGTTTAATATGTAAAGTAGAGATAATGATAAAATATTTTGTGTATCTGTAGGTCCAGTATGCATTCCAAACCTAGTATTCCCATGAGTAGATTTGTAGTATCTTCAAGTTCAGAGGAAATATCGTCGTCGGGGAGGGAGAATGAGTATAATGTTATGGAAGAAATTGTAAATAGTGTAGAGATGACTGTAGAGGTTGGGGGAACTGGTAAAACCAATAAAGTTATAGAAATAGAGGACAGAAAAGATAAAGATAAATTATTTTTCATATACCCAGAGGTAGTAGATATAGGAAAAGAATTTTTGAAATACAAAAAGAAATTGCAAGGAAAATTAGAAAGTTATCTGGAGGACCAAGGTCGTTGGTTTAGGGCCTATGTTCTATGAAAAGGAGAGGAGGCGGTATATTACCAAGTTTCTTGCTTGGAGAAGTGGAAAATAGAGAGAAGGATTAGTGAGGATATGAATCTCTCGTACTATAATGGCCTCGGGCTATCAGGCCCAAGTGATGGGTTTTTATGTTATTTGAATCAGGTCGTGTATGGCTTAAAGATTCCTCTGGCTTTCTTTCAAAAAGGGGTCATGAATGTATTACAGTGTTGCCCTGCCTAGTTGAATAAGAATGTATATGAGATGATGAGGGTATATGAGGTTTGGAATGCGAAATGGAGAAAGGAAGGGACTGCCAAGCAGTTCGAAACTAATGATGTGCTGAAATTTTTTGATTTTGAATCTGCGGGTAGACCATGGAACGATCACCTTATATGGGCAGGGGGTAACTGTATGCAAGTTCCAGATGAACCAGCGCTCGTTCTAAACCATAAATATTATAACTCGAGTTCGTAACATTGATCAATCTTCGCCGAACCATTATGATGTCTTCGAGCTGTTAAATAATGTTATGCTCCTTGTTTTGGCAGAACTTAATCCTTCATCGGTGCCTGATAATACTAGCTTGTTCGATTGTGTTGCTCGAGATCAAAACGAGTTAAAGTAGGTACTTGGTGAGCTAGGTATCCGTAGAGATAAGAGGGTAGATTCCATAGTACCCAAGGTTCAGCGAGCTCACGAGAATTGAGCTATGGCTGAGAAGAAAGCTCGGTTGACTGTTGATGATGTCACCAGTCTTCCCCCTCCTGTACCCAAAAATGTGAAGCGAGCTACACGGAGGCCGAGAAAGTCAGCTCTGTAGAATCGTCTGCTACTGCGGTGCCAAGAAATAAGGGATCGTAAAATCTATTTCTGGAGCTGGGAGGAGAGACAGGAAGTGATTGTGGTTACTCCTGCAGAGGCTAAGAAGAACTTGTTGAAGATAAAACGGCATGTGGACGTGGGTAGCTCTCATACTAATCCTCATATGGTAGCCAAGATGAGGGAGCTGGAGTAAAAATACTATCTTATAGCTGGGACTTATCCAAAGCAGCTTGACGCAGAGTATCAAGAACATTCTTTCGTTGGATGTGTTTGAAATCTTTAGCTATTTTTAATGCGAACTAAGAGCTGTTGTTTTGAACTTGTGTTGTATTTTATTATTTTATGGGCAGCTCTCCGTGCAGATGAAGGGGGTAACGAAGTATCTTGATTAGAGGAGACAGGAGTTTGGGGATCTTACTTTGAAGTTTGATGCCCAATCAGCTCGTATGAAGGAGCTCAAAGCTGAGCACGGGCTAGTGAAAGACAAAAAAGTTGAAGATGCTAAAGTGGCTGCAGAGTTCGCAGAAAAATATAGAGTTCTAGCAGAGCATGATGATGTTATGTCAGAATCAGTCAAGGCACTGAATGTAGAGCTAGGCCGAACTGGCAGATATGATGAAATACTCCTTCCTTTAGATGTAGCAGAGACGAAGTGATGGCTAATGTTGTTGCTTCTCAAAAGAAAACGTTGGACCTTCCACCAGAAAGTATCGAGCCAGTTCGGTCGGCTGAAAAAACATTGGATCCTCTGTCGAAAAATACTAATCCAGTTCATCCTATTAGGAAAATGTTTGAGCCTCCATCTGAGGTAAAAATTAGCAAGAATCTTTAAATGTTTTGTGGTATTCTATTTTTGACTTTATACAGTTCGCGTGATTTGGATGTGATTGTACTTTGTATTGTTTTAAACTGCTTAAGTTTGATTGATGTTCTAAAATATGCTTTTCTTGAATGTCTGCATGATAACAAGATATTTGTAATATGTGTAGGAGATAGAGCGATTGAGAAATACTAATTCTGAACTAGAGAGAATATTGAGTAAAACGAGAGATTTTGTGGCCTGTATTCAACAGGTACTTAATAAAACTGAATATGAGAAAAGGCAATTTAAATTCAATGTTGAGAAAACATTTAAGGAGTTATATGATCTCCAAGGTAAATATGCTAAGATAAAAAATATAATGGGATGAGATATTAAGAAAGGAAGAGGAAAGGGCGGTATTAGTTCCAAAAACAAAAGAGTTGACCTATTTTAATGACCCGAGTGATAGAGTTGGGTGTCAAAGTACGTTGATAGCTCTGACATTGTAGTTTGAGGTCAAAGTAGATAGTGAACGGGGTTTAAAAGAAGCTTATGTAGAACTTTTGAAGGAAAGAGGTGTAATACCTGACCCATCTCGAATTATGTTTTTAGCTCAAGAAGCACGTAATCGTCATAGTTAGAGACAAGAAAATGTTCAGCTCGAGCTGGTGTGTCTATTATATGGTGCGATGTAGTGCCTTTATCTGATGTGTTTGGCTATATGTAGGATTGGAGAACCATGAAAATCGTATTTTTTTAGGATAAGAAAAGAGCAAATAGAGGTTCAACAACATTTAAAGGATGAGTTAAAGGAGCTTCAAGATGAAATATCACAACATATTGAGCAAAAAATGTCTTTAGCGACGCGATTGTTGAAATAAGTAACTGTTCGAATGAAGGTAGAAGCTGATGTGAGGGCGTTAGGTGTATTGTAAAAAGAAACACGCAGGCGGTTGCCAAGGCACATATACAATTAAATGAGCATCTGTATCCATCGCGAACAAAAATTGCAGCTCAAACAGAGCATGAACGTCATATAGAAAGTGTCACTGATTTTTATGGGGGGAAATTGGCGAGGGTAGAGAATAAATTTAGGAAGTTCGTAACAGAATGTGGGAAGGATTTTGATGTTGAGAATGCCAAGGTTAAAAATATGTGGTTTACCAAAGATGAGGAGGATTTTTTTAGTGAAAAACCTATTCCTAAGTTGAGGGAACTATCATAAAAAAAGGGTGAGGAGGAGGTCGCGAATCTGATACCCCAATCGTGGCGCAAATAGCGTCAGCAGGAGATGGTAACCTTTATAGCTCCTATAGATGTTCAAGTTACGAATAGAAAGAGTGTGAGAGATAAATGACAATCCTCGCACATCTCGAAGAAGTAAAAATAGGCTATCCCAGTTTTCACCGGTACTTCATATTTGTTTGTATACTATTTTTGCTTGATGATAAATGAAATTTGTTCTATGTGATGATGAATAAAATGATGTATCAATATTACTCAGATACCATATTCCTGATTAAATTTGTTAACTATGATATGCAAACTGTTTGTATAAAAGAATTATTATAAATGTAAACTGTTATAGAAGGTGGAACTGGTAGCTATTTAGAGTTAATGTGATGCGTTACGCGTCCGAAACAAACAATTAAATGCTAAACTAAGTTTGTGTCAGGGGGAACTACAAAGTGCTATTGAATTAGAAAAAAAAATGAAGGTGGAGATTTTAAAAGAACGAAGTATAGTAATTCGTGTGACTGAGAAACTATGAGAGAAAGAGGCTGAACTAACCATTGAACTAGGAAGGATAGAGGGATTAAAAGAAGTGATAAATAAAAAGGGTATTGAAGTTGTAGGTACCTCTGAACAAGCTAGCCAACAAGGGGCTAAATTGATATCCGCTCGAATTCAAGTTACAGAACTGTTGGCAGTGTTAGAAGAGGAAGGAAATAATATGAAAGACTTACAATTTCAAGTAAATATGCTTGAGGTGGAGATAAATGATATGCAAGCTCGTGCTCGCAATTATGAAGTATTATGGCTAGTTGCTAATGTGGTGATAAAAAAGATGGAAGGGGCCAGCAATCGACAGAACGAAAACATAAACAAGGCTTGGAACAAGGCATATACGTTAGAGCATACCATTCAATCGCGGAAGTTAGATATCCTAGAGTATAAATCCGTGAACACAAAATTGTGTGATGCGAATACCAAGTTGGAGGTGGATTTGTTTAAGGTTGTAATAAGTCTTGACGATAGTACGGTGAATAGAAATTACCGTGAGGCTGAGGTGGAGGGGGCAATATCTATGGTTTGTCATATGGATGAATTCATGACAGTGTTAAAAGCTCGGAATACTGTGACGCAAAATGAAAAAGAAACAGTTGAGAAATACGGCAAAAGTTTAGAAGTTATGCTGAAGGAAGCTCAAGGTAATTTTGATGAGTTTATTCTTTCGAAAGGGGTGAAAATGGAGTCAAGTGATGTATACGAGAGAGATATAGCAGCAGTTATTTCATTCTTTGTAGCAGAGTTCAATAGATTGGAAGCAGAAAGTAGAACTATATATGACGGGTTAGTTACAAAAGGTATATAATGCAAAATGAAGTTGGTTCGATTGGAGTACTTGCATCTCATGGTGTCAAGAATTGGAGTTCTTAAAGAGAGTATGATAAGGGAAGGAAAACAAATTGTTACTGGCAGAATGCCAGAGTTTATGTGTGCTCGATTGAATCGGTATGGAGAGAGTTCGAGGGGTAATGATGTAAATGATAGTTCGAGCAATAGTGACTGATGATGTGAAAGATAGTAAGAGTATAAGAGATATAGAGCTATTTAAAAAGTAGCATGAATGACCTGTATGTATGTATACTGACCTTTGTACGAACCAATTGTATTGTTGTCGTCTTGTTTAACGTTTAGTCGAAGTAACAAAGAATTTGTAATGTATAGAGGATTAAACAATCTGTAATGTATAGATGATATATCAATCGATCTTTAATGTATAGAAGATCAGTTTGGCTGAAGAACCAAATGATCTGTAATGTATAGAGGATTAGTTTGGCTAAAGCAGCAAACGATCAATAATATATAGAGGATCAGTTTGGTTGAAGTAACAAATGATTTGTAATCTGTATAAAGGATCAGTTTGGCTGAAGTAACAAATGATCTGTAATCTGTATAGAAGATCAGTTTGGCAGAAGCAATAAATAATCTATAATCGGTATAGAAGTTCAGTTTGGCTGAAGCAACAAACGATCTGTAATGTATAGAGGATCAGTTTGGCTGAAGCAATAAACGATCTGTAATATGTATATAGAAGTACTTGTTTTATATATTAGAAAAGTACTATAATGTAGGGCACTCAGACACAAGTATTTGATTATTGTAAGATTGACATACAAAGGATGTGAGATAAAGTACTGTATGAAATAGTATAAAGTACTCAAATGTATGTGGATCATACATAAGTATTACATTGATGTAAGATCGACATACAAGATGAATGATTTATTTAGAAAAGTACACTGTGATAGAGTATTATCTTCGATATAGCTTTAATCTTCTCGTATTCCAAGGATTAGGTACTCATTCCCCCTATTCAGTGGAAAGATAGCAAGAACCAATGCCACTTTTTCCAACAATGACGAAAGGACTTTCCTAATTTTTGGCCAATTTCCCAGCATTGATTTCTTTTATGTGTTTGGGGATTTCTCGGAGGACGAGATCTTTAATTTTGAACTCCCTATGATGAACTCGTTTGTTATAAGATCGGGCTAGAGCCTGGTGGTATCGTCCCAAGTTCATGATTGCTCTATCACTAGTTTCTTCGATTTAGTTCATATTACATGCCAACTGGAATTCATTTTCTTCATTTACCATGGTATGGTTGCGCAATGGGTAATGATATTGAATGAGGATTATTGCCTCAATACCATATGTTAATAGAAATGGCGTGCATCCGGTCGACACTCGAGGTGTTGTGCGATATGCCCATAATACATGTAGTAATTCTTAAATCCAATTACCCTTCTTTTTTGTCAAGCACTTTTTGATTCCATCCACGATATTGCAATTAGTGATTTCGTCCTGACCATTTCCTTTGGGTAATATGGATTGGAAGGTGAGTGGATGATGTTGTGCTGGTTGAGGAATTCAACGATTCTGGATCCAAAGAATTAAGGTCCATTAATAATTCTGATGAGGTGGGGGCAGCCAAACTGAATGATGATGGTTTCCCATATAAACATGATGACTTCGTCCTCGCGTAGGCGACACAGAGGGACTGCTTCCACCCATTTAGTGAAGTAATCTGTTGCTACTAGAAGGTACTTCCTTTTGCCTGGTACAGTGGGGAATTCTCCTGTGAGGTCGAGGGCCCATCTTCTGAGCGGCCAAACAACATTACTGGAATGGAGTTCCAAGGCTGAAGCTCAAATTTGGGGGCCATGTTGTTGGCAGGCATCACATTTGTGTATATATTCAATGGCATGAGCTTTCATTTTAGGCAAGAAAATGCCTTGAGTAAGAGCCCAATTGGCTAGAGATCGTCCCGCTGCATGGGAACCGCAAGTGCCTTCGTGAAGTTCGTATATGAATTTTTGAGCCTCTTTATTCGATAAACACTGAAGGTACAGTCTTGTGACTAAAATTTTGTAAAGGAGATTATTTTCCACAACGTAGTGCTTAGCATTATCCAGCACGCATCTTCTTTTAGTAAGATCTTTAGGGAGTTCGTCGTCAAATTTGTTTTGAGGTCCAATATATGTAAGGAAAGATCGCCTCCAATCGTCCTCGTCCTCTTTAACTCCCCCAGTATTAACATAATTTAAACTTATGATGTTAATGCTGGGGGTGGATATTACTTCGATCTTGAGATATCGGGCATCTATGCCTAGTACTCCTGCTAGAGAAGCAAGAGAATCATAATGTCTATTATCTCCACGTGGTAAATGCTCAATTGTAATTCTCATGAATCTGTGAATTATGTCGGCTACTGCTGCTGCATAATCAATTATTTTTCCCTTCTTTCGAAACTTTTTTGTATAATGATTCACAATGAGTAAATAATCCGTATACACGGATAACTCGAAAACTCTAATCTCAAGAGCCATATCTAGATCGTGCATTACTGCCTTATATTCCACCTCATTGTTAGAAGCTTCAAAATTGAGTCTAATTGATTTCTCAATCCCATCATTAAAAGGTGTGATAAGTATGATTCTGATGCCTGATCCCGTAGGTCCGGCAGAGCCATCAGCTAGAAGATGCCAACCCTTATAAGTTATCCAATCCAACTTATCTTTGAACTGTTCCTCATTAATTTATGTACTATCTTCTTCCCAGTCGAGATCTTCTACTGGGAAGTCTGCAAGAAAATTTGCTACAGCTTGACCTTTTTATGAATGTCGTGGTTCAAAACGTATGTCATGTTCCCCAAGAATGACCAACCATTGATGTACTCATCTAGATTTTTCGCGTTTGGATAATATTTCGGGCATGGGATAATTTGTCATGACACGAACTGAGTGGGCTTCGAAATAATGTTTCAACTTCTACTGGCGTACAAGGATTCTTGGGGAGATAGCAGCAGAAGTTTTTCGATCTTGGTGTACAGGGATTCTACTGGCGTGAGAGTTTTGCAGATAAAGTAAAAAGGTTTCTCTGTCTTCTCATCAAGGCAAATGAAGACAGAACTCAATGATTCGTAAGTAACAGCGAGATATATGATAAGTTCTTTGCCTTCCTTAGGTGTGCTCATTACTGGTGGTCTGCCCAAATAATGTTTGAGTTCCTGAAATGCTGCTTCACATTCTACTGTCCACTCGATCTCAAAATCCTTCTTAGATTTCTTTTTTGTTGTTCCTTTGGTAATTGGTCGAATAACCATCTACATCGATTTGAGGACTTGGAGACAAAATGATTTATCGCAGTAATCTTTCCTACTAACATTTGTACGTCTTTCTTTATTTTCGGAGAAGGCATAGACAATAACGCACGAATACGATCAAGATCAGCTTCGATTCCTCGCTTGCTAATCAAATGTCTTAAGAACTTGCCTGACTGAACTCAGAACTGGCACTTGTCGGGATTAAGTCTCATTTTGTAAAAACAGAAAATTTTGAAAGTATTGTATAAATCTATAATATGGCTTTCCTTTTTGATACTTTTACACAACATATCATCAATGTAGACTTCTATCATTTTTATGAGGTGATCTTTGAACATATGTGTCATCAATCTTTAATAAGTGGCTCCAACATTTTTGAGACCGAATGGCATAACTTTATAGCAGTAGAAGCCATGCTCTGTAATAGAGGTCATTTTCTCTTGATCGTCAAGTAGCAGAGGAATTTGATTGTATCCTGATGCGGCATCCATTATGGATAAAAGTTCGTGTCCCACAATAAAATCGAACAGATGGTTTATGATAGGAAGTGGAAAACTATCCGCTGGAGTATGCTTGTTGAGGTCCATGAAATCCACGCACAGTCTGATCTTTCCGTTCTTCTTTGGTACTGCCACAATGTTTGAGATCCATTCTGGAGAATTGACTTTTCGGATAAAACCAACTTTAATGAGCTTATCAATCTCTCTATTGACTTCTTCTCGGAGTCTTGGTGCTAGAGTTCTCTATTTTTGTTTAACAACTTCAACTTTATCTTTCAAATTAAGCTTATGGTAGGCCAGATTGGGAACAATGTCTGGCATTTCGTGAAAATTCTAGGCGAAGACATCACTGTTATCTTTAAGGAACTAGAAAAAAGCATCTTATTCGGCTGTGGGCAGAAGAGTGTCAATGTATGTTCCTCGCTTATCTCCACTAATTTCGACGTATTATGTGATTTCTGCACTTGGCATCTGGCTTTCTATAGAGTTTGTTGTAAAGTTTTCTGTAATGGTTCCCATATTTTTTTGTAATTTCTATGTGAGTTGTGGCTATGAGGGATCTGGTTTGATGGCAACAAAGTTTTTACGTGCTCGAGCTAGCTTCTGGCTTCCTTTGATTTCATAAATGCCTCCCTCCCATTCAAATCGTAGTACCAAATGATAGGTCGATGGAATGGCACGCATATTATGTAACCAGCAAAGTCCCATTATCCCCAAATAACAAGATTTTCCGTTGAAAACATAAAACACAACGTTAATTATTGTTGGTCCTGTCGTAATAGGAAGTATAATCTTTCCTAGACATTCTTCTCGAGAGCCATTGAATCTACAAATATCAATGTCATTGGGCTGTACTTTGTCAGCAAGTCCCATCTGATCAATCGTGTTTTGAAAAAGTAGCTCAATAGTACTTCTAGTATCTATCATCATTATATGAAGTACAACGTTTCTCATTTTTAACATGATTACCAAAGCATCATGGTGAGGGAAGTTGACATGACAAACATCACAGTCATTGAAAAAAATTCCTGTACGTTGGGAGCTGGATACGGGAAGCAAACGAGCTTCTTATCTTACATGGACAAGTCGTCACATTGGCCGACCCGTCGTCTTTTTGTTCTATTCGACTGGTTGATAGTCTGAGTCTCAATGAAGTGGCTGAGGGATATATGGTATAATTACTTTACCCCTGCCGGTTTTTCAATCTGCACGGCTTCCGTAAGAAGTTTGTAACTCCCGTTCTTGTAACTCTCAATGTCCCTGATGTATTCATGTATTTGTCCATCCACAAAAATATACTCCAACAGACGTTGTAAAGCAAAGCAGTGTTCCATTTCATGACGTTGGACTTTGTGGTGAATGCAATAGGGTTTGTTATCAATGGGTTGGAGATACTGTGCATTATGAAAATACTTATCCTTCTAAAGTATAGGATAAATGTTGGCTATGGTAATATTCATCTTGGGAAGACAGGGTTTTGGCAAGTTACTACCCTTCCGAGGTCGTTCATCATTATTTTTTGTTCGCTTCTTGTCTTCTCCCTGATCAGCAGCACGGTTAAAATCTTAGCCTATAGATTAATCTCTAGCTGTCAATGTTGATTTTTGAGTTTTCTGTCTTTCAGACACCATTCTTTCCAGATCGATATATCCGTTAACTTTTTTGATCATGTCCTCCAAAGTTGTAGGTTTGTTTAAGATGAGGTACTCTTTCGCTCTTCCATCAATGGGTAAAGCATTAATGAACGCCAAAATATTAATCTTCTGATCGAGCCGATCTACTTTTTGAGCTAATTCCATAAACTTTTTTGTGAACGTCCCAAGCTTTTCTCCTGGCATTTACTTCAGGCTAAAAAGAGAATACAGATTTCTATCTTTGTCTCTGTTATGTGAGTTATTATTGACGAATAGTTTGCGTAACTGCTTGAAAATTGTAATGGACCCTTCAGGTAGTGTGTGAAACCATCGCAGGGGTTTGCCTGATAAACTTACAGGAAAGTGCCGGCATAAAATGTGATTAGATGTTGAATGTAAGCCTAAAGCGTCCTGAAACTCTTGGACGTGCTCTACTAGATCAGTCCTTTTGAAATTTCAAATCTTTAGAGTATGGAACCCGGTGGAGACCTCCCCATCCAATAGCTCTTGTACGATTGTACTCTTCTGCAATCTATTGTAGATTACTTTAGTGGTCTGAGTCTAAACTTCGATCAATTCTTTGATTCGCTTGTCAACATGTTCCTGAGTCATATATTATCGAGTTGTAGTGGCTTGGCGTGTGATGCGTCCTTCTCTAGGATTGTAATCACCACTCCCTTCACTTAGACGATCTTTTGCTAGAACTCGAACTCTTCGAGGTAGATTCTCAATCTGTCTGATTCCCTCAAGGCTGCCATCTAATTCTTGGTAGATTTCCTAGATTGGGATAAGCTCATTTTCTCGTTGGTTATGGTTAGACCGAAGTGTACCACCTAAGTTATTACTCTTTGGTGGAGGCCATATTCGATCATGAACGGAAATTTGTGATCCATCTGATTGTATGCCTTTGTTCTTCTGAGTGGCGATCTATTGACCCTGCATAACCTCTAGTGCATCCCGTATATTCGCTTGTTGTAACTATAGAGCAGCACGCCTTTCAATTTTATAATTAAAATTAGCTCGCAGCTATGCTAGTACTGTATTTTCTTTTGTAGAAGTAACCGACGTGATCTAATCTAGAAGTGCCATCATGAGAAATTATAATTAGTGGTTTATGAGACAATAAGTTTTAGAATAGCGGTTCTCACAAACATCGCCAAATATAATAACCTAATTCTGGGATTCGGACCTAGCCTTTACACCAGATGTGTTTAGGACTCTCAATGACAGCAAGAAATAGCTAAAAAGATAATTTAACGCAGAAAACCTTTGAATAGGTTAAGGAACTATGACCTCTCTTGAGGTTTTTGAGAAAGAAAATATGATATTATTGAATGTGCTAGTTTATTACAATGATTGTTCTGAATATGTGGAATGTTAGAATAAAGATTCTTCTGTCCTTCATCTTAAAATCTCTGGCCCTATTTATAGGTCTTATAATATGGCTGTTTGATGACCATTAAGATTCTTAATGATGGACGTTTCAAAATATATGCTTGATTGACCAAATTGTGTAACGTTATGATCTTTGTTGCTGTATAACGGCTTTATGAATGACTATACGTTTGTTTATCTCGAACTGTTGATGCAGAGGTCGAAAGTGATGTCTCAAACTTAGGGATACTAAATATGTCTTTAGTAGTGTATCATGTATGTTGATAAGGTCGAGGATGAAGCATGAGTCTGAGATACTAAATAAGCTTTTACCAGACGGCTCTCAACCAAGAGTACGAGGAGCATTACGGGCGAGGGGTGTTGGTTGAGAAACTTGTGTTGTACCTATTTCCTGATGTTGTTGTATTGATTCTGATTGTGCCACATGCTCTGCTGATGAGGTCGAAAGTACGTATGTTAGTCACAGATGAAGCATGAGTCTGAGATGCGGAATAAGCCACTACAGTGACCACACACAAAAAGATGAGTAACGAGAAAAATATGTTTTAATTTTGGTGGAGGTTCCGACAGAAGATCGAGCGGGATTTAGGGATCCAAAAATCAACTCATATCTGAATTCTTTGCCCATTGCCAATGATCTACATGAGGTCTTTTTGAAGATTGGGCTTAAGAGTGATAAGAGTTTTAAAGGTGGATGAAGCAAAACAAGGGGTCTGGGCTTCGTGAAAAGAAGAATTTTTGGAAATACCTAGTTTTGATCTCCGCACCCCACCAAGATGAGGATTCCACAAGTGCCCATGCTACCTTAGCCAATAAAGCTTTGTTAACCAACTTGAGGTCACGAATACCCAATCCCCCATTTTGCGTACTTCTACAGGCTTTCTCCCAATTGAAAGAATGAAACATTTTCCAATAGTCATCATGTCCCCAAAGGAAGGCCCGTGTCTTATCTTTAATTTGTTTAAGGACTTTGGCAGGTAACTATATGGTTGATATAAGGTTATTTGGGAGAACGGTCAAGACTGAGTTAATGTGAGTCACCCAACCGGCTTGGTTTAGGCATTAGGATTTCCAGCCATCAAGGAGTGATTGAACGTGGCCCAACAATGGTTGAAAAATGTCACAAGTTTTACGGCCCATGACAGCAGGGCAACCTAAATAAGGTCTTTGGTTAGAAACTCGAACACCTGAAAGTAGTGCTTAACAACACCCATCACCTCACGATTCAACAATCTAGACTTATACATTATAGACTTTTGCTCATTAACCAATTGTCCAGAGGCCAAACAAAACTTTTCTAACTCGTTGGCCAAATTTGCGCATTTTTGTGGATTAGTGTAGCCAAACATAAATAAGTCATCGACGAATTGGAGAAACATAATAGGGGGTAAATGTGGTAAAATCTTAATGCCAATAATTCTATTTTTAGTTTGTGCGTTTTCAAGGTTGAGGGAAAAGACTTCCATACAAATAATAAATAAGTATGGTGAAAGCTAATCTCCCTGCTGGAGACCTCGAGTAGGTTTGAAAAACTCGAATGGAGTCCCATATACCAAGATAGAGAAATAGACCGACCGAACAAAAAAAAGTATCAAGTCAATGATTTTTTTATGAAACCTGAAAGCCGCAGGAGTTTTTGCCAAAAAAAACCACTCAATGCGGTCATATGCTTTATTCATATCGATTTTAAGTTAAAAGATCTCTTGTTTTTTAACCTTGGATTTATGGATTTTATACAATAATTCTTGAGCGATGAGAATTTAGTGATGGATTGAGCGATTCGGTAAGAGCATCAGGTGTAGCCTAGCTAAAGTATAGCTAGTAAGATGAGTTGGAAAGTAATATTTGAAAAAGTAAAAAAAAATAGACTCCCCAAAAACTTCTCCATGTAAAAAGAAAATATGACGTGTAACAATAAAAAGTAAAAAAAAGGTTAAAAAAAGTAGTTTTAACTTTTTCAAGCACTTTCTACGTATTAATTTTAGTTAAAAAAAGGTTTCCACGTAATAAAGTTGTCCAAGTTGGTTACCCAATTTTTTTTTCTCTCTCCTCAACAATGAGGAGAGAGAGTATCAAAACCTAAAATAACTACCCACTTGGGGAGGCTAAAAACATGATATTTAGTACTTTCTCCTTTATATTTTAACTATAAAGAGCCTACACTAGATGCTCTAAGAAAGTACCTTGAAGTGGGGAAAGAAATCAAGAAATCAGGGGTATCAACCGGTTGGCCAGAATTTTTGAAATAATTTTGTACGTTGTGTTACAAAGGCTAATTGGTCGAAAATCCTCAGGTTTAGTGGGGTTTTGAATATTTGGAACGAGAATGATATTTGAATTATTGATTTGGCGGGAGAAAGAACCAGAGTCAAAAAAGGAGAAAACAATGTAATAAATTTGGGTCTTAACAATTGACCAAAACTTATGATAAAAAATACCTGAGAAGCCATCCGGCCCAGGTGTTTTTAGGGGTTAAATATGGAGCAAAGTTTGTTAAATCTCCTTTGTTGCAGGCTTCGCAAACAAGCTCAAATTCTCACTATCAGAGATGTGTGGTTGTACCAAAGTAAGGATCTCACTCGGGTCACTAGGTAAAGTAGAAAAAATTAGGTTTTCAAAATAATGAACAAGAGTTTCACCCACAGCGTTTCTCCCACTGCACGTTCCATGATCATTTTTAATGCTAAGAATTTGATTAAAATGCCTCCTCCAGATTGTCTAAAAATTAAAATACTTGGTATTAAGGCCGCCTTCCTTAATCCAGCGATCCTGTGATTTTTGCCTCTAATGTACTTCTTCACAATGTAGGAGAGAATTAAGGGTACAAATGAATTGGGCTTCCAATTGGAGAGTAGCAAACGATCCATAATGTCTATCATTTTGGACTTTCTCCAATTGTTCTCGAATTTCATGAATCCTTGTTTGAATATTCCAAAACACATTACAATCCCAATTTGAGAGACCTTCCTTGCAATATTTAAAAGTGAGAGCAAGATTGTAAGACCCATACCCATTTGGACTTGGAGCATTCGAAATCCTGTTGACAACCTCTCGATATGAGAAATTCGAAAGCTACATGGTCTCGAAACGGAAAGGACATTGGACTTTGGGTTTAAAACTGGGTCGGGGTTCAAAAATTAAAGGTTTGTGATTTGAGCAAAGAATGTTATGGTGCGTAACCTTAGCATGTGGGAAAAAAACCAGACCCGACCCATTGACAAGACCTCATTTTAGTTGTTCTCAGACACGATCAACACCCCTCCTTTTATTAGACCATGTAAATGTGTTTCCAATGAAACCTATGTCCAAAAACCACACGAGTCCCAAAGTTGAAGGAAAGATAGGGCTTCACTCGGGTTGAAATGAGATATTCCTTGTTTCTCCCAAGAGAAATCAACTTGGTTAAAATCACCTAAAGTGAACCAAGGGAGCTCGTGATCATGCAAAAAAGATGGGAAATGTTCCATTGTAAAAGACGTTATTCAAGATAAGGTGAATAATATATATGGAGCAACGTCATGAGTTTGAAGTAAAGGGAAAGGAACACATGGTATGTCGACTACACAAAAGTTTGGATAGGCTAAAGCAAGCGCCTAGATTATGGTACAAGAAGTTTGATACTTTCATGGTAGAGCATAGGTACCAAAGATTGACATTTGATCATTGTGTCTATTCTAGGAGGTTTCCTAATGATGATTTCATTATTCTTTTACTTAATGTTGATGATATGTTGATTGTTGGAAAAGATGCTAACATTATTTGTAGGTTGAAGAATAACTTGAGCAAGTCCTTTGATATAAAAGACTTGGGTCCAGCAAAGCAAATGTTAGGCATGACAATCAAGCGGGATAGAGAGGTGAAGAAGCTATGGCTATCTCAAGAGAGATACATAGATAGTATACTTGAAAAGTTCAACATGAAGAATGCAAAGCCCATTAGCACTCTACTTGCAAGTCATTAATTTCAAGCTAAGTTCTAAGTAATGTCCTACAAGCAAGAAGGAAAAAGAAAATATGCAAAAGGTTCAATATGCTTCGGTCATGGGAAACCTTATATATGTTATGATATGTACAAGGCCGGATATCGCACACGCCATTATTGTGGTAAGTAGATTTCTTATAAATCTGGGGAAGCAACATTGGGAAACTGTTAAATGGATACTTATGTTAGGGAAAATCTATACTATGTTACCTCTACAACAAATTTCGGAAGCTGAGATTAATAGAATTAGACCAGGAATAGTAGCAAGATGAACTGGAGACATCGAAGTGATGATAGAAGATGCTGAGTCGAGGACTAGATCTCTATCTTTAAGATGTTTTGCCGTACTTCCCTTTACAAATAGTTAATTGTTGCATCGCCTCCAGGATAAAATAGCAGAGTGAGAACTTCTCTTGCAAGGAAGAAGTACCTTTTAATGATCTACCCTTTCAACAACTTTACTCGGATTCTAGACTCATGATTCAAAGAGAAAAGAAGAACTATGTATTTGATGGATTGATAAAACTGAGGCACAGTTTCTCCTTATATAAAGCAAGTTAGAAAATGGTAACAAGAGTTAATGGTGGGACACATAATCAAAAATGTTCGAAACGGAAGTAAAATGTTTATGACTTAATTATGAAACAGTTACGTTTGAAGAATTCAATAAACGGATAAGTTTAGTTCAAATATGCTCGGTTCGAATTTGGTCTTCTGGTAACTCCAGATCGAAATAGACTCAGTTCGAATTTTATCTCCTGATAACTCCAGGTCGAAAAGACTTGGTTCGAAATGATCTAGGTCAAGATCGAATGGACTCAGTTCGAATTGGTCCAGCTAGTCCAGGTCGAATAGAATTGGTTTTGACAAAATCAATTCTTTCATGAAAGCCCAAGTTCGAGGCCCAAGCCCATGAGCCAAACAAATTTCTTAACACATTTTTTCGGCTCGCCCCCGCCCAACATATAGAATAAAGGATATAGGTTATATCAAGGAAATAAACTACTCTTTTAAGCAATGTGGGACTAAAGTAGCCACATATAGTTTTGGAGATATAAAACCCAACAACTTCGATACCTTAGATGCACTTCCAAGGTATGTTTATGCTATGGAAAATCTAAACTGAGTTGGAGGGGTTTACGAATTCGGATTTCGCCGGTGATCTTGGTCATTAAAAGTCTACATCGAGTTATCTTGTTTACTTTTGCCGGGGGAGCTATTTCATGGCAATCAATGTTGCAAAAGGGTGTTGCTTTATCTACTACTGAGGCCGAGTATGTCGCCGCCACCGAGGTAAGTAAAGAGATGTTGTAGATGAAGCATTTTCTACCCGAGTTAGGCTTAAAATAAAGCAAGTATGTGGTCAAGTGTGATAGCTAAAGTGCCATAGACTTGAGTAAAAATGCCACATTTTACTCAAAGACTAAACATATCGAGATTCAGTATCATTGGATACGTCATATGTCGGAGAGGAGCTTGATGAATTTGGATAAAGTTCATACGAATTCATATCCATTTGATATGATGACGAAGGTTCACGCAAAAGAGAAGTACAAATTCTTTAGAAATTTGGCCGGTATGGATACTTGTTAGTACAAGTGGGTTTACCTCCTTGGCAAGGAGAAGCCCTCTTCATGTGTTGGAAGGGGAAATTATTGAGTAGTCCAGCCCATGATGTGGACCATAAACTGAATGGGCTTAGTTCTTACCTTAAAAAAGCTAAATAAAGACTTTTAGAAAAGGCTTGACTTTTCTAATGTGGTGTGTATTCTTGGAGAAAGTTCTAGAGAAAAAGAATTTTGGAAATCCAACTTGAAGAAAAGAAATACATCTCCATTGGTGTGAGGTGAAGAAAAGAATCAATCTAAGTATTCTTTATGCTATGTTCAAGCAACAAAAGAAGGTGTTCTTCGATGAGTTTGTCGACGAAAAGGGGATTGAAGGTGTTCTTTCAAGTTGAAGTTAAACAACATTTAGTAGATCTTGTTTGGGCATACAAAGTGCTGAATTTTATTGTAACCCCCGTGATTGAGGATGTTTGTAATCCGTTTATTGATATAGTAAATTCGGATTTCCCCCGTGGCTTTTTCCTTTTACGTCGAAGAGTTTCTACATAAAAATTATGTGTTGTCTTTGCTTGCTTGTTTATTTATCGTAAGATTTCTCTTGCTTATTATCAAATTACACATAGTGGGAAAGTCGTGATTTCCCAACAGTTGTTTGTGGATATTGTGGGTATTATTAAATTATGACTTGGTATATTGTGCTTGTTGGACTATGTTGTTGCGATTAGGGTTTGCAGGTGGTAATTATATTGATTATTAGTGTTTGATGTTATGGGTTGAGTTGTTGAAATTGAGGGTTTGTGATCAGTAGTGTCTGAACTTGGGTGCTTGATATTTGGTTTGTGCTGTTGAAATTAGGGATTTACATGAAGTGTTTGGGTTTACAGATGGTGTTTCTCTTAATTTTGGTGATCCGATTATTGGTTTATGGTGCTTAGGTGGTTTGTATTATTGTTTGGGATTTGTTTGCAGGTGAGGTGTTAATTGTGAGTGTTAAGATTGTGATTCTTGATTATGGCAAGAGGCAAGCATATAGAGGTTTTGGTTTTCTTTGTATCTCGTGTTTTGTGTTACCTTTGCTCATCAATGACAAAAAGGGAAGAGATGATCATGACAGGTAAGCCAGGTAAGTTTTGATTTTCTTTTGGATTCCTTATTTTCTTTGAACGGTTATGTGATGCGTCTTGTTTAGTGTGTAAGGATTCTAGAGCAGATATTATAGGATGAAAGAGTGGCTTCGAGTATGGATGTTCAGTGATTGAGTCAGTCCATCGAGTTATAATTTTTTTTCTTTCTTATAGTCGTAGTTTTGTCACGAAATGAACCAAAGGGAGAGTTTAAAACATCCATATTTGGTATTGGTTTTATTTAGTGTCTAGAATAAGTGTCAACACTATGTCATGGTTATTCATCGTCAGAGAGTGCACGTGAAACGACTACAGCTGGTATAATAGCCTAATTCCAGGATACGGACTTAGCCTTTACACTAAATATGTTTAGAGCTTTCAAGAATAACAGACAATAAACAATAAGACTATTTAGTGTGGAAAACCTTTGAATAGGTTAAAAACCATAACCTCTCCTGAGGATTTTGAGAAAGTGATGATCTTATTGAGATTGCTAGTATATTACAATGAATGACTTTAGAATATAGGATGATAGAGTTGAAACTTTTCTATGGTGGTCGTTCCGTCCCTCATCTGCAGTTCTCCAGGTCCTCTTATAGGTTCTCTAATATGACCGTTTGATGACCATAAAGTTCCTTAATGATGGTCGTTACAAAGTGTGTGTGAGATATTCTTTGACCAAGTTATGTAATAGTCTGAGCTTTGCTGTTGTACAACGGCTCTATTGCTGACTGTGTGCTTCGAGCATGTCGAACTGCTGGTGTAGAGGTCGAAAGTGATGTCTCAAACTGGGGAAAGTTTGGCTACATTTTTAGCAGTGCTTCCTGTATGCTGATGAGATCGAGGGTGAAGTTTGATTCTGAGATACGAAATAAGCTATTACAAGATAGTTGTCAACTAATAACACGAGTATTACTAGGGATGAGTGGTATTAGTTGAGAAACTCATTTCGTACATGCGTGTGATTGAGTCACATGCTCCATTGTTAAGGTCAAAAGTGTGTATGCAGTTCGAAGATGAAGCATGAGCTCGTAATGTAGAATAAACCATTATAATTGCCCCCTCTCAGCCAGCAGTACGAGAATAATTATAGGCGAGTGGTACTGGTTGAGAAGCGTTAGTAAATGATGTCGTTATATCAGAGGTTTATTTTTAATGTCAATTCATGAATCCCTGTTGGTGTTTGTTGGACTTCCTAAAACCAATAACTGTAGTCAAATATTATTGCATGGGGAATCCATTTGGCATTGGGAATTTATAGAGTCTACTTTGAATGCTGGTCTGTATATAAAAGGTAACTCAGGGTTGAGTTTTGAGGAGCAAACCCTTTGTCTCTAATTTTTTTCCTCATTGTTTTCTTGTGGTGACAATGATGATGACTAGGATTCATGCCGGAGAGTCTAGGATCCGGAGGAAGATGGAGGAATTGCGTATCAGGTATTTTGGTTATCAACCGCTGCATATGCCTACTCCAATTCCTGTGTCTCCCGCTTTTCATCGCATGTCTTATGAAGAAATGATAGAGGTAGATGATGATTACTACCAAATGGTATGTTTTAGTTACATGGTAACATCTGAGGCGGAACGTCATAACAGCCTTTGTCTGCTGGTGGAGGAGGCTGTTACAACTGAAGATGAAGCGGCAGGCATACGGCCGAGGGAGTCTCGTCAATATCCTGCTAATGAGTAGGTCTTGTTGAAGAAATGAGGCCTTCCGTCTGTCTCTAGCATGCGGGGAGGTGAGGAGGATGTAGAGGATCATTTTCTTCCATGGACCATAAGACTTTTGGTTATGAAGAAGATCATTCATCTGTGAAATTTTTTTTTGACTTCCATGCGTCTTGTAGTATGGGATCAAAGTTTGGGGTCTGCTTCTTCTGTGAACTGTTCGTGCCAGGAAAAGGATTTCGAGCTAGATGTAAATTAAAGTAATATGTAAAATCTATATTTTAAAGTATTCTATAAGAGTAACTATCGAACTTAATAATTTTTTTATTTTTTATGATGATATTGTGTCTTCGAGCTTGGTTATTTTCCCTTTCTGTTTGTACCATAGACATTGGTAATATAGATAAGTAGGTGTCAGAGGTATGAAGGGGGAAAATGGTAGTGAAAGGTGAGTAAAAATTTAGAGAAGGTCGAGTTATTGGTTTGAACTGGAAATCTCATGTTTATGCGAGCTCGGTGACAGGGTTAAGATGGAGTTGTGTATGTGACTGTTTGGCAAGCTGTCGTCGTGGTTGTTGCCATGTACGCGTCTGAGGGGATATTTTGTGCTATGGGGTAATGAGTTCTCACTATAGCATAGATATTCTGCTGTTCTAGAGATGTTCGTACCAATATTTTCTAAGGAAAATTTGTAGGGTGATTGATTATGCGGAGATCTTCCTTTGTCTATAAGTAGGGATTCCTTATTGTTATTACTTATATTGTTCTGAAGTTGTTGTGTTTGAGTATGGTGAGAACTCGTTCACAGCGTACGCAGCAGGCGGCGGATGGTCGGTTTCATATCGAGGTTGCGGAGCTCCGTGAATGCTATTTTCGTCACTTACCGTATGATGCTGTTCTTCTAGATTGGCCATTAAATCTGGTTGACTTGGATGATGAAGGCAGGCATGTCGAACAGGATCGTTTTGTTTGGTACAATATTTTTTGTAAGTCTCTGTTGGATGCCCGTGTGCGAGAACTGACTGTTCGACAGTTCGCATGCGATAAGATCGCAGAAGAGGATGCAAGGGTAGCGAATGGGGAGTTGATTCTGTACGGGCAACCAAACCATTAGGGTTGCTTCAGATGTAACTTGGGAGCTCGGTGAACTCTAGGTCGTGAGATTTGTTAAAAGTAGTAGTAGTATTCTGTGGTAGAGTTTTGAATAAATGTAATATGAGAGATCGTAAGAGAATAAAGTGTGTGATGTTCCGATCTGATTGAATAAAGTATTCTGTTATATTTGTTATGTACGGATATTGTGTATGATAGCTATAAGATTTTAACAACTGTAGGGATATCTTCAAAAAAAAAAAAATGGGCTATTTTAGGAAAGTTTGTACTGGGCTAAGAAAAGGTGTTGGGTTGGTAATGGTAGATAATAGAGATAAACGTGATGGTATCAAGCGTTATCACAGAAGTCATCATAATGTTGTGAAGTGAAAAGATGTGCCTGTAACAATAGTGGGGATGACAGACACGTTTCAGAAGAAGTCATTGATTCATAAACCGATGGAGAGTATAAAACTCGTCTCTCTCTCCCTCATAAATTGTCTACAGTTTCATAAAGAGAAAAAAGCGGTATGCATATCATTGTCAAGGAGATGAGGCGTTTAAATGTTGATTGTGTTTAAAGAAAGACATCTACAACGAGTGATAGGAAGTTGTCGGAGAGGCGACGGAAATGCTCGTATTCAAAGAGACTGTCGGGTAAAGTAGAGGATTGCTATTCAACAAGTACAGGTTGGTGATGAAAACACTTTTCTCTATTTGATTTTGTAAGTACTCTGAGTTATGTAGTAATCTGTAGACATTAGTAATCTGTATAGTTGATTTTAGAAACTAGGGTTTTCAAGGGATTTTGAAAAAATAAAATTGAAAGAAAGTCTGTAATGAAGGATTTGTGGTATATGTTGTTTTAGAGAGAGAAAATATGTTTGTTGGAGAAGAAGAGGGAAATTTGAAATGATTTAATTTTGGCTTTTTGTTTTGGGATTTAGGGAAATAGATGTGTTGACTGGGTAGAAGGTGGGTCTATTTGATATGTTTGTAACATAGTGATAATGATAAAATATCTCTCTATATCTGTAGGTTCAGTATGCGTTCTAAACCTAGTATTCCTGCAAGTAGGTTTGTAGTCTCATCTAATTCTGAAGAAATGTCATCTTCGGGGAGGGAAAAATAGTGTAATGTAATGGAAGAAACTGTTAATAGTATGAGGGCGACGATAGAGGTGGTGGGGCCCAGTATATCTGAGGGGGTGAAAGAGAAAGAGGATGAAAGGAGGAAAGATAGAGTCCTTGTCATATACCCAGAGGGGGTGGATGTAGGGAAAGAGTATTTGAGATATAAAAGGAAATGCCCTGGTGAGTGGGGCAAGTATGTGGAAGACCAAGGTCTCTAGTTCAGGACCTATATCTCCAAAAAAGCGGGGGAAACAATGTATTATCAAGTTTCCTGTTTGGAAAAGTGGAGGAAGGATAGAGGTATTAGTAAGGGGGTTAACCTCTCGTATTATAATAGGCTTGGGTTATCAGGCCCAAGTGGGGTTTTTTTATGTTTCTTAAATCAGGTCATCTATGGCCTTAGAATTTTGCTAACCTACTTTTAGAAAGGGGTTATGAATGCGTTGCAGTGCTGCTCTTCCCAATTGAATGGGAATGTGTATGAAATGATGAGGGTATGTGAGGAGCTGAACGAAAAATAGAGGAAGGAAGGGACTGCGAAGTAGTTCGCAGCTGAAGATGTTTTGAAGTTTTACAAGTTTAAGTACATGAAGGGTCGAAACAGTGGTTACCTGTATAGTGACTCGGCTAGGCCAGAATTCTTTGATTTTGAGTTTTGTGGGTAGACCATGGAACGACCACCTTGTGTGGGTTGAGGGTAGCTGTTTGTAGGTTCCAGATGAACCAACGCTCGAGCTTAACTATAAATATTTTAATCCGAGTAAGTAATGTTGACCAACCTTCGGATAGTTGATAGTTATGCCCGCATGTTGTGTAACTGATATTCTGTTTATTTTATTTGGCAGAGCTTAAACCGTTGGCTGCTCCGGATAAGACTAGCCTGTCTGATTGTGTTGTTTGCGACCAAGACGATCTAATGAAGGTACTCAGTGAATTAGGTATCCAAAGGCACAAAAGAGTAGATTCCATAGTGCCAAAAGTTTAGCGTGCTCAAGAAAAGTGAGTTATGGCCGAGGGGAAGGCTGTAGAGACCGTTGCTGACTTGCTTAGTCCTCCACCTTTTGTTCCTCAGATTACCAAGCGGCTTACTCGTAAAGCCTGAAAGCTAGCGTAGCAAAGAGGCTCAGCAGTTGAGGCTGTGCCCACAGAATAAGAGATAGCAAAGCCTGCTGCTTGTGGCGTGCAGAAAAAACTTGAAGTAAGCGTGTCTGCGCTTGGGGACGTTGAGAAGAGTCTGAAGAGAAAATGGCATTTGGAGGAGGATAGTGATCAAACTAACTCTCTTGCTGCTGCCAAGATGAAAGAGCTGGAGTGGAGATACTGTCATATGGCTGGGACGAACTCGCAGAAGCTCAAGGATGAGTATTTCGAGCACACGTTCGCAGTATGTAGTTGAAAAATTGTTTACTTGATGTTGCCTTTGAACTGAATAAAACTGTTGAACTGACTCTTCTATTTCTGTTATAATGGCAGTTGTCAACGATACTGAAGGGGGCCATATAATGTTTGGACAAGAGAGGCCATGAATTTGACAATCTGGCGGCGAAATTTGAGGCTCAGTCAGCTCGCGTGATGAAGCTCAAGGGTGAGCTTCAGTTAAAGAGAGAAAGAAGGGCTACAAATGTTACCACAGCCATAGAAAAGTACAATGAACTATCAAAGTATGACAAGCTCATGTCTGATGCGGTTGCAGCAGCCTTAGTGGAAAGAGACCACTTTATCAACTCGAACTATTATTTTGGGTTGAGTATTAATGATGTGGCATTGGCCCAGAATGGTAAGTATACAGAGATCGAGCTCCCTGCCAAGGAGGAAGAGGTGGCTGGTGATGCTACTGGTGCGCCTGAGAAAGCTTCAGACCATCCTCCAGGCAGTACCGAGGTAGTCCATACTATTGAGTAAATAGTGGATCTTCTGTTGGAACGTGCTGAAACAGATCACTCTCCAGAGAAAAATCTGAAATCTCCTTCCGAGGTAGACATTAGCAAGCCTCTTTAAATATTCTGTGGTATCTTGTCTTCTACTTTTTCAGCTCGCGTGACTTGGATGTTATAATAATCTGTATAATCATACACTGTTTTCTTCTTGAGTGATTTTGAAATATGTTTTTCGTGAATGTTGGTATTGAAATAAGATATCTATAATCTGTGTAGGAGATTGAGCGTTTGAGAAAAATGAACTCCAAATTGGAAAAGTCGCTGAGTAGAGCGAGGGACTCCGTGGCCTATACTCAACAGGTACTTAACAAAACTAAAAATAAGATAAGGCAATTTAAGTTAAATTTGGAGAAAACCTTTAAAGAGTTATATGATCTGCAATGTAAATATGCTAAGATAAAAGTAGAGAGAGATGAAGTGTTAAGAAAGGAAGAGGAAAGGGGGGTATTAGTTCGAAAAATAAAAAAGTTGGTTTGTTTTAACGACCCAAGTGATAAGGCGAGGTGTCAGAGTATGCTATTGGTTCTAACTTTGTATTTTGAGGTCGAAGTAGATAGTGAATGAGGGTTGAAGGAGGCTTATATAGAGCTTTTGAGGGAGCGAGGTATAGTTCCAGACCCAGCTCGAGTTGTGTTTTTAGCTCAAGCAGCACGCAATCGTCATAGCTTAGAAGCAAAAAAATATTCAGCTTGGGCTGGTGTATCTATTGTATGTGGTGATGTAGAACCTTTATATGATGTCTTTGGCTTTATGTAGGATCGGAGGGCCATGAGGATTATATTTTTCAGGATAAGGAAAGAGAAAATAGAGGTTCAAATGCAATTGGAGGGTGAGGTAAACGGGTTACATGATGAGCTATCACAGCATGTGGAGCAAAAAATGTCTTTAACAACGCGGCTGTCGAAAGAAGTGGCTGCTTGAATGAAGGTAAAGGCAAAAATGAAGGCTTTAGGTGTGCTACTGAAAAATACACGTCAGTGGTTGTGCAAAGCGCAAATGACATTGAAGGAGCATCTATGCCCAACGCGAGCAAAAGTCACTACTCGAACGAAGCATGAGCGCCACATAGACAATGTTACTGAGTTTTATGGGATATAATTGTCTAGGCTGGAGAGCGTATTTAGGAAGTTCATAAAGGAATGTGGGAAGGATTTTGAAGTGGAAAATGCCAAAGTAGAAAACTTGTGGTTTATCCAAGGTGAAGGAAAAATTGTTGGTGACCACTCCCTTCCTAGGTTGTGGGAGGAACCATCAGAAGATGAAGAGGTCGAGTATCTAAAACCCTGAACGCAGCTCAAACAATGGCAACATGAGGTTGTGACCTTTACCACACCGGTATATGTACAGGCGTCGAATAAGAAGGTCGTGAGGGACAAGCGACGGTTGTCTCATGTCTGGAAGAGTCACAAATAGATTAGTCTTATTTTTTCATTATTATTCCTTCGTAGTGTTTGAAAAGGTAATATGTGTTTTGTGCGAACAGAATGATATATCTAACTTGCTCAGATACTATGTTCTTGATGTAGTTTTACCAACTGTTATATGAACTTTGTTATTATGACAAACTATTATAAATGTAAGTTGTTATGAATAGGTGGACCAGACTGCTATATAAAGTAAGTACGACGTATTATGTGTCGTAAGTGAACAAATGCGTGCTGAGCTAAGATTGAGTCAAGAAGCCAAAAAAATGTTATTGCGGCTAAAGAATAATTGAGGGTGGAGATGAGTGAAACACTTCAACAGAAAGAGGCGGTAATATCTATCAGTTTGAGAAAGATAAAGAGTTTAGAGGAAGAGATAAGAAAAAAGGACATTAGAGTTGGAAGTGAATTGGGACGAGCTAGTCAGCAAGGTGCTGAATTGCTATCTGCGTGAACGCAAATTGCAGAATTGCCAGTCGAATTAGAGGCTAAAGGAAATAATATGAAGGAGCCGTAGTTTCAAGTGAAGCGGAGATAAGCGATGTTAGAGCTCGTGCTCGCAAATATGAAGCATTGAGGTTGGTTACTGGGATGACGAGAAAGAAGATGGAGGAGGTTTGTGCTTAACAGAATAAAGTCATAAAAAAGGACTGGAACAAAATATGTAATCTAGAACGGCTTTCGCAAACGCGGTACCTGGATATCTTGGAATACCAGTCCATAAATGACAGACTTCGAAGTGTGAATACGAAGCTAGAGGGGGATCTGTTGCGGTTGAAGATAAGTTATGACTCAAAGCGGGTAGAATGTGGAGGTTATGAAAATTTGATGTCTCTGATTTATCATATGGACGACTTCATGACCATGCTGGAAGCTCAAAATTTGGATGTGTATCGTAAAAAACGACGAGTGGACAATTGTTGTAAGCAACTGGAAGACGCACTGAAGGATGCATAACATAAGCTGAGCGAACTCCTTTTTAGTAAGCAGATAAAAATGAGGTGGGTGGTAGTTATGAGAGGGAGATAGTTGTAGTAATATCATTCTTTACAGCTGAGTTGAAGAGACTGAAAGCTGAAAGCCAGAGGGTATATGATGGTTTGACTGCTCAAGGTACAGAATGAGAGATAGAGGTGATCCGAACTACATATTTAGAATCCATGATCTCCAGGATTGGATCGTTTAAACAGAGGATGGTTAGAGAGGGAAAAAAGATTGTTTTGGGGAGGATGCCAGAATTTATGTGTCAAAAGTTATATAAGAGTGGTGTAAAAGACGCGACAAGAGATTCTAATGTGGGTAATGAGTTAAGTGATAGCTCTAGTGAAGAATGAGAAATGTGATTATGTTGTATGTACACGAACAATGGATAAAAAAGAAATATGGATGTATAAAGAATTAGTTAAAGACGAACATTGAACTGTACTAACCGTGTGAGGTACCAATGATAATGTATGTAAAACAATATGATATGCAATCGGATCAGCCAAAGTGATAAGCGATCTGTGATGCATGAGATGATCGGTTTAGCCAAAGCAACGAACGATCTCCGATGTAGTTTAAATTATCGATTTGGCCGAAGCAACAAACGAACTGTAATGTAGTTTAGATGATCGATTTGGCCAAAGCAACAAATGATTTGTAATGTAGTTTAGATGATCGATTTGGCCAAAGCAGCAAATGATCTATAATCTATTTTCATAAGTACTCATTGGATTTATTAGAAGAAGTATTGTAATGTAGATCAATTGAGCATAAGTATTTTATTGGTGTAAGATTAACGTACAACGAATGTATTAGATAGATCGGTTTGGCGGTAGCAACAAACGATATGTAGTATATTAGATGACCAATTTGGTCAAAGCAACAAATGATTTGTAATCTGTGTATAGAAGTTTTGTAGGGCAATCAAAGCCAAGTATTTCATTGGTGTAAGATTGACGTACATCGAATGTATTAGATAGATCGGTTTGACCGAAGCAACAAACGATCTGTAATGTATTAGATGATCAATTTGGCCAGAGCAACAAATAATATGTAGTTTGTGTATAGAAGTTTTGTAGGGCAATCGAACACAAGAATTTCATTGGTGTAAGATTGACGTACAACGAATGTATTAGATAGATCGGTTTGTCCAAAACAACAAATGATCTGTAATGTAGTAGATGATAAATTTGGCCAGAGCAACAAATGATCTGTAATCTGTGTATAGAAATTTTATGTGGCATAGTAGAAAGTACTCAGATATTTTCATCAAATAGTAATCTCTTTATTGATGTGAACTCGTCATACAAACTGATAGATTGGTTTGGAGAAAAGTACACTGTACCAGATGTATTATCTTCGATACAATTTCAGTCTCCTTGTATTCCAAGGATTGGGTATGTGCTCGCCATAAGAACTGATGCCACTTTTCCCGATGACGACAAAAGGACCTTCCTAGTTTTTAGATAATTTCCCTGCGTTGAGCTCTTTGCGATGTTTGAGAATCTCTCAGAGGACCAGATCTTTAATTTTGAACTCTCTATGCTGAACGCGTTTGCTATAAGATCGGGCTAAAGCTTAGTGATACGTTCCCAATTTCATGACTGCTTTATCCCGAGTTTCTTCAATCCAGTTCATATTACAGCTAACAGGAATTCTATTTCTTTATCGTTCATGGTATGGTCGCGAATAGGGTAATGATACTGAGTAGGGATGATTGCATCAGTGTCGTAAGCCAAAAAGAACGGCGTGCATCCAGTTAAAACTTGGGTCGTAGTTCGATAAGCTCATAACACATGTGGTAACTCCACGACCCAATTTCCTTTCTTTTCTGTTAGGCACTTTTTGATTTTGTCGACGATAGTGCTTTTAGTGATCTCAGCTTGGCCGTTCCCTTGTGGGTAATACAAATTTGAAGGGGAATGTATGATATTGTGTTGATTGAGGAATTCGACAACCTTGGAGCCAATGAACTGAGGTTCATTGTCGATCCTGATGAGATGGGGGTAACCAAAATGAATGATGATGTTTTCCTATATGAACTTGATGACTTCATCTTCTCGTGTACGACACAGGGGAACTACTTCAACCCACTTAGTAAAGTAATCCGTTGCGACTAAGAGATATTTCCGTTTTCCTGGTACAGTAGGAAGCTCATCGAAAAGGCCTAGGGCCCATCTTTTAAATGGCCATACAACGTTGCTGGAATGTAGGTCTAAAGCTAGAGCTTAAATTTGGGGACCGTGACGTTGACAGGCATCGTATTTGTTTGCGAACTCGATTGCTTGAGCTTTTATTTTAGGCCAAAAGATACCTTGGGTAAGAACTTGATTGGCTAGAGATCGTCTTGTTGCGTGGGAACTACAAGTGCCTTCGTGTAGTTCGTGCAAGAATTTTTGAGCTTCTTTGTAAGATAAGCATTCAAGATACGGCCCTATGATCAAAATCTTGTATAAGAGACCGTTTTCAATGATGTAGCATTTTGCGTTATCAAGTACGCGCCTTCTTTCAGTGGGGTCTTGAGGGAGTTCGCCATCGAATGTGTTCTTGGTACCAATATACTTAAGGAAAGGTTATCTCCAATCGTCCTCATCCTCTTCAACACCCCCAGTATTGATAGAATTTGAGCTTATGATGTTAATACTGGGGGTTGATATCACTTCAATCTTGAGATACCGAGCTTCTGTTCCAAGGACTCCTGCGAGATATGCAAGGGAATCAGAATGCCTATTCTCTCCGCGCGACAAATGCTCGATATAAACTTTCTTGAATCTACTCATTATGTCGGCTACGGCGGCTGCGTAATCGATCATTTTCCCATTCTTCTAAAAATTTCTGTGTAATGGCTTACAATGAGCAAAAATTCTGTATATACAGACAGTTCGGGCACTCCAATTTTTAGAGCCATATCCAAACCGTGAATCATTGCCCCGTACTCTGCAACATTATCGGTAGCTTCAAAATTTAATCGAATGGCCTTTTCAATTATATCATTAGAAGGTGTAATCAGCACGATTCTGATGCCTGATCCTGTGGGTCCCAAAGATCTATATATTAGAAGATGTCATCCCTTTTGCGTTATCCAGTCTACCCTTTCTTTGACCTGTTCTTCATGAATTTATGTGTTGTCTTCTTCTCAGTCAGGATCTTCTATGGGGAAGTCCACAAGAAAATCTACTACGGCCTGACCTTTTTCAGTATGTCTGGGCTCGAATTGGATGCCATGTTTGCCAAGAGTGACTTACCACTGCTGGACTCGTCTAGATTTTTCTCGTTTGGATAATATTTTGCGTAGAGGGTAGTTGGTCACTACTCGTACTGAGTGAGCTTTGAAGTATTGTATCAATTTTTGTGAGGTGTAGACGAGAACCAAAAATAGTTTCTCGACCTTGCTGTATCGGTATTTTGCTGGAGTGAGAGTTTTACTGATGATGTAGACAGGCATCTCGGTTTTTTCATCAAGCCAAATGAGAACAGAACTTAACGATTCTTCAGTAACTGCAAGATAAATGGTGAGCTCTTCCCCTTCGTTAGGTGTGCTTATCACTGGTGGTGAACCCAGGTAAAGTTTTAGATGTTGAAGGCCGGCTTCGATCTCGTGGTCCTTCTTGGGTTTATGTTTTGTTGTCCCCACACGTAATAAGTTGAATAACCATCGACAACGATCGGACGATTTTGAAATAAAATGGTTTATAGCGGCAATCTTCCCTGTTAACTTATGGATGTTTTTCTTCGTTCTGGGGGAAGGCATAGATAATAGTGCGTGAATGCAATCTGGATCGGCTTCAATACTGCGCTTGCTGATTAAGTGGCCTAAGAATTTTCTTGATTAAACTCCGAACAGGCATTTGTCAAGGTTGAGTCTTATTTTGTAGAGACGGAGGATATCAAAGGTCGTGTGCAAATCCGTAATATGGTTTTCCTTCTTTAGACTTTTGCACAACATATCGTCTATATAGACCTCCATTGTTTTTTTGAGGTGATCTTTGAATATTTGGGTCATCAATCGTTGGTAAGTAGCTCCAGTATTCTTAAGACCGAATGGCATGACTTTGTAGCAGTATAGGCCGTGCTCTATAATAAAAGTTATTTTCTTTTAGTTATCAGGTAGCATAGGTATCTGGTTGTAGCCTAACGCGGCATCCATCATAGATCGGAGCCGTTCCCCGACGTAGAGTCGAGTAGGCTATTTATGACAGGGAGTGGGAAACTATCTTTTGGAGTATGCCTGTTTAGGCCGATAAAATCCACGCACACTCTGATCTTCCCATTCTTTTTCGATATCGCTATAATATTTGATATCTATTCTGGATAATTGGCCTTGAGGATAAAACCGACTTCAATGAGTTTTTCAATTTCCTTGTTGACTTCATCGCGAAGTCTAGGTGTTAAAGTCCTCTGTCTTTGTTTGATAGCTACGGCTTTTTCCTTCAAGTTGAGTTTGTGACTGGCCATTTTCGGGTCGATACCCGACATTTCGAGAAACGTTAAGGTAAAGACGTCACTGTTTTCTTTAAGGAACTGGATGAGAGTGTCGCGCTCTGCTGGTGGCAAATGGGTGCCAATATATGTCCCACACTTGGGTCCACTAATTTTAACGCATTTTGTGGTCTCTGCGGCGGGCAGATGTTGCCTTGCAGTTTTAACTGTATAGTTCTCTGTAATGTTTCCTGTTATCTTCTATAATTGCTATGCAAGTTCATGTTTGGAAGGTTTCGGTCCAATGACGATAGAATTTTCGTACGCTCATGTTAATTTCTAACTTCCTTTTATCTCGTAAACGCTACCCTCCTACTCAAAACTGGTAGGTTGATGGAATGACGTGTATGTTGTGTAACCAGCAATGTCCCATGATCCCCAGATAACGAGATTTTGTATTGACGACGTAAAAGAAAACGTCGAGTGCCACCGGCCCTACGGTGATAGGAAGTACAATTATTCCTACGCGCTCATCCTTAGACCCATTGAAGCCACATATATCAACGTTGTTGGGTTGGACCTTATCGGGCAGACTCATCTGGTCAATCGTTCTCTGAAAAAAGAGTTTGATAGTGCTGCATGTGTCTACCATCATCGTATGAAGCACCATATTCCACATTTTTAACATGATCACCAAGGCATCATGGTGAAGATAGTTGACATGTCGAACATCGCAATAGTCAAAAGAGATCCCAATTCGCTGAGAGCTGGATACTGAAATTAAACGAGCATCTTTATCTTGCATAGATAAGTCGTGATATTGGATGGCATGCCTTCACTTGCTTCTGTTAGATTCTTTGATGACCTGGGTCTCCACGAGATGGCAGGGCAAGATATGGTACAAATGCTTTTTGGCTGCGGGCTTTCCGATTTGTACAGCTTCAGCGGGGTTTTTGTAACTCCCGTTCTTATAACTCTCCATATCCGCTATATACTCGTACATTCGTCCATCTACGAAGATGTACTCCAACAACCATTGTAAGGCAAAATATTACTTTGTGTCATGATGTCAAACCTTATGGTGGATGCAGTATGGTTTGTTCTCGATCGGTTGAAGGTACTGCGCATTTCAAAAGAATCTTTTTTTCTGTAATATAGGATATATGCTGGCTATAATCACATTCATCTTTGGAAGGTAAGATCTAGGCAAGTTACTCCCCTTCCGAGGTCGTTCGTCATTGGATTTTGTACATTTTCTATCTCCTCCTTGATCTGATGTCCGATTAAAATTGGAATGGTTTGACTGATCTCGAGCTGTCAGTGTTGACTTTTGAGGTTTTTTCCTATTAGACACCATCCGCTATAAGTCAATGTATCCATTGATCTTCTCGATCATGTCTTCCAACGTTGTTGGTTTGTTGAGGACTAGGTATTCCTTTGCTCGGCCATCGAAGAGTAAAGCGTTGGTGAAAACATAAATAATGATCTTTTGGTCGAGTCGGTCTACTTTTCGGGCTAACTCTAAAAACTTTTTGGTAAATGTCTCAAGTTTTTCTCTGGGCATCTGTTTGAGGCTAAAAAGAGAATATAAGTTCTCTTCTTTATCTCTGTTGTACGAGTAATTCTTGACGAAGAGTTCGTCCAACTGTTCAAAAGTTGTGATGAATCCTTCAGGCAGCGTGTGGAACCATCGTAGGGGCTCGCCCGATAAGCTGACAGGAAAAAGCTGGTACAGAATGTGGTTGGACATGGAATGTATGCCTAGAGCGTCCTGGAACTCTTGAACATGTTCTACTGGGTCAGTCTCTTTATACTTTCAGATCTTCGGGGTGTGAAAACCGATGGGGACTTCCCCATCTAAGAGCTCTTGTAATCTATTGTGGATCCCTTTAGTCCACGTGTGGGCTTTGAGCAATTCTTTAATCCGTTTCTCGACATGTTCCTGAGTGACGTACTGTCAAGCTGTGATGGTTGGACGAGTAACGCGCCCTTCTCCAGGGTTGTGGTCACCACTCCTTTCACTTAGACGTTCTTTTGCCGAAACTCAAACTCTTCAAGGTGGGTTTTCAGTCTGTCTGTCACCTACGAGGATGTCATATACTTCATACTGGATTTCCTAGATCGGGGCAGGATCCATATCCTGTTGTTGACGGTTAGATCGAAGTGTACCTCCTGTGTGAACGCCCTTCGAAGGAGGCCCGATTCTGTCATGAATGGAAATCCGCGAGCCTTCAGGTTGTACGACGTTGTTCTTCTGGGCGGTGACATGTTGACCCTGTAAGACCTTTAGTGCGTCTTGTACACTCGTGAGTTGTTGTTCCAGGGTTGCACGCCTTTTTGTTTCTAAGTTTAGAGTGGCCCTCAAGTCTGCCAAAGCTGCGTTCTCTTCTACCTGGATGATTGGCGTACTTTGACCAGGAGGAGATATTCTGAGAAAAGGTAATCAACGGCGTTTGAGACAATGGCTTTGAGAATTTCGATTCCCACAGACGACGCCAAATGTAATAGCCTAATTCCGGGATACGGACTTAACCTTTACACCAAATGTGTTTATAGCGTTCAAGAATAACATACAATAAACAACAAAACTGTTTAGCATGGAAAACCTTTGAATAAGTTAAAAACCACGACCTCTCCTGAAGATTTTGAGAAAGTGATGATCTTATTGAGATTGTCAGTGTATTACAATGAACAACTTTAGAATATAAGATGATAGAGTAGAAACTTTTCTATGGTGATCGTTTCGTCCCTCATCTGCAGTTCTTCAGGTCCTCTTATAGGTTTTCTAATATGACAGTTTGATGACCATAAAGTTCCTTAATGATGGACGTTACAAAGTGAGTGTGAGATATTCTTTGACCAGGTTGCATAACGTTCTGATCTTTGCTGCTGTACAATGGCTTTATTGCTTACTGTGTGCTTCACGCAGATCGAACTGCTGGTGTAGAGGTCGAAAGTGATCTCTCGAACTGGAGAAAGTTTGGTTACGTCTTTAGCAGTGCTTCCTGTATGCTGATGAGATCGAGGGTGAGGTTTGAGTCTGAGATACGAAATAAGCTATTGCAGCTGGACTGACACTGAACAAATACGTTGGTTTTGTACCTCTTTGCTCAAATACTCTAGCCCATTAATATTTTATAAAAGTTCAAAAGATTTTTTTTGTTTGTTTAAAAAATAGTGTTTTACTTGAACAGACTTTTGTTATGTATGAACAGAGTATGGGATTTTCAATTTTTTACTAATAGATCTTTTTCTATTTTCAATTTAAATTCTTCCAAAAACAATTTTTTAGGGATTATATTTGAAAGAAGAGAGAATTCAACGAGAATTAAACCTCAAATTGAATCGAATCTTAGAGTTTCTAAAACCTAATTTTGATTTAAAAAACTTGTAAGTTTCAAGTTTGGAAGCTTTGGTAGGAGATTGAAGCGAGGCGTTGCGAGAACGAAGAATCGATTGCAAGAAGCTCAATTGGAAGAGAGGTAACAAGATGTGCTTATTGAGTCTGTAATTGTTTGAATTCTTGTAATTCATTTTCAAATAGTGAATTTTTAGCTGTCGGGCGATTCGACAGCAACCTGATTTTCCATAGGGTTAATATTGTGTATTGATTAATTGTTTGTTGACAATAAATTATAGAATCGAATTGAATTAGGTTAGGGTTTTGTTATTGGAAAATTGATATTAAAGATTGTCGACCTAGCTAATTAGACTTATTTGTTCATAATCGGTCAATCTGAAGTACCAAAAAATTCAAATAATACAATGGGCTTCGAAGAAGAAAAAAAAGGAAAAAAAAAAAAAAAATCTCTAGCAAAATTGTGTAGGCTCAAAAAAAAAAAAAGAACCTACAATTGGAATGGAGGGTAGAGTATAACTTGCAAAGTTTAATGGTTAGAAGTTTGTCATTTATGCCCAACCTAACAACTTATAGAAAAGCTGTTGAAATTTGCAGTCGATATTGAGACAAAAATATCACGAAAATAGCGTGAACTCCACCGTACACTTTATGTGGCGGCTCCATTCTCTCACTTTCCTATATATACCCTTTTAAAAACCCATAATTCCAATATTTTCTCTTTAAAACTACTCTCCGTAGGGGTCTTTTCGTCTTAACAAAACAAATATCTCAAATTTGACTCAAATAAGTGTCAACATCAGTCTCTCTCTCTGTAAATCGTCCCGTGTCTCTCTCTCTCTCTCTCTCTCTTCAAAGTTTGAATTGGAGGAAAGATTGGGTGTTTGTTTGATCTTTGATCGCCATGACAAAGAGGTAAGGTTTCTTGTTTTGATTTTCAAGGTTATAAGTGTTTCATTTGAATGATTTTATCATGTTTTGTTCTTAGGGTTTCATGATTAGTGTATCTGTTAATAGGTTTTGCAAGAACGATGTAGAATTGCGTGTTTAACAATGGGTGTCTTTTTAATTTTGTAAAAAATAGAGAGAAATGTGTGAAATTGGATTTGAGTTGAGTCGGTTTCAAAATTGTAGAATTAGCTCCTTAAGAAAAATTAAAGAGTGGGTATTATGGGATTTGGGTTTTGTCGAATACCCGGACGAAAAGAATTGACAAATAAAAGCTTTGGGGATTTTTCAAATTTTGGAAGATGGTTTCTTGTCATTTACTTGAAAATTACCCGTTGTTGTACTAGTCGAATTCGTTAAATTACCCGAAGGTGCTTTCTGCGCCTCTGAGGTGCGTTTTGTCGCCCAGGATTGATAATGAAGACGTGTATTTGAGTAACCCTTGTTGTATTATTATTGGGGTATCGGGATGGGTAGAAAGTAAGTTAAAATTGGAGGGTCAATCATCTACCAGCTAAGAAATAGTTGTTCACATCTTTGCAGTCCCTGGTGCGCACATTTCGAACAAAACGTATTATATATTTTTTGTTACCATGACGAAATCTATGGATGCCATTAATTGGATGAAGCTCCTATTAGCGTGCAGATGCTAAATGTGACTTGTGTCCGTCGCTTTCTTTTGTGTCCGTGGACATTTTTTCAGAGAACATTCCTCTAAAATCCCTAAAAGCTCATCACTTCTTAGTTTATGGCTCCAAATCCAGCATTCTTGAAAGTGCAACTTGCACCTCAGGTCAACACCATCCAATAATGTATTAGTATCAATTCTGGGTATAACTCCATGATTCTCAAGTTGATAGCGTTCAGTTTGTGATGCAGAATGGTGAGGATCAGATTTAATTCTTATAATAAATTATGAGCTGTTTCTTATCTTTGAAGGGTTTTCCATGTTTTGTAAAGCGTGTCACAGTTTTTATTTATGCTGGTTTCTTCAATTGTAAGATTCTGGTGTATATATTATTTTGTTTTGTTGGGATGCTACTGCTGTTTGATTATTTAGTTGTTCCTCATAATTCCAGCGTTCTTTGCAAGTTCTTTATAAAGGGGGAATGCCTAAAAGGGGATTGTTGCGAGTTTTTGCATGATTGGAGGGGCCAAGCAAATAAGGTAGGAGTCCTTACCTTCTCTTTATATTTATTTTCCTTTCGTTTCACAGGATATTGCATTTTGTTCTTTTTTATTAAACTATTTGGTTATTGCAGGTATGCACTTTCTATCAGAGAGGAGCATGCTCTTATGGAAGCCGATGCAGATACGAACATGTAAATGCTTCTCAGCCACACACATCTCTCTCATCAGCGAATTCCAGCCAAGACTTTTTTTCGGAATTTGTTGAAGTTGACCATCTATCCATAACTGCCCACAGTGCGAAAGGAAATCCATCCTTGGGTGCTCCTGTGGAGCTTTCGGCTCAGAGTAGACCTTTCTCCCCTCCAGGTTTTCTGAAATGCAATAAGGATTCCCATGCTCAGGAAAATTCAAACAATGAAAATGTTGTCATTGCGGAACAGCCTATATGTGTATTTGCTGCTGCCGGTAATTGTCCTCACGGAGAATCATGCCCACACCTCCATGGAAAATTGTGTCCAACGTGTGAAAAGTATGTTTTGCATCCGTATAGACAGAATGAAAGAGAGGAGCACATTAGAACATGTGAAAGGAAGAGGAAAGATCTTGAGACATTCAAACTTAGTCAAGAAATAGAGTGCAGTGTTTGCCTGGAACGTGTACTTTCGAAACCCATGGCTGCTGAACGGAAGTTCGGATTGCTCTCAGAATGTGATCATCCTTTCTGTATTTCATGCATAAGGAGCTGGCGAAGCAATTCCCCGACCTCTGGCATGGATGTTAATACCGCACTGAGGGCATGTCCAATATGTCGCAAGCTCTCTTACTTCGTCATTCCTAGTGCTATTTGGTATTCCAGACAGGAAGAGAAGCAACAGATAGTTCACAACTACAAGGCAAAACTCAGGTATTATTTTACTGTAATGTGGCTATTTGCTTCTAAATGGACAATCTTGTACTTTTTTTTTTGCCTGCATTTTATTTTAATATTGTTGTACGAGGATTATCAACTATCTAATTATGTCTTTCTAGTACTATAAAATAGTAATGTTGAGCTTATAGGTTATTTTCTCCAGATTTGGCTAGAAAAGCAATCGATGTGAATAATTGCCGGAAGCTTCAACTTAAATTCTTACAATTCATAATGAATTGAATTAAGTGATGTGAATAATTGCCGGAAGCTTCGAGTTAAGTTCTTACAATGCATAATGAATCGTATTAACAAGTTCCCAATTTGAAAGTCATGGGCAAACCCTTAATTTTGTTAATTTTTCTTCAGAAACTACTACTGAACAAAAGAGGCTGTGAGCCATATTTAAAGAAAACTCCTACTGCTAGAGTTTCTTAAATCAACTAGAAATCTAAAATATAGAAAAAATCATTACTTCTATAAATGCCTTGTAGGGCTGGTAACTATCTATGCAAATGGAGAGATAAACAGAGATAGAGGGACTCCTCCTCCTCCTCGGGTATTAAGCACTATGGTTAATGGCCTCGATGATGCTCCCTTTTTGCCTAAATATATTTGGAATGTCAAAGAATTCAGGTGAGGACCTGTTAACTATTATTTAGAAATACACATATCTGACACCCTTCCAATCTTCTCCCTATGAGTCCATTCTCATAAGCATGTAATCAAGGAAGATCCAACTTATGTTGTCACATGCTTCCTCTTTGTCTATATTACTTACGATCTCAAGGTTGCACTCATTTGTTACCAAGACTCCACCTAAATTTACCAACCCATTAAAAAGGTCCCTCTACGTATATACAGCACCCAAAAAGTAGTTGTCAATCTTGACAACTTACTGCTTGCGATATAATATTAGGCTCTTGGTGTAGATATATTTTCGATAACTTGTACTTTATGGCAATTCATACTTGGTGTGATTGAAGACCATTAAAAAAGGTGTATAGTTCCTCCACAATGTATATGACCTTAAGATGAGGAAATATGACAAATATTTTAGATTGGTTTGAACATCTGGTGGAAGCTAAGAGCATGATGGGGAACTTTCGGTTTGTGGAATTTTGTTTTCCAACGCCTGAAGGAATGATATCCTGTCAACGATAGCTTTCTTTTGTTGAGGAACGGTTTGGGGTTGGATTTTGATTAGGATCATGCTTAAGAGAAGAGGCACACATACTGATCTATCGTGTTTGCTTTGTGGTCCCACAAATGAATTCATTAATCATTTATTTATCATATCCGCATTCTTGATGGAGGTGTGGGAACATTTTTTTAAGCTATGTGGTACAATTAGGGTTTTTGAAGGGAGATTCTTTGTTCCTCAGAGACATGGTGGTGACCGGATTTTAGAAGGGACACTGGGAAAGTCATTTTGGTTTCACCCTTACATTGTTGAATGGGTTTTTTTGGATGGAAGTGGATGCTTAACACTTTGGTGAGAAGAGAGAGTGTGAATGCAGCTATTTTGAATTTATACGCAATTCTAAGGTATTGGGTTCTATCTTCTAAAGTTGCGAATGAATTAACGTTCAGGGATCTCATTTTCAGGTGAAGGAATATGGTCTTTGCGAGCAAGGGGTGTCATTTTTGCTTTTCGCTCCATGTTAGAGATTTTTCTTCTTGCTCATTTTTATTTGTTCCATCTGGAAGAGTTTCTTTGGGTTCTTCGATAAATATATAATTTAATCTCCTAAAAGTGTAAACAATTGCTGTATTAAAATGGTAAAGAGAGTCCATCTAACCCTTTAGACTTATGGGTTTGTGGGAGTGGAAATGGAGGTGGACAAAAGATAGAAAGTTTATGGCACAATCTGTATATGAAATTTTTGTGGAAGCTAAGAGCATGATGGGTAACAATTGATTTGTGAGTCTCTGTTTTGTAAGCTGTGAATGAAGGATATATCATCAAAGGCGGCTTTTTGTACTGGAGAGTGGTTTTGGGGTTGGACTTTCACTAGGAACATGTTTAGGAGAAAAAACATGGATGTAAATCTATTGTGTTTGCTTTGTGGTCCTGGGGATGTGTTCATTAATTATTTAATTATCAAATGTGGATTCTTGAGGGAGGTGCAGAAGCTGATTTTAAAGCTATTTGGCATGACTTGGTTGGTTAAGGGAAGTTTGTTAGTTCCTTAGAGGCATTGTGATGCATGGATTTTAGAAGCGACATTAGGACAGTCATGTTGGAGCTCAAGCTTACACATTTCGATGGGTTCTTTGTAAGGAAATTGTTCTTAAACACTTAGATGGGAGGGCAAAGAGTACGAATGCACCAATTTTGTACGTACAGTCGGTTCCAGTGTCTGAATGTAAACTCTTTAAGTCATTAATTTGTAGGGAGTTATGATTCAAGAATCTCGTTGTCAGGTGGAGATTATGGTCATTTCAGAAAAGGGGTGGGGTGGGGGGTGGGGGGGGGGGTGTCCTTTCTCCCTATGTTCCCCCTGCCCTCTGGGTTGTATTCTTTTCGTTGGGAAGAGTATTCATAATTCCTGTATAAAATAATAAAGAGAGTCTCCAACAGGTCCTGTAGGCTCATCATTCACCCTATTATTTGTAGCCCAAAATTTCTTCTCCGTGAATGGCCCCTTCCATTCATACCATGGCTTTGATCCAATTACTAACCAAAGTTTTGGCCACCCGTTTGTGTTCTCATTAACTACTCTGATGGTAAATGTATGTATAGTTTGCTATTGTCCCTTGCATTTTCTGTCACTCTCGACTCTTTTTCCACTTTCATGTTTGATTCTTCTTTTCTAGCGTACGACCCATGGAAAACTTTGTTCTATTGCCACCAACTTTTCACCACCTTAGGCCTCTTTTTTTGTCTTCAACAAAATTAGTTATAAAGTGGGGATTTCCAATTTGTGCAGAACTATTGGTTAAATAGAGGGACAGACCCGCTTCAGTAAATTCTAACGCCTGGAAAAAGGAAGATCTATCAGAAAAGATGAGTTTTCCAGACCTGGAAAAAGGAATCCGATAGATCTTCCAACTGTGTGCAAAAACTAGACAATTTCTCTTCGTTCTCCTTGCATTTTTGGCCCAATCACAAAGAAAAGAGGTGACGAAAAAGGAATCTGATAGATCTTCCAACTGTGTGCAAAAACTAGACAATTTCTCTTCCCTCTCCTTGCATTTTTGGCCCAATCACAAGGAAAAGAGGTGACGATGAAACCACTTTTGGACTCGGTAACACCTATATTGCCTCATTGGCGGCCCCTTATTGGAGCTGTATGTTTAACAAGGGGGACCACACAAGAGGCAAGTGCAGCACACAATGACCCTGTTTCTTGAGATTGAGTCGTTCATGGTAAATAGTTCACGCTGTATTCATAGTGTATGTAGGGCTTAATAAGTAGTTAATATTCTTTTGAATTTTCTCAAGTTAACTTGGTGACAAAGAATCCTTCTTAAGGATACTCTCAAATCTCAAACTTTATGGCGTAGCTTACACTTCGATATTTACTGGTTAGGAAGTTTAGAAATTAGCGAGTACCACTGAACCGTAAAGTTGAAGACCTGCTATTGTAAGACCTCCTTTAAGTATAATTGGGAAAAATCTGTCCTTTACTTTAAATAAGAGCAAACTACTTTATTTACATCTCCATCTCTATCCGGAGTTCCCTTCTTCTGGATTTCCAATTGCCTATTATATAACAGTATAACACTAGCAATCTATGTTGCTAAATCGTGCATGTGCCAGTTTCTATGTTGTTACCAGCTTGGAAATTAACCTTATGTTTATCCAATTTGTGTGTGTCATATTTGCAGTAATTTATTAATAGTGTTAAAGGTGAACTATTTACATTATGATGCTAGTAATATGCAAGTATCACTACTATATCTACAAATACAAATTTAGTAAAAGATGAAGTTGATAATATATAGGCGTGTCCCCATTTTGATGGTTTTTGAGTTGGCATGTCCAACACCAACACATGTACGCACTTCATTGTCACTTAGTTACTGGTTGGTGTTGCCCATAGTGTTTTTGGTTTGTGTCTGAGCAGTAAAATTACTATTGTGGTTGTGAATAATATGTTTTCTCTGTATTCCTAACTTGATCATTGTTTTCATATATCAATTATCTGCTAGAAATATTTGATACTTAGTGAAAAATAATTACCTTCATGCTATGCTGAACGTATTCATTCTCGTTTTGCCAAGTCTAAATATGTCTTCTTATTATTTTATCTTGTTGGAGCATGAAATTCATTGTGGAGAGATTGTGTATGGATAGATACCCACACAATACTATTTAAGGGGTACAAAATTTTCATTTTGCACATTAGTAATTATTTTTTGGAGCTAACATGTGTTTCTTGCAGGTCTATTGATTGTAAGCATTTTGATTATGGAAATGGATCGTGTCCCTTCGGGACCAGTTGTTTTTATAAGGTATTCAACTTTTAGAAATTTAGATACGTTTTTTAATATTCACTTCATGCACTTGCTTCCATGGTGATTTTTTCCCCTTTTTTCTTTGAAATTCTACCTTTTACCAGGTGCATGATATAGTATTCATTATTTCGTTTCCTTGGCATTCATTCTAAAATTCATGCTGCATAATTTGATGTAGTGAGAATTCTCTAAAGCAAATTTAACAGCTTTTCGGAGGCCCTAGCCTATTTACTTTGGGGGAATTATAACCTATTCATATTCGCATCCCTAGAGTTCATTTGAAGATGCTTTACTCCGTTTTAATATCAATTGTTGACATCATCATCGCTGCCATTTATCTGTGGCCATGTCCAGCGTAATTTGATCCTATCCTAGAAGAAACAAAAGGAAGCAGAAATAGGAAATATAGAGTATAGAGTGTTACAATTGAGGAGATAAGTAAAAGAGAATGGTCAATATGAAGTACGCAAATGGCAAGTATGAGGAAGTAGTTTGAAAAAAAGTAAAAAATAAATCAATGAATATGTTGAATGAAGGGATTAGAATATGAACAGTATGGGCTTTGGATCTCTCTTTATAAAATGTAAAGTTTATAGATGCCTCATAAGGGTAGAAATCTAGGTGTTCAAAGCTTCCCATGGGACAGGCTCAAACTAGTGCAAACCTTTATCCACATATCTTCCACCAATACTTGAAAGCGCAGGGTAATGAAATGATAGGGAAGTTCATCAATATATACAGTTAAATAGCACAAGCAGATTCGGTGCTATCTCAGATCTGAGACCATTTGCTAATTACGGAGGACCCAAGAAGGGTAGCCATAGGATCATATGGTCCATATTCCATGAATGAAGTAGAAGAACCAATCTATAAACAAGTATCATGTAGGTCTAAAAGCGTTGTGAAATTCTTTGACAATAGATGCTTCATAAATGAATCATAGCAATTTGAGAACCTGGGAACTATCAGAAGTAGTAGTCTGATTTTCTCACATAGACTTTCCGTATAATTCCGCTGTGTTATGTTTCTTTCCATATGTACTTATGATAGTATTGTATGTAACATTGATGTATATAGCTTTACTTGCATGTTTGACCTGAAATCTAACATTTTATGGCTTCTTTGTTTCTAAAAAAAATATTCCAATGTATTAAATCACACTTCTTTATATATATATATATATTTTTTTTTTTTCAGTTTTGTGGCTGGCAGTCTTTTGCAGGAACCTAAGTCTGATATTAGTTTTTAATGATTATTGTTGATCTATATTCTATAAAACTTACTAGTGCTATTAATGAATTGAAATTTATCTGAGGCATGGACTGGAAACCAATTAAAAAAATGTGGATTTGGATGAGCATTTTCAACAATCCCGACCCAATTCTTCGGAATTAAGTTCTGAATTATTCGAATTTTTCCAGTCCAAATGGTTAGAGATTTTTATGTAAGCTTTCTCTTCGTCTTTGCTGCATTAGGTTTCCAATTGGTTCTCCTCAAATTCGTGTTTTGATCTATATTATCGTTTTGTAGTTGGATTTAGACTATAATTTATTTTTGGATTTGGATATTACTATAATCATCTGTGAGAGCCATTGAGCCATACTGATTTTGTATGGATACTGTCTTTGATGTGTTTCAGCACACATATCAACCACACAGATATGGGCACCGGCAGCATTCATATGGGTCAAGCGGTATATTGTCGGACGGCGAAGAGGAAGTGGATGACCTCGACGAGTTTGCACCAGATATTTATGATTGGGAGGACTTTATCATCCAAGAAGAGCTAGAAGACCTCAATGATGATGATATAGACACTGAAGATGACATTGAAGAGGCTTTCCTACTAATGCAGTTGCTGGCCCTTGATGTATCCAGCGCTGATGAAAACTAAGTTCCTTTTTTGATGTCTAATATTTACAACTATTAATCTGCAAGGCAGTATCAGGTAACGGTATATTTAATGGCCTCATTGGTTGAGGAAGTTGGGCAGGATATTTTTGTATCATGTTGTATCCAGGTCACTGTCTAATATTTACAACTATTAATCTGCAAGACAGTATCAGGTGACGGTATATTTAATGGCCTCATTGGTTGAGGAAGTTGGGCAGAAGAATTTTTGTATCATGTTGTATCCAGGTCACTCTGTATCAACTTGTTTATTTAGTAAGATGAGAAGAATACAATGTCAGTTGAGAAGAATACAATGTCAGTTGTACACATGTTGGTACAGTAGTTCCCTTTCATGGGCAGGGACTCCTTTCAGTCGTATCTAATTACAAACTACAAAGTTACTCTTGTCATTCCCTCTTTTGCTTCTATGATCCCTCATAGTGACCAATTTTTTGAAACTGTGGAGCTAACACGGAAGGATTATGACTTAGTTTATGACCACCACAATCCAAACATGGGTCAACTCTTTGAGCATCTTGAATCACACCTTTCCAGCAGGTCAGATCCTCCTGTTTGCGCTGTCGTTAATATATGATCAACTGGACAAGAGAAACTAGGATCATGAATCAATATATGATCAACTGGACAAGAGAAACTAGGATCATGAATCCAAATCTGCTTCTCCCAATCAGTTTCACCTGGGGGAGCTTTATCAGCAAGGAGATTTTTTCTCAATGGCAAGGAGGAACTAAAAAAAGTAAATCAGTTTAAACATTTTGGGAGAGGCAAGGAGAGGGCCCCACTAAAAAAACAAGAATTGAATGTTGACGTAACAAAACCTTCTCTCTCCTCTATCCTTTCTTTTCTCCCCCTTATTTCAAGGTTTTTATTTTGCAACAATTGGTGAATTGTAAGAAGAAGATTAGATAAGATAAAAGAACCAACTACTTTTACGAACTATAAATAATCAAACTAATTTCGGAGTTTGAGTTAGATTTTTTGAGACTATAATCTATCATCTACATCCTATTTTTCACATAATATTTCATGGTGAGTACTGATTTAAATCATTTGAATCTCAACCTTGAGTTTTATTTGAGGGTTTCTAGCTCCAAATAACAATACTTCTCAACACATAATCGTTTCACTATATTATATATTGAAAACTTCAACCTAGTTATGAAATTGGATTATTTTTATCTATAGTAATTTTGATTGAGAGTGAGATAAAATTTATTGAATCTTTTAAGAAGACAGAATTCAGAAGGAAATGAAAGAATTTGTTGAATTGAGTGAGGGAGATGAAAGAGAAGAACACAGAGGAAAGAGACAGTTTCTATTTTCACTGTGGGGCCCTACCTTGCCTCTCCAAACAAAGTATAACTTTTTATATCTCCTTGTAGTTACAAAAACATCTCCTTATAAAGCTCCCCTTTCACGTGCGGTAGATTTCATATCATTAAGAACATTTTTGTTGATAAAACCAAGATAGGGTTCAACTGTTATAGATTTAATGGTAGCAAAAAAAAAAAAAAAAAAAAATGTTACAAGCAAAGAGAGGTTGGTACCTCACTACCTCGAAACAAAAAACTAAAGGCTATAATACTGAAGCAGCTCCACAGTTTTACCGCTATTCAGACTTCCAGCTTTATACGTCTTTAGTTCATTTGACTTGTACATAAAACAATTTTTTTGATGAGTATAAGTGATGCGAGTATAAGTGACGCGGCACATCACTATTAGTCGTCTTTCACTCATGTTGGGGTTTTACCGTATTTTTATGGTTTATTGTAGAAGATGTTTGTCGTATTTTAATTTCTAGATTGTTTCTAATTAGGAAAATATGGGGAGATACTGTAATAAAGATATACTAGGGTTTTATGATATAGTAAACAGAGTGGTATATTGTTGTTATTCAGTTGTTGCAAAGAATTAAGAAAATAGAAAATAAGATCCAACTTTAAATATTTTATGTTTCTAGAGTTAGAGAAAACCATAATCGAAATTTGGTTAGTGTTTAACGTAACACGATTTGCTTTCGCGTTGCGCCGTTACACTGAATTGGTATCAGAGCGATTTCCAAATTCACCTAAAAACACAAAATAAGATCCAACTTTAAGTATTTGTGTGTTTTAGAGTTGGTGAAAATCGAAACTTGGTTAGTGTTTAACATAGCACGATTTGCTTTCGCGTTGCACAGTTACACTGAATTGGCATTAGAGCAATATCCAGATCTACATAAAAATACAAAATAAGATCCAACTTTAAGTATTTTGTGTTTTTAGAGTTAGTGAAAGCCATAATTGAAATTCGGTTAGTGTTTAACGTAACACGATTTGCTTTCGCGTTGTGTTGTTACACTGAATTGACATCAGAGCGATTTCCAGATCCACATAAAGTTGATTTGATTCGCAATGGCTCCAGGAAGACAAAAAACCAATGCCGTGAAGAAACCTAACACAACGGAAAGCCTTCCCGAGTTGTCAGGTCCATTTTGACAACTTATTACCGCTTATGCGTTCCACCCCCCTCCATAACCAGTACCTCTCGGAGCTCCGATGAAGTTGTCGTTGGTTTCTGAATCAACGGATACCAAATCTGAGAAAAACACCTTAAAAAACAGACGATCGGCTGATGATGTGAATCTGTTCTCATCTCTTCCTAACGATTATCTAAAATTACCGGTCACCTGACGCCCTATTGGGGTCCAAGAAACACTTAACACCCTCACCACGACCGAATTTTTACCGAAAACCCCGAATGATTTGCAATAGTAGCGCAAACTATAGATTTGAGGAGACGTGCGAACTACGCATGTACAAATTTAAACTTAAAAGAGACACGTGGCTAACACGTGCTACATCCGATCCAGGCCCAGGTCCAAAACCAACTAACGCTCCAAGCCCAGATCCGCACCACACACGACCCCATGTGCGTCTCATGTGGTAGATGTTAGCAAACGGGGTCGATCCATGATAAACATATTTATGTGCAGAATTTAAGTCTTTTTTATAGGTATTTTTGGCAATCCTAAAACCCTTTTTATTTTATTATTGCCTAGCGACCTCGTTTTCAGGTTCTCTACCCTACTGGAGTCAATTTGGAAATAAAACGGCCAAATCAGAGCTAAAATGGCACAAACCACACTGAGGGATTCTAACAGTTTAGCGAAACAATTTTCATCATAATTGGTCTAGTTGTGATATCTGAAAATAAAGATCATCACTTAGACAAGGGATCAAGAGGATGGACATCAATTCATGCTATATCAGGCCGTCGAAGAAAAACCCTAAAAGGAGAGATATTCTGGCCACCACCCACCGGCGATCGTCGCCGGCAAAAGGTATACCAATAACGATCGCTAGCTATCAGTGACCCAATATTGCGATTTTTGAACACTTCCCGAGATGATCTACTAAGAGCAAAACTTCATCAAACACCCAACTTTCATTGTTGGAGAAGACTAGGGGGGTAATTAAGACAATTCAAGATCAGAGTTTTCCTATTTAATGTTTTGTTTTCTCTCTCCAACCCGGCTTTTCATTTTTGCAGGGTGTTTTGGAGAGCTTGAGTAATGAGTTTGTATCTCTAAACTTGGCTTTAAGATTTAATGAAAGTTAGATCTTGTTCTTCAATTATTTATGATTATTAAGATGTTGGAGGGCTAATTCCCTCATACTAGATCTAAGGACGAAACTTTATAGGTGTATGCTAGGTTTTTTTTTTTTTTTTTTTTTTTTTTTTTTTTTTTTAGGTAATAGGTATGACCTAGAGGTCTTTGATCACTCTTTAGGGTTGTTTTTCAATTCTCCTGAACTGGACAAGTTAAGGGAGGATGAGAACAATTCTAACCTGGAAGAGAGATTGGTGTCCTGAATAAGAAGCTAGTTTTTCTGCCCACTTAATGACCTCTAGAACTAAGGATTGTTCTTGTATTCAAAAAAGGAAGAATAAGTCTTAGGTCAACAACCTAAGATTTGAGTTTAGATCTTGATAGATTAGGCTCTTTGATTTGTTCTTCCCAGAGATATCAGAAAAGAATTCTAAACCCCTCGAATTCGATTCAAAAGAGAAAATTCTAGGGAAGACCAAAAGGCCTATTAAATTAAACCCTAATATACTAATATAGAGTGGAATTCAAAAGTCTAGTTACCTTTAATATCCGATTTACATCACCTAGATTAAACATAGAAGTCCGACAAAACAATCCCCATTTCCCCTAGATTTTAGTTTACCTTACAATAACGTTCCTCTGCGTGGATTGACATCCTACTTGCCCGTTTACTATATTAATTAGTAAGTAGGATTTTGACTAGACTAACAACGGTATATCAATCCACGTTGGGGATCGGTATCGGTTCTTCGGTTTGTGAGTTTTGGTTATTTACTGGTGATGGTTGGAGTTATTTTGAGAGAGGGGGAATATTTTAGTAGAGAAACTATAATTTCGGGATTTGTGTTCCCCACTTGAGCCTTTCTTATATGGATTTACCTGTGAGGTTACCTTCCCAAGCTATCTTTGAGTACCCTTATAAGAGCCACTACTCGCAACTGTCCTGGTTGAGACCCTCCTTATTCAGGACAGAGTCTGGACTCTTCCTTTTTAGGGGCAAGGCCTCACCATTAGTAGTTAATCTAGAGAGAAAGGCATAACTCAGTCCTAAGCTTATAAGGCTCCAAGACCTTGTTGTACCCTAGTGGGTGTTATCAAAGTCTTACTGCTTTTAAAGCTTTGGGCCCTTCTCACAACCCACCTGGTCCCCCAGATCTGATTCTCACACCACTATATGTCAAGTGAGTGAGCTAGGACATGGCTAGTCAATAGAGAATACCCACCTGCCTTAGTTTCTACCTTAGAAGGGCTTGAGGCCCGATTAATCCTCTAGGTGTACTCTCTTAGAGAGGAATACTCCTATCCTTCCTTAGTCTTTAGAAGGGGGCTAAGAATAGGGATTAGACTCAGTTAAGAGTGTTAATCTTCCTAGTCTATGAGTATGAGGACTTTCTAGGTCTCCAGGTGTACCCTTTTATAGAAAAGTGTACTCATGTACTTACAGGGTCTTAAGGAAAGACACTATGAATAGGGGATAGACTCAGTTAAGATCAATAAACCTTTAAAACCCTCCCTCAGACTGCTAAGGGGAAGACCTAAAGGCGACCCAACAAACTCGGTTAATGACTACTCAAGTAGCTAGGCTAGCTTCCTCCCTAGTCATAGCTAGGGAGCTTAGATGGTCTTGGTTTATGCCCAAGCAAGTCTAAACTAAACACTTAACTTTTAAACAAAGAGCTCATCTTTTGAATTTTATTTCTCTGAGAGATAAATATTATAATTGAGGGGAGGGTTTTTTTACAACTGAAGAAACCAATGCCCTTTTATTACATATAAGCAATGTGAGACTAAACAAAACTGGGTTTTTTTTTTTCTTTCTGCATTCGACGTACAATGGGTATAATAGTCATTCGGGGGACCAAGTAACACTGTGGACCTGCGAATGCCAGTCTCCCGTTCCTTGTTGGGTCACGGACGTGTGTCTATGGTGGCCTCTGGATCTTTACTTTGATCAGGCTTCATTTGGATTTCTTTTCGATGTAAGAATTGGATTAGATATTGCCCTGTCATCATAAAATGTACAAAATGTAATTTAGTCACTCCTTGGAGACTGGGGAACTGTCAGAACTGCTAGAATTTCTCTCTGATAATTGATGTAGCTTCAGGCTGGATCTACTGTGCTTCAATAGTGCTTTTGCTCCTTAGAATTCCTCTTGATAAGAAATGTATATTGAAGATTCTTAAGGCTTTTTACTCTTGTTTTGCACCAAATTATCTTAGGATGGTCTAGAATCCTAAAAATAGGGAACACAGATCTTAGTCACACTTATTAGTAACTCAGAACGACCGAAATGACTTGTTTTAGGTACCTTAAAATGTAAGAATTTAGCTCATGTATGTCAAACTCGGCATGTGCCAAGCGAAACCTGTGTGAAACCTAAGTCCGTCATGCATTGTGGGACTTAAACCTGTGTATGTGAAGAAATTGGTAGGGAGTGTGTAGTTAGAGTAACGTTATGCAGCAACGAAGATGGGTTAACGGTTTAGCAAATGTTAAAAGTCAAATGGAGCTCCTGGGTGATATGACACGCATTAAAAGGACAAGAAGGAAAACCCCATATATTATTCTACTTTTTTGTTTATTGTATTTTGATTAAGAGTAAACTACTTTATTTGCGGAATTGATGAGGCGCTTTGAATATTTTTGACATTTTTATGTACAAGATTAATAACTAACAATTGGGATGAAATAAAATGCAACTCTCATAGTAGTTCCATCATACTACTTACCCGATCGATTTCGACAATATATGTCAATCCACTTGTAAGGCAATCCACTTGTAAGGCAATTTACCCATCCATATATTGTCGATTTCGACAACACTTGTGATTATGCATCACTTTGGTCGAAATGAGCATCCAATATTGTCGAAATCCCATCCATATATTGTCGATTTCGACAATTTACCCATCCATATATTGTCGATTTCGACAATACTTGTGATTGTGCATCACTTTGGTCAAAATGTGCATCCAATATTGTCGAAATCGACAATATATGAATGGGTAAATTTTTATTATAAGTATTGCCGAAATCGACAATATATGGATGGGTATATTTTTCTGAATCATAGACTTATAAATAGTCGAGGTGGCTCCTGCATACAAGCCCATGGGAGTCCCCATATTGCAAGCTTTCACACACTCGCCTCACACACGCGTGAGGGCACCACCTACTTACACATGTTACATATGATAGTAGTGTGCAGCTCATTATAAAGTGAAAATCCTCTTTTCACTTATCCAATGTGGGACTAAAAGTAAACACACCAAAATGACATTCAAACCATAGGAAATCACATGGGTTTTTCCAACATATTGGATGCTCATTATCAATGAAATTGTCAAACCCGACAATAACAAAAATAATATTGATAACTAGCATCCAATATTATTTTCGATTTCGACAATATTGGATGATCATTTTATTTTTTGTCGAGGCAACCCGAACAATAATTGTCATGTTTAATGGGGTTTGAAATCATCAATATTAGGAAACTCCCATGTCTATCTTTCATGTTTTGGAGTCGTTTATATGATTTTATCATGCATTCTTATATGCTTGTTTGCTGTTAATGACTTGTTGCCAAATAAACAAAGAACCTCATGTTATCGAACCCGACAATAATTGTCGAACCCGACATTGTTATTTTGCTGTTACCCTTCTTCTCCGGGTAAGTCCTACATCTTATCCGGAGACTCACATTACAACTTGCCGTTGGCAGCGACCAAACAATGGTTAAACACAATCGAAAACCCACAAATCAAAGTAAAAGAGATAAAGAGAGAGAGAGAGGTGCTGTAATTAAGAGGGAAGAGTTGGTAATGACGAAATGACTCACACTGTGATAAGAATTCTCCGGTGATGAGGATTTCTCCTGTAATCGGTGGCTGAGAAATCACCAAAGAGAGAAAAAAGAAGAGAGAGAAAAAAAGAAATATGTGGCACATTAGAGAGAGATATAGAGTGTGATATGAGAGAGGGAAAGAGTGAGTGATATGAGAGAGTTTGATACGAGTGAGAAAGAGTGAAATGAGAGAGAGAGTGTATGTGTGATATAAGAGTGAGAAAGATATGATGGGTCGTTCAAATTTTGAATTTGAGAGAGAGAGAGAGGAAATAGTCTGCTGCCAGCTAGAGGAAGAGTGGGGCTGATTGGACCCATGGTTTTCCACCTCATTTCCCTATATATAAAAGACTAATTTTGAGAGCCACTCATCTAATAAAGATGAGTGGTTGTGGTTGAGTGAGTCCTTAGTGTTTGAGAATTGAGTGTCTCTAAATCCTTCCCCTTGAAAATTTTTATCACCAGGTTTTAGTTTTTCTACTAGGTCATGTTGAGCTTCGTGTCACTGCTGGAGATATACTTGAAGGAAAAAGGAAAAAATGATCAAAATTAAGCTAATGAATACCAAACTTGAGAGTTGAATCTTCCAATTATCTCTTTCTTCCCCAACAAATATTCTCTCTCACTTCCACTATTTTACATTCTCTTTGTCTGAAGTTGTGAGGTTCACCATGGATTCTCAAGTAATGGTGCCTTTCGCCTCTTAAGAAAAATTCATGTTAGAGGTAAGTTCCTTAATTACTATCAAAGACCTAAAGATGGTGATCAAGAGTAACATTGGAGTTCCACAAAAAAAATAAAAAATTATTCGATGATAAAGATCACATCAAACTTCAAGATGAGGAAATGTTTAGATGTTGGGTCTGTCGCTCAAGTTATTTATCAAAATGCCACAAGTTCGGAAAACAATTGATCTTCATGTCAATAGGCCATGATTATGGATAGTAGGAATAAGTTCAAGCAAGTAGACTCTCAATGACGATATCCAAACTTTAAAGCACCACGAGATCCCATGAAATTCAAATATGTACGTTCTCTTTGGCATGAATGATGGAACACAAATATTTAAGGTAAGTATTGAAATTTCTTACTACTCGAGATTAATCGATTTCGATAAAATTAGGTCAAATAAATTAGGTCTGATAATCCTTAAAATTAATGTTCTAACTCTAACCTAACTCAAGTTGATATGATAATCTATTGTTAGCAACAAGCAATCAACTATGCATAAGAACAAACAATTTAACCCAGTGGGAAACCATTCTCACCAGAAAAACCCACAGGTCGCTGAATTGCCTGATAGCTAAAAAATTTACTATTGAAAAGGAATTACAGGAATTCAATCACTTATAGATTTGATAAACACATCTCGTGGTTAGTTCTCTTCTAATTAAGTTTTTTCTAATTGATTCTTCATTTTCGCAACGCCTCGCTTTAATCTCCCATCAAAACTTCCAAGCTTGAAGCTCACAACCTTACAAATTAAATTAAGGTTTTTGAAATTATAAGATTAATTCAACTGGAGGGTTGATTCTCATTGAATTTCTCATTGAATTTTCTCTTATCTCAAAATATCTCAAGCCTTAGAAAAAGTTATGGAAGAGTTGATTTTGAAAAATAGAAAATGAGCCTTTTTTTAATAAAACTAAAAATCCCGTGTTCTATTCGAATAGAAACAAATTCTATTCGAACAGAGAGACTCATATCCTTATGTATTTGAATAGACCAATTCTATTCGAATATAGTCAAAGTCTATTTGAACAGAGAGGCTCATTCCCTTGTGTATTCGAACATGAGCAAAGTTTATTCAAACAGAATTTTTTTTTTCTTCAAAAAAACCCAACAATTTTGTAATTTTGTAAACACTGATGGACTAGACTATTTGAACAAAGAGGTACTAAACCAACATACATGTTCAGTGTCAGTCCAGCTGTCTACATGCACTCTCTGAAGATGAATAACCACGAGATAGTGCATACACTTACTCTAGACATGAAATGAAACCAATACCAAATATAGATGTTTCAATCTTCCCCTTTGGTTCATTTCACGATCAAACTACGACTATAAGAAAGAAAAAATTACAACTCAATGGACTGACTCAATCACTGAACATCCATGCTAGAAGCCACTTTTTCAACCTATAACATCTACTGCTAATTCCCTGCACACTAAACAAGATGCATCAAGTAACCATTCAAAAAATAAAGAATTGGAGAAAAAACAAAAAACTTACCTGTCTTACATGCTATGGTCATTTTTTTCCCCTTTTTGTCACAGATGAACAAAGGGTAAATGGAAAGAAATAGAACCAAAATAACATCACATTGAAAAGGTACTAATTATTTCCCTCTCAAAATAAGTTAGAACACAAACAAATAAAAAATCCAAGAATAAATGGCATTAATAGACATTGGCAAATACTCCCCATACACAATGCATGGTAGATGAATAATTAATATTAAATTTGCAAAATAGATCAAGACATTACCTCTGTGATATAAATATTTACTAAAATATATTACTTAGTGTGTGTATGGACAATCAGATAGATTCTAAGTTTTCAACGCATTATTCAACCGCAATTGGATTACTATGTTGGAACTTGTTTTGACTTAGGCCTCTCTTTGGTCTTTACTCAAATATCACTGAGATTTCACTAGGTATTCTCTCATTGGTAAGATGCGTATGAATAAATGCGATGATAACTCATATACTTTGAATAGGCAAACATTTCCTAAAGGATCTCATGGAAAGGAATTCAATTGTTGGTGAAAGTGTCAAGTGAACTCCCATCAACTTCTTATCTCTCATCTCAACTAATTTGACCACACTAGACTCATGATCAAATAGGTTTTGTAAGGGTTGCAATGTAGGCTAATGATAGGTTAGTGATGGATATGCTGTTTTACTGTTATTCTGAGAATAATAGGATTTTCATATTCCATCGATCACTTATTACATCTCAACTTTTCATATTCATTTTTTTTTACCATTCTTCTTTTTATTCTTATCTTTTCACCTTTAAAAGTTAAATACATAAAAGTTCTATTGAATTTAATATTGAAAAACTATCACAAATTTGATGATTTTCCTCATAGTTGCCTTTTCACCAATCTCTGTAAATTTCTTCCCATATACAATCTGACATACTTCTCATTTGAAAATTTTACCCTAGCTATCCTCATAACGAATGGGGTAAAGGAGATTGGCTAAAAATAATGGATTATTTTAGGCTCAAGGAGCGACAAATGGATAAACATAAGATAGTCAACAAAAGCCAAAAATTAATAAAACACCTAAGATCATGTCCTCGATTTTGTACGGTCTCCTTTTCGCCTCGAATCAAGGGTTAGATGTATTCTAGTATGTTAACTTGAATTTTTATGTCACCTTCAATAATTGATTAATGCAAACAAAAAATGAGATCATAAAAGAAAGAATTGCTAAAGCAAGAAGGAATTTATGAATAGCACTCAAAGCTTGTAGACAATAATGCAACTGACTATTGTGAATTGCCAAGTAAATATTCAGTGAATAATTATACCAAAAAAGTACTATCCTAGTCTAACAAGAATATTTCACATTAATAATTCTAAGATGTATAGTATAAACACAAATTATACCCATAATGTCCTCAAATGATACCAAAAGAAGAGAATAACATAACAAAATTGAGGGTAAGAGATGTACCAAATTAATAGGGAAGACACCGATAGCCCCAATAGTTGTTAGTGCAACATTACATCTTAACTGAGGTGTCAACTCATCCTTTAAAACCCAAATAGCCCGAATAGCCTTTCGAGTTGATGTTTCCTGAGCAAATCCCTAGACATATTCACATTTTTTACATTAGTAGAAATCACGTTTGAGTTATATCTTTACCAATTGGGTGATCGAACATATAATCGATCGGGTTAAAATAATCTACAATAAGACGCAACATGACCCTTTCGACTGCATGCTCTACAATAAAAAATACTATTATAAGAAACCTTTTCGACCTGACCATGAGTGGTTGATAATGTAATATTTGGGCATTAAGGTTGTTTTAACAAATTTTGTGACTTAAGCGGTTCATAAGTTAAAAGTAGGTTTTTCATATCCAAGCCCCAATATTTTGTCACTTTTGATTCTACCCATTCATATTCAAGTAGGTTTTTGCCAATTGTTATCTTTGTAGTAGCCTACTCGCAGCCTTCTAGCTCCAGCCGAACACTCGAAGGCTTCATCGAAGCCTACCTGATAGCTCGATGCCTAATAAGTCCATGGTCAGGCCCTCCAAGACTATACGAACATTCGACAATGAACAGGCTTCGAACCCGAAGGCAGATACGTCAGCGTATGAGCTCCACATCAGTACCATAAATACTTCAACCATGGTCGCACATGGTCGAAGACAAACATGTCAGATATCCAGCTCACCAGACAGAACCGCGGGGCACGCTGCTCGACAACTATAGTGTCAGAACCAACAATGGCCACAGTGTCAGAGCAAACAGGATAACGGCTACAGTGTCAGACCCGATAGTTTCGGCGTTTGAACCGACTCTGGGTACAAGTCAGTTGTCCCCGGAGGATACACTTGTAATTTAACTTCCCTTGGTGACTCAGCCCTTCCTATGTTCTATAAATAGGAGGGAGGGGGAACCAAAGAGGGGTTACAAAATCTTTATCCTGATCCCCTGAAGTTTACCTTCGATCACCCTGTAAATCGCCCAATACTCGAAACTTTGACTACTTGACAGTTATATCAATACTCTTAAAAATCTTCATCAGAGGTCGTGGAGTGTCCCATTCAAGGCATCCACGCAAGTGTATTGCCAGTAAATTAGTCGTATTATTGATTATATGCTTGAATACTCTGATAGAAGATAAATTTCGTGGTGTAAGAGCCAACTTCTCCCCTTTGCGAAGTTAGTCCCCTACATTTGGCGTCGTCCGTGCTTTCCCACCCTACCAGTCTCCCCCTATCCAATATTTCCCTTTTTCCAATTCCTCCAAACTACTTCCAATGGCCCCCACCCTCCGCTCCATTTCCACCCACATCGGCAACTTCGCCGACGGAGTGGCTGTCCAGTTAGCCCTTCTTACTCAGTAATTAGCTTAGGCTGAGGAGCGACATCGAGCGCAATTACGTGAGGAGCGCGAAGAACACTGGCAAGAGTTTAAAGCTGAACGGCAGCACCGTTTGGATGACGCTGACAGACAATACCGCACCATCGATGATCTACGCAACACAGTTCAGCACGCCCACAATACTTCTGCACGCACACAACAGAAAGATCAGAAAATATAGTTCAGCACGCCCACAATACTTTATATAGGTATGGCCACATCATCTCCCCTGTCCGGTTCTTCAACACCAATACTTCCAGTTCTCTCAGCAGGAGGGTTCGACCCAGCAGTCACAACCCCAACAGTAGCTTCTTCGACTGTAAGAGTCTTTATGCCACCTCCCACACCTATACCAGCAACATCTACTTCTACCCCCTCCGTTTAAACAACATCTTCAGCAACATGATCATTGGCTGTGGGAAAACGCTTCAAAGTTTTAAGATCACACCCCAAATCTGTTATGAACGTCTTCAGCTCTACAGTAACTTCACATTCATCATCGAACTGCCCTTGGAATGTATCCCTCTGCTATGTAATAACCTTATCCTTCTTAGCCAGCTTCGACTCCAGTACTTGCATATGGTTGTACCATTGAGCTTCGAGCCTCTTTTAGCATTCAGCTCTGATAGTCAACTGATCTCGCTTTAAAGCTTTAATCTCAGACACCAGCGATGCTTAAGTCCCTTTAACGAGCTCCAGATTGTCAGCCGCCTGCTTCAACTGCCTTGTTGTTACCTTTTGCGCCTTGATGAAAGCCTGCGCCCAAACATCTTTCTGCTAGAATATTTGAGCCATCAGTATCTCTCGAAGCATGGCACACTTAAGAAAAATTTCATAATATCAAAAAATAGTTACTTGATGCATAGTCTTATTCATCCGCCTCCCAGCTTCGTCTGGGTCAGTGCCACAGAGTGTCGCCAGCAAAGCAACTGTAGCTCGAGCATGCTCCGTCAGTTCGGCTACTGTTAGTTCTTCATCCACATCCTCTGCATCATCCTCCCCTAGCACCCTACGCCTCGTACGCTGAGTTTCCTTCGGCTACCCTCGAAGATTTGGGAAAGACCTTGCCCTTCTCTTTTTCAACCTGCGTCGATGTCTGCTTCGACGCTTGCTTCGACAAGTCACGATCAACTTCGGCCACTGTCGCTGCCTACTTCGGCACCTGCTGCCCCATGGGAATATAATTTACCTTCCTCGCCAACTTCACCTTCTCCATTCCTTCAATCTCTCTCGATAAACCTTCGCCCCCCCCCCTTCTTTGATGGCTTCAGCGTAACGGGTACGTTTCGAAGCAAGGAATCTGTCTTCTTCTGCCTCTTCCTCTTGATACCTAGTTTCCTAAAAACACAGTTTACCCACTACTCGCCCGCGCTGATCAACTCATCAATATAATTCCTCAAATTTGTCAGAGCTCAGTTACTTGGTGCTGCAGAACAAACAAAACATGGTTATCAGTCTATTCGATCAATATATCAAAAAATCATCGGCCGTCAACTTACCTGGGTTATAAAGCCTATGTTGTAACTGATAAGGGTCATCCCCTTCGGCATTCTCATAATTACCCTGAACAACTACCTGGTCTTGTTCCCACCCTCGGCCTGTCGAGCACAAATCAAACAACCAGGGATTATCTGTGTGACATTGGATATGGTACGTTCCCACCTTTTGGTTTGCTTTTCTCGAATAAAACGATGCAATATCGTACCACTCGATTAAGCCCCTCCATTCACTTCTCAGCTCTACATTCATACCCTCAACTACCCTCATCATTTCATAGAAATTCCCATTCATCTGGCATGGGGCAACCTCCCAGAACTTCAGTACCTCCTTCACTAGATTTCGAAGGGGTAGTTGCATCCCTAGCCGAATCTGGCCCCTAAATGCCATGAAACCTTCTCAAGGTCGAGACTTGAAAGTATATCTAGATCCCAATACATACAATACCACCCCTACCTTCGATAACTCCAATTTAGCCACAAATCGATCCAATCTTAGCTTCTCTTAAGCTGAAACCAACCCCGCAGCTTCCCCCGAATCAGTCGAACTCTCACTATCACCACTTTGCTTCCTCTCTTCCCTTTCATCCCCTAAAGACTCGACAATACCTTCGTGTCCTCTTATTTCTCCTTCCTCCATCTTCCCATCCCTCTCATCGGTCACTCGAGCCTTTCTACGGCTCTTACCCGAAGCTGCCATTTCAGGTACTACCACGGTTAATGAGGCATATATTGCTATTTTTAACTCCTCCAAGTTACTGCTCTTATCCACGGGAGCACGACTAGACACACTCAGTTCATTTTCCTCGATCTCATCGTCTATTAGCCTCAGCCTTAAAGATTGACGGGTACACATCTTACCCTACAAAAGAATGAGGCACATAATTAGATTGATATATTTGACTATTACGTGTCAATAACTTATTTTCACCTACCCTCTCCAACTCATACTATCATAGTCGAATGTTCGACTCCAATCCCTGTCACACCATCAATACCCTCAAAACCTCAAAAGGCTAAACCCACTGATACATGGTTTCCCCCCATCCTCGGTCATATCATCACAATTATAAACCCTAGCAGCCTCTACCCTAATATGTACTCCACATACAAAAACTAAAGACGAAGTAGCAAGACAGAAGTAAGGCGACATACCTGTTTGAGTAGAGTATTTTTTCTTCCTCCCAGTAAATCAGATTATCCCACAGCAACGACCGAGCTCTATGAAACAATGGCGTATATTCTCCTTCCCTAACTCTCTGGTTTTTTTCTATAAGTGGGTAACCGGGAACAATAACTTTGCATTTACCACTATATATACCTCCTCAGAATTACAAAAAACCGCCTCAATTTTCAAAACCGATATCATTACCACTACCCCACTACCCCTACTTTTTGGCTGAGATGTAATTTTTCGACTTTACCCTCCATTACCCACAAATGCGCATCCCACGCTCATATTTACACAATTAAACACATAAACCAAGTCGAACCTTCTGATCCCTGCTCGAAGTTGTCAAATTAAATCCTTACATCAAATCAACCTTTTTCCGTAATCCAAGGATGATGCCTGCAGGGCACTCTGCCCTAGGCTTAGTACAATTTCTGATATGCCAGATGTTTAGACTGTCAGTTCTGACAGTCAAAGGCCACATACCTTCGAAGTCCCTTCTTCCTATCCGCGAATAATCATTTATATCATGTCTCGAACATTTGTCCACATATAACCTAATATTCGATTTCAAAATGTGTCAGTCATTCGATTTCTTTCATGCTCGACATTTGACAAGCTGTTTTTGCGCCTAAATTACCATCGAGTATTATGTTTGTCCTACTTACACACAGACAATTCAATATCTTACTTCAACAGTTACCTCATAGACTTTTAATTTTATTCGGGCATACACCCTTACACCGAAACACATAAAAAACAATCAACATCAACAAAAAAAATAGAAAACTTCAAATACAGTCATACAAAACAAAACCCATCACCACCTTACGAGGAACTCACCCTTTTTTTAGACGGACCAGTTTTTCCCGCCAATCCCTGCTCATCCTCCAACAACTGATCCTTTTCCTGCACAATACGTTCTACTAAACCCGACAGGAAGAGGTAACATTCTTCGGCAGCTGTAAACCTCTACTGCATCATCCCCCACAAGTATGCATAGGAGTACCCGTTGATCGACTCCCCAGGTTCTACCTCTACCAGGTCCGGCATGTCCCAGCCGAGTTCCTTGTCACCAATAAACTTCAACTTTTGTTCAGCCATTTTCTGTCCCATTCGACGGTCTTTGGTAAATCCCATCCTTCTCTGATAATGTGTGTTGGAAGTGGTGTCCTAAACTACCATCGAGTATTATGTCTGTCCTACTTACACACAGATAATTTTGTATCTTACCTCGACAGTTACCACATAGGTATTCAATTTCATTCAGGCATACGCCCTTACACCGAAACATAGAAAAAAAATCAACATCATCAAAAAAATTGTAAATATTCACACATACCATCCTATATCGGTACTTTTACCATATTGAAGAAGCCCCTATTTACAGATGGGACACATCTTCCAGAACCCAAACTCAACATCTTCCTTGTCTACCACCTCCTCGACTATGGATTCCAAGAAGGCAAACCGATTACTGGGGAGCGGTCTCATCCATTGTAGCACCCTCCACCAATGCGTATAGGGCATCCCACAAATGGGTTTCCCTGGCTCCAGTTCAACCAAGTCAGGCATAACCCAATCTAGGCCTCGATCACCAAAAAAGATCTGCTTCAGCTCGAGGGTCTTCTCCTATATACGAAGGTCTCTTTTCGCTACATGTTTCTGGCACCTGGTGTTCGGAGTGTTTCCACTGCTTCAGTTTGAAGATGCAGACATGTTTAGTCAGAGAAGATGGAGGTGTCTGAAGTTCTCTCAAAAGGCCCTACTTATACCATAAGGCATGCGCATTTAAACCTTCTTTAATCAGATCTCGCATTTATCACATTCTTCAATAGTTTCCCTCATAATCTCAACAGTCAAACCTTTTCAACTTCCCAGACTTAACTATTTTATCAGCATGCGTACTCAACACCTATTTTTGAGGTTTTGCAGTCGACACATTCCTAGTCTCAAACCCTCGACCCCTATATGCTTTTTCTCACAACTCTTTCGATATATACATCGAGCTTCGAGAAATTAGAGTCAATTATTCATTCCAGGTCGAATATTAACAAATGTCTTCGATAATTCGAAGTACTTTTCCCCTCACAGATTACTGTTTCTACCATTTACCCTTCCCTCGAAAGTTTAATAGTCTATTCGCCTACCATATTTATCAGATGCAAAATACATTATTCCATTAAATTACCTTTTCATTTTATTACTTCGATCATACAAAAGAAGAGTGAAGGATAGAGGTAAAAAATGCATGGATTTTAACAAAAAAAACATAAAACTTTGAATACAGTCATACAAAACAAAACCCATCACCACCTTACGAATAAATTGCCATATTTTCAGACAGACCAATTCTTCCTGCCGAGCCCTCCTCATCCTCCAGTAACTGATCCTCTTCATGCACAATACGCTCGGCTAAACCCGATAGGATGAGGTAACGTTCTTTGGCAACCGTAAACCTCCGTTGCATCATCTACCACAAGTACACATAGGATTGCCCGTTGATCAGCTCCCCAGATTCTAGCTTCACCAGGTCAGGCATGTTCCAGTCGAGCTCCTTGTCGCCAAAAAACTTTAACTTTAGTTCAACCATTTTTCGTCCTATTCGACGGTCTCTGGCATGTCCCATCCTTCTCTGATAACGTGTATTGGGAGTGGTGTCCATGTTGTTTTTACGTAATGCAGAGAAAGAAAGTGAAGATGAAAAATATACAGTGTTACCCCCTCATAAGCCATATTTATACCTTCATTAGCATCATTTATTACTTCGCAATCACCATAACTTCTTAATTATTCTCCTTTATTACCTTCCTCATAAATCCAATATGCAACAGTCAGCCGTTCAACTTCCAACAAGCAACAATTTTTCTCAGCAAATGCCTCTGTACCTATTTTTAAGACTCTTGCTGAGAGGGGGTGAATGTAGCAGCCTACTCGCAACCTTCTAGCTCCAACCGAACACTCGAAGGCCACATCAAAGCCTACCTGATAGCTCGAAGCCTAATAAGTCCATGGTCAAGTCCTCCAAGACTATACGAGCATTTGACAACGAACAAGCTTCGAACCTAAAGGAAGATATGTCAGCGCATGAGCTCCACATCAGCACCAGAAATACTTCGACCATGGTCATACATGGTCGAAGGTAGACATGTTAGACAGCCAGCTCACCAAGCAAAACGGCGGGGCACACCGCTCAAAAACTACAGTGTCAAAACCTGCAACGGCCACAATGTCAGAGCAAACAGGACAATGACTACAGTGTCAGACCCAACAATTTCGATGTCAGAACCGACTTTAGGTACAAGTTAGTTATCCTTGGAGGATACACGTGTAATTTAACCTCCCTTGGCGACTCAGCCCTTCCTATGTTCTATAAATAGGAGGGAGGGAGAACCAAAGAGGGGTTACAAAATCTCTTCCCTGATCCCTTGAAGTACCTTCGATCACCCTGTAAATCGCCCTGTACACAAAACTTTGACTACTCGGCAGTTATATCAATACTCTTAAAAATCCTCATCAGAGGTCGTGGAGTTTCCCATTCTAGGCCTCCACGCAAGTGTATTTCCAGTAAATTAGTCGCATTATTGAATATATGTTTGAATCCTCTGATAGAAGATAAATTTTATGGTGTAAAAACCAACTTCTCCTCCTTGCGAAGTTAGGCCCATAAAGTCTTTCCCTTTATCGTCCCCAGTGTTGATCATGCATACAGAAATACAATTAATGTTGGGGGTTGAAATTACTTCAATCTTGAGATATCGAGCTCGTATTCCCAAGACCTCGGCTAGATATGTCAAGGAATCGACGTGTCTGTTTTCACCTCGAGGAAGATAATCGAGAGTTGCTTGAGTAAACTTTCTCATCCTATCCACAACGAGGGTTGCGTATTCGATCATCTAGCCATTTATCTTGTATTACTCAGAGTAATGTTGGACGATGAGTAGTGAATCTGTGTAAACTGAGAGTTCGGGGACGTCGAGCTCAAGTACGAGGTCGAGTCCATGAATAAGAGCTTCATATTCTGTAACATTCTTTAAGGTTTCAAAATCCAAGCGGATTGATTTCTCAATTCTGTCGGTGGAAGGTGCAATCAATATGATTCCAATTCCTGACCCTGTGGGTCCTAGTGACTCATCTGTAAGAAGTCGCCACCCTTTCCTTATATTCTATTCAGCTCGCTCGTCAAATGTTTTGGGGGGTAGATCTTTTGTAATTCCCTCTACAAGGTCAGGTTCGTTCTCCTTCCATTCAAAAAATTTCACTGGAAAATCTGCGAGAAAATCGGCAACAGCCTGACCCATTTGGAATGACGTTGTTCAAACTTAATATCATGTTTACCCAAACTGCTGACCATTGTTGCATTCTCCTTAATTTTTCTTTTTTGGACAGAACCTCCAGAAGTGGGTAGTTCGTCATAACTTTTACTGAAAGTGAGAAAAAGTTTATTAATTTTAGAGTACCTCGTTTCTGTTGGAGTAAGGGTTTTGCTGATGAAGTAGACTAATTTCTCTATTTTTCCTTCAAGTTGAATGAGAACTGAGTTGATTGAAGTATCTATAAGTGCTAAGTAGATAATTAGTTCCTCATTATCTATTGGGGTGCTTATTATGGAAGACCTCCCCAAATAGGTTTTGAGATTCTGAAAAGCTGCCTCGCATTCTGATATCCATTGAACCTTTACATTTGGTTGAACTTTTTCTCGTTTGGTATAACTGTGAAGTAGTAGGAACAACCAACGACAGCGGTCAGAAGATTTTGAAACGAATCGGTTGATAGCAGCAATCTTGCCGGCAAGTTTCTTTATGCTTTTTGTCATTTTCTGAGATGGGATGTTGAGGAGAGCCCAAATATAATATGGATTGGCCTCAATCCCTTTCTTGTTGATGAGATGGCCAAGAAATCGACCTAAATGTACTTTGAATTGATACTTATCATGATTGAGACGCATTCTATAAGATTGAAGAATGTAGAATATTGTGTTGAGATCTGAGATGTGGTTGGTTGACTGTATGCTCTTGCACAAGAGATCGTCAGTATAGACTTTCATGACTTTCCTACGATGTGCTTTGAACATAGTAGTCATCAACTATTGATAAGTCGCGCCTGCATTTTTGAGTCTGAAGGGCATAACTTTGTAGCAGTAAAGTCCTCTTTCAATGATGAAAGTGGTCTTTTCTTGATCCTCTTCCAAGAGTAGAATTTGATTGTATCCAGAAACAACATCCATCATAAGTAGGAGTTCATGACCTGCTATAGAATCAAGGAATTGATGAATATTGGGAAGAGGGAAACTGTCATTTGGAGTATGTTTGTTTAGATCTGCAAAATCTACACAAACTCAGACTTTTTCATTCTTCTTTGGGACAGCGACGATGTCGGATATCCAATCTGGATATTTGGCTTATCAAATGAATCCCACTTTGATCAATTTCTCAATCTCCATGTTAAATTCATCTCGAAGTCGAGGTAAGAGTTATCGCTATTTCTGTTTGACTTTTGTGGCATTGATGTTAATGGCCAATTTGTGACATGCCTTGGCCGGATCGACTCCAGGCATATCTTCGAAAGTCCATGTAAAAATGTCTCGATTTAGTCGTAAGAATTGAATGAGAACATCTTTTTTGTGTTGAACTAGCTTAGAACCGATGAAAGTACTTCTACTAGGTCCATCAATGTTGATATATTCTGCAGTCTCTTTTTGTGGTGGGCTGATCAAGATGATCGGCCTTCTGTAATTGCTATACAGCGTATGTGTCTGAGGTATCTAAAATTGCTAAGATAGTATTTTCGCAAGCTCGAGAAAGCTTTTTACTACCATTGATTTCATAGATACCATCATTGTGTTTGAAGTAGAGTGCTGATGATAGGTGGAAATGATTACTTCAATGTTGTTAATCTAGCAGTGGCCCATAATCCTGAGATAACAAGATTTGGCATTGATTATGTAGAAGATGACGTCGATGGTGGTTGGTCCTGCGGTAATAGGTAAGATGATCTTGCCTACTCGCTCATCTTTAGAACCGTTTAATCCACTAGTATCGGTGCCGCTTGGAATAACTTGATCGACCAATCCCATTTGGTCGATAGTGCTCTGAAAGGGAATCTCAATACCACTGCCAGTATCGACCATAATTGTGTACATGACAAACTTCTTCATCTTGAGCATTATGACTAAAACATTATGATGTGAAAATTTGACATGACTAATATCGTAATCTTCGAATGAGATCCCAAGCCAGCGATTGCTCAACTCAGGAAGAAGAAACTTGGCTTCTTTATCTTGAGGTGTTAGATCGCAGCATTCTGACAGTCTTCTACGCTTGAATCTGCTAGAGTTAATGATTTGATGGATTTCGATCATATTATTGTGGTGCATATGGTAAAGATGCTTCTCCTCAGCTTAATCTTTGACCTGGACAACTTTAAACTACTTTTTATAGCTGCCATCCTTGTATGATTCCAGGTCGATAATGTATTCGAACATTCGTCCCTCCTTAAAAATGTATTCCAGTAACCTCTGTAAAGCATAGCAATTGTCAGTAGAATAATAGTTTTCCTTATGATGCATACAGTATGGGCGGTTCTCGATTGGCTCCAATGGTTTGGAGAGACGATAGAGCTTATCCTTGGAGAGGATTGGAAAAATTGTGGAGATTCGAACATTCATCCTTGGGAGGACCGGCTTGAGTTGTAAACCGCCTTTTCGAGGGTTGCCAATGTTTCTTTTGGAGCACTTTTGGTCACCCTGATTCTCCTTTGGTTCAGTGCTTTGATCTATGGATAGACCTTTCGTGGTAAGGACGGATTTAGTATATTTATGGCTTCCAGACATTATCCTTTCTAGGTCGACGTAACTATTCATCTTGGTGATCATATCTTCCAAGGTCGCAGGTTTGTTGAGGAAAATGTATTCTTTGGCCTTGTAGTCGAGTTGGTGAAAGCAGTAACAACTATTTTTTGATCGAGATTGTCTACTTTACGCGCGAGCTCCAAAAACTTTTTTGCAAAGGCCTCGAGCTTCTCTCTGTATGATTGTTTGAGACTGATAAGAGAATATAGATTTCCTTCTTTGTCTCTATTGTGAGCATACGTCTTGATGAATTATTTCTGTAGATGGTTGAATGTGTGTATGAAGTCTTCAGGTAAAGAGTGAGGCCACCTGAACGGATCATCCTATAGATTTTTTGTGAATAAATGACAGAGGATGTGGTTGAGGTTGGAATACATCCTCAAGGAATCACAGTAATGTTTAATGTGCTCCTTTGGATCGGTTCCCTTGTATTTCAGAATTTTTGGAGTATAGAAACCTTTCGGTATTTCTATATCAAATAGTTCTTTAGAAATTGGACTTCCTTGTAACTTGGTAAGGTCGTTTTTAGTGCCCAGAGCTTATGCTTTGATCAACTCCTTAATACGCTGATCCATATGTTCTTGTGTAACATAATGACGTGTCGGTTAAGTGGCTTGACGAGGAGGTTACAGATTGTGAGTACCGATACCTTTACTCAAATAATCTCGTACTAGAACTCAAGGTTAAGGTCGTTCTTCTTCCTCCTGACGTAAGGAAAATTAGTGACCTCGGTTGATCTCAGACTAAACTTCAACACCCAAATGAATGGAAGGCTGAGGTTTGTGCTAAATATTTTTGGAAATACCTTTGCTGGTGGTTCCTCGAGGTCCCAACCTTTTCCGCGCAAAAACCCAGGAGGCCTCCGACAATTGATCGCGATCTCTTGTTGGAGGAGCCTGCTGAGTATTTTGCAGAGCTTGTAAGGCAGTCTGGAAGGTTGTCATATGGTCTTCATATCGTTTTAACGCTGCCAAACGAGCTTGTCGTTCGGCCTCGGGCTCCTTCACACAGAGCTATCGGTCAAAAGTTAATTGATGTTCGAGCTCATTGCATTTCTCTGTAAGTTGCTCCGGCTTGACTGAAAGATCGACCTGGATTTTGGTTGCTGGTCATCTAAAAGTAACCATGATTAAAATTTGGAGTAGAGTGAAAGTATGCCTTAGGATATCGTGAAAATGTAATCTTTCCCACAGACGGTGCCAAATGTAATGGCATAATTTTGTAAGCTCGGGATGGCTTGGAATTAGCTCTTACACCAATATTCATGTGACAAGAATTAAAAAAAGAAATGACAAAGGTGATTTCGTAGAAAACCTCTGAATAGATAAAAAAACCACGACCTCGATTTGAGGATTTTTGTAATAGATACTTTTATTGCTTAAGGCTGATATCTTATTACAAGTGATCTCTCGACTCAGAAATACTGAAATCTTGTGAATAAGAAGTTTTGAATATTTTGAAAATCTAGATAATAAACATCACAATAACTAACTCAAATCCACCACTCTTAGGGCTCCAAAAGAACGGAAAGTCAGCTAATCAAATCAGTTTATCAGGAAGGGAAAATAGATCATAAGAGAGGGAAAACAGTTTGGTGATGCGCACTGATTTCAGAACTCCGGAACACAATAACGATCTCCGCAATCGTCTCTCTAAACCCAATCAATAAACAACTCTTCGGGAATCAAACACCAATGACTTACAGTAATAATTACACTTAAAATCTTCTCTAATCAATTACCAAGCAAGCAAGAGGGTTATACTAAACTGAAATCAGATTATAAAGTTGGAACAACAACAGGGAATTACTTATAGAAAAAGGGCAGCTGCGATTGGAAATGGATGACGGTTTGTCAGAGATTGAATATGGTTTAAATAGCCTCTCTCTACACTTTAAAACAGCAGCAACAAAGGCGGCAACGACTAAAATAGAACAGCCACAAAGGCAGCAACAACTGAGCCGTAACAGTTGCCTCTACTCCCTCTAACAGCAGCAACTCTTCTCTCTTCCTCTCACTCCAATTCGAATCAAAACAAGGACCCCAATTGCAATATCAATGGAAGCAACAACAACAACAAGAGAAAGGGTAATAAAGGCGAGGAGAAATAAGCACAACAAAGGCGACAACAATCATGGACGAGGCGAGCAACTAAGGTAAGGGGTAACAATCCCCCATCTCTTCTCAAACAGCAAGAGCTCCTTTCCCTCTCCTCAATTCAATCTGAAATTGGTTCCCCTCTCTCTCTCTCTAACCCAAAAATCAACCCCAAACAAAAGAGAGCCAAAAATAAAGAAAAGAAGACTTTATACTAAAGTTGGACAACGACGGTCGTTCGAACGAGAACTAGAAAAACTCCAAAAAATCACTCTGAGATCCTCCTAAACTACACCAAACGCCAAGATCCTCAGAAGACAGGAACAGCCCGAAGCAACAAACATAACCCTCTCAGAGACCAACCACGACTCCTAATATCATAACTCCACATCCTCTGCCCAACAACAACAGAAACCATAGAACTGGTGGAACACCAAACTCCAAATCACCATAATCATCATATAATAGCAAAAAAAAATCCGTGTCATTTCCTTCTACCCTCCTTAAAAGAATTTTGTCCCGAAATTTAACATACCCCAAGCAAAGAAGATACCACTACCAACTTTAAACCTTAACAGATATCCCAAAATCTATATGTGGATTGCCCCACTGGATTACATGTCAAAACTACTGCAACGGGCATCCGAATAGTGTAAGATCACAAACCATAATCTAAACCTGAAACCAAAATTGAACGGGGAAATCAACCAACTCTAGAAGCCACCATCTAGATCACCTCCCTACATACTGCTCACATCTAGCATGGTGCTGACCTACGGTACCCAACCCATAACTACATCTACCAGGTTAAAAGAGGAAGCCCTATAGTCATCAAGATCACTAACCACCAAGCAAACAAGATTTAGCCTGAAGCTCTAAGATCTCAAACCTAGAGAGGAACAATCATGTCGTAACATAACAAGAAACTACACAAATCCAACACGCACAATGTCTCAAGAGATCAACTCTAAACCAAACATGCAAAAAAGATACAGGACACCAATGAATCATCCTAACTCACTCTAAGAATTACTCAACCTATGAGTGCAAGAACCGAGATAGGGGTAAACCTTGAGCTCTGATAACATGTTTGTCACACCCCAAAATCCAATAATTGGTAGCTAGACCAACTACTAGATTCGGAGGGGTGCAGGTCGGGGAATCAAATCGATTCGCCCCACAAGCGACCGAGCCATAGACAAGTTCAGGCCCAGCCATTCACTTGGCAATAACATCAGAGAATGAAATGCGAAAACAAAGAATATACATATATATCAACTGAATACAATACAATATAATATTACAACGATGCAGCAAAAGACTAAGATAACAATAAATAACAGGGACCACTACAAAGATCTCTGCAAACCTCAAACGGCTAAAAACAATAATCAAAACCAAGGAAAGTCCTCGCAAGAGCAATCCACAAAGATGACCCAACACGCTAACCCAGAACCCGAATCTGTAATGACCACCCTGGCTCTAGCACAACTGAAATCCTCAACAAAGCCTGCAATAACCCTGGCACTGAACAGGGGATGCGAGAGTGAGCAAACAACGAGCTCCCTAACTCCCAAGAATAGATAAACAATTATACCAACCAATGAGATAAATACTAGGAAAATAATATATAATGGTTGCTAAAGTTAAAATAATATATGATATATTACTGATACAAATATTATATACCAAGTCTGCCATAATATCAAATAAAGAAGTACAACAATACTAATAAGTCTATCGGACTATAAGCCAGAAGCACAGGAAATTCTAATACTACAACCTAAGCTTCAAACGCATCTAAAGCCCACAGTGCCACGCGCAACAACTAAACTAATAGATAAAGTAACCCATATAGCATCTCCAACCACAGAGACTAAACACCAACCATAGTCCTCAGCAACACAATATGAAACTCATGAGGAACTACCACTTGCTAGCCCTCTGACCTCAGAAAGAAAATAACACAAAGAGTGTGCATACCAAGCCCCACTCTAACCCAACAAGGCTAAACAGCCACACTACTAAAGCTGATTCTATAAAGCGGGAAAGGAAGAAGGAGATGAGGAATGCAAAAGTTACGATAATAGTAAGAGACGTTGAATTGAGAATATGCAGAAGTGCTATGATATGAAATGATGACTAGGATAATCTCTTAATTATCCCAGATGCTAGATGATGTGTAAATGATGTGATATGATATGATATGTTGTGCCATGATATGATATGATGACTAAGATAATCCTATAATTATCCCAGATGCTAGATGATGTGATGAACTAAAGTCCTAAAGTTGAATGATTGAGGATGGCTAACCGATGAAATGAAGCTTACCTTAAAGAGATCTTAGTTGGATACAATGGGCACAATTTTTGTCAAGCTCGGCCAAGCTTAGGATTTACAAACGAAGCCAACGTCTGAAACAGTGTTCATAATTCTAAGGGATTTCAACCTCACGGAGAAGGCAGACTTGGACCAAAGAAAGCTGTCTCATACCATCCCACACTCCCGATGGGTAATTGATATGATAGTGTCCAGCCATAACTTCTCCCACTTATTTTAACCCGATGTAGGAATCCTACGTCTTATCGAGGGTCAGCTGATGTAGAGCTTTGTTATGAATCCAGACCTCCTCATGATAAGGAGAACAAGTTATGATATCCGGAAACAACTAGATCCTAAGAGATTGAAATACAACAGTCGCTGACTGGGCAAGCACACATTGGATAGCCACCTGCCAAAGAGAGTGGCAAACAATCCTAACAAAGATCCAAACAGTGACTCAGCCGCCATAACATCTAAACAATATCAGTCTCTAAGATCTTCTAACACAACATGAATACTATCATGTGCTAGAGTACCATAGTTGTCAACACAGGCTAGTACATAAGGGATAACCCACCAGCCTCCAATCAGATGGTCTACAATTAACCACCAAGGATAAACTCCCCATCCACCTCAAACAACCAAATAATCCAGGAGATACTATACTCCAACAGCTAAACAAATCGCCCAGGAGATACCCTACTCCAACAAGGAATCTATCCTCCAACAACCACCAAAACAACAACAGTGCTCATAGACCAGGCCTCGAGAACACAGAGAACACCTAGGATAATTCTATGACTAAACGAATAACTTGAAGGTGCCCTAAGCAATCAACCAATATGCTAACCTAATCGCAATATAAACATAATAAACTAGGTGATAAAATAAGTCATGAATAAGCATAATAATCTAGTTATTCAGGAACATTAAACTCGCCTGATATAGAGCTCGAAATGACGAACCCGTCGAAAATATCCAAACTACACCCCAACAGTAAAGTGCTCCGCGAATCGACTTCCGAAACTCCAAATCAATCACAAAAAAGACCAGGAATACCACAACATCAACCACTATCAAGGCCTGGAACCCAAACACAATTCCAACAAAGGATCCTTGTCCAAAACTGTGTTTCAAATCAGCGCCACACTCGAATCAGCAACTGAATCTCATCTCCCAATCACACTAAACCCCAATCACCACTACCGAACAGCTATAAGAAAACCCAATAATCAACATCACAATAACTAACTCAAATCAACCACTCTTAGAGATCCAAAAGAACGGAAAATCAGCTAATCAAATCAGCTTATCAGGGAGGGAAAATAGTTCATAAGAGAGGGAAAACAGTTTGGTGATGCTAACTGATTTCAGAACTCCAGATCACAACAACGATCTCCGCAATCGTCTCTCTAAACACAATCAGTAAATAACTCTACGGGAATCAAGCACCAATGACTTACAGTAATAATTACACTTAAAATCTTCTCTAATCAATTACCAAGCAAGCAAGGGGGTTATACTGAACTGAAAATCAGATTATAAAGTTGGAACAGCAACATGGAATTACTTCAAGAATAAGGGCAGCTGCTATTGGAAATGGATGACGGTTTGTCAGAGATTGAATATGGTTTAAATAGCCTCTCTCTACACTTTAAAACAGCAGGAACAAAGGCGGCAACGACTGAAACAGAACAACCACAAAGGCAGAGACAACTGAGCCGTAACAGTTGCCTCTACTCCCTCTAACAGCAGCAACTCTTCTCTCCCCCTCTCTCTGCAATTCGAATCAAAACAAGAGCCCCAATTGCAATATCAATGGTAACAACAACAGGAGAAAGGGTAACAAAGGCGAGGAGAAATAAGCGCAACAAAGGTGACAACAAACAAGGATGAGGCGAGCAGCTAAGGCAAGGGGTAATAATCCTCCATCTCTCTCTCAAACAGCAGTTGCTCCTCTCCCTCTCCTCAATTCAACCAGAAATTAGTTCCCCTCTCTCTCTCTCTAAGTCAAAAATCATCCCCAAACTAAAGAGAACCAAAAATAAAGAAAAGAAGACTTTATACTTAACTTGGACAACGACGGCCGTTCGAACGTGAACTGGAAAACTACCAAAAAGTCACTCTGAGATTCTCCTAAACCGCACCAAACGCCAAGATCCTCAGAAGATAGGAACAACCCGAAGAAACAAACACAACCCTCTTAGAGACCAACCACGGCTCCTAAAATCATAACTCCACCTCCTCTGCCCAACAACAGCAGAAACCATAGAACCAATGGAACACAAAACTCCAAATCACCATAATCATCATATAATAGAAAAAATATAGGTCATTTCATTCTACCCTCCTTAAAAGAATTTCGTACCGAAATTTAACATACCCCATGCAGAGAAGATACTACAACCAACCGTAAACCTTAGTAGATATCCAAAACTCTATAAGTGAATCGCCCCACTGGATTACATACCAAAACTACTGCAACGGGAATCCGAATAGTGTAAGATCACAAACCATTATCAAAACCTGAAACCAAAACTAAACGGGGAAATCAACTAACTCTAGAAGATACCAACTAGATCACCTCTCTACATACAGCTCAGCATCGGCATGGTGCTGACCTACAATGCCTAACCCAGAACTACATCTACCAGGTTAAAAGAGGAATGCCCTATAGTCATCAAGAACACTAACCACCAAGCAAACGAGATTCAACCTGAAGCTCTAAGATCTCAAACCTAGATAGAAACAATCAAGTAGTAACACAACAAGAATCTACACAGATCCAACATGCACAAGGTCTTAAGAGATCAACTATAAACTAAACATCCAAAAAAGATACAGGACACTAAGGATTCATCCTAACTCGCTCTAAGAATTACTCAGCCTATGAGTGTAATAACCGAGATAGAGGTTAACCTAGAGCTCTGATACCATGTCTGTCACGCCCAAAAATCTAATAATTAGTAGCTAGACCAACTACTAGATTCGGAGGGGTATAGGTCGGGGAATCCAACCGATTCGCCGCACAAACGACCGAGTCATAGACAAGTTCAGGCTCATCCATTAACTTAGCAATAACATCAGAGAATGAAATGCGAAAGCAACAAATATACAAATATATTAACTGAATACAATACAATATATTATCTCAAGGATTCAGCAGAAGACTAAGATAACAATAACCAACAAAGACCACTAAAAAAATCTCTATAAACCTCAACAGGCTAGAAACAATAATCTAAACCAAGGAAAGTCCTTGCAAGAACAATCCACATAGAGAACCCAACACGCTAACCCAGAACCAGAATCTGTAACGACCGCCTAGGCTCTGGCACAGCTGAAATCCTTAACAAAACCGGTAATAACCCTGACACTGAAAGGGGGATGCGAGAGTGAGCAAACAACAAGCTCACTAACTCCCAAGAATAGCTAAACAATTATGTCAACCAATGAGATGAATACTAAGAAAATAATATATAATGGTTGCTAAAGTTAAAATAATATATTATATGTTATTGATATAAATAGTATATACCAAGTCTGCCATAATATCAAATAAAGAAGTACAGCAATACTAATAAGTCTATCGGACTACAAGCCAGAAGCCAAGGAAATACTAATACTATAACCTGAGCTCCAAATGCAACTAAAGCCCACAGTGCCACGAGCAGCCACTAAACCAATAGATAAAGTAGCCCATATAATATCTCCATCCACAGAGACTAAGCAACAACCATAGTCCTCAACAACACAATATAAAACTCGTGAGGAACTACCACATGTTAACCCTCTGATCTTAAAAGGCCAATAGCACAAAGAGTGTGCAAACCACGCCCCACTCTAACCTAACCAGGCTCAACAACCACACTACTAAAGCTGATTCTAAAAAGGGGGAAAGGAAGAAGGAGATAAGGAATGCGGAAGTTACGGTAATAGTAAGAGGCGGTGAATTGAGAATATGCAAAAATGCTATGATATGAAATGATGACTAAGATAATCCCATAATTATACCAGATACTAGATGATGTGTAAATTATGTGATATGATAGGATTTGCAGTGCAATGGTATGATATGATGACTAGGATAATCCCATAATTATCCCAGATACTAGATGATGTGATGAACTAAAATCCTAAAGTTGAATGATTGAGGATGGCTAACCGAAGAAATGAAGCTTACCTTAAAGAAATCTTAGGTGGATACAATGGGCACAATTTTATTCATGCTCGGCCAAGCTAAGGATTTACACACGGAGCCAACGTCCGAAATAGTGTTCATAATTTCAAGGGATTTCAACCTCACGGAGGAGACAGACTGGGACCAAAGGAAACTGTCCTATACCATCCCACACTCCCGAAGGGTAATTGATTTGTTAGTGTCCTGCCAGAACTTCACCCACTTATTTAAACCCGATGTAGGAATCATACGTCCTATCAAGGGTCAGCCGATGTAGAGCTTTGTTATGTATCCAAACCTCCTCAAGATAAGAAGAATAAGTTATAATATCCGGAAGCAACTAGATCCTAAGAGACTGATACACAACAGCCGCTGACTGGGCAAGCACACATAGGATAGCCACCTACCAAAGAGAGTGGCAAACAATCCTAGCAAAGATTCAAATAGTGACTCAACCGTCATAACATCCAAACAATATCAGTCTCTAAGATTTCCTAACACAACATGAATACTATCATGTGCTAGAGTGCCATAACTGTCAACACAGACTAGTACACAAGGGATAACCCACCAGCCTCCAATCAGATGGTCCACAATTAACCACCAAGGATAAACTGCCTATCCACCTTAAAGAACCAAATAATCCAGGAGATACCATACTCCAACAGCTAAATAAATAGTCCAGGAGATACCCTACTCCAACAAGGAATTTATCCTCCAACAACCACCAAAACAACAACAGTTCTCAAGGACCAAGCCTCGAGAACACAGAGAACACCTAGGATAATTCTAAGACTAAACGAATAACCTGAAGGTGCCCTAAGCAATCAACCAATATACTAACCTAATCACAGTATAAACATAATAAACTAGGCAATACAATAACTTATGAATCAGCATAATAATCTAGTTATTCAAGAAGATAAAACTCGCCTGATATAGAGCTCAAAATGACGAACCCGTCGAAAATATCTAAACAGCACCCCAACGGTAAAGTGCTCAACCAATCGACTTCTGGAACTCCAAATCAATTACAGAAAAGACCAGGAATACCACAAGATCAACCGCAATCAAGGCCCGGAACCCAAACACAATTCTAATAAAGGATCCTCGCCCGAAACTGAGTTTTAAATCAGCGCTACACTCGAATCAGCAACTGAACCTCATCTTTCAATCACCACTACCGAACAGCTGCAAGGAAAACCCAATAATCAACATCACAATAACTAACTCAAATCCACCACTCTTAGTACACCAAAAGAACAGAAAATTAGCTAATCAAATCAGATTATCAGGGAGGAAAAATAGTTCATCGGAGAGGGAAAACAGTTTTGTGATGCGAACTGATTTCAGAACTCCGGAACACAACAACGATCTCCGCAATTGTCTCTCTAAACACAATCAATACACAAATCCTCGGGAATCAAACACCAATGAATTACAATAATAATTACTCTTAAAATCTTCTCTAATTAATTACCAAGAAAGCAAGAGGGCTATACTAAACTAAAAATCAGATTATAAAGTTGGGACAACAACAGGGAATTACTTACAAAAAAGGGCAGTAACGATTGGAAATGGATTATAGTTTCTAGGAGATTGAATATGGCTTAAATAGCCTCTCTCTACACTTTAAAACAGCAGCAACAAAGGCAGGAACGATTGAATCAGAACAACCACAAAGGCCGCAACAACTGAGCCGTAACAGTTGCCTCTAGTCCCTCTAACAGCAACAACTCTTCTTTCTCCCTCTCTCTCCAATTCGAATCAAAACAAGGACCTCAATTGCAACATCAATGGCAGCAACAACAACAAGAGAAAGGGCAACAAAGGCGAGGAGAAATAAGTGCAACAAAGGCGACAACAATCAAGGACGGGGCGAGTAACTTAGGCAAGGGGTAACAATCCTCCATCTTTCTCTTAAATAGCAGCAGTTCCTCTCCCTCGCCTTAATTCAATTTGAAATTGTTTCCTCTCTCTCTCTCTACCCCTTAAATCAGCCCCAAACTAAAGAGAACCAAAAATAAAGAAAAGAAGACTTTATACTAAAGTTGGACAACGACGGTCGTTCGAACGTGAACTGGAAAAACTCCAAAATGTCACTTTTAGATTCTCCTAAACTACACCAAACACCAAGATCCTCAGAAGACAGGAACAACCCGAAGCATCAAACACAACCCTCTCAGAGACCAATCACGGCTCCTAAAATACAAACTCCACCTCCTCTGCCCAGCAACAGCAAAAACCATAGAACTGGTGGAACACCAAGCTCCAAATCACCATAATCATCATATAATAGTAAAAAAAAATCCGGGTCATTTCATTCTACCCTCCTTAAGAGAATTTTGTCCCAAAATTTAACATACCCCAAACAGAGAAGATACCACCACTACCAACTGTAAACCTTAACAGATATCCAAAACTCTATAAGTGGATCGCCCCACAGGATTACATGCCAAAACCACTGCAACGGGCATCCGAATAGTGTAAGATCAAAAACCATAATCAAAATCTATAACCAAAACTGATCGGGGAAATCAACCAACTCTGGAAGCCACCATCTAGATCACCTCCCTACATACAGCTCACCTCCAGCATGGAGCTGACCAACGGTACCCAACCCAGATCAACATCCACCAGGTTAAAAAAGAAAGGCCCTATAGTCATCAAGAACACTAACCACCAAGCAAACAAGATTCAACCTGAAGCTCTAAGATCTCAAACCTAGATAGGAACAATCAAGTCCTAATACAACAAGAATCTACACAGATCCAACATGCAAAAGGTCTCATGGGATTAACTATAAACCAAACATGCAAAAAGGACACAGGACACCAAGGATTCATCCTAACTTGCTCTAAGAATTACTTAACCTATGAGTGCAAGAACTGAGATAGGGGTTAACCTAGAGCTCTGATACCATGTCTGTCACACCCCAAAATCTAATAATCAGTAGCTAGACCAACTACTAGATTCAGAGGGGTGCAGGTCGGGAAATCCAACCGATTCACCCTATAAACAACCGAGTCATAGACAAGTTCAGGCTCATCCATTAACTTAACAATAACATCAGATAATGAAACGCGAAAGCAACATATATACAAATATATTAACTGAATACAATACAATATAATATCTCAAGGATACATCAAAATACTAAGATAATAATAACTAACAGAGACCACTACAAAGATCTCTACAAACCTCAACAGGCTAGAAACTATAATCTAAACCAAGGAAAATTCTCGCAAGAACAATCTACACAGAGGACCCAACACGCTAACCCAGAACCAGAATCTACAGTGATCACCCAGGCTCAGGCACAACTGAAATCCTTAGCAAAACTTGCAATAACCCTGACACTAAAAGAGGGATGCGAGAGTGAGCAAACAACGAGCTCACTAACTCCTAAGAATTGCTAAACAATTATACCAACCAATGAGATGAATACTAGGAAAATAATATATAATGGTTGCTAAAGTTAAAATAATATATGATATGTTACTGATACAAACAGTATATACCAAGTCTGCCATAATATCAAATAAAGAAGTACAACAATACTAATAAGTCTATCGTCTACAAGTCAGAAGCCAAAGAAATACTAATACTATAACCTAAGCTCCAAACGCAACTAAAGCTCACAGTGCCACACGCAACCGCTAAACCAATTGATAAAGTAACCCATATAGCATCTCCAACCAGAGAGACTAAGCACTAACCATAGTCCTCAACAATACAATATGAAACTCATGAGGAACTACCACATGCTAACCCTCTGATCTCATAAAGCTAATAGCACAAAGAGTGTGCAAACCACGCCCCACTCTAACCCAACAAGGCTAAACAACCACACTACTAAAGCTGATTCTATAAAGGGGGAAAGGAAGAAGGAGATAAGGAATGTGGAAGTTACGGTAATAGTAAGAGACGGTGAATTGAGAATATGTAGAAGTGCTATGATATGAAATGATGACTAGGATAATCCCAGATGTTAGATGATGTGTAAATTATGTGATATGATAGGATATGCTGCACTATGATATGATATGATATGATGACTAGGATAATCCCATAATTATCCCAGATACTAGATGATGTGATGAACTAAAATTCTAAAGTTGAATGATTGAGGATAGCTAACCGAAGAAATGAAGCTTACCTTAAAGAAATCTTAGGTGGATACAATGGGCGCGATTTTTGTCAAGCTCGGCCAATCTAAGGATTTACACACGGAGCCAACGTCCGAAAAAGTGTTCATAATTTCAAGGGATTTCAACCTTACGGAGGAGACAGACTGGGACCAAATAAAACTGTCTCATACCATCCTACACCCTCGATGGGTAATTGATATGATAGTGTCCAGCCAGAACTTCACCCACTTATTTTAACCCCATATAGGAATCCTACGTCCTATCGAGGGTCAGTCGATGTAGAGCTTTGTTATGAATCCAGACCTCCTCAAGATAAGAAGAATAAGTTATGATATCCAGAAACAACTAGATCTTAAGAGACTGAAACACAATAGCCGCTGACTGGGCAAGCACACATCGGATAACCACCTGCCAAAGAGAGTGGCAAACAATCCTAGCAAAGATGCAAACAGTGACTCAACCGTCACACCATCCAAACAATATCAGTCTCTAAGATCTCCTAACACAACATGAATGCTATCATGTGCTAGAGTCCCATAGCTATCAACACAGACTAGTACACAAGGGATAACCCACCAGCCTCCAATCAGATGGTCCGCAATTAACCACTAAGGATAAACTGCCTATCCACCTCAAACAACCAAATAATCCAGGAGATACCATACTCCAGCAGCTAAACAAATAGTCCAGGAGATACCCTACTCCAACAAGGAATCTATTCTCCAACAACCACCTAAACAACAATAGTGCTCAAGGACCAAGCCTCGAGAACACAGAAAACACCTAGGGTAATTCTAAGATTAAACGAATTACCTGAAGGTGCCCTAAGCAATGAACCAATATACAAACCTAATCGCAGTATAAACATAATAAACTAGGCGATACAATAACTCATGAATAAGCATAATAATCTGGTTATTCAGGAAGATTAAACTCGTCTGATATAGAGCTCGAAATGACGAACCCGTCGAAAATATCCAAAGAGCACCCCAACGGTAAAGTGTTCTGCGAATCGACTTCCGGAACTCCAAATCAATTACGGAAAAGACCAGGAACACCACAACATCAACCACTATCAAGGCCCGGAACCCAAACACAATTCCAATAAAGGATCCTCGCCCGAAACTGAGTTTCAAATCAGCGCCACTCGCGAATCAGCAACTGAACCTCATCTTCCAATCACCACTACCGAACAGCTGTAAGGAAAACCCAATAATTAACATCACAATAACTTACTCAAATCCACCACTCTCAGGGATCAAAATGAATGGAAAATCAGCTAATCAATTCAAATTATCAGGGTGGAAAAACAGTTCATAAGAAGGGGAAAACAGTTTGGTGATGCGAACTGATTTCAGAACTCCGAAACACAACGATCTCCGCAATCGTCTCTTTAAACCCAATCAATAAGCAACTCTTCGGGAATCAAACACCAATGACTTATAGCAATAATTACTCTTAAAATCTTCTCTAATCAATTACCAAGCAAGCAAGAGGGTTATACTGAACTGAAAATCAGATTATAAAGTTAGAACAGCAACAGGAAATTACTTACAAAAAAGGGGTAGCTGCGATTGAAATGAATGACAGTTTGTCAGAGATTGAATATGGTTTAAATAGCCTCTTTCTACACTTTAAAACATCAGCAACAAAGGCGGCAGCGACTGAAACAGAATAGCCACAAAGGCAGCAGCAACTGAGCCGTAACAATTGCCTCTACTCCCTCTAACAGCTGCAACTCTTCTCTCTCCCTCTCTCTTCAATTTGAATCAAAAAAAGGACCTCAATTGCAACATCAATGGCAGCAACAACAACAAGAGAAAGTGTAACAAAGGCGTGGAGAAATAAGCGCAACAAAGGCGACAACAATCAAGGACGAGGCGAGCAACTTAGGCAAGGGGTAACAATCCTCCATCTTTCTCTCAAATAGTAGCAGTTCCTCTCCCTCTCCTCAATTTAATCTGAAATTGTTTCATCTCTCTCTTTCTACCCCTTAAATCAGCCTTTAACTAAAGAGAACCAAAAATAAAGAAAATAAGACTTTATACTAAAGTTTGACAACGACGGTCATTCGAACGAGAAATGTAAAAACTTCAAAAAGTCACTCTAAGATCCTCCTGAACCACACCAAACGTCAGGATCCTCAGAAGGCAGGAACAACCCGAAGCAACAAACACAACCCTCTCAGAGACCAACCACGGCACCCAAAATCATAACTCCACCTCCTTTGCCCAACAACAGCAGAAACGATAGTACTGGTGGAACAACAAACTCTAAATCACCATAATCATCATATAATATCAAAAAGAAATCTGGGTCATTACATCATGCCTTCAATAGCAATTGCTTTTTTGGTAGCATCTTTGATATTCTCCACAATAAAGAACTTCAACTCCCTGCTAATGGACTCCGACTAACCCCTCGTATACTTCATAAACGCCTCATACTCGTCTACATCAATGTCCAAAACTAAAGCTTGGTTATGAAACTTTATAGGAAACTCCAGTACGGATTGCCCATATTTTTGGCACAATTAATGTCATTTGAGCCATCTCTCTTACTCCGACCCAATAGGATAAAATTGCTTCCTTACCAGCACCTTGAACTCTTTCCAACTAAAACTTCCTACTTTGTGATATTTCTTATAAAACTTCCACCACGTGAGTGCATGGCTTATGAATTTTAATGTATAATTTTTTTTTTCTGAGTATTTGAATATTCGTAAACTGAAAAATAGGTCTATAACCTATCTAACCAGTAATCCAATTTCTCAGCATTGATTAAACCATCGAATACTAGAATTTTAATTTTAAAATTGATACAAAGATTATGCATAAAATTCATGGACTTACCAATAACCGATCTCTCCTTGACTTATTCAGCATCACTTGAATCTCAATCTTTCTCCTCGTTACCATCGTTTCCCTCCTCCTTCGTAACTCCTTTCTTTTTCGTGCATTCTTACCATTTAGTCGAAGTGGATGCTTTCATGAGGTTAGTGAGATGTAATAGCTCAACCAACTCCCCTAGAGTAGTAGTTAGGTCAAAAAAAATTGTTGCCAACTTCATGAGTCGATCATCAGAATCGCCCATCTCCGTATTTACCTTCTTATTCGAGATATGTTATCGGTGAATCTTCAACGGTCTCACTAGAATCTCTTTCATTTGCTTGAGTCGGTCACGTATATAGACCATAAACCGCAACCCCTCAAGAATTGTTACTTTAAAATCTGATACCACTTAATCCATAATCGAATTGAGATTAACCTAATCGAAGAAATTAATGCGAAAAATACAAAATTGGTGGGTAAAACTTCCCAAAAAGAGCTTTAATTGCTCAAAATTTAATTACAATGAATTTTAATCTTGATCTCTCCCTAGATCTCTGGATCCCCTTTACAATACCTAGCCCTTTCTTCTTAAAGGTTACATGTTTCTTAGTTTCAGCATAGGAAAAAAAATCCTTGAAATGACATAAAACTAAGATAAATCGCGTCTTTGTTCGAACATAACTATTCTCTGGTCGTGCAGAACACTCAAAACTGAGTGTATCCTAATAAACCCAAAATTTTATTCAAATAGACTACTCATAACAGAGTTTGTTCGAATAGACCCAAAAGTCTATTCGAATAGACTAGGCAGAATAGTCTCTATCTGAATAGAACACATGTCTATTCGAATAGACTTCATTTTTTCTTATTTCTAAGTGGTTTAGTATCTAGATCTTCTTGGTTCATCCAATAGCTGTATAATGAATATAATCAACATAAAAATGTGGTTAAATATGAACTCACCCAAAAGCTACAAAAGTAAATGCAAGAATCCACTCGCTCCGGTAAAAATACGTACCGACAAAATATGCATATTAAGTTACTTGCACTAATATCAGCGATAAAATCAAATGGTTTATAGACTTCTCAATTCAACCACATAATCCTCTAAATAAGCAACATCCTAAACATGGATCACAAAATAGCCAAACCGACCATCAACAAAGGCATCTCACCTGAAGCACAAAAGCAGAACCAACTTCACCTGGCAGGAGTACCCGAAGTCCTCTCCAAAATTGGAGATTTTCAAGATCTCCAAATCTCTATGAGATAAACTAAAACTCTTCGGCATGGAAAGTATGGTGTCAATTTGCTGAGAGGTACGGTATTTTGGGGTAAACTAAAATCTATGGGAAATGGGGTTTATTTTGTCAAATATCTTTGCTTAAACTAGGTTTTGAAAAATGATTAATAAGAGTAACTAGATCTTTGGATTCCACTGTATATTAGTATATTAAGGTTTAATTTAATAGGTCGTTTGGTCATATCCTTGAATTCTTTCTTTCCACCAGAATTCACAGAGTTTAAAATTCTTTTTTTGATCTCTATTTAGGTGGGATCAAAGAGTTAAATCGCTAGATCAAGACTAAAATTCTCGGGTACTGACCTAGGGCTTACTTTTTTGGTTTAAGATAAAAGTAATCTCTATGTCTAGAGGTCACTAGGTGGTCTGAAAGATTAACTCCATTTTAAAGCAACTAATCTCTCTTCCATGTTAGAATTGTTATCCTTCTCTCCCAACTCTTTAAGTTCAAGAGAGTTAAAGAACAACCTTAAAGAGTTAAAAAGACCTCTAGGTCAAACCTATAACATCCAAGAAAATCCTATCATACACCTATAGTGCTTCCTCCTCAGATCTAGTATGAGGAGATTAGCCCTGAAACATCTTAGCAAACTATATTAATGAAAGAAAATAAGATAACTATCATTAAACTTAAGCCTAAAGTTTTGAGATACAAACTCAGTTTTCAAGCTCTCCAAAACCCTGCCAAAATTAAAAGTAGCTTTTGAGAGAGAGTATAAAACATTAAATAGGGAAAACCCTTATAGAAGATTGTTCTAACTACCCCCAGTCGTCTTTGTTGTGAAAAACCCTATAAAACTTTATTGCCGAAGAATACTAGATTACGTATTATTGAAAGCAGATTGCGGTTTGATAATATAGCGAATGACCAATACGGAAATCATGTAAAGTGAAGAACAATCGCATAGCACAAGAAATCTATGAGAAAGTAAGATCCACTATGAAATAAAAACGATTATAATCACTCTCTCCCACTATGTTCTCCTTTTTCTCCCTATCAAAACTAAAAGCATGATCCCTCTCAAGCCTAAATGACTTGTGTGTCTGATACCCCAATTGGAGTTTTTCTATCACCTCTCAAAAGCTTATCTTGCAAAGCCTTAGATCCTGATTTAATAATCTTAATCTACTCCCTTATATTTATAGGAGGTGGTTACAATATTAGAATCCAAGTCTAAATGGAAGTCGATCACTTTAAATCCTACCCTAAGTTGGAATTGTTAGGTTACGACTAAAAAATAAAAGAAGTCGTTCGAGCGAACTTAAAATCATTCGAGCAAAAAGCTTGTTTCAAAGTCATTTGAACGATTCTGAAAGTCGTTCGAACAAAAATGCGTAGGCTATTTTGTAATTTAGTTTTGAAGGGGATATATTCTCAGGTGATAGTTTGTCTTGTGATGCGTACTTTGCTAATAACCTAATAAAGAGTCTATAAACGCTAAGGCTTTGTTAGACTATGATACATTGAGTTAAAAAGCCTTTGCGCGTGAGTTAAACTTGAAATCTAGAAGAGATGTAACATTTATGATAGACCTTGTAAAGAGTTGGTCTTTGCAATGAAGAAGGTGGAAAGTATTTTCTTGGGATTTGATGGTAAGATGGGAAGTACCTCTTAGGTTCTAAGATAAGAAATCAATGAAAAGAGAAGATAGAAGGGTTTCAAGAAGAAGGTATGCAACATGGCCTTTGTTGAGGTAATCTTTGGGTTCTTGATGGATCTCTTGCTTTCTTTTTCTCTTGTTAATCTATATGAGGGCATTATGAGATTAGAGAATTCCATGTTTGTTAGAATCTCTTGAGGGATTGTAATTGAACTTGGATACATAGTGGTAACTTGGTGGTGGGGAATAGCCTTAGGGTTAACCTCTGGTAAATATTGTGTTATATGTGCATGAATTATTGCGTCTATGTTTCTTGGTTGATTATTTGTATGCCATGAGGATAACAGATAAAACCAAATTGCACGGGGGATGTATTCCACACGTTCACCCCAACAAGAATCACTATTGTTGGAAATATCCCATGAATATAGTATAATTAGTGTCTTAAACAAAGTGCAGCACTAAAATCTAACTCCAACAATAACTTGGCCTTGAGGAAACCAAACGAAAAGTCTTCAGCATTTAAAGTTAGGTATTTGACAAAGATTTTCTCTCTTTAGATCACCTCGAGACTAAAGTTTCAAAATTGTGATCATATACCACCGTCAGCCGACAATCCCTAGTGAGATGCCATGTGTCGGCAGCCATCGCCGGTGGGTGGTGGTCGGAACCCTACATCTTCTTGGGTTTTGTTCGATTGACTAGTGAAGTATGAATTGAGGTCCGACCTTATGGTCCCTAGTCTTAGCGATGATCTTGATTTTCATATAGTCCAACTAGACCAATTCTTATAAAAACTGCCCTGCTGAACTATTGGAATTCCTCAGTGTGGTTCATGTGCCATTTTAGCTCTAATTTGGCCGTTTTCTTGTCAAATTGACTCATGTAGAGTAGAGAACCTAAAACTGAGGTAACAAGGTAATAATTAGACAATGAAGGTCTTAGAATTGCCAAAAACACCTGTAATTAAAGGGGCTTAAATTCTACAATAAACTATACTTATCAGCGACTCGTCGTGGATATGTTTAGGCCACCTTTGGAAAAAATCGTTGAAATCTATATCGATGATAAACTTTGCAAAAGCCTCAAGAAGAAAAACTATATTCGAGATCTCAACGCAGTATTATCACTCTTCGGTTATACAAGATGAGGCTCAAACCTAGATAAATGTCAGTTCGATGTCGGATTAAGAAAATTCCTCGACCACCACATCAGTAAATTGAGGTATCGAGATCAATCCTTTACAGATTCGAGCCATGATTGATATGCCATCTCCTAAAATAGAGATAGACGTACAGAAGGTCACGGGCAAACACCCACCGTCAGTCGCTTTATCTCAAAGTCATCGGACATATGGAAATGGTTATTCTTTTTACTTCACGGTCGAGGAATCCTTAGTAGCAAGTAGAAGAATCCAGATATCGAATGGACGCTAGAATATGAGCATGCCTTCCAATAATTGAATACCTATTTAGGTCGACCACCTGTTATGACTATGTCGGTCGAAAGCGAAGTATTCTCGCTTTATGTAGTCGTAACAAACTAGTCTTTAAGCTCAGTTCTCATTCACATAGAAGAGAGTATAGAGAAACCCGTCTACTTTATCAGCAAAACCTTAACCTCAGCCAAAACCAAGTACACCAAACTTGAAAAACTTTTACTAAACCTAGTCTATACATCGATAAAGCTCAAGCCATAATTTCAGAAACATTGGTTATTACAAACTACCCCCTATCAGATGTGATAACTAAGAAATATAAATCTAGATGAGTACAGCAATGGTCTATCTGCTAAGGGGAATATGATATAATATTCAAAGAGGAAATATCTAAAAAAGGACAAGCAGTAGCAGATTTTTTGGTCAACGATATCGACTGGGATGAATACAAGGATGACGTAATTAAAAAGCAAGTCGAACCTTCTAATCCTTGGAGCCTAAACAATGGTTGAAGACTCTTTATCAATGGCTTGGAAGGCCCGAATGGTTCAGACATAGGCATCGTTCTAGGAACACCATCGAATGATCAACTGGAAAAAGGCATCAAGCTAAACTTTGAATGAACCAACAATGAAGCAGAATACGAAGCCCTAATTCATGGTCTAGACATGCCCCTTGAGCTGTGAGTACCCAAGTTAACAGCATTCACTGATTTGTAATTGGTCCAAAAATACTACGCAGAACTAGTCCGCTAGCGAATGGTCAACTTTCTAGAAAAATCATCAATCACACAATTCCTACAAGTAGAAAATAAACATGTCGATGCTCTTGCATATATTACAGCCGTATTAGGAAGATCTGAGCCCAGGAAATTCAACATTGAGGTACTCGAAGGCCCAAGTACAAACAGAATAAAAATCAACACCATCGATACTAAGGCCAGAGTGCCGATCACAAAGATTGGAAAATATACTTCCTAGATTATTTTAACAAAATTATACTACCAAAAGACCCGAAAACAAAGCGATCTTTGTTAGAAAATTGCGAAAAGTACTCGATACTCAAAGAGGAATTATACAGGAGAACATCAAGCAGAGTGCATCTTAAATGCTTATCACAGAAAGAGGCCAAAGTCATCATCAAAGAACTACACGAAGGTACTTGTGTGTCACATATAGCAGGTCAATCTATGGTATTCCATGTAGTTACACGGGGTCTATTCTGGCCGAATATGAAATAGTAAGCTGTAGACTATGCCAAACATTGTGATAAGTGTCAGAGATATGGACACGACATCAGGAGCCCTTCCTCAAATCTCAATTATAGCCTAAGTCTCGTGGCCATTTAAATGTTGGGCCGCTGATCTAATTGTCCCCTTCCCTAAAGCTTTAGGTAAAAGAGAGTATGTCCTCGTGGCCACCGATTATTTTTCCAAATGGGTCGAAGCAATACTTTTATGCAAAATAAGGGAGGAGGAAGTAGTTAAAATCTTAAGGGAAAACATAATTATACGCTTGGCTGCCCACACATGACCCGATACAACAATGCCCCACAATTTGTAGGAAACAAAGTATGAACATTCTTAAAGATGTACAACATCATCTTGTCTCTCTCTACAATGATAGCCTCAAGAAGCAAGTCGATAACAAGAAGGGGCGATGGGTACAGAAGCTTCAACAAGTCTTATGAGCCAATCGCATAATACCAAGAAAAGCCACAGGTTGCACTTCATTCCTTCTCGCTTACGGAATAGAAGTAGTTCTACCAACATAGTTCAAAGTCCTCACAAGGTACCTAAATCTTCTAGATGAATAAAATGAGTTATAATTCGGTTGTAACATGTTATGGATAAATGAGACCCAGGATAGAGCATTAACCAATCTCGGCAGATATAATAATTCATTGATGAAATCCTATAACAAAAGGGTTCATCTAAGGTCCTTCTCAATCAGGGATTTGGTCATTCGATGAGTTACTCAATCATCAAAACCCTGGAACTCAGGGAAGCTGGCTAAATCTTGGGAAGGACCATATGTCATCTATGATAAGACTGACAAGGGATCCTATTATCTAATGACAAAGAAAAAGTACCCATGGGAAACCCTTAGAACACGATACAATTAGTGTGATACTATCATAGAACATACTAGATGTATTTTACGATTATAATATATGAAGTCTACATCAATGAAATACACCATTTTCTTTGAGCAAGTACATGTAGAATGTCTTGTATGTAACACATGGTGCACACTAACTACTTAATTTAGACAAACCTAAGTATCACGTCATTACTTTGACCTAACTAATACTTGGGGGAAACCTCAAAGTTCTATGATTTGGGCAAACCCAAGTGTAATGAATAATTGATCAGATTAAGCACTTGGGGGCGACCACAGAACCGACCCTGATTAGTTTCGTTTAGGCTCAATTCCATGTATTCGAATAATTGGGGGCAGCCTCGAAGCTTCATTAACTTCTTTATTTAGTCAAACATATGTAAAAAATAATCAAACAGATTAGTCAAACATATGTAAAAAATAATCGAACAGATTAAACACTTGGGGGCGACCTCAAAGCCGACCACGATTGGCTTCACTTAAGCTTAATCCCATGTATTCAGATACTTGGTGGTGGCCTCATGAACTTTTTGATTTGGTCAAACCTAAGTATCACGTTAGTACTTCAGCTTGACTAATACTTTGGGGTGACCTCAAAGTTTTTCAAAGTTTCTTAATTTGGAAAAATAAGTATCATGAATAATTGAACAGATTAAACACTTAGGGGTGACCTCGGAACCGACCACGATTGGCCTCGTTTAGATCCAATCCCATGTATTCGGATACTAGGGGGCGGCATCGAAGCCTCATGAACCTATTTAGAAAATCACGATCATTTACAAAATCTTATGCAAGACAGAACATTTATATGAACATAAATACCAGAATCCATAAACACAAGTTTACAACAACCCAAAACAAGTAAAAGTACCAATAAACACGAGTACGATACAAAATAAACAAGAGTCAAAACCTACAGATTATTACACGAGGGGATCATTAGGATCCACCTCAATAGATTCTTCAATACTGGAATACTTCGAGGGATCAGTTTGAAGGTGACAATGGCTTCCTGTTCGACGGTTGGCTCCAAGCTCAAATGACTGAGAATTATCTCAAAATTCTAAACCGCGTCACCAGCAGTAGTGCTCGCAGGTAACTCTGGCCAATAATGCTCGAACTTATCAGGGTTGTAGTTGATGTCACCGATAAATTTCTTAACCGAACTTGTCAACTTGCACTACGTATTTAAGTTTGCCAAAAACTTGCATGATTAGCTTTCAGTTTCCCCTCGAGCTCTGCCAGCTTTTCTGCATGTTGTTCCACTATTGCCAGCTTCACCTTCAAAGCTTCAGCTTGAACCTAGAAGACCTCCCATTCCAACTCGATCACATGGGTATTTAATATATAGGACAGTCCCCTTCACTACATCCGCAGACTCTGTCACATCCTCCACCCTTCAGATTGACACCTTCTGGGTCTTCTTAAAGCACATCCCCCAAGCTAAAACCTGATGAAGGAAACTACTAAAAGAAAAGCATAACCCTCGAGAGTATAGGACCATATAAAAATGTTATGGTTATCTGCTTAAGGGAAGCCCCAAATCGTCGACCAACCACATCAGGATCATACATGCAAAAATAAACCAACAATTCCGCAGTAGCCCGGATAACATCGTCTTTCCCTACCGTGAGCAGAGTGTCATCACCTGCGCCTTCAGTAACTTCTAGCTAACCTCGTGAACACTTCAGATAAGATGACCCATGAACTATGGAAGCCGTCCCTTCCCCAACCTTATCCTTTTGCAATACCCCCGACACCTCTTTATTTAAAGTGGCATTTTTAGCCAAATTTGGAGAAGCACCCGAACCTGTATTACCTTGCTGGTTTCTGGGAATAAAAGTACTCTTAGGCCTCATCAGGTTATCATAGTCCATGTTGCCCAAGCCTTCCTGGGCCTCCGCAACTCTACTCCTTTTCTTCGACCCTTGCGAACCTGGCGGACCTTCAATAAGTCAATCCTTCTTTTCTTTCTTTTTTCCTCTTTAACTTTAACCTTTGAAAGATCTCCTAAAAATGTTCGTTATTCTCATCTATTAAATCGCCTAGATACTTACACGAACTCTCGGGTACACCACTACGAGGTTTTGCAAATAACAAGAGCTATTCAAACATATTAAAGAAAAAACAAGTCAAAGGTAAATATAACCAAAACAAAATAAACCCTCCGGGATTATACACCCTATTATTTAAAGCAAACTCTTCTTCACCCTCGAGATGCTCGTAATTGCCATTAACGACTACTAAGTCGATATCCCACTCTCGACCCGTCAAACATATATCAAATAGCCAGGGTTTATCAGGCTGGCATTGGATGTGATACGTTACACCCCCAGGATTGCTCTTCTTCCAGTAGAAGGTAACAATATCCCTTCACCCCACTAAGGTTCTACCTTTAGCCTACAACTCTTTATTTAAGGCTTTGATGATTTTCGTCATCTTATAAAAGTTGCCATTCATCTAGCAAGGAGCAACATCCCAAAAATGTAAAACCTCTTTGTCGAGGCCCCACAGAGGGAGCCTCATACCCAACCTAATTCACCCTCGAAAAGCCATTATCCCCCTCTCTGGTATGTCTATAAACAAAAACGATGTGTAATAGGGCAATATGACGAAGCCTTTACCTAAGAGGTTATATTTCTTTGAAAACTTATCAAGTCTTTTCTTTACTTTCAACCATCGACTTGATCAACTCCTACGCTATTTTCTTCGGCTCTTCGTCACATTCCCTCATCACTTTCTTACCCATCACCTTCTTTTTCATCCCCTTCGTCATCCTTTTCACTTTCTTCAATTACATGAGCACATTTACCCTTCCATCTCAAAGTATCACATGCACTCGGGTTCAATTATAGCAAGGGGTACAGCGTCCATTATCTGTAACTCCTCGAGATCACTACTACTTCCTTCATCCCCCCTAGAAGTACTCGAATCATTTAATATTAATTCGAACTCATCAATCAAGTGCATCATTAGCTCACGGGTGCATATCTATTATCCTACATAAGAAGAGGGAACTAATTAGCTCGATACATTTGAAATAAAGCCCTTATTTACTCCAATCTGTACTTTTTTAAGCAAATATGCGAGTACAACCTACCCAGTCGGATGTCAAGATACTATGGTATATCACAAGCGTTCATCATCAAACATATCTACCCCCAAGAAAGCCTCGGGTGTACAATCATATATCCCCTATAATTTTCCCCCTCAACCACATTTGTCCTCGAATAAACTTGAATTAGAGAAACCTAAAAATAGATCTAGACAGCCCTAGATACCTAATTACCATCCGAAGGGACGCAACCCTTGTAATGGCCAAATTCCGTAAGCTCGAAATGGCTTGGAATTTGCTATCACACCAATAAACCTGCAACAATTTTCTAATGGAAAGTAAGAAATGACACAGGTGGTTTTTGCATGAAAAACCTCTGAATAGGTAAAAAGCCACGACCTCGAGTGAAGGAATTTTATAAAGTATCTTTATTGCTTGAGGTAGAAATCTTATTACAAGTGATCTTTAGACATAGAAAAGCTCGAATCTTGTAATGAAGAAGTTTGACTATTTGCTGAGAATCGAAATTGAATAGTTCTTTGATGATCTCTGTTATAATTTTCTCATCCTTGCCTCTTCTAGAACTTTTCGTTTATATAGGCCTTCTCCGTAGTTCTTCATCGTGCTAAAGCACGTTTTCCGAATAATATGGTTAGTAACGGTTGACTGAGTAACTGATGAGTTTGCGAGAGACAGGTATCTTTGACTGGATAAGGTTTTTCGGTTTGAGCTTGACCTACGTTCTTAAACAGTTCGTGGGGTAGTTTGGAATGTTGATTGGGGAAGTTATGTTGAAAATACGTGAGTCTGAGATGGAGGTAATTCAAAATGGTGACAACTCAATTTTAGGTAAGATCGAGGGATAGGTCCTTATAATCGCCCCCTCGCAACTAAAGTCACGAGTAGCTTTGGTTGAGAAATGATCAATTGGAAATGGGTATCTAGGTTAAAATTCTTAATTTTTGACACAGAGTAATGATGGCTTTAACTATGTGAAAGTTACTCGGGTTATGGGGAAAAGACGTGTATTTAATGTGGATGTGGATTCGACGTATGTGACGGCTAGATTTTGAAAGGTTGTATCTGCAATGAATGATGACACTTGGTAAAATATACCCGCACAATAAATGTAAGGTTATATAAATAGTACCTAGATCGCATCCTTGAGGCAGAGTATGCTTGTAATCTGAAAAAAAATCACTGAAAAAAAAATTGGTGAAGACACGGAGAATGATCCTTGAAGAGTGGATTGTATCGGAAATGTTGAGGTTGAAGTTAAAATACTTTGGTGACCAATCCTTGGAGATATCGATACCCATTCCTGTCCCTCCGATTTATCAAGGCATATTGAAAGACGAAGTGGTTGAAGCTGAGGAGGAATTCTACTGTAAGTAGAGATTTTATTTCATCGTCTTGAGAGGCAAGGAACGTTAGGCTTATCTCCGTACTCTCGCAGAAGACAAGGTTGGGACTTCATATGCAAGGATAGGCATAACAGTGGAGCAATTATGTTGATTTCATGTATTACCATGGATTCTAAGGTCAGGCCCTCTACATCTCTACCAACTCTTCAGAGGTGGCAGTTTCTGAGGAGGAGGTGATGGTAGTGGAGGAGGGAGACAACCAGTGGAAGTCTGCTTTAGCATTTCCATCACGTTTTGGTGCTCATAAGACCTTTGGTTTGTAAAGTTGGTACAAACACTGAGTCTACTGCTTGCATAGTTTCCATTTGAAGTTCGACTGGACTTCAACCAAACTCATGCGAGGGAGGCTTTTTGTTGGTTCCAATTTCTTCTTTGTATCAAGGTAAAAGATCACTAAAGCAGGAAGAACTGGAGAAGTTGATGTGTCGGAGTGCCTGTATGGCAGGCTACTTTAAAAGGCAGTGAAAAACTTATTATCTGTAAAGTACCTGGAATTGGGTGCTGAACAGATTAGATCTCTGTAATACCTGAGATCGATTATTGAAAACTTGTTACCTGTAAATTCACGTGTAATGTTATCGACATAAATAAGAATTTACCTTCCAATTACTTGTATTTATAAAATATCTTGTATATTTTGAGGAGGAGGTGGATGCCATTAAGGCAGATACCTATGTCGAGGAGGGTGATGATAAAGAAGTGGAAGAAGTGGCGGTGGGAGGTATTGATGGGTTAGACGGTTTTCCCGCCAAACGGTGCTAGACAACCAAGGGGATGACACCGAACTCCCAGAGGGCAAGAATGAGAAGGTAGGGAAGAGAAATGTTTTGTATGAGTATTATGCAATGTCTTGTAAATTGCTGGACTCTGCGTGTATTGAATAAATTTTTGTAGGCTGAGCCTTTTTTATTTATTTTTTGTAACCCTTTTATAGGCACTTAGGGAAATGAGTCTTAGAATAAAAGATCTAGAAACTGGGTTTGCCAAGGAAAAAGAGATCTCCACAGCCTTGCTTTCTTTACAAGTGGAGCTGCAGGTGAGATAGGAATAGGTTTCCTGACTCGTATGCTATATTTGACATAAAGCTACCAAGTAAATTAGATAACGTAGAGCGTAAAGGTAGATCAAAACATGCAATTAATATTAAGGAAAATAACACTAATATAGTGCACATAAAAATTTAGAGTATTTAGATAAAGCAGAATATCGTAAACATGTACCTTAGACTTCGAAATGAATTCACCGAGCACCTGTCTGAGATATTACTTTGACCTCTAAGTCTAAAAGTAGTTGTACACAATAGACGCTAGGAATTAGATATCTTTTTAGAAACAAGATATGTATCATGTCGATGGGTACTCTGAAGTGAGCTATATATAATGTATCTATTATTGTGCAGGCTGAATTGGATTCAGTTCGATCGCGCGAAGATGAGGCGCTCCAATGTAACTGAAAATTTGTAAAGGAGTTTGATAGGGTGAGGGAGGCGAATAAGAATAGGGAAGATCAACATGCAAATGTGCATTTTAAATTTGTTGAGGCAACCCAGACTGTTATCGACCTCACTAGCAAGGTCGAGGAGAAAGATGTCAAAATTGAGAAAAGGATAAAAGAGCATACAGAAGTATGAGAACATGCCACAAAGCTTCAAAGTCGGGTTGACACGCTGATGGCTAGGTGTAAGCAAGCTGAAATGGATCAATACCGTATTCAAGCGCTCAAAAGATCGGAAGGACAATTTCGAGCTAATCTTTAGAATTGTAGAAGCGAGCTGGAGCGACTGAAATAAAAAATAAGTGAAAAGGATAATAAGCTGAAGGTAGCTCGAGAACATCCATCAGCCTCAGAAGCTGCAGCCAAACACTTGCACCAAGCCCTACCTGCCAAGGATTTAGATCTTCGGGGAGTACAACGAAGGTGTGTTGAGTTAAACGAGAGGGTGGCATGATTGAAAACCAAATTGGCGCAAGCCAACGCGTATATCAAGAAAGCCGGGGCTAGGGAGCGCTCGAGGGGGAGTAGAAATGATGCTAAATTTCCTTTAGTCCAAGGGGATGTATTTAGTCTGTCAGGTCGAATTAAAGAGCTTGAAGGTTATGTGGCTCGAATTCAGGGGCATGTGTAGAAAGGGAACGCGAACTTAAGGGAATGCCATCACAAGTTGGATGTTGCTCTTGTCAGGTAGAAGGTCTTGGAAGGGGAGATCAGGGTAAAGGAAGTCCTGCTAAAGATGAAAGATAACTTGTTACAGGATACTTCTGCCAGGGAAGAATTGAATGCATAAATTGTGAGACTTTGCGCTCGGGTGGCTAATTTGGAGGTCGTTATTCAGGCAGAATTAGCTAAATATTCTAGAAAATTGGAAGAAAATATAGCTTTTAACGATTTGACAAACAGGGAAATGACACATCAGAAGAAGCTTTACGAGATTTTGGAGTCACGCCTTGAGAATGTGAGACGTAACTTTTCAAGGATCATTGTAGCTCATGCAACACGGACAGACCTGTTAAAGGCGACCGTTGCATATTTTGTAGAGGAAGTAAAAAGACTTGAGTTAGAATGAGATACCTTGTTTAAGAGCCTGTCCAGCAAGAGATGCATTTGTAGCATGAATATAGATCGAGAGAACTGCATGGCCTTCATGGAAATGAATTTAGTCCCTCGACCTGTTGATTTGATAGAGAGAGATAGAGTCGCTGTAATTCGCGAACTGAATTCTGATCGACCACCTGCAGGAAGGTAAAGTGTGGCTCACATCTCAGCAACATAAAAGGTATCCCTTGTAATATGACATGAAAATAAGTAGTATTTGTCGCGAACATATTGAAATAGATGAAAGCTAGTATGACATTTGCCTTATCTTATGTTTGGTGGGGTCTTCGATATAAAACAAGTTTTTTATATTTGTTCTAATCGCAGAGGTTGGTTGAGTTAGTCAAATCAAGTGATATCCTTGATTTAACTATAAAAATGTTACAGGCATATTGAAAGAGATGAAGGCTAGTATTACCTTTGCCTTATCTTATGCTTGTTAGAGTCTTTGATTTGAAACAAGTTTCTACATTTGTTTCAATCACAGAGATGGGTTGAGTTAGTCAAACCAAGTGATATCCTTGATTTAACTATAGAAATATTGTAGTAGCCTACTCATAGCCTTCGACAGACCAGTCGAAGCCCACTTCACAGCCTACTCAAATGTATCGAAGCCTACTCAATTCCTAAAATAGACTCCCCAGAGATCCCCGGAAGACAAAGCTTCAACACCAGACAAAGCTTCGAGGACGGACAAACACGTCGTGATAGATACTCTTCGACCAAATCTACACATGGTCGAAGTATGACGGGACGGACAGCCAGCTCACCAGTTAAGCTGCCGTAATGATTGGCCTTTATACCTACAGTGACAGGCCGACCACTGCGCTACAGTGCCAAAGTATAGAAACACATCAGACAGTTGTCATAGTGACAGTGCAGACAGAGCCGGCACCATAACTCGCCAGGATTTCCTGACATTAATTATGTAATCCTGACCCACATTTGGTGACTCAGCTTCCTATGACTTTATAACTAGGGGAGAGGGGAAACCAAGTGGGGGTTAGAAGAATCACCTCCAACCCCTTGTATTTTACCTTCGATCACCCAGTGCACACTGTATTCGAATCTACCAATTACTCTTCAGTAATATAATCTATCTTAAAAATCCTCATCAGAGGTCGTAGAGAGTCACATTTGGGCCTCTACGCAAGTGTTTGTCTGTAGTAAATTCTTACTCTAGACCAATTGCTTACATCCCTTTGATTGAAGATTGATTCAACATTGTAAGAACCAACTTCACACCCAAGCAAAGTTAGGTCCCTACAATTGGTGTCGTCTGTGTTTCCCACCCTACCAATCTCCCTTCCTTTTTTCTCCTCTTCTTGTTTTCTACCTCAACTGATTTTCATCAATGACACCCACACACCGTTCCAACTCAACCCAGGCAGGCAACTCTATTGACGGAGTAGCTGCCGAAATAGCCTTATTATCTCAACAAGTCACTCAAGCAGAGGAGCACCACCAGAACAAACTAATCCAAGAGTATGAAAGTCACCGCTTGGCACTAGAAACTGAGCGGAATCGCCGCTTGGATGATGAAAACAGACAGAACAGAGCAATGAAAGAACTGCGCAACACCATCTGAGAGTTACAGAGATTACAGCCATTAGAACCTGCTCGCCCGTCTCAGGCACCAGACTCATCGCGCGTATCTGCTCGCGCCCACCTAGGGCCCTCACCAAGCCTCGAGATACCCCCCGTTCACATCGGTGTCGAAGGTTTTCCCCGTATTATTCGCCCAACCGGCTACATCTACCTCTAGATTCTCCCTACAGAAGACTCCTATGACTGAACACTCCTCTCTTCCAAACACCCAAGACGACATTCTGCTTGGGAACAGCTCTGGGAACGCAGTGCTGATTTTGTACTACATGCTCGACCTCACAACCTTCGAATTCATCAATCTCCCCCACATCCTGCATATGTTACACAGCAGGACTTCGAGCACAAAATACAACCCGTCATTCGCGTTAGCGGGAGTCCAGCAACAAACTCCTGGAGCCGCCTCAATAACCCAATTTGCCCTAAACTTTCGGCTATCAAAATACCCTCCAACTTCTGTGCCCCCAAACTCAGCAAATGCCGTAACACAGACCCTAAATTCTACATCCAAGAATTCCAAAATTCCCTGAGCCTCTACTCTATGGCTGACTACCTGTTATGTCGTATTTTCCCAACGAGCCTTACTGATAGCCCCTTTCGATGGTACCACAACCTCCCAAATGGCTCGGTATGAAGCTTCGAGCAGCTATCACAATTTTACATTGCCCAGTTTGCCTCCAACAAAGATAGAGAGGTCAGAGATGATGCTCTATTCTATTTCAAAAAATCTGGCAGTGAGACCCTCGAAGCCTTCACCAGGAGATTCCTCGACGAATCCAAGAAAATAGAAAATCTTGACTGCTCGAATGCTATTTTAGCATATTCGAATGCCTTGCCCGACCACAGCCGAGTAAAAGAGCACCTAGTCCTCCACAAACCAAAAAAACTCGAAGAGATGCTCTCGAAGGTCAATGGCTATATCAATCTCAAACGCCATCAAGAGTCCCTCAAACAGAGCCAGCCTTCGTAAACAACAAACTTCAATAAATCTCTGCAGCATCCCTACTCTGCTCCCACTCCCCTGATCGCTCCTGCCTCACAGGAAACTGAGAGCCGCAAATGCCCCAATATTGATAACAGCACCGAAGCTCACAAGAAGCAGACCCCATTTGGCGCATCCCTTTCCCCATCAAAGTTAGATGAGGCGAATCTTACTGCGCCAATAATAAGTACAACTGTCACCAAACCAATAAATGCTTCACCTTTCAGCGCTCTCTCAAATTTATCTTCAGAGCAGGACGTTTCCACCAGTACATTGCTGATCTTCCAAGCTACCTCGATGAGTCTTACCTCAAATCTTTATTCACCCCTACTACTGACCCAGCCGAGGTGCACATCTATAGATGTTAATTTTATCGAAGTCAACAACATAGACAGTGGACATTCAAAGAGCAAACGAAAGTGCATCAAAGAATGTTACAAGCTCACCTATCAGGAAAAATTCCCTACCCTTCTGCCATAATCAAGCTGCTACCCTCGACTCAAAGGTATTTGTCTCATCGACTTTGATACTTCACACGCCCGTTTTCCCCATTCCGATCCATTAGTCATCATGATTAAGATCGAGAACCTCGTTGTAATGACCCGTATTTTTTTATTTCAAATTATTACTTTTTATATTCCAAATCTGCATATTCCTATCCTTTAACTTCCGCATATTCCTCTGCATCATACTTCTGCATATTCTCCTATCCTTAATGCAACTATAACTGTTCTTAGTGCCAGGTTTGGTATGGATTTCTTCTTGGTAGAGTTTTGGTGGTCTGATGGTTTTGGAAGTTTGGCGTTTTAGCTTGATTGTGTAGTGTGTGTTCGGAGGGCGGTTTCTGTATCCGTAAGGGGTTTTCCGCTTTTCTCCTCCACATGGGTTATAGTGCTTTCGATTCTAGACGTTTCTGGCATTTCCAATTTTCATTCAGGGGTGGAGAAATAGGGATTAGCTACCCCTGGTTTCTCAACGCCTATCAGACCGTCGTCAGACTCTTTTCGTCCATTTCATTCCTTTCGGTTAAGTTTCTAGCCGTTAGATTCTTTTTCTGGGTTTTAGGAGTTCTGGTGGCCGTTCAGCAGTAGAGGTGGTGTTAGACCTTGGGAACCCTTTGTGGTGGTTGCTCGAGTTGTTTCAGTCTTCTGAGGGACTTGAAGCTGGGTGTGTGTGGTTCAGGAGGACCTCAGAGTAGACATTCCCAGTATTGTCGTTTGAACGAGGTTCCTTGTTGTTCGAACGAATCTTTGTATTTTATGATCTTTTTCTGTGTCTTCGGGACATTTTGGCCATTGGACAACACTATCGTTCGAACGAGATTTATTGTCGTTCGAACGAGTTGACTAACCTCCTGGAATTTAGCCCATTACCTATTAGTCGTTTGAACGACTTTAGTCTGTTTCGACTACTTAAGTCTTTCTTCCTCATTTCTTTTTGTTGGTGCTCAGTGAGGCGCTGCTTGAGTCGATTTTAGAGAGAGAGAGGGATAGAGTTCAAGAGAGAGGATTCTTCACCCCAATCATTCCCTCTCCTCCATTCATCACCTCCTTATCTTCCTCATCATCCTCTCCTCTCCCTAACCTAATCCCCTCACCTCAATACTCTTCACCCAATCCTTTCCCTCGCTCGCGGAGCCTTGCCGAGTTTCGTCACGATCATCTCCCCTATCCTCGGTAAGTGATTCTTGTTTCCCATCCGTCAATTTCGCTTGATTTGGCATAGGTTGATTTCTAGGGTTTGATTTTTAGGGTTTGGGTTTTATTATCGTTTCTTTTAATTGATTGAGGGTTTGTTGTTCTCAGTGATTGTATTGGCTTGGCTTGTCAGGTGTTCCGCTTGTCGTTCCGCGGACTTTAGTTGAGTTTCCAGGTTGATTTCCGCAGGGATCGGGTTTGTTATCAGGCGAGTTCATATCCCAACTTAACTAAGTTTTTTTACTTGTTCTAGTATATTGTATTAGAGTATACAATTGAACTTAGAGACATTTCGTGATTAACTATAGTTTAACTTATAAATTATTCTGTTAGAGTTGTTAACCTATGGTTAGGTTGTAGTTGTTAACCTATGGTTGGGTTGTATATTGATTCTGGAGTTGGTTTTGGTTTGTATGGAACCTAAGTTTAGTTAGTGGTGGTTAGATGGTAATGATTATGGAGTTGGTTTTGGTTCGTATGAGACCGGAGAGTAGTTGGTGGTGGTTGGGCTAGCGTTCCCATGGGTTGCCCAGGAATACCCCTTCCAGCCTTATGAGATTGTTGGTTTGGACGTAGGCGACGATTAAGTTGCTGTTTTGGCTATGCAGAGTCGGTGCAATAGAATCCCTATAGATCCTGTTTGGGTTGCCTGGTTAGCGGCAACTGTGTTGTGCATGGGCACCGGTTACACATTATAACCTTCTGTATTTTCATACTTATTGAAATGGGATACACAAACACTCCGCTTTGGTTGTCCTCCGACGGGATCTATGGAGTCCGCGAGATCAGGTTAAAATACACAGGTAAGATTGGGAATGACACTATCATACCTAGCAAAACCACCGTGGAGTGTGGATTGGTATGAGGCAGAGTCATGGAGATTCCAACTTATTCCTCGGCAAGGCTGAAATTCCTTAAAATGTGTAGGACTATTGTTCCGGGGTTTGATCCACCTTTCTACTTTGATCGAGTGCAACCATCCTAGCTTGGTTGAGCTTAAACAAATCGTACCAGTGTATCCCCTTTACTGAATCTCTTTAAGATAGTATTAGACGTTAGCATTATATCATATTGCATTAGGGGATATTTATGGGAATATCGCTGCTCATCATATCATAACATTGCATCTAGGATAAGTATGGGATTATCCTAGTCATCACTTCATGGCATAGCATTGCATCATCATCATCATTCCCTCCTCTCACATTCTTAAATCTATTCCCTTTCTAATTCACTCTATTCTTTCTCCGCATTAACTCTATTATCCATTCTTTTATCAACTCAATCCTTCTTTCCTTATTGATTTCTTAGTTCATTAATGGTTACTGATTATATTGTTAGAACTGTTTAGTTACTTATTTCCTTATCGCACTCGTCTCTACTTTATTTCCAGTACCTGTTATTAGTAAGTTATTTAGTTCTGTTGGATTAGTGAGCACATTGTTTGCTCACTCTCGCATTTAACTTTTCCAGAGGTTGAGTAGCTTGGACTGCCGCGTGGTTAGCAGGTCCAGAGACTGATTTTGCCGCTGCAGACTCTTTTATTTCTAGATTTTGTAGGAATTCTCAGCATTAGGTAGCTGAGCTTGTATTCGAGATATTGTATTACGTTTTGACATGATATGTATATATATATGCCTTTTGCTTCCGCGTTATATTGTTATATCGTTGTATCGTTATTTCTTTACTCTGATGATTATTGCTATATGTGAATAGCCGAGCCAGAATTTGTCTTCGGCTCGGCTATTTGTGGGGTAGAATCTTTGGATTCCCCGACCTGTACTACTTAGAGTCTAGTAATTGGCCTAGCTACCGATTACTGGATTTTAGGGCGTGACACTCCTCCTCCATGTAATGCTCGTAGATACTAGGAGCGTAGCTGATATCCGCTTTTTCCAAACAATCCAAACCATGACGAAAACAGACCTCATAACCGCCGCCAACATCAAACTAAAAGGTTTTAATGGATTAACCGAAGTCGTTGTTGGCTGTATCAGCCGACCCGTCACTACAGTCCCCATTACCCTTCAAACCAACTTTATCGTTATTGACAAGAAGTTCGAATACCCCTATATACTCGGACGAGATTGTCTTAACGCCATGCGAGCTATACCTTCGATCTACCATCAGACCCTTCGATTCAGCAATCACGGGGGTAGTTAGAATTTGAAAGGCTCTCAACGCCTTGCCCGCTCATGCGAGCACCTAGAGATTGACCAAACCTGAAAACTTGTCAGTCGCCCATAGAAATCACAACATCTTTCTATCCCTTCGACTTCGGCAGATACCACCTCATCCATCGAACCTGCTGTTTATATCGAACTCGACGGTCCTGGTCGGGGTACATTTATCAGAGCCTTCCACAATGAGTCAGAGCGCCTCGAACTTTCTGAGTTCCTTCGAGCAAATAAAGACATCTTCGCCTGGGCATTTTAAGAGATGCCTGGTGTCGACCCCAACCTGGCCTGCCATCACCTCGATCTCATCCCCTATTCCACAGCAGTAAAATAAAAGAAGCGTAACCTGGCACCACGACTTCGAAAAGTCGTGAACCTCCAAGTAGACAAGCTCATAGCCGTAGGCTTTATCAGAGAATTGAAGTACGCAGACTGGATATCAAACATAGTAGCAATTCCTAAGAAGAATGGAAAGATCCGAATCTGCGTCGACTTCACAGACCTTAACAAGCACACACCGAAAGACAGTTTCCACCTCCCAACTATCTTAGTATTCCTCGATGCCACTGCTGGACACGAGTGCCTATCCATGATGGACGCGGCTTCGAGTTACAATCAGGTACCCCTACTCCCTGAAGATCAACTTAAAACTTCATTTATAACAGAACAAGGCCTTAACTGTTTTAATGTTATGCCCTTCGGCCTTAAAAATGCCAAAGCCACCTACCAACGTCTTGTCACAACCATGTTCAAACCTTTGCATGACAAATATGTCAAAATCTATATCGACGACATGTTATGCAAGAGCCTTTAGAAAAATACCCATATCCAGGACCTCTCAGAAATCTTTTTAATACTTCGCACATATAATATGAAACTCAACCCAGACAAGTGCCAATTTGGCGTTTCATCCAGAAAAAAATTGGGTCACCTTATCAGTAAACGCGGGATAGAGATTGATCCCACCCACATTCGAGCCCTCATAGACATGCCTTCGCCCCGAACCAAGAAAGATGTCCAAAAAGTGGCGGGCAGGATAGCAGCCCTCAATCGCTTTATTTTTAAATCCTCTGATCGATGTGCTTGGCTCTTTTCCCTCTTAAGAGATCAGGGCATCCACAAAGTAAAAAAGAAAAGTAATCCCGAGATCGACTTAACCCCTGAGTGCGAGCAAGCCTTCCTCGAACTCAAAACTTATCTTGGCCGTCCACCGATCTTCGGCACCTCTATCGAAGGCAAAATGCTTTCTTTATACCTTGCTATCACATAAACCTCTCTCAGCTCAATGCTCATTTGACTTAATTCCAACATCGAAAAACCTGTATATTTCATCAGCAAAACTCTAACCCCCGCATAAACTCGATATTCCAAACTTGAACATTTGCTCCTCACACTTGTCTATTCGACCCATAAGCTCAAACCATATTTTCAGGCTCATCCCATCTGTGTTATTACCAGATATCCCCTTCGAGAAGTACTTAGCAAAAAAGAAAAATCTAGACGAGTGTAACAGTGGTCCGTATACCTTGGCAAACATGATATTACCTTCGAGAAGCAAATATCCCAGAAAGGCCAAACAGTAGCAAACTTTCTAGCCGACTTCCCGGTCGAAGATGTCGATTGGGAAGAACACGAAGACAACTTATCAGAAGACCAACCCGAAATAGCAGATCCCTGGGACCCTCTCACTGGCTGGCATTTATTGATAGATGAATCAATAATACCTAATGGCTCTGGAATTGGTATTGCCTTGGTAACACCCACTAATGACAACATAGAGAAAGCTGTCAAACTTACCTTCGAATGTTCAAATAACATAACAGAGTATGAACCCTTGATTCATGACCTCTACCTCGCACATAACCTCGGCATTCCCAAACTTGTAGCCTTTACAGATTCCCAACTTGTTCAGAGACATTACACAGGAGAAAACCAAGCTAACGGTCGCATGGATGACTACGCCCTTTTTGTGTGACAGCGCATAGACCGGTTCCCCAAAAAATCTACAATCACTCATTACCCTCGAGGAGAAAATCATCATGCAGATACCCTCGCCTACATAGCAGTTAAGTTCGGCCAGTCAGAATCTCGGACCCTCCATATCGAAGTACTCGAACGCCCAAGTATCGACCAGATGGAAATCAATACAACTAATACTAGAGGCGAGAGTCACGATCCAAATGATTGGCGAACACCGTTTCTTCATTACCTCAACAATGCCATCCTCCCAGATGATACCAAAGCCAAACAATCACTGCTAGAAAACTACCGCAGATACACTATCCAAAAAAACCAACTACATCAAAAGTCCCCAAATAACGTCCTCATTCGATGCATATCCCAAGCCGAAGCTTCTCAAATCTTAGCCGAACTTCGGGAAGGAACCTGTGGTACTCATACTACTGGCCATTTTATGGCCCTTCGAGCAGTCACCCAAGGATTATTTTGGCCCGATATGAAAAAACAAGCTTCGGAATATGCAAAACATTGTGATAAATGCCAACGTCACGCCCATAACAACCATTTCCCCTCTCAAGACCTGCATTTCAGTCAAGTTTCTTGGCCATTCAAAAGATGGGCCATCGATCTCATTGGACCCTTCCCAAAAGCCTTGGCTAGCAGAGAACACATTCTCGTCGCAACCGATTACTTCACCAAATGGGTTGAAGCTATACCTTTATGCCAAACCAGAGAAGAGGAAGTTATCAATTTTTTAGGGGAAAACATCATCACTCACTTCAGTTGTCCCCACATGATTCGATGCGACAATGGTCCCCAATTCATTGGCAGCAAAGTCAGAAACTTCCTCAAAAAACATAACATCATCCTCTCACCCTCTACACCTTACTATCCCCAGGGCAACGGTCAAGTCAAAGCAATCAACAAAACCATTGTCGATGGTCTTAAGAAGAAAGTCGATGCAAAGAAAGGACGATGGGTTCAGGAGTTACAACATGTCCTCTGGGCCTATCACATAACCCCAAGAAAATCTATAGGATGTACCCCCATCCTCCTAACATATGAAACCGAAGTTGTATTACCAACTCAATTCGAAGTACCCACTTGATTCCCTAACCTCCCAGACGAAGATAATTAGTTCGAACTTGTATGCAATATGTTATGGATCGATGAAACCAGAGATTGAGATATCGCCCACCTTGGCCGGTACCACACATCACTTCAGAAATCCTACAACAAAAGAGTTCGACACGGAGTTTCAATATTGGAGATCTAGTACTTCGACGTGTTAACCAATCTTCGAAACCTCAAAATGCCGGCAAGTTAGCTGAATCTTGGGAAGGACCATATGTCATCTACGATAAAATAGATAAGGGTTCTTATTACTTAATGACAGAAGACGAAGAGCCTCTACCAAACCCCTGGAATACGATGCAGCTGTTCTCCTATAACATGCCATATCACCAACCATGTACAACTGATGCAATCCAGAACATTCACTAAACAAGTTCTTCAACACTTACTTTGTCTCCTGTTTCATTTTGAATTTCTTAATTTAACTTTGGTATCATGTCAACATTTGACCCGACTGATACTTGAGGGTAATCTCATGATTTTTCAAGCTCCCAACTTTGAACAAACTCGAGGGGCAAGGATGGTCGAAAGACCGATCCCTCAGGGATGTATTGGGGGCGATCAGATATTGCTTCATTGTGGCCAAGGCCTTCGAAGTCCAGTCTTTTTTTATGGCTTACCCGTGTATCATGTTCACCCTCGCCCTGACTGATACTTGGGGGTGACCTTGAATTGCTCAAGTCTCTAAATTCGAGCAAACTCGAGGGGCAAGGATGGTCAAAAGACCAGACCCTCGAGGAAGTATTGGGGGTGATCAGATATACTTTGTCCAGGCTCTAAAACTGTCGAAGTCCAGTCCTTATCTTGGTCTACCCCAGGTATCATGTCCGCCCTCGCCCCGACTGATACTTGGGGGCGACCTTGAATTGCTCAAGTTTCTAACATTCGAGCAAACTCGAGGGGCACGAATGGTCAAACGACCGGACCCTTGGGAATGCTTTGGAGGCGATCAGATATTTCTTCGCAGTGGCTTAGGCCTTTGAAGTCCAGTAAATTTTAGGGTTTCTTCTAGGTATTACGTCCTCTCGGCCCGACTGATACTTAGAGGCGACCTGAAATTTTTTCAAAATTTCAACATCGCTGTGGCTTCGGCTTTCGATGTCCAACGGATTATTCAAGGTTCGATCACTCTGCAGTTATTCGACAAAAATAGTACATACATACAGAGTTTGATCAAAGCATCCTCGACACTCTTCAGAGTTCGATCACACTACAGTCATTCAAACCGCAATAGTATATGAAAATACTATCTACAATTATATCAAGTGTAGAGAACATTCAGCATATTATCCATCAGAGGAACAGTTGCGGTACAATTCAAAGATTAATCACCAAGAGTCCAAAATAAGCAAACTCAATAGAATACGCATCCAAATTCCAACAATTTAAGGTCAAAGCAAGATACCACAATCAATCAAAAAATCATAAGTTCAGAATCAGTATGTTCAGAATCAATATATGCGGAATTCACTTCATAAAATATGCATCAATATGTTCAACATCAACTTCAGAAGTTCAACAGATAACAAAAACAAAAAAAACCTACCGAGTTCAGAGACCAAAAGAAAACAACAACACCGTTCAACATATTACAATTCAACATTATAATCAGCAGAAGAAGGCATGAAACCCCGGCCCCAAACACCTCATACCGACGCGGTTACGCCTTCTTCCTCCACAAATCCCATAGCAGCTTCATTCGATCCTTCGACGGCCAAACCATCAATAGTTCTACCAATGGGCACTCCAATAAGAGAAGTATCTACACCACCCCCAGTACTTCCAACTACTTCTTCAACAATGTTCGCCTCTCCTTCCTTCATCCGCAATTCATCCCCTTCAACAAGTTCTGGAGACACAGGGTAAGGTTGCAATGTCTCGGGGTCATACCCCTTATCATCTATAAAGCTTTTCAACCTAGCATTCACCTTGCATTCGCCATCGTACTACCACTAAAAATTCACCTTATGTTCTGCTTTCTCCCTCTCATACACCACTAGCTTTGCATACCACTCTCACTCAAGCCTCGACCGCTGCAGCTCGAGCCTCTCATCATAAGAGTCAGTAAGCAGCCCTAGATCTTGCTTTAACTTCCTGACTTAAGACACTAGTGATGCCTCTTTCCCACGAGAAAGATTTAGGTTGTCATTCGCTTGTTTTAATTTTTCCTTTACTGACTTCATTACCTTGCTGCAAGTTTGCACTCAAGCATCCATTTGCTAAAATATTTAGGAAATCAGTGCACCTCGAAACTCGAAGAATTTTTAAGAAATCTCAAAGTATCACAACATAAAGCCGTATATAGTTACCTGAAACATGTGCTTCTTTATTTCTTTCAAAGCCTCGTCTGGATCATCTTCCCATAGTTCGACCATCGAAGCCTGCTTTGCCACAGCCTGCTCCTGTCATTCAACCTTAGTCATCTCTTCATCCTCCTCCAGGGTATCATCCTTCCCCAGCACCTTACACCTCTTGTGTTGGCCATCCTTTAATTCCTGCACCTTCGGGGCTTCGGGAGCTACCCGACCCTTCCCCTTCTCAGTTTGAGTTGCTACCAGCCTCAGCCTTAACTTCGAAGCATCTCCAGCTACTTCGGGCACTGGTGCTGCTTACTTCGATCCCCTACGCGATCTTGGCACAAACTGGTAGTTCCTTGGCAACTCTTCCCCTCTCATCTCTTTTTGCCCCTTTGAAACACCTTCACCTCTTTTTCTCTTTGGTAGCTTCAGCGTAGCGGGTACGTCTCAAAGCAGGAAATCCGCCTTCTTCCTCCTTTGCCTTTTGATTTTGAGACTATTAAACACAAAATTTATCCAGTCTTTACTAGCTTCGAGCAGAGTATCAATATAATTTATCGGATTTTCCCAAGACGAACTCTTCGAACTTACAAATTGAAACAAGAACACAGTTATCACTTATTTCAGATACACATCAACAACAACCCTTCGATAGCAAACTTACTTTTGTTATATACCCTATGATACAATTTATATAAGGTTCATCCTTGTCTACATTCTCATAGTTACCCCTTATAATCAGTAAATCTTTATTTTACCCCCGGCCTGTCGAGCACTGATCAAAGAACCAAGGTTTCTCTGGGTGAGATTAGATGTGATAGGTCCCCGGGTTCTGACTAGCCTTCCTCGAGTAAAAGGTGATAATGTCAAACCACTTAATCAAACTTCAACCCTCACCAGCCAATTTTACATTCATCCCCTCTATCACCCTCATCATCTCATAAAAATTACCATTCATTTACATCAGAGCTACCCCCTAGAAATTAAACACTTCTTTCACCAATCTTCGAAGAGGAAGCTCCAGTCCCAATCGAATTTAGCCTCTATAGGCCATAATCCCTTCCCCAGGGTCTGACTTGAAGGTCAACCTTGTCCCCGCAATACTCAGATACACCCCTATCTTCGAGAGTTCTAATTTGGCAGCAAATCGATCTAATCTAATCCTATCTTTTGCCGAAATGGCACTTTCAAACCTATCCGACTCAGTCGAATCCCCACTATCGTCACTCTATACCTTATCTCCCTCTCTACCACCCGAAGGCCCTACATTACCCCCCTCCCCCTATATTTTTCCTCTTCATCATTATCTGCACTCACTATCGACGTCTGGTAATCGGAACCTCCTCAGCCGGCAGAACCATAGATAATGGAGCCTCGGTTATAATATCTAACACTTCAACATCACTACCCTCATCCATTGGGGCTCGACCAGAAATACAAGCTTCGAATTCTTCGATCTTCTCATCTATCAGTCTCTGTCTCGAAGCTTGACGGTTATATATTTTAGCTTACAGAAGAAGAGACACGCAATTAGATCGATAAACTCGACAATTCCGTGTTCGCACCCCTATCCCGTCTACCCCCTCTACAAATATATCAAAACTTTGATCTCAAACACTGTACCTCCTCCAAACCACCACAAACCCTAGAATGGGTCGAAACCCAGATCCACCAAGTCTCCTTACCCATAAAAATAACACCTAAACACCAAACACATAATGTCCTACACCCTCAAAAGGGAAAAACAAAGTAGAGTGGGCAAAGATCAAATGACTTATCGGTGATTAGCAGTACTATCCTAGAATCAGCAAGATAAAAACAAGAAATGCAGCAACCACCACTAAGTTCGAAATGGCGTACGTTCTCTTCTCTTCACACTATTTGATTTTTACAGTAAACCATACAGTAACTACTCTCCTCACACTTATATATATTTCGAAAAACCAACACCGCCTCAATTTTCTAACCACTATCATTACCACGACCCCACTACCCCAGCTTTTCGGCTACAATGTGTTTTGACCAATGTACCACTCGTATCTCTCACGTGCGAACGATACCTTCACTTCAAACTGCCCGTAAAAAGCCGAAGCTTCTCAAACCTTCTTTCCCCCTACTCGAAACTAAACAATCAAATCCAAACAGTCGCATCATAAGCTTTTTTGTAATACGAGTAAAACACCATCATTACTTTTTGTACACTACCCCAGGCACACGCACCAGTCTGACAGACCAGCCGTCTGGGTTGTTAGAACGGCTGGTCCAATCAAGCATATCCTTCGATACAATCCCCGAACTCGAGTACTTGACCATTCCACGCCTCGAACAATCTTCAGCAGATAGCCTCCAATTCACTTATCCAATATATCCACCTTCGACATACAACATTTCCTTCAGATCAGTACTTTGACCCATCAACCGAATACAATCATAAACTTCGACAAATTCATTTTTTCGAACAACACAAACAATATATTCCGACAAGTTGTACTATCAATTTAACGATTTAAGATGATATGTCATGAATTCAGATTATATTACTACTACTCACAGTTCGGCAAAGCAAGTAATCCCAAGAAACCATTTTCATTCAGAAAGGTAGAAAACATTACAAACCTCGTACAAAAAGAAAGAAAGAAAAATAGAGCAAAGGAAAGCAACAACACCAACATATGACAGATGACCCTAGTTATTAGCGGGATGCTCCTCTTTAACCACGGCCGCTGTATCTGTATCTTCCTGGTCTACTATATCTTCTCCGAAGCCTTTGAGAAGAGACAGCCGATGTCCGGGTAACGGCCCCATCATCTACACTATTCCCCACTAGTACGCAACGGGCATACCGTAGAGTGGTGCCCCGGGTTCAACTTCAAAAAGGTCTGGCATTTCATCATTAATATCCTTCCCTATACCGAACCTCCATTGCAGACCCAACAAGGCCTCCTGGATTCCCCTGGCCCTCACCACCGCTTGATCTTCCTGAACGGGTACGTTTCTAGCCATGTTGATCAAACCAAGTTAAAGAAACAGATGAAGAGAATGCTGCAGGACAGATGAAGGAATTCCCTCCACCCTACCCCCTTTTATACCTACAAACCCACCACAACTTTCCCTCTTCCCTAACCGAATTAATGGTAACCTTTAATTTCCAACCTCGAAAAGTCAACATACAACTTTTCCAACTTCCTAGACGTAACTGATTCGTCGGTACCTGTATTTAAACCTCATTCCTGAGGACTTCTAGTCGAGTGTACCTCCAACGTCGATCATTCGTCCATTATAACCATCAATCATCACAAACAGTATCTCATCATAACCTTCGACTACCATTACCTTCAATCATATCATTATACCTTGACACCACTCACAGTTCGATAACATGCATGTGCTAAGCGCGCCTACAAGAGTTTTTTTCCATTCATCTACATTATCAATCAAACACAGTAGTATTAGTGTGCATAAAATATTATGTCCATTCCAAATATCCGATTAAATAAACATATTACATTCCTACTACCACCCCAAGCAAAAAACCCCATACAAAAAAACAAAAGCATGCCAAAATATAAATATCCACCACATCAACCAGTAGCCCTACGTCCGGATGGTCCAGCTCCGCTTGCTGCATTTTGCTCCTTGATGATCTCTTCTGCACAAATAAGACTTTTGGCCAGAGCCATCAGAAAGAGATAGCGCCTCTCGGCAGTAGTAAAGTGAAACCTCAGCTGTTACCATAGATAGGCATAAGGATCACCATTGATGAACTTCTCAGGTCCTACCTCCACAAGGTCCGGCATGTCCCAGTTCATATCATGCTACCCAAAAAACTTCATATGTAGTTCCGTCATCTTCCGCCCCACTCAACGATCGCAAGCAAAGCCCATCCTCTTCTGGTAACGCATGTTTGGCATGGTATCCATTCAAATGTTTAGAATCAGGAAAAAGAGCAAAAGACTACTGCCAAAGGGAGAAGATACAACATCCCTTCACAATAACTTATTTTTATAGCCTTCACCTCATTTATTATCCTATAACCACATGCACCTCTTTTATTACTTACCCAGAAACCAATAGTCAAACAACTCAGATTCTAAGACCGAATAGTTTTCTCAGTGAATACCTCTCCACCTAGCTTCGAGACCTTCGCTGAGAGGGGGAGAATATAGTAGTCTACTCGCAGCCTTTGACAGACCAGTCGAAGCCCACTTCACAGCCTACTCGAATGTATCGAAGCCTACTCAATCCCTAAAATAGACTCCCCAGAGATCCCCCGAAGACGAAACTTTGACACCAGACAAAGCTTCGAGGTCAGACTAACACGTTGCGACAGATACTCTTCGACAAAATCTACACATGGTCGAAGTATGACGGGACGGTGAGCCAGCTCACCAGACAAGCCGCCGTAATGATTGGCCTTTATAGCTACAGTGATAGGCTAACCACTGGGCTACTGTGCCGAAGTACATAGATACATCAGACAGCTGTCACAGTGACAGTGCAGACAGAGCCGGTGCCATAACTCACCGGGATTTCCTGACAATAATTATGTGGAAACCAAGTGGGGGTTAGAAGAATCACCTCCGACCCCTTGCATTTTACCTTAGACCACCCAGTGCATACTGTATTCAAATCCACCAATTACTCTTCAATAATATAATTTATCTTAAAAATCCTCATCAGAGGTTGTAGAGAGTCACATTCGAGCCTCTACGCAAGTGTTTATCTGTAGTTAGTTCTTACTCTAGACCAATTGCTTGCATCCCTTTGATTGAAGATTGATTCTACGTTGTAAGAGCCAACTTCACCCCCAAGCGAAGTTAGGTCCCTACAAATATTGTGGACATATTGAAAGAGATGAAGGCTAGTATTACCTTTGCCTTATCTTATGCCTGTTAGAGTTTTTGATATAAAACAAGTTTCTGTATTTATTTCAATCGCAGAGATTTAGTAGACTCAGCCAAATCAAGTGCTATCCTCGATTTAACTTGTATAAGATCGATTAAAAGCTAGTATTATCTATGCTTTAATCTACAGAATATGGTTGAATCTACTTAAGTAGAACGATGTTTTAAAATTTTTGGAATTTCATTAATAAGTTCAAAATTTATATTGGATGGAGATGAAAAATCTCACTTTTGGAATTGAGACAGCAAAAAATCAAAAAGAGAGAAACAGAAATGGAGTAGTAAGGTGCTTAACGATAGTACTGTTTCAGTCACCTAGTGTTCCAAGAATTTGAAATGGGGATTCCTTCATCAGTCATGAGATAATATGATCCCAGGCCTGAGAAACCTGCGATAATGAATGGACCCTCCCAATTATTGGCTAATTTTCCAGTGTGAGGCTACGATGTTAAGGAATCTCTCTAAGGATGAGATCACCAATTTGGAAGGTACGATTTCTGACTCGATTGTTGTATGACCTGTCTAACATATGATAATATCGACCTAGGTTTGTTATAGCGCGTTCCCAGGTCTCAACGATCATATTAAGGTTGCAAACCAATTCGAACTCATTTTCCTTATCAGTCAGCTCGTGATCTCAAACTGGATGATGGTATTCAGAAGGAATGACGGCCTCGGTACCATAGGCAAGGAGAAATGGGGTGCATCCTATTGATTGTCTAGAAGTGGTATGATATACCCATAGAACATGAGGCAGCTCTCGGACCCAATTCCATTTTTTTTGTGAGTGAAGCCATTTTTTGAGTCTATTCATAATAGTTTTGTTAATGATTTCGGTTTGGCCATTACCGTGAGGATAGTAAGGATTGGATGGTGAGTGGATGATATTATATTGGCTGAGGAAGATTACTATTTTCTCTCCTATAAATTGGGGCCCGTTATCGGTACGAATTAGGTAGGGGCACCCAAGCTGAGTGATGATGTGTTCCCAGATAAAAAAGATAACCTCTTCTTCTCTGGTTCGACATAGTGGAACTGCTTCTACCCATAATCAGTAGCTACGAGTAGGTGATGGTGGTTACCTGGAAAGTTGGGGAATTCACCGACAAGATCAAGTACCCATCTTTTGAATGGACAGAACAACGTATTTGCATAGAGTTCAAGCGAAGAGGCGCGTATCATATGTCCATGTCTTTGGTAGCTATCATATCTGCGTGAGTACTCATCTGCTTGCTTGCGCATACCGTGCCAGAATATTCCTTGTGTAATAGATCTGTTTGCTAGTGATCAACCAGCGATATGGGAGACACAAGTCCCTTCATATAATTCGCAGAGCATTTCATCGACTTTCGGTTTGGAGAAGCACTTAAGGTAAGGCCCCATGATGGAATGACGGTATAGCACACCATTTTTATTAGTGTAGCACTTCGAGTTGTTGATCAGTTGTTGGTGCTCTTTTGAATCTGCTGGGAGTGGTCCGTTGCAACTGTTATCAACACCGAGGTTGGCTAAAAAAGGCTTTTGCCAATCGTCGTCTCCTCCTTTATCGCCCCCAAGACCCCGGGTAGATAAGCTAAAGAATCGGTATGTCTATTTTTCACCTCGAGAAAGATAATCGAGAGTTTCTTTTGCGAACATGCTCATCCTATCTGCAACGAGGGTTGTGTATTCGATCATCTTTCCATTCTTCTTGTATTGCTCAGAGTAATAGTGGACGATGAGAAGTAAATCTGTGTAAATTGAGAGTTTAGGGACGTCGAGCTCAAGGCAAGGTCGAGTCCATAAATAAGAGCTTCGTACTCGGTGACATTATTAGAGGCCTCAAAATTAAGGCAAATTGATTTCTTAATTTTGTCATTGGAAGGGGTAATCAAAACAATTTTGATACCTGACCCTACAGGTCCTGCTGATCAATCCGTGAGAAGTCTCCACCCTTTTGCTGTAATCCATTCAGTTCGCTCGTCAAATAGTTTGGGGGATGGATCTTTGAGAGTTTCTTCTATAAGGTCAGGGTCGTGCACCTCCCACTCAGGATCCTCCACTGGAAAATCCATGAGAAAATTGACAATGGCCTAACCTTTATATGAATGACGTTGTTCAAACTTGATATCATGTTCTCTCAAACTGACTGACCACTATTGTACTCTCATTGATTTTTCTTTCTTGGATAGAACATCCCAGAGTGGGTAGTTCATCATGACTTTGACTGAATGAGCTTGGAAGTAGTATTTGAGTTTCTGCGAAGTGTAAACAAGAGTGAGAAGAAGTTTCTCAATTTTAGAGTACCTTGTTTCTGCCGGAGTGAGGGTTTTGTTGATGAAGTAGACTGATTTCCTAATTTTCCCTTCAAGGCAAATGAGAATCGAGCTGAGACAAGTACCAGTGACTGCTAGGTAGATAATTAGTTCCACATCATCTACTGGGGTGCTCATTATGGGAGACCTCCCCAAATAGGTTTTGAGATCCCAAAAAGCAACTTTATATTCTGGTGACCATGAGACCACTACATTTGGCTAAACTTTTCCTCGTTTGGTACAACCGTGGAGTAATAGGAATAGCCAACAAAAACGGTCTAAAGATTTAAAAACAAAATGGTTGATAGCGGAAATCTTGTCGGCAAGTTTCTGAACGTCTTTAGTTATTTTCAGAGAGGGCATGTTGAGGAGAACCCAAATCTGATCTAGATCAGCTTCAATTCCTTTCTTGCTGATGAGGTGGCCTAGAAATCAGCCAGAATGTATCCCGAATTGACACTTATTAGGGTTGAGACGCATTTTGTAAGATCGAAGGATATTGAATATAGTGTTGAGATCTGAGATATGATTGGCTGACTGTACGCTTTTGCACAAGAGATCATCGTTGTAAACTTCAACGACTTTCCCTAGATGTGCTTTGAAAATAGTAGTCATCAACCGTTTATATGTGGTAGCCGCGTTTTTGAGTTCGAAGGGCATGACTTTGTAGCAATAAAGACCTCTTTCAGTGATTAAAATTGTCTTTTCTTGATCTTCTTCCAAAAGTAGAATTTGATTATACCCCGAAGCAGCATTCTTCATAGATAGAAGGTTATGGCCTGCTATAGAATTGAGGATCTAATAAATGTTGGAAAGAGGGAAACTATCCTTTGGAGTATGTTTGTTTAGATCAGTGAAATCTACGCAAAATTGAACTTTTTTGTTCTTTTTTGGGACAATGTTGGATATCCAGTCTGGAAATTTGGCTTCTCGAATGAATCTCACTTTGATCAATTTCTCTATCTCGCTGTTAACTTCATCTCGAAGACGAGGTGATAGTCATCGTTGCTTCAGTTTGACCGCCGTGGCGTTGATGTTGATAGCTAATTTGTGACATGCCTTGGTCGGATCGACCACATGCATTTCTTTGAAAGACTACACAAAAATGACTCAATTTAGTTGCAAGAACTGAATGAAAGCATCCTTTTTTTGTTGAACCTGCTTAGTACCAATAAAAGTACCTCTGCTTGGTCCATTAATGTTGATATATTATGTAGGCTCCTATAATTGATATATCATTGAGGTGATCAGCTTCCTATAATTGTTATGCAGTAAATCTATCAGAAGTATCTAGGATAGTAGATACAGTATTTTCACGAGCTCGAGAGAGCTTTTGACTACCTCTGATCTCATAAATACCGTTGTCATATTTGAACCGGAGTGCTTGATGATAGGTGGAAGTGATAGCTTCCATGTTGTGATTCCAGCAGTGGCCCATAATCCTGAGATAACAAGTTTGGCGTTGATGGCATAGAAAACGATGTCTATGGTGGTCGGTCCTTTGGTAATAGGTAAGATGATCATGCCTACTCGTTCTTCTCTGGACCCATTGAACCCACTGATATCGGTGCCGCTTTGAACAACTTGATCAGCCAAACCCATTTGGTCGATAGAGCTTTGAAAGAGAATCTCAATTCCGCTTCCAGTATCGATCATCATTATGTGCATGACAAAATTCTTCATTTTCAGCATTATTACTAACGCATCATGATGTGAATCGACATGGCTAGTATCGCAATCTTCGAAGGAAATCCCAAGCCGACGATTGCTCGACTCAGGAAGATGCTTGGCCCTTTGTCTTGTAGTATGAGATCGCAACATTCTGATAGTCTCCTAAATTTTGATTTGTTGGAATTGGTAATCTAATTGATTTCGATCATGCTGTTATGGTGCATATGGTAAAGATGCATCTCCTCAGCTTGATCATTAACCTGAATAACTTCAAGCTGCTTCTTACAGTTGCCATCTTTATATAATTTCCGGTCGACAATATATTCGAGCATCCGTCCCTCTTTAAAAATGTATTCGAGCAACCTCTGTAAAGCATAGAAATTGTCAGTAGAATGATGGTTTACCTAATGATGTAGATAATACGGTCGACTATCGATTGGTTCCAGTGGTTGAGAGACGTTGTAGAGTGTTTCCTTCAAAAGCAGTAGAAAAATTGTAGAGATTCGAATGTTCATCTTTGGGAGGATGGGTTTGTTTGGCGGACCGCCTTTCCGAGGGTAGCCAGTGTTGCCCTTAGTGCGCTTCTGATCTCCTTGTTCTACTTTTTATTCATTGCTTAGATCTGTAAATAGGCCCTTGGTGGAAATGATGGACTTAGAAGATTTTTGTCGCTTAAACATCATCCTCTTCTGGTCGACATAACTATTGACCTTGGTGATCATCTTCTCCAAGGTCGCAGGTTTGTTGAGGAATGGGTGCTCTTTAGCCTTACAGTCAAGCCGGAGCGCATTGGTGAAAGTAGTAACGGCTGTTTTCTAATCGAGGTTATCTACTTCTAGTGCGAGCTCTAGAAATTTCTTTAAGAAATCCTCGAGCTTCTCTCCTTGTGATTGCTTAAGACTGATAAGTGAATATAAATTCTCCTCTGTGTCCCAGTTGTGAGCATATGTCTTGATGAACTATTTTAGAAATTGATCAAAAGTATATATGGAGTCCGCAGGGAAAGAGTAGAACCATCAGAGTGGTTCCTCTTGTAGACTTGTGGCGAACAGATGGCAAAGGATGTAGTTGAGATTGGAGTATAACCCCAATGAATCACGGTACTGTTGAATGTACTACATCGGATCAGTACCATAGTATTTGCAAATTTTTGGAGTATGGAAACCTTTTGGTATCTCCATATCGAATAGCTCTTGGGCAATCAGACTTCTTTGCAATTTTGTGAGGTCGTCCGTAGTAACCAGAACTTATGCTTCGATCAACTCCTTAATTTGATGGTCCATATGTTCTTTCGTGACGTAATGACGTGCCGGTTGAATCGCTGGGAAAGCAGGTTGTGGATGATGAGTACTTGTACCTTCACTCAGGCAATCATATACTAGAACTTGGTATTGAGGTCGTTGCTCTTCCTCTTGACGGACAGAAATTCGATGACCTCGACTGATTTTGAATTGAACTTTACCCCCCAGATGTATGAAGGGTTGTGGTTCATATTTTAGATTCTGGGAAATAGCTTTACCAGCGACTCCTCGAGGTCCCAATCTCTCCCTTGCAGAAACACGGGAGGTCTCTGGCAACTAATCGTGACCTATGGCAAGAGGATCCTGCTAAGTATTTTACAGAGCCTCTAGGGCAGTCTGCATTATTGTCATCTGGTCTTCATGTCGTTTGAGCGCTGTCAAACGAGCTTGTCGTTCTGTGTCAAGCTCCTTCTCGCAAAGCTCCCGATCCTTTGTTAACTTAAATATGAGCTTGGCGTATTTCTATGTCCCGGCGTTGAGATTTGCCCGTAATTTTGTAAGTTGCCCCGACTCTATTGAAACATCGAGTTGGGTCCCTGTAGCTGGTCGTCTAGAAGTAACCATAATTGAAAGTTTTAGAGAAAGAATGTTGAAGGATATCATGGAAATACAATCTTTCCCACAAACGATTCCACTCCACCCTTCAAAACCCTTAGATAACATAAATAATTAAAGTAAATTACGAGTTCCCGTATAGCATATCCTTGGTCGGGCATATGCAATACATCAAAAAATACAAGAGATTTAGTAATCGGGAACTACCCATAAACCAACTTACTCAACCACGGTCCGGTTGATAAGTATGGATTATATTTTCTTCTCCATGTTCCTAACCTATCTTGTTATGGTCCAACAAGATGGTTACATAAATTTATTATTCCTCCTAATCCTAGCTATGGTCAAGCATAGGACGAAGGAATACAAATATGCAAAATTTTGGGATAAAGAGAAGGTAATTACTCTAACTAAGCTACACAATCTACACTAAGACTACATTGGGTGGAGCTTCCTCTAGCCTTGGCTAAGAAGATTAGCTACTCATCTCTTTGATCATTGTCATACTACTATTACTATGATAAAATTAAAAGACAAGAACAAGAAAAAGAATAAGTTTTATTGCTAAGAACTTTGATTTACACTCTCCAAGATGATGCCTCATGGGTAGAATTTCCCTTCTATTTATAGAGTATAGGAAGGGTTACTAAATATCACCACTAATATAAAATTTCCTAAACAATGCTTAAAATCATGCATTACAACTCATTTGAATAATATATATATATCTAATTCTCTTCAATGCGCTTCCATGCATGGGCCTTTGGTTGACAACTTCAAATGAGAATCATTGTTGGAGTGCATCACCCTTGTTCTTCATTAAAAACTTGAAAATTGTACAACTTATTTATCATGTGATCGATTTTTGTAAATACAAACAAAAACACAATTAGTATCATATTTATTTAATAAATGACTAGGTAGATATAAATTTAGGAGTTGTACACGTAAATATTACATGTCTATCAAATACCCCCAAACTTATATTTTGTTAGTCCTCAAGTAAAAGTAAACAAAAACCATTTTCGCATGTCACACGGTTGCATTTAGCTTATGCAACAAGCCGTTAAACCCCCAGGTTTAGCCTGGTGGACAAGTAGTGTCTCGTGAGGGTTTGCAGTGACTATACCCACAAAAGTCAATAATGGCATTTTAAACAATTCTAGAATACACATGACTCATTTCCCATGAACTTAACCTTACTTAGTTGTGACAAAAATATACCAATGAAAAAATCCTTAAACTTGCTATTCTCCCAAGTATATCAAAGAATATTTTAAGCTTATCCGAAACTAGAGGTATTACCTCAAGATTAGAAATAGATTCGAGTATTTTGCTTTAGCAATATTTGAGTGTACAATAAAAATAGTTTTATCGCCTAATACGTTGTCTAGAATAATTTACTCAGTTTTTGGTAGTCTAGATCTCACTGGAATAAATTCAACGGTCACTTCGACAAGTGTTTTAGCCAATTCGTTTTCCTAGAATTTTTCTTTTATTTTGTAGGCCTTTTCTTTTGAGTACTTTGTTTCTTAGTGATGCCCCCGTAACAAGAAGTTTTCAGTCGGCAATCCCCGCCAGTTGGCTAAGGTTGTCAGGGTGTGGTGCCCTATCATGACCTAGACTCAGGATTCTCACAAGTAACATTTTTGTATGCACATTTCACAAAGTTCATGGTCAAACTCGAGATTGGTGATAATTTTTCCTCTTTCAGTTCTTAATCATGCGAGTAGCCTTACAGCGTGAAAGTTTTTAGAACATATTTGGCTTATTTATTATTTTTTTCTTATGAATGAATTTATTCTTAGGCAATTGTCTCACTTGTAGCAAACTATTCATAACATAAATCCTAAATTTCCCTTATACTGAGCAAAAATCCATTAAAGGTATTAATTACAAAACTATAATGAAGTGCACGTTTTAAAAATATGCCAAGTTAACTTGAATTAGTCGCCAATAAAAAGATAGTACATCAAGCTTAAGATATTCCAAAATATTCAAGTGTATACTTGGTACAATTTTAAAATTTAGGTTTTTTCATAATATTTATGTCACGATAAAATCAGTTTAAGTGTTTGGAAATTCGTCAAAAATATATCATACATTGCCAAAGAGCCATTATTTCACTTTTTTTCAAAAATCAAATCAAAAAATGGTTTCCTACCCCCAAACTTAAATCAATCATTGCCTTCAATGTTGGAGAAAAAGAAAATAAATAGATGAGGAAAACTAAAATGTCTCACCTGAATGTGTCAAGGGTTGCCTCCCAAAAAGGGCTAAGTTTACCATCTTCAGCTAGAGAAATGTACCCCCATACTTAAATGATTTATAATGGTACTATAGGGGTACATAATATCAGTTCTGATATACTGAATCATTTAGAAATGTTATCTCTTCATCAAAAGTATAGGACTCTAAGTACGGTTTTAATCGTTGGCCATTTACCTTAAAAATACTTTTGTTCTTGAGATCCTTCACATTTACGGCTCCATGAGGATAAACAGTTTTAACTACAAAATGGTCGTACCAACGAGAACATAATTTCCCAGGAAATAAACATAATCGTGAATTATAAAGTAAATTTTTGCGAATAATAGACTTATCATGAAAAGCTTTAGTTCGTTCCTTGTAAATTTTTACATTTTCATAAGTCTCGCGATGAAGTTTGTCAAGTTCAGAAAGTTAAAGTTTTCTATGTGATCCAGCATTATCCATTTCAAAGTTGAAGGCCTTTGTAGCCCAGAAGGCCTTGTGTTCCAATTCTACAGGCAAGTGACAAGCCTTCCCAAAGACAAGTCTATAGGGCATCATCAAGACGATCAGACCAATCTTTACAATCGGTTCGAACAGTTTTTTCTAAAATTCTTTTGATCTTCCAATTAGATACTTCGACTTGACCACTTGTTTGTGGATGATAAGGTGTGGCAACTTTATGAGTGATGGAGTAAGTTTTCAAAAGATTTTGAAAAACACGGTTACAAAAATGTTTACCACCACCACTAATAATTGCCTGAGGCGTGCCAAAACGATTAAAAATGGTTTTCAAAAATTTTACCACGGGCTTATGGTCATTCGTTTCACATGGCACTGCCTCAACCCATTTAAAAATATAATCGACTCCAACTAGAATGTAAAAGTATCCACGATAAGAAGGAAATGGGCCCATAAAGTCAATGCTCCAAACATCAAATAGTTTAACAATAAGGATGTTGTTCAAGGGCATCATGTTTCGATGAGAAATATTCTCGGTCCTCTAGTACCTATCACATTTAGAACAAAAGGTATGTACATCACGAAAAAAGGTAGGCCAATAAAGACCAGATTGAAGGACTTTTGCAGCAGTTTTCTTGGTCCCAAAATGTCCTCGGCAAGCTAAGGTATGGCAAAATGTGAGTACAGTATGGAACTCATCATTTGGGATGCATCTCCTAATCACTTGGTCAAAACAAAACTTATAAAGATAAGGATCGTCCCAACTAAAGCGTCTAACCCCGTGCAAAAATTTTGTTCTATCTTGTTTTGACCAATTGGAAGGTAATCGTTGCGTAGCAAGATAATTTACAATATTGGCATGCCAAGGCAGTTATGAGACAACCATGAGTTGCTCATCAGGAAATGTCTCTAAGATAGGGAGAAAGTCTTCAACACCCTTAGTGAGAATTCAAGATAGATGATCCGCAACCACATTCTCAACACCATTCTTATCTCAAATTTCAATATCAAATTCTCGTAATAAAAGAATCCATCTGATTAACCGAGGTTTAGCGCCTTTTTTAGATAGTAAATACTTAAGGCCGCATGGTCGGTGTAAATAATGATTTTGGATCCAACAAGGTATGATCAAAAATTCTTCAAGGCAAACACAATGGCAAATAACTCTTTTTCCGTGGTGGAGTAATTTAACTGTGCGTCATTAAGCGTGCGACTAGCATAGTAAATAACATTAGGCTTATTATCTACTATTTGCCCTAAAGCTGCTTCAACAGAGTAATCTGAGGCATCCCACATGAGCTCGAAGGGAAGTTCCCAATTGGGAGGTTAGATGATAGGGGCTGAAGTTAATAAAAGTTTAAGTTTCTCAAAAGTACTTGAACATGCGTCATCAAAGTTGAAACCAATGTCCTTAACAAGTAAATTGCACAAGGGCTGGGAAATTTTACTAAAATCTTTGATGAACCGGCGATAAAACCCAGCATGCCCCAAAAATGATCGAATGGCCTTAACCGTCCGAGGTGGAGGTGAAGAAGAGATAATGTCGATCTTGGCCTTATCGACTTCAATCCCTTTGTTGGAGATAATGTGTCCAAGAACTATCCCTTGTGTCACCATGAAGTGACACTTTTCCTAGTTTAACACCAAATTCGTTTGAGTACATCGTTCTAGCACGAGCTCTAAATGGTGTAAACATTCGTAAAAAGACGATCCAAACACTGAAAAATCATCCATAAAGATTTTAAGAAATTTAGCAACCATATTAGAAAATATGTTCATCATACAACGCTGGAATATAGCAGGTGCATTGCATAACCCAAATGGCATACGTCGATAAGCATATGTCCCGTAGGGACACGTGAAAGTTGTCTTCTCCAGATCTTCTGGGGCAATGGAGATCTGGTTGTATCCAGAATAACCGTCAAGAAAACAGTAATGTCATTTTCCGGCTAAGTGTTCAAGCATTTGATCAATAAAAGGAAGAGGAAAATGATCTTTCCTTGTGACCGTGTTTAATTTCCTGTACTCGATACATACACGCCACCCAATGGTCATGCGGGTAGGGATTAGGTCATTATTCTCATTCTCAACTACAGCAATCCCTAATTTCTTAGGCACAACCGGAACGGGACTGACCCACTTACTATCAAAATGGGGTATATGATACCCGAGTCCAAAAGTTTGAGAACTTCCTTCTTCACCACCTCCATCATGGTGGGATTCTACCTCTGTTGCATCTCGCGAGAATTTTTAGCACCTTCCTCGAGATTGATGCGATGCATGTAAACGGTCGGGATAATCCCCTTCAAGTCTGGTATAGACCACCCTAGGGTTGATTTGTGTCTTCTAGGAACACCCATCAATCTACTTTCCTGGTCAACATTGAGGTTGGAAGCTATGATCACAGGCAGAGTGCTAGAATCACCTAAGAAAGCATACTTCAAAGTCTTAGGTAATGGTTTGAGGTCTAACTTGGGTGTATTAACAATGGATGGAATAGGCAAAGTAGTGGACGGTTCTAGAGGTTCAACATGAGGTCTCCATTTGGACTTGTTAAAAGTAGGTGTTGAGTCGAGTAGAGCATTAAGCTCTTTAACAATCGGATTTTCATCAAAGTCTTCACCAAAGTTCACACGACATAATTCTAAGGGGTCCTCAGAAAATGATATATAGAACGAGTTGTAAACTAGGAAGTCAATCATATTCAACTTAGCCATGTCATCAGAATGAGGGAATTTAGTATTATTGTAAAAAACATTGAGCTTGATCTTCATGTCTCCCATTGATAGTTGTAAGACCCCATTAAAGCAATTAATAATGGCATGAGCAGTCGCAAGGAAAGGGCAACCCAATATGACGGGAATCTCATAGCTAGGATTCTTTACATCTTCAGTGTCCAAAACAACAAAGTCCACAGGAAAAATGAGAGTATCAACCTTGATAAGAATATCCTCAAGGATGCCTCGTGGGTATCGTATTGACCTGTCAGCCAATTAAAGTATCATTCAGGTAGGTTCTAGTTCTCCAAGTCCTAATTCCATATAGACCGAGTAAGGTAAGATATTCACACTATCCCCTAAGTCGAGTAACGCCCTATCTACTTTGTGATCTCCAATTTTACAAGGGATGGTTGGGCTTCCAGGATCTCGAAGCTTAGGAGGGGTTAATGTCTCAGTCAAGAAGACTTTCTTGTGCACATTGGTTTTCATTTTCCTAGTGCACGCATCATTAAGGAATTTGGCATATGCAGGGATAAGCATGATGGCATCGAGTTCTAGAATATTTATATGAACTTGCTAAAATGTATCCAATATCACGTCAAATTGAATCCCTTTATTAGCTGGAAGATGGCGTTGTGGATAAGGCATCGTTGGCTCAAAATGTACCTATGGTAGGGAAATAGACGAGGTAGGCAACTCCTTTAATTTATTAGAAGGTTCACTCATACCGATCTCATCCTCAATAACAATGGGTGTTAGCTCAACCCTAGGCATTTCAACTTGGTTATCAATTTGTTTACCACTTCGAAGAGTTATAATGACATTAACCTATTTTAGGATTAAGCTAGAATCAAACCCTGGTGGTCCTTTCGGATTAGATACAGATTGGCTAGGTAGTTAACCTGGTGGTCTCTCATGCAATGTATTTGCCAATTGTCCTATTTGAGTCTCTAGATTAGAGATTGATTGGGATGTAGAATTCTGATTCACCAAAGTCTGTTGTTAAAATTGCATCATTTGTTGTTGAAATTGTACTGATTTGTTGCATGAAGAGAGCAAGCGTATCGTCCAAAGATGGTTTGGGTGGAGCGGGTGGGAATTGTTTGGATGACTGAAAGGATTGCTGAGATGCATGAGGATAAGATTAAGAAAGGCGATTCCTAGGCAAATTATGACCTGAGGTTTGTAGCTCTCAAAAACCTGAACAGGGTTGGTTGTTCTTCCACGAAAAATTTGGGTGGTTCTGCCAAGCTGGCTTGTACGGGTCAAAGGGCCTCTTGTAGGTATTATTCAAAGCATAACTTGTTCTTGATTGCCATTCATTTCATTGAGCATGGGGCACATTTGAGTCACATGGGTTACATCATAACAAACGATGCAACCCTGTTGCTGAACCTGGTTCACACTACCCTTAGATTGATTTGTAGCCATAGCCTCAATTTTTCGGGTAAGAGTATCTAATTGGGCTTTGATGGTCATTCCCTCACTCACTTCGTATAAGCCACCTTTCTTGGCTCTACGAATATTTATATGTAGATCAAAATCCCACTGATGAGAGTTCTCAGCCAATGTCTCAAACTCCTCATAAGTTCTATCAGGTTCAAGGTCCGGGAATTTGCCACTATGCTAGATTCTATCCTATAACGATTCTCATAAGTTATTCAATGATAGAAGATCTGGGCTAGATGTTATTTCTCAAAACCATGATGGGGACATTGTGAAAAAAGATCTTTATATCACTCTCATGCCTCGAAAAATGTTTCACTTTCATTTTGAACAAATTTAATAACTGCATTTCTAAGAGCGAGGGTTTTTCCCATACAAAGCCATTTGGTTTTGAACTTGGTCTCCATTTGATCCCATGAATTGATAGATGTTGGTGCCAATGAATCAAGCCAATGACTCTCATTGTCTTTAGCGAGAATGGGAATAAACGAAGGCGAACAGAATCCTCAATAAAATATTGGTATTTGGAGAGCGCACATATTTTCTTAAACTCGTAGACGTGCTTATAAGGTCCCTCAGAATCAAGCCCACAAAATATAGGTAACATTTGGGTCACACTAGGCTTGATTTCATAATAGTTTGTCGTGACAACTGGTAATACAATACACGAAGGCATATCACTCACCATTGGGGTTCAATAGTCCCTAAGAGATTTGGCGGCAGCCATGATTGGGGTTTCGACTTCTAACTCAACAATCAGTTCAATTGGGTCACTCTAGATGAATTACCCTCCTCTGAAACTAGAAAAACTCGAAATGGATCACTTTCCTCCCAAACTGAGGCTCCTAAGTCCATTATTATATTAACTAAACGAGGTAGCCGCCCTCTCCACTTTGGCTGAGGTGGTGGGCCACAAATGGGCAAAGGTTCTGATAAGCTTCCTAAACATTTGCCTTCACGTGTCCAATTGATCATGCACAACTAATAAATAAAAATCAGCACCCAGTACAGTAAATAATCAATCAAACCTAGATTCTAGCACATCAACGTTTTTTAAAAATAATAATTAGATCTCCCCTATATTCTTCTATATTCATAATGGGTACGATGGCAAAAGGCTTTGGTTCATATACTCCCCTGCGTCACTATGTTAATACCAGCTTAAAGTAGATGTTCAGTCCTCACGCCCGAGCGAGTCGCCTTATCGTACGTCAGCACTCGGAACGGTGACGTTGCAAACCTATAACTAGTATTTCGCAGCGCTAGGCTGGAGCCGTATTCTATGAACCCGTGTTTGTGCGCCGGTCCGGTACACCTGTCCATTGGGTGATAAAATCCCGTGAGAATCTTGCTACTCTTTTTTATTAGCAGTTATTTTGAGGCTCGGGACGTTCAATTTTTCGCGTGATACGAATTTCTTCGTATCCCTAATGGGTGGTCCCACTTGTTGGAGAGCTTTTTGGGTGATGAAATCCTGCAAGTCTCTAACAGTTTTTACCTTTACTAATGTTGGAATGAAAAAGTATATTAAACACAGCAATAGGTCAATCCAACCACAGTAAAAAATTTATTAGAGCAACGTGTATTTGCACAGTCCACACAACTTTATGATCCTAGTGCCGGGGCGGAGCGGATATGAACCCCTTTTAGATGTCAAGTTTTGAGAAGTACCAATCTACGGGAAGTGATTCCCGGTGTAGCTGTGGCCGCCCCTTCAGTTAGGGGGCGAAAGAAAGAAATTCTCATTCACTTAGGGGGCACAATAAGGATGGATTTAATGATGATTTTAGCTTTGCGTATTATCAGCCTCGTTTCCAACTTTGTGACTATCCTGTAAAACAAGAGAAAAATGATTAGTGAACTTACGACAATAATATTAATTTAATTTCCAAGTTTATTGTAGTTTATGATGTCCTAATTTTTAAATGCGCATATCTTTCAAATCGATTGTAAGACAATATTCAATAATATCATTTTGGAAAGATAATTCAGAAAGAAAAAAATATTCAAGAAGGAAGTTTTCTATAATTTAGCTTCTCTAATGCTCAAAACAGGTGATGAATGTACAGCGGCGTACTTAACGGAGACTGTTATTTTACTGATTTTTCAAAAGGCTGTAACTCACAAATGAAAAAATAGAAAAATATGATCTATAGCAATTCGGAAAGGGATTTGAATTATCAAAAACTTTTGTAGCAAACGCTTTCCCCAACTATGAAGTATAGATGATCAAAAACAGTAAAACATTCAGGGACAGACTTTACAGCTAATGTAGCGACAAGAGAGTTTGAGCCAATCACCCAATCACTTTGTTTCCAGATCTAAAAAAAGAAGAAAAAGAAAAAGAAAAAGAAAAGAAAAATTGGCTTAAAATAAAACAACTTAAAAATAAAACACAACTTTGCAAGTCCTCGACAACGGCGCCAAAAACTTGGTCGATTATAAACCGACATCTTAAAAGACTCGCAAGCGCACGGTGTACGTTAAGTACATAGGTAAGCAGGGTCGTATCCCAAGAGACTTGTGGTGTGAATTATACTTCGAGCTACTAGTTTTATCCAATAACAACAAGTTTGTGTAGGTTTTGAAATAAAAAGAAGAACGAAACAAATTACAAGATAAATTGGAGTGGAAACCAAGACATCGATTCCACTCCACCCTTTAAAACCCTTAGATAGCATAAATAATTAAAGTAAATTACGAGTTCCCGTATCGCATATCCTTGGTCGGGCATATTCAATACATTAAAAAATACAAGAGATCTAGTAATCGGGAACTACCCATAAACCAACTTACTCAACCATGGTCTGGTTGATAAGTATGAATTATATTTTCTTCTCCATGTTCCTAACCTATCTTGTTATGGTCCAACAAGATGGCTACATAAATTTATTATTCCTCCTAATCCTAGCTATGGTCAAGCATAGGACGAAGGAATACAAATATGCAAAATTTTGGGATAAAGAGAAGGTAATTACTCTAATTAAGCTACACAATCTACACTAAGGCTACATTGGGTAGAGCTTCCTCTAGCCTTGGCTAAGAAGATTAGCTACTCATCTCTTTGATCATTGTCATACTACTATTACTATGATAAAATTAAAAGACAAGAACAAGATAAAAAATAAGTTTTATTGCTAAGAACTTTGATTTACACTCTCCAAGATAATGCCTCATGGGTAGAATTTCTCTTCTATTTATAGAGTATAGGAAGGGTTACTAAATATCACCACTAATATAAAATCCCCTAAACAATGCTTAAAATCATGCATTACAACTCATTTGAATAATATATATATCTAATTATTTTCAATGGGCTTCCATTCATGGGCCTTTGGTTGACAACTTCAAATGAGAATCATTGTTGGAGTGCATCACCCTTGTTCTTTGTTAAAAACTGGAAAATTATACGACTTATTTATCATGTGACCGATTTCTGTAAATACAAACAAAAGCACTATCAGTGTCACATTTATTTAATAAATGACTAGGTAGATATAAATTTAGGAGTTGTACACGTAAATATTACGTGTCTATCACCAGTCCAGCCAAATACCCACTATGTCTTCCCCGAAACTCCACAGTACAGTCCGTCATTAATGGCGGATACCAAGTTTTATACATTTAATTAACAACATAAACAAGAAAGAAGATGAGTATAGAGCAAGTAGAAGGAAATGAGGTGTTGGACATACCTTGAAAAAGCCATTAATGGAGGATACCAAGTTTTATACATTTAATTAACAACATAAATAAGAAAGAAGATGAGTATATAGCAAGTAGAAGGAAATGAGGTGTTGGACATACCTTGAAAAAGTGTTTTGAAGTTATCACCGGTAACCACAAGGTCAGAAATCCGATCAACAGCAGCGCATTTCTCTTTCTTAGGCGAAAACTCACAAGTTAAGTTAAAATTTTGATTTTCTCCCTCTCCCATTTTAAATATTCAAACCTCAAAACCACATCAGTTTTTCGAACCACCCCCACTAACCCCACTCTCTTTCACCTCTCCACCTTCCCTTAACAGTTCTAGCAAACTGTCCCTTACAAAATTTTCCAACCTCTCTAATCTTTTTGACTTCGAAACCTTAAAATAAGGGATCATTTACAATTTTAACTTGATCCCTACTATAGTATCCTACTTCAGACATGATGCGACCAAGCTCTATGCCCTATTCTAATAGAGGGGACCCCTTACAAACTAGGAATAAATCCTGTAAAAGTACAAGTGGTGTAGACTTCGACCTATAAGTGTCCGAAAGTAAACGACTTGAGTATATAATCTACCAATTGCTCTATGAGAATCGAGTCGAACACTCGCCTAAAGGAACGCTCGAACATAATGAGAAACCTTCAGACGCGGCTCTTTACAAGTGTTTTTACAACACTTCTATGTTGGCTTCGAGCAGGATAATTCAAAACCTACTAAAAGCATAAAGGTATGGCAGAGCAGCGAGGAACATAATTTGACACATTGTACAGGAGAAAATCAGTGTACAGTCGAAGCCAACAAAACCTTATCTCCATATTCTTACTCATTTACTTCAAATTAATTGCAGAACCTTGCTAATCAGTTATTATGCTTAAAAAAAACTATATAAAGAGAGAATTATAAATAGGAATATTATTTATTCTTAACTCGAATACAAATTATCAAAACAAAATACATCATTGACAGCTAGGGCAATCCTTCTTGTGCGCTGAACTACTACTACCATATGTCGCACCCTCTGCCTCGATCAGACGCTTCGCCATCCCCCTCAACACTTTGGTATGCTCGACAACAGTTAAAAGATGTTGGTTGAACATAACTCACCAAAACCCATACTCTTCTGCCTCATCACGCTCCTTGCTACTCATGTCGTCCATCCGCAGATCTACAAGGTCAGGAAGCTTCGCGCCCAACTCCATACAGCCGAAATACTTCGCAGTAAGCTCAACCACCTTTTTAATAATCTTGGCTTCCTCGGCTTCTTGATGGCTCTGCGAACATGTCTTTATTCTGGTACACAAAGTAAAACAGAACAAACAGTACTCGGAGAAAACAAGTCAAACAAACTATAAATTTTGCTACCCTCCTTCACCTTTTTATAGAAGATTAAGGAAGTTATTAATGATGTTAATCATAATCAGCATAATCGACATTAATGAGCTTGGTAATCGGCGCAACAGAAATGGTCAAAATTCCAAGTCCCCATAAAAATACTTTTCAGCTCAACCCCTCTATCAACTTCTAGTCGATATTGTTAAGGCCCAGGCCCCAGCTGAGAGGGAGGTGAATGTAGTAGCTTACTCATAGCCTTCGAGAATAGGTGACTACTCGAAGACTTATGAGCAGCGCAAAGCCTACCATACTTGCAAATTAATCAAATCTACAGCGAAATACACCTTTGAATCCTCTGGGCTTCGGATAGCTACCTCGACATAGCACAGCTCCAGATCGAAGGTAGACAACTCAATAGATAAAGACTATGGAGAATAACTGTATATAAGGTTACCTTTGTAATTTGATTTCTCTATGATGACCTCACATTTCCTATCCTCTAGCTATGAATAGGAGATATTTTCCCCCCACACACCCTTGAGGAGCTTTGACAACCTTTGAGCCCATTTAAAAGCTTGAAGGCTCAGACTACTCGAGTCTTTATTTGTAATCTCATTCCTTTATACAAATATATGCTGCTTGTCAAAACCTCCAGGCTAGTGTAAAATCAATGGTGATCCAGGAGGATATAGGGCATTTTTATAGAATTTTAACCAAGTCGTCCGAACGAGATTTGGAGTCGTTAAAATGACTTGAGTTTTATTTGAAAAGACTTTTTAGTCTATTCGAATAAACATGCGTCTGAGTTGTTTTATTCGAATACACTAATGTCTGTTTGAATATATTTTTTCTGTTCAAACATAGATTTGTTCTGTTTGAACAGAGGCACGATTCAGTCTATTATTTAGGCATTTAAGGGCATAATTATCATATTTTGTAACTAGAAACTTGTAACCCTTATAAAGGGGCAAGGCAAGGCAAGAGAAGAGGATGTCAATGTAAAATTCTAAGAGAGAGACTTAGGGTTTGAGAGGAATTCGATTGTAATTAATTTCGATTAAGCAATTGAAGCTCTAAAAGGGAATTCTCCCACCAATTGTGTGTTCTTCGTACTATTTCTTCTATTTAGGGTTTCTCATTTCGTATTGTAGATTAAGTGGTACAGTTTTTCAATTACAATTCTCAGGGGTAATTATCGCTTATGGTCTCTACACGTGACCGTCTCAAGCAAACGAAGGAGAGGCTAGTGAGTCCGTTGAAGATTCACCAGAAACCTAACTCAAAGAAGAAAAACAATTTGGAGACATGCGATTCCAAAGATCGACTCACGACTTTGGAAACGAAAGTTTCTAATCTAACTACTACTCTAGGGGAGTTAGTAGAACAATTGCGTCTCACAAACCTTGCGAAGGCTTCTGCTTCGGTAAAACGGCAATACCGCTCGAAGAATGAAGGGGTTGTAGAGGGGGATAGTGACGAGGGTACGGAGGATATAGATAGCGATTCTAGTGATGTCAAATCCGTCAAGGAACGCTCGGGTATTGGTAAGTTAATGAATCATATGCATAATCTTCGTATTGACTTTAAGATTGAAATTCCAGTTTTTGATGGTTCAATCGATGTCGAGAAGTTGGATAATTAGTTAGATAGGTTAGAGAACTATTTTTCTGTTTACGAATATTCTAATGCTTAGAAAATTTATTTATCTACATTGAAATTTGCAAGTCATGCACTCACGTGGTGGAAGTCTTATCAGAAATGCCACGAAGTAGGAAGTTTGAGTTAGAAAGAATTTAAGGTGTTAGTGAGGAAGCAATTCTATTCAATTGGGTATGAACAAGAGCTATGGTACAAATGACACAATTTGCGCCAAAAGTTTGGGTAATCCGTACAATAATTCACTACAGAGTTTCATAACCAAGCGTTGGTTTTAGACATTGATGTGGATGAGTATGAGGTGTTCATGAAATATACGGGGGGTTTATCGAATTCCATTAGAAGAGAGTTAAAGCTCTTTAATGTAAAAAATATCGAAGATGTTACCGTTAAAGCAATTGCTATTGAAGGCAAAAGTACTTGAAGAGTGACAAAAAAGACGATAAGAGCAAGTCGGGGTACAAGTATAATTAGAAGTATGGGCAGAATGGGGAGTCCAAAGGAGAGGGGCTTTCATCCAAGGGGAATTACTATAGTCATTGTAAGGTTAATGGGTACATTTTAGATAAAATGTTGGAAACTTCACCCGGAACTTAGGCTGAAGGAGGAGAGGAGCAAAAAAGAAAAACGTGTACTAGCCGCAGCGATTGTGGATCTTTCAGAGTTAGATAAGCTAAATCCTAAGTTTACTCTAATGTTAAAGCAACCTATAGCTATCAACGAGGCGAGTAGGGAAAAACTTTTTCATGTCAGCATTCAAGTGAAGCAGAGCTTAGTCAGGGCCATTATTGATCTGGGTAGTCAGAAGAATTTAATTTCTGAGGTGGTGGTGAATAAGATGGGTTTGGCTACTGTGGCTCATCATAAACCGTATAGTTTGGGTTGGATTAAGAAAGATACGAAGTTGAAGATTATTAAGCAGTGTACATTCAAGTTTGTGATTACTGAGAAGTTTATTGGCGAGTGACATGTGAGGTGGTTTTGTTAGACGTGTGTCAAGTCATCTTGGGTAGCCCTTATCTTTAAGATTGAGATGCAATCCTTTACCGTAGAGATCGCAAGTATCGTCTGGTGAAGGAGGGGACGGAGTTTCATATCAATGAGCGCAAGGAACATATCACTCCCAATAATTTAGTAATGGCAACTCAGGCGAAGAGGTTGGTTAATACGGGTGACAAATTTGTATTGTTGCTGGTGCGACCGGTTCAAGAGGGTCCATCGGCTAAGGTAATGTCTACTTTGGCAATGTCTCCTAAGCAATAAACCGATATGGGGAAGTTACAAGAGGAGTATGAAGACTTGTTTCTGGGCATAGAAGGAATATTGCGCAAGAGGGATGTGGAGCATGATATCACCTTGGTGAATGGTAAGCCATTACCCAATATTGGGTTGTATCAGACTTCTATTACAGAGTATGACGAGATCAAAAAATAGGTACAGGAACTCCTGGAGAAAGGAGTTATTAATCCAAGTTGTTCACCTTGTGGTTTACCGGCATTATTGGTACCGAAGAAGGATGGGTCTTGGAGAATGTGTGAATTATCGGGTGCTGAACAAGATTACTGTGAAGAATCTTTATCTACTTCCACAGATTGATGAGCTTTTAGATGAGTTGTAGATGGCTCAATTTTTCACCAAGTTGAATCTTAAGTCGGGTTACCATCAAGTTAAAATCCAGGAAGATACTTGGAAGATAACGTTCAAGACTAAACAAAGGCTATTTGAGTGGCTGGTGATGCCCTTTGGGTTATGCAATACTCCGGCGACATTTATGCGGTTAATGAATGAGGTATTTCGTGCTTTTATTGATAATTTTGTAATTGTGTATTTGGATGACATCTTAATATATAGTCAAACATGAGAGGAGTACCTTGTGCATTTATGCAAAGTGTCAGGCATTTTGTGATTACAACAACTTTTTCTGAATGGGAAGAAGTACGAGTTTGGGAAGAAGGAGCTAGTTTACTTAGGATTTATTGTTGGTGGCAGTGAGTTTAATGTCGATCCAAAGAAAGTCTCGGTCATTACTAATTGGCATAGACCTTGTATAGTGACGGAAGTGGGAAGTTTTATAGATTCTTGTCATTATTTACGAAAGTTTATTAGGCATTTTTTACAAATAGCCGCAACGTTACATTCCTTGACAAAGACTGGGGTACAGTTTGTATGGGAAGATCACCATGAGAAGACTTTTCTGCTACTAAAGCGCAAGATTATAGATGCACCAGTGCTAGTGTTGCCCAATTTATAACGGCCTTTTGAGGTCGAGACAGATGTGTCAGACTATGCATTGGGGATGATTCTTTTACAGGATGGGAAGCCTGCTGCTTACCATTCTGAGATGCTTATAGGAGTAGTATGCAACTATTCTAGCTACGATAAGGAGTTCTACGCGTTATATCAACCAGTAAAACATTGATAGAGTTAGTACTTATTAGGGAAAGAGGTTGTGGTGCATTCTGATCGCAAACCATTACAGTTCTCATCTACGCAGTCCAAGCTACAGTAAGCGAGCCATATGAAGTAGATCTCGTACCTCCAGCAGTTTACCTTGATGATCAAGTATACGAAAGGAATGGACAACAAAATGGTTGATATGTTATCTTGACCCCCATTACTAACTATTTTCGCTTTGTTGGTAGCTATGCAAATATAACCCATTGTTCCTTCTGACTACGTTACAGGGTATAGCGATGACAAGGAACTCAGTGTGATTCACGAGAAGTTGCTGTAAGGCAAGACATACAAGTATATATTGAAGGATGGTTTAATTTACAGGGGCAGTCTACTATGTATTCCAGAGGGTGGAGACTGTTTGCATTGGATATGAGAGGCACATTATTCCTGGGTGGCAGGCCATTTTGGGGTTGAGAAGACTCTTTTAAATTTGCGGCATTATGTCTATTGGCCGAAGATGTAGATGGATGTTGCTCGTGTGGCTTGTGGTTGCGTGCTATGCAACACATCGAAGCCTTCCAATCAAAAGATATGACTGTACTTACCATTACCAGTTCCTAGCCGACCTTGGAATAGCATTTCGATAGATTTTATGGGTGATTTTCCCATGACCAAGTGTAAGAATAACTATTTGTTTATGGTGGTGGATCGATTCAACAAGATGATTGTTTTTATTCCATGCTAGAAGACGGTCACCGGGGAAGGAGCAGCGCAATTATGTTTTAAAGACGTCTTGAGGTATTTCGGGCTCCATTCTTCTATTATTTCTGATAGGGATAACCAATTTTTGGGGAATTTCTGGAGATCATTATGGGGGATGATGGCTACTAAGTTGAAAAGAAGTACTATTTTTTATCCGCAGACAGACGGGCAAATAGAGGTAGTTAATCGCACTTTGATACATTTATTATAGGGATTCCATTCTAAGCATCCTAAGACTTGGGATGAGAGTTTACCGTATATTCAGTTTGCGTTTAACCAGGCGATTTATGGTTCCACTTTGAAGTCTCCATTTGGAGTTTGTTTGGGGTATTTGCCTCAAAACCCTTTTGATTTGGCTTTTAGTCTTGGTGACAAGACAGTGTCAGGGAAAGAGGAGGAGGAACAAGTTAATGCTTAACATTTCATTAAGAGGATAAGCAAGGTTCATGAGGCGGTTGAAGCACAATTACAGAAGACTCAAGAAAAGTATAAGGCTCGCCACGATAAATATCGGGTTGAGTGTACTTTTCAAGAGGGCGACCTTGTTTGGTTATATTTGGGAAAGGAACGGCTAAAGTGGGAAGGTAAGAAGCTCAAACCTATCTGTTATTGTCCATTTACGATACTCAAAAAGATTGGTGACAATGTATTTCAATTGGATTTACCACCTTTCATGAAGATGTATTCGGTGATTAATGTCGAGCATTTGAAGTTTTTTTAGCTGTCTCTTTTAGATGAAGACTCTACAATCGACACTCATCTACCGTCAGTTGATGACTTATGGATGGAAAGAGAAGATCTACTGCAGGAGGATGGTATTCTAGAGAGGAAAGTTCATGCTACAAGACGGGGTGGTATTAAGTCGTTCCGAGTTGGGAAGAAGGGTCAACTACCTAGTAAGTCGAAGTAGTACAACAGGGAAATGGGCATCACTGTATTCTCACATCTCCAGTTCTAGCTTGAGCAGGAGCTCAAGGCTCCTAAAGGGGGGAGCCATGATCCAGGAGGATATAAGGTATTTTTATGGAATTTTGACCAAGTCGTTCGAACGAGATTTGGAGTCGTTCGAATGACTTGAGTTCTATTCGAATAGACTTTTAAGTCTATTCGAATAAACTGTTGTCTGAGTTGTTTTATTTGAATACACTAATGTTTGTTCGAATATACTTTTTTTGTTCGAACAAAGACTTGTTATGCTCGAACCGAGGTGCGATTTAGCCTATTATTTAAGCATTAAAGGGCATAATTGTCCTATTTTGTAACTAGGAACTTGTAACCCTTATAAAGGGGCAAGGCTAGGCAAGAGAGGAGGATGTTAGATCAATGTAAAATTCTAAGAGAGAGACTTAAGGTTTGAGAGGAATTCGATTATAATTGATTTCGATTAAGCAATTGAAGTTTTAAAAGGGAACTCTCCCACCAATTGTGTGTTCTTCGTACTATTTATTTTATTTAGGGTTTCTCAATTCGTATTGTGGATTAAATGGTGTAGAATTTAATCTCCTATCTACGAGGTTAGGCCCATACGAGAGACATGAAGGAGAAGATCCAAGATATGTGCAGGATCCCATGGGAGCTCCAAGTCTTAACCTATAAAAGATGAGATCAAAGATGACCATACTCTTGAAGATTACTTAATTTATTAGGAGAGTCTTTGGGATTTACGATGGTGGTGTGGAGGTTCATCTTCTGCTTTCTTTTGGCCAACTTATATGAGTTATCTAAAGGCTAAAGGAAATGAATAATTGTATTTTTTTTCTTGATCTTTACATTAAAATTAAGTTATGCAACAATGCAGATTATTGTTAAAAGAAATATTCTTACTACAATTATTTTTTTGAATATTGTAACATTTTTGTGTACAAGATTATTTACAACAAACAAGTGGGATAAACGTTAAGGAAAAATGAAACAGCCTTACGGATGTACTGAGGGTTTCTTACTAGTGCTCCTGTGTCAGATTATCTCCTATCCACTTTCTTTCTCTCTATCTCTCTTCTCTCTCATGGATGTTAGAAAATACAAATGAGTTTTTTGTTTTTTTTTTGTTTGAATGGTTAGAACTAAGTGTTTAGTCCCACATTGGATATGAGGGAAGCTCAAATCTACTATATAAGTAAGTCTAACACTTAACTTATTGTGATGCGTGTGAGAGTTGGTGGGTCGCATGCGCATGTGCGACCCATGTGTGCAAACTAGCTTGGGTGCATAGGCTGCACATGAGCTTGCTCGACCTAGGAACCCACTTATTATTATAAGTCTATGATTGGGACTTGGGGCCATGGGCTCATAGGGATTCCTTTGAACACTTGGTCATTTTTTTGAGTTTGAGGTGTGAGTTGGGTTGCCTCCAACAGACGCACCTTAAGGTGTGACTCTTGGTGAAGAGTCACCTATACTCTATATAACTCAGTTTTCGTTTTCATTTTTTGATCATCAGTTTCTCTTGAGTTATTTTCAAGAGAGAAAACAGACGCAATCAATGTTCGTTTGGCAGAAAGATAGAAATGCTTTATTCTCTTTGCGATTGATCGTTGTATCCTGGGAGACAGGGGCCTACATTCTTGCAAAATATTGTGGCAGGGGCGAATCTGTCTTAAGGAGATAGTGTGTATACACTAGACTCGATCATCTCCTTAAGAGATGTTTATTTGTTCATGCAGATTGGTTAATACAATGGAAACATGGACATTCACCATGGATTCCCAGGTTGAGTTTTAATCTCCAAGCTTCATTCGAAAATACAAAAATCGTCTGAAAAATACTAGTGTCACGCATAAACGCTATATGACTCTAATATTATAAAGAGACACATGATTGTAATCCACTTCTCACCCTCTTTGAGTGATTTCTTTCACATAATTTTTGCGGGGTGTTTGGCGTGAATGTTGCTTTGAAAGGTCCCATCACCGGGTTTTAGCTATTTCACCAGTTACTGACGACCTTTTGTGCATGAAAAACGCACTGCTAGAGATACTTAAAGAAGGAAAAAGCCAAAGATGGTCAAAATTAAACGTATACTTAACTTGAGAGTTGAAACTTCCTTTCATCTCTTTCTTCTCCAACAAATATTCTCATTCTCTGTCTCTTTCTCTCACCATTTAACATTCTCTCTGTCTGAAGCAGAGAGGTTCACCATGGATTCTCAAGTGATGGTGGCTCTCGCTCTCTCACTTGTTGGTGGATTGAGCACCTCCTTAGGTACGTAATTTGAAACCTTTCACTTCTAGTTATGAAATTGTGACTTGAATCTGAGTGCCCATTTCCTCAATTTGTTCTTTGTTTGGGTCATTCTTAGTTGAATTTGGATTTGGGTATATGGGATAGTGCTATTTCTTGAGTGTTTGTTAGCTTGGATGTTTGTTTTGTTATTGTTACGGTAGAATCAACTCGGAATTGATTATACTTGGTTATTATCATCTTTCGGCTTTTGGTGATCGATTTCAGTTGCGCCTTTGCATGATAAATAGAGAAGGGGAGAGCATTGGAGATGTTAACAAATTTACTGTTGACAATGTCCTTACTCAAATGCGTAAGTCATGGTTTGAGATCATGAGTGTTCAAGAATCTTACTTGTCTTTGCATGTGGAACAGGTGCACTTTTAGTAATTCTTACGAAGGCTCCCAATCTGAAGATGCTTGGGCTCTTACAGGTGATATTCAGTTTTTGCTTCATCTACTCATTAATCAAATGTGTGCATACGGACTAGTAGATATGTTTACGAAATATAGATTCATTCATTTAAAATTGATCTGTACGGGATTGAACTAACCATGGCTTATCCCATCATACGGATGATGAAAAATAGTGCATTTGTGTATAGGAATTTAGGGTACAAATTTTTTGCAGACTTTCCTGCTAGATGAGTGCATATTGTGTTGTCCACTTTTAGTCAATGAGCTTTCATTTTCCTGTTTTAATGTGGTCTTTGCAGTTTCTTTTTGATGTGGCAGATATTGTAGATTGGAACATTTCTTTTTGGTAATTCCGTCTTGGATTTTTTCTGATCAAGGGATATACTCATATACATTTATTACAGAGAGCACCTAATTTGTATCTCTGGTTATTTACATTATTACTCGAGTCTGTATACCAGTTGGAGCATGTCTTTATACTATGGTTCATAAATATCACGATTTAAATTGTTTTCTTATTACTGATATGATTCCCCAAGGAAGAATTTATAATTGCTAAGAAAATATGAAGCAGGAGAGGATATACCTTTATAAGGAGCCCAATCTAGATCTATGCACTCTTAAAGCTACCTTCATATTTTAAGGGAACTTCAAAGAGTTATAAAACGATAAAGCAAGACTCCTGTTGCCACAACTCTGACTTATGGAATGAAACCCGTAAGTCAGGCCATAGGCCCCCCAAAAACATTAGAACTGTACCCAATAAACTGGATCAAACCATGTAAAAATGGACTTCAATCTCCAGCCCCACAGTCCTCTGGATTTCCTTGACTAGCACCTTCAGTATTAAATTTGAAAGTACCCTGCTCTAGAAAATTCCAATAAACAATTTGGAGCTATTGATACTTAATTTACATAGCTCGTAAACCAAGTGCATGAAAGGAAAGATTATTTCACAAAGGCAGTGAGACATGTGGTGTAAACTTTACACGAAGACCATGCACCATAATTTGATTGTGTCAATACTGGCAGCATTAGAAATGATATCATCACATATTTTCTTGTTATGCGCAGATCGTAGTTTCAAAAAATGATAGCAGGGAACATTCCCTCTGTAATATTGAACTTATTAGCCTAATTAGCACCATCTTATGACAGCAATACACAATTTTTAATTAGTCGGTTAGGAGTAAAACAAACACCACAAGCTCGTGAAGAAACACATCACTCGTCGTGAGCCAAAGTTCCATTATGAACTAGATTTTTGGTGGAAATGAGATTTTATTGATGATAATTTTACAGGAGGACTAGACCTTTCCCCATTACAAAGTCACTTTCTAATACAAGACATTCCTAACTTCTCCATAATGATAGTAGCTTGGATGTCCCTTGAGAGATTTATAAAAATGGAGAGTTCACTTGTGACATTTGAACTTCCAATTTTAGCAAAGCCATCAGCAGATTGGTTGCCTTCCCTGAATTGACGAGAGAGGGTAATCTGCAACCCGTCTCCGAGTATTTCCATGAGACAGCTTGACTTTTGTTGTTGCAGTTTACAAGCATTTGAGAGTCAACTTCAACCTGCAATGAAAGCCATCCATGAGTTTTGCAGAGCTTGAGACCTTCTAGCAGAGCAAGGAGTTCAGCTGAAGAGTTGGTGCCATTATCGTACCAAGAAGAAAAACCATATATGAAATTTCCATCCCATTCCCTGATAAGACCACCACCACCACTGGTGCCAGGGTCGCCAAGAGCTGACCCATCTATGTTAAGTTCATAGACACCGAGAGGGGATTTATTCTATCTGACTATGGTGATTGGTGAGGATGTGAATGGTTTTGGTTTGATGTGCAGGGACGTGTCAGAAAAATTTGAGGCAATTTGAGATTAGCTTGGTGTAAACATCTGCTATTAATTTATATTGCCCGTAAGCCAAGTGCATAAAAGGAAATATTATTTCACAAAGGTGGCGAGGAATATGGTGTAAACTTTGCTCGGAGACCATCTAGCATAATTTGATTGTGTCAATACTGGTAGCATTAGAAATGTTATCATCACATATTTTTTTGTTACATGCAGATCACAGTTTCCAAAAAATAATAATATGGAGCATTCCCTCTTAAATACCAAACTGAGTAGCCTCATTAGCACCATCATATGTGTTACGAATTACGTTCGCAGAAGCATCGAAATTCAATTAATTGAGAAAACTCTCACAAAAAGAACTACTCTCTACTAGACAAACTCCTAACATATATAGTTAAAAGGGTATCGTGCACTCGTGGGTAAACGACCCACGAGAGACACGATCTATCAACTCTCCCTTCCTAAGATGAATTTTTCCACGAATTCTATAGCCGAATATAGTCTTCATAAAAAGTAGGATCTATCCATGCGAATGACTCCCCTGAATCCACGAATCCTCCTCCTTTATACGATCGGCCCATCGTATCAAGAACTCAACATTTCCTGCAATATCTAATCGTCTATCCAGTATCTCACCGATCTCGTCATTCAGCTGTACTACATATGTAGTTGTCACTGGATGTGGTGAATGTCGCTATAAAATTGGGTAGGAAGTTTAACATTCACCACCTTCGAGCGGGCACCTGGAATATCCAGCTCATAAGCATTTTCTTCAATACGCTGAATGATACGGAAAGGTCCAGATTTTTGCAATAGAAGTTTGGAAGCCACACCCGTGCGCCTCCCCTTTTCAATGTATAACATAACCAAATCCCCAAGTGAGAAAATAACCTCCCTTCTAACTTGATCAACCTTCTCCTTGACTCCCGTATACACCTCTTATAAATGTCGTCGAATTTCCTCATGTATAGCTCCAATGGACTCAACAAACTCTGCAGCACTATCTGATGTTGGTACTAGTTGGAGGATAGGTGCTAAATCCAGCGCCCTATCTGGTGTGTAACCTGTCACAATCTGAAAATAGGATAGTCCCGTCGAGTTGTTGACAAAACTATTGAAAGCAAACTCAGCTTGTAAAAGAGCAAAATCCCACTCTGTAGGTTTGTCTCCTGTAATACAACGCAATAGATCACCAAGACTGCGGTTGCCCACCTCTGTTTGCCCATCCGTCTGCGGGTGAAAAGCTGTAGAAAATTGAAGCTTAGAGCATAGTAATATCCATAATGGCCTCCAAAAATGCCCATAAAACATCTATCCTTGTCAGATGTAAACGTAATACTCCCATGTAAATGTAATACCTCCCGAAAGAATAGTCTAGCCATGTACGCTACATTCTCTGTCTTGGTGTAAGGTATAAAATGCGTCATCTTAGAGAACCTGTCAACCACCACAAATTCAGAGTCAAACCCCCGTGTCCTTGGTAACTTCGTAACGTAATCCATCAAAACGTCTCTCCAAGGGTTGGCCGAAATTGGTAAAGGCGTGTACCCGTGTTGCACTCTCACCCCTTAGTCGTCGTGCATGAATAACACCTCCTAATAAAGGCATTGATATCTCTGTGCATAGTATCCCAGAAGTACTTCTCCCTCGTCAATGCCATAGTCTTGATGACCCCGAAATGACCTCCAAGACCACCTGCATGTATATTTGTAATCAACCGCTCGCGCATAGAAGACACCGGGATGCAAAGGTCGTGCCCTTGAACAAATATCCATCCTGAATAGTATAATGAGCATGAGATCCCTGGTTTTGACTACATGAGTAAAAAATTAACCCAAAAAGCTCAAAAACACATCTGAGGGATACAAGTCACGTAACTCAGAAAACCCGAACACTGACGAGCGAAAAGTAACTAAGATGTGAGTCGTCATGCTAATTTTGTCAGCAAACTCATTCTCCTTACCCTTAATATGCTGAATGTGAAAATCAAAGCTCTGGAGATAGTTGAACTACTTTGCATGCCTATCCGTCGAAGTTCTTTGCTGGCTGTGCATGTGTCAGAGCGCGCCATGATCAAAATGAATGACGAACTCTCGATGAACTAGGTAGTGTCTTCAATGTCGCAATGCCCGTACTACGGCAACTCGATGTCATAGGTACTGTAATTTAGTTGTGCTCCTGACAACTTCTTACTGAAATAAGTGACACGCCTCTCAGAATAAGATAATGTTACCTCGATCCCCGTCATACAAGCATCTTTAGTAACCTCAAAAACCTGTCTGGAGAAATCTGATAATGTAAGAACAGGAGTTGTAGTGAGCTTTTGTTTAACCAATGGAATGTGTCATCAGCCTCTTGCGTCCACTCAAAAGGCACATTCCCCATGCGGGACGTAATAGTAGCCATAATACTGCTGAACCCATCAATAAATCGTCTATAAAATGTAGCTAGCCTATGAAAACTCCGTACCTGTGTGGTCGTGGTTGGAACTGGCCAATTCCTGATAGTATCCACCTTTTCTTCATCTACCAGAATCCCCTCTGACGAAATAACGTACCCCAAAAACTGCACAGAATCCACGAGGAATGAACAGTTTTTCAACTGGAGAAATAGGCGGTGCTGTCGTAAAGCTTGCAAAACCTTCTCTACATAAACAAGATGCTCCTCTCACGTGCGGCTATAAATGAGAATGTCATCGAAGTATACCACTGCAAACCTCTATTATCAAACGCATAAAAGTGGAAGGAGCTTTAGACAGCCCAAAAGGCATAACCAACCACTCGTAGAGACCATCCTTTGTCTTAAATGCTGTCTTCCATTCATCCCCAAGCCGTATACGATGGTACCCGCTCTTGAGATCGAATTTAGAAAAGAACCTCGCCCCATATAGATCGTCAATAATATCCTCTAATCGTGGAATGTGGAATCTATACTTTATCGTTATCTTATTTACCGCCCTGCAATCAACACCCATTCGATAACTCTCATCCTTTTTGGGGACTAATAGGGCTATAACAACTATTGGGGACATATTCTCTCTCAGAACCCCTTTAGCATATAACTTCGCAACTTGCCTCTGTAATTTTACATGCTCTGCTGGAGTCATATAGTAATGGGGTAAATTCGGCAACAGAGCTCCTGGGATCAAATCAATATTGTGTTGAATATCTTGTAACGATAGAAGCTCTGGTTGTTCGGATTCCCGACATACATTAGGAAATTGATCAAGTAGCGGCTCTAAATCCTCAGGAACCGCTGTAGGAGATGTCGACATCGCACATACCAAAGCGTAGGAGATTCCCTGCTTTCTTGCTTTTGTTAGAAAACTACTTGGCTTTGCAACTGTCGTCTCTTCACGCAGTAAACCTATCCACCTCTGTCGAACCCCTTTTCACATAAAAACCTACACATTAGAACGCCCTATGTGGATTGCGTTCCTCTCCCACTGCCACAGTCTGCCCAACAGTAAATGATATCCATCCATCTTGATAACGGTACATAGTATGGATTCTTCATACTCACCCATTTTAATCTTCGCACGAGTATGGTATAGTATTGTCACCTCTCCCGTTATACCATCCTTCTGCAACCAACTCAACGTAGCGACCTTGGGATGGGGTACAACTGTTAGTTGTAATTTATTAGCCACGCTCTCTGAGATGAGGTTATCCGTCGAACCTTCGTCAATAATTGTATCCAACCCCTTTCCTGCAGCATCTACACGCGTACAAAATAACGCATGTTTCTTTTAATATTCATTGATCTTGGAATTAGTGTCGCCGTTTTTCATAAGTGATCCACAGTGTCAGTGCTCGCATTGGAACTCCCCTTTACCCGTTCATGGGATAATGGTTCCATCGTAATCACCTCTTCAGGACGATTCTAAGACCTACCAAACCATTTGCTGCCACGGTAACCTCTGTCAGCTTTCTCTCTCTCTGTGTCGGTGTCGCATGCGGTTGTGGGACCTCCCCGCTCACATCTGCTGTCCCCGCCACACCACCACTTGCCGTGGGCTGCCCCATTGTACCCCCACACATGGCTGTTGGACCCTTAGTTGCGGCTACTAACTCCATCGAGTCGCCCTCCCTTATGGCCTATTTTGACACGACTCCTGTTGGTTTTGCCGGTCCAGTCGACGCCCTCTCTCCGTTCACCAGAACGTTGTTTGTCTCCCCTTGTACTCGTTCGTCTCCAAATTCTGATTTATCGGTGTTGTTTCTAAGCCCAATACTCTTCGAATTCGCGGCATAGGTTTTGGTGCAGTGTTGATTTTCTTTGGTTGGATTTCATGATGTTTCGAATCGTCAATTGGATAAACTTCTCGCATCAATGTTGCGACCCCATCGTGTGACTTTGATCGAGAACCTTTCAACACATCTCCGTCTTCCCCACCTACAGCATCAATCGCACGACGATCTTCTCTCTCTGTCGTCTCTTTGTAGTGATACATCTCCAAGTCTACTCCACATCCACAAAATCCCATCTATTCCTTAGTCATAACACCCGCTTTTAACCTTGCGATTTCGACAATTGCCTGCATGTACTTAGAAAACCTAGAATCGGTCATAGCTTTGGTATCAAGTTGTTACAAATTATGTTCACGGAAGGATCGAAATTCAATTAATTGAGAAATATAGGGTTTCTAGAGTTCACCCAAAAATCGTGGGTAAACGACCCACGGGAGACACATATATCAATAGGACTGCAATAGACAAACTTTAATCTGTTGGTTCGAATTAAAACAGACACCCCAAACTTGAGAAAAAACATATCACACCTCGTAAGTCGAAGTTCCATTATGAAATAAATGTTTAATGATTTCTTTGTGATCACATAACAACTACTTAGTGAGGCGATTTGGATTCTGCATCTCTTTAGGCACTAAATCAACTACTATTTTTCTGTGCCAAACTCCAGGAAAAATCCTTGAATTTCATGCGGTAAAGCTTTTCACCTTCAGAAAACTAGCATGTGCACTTCTATGACAAATAATTTCATGCATTATTTACTATAAACACATCCTTCTACCCGTCGCTTGTTCAATTCGTGATCAAAAGAAAAATAGGAAACAACACATGGCATATCTGGCACACACACAACACTATCTTCTTTATTATTAAGTATAAATCTTCTTGCTAGGATCTTCGTCTATTCCACAGGACATGTATTATCAATTTCTCCCAATACCACACATTAATACTCCCATTTAAATGTGTTTCACTTGAATCTGTTGAGACTCGAGAGAAATCCAAGACTTACATTTTATAGAAATGAAACTGTAGGATAAAATATCCATAAGTACTGCGATATGTCTGCGTATATTGGTGTCGATCACGATACTTATGATTGTATTATTACTATATTTAAAATAGTAATTTACAAAGAGGTACGTTTTATTAGTCCATATATCAGAACATATACTGATACATCATCCATTTAACCATTATATCTGGAATATGACATAATATTGAACTGTTAGAGCCTAAATGCTTTTGCAACTATCACTAGGTTTATGGTCTCTCCAACTGTTTTTTTTTTGAAGAAAACTATGGAGTCCCAAAAATTAATTAGGAGAAAGTGAGGTTACATTACATAATGAACTCTCACTCTCTTAAACATGAATACTCAAAATCCTTTTCATGATGTTTCAGAAATTTCTGTGGGAAAAATTATGACTCGCCCATCAACCATACATCCTGTTATTATAGCCATAAAAGAGGCCCTTCTTAGAAAATTAATCATACTCAATGCTACTTTAGTACAAGAAGTATTCTATAATCATACTCAAATTAATCTTCAAGCTCTCCAGGTAAAGTATTTAGATGGAGGAATAGATGCAACATCCATTGCATCTCCAAGAAGGATTCTCACTAGCTCCATTTGTTGTTCCTCTCCATATTGATGGATCTTCACTTCTTTGTAGTGACACCATACATAATCGAAAGGAAAATGCATCCAGCTCTAATTTGGGAGATCTACCAAGTCCATGGGATTCTTAGCCTAAAACTTTAAGGACACCGAGAAGGTACTGAAACTTATTCGAAGAACCTCTAGATGAGCTGAAAAACTAAGTAAATTAATATCCCTTTGCCACCCATAGATATTTCCTCAGTACTAAGAGACAATGACTTGAGATGACAAGATAAAGGAACCAAGCTTTTCCGTTCTCCCTCTCGAATGAGAATTTGCTCAGGATTCCTGCTCCTCAAAAATAGAGAATCGACTTGGTTAAACTTATTAACAAGACTTCTCCAGTTAAGAGATTGAAGGAAATCTGTCTCCTCTAGATGTGAAGTAAGCCCATCTTTAGGACTGGAAGATGAGTTTATTGAAGACATATTGACAATTTTCCCAGCATATTTGAAATGTTTAAGGTTTGGGACGTCAATCCCAATCTTTTGAAGAAACACAAAGCTACGACTAATTGTTAAAGTCTTGAGTGTTTGGATAGAAATTTTAAGGTGCCTCGATGTCATACATAAGCCCATCTCCATATCCTCGAGTTGTGATAATCAAATAATGCAATTTCAGAGATTTCAGTGCCTTAGAGACCCTGAAGCTAGAGGGTTGAACATCCAAGGGAGGCTAGATAACTCTAGTGATCCCAATGATATACTTTGTGCGGAACACAAGCTACACGCACCACATGTCTTGATTTCAAGCCCTCTTTTGCCCCCAATGCATTCAAAGGATCTAAGATTTGGGGCATCCATGTCAAATTTATCAAAGTCGCGGCAATAGGCAATTTCTATCCCTCTCCAAGCTCTCTTGATAAAGTCTTCAGATGGAGGAATAGACGCAACATCTATTGCATCTCTAAAAAGAAAACTCACTAGCTCCATTTGTTTTTCCGCTCCAGAATGACGAATCTCCACTTCTTTAAAGTGACGCCGTAAATATTCGAGCGGAAGATGAGTCCAACTCTGGATTTGGAGATCAATCAATTCCATGGGATTTTCAGTCTGAAACTTTAAGGACATTAAGAAGGTATTGAAATCGAAACGTATTCGAAGATCCTCTAAATGAGCTTAAATAGGGTAAGTGAACTAATATCTCTTTAGCACCCATACATCCTTCCTGAATATTAGGAGACAAAGACTTTAGCTGACAAGATAAAGGAACCGAGCCTTTCTATTATTCCTCTGGAATGAGAATCTGCTCAAGATTTATACTCCACACAAATAGGGAATTAATATGATTAGATTTCTCAACAAGATTTCTCCAATTAATAAATTGAGGAAAATCAACAAATAAACTAAGTTCAACTTCATGATTGGAGGTTGAGTTCACTGGGGACATATCGACAATTCCCCCATAATAGTGAAAGGATTTAAGTTTTAGGACGTCAATCTCAAATCTCCTGAAGCTTCGAGCAGCATGCAATTCCCAAGCTCTTGAGTGTATGACTAGAAATTTTAAAGTCCCTCGGTGTTATGCAATTTAAAATCTCCAAATCTTTGAGGCGAAGACAATTAGAGATCAAAGACTGTAGAACTTCATTTGTGATGATAAAAGTATTTAACTTCAATGTGTTCAGAGACCTGGAAACCATGAAATTAGAGGGCTTAAACATCCTAGGGAGGCGGGATGATTTCATATGTGATCCTAAGGACATACTTTCTACGAAACACAAGCTACGCCACCCATGTCTTCATTTCAATCACCATTTTGCATTAATGCATTCGAAAAATTAAGATTTGGGACATCCATATCAGATTCGGGACATTCATTTCAACCCTATGTCTCTCCAATGCATGAAATTTCTCCAACAACCGATATTAGGCTTCTTCTGCCGGTTTTCTCAATATACCATAGTCTATAGTAAAACAAACTTAGATTATATATTTCAGGTACTTCTCGAGTACTTTTTTTATAAACACTTTGATTGGTTCATGCAGGGTTTCGCTGCAGGTCTTATGCTTAGCATATCTTTTATGGACTTGGCTCATAATTCTATAAACTCCATTGGGTTCTTAAAAGGCAACCTTTGGGTAACAAGTCTTTCCAGGACTTTAATTAAATTAATCACTACGTACATGATTTATCAATTTTTATTTGGCTGCTTACTTATAGCCCATATTTTCGAGCAGTTCTTTGGAGGTGTCATCTTCTTTGCCGTCATTGCTAGTTTTATACCCGAACCTACACTTGCTCCCACTGTAGATGTGAAAAGTAAAAAGGTCAGTGTGACTATTTTCTTGTATAGAGTTCGTCGAGTTCCTTTAATATTATATTAGTATTGGACCCATTCCTAGCAAAAAAGTATTGGATATATTGACGGTTAGACGACTGAATATTTAAGGTTGGTTTTTGGTCGAATTTTATAGAAAAATGATAATAAAGGCGGTAAGGACCCGTTAAAAAAGCACCGTCGGCAAGTTTTATTCAGTGGAATTATCACCGCAATTGGTATGTTTCTATAGCACATTTTTCTTTTCTTTCTCTATACTTTTCTTGCATTTTCTAATGTGTTGCCCCTAATTTATTTTGGCATACCATGCATATAATGGTCCATTGGACATAGCTTCAATCAATATAGCTCTTGTAAGGAACTTTTTGAAAATTTTGTTCTTTGGAAGACTAAGATGAGAATTAAAAGTCGGTTTGTCCGAAATTCCCTCGTCTTCCCCTTTCCCCTTACCTATTTTTCTTTATTCATATTTTGTTATTATTCCTATTTTGGTTTCAATAAATGATTTGTAAATAAAGTAGGCTTTATTTAGTAGGTGAAGTTATAGTAGACTAGTTGGGTTCGAAGTCCTAAATTAATAAGGAGGTTGGCAGATATTTATAAATGAGGGTAAAGCTTTGTAGTTGTAATAACTTTGATTTGCTTATTGAGCTTATATTAGTATAAATAAAGAGAGTTCTTCAATATGTGCATTCAATTGGGAAATTTAGCCCTTTTTGCAAATTCATTTTTTGTGCAACTTAATTTCAAGCCTAGCGAGATTTATTGCATCAAGTTGGTATCATATCACTCATTTGTCCTTGGGGAATTTTCTTTTCCTGTTGTGCCTTTGCTTTTATGGATATGACACAATTCGACGAGTTCTTGAAGAATTCGTAGGGTCTGAACATGGATGTATCATGGATTTTGTATAAAGCGCTTTTACAGAACATGAAAATCTCCAATGTAATTTTTTGATTAATTTATAAAAATATTCATGAGTAAGCTAGGAGAATCTCTTGTCTTGATGGTGGTGTAACAGAGTTAGGAAAAGTGTTGAAAGAGAAGTTATATTTCTTTGAAAAACAAATGAAATTAAAGGCTAAGGATGAGCTTTCACTGCGGCAATATAAGACACGGGGAGTCGCCGATTGTTCTTGCCACTTTCTTCTTAATTAAGAGTAGAGACAAATCTAATAATTACGAGTTCTCCTTTCAAAGTTACAATAGAAATTCCTGTATGTGCCAATCAGAACCCTAATGATGTTCAAATTTAATTTTCTAATAGTAAATATTTGGAGCACGGATCCACACGGGGAGTCGCCGATTGTTCTTGCCACTTTCTTCTTAATTAAGAGTAGAGACAAATCTAATAATTGCGAGTTCTCCTTTCAAAGTTACAATAGAAATTCCTGTATGTGTATGTGCCAATCAGAACCCTAATGATGTTCAAATTCAATTTTCTAATACTAAATATTTGGAGCACAGATCCACCTGAAGCTCAAATTGCAGTAAACCAATTGACTTTCAAATCAGTGGAACAACCAATATGCGATCTTTTGCCCAATGGAATTCCAGTTGTCGATGATATTCAAATATGAGCGTTGATTGTAGAAGTTCTTACCATAGACTGAAGTTGTGACACCCCACACGCGCGGGTGTGCTGAAGAGGCGCCTAACCCGAGTGTGGTGATTGTTGCACTAGGGTTTAGTCCCACATCGCTTGAGATCCTGCCCGGTGTATGGTCCTTCCATTAGGATCCTACTCTACTTGCCCCTGGGCCTTTTCAGGGGAGCAAAACCTCACACCTCTAATGGAGGTAGTTATGTGGGGACATTATCTTTTTATTTTTGCAAGATAAGCAGGACATATTATTAAGAAAGAATGATAGAGAAACAAACCTCCCCACAAACAAGGCAAGACTCTACACCTCAACAAGAGGGCATAAGTCTTAAACCAAACAGACGCACTTGACTCTAAAATACTCTCTTTCAGGATCCTCCACACTTAAAAAGTGGGGTTTCCCAATATATCTATCAATTACATTAATACCAAGGTTGCAAGCTCTCTTAGCCATGTTATCAGAACTAAAATTTGCCTCTCTCCAAATAGTAAAATATCTTATACTTTTGAATTTCTGTTTTACATTACTCCACTTAGCTTTTAAGCACCAAGGAATGTCTCCAGATTTGAAGCCTTTAACCGCAGGTTCAGAGTCAGCTTCTAGCTATGCTATCTCCCACCCAAAGCTTGAAGCAAAGTCCAGGCCTTCAATCACAGCTCTACATTCAGCAATAAAGTTTGAAATAACCCCCAAACCCACAGATATAGCTCCCACCACAGTTCCACCACTGTCCCTAAGGACAGAGCCAACACCTTTATTACCAGGATTTCCAGCAGCACCATCTGTATTAACTTTAATCTCATTAGCTCTAGGCAGTTTCCAAAAACAAGACTTTATAGAAGGGTTTTTTCTGGGCTTAGACATAACCCCAAGGTCTTTAATGATGCTCAGCTCCTTCATAGTGTTCTTTATTTGAGACTTGGACAAAAAAGACACTTCATGAATAGAGTAACTAATTTGCTTCTTAATCTTATCCTCTGACCACTTTGCTTCATAAAAAATGATAGCATTTCTCGAGTTCCACACAGCTTTGCAAGTATTCCAAACCCCTCCAATCCATAAATCACTTAGATAGGAACTAAAAGTCTTTGATATCAATAAAGCTTCTTTAATGTTCTTGAAACTGACCTGAACTTGAAAAACTGGGCACAACCAATTCCAAATTTTTCCAACAGAAGAGCAAGCCCAAAACAAATGCTCCATATCTTCAGCAGCATCTAGAACAAATAATAAGACTTTTTCTGCATAACATCATCAGTAGGCAAGGCAAGGCTGAATGGCAAATCTTCCACCCCAAAGAAGAGAGTCTAGGATGTATGTTGTCCTTCCAAACAAACTTAAACCACCAACAACAGTTAAACTTCTTTATGATAGTATTACAAGCTGAGTGAGTTGAAAATTTACCTTTTTAATCAGGTTTCCACACTCTTAAGTCCTTTTCACCTTTAGCAATCTTAATATTGTTGATGCCAATACTAGCATTCTGCAGCATGGTGAGAATATCACCACTCACATTCTACTGCCCATTCTTAATTAGATTACTGAGCCAGTTTTGAGTAGATTTCCAGTTCCTAACATCAGGGCAGAGATGCTTGATAGCCCTGTCAGACCCCCAAGAGTTTCTCCACAAATCAATGCTGCAACCATCCCCAATAACCCGACCACAATGCTCTAACAAGATATTTAAAGCTTTGTTAATCCCAACCCACATAGTAGAACCCTTACAGTAGTTAATCTTCTTTCCAACACAAGTAAAGAATTTCGTATACATAAACTTGTCCCACTCAGACTTTCTAGCAGTCAGATTCCAAGCTTGCTTCATCAGCATAGACATATTCATGTCCACAAGTATTCTTATACTCAGACTACCTTTACAATAAGGTTTACACACTTTTTCCCAAGAAATAGTATGATTCTTCCTTTTATCTGGATTACCTGTCCACAAGAAGTTCCTCAAGATTCTTTCACCCTCTATAATCACAGTTTGAGGCCACAAGTACACTCCCATGTTTTAAATAGGAATACTGCTTAAAACAGACTGAACCAAAGTAACTCTTCCTTGAAAGGACAACAGTCTCCCAACCTAGCTATTTCTGATTTTGTCAAAAAGAAGAGCAAGAACCCCTTTGTCGCCTTTGCCCTTTACAAGAGGAATCCTCAAGTATTTTTTAGGCAGCTTCCCTTCCTTGAACTCAAAAATAGTCTTAGTAATGTATTTTTTGTTACCATTCATAGCTCCCATAAAGATTTTACTCTTCTCTGTGCTCACCTACTGCCCTGCAGAATCTTGGTATCTGTCAAACAACTTCTTTCAGGCTATTTTTTCTACCATTTGCAAAAATGATCAAATCATCTGCAAAAAGTTAATGAGAAGGACCAGGAAAGCCTTTTATATTGACCATTGGCTGTACCACTCCATCTTCTCTTAGCTTATTTATCCCTCTACTCAGCACATCTTCCACTAAAGCAAACAAAAGAGGAAAAAAAGGATCATCTTGTCTCAACCCTCTCTCAGTCTTGAAAAACCCACAAGGTCCCCCATTAACAAGGATATAAACTTGAGAACTTCTTAGAATAGATAGAATCCATCTGCACCAAGTTCAGGAGAACTCAAATCTCTTCATTACCTCCAAGAGAAACTCCTAGCTAATAGTATCATATGCCTGAGCTATATCCACTTAAATTGTCACATTCCCTCCAAATCTCTTCTTCGTCAACTCATTCATCATCTCTGAAGCTAACCCAATGTTGTTATGAACATTCCTGCCCTGAATAAAAACACTTTGTTCACAAGAAATAAGTTTGCTAGCAAGACCTTTCACTTTGCAAATCAAAATTTTGGTTATAATCTTCATCACAAAATTACTCAGGCAAATTGGACGATAGTGATTAAGAGAGGAAGCATTCTTGATTTTTGCAGCTAACACCACAAAGCTCGAATTAAAACTTGAAGGAATAATAGACTCTTTGAAGAAAGAAATCACTGCAGCTCAAACCACTCCCCCCACAATCTCCCAACAGTGTTTAAAGAAGGAGCCAGAGAACCCATCAGGTCCAGGAGCACTCTCAACATCCATACCAAACATAGTAGCCTTCACCTCATTCGCATCCGAAATAGTTGAAATGATCTCATTGTCACCATCTGACACCAAGCAAGGGATAATAAGGTTAAGCAAATCTTCACTCAAACCACCTGGAACTTTTTTCACTTTTGTAGAATATGCATTCACAATATACTGCTCTATCTCTTGTTGGTTCTTCAAAACTACTCCATCATCTCTTTTGATAGAAGTAATCCAACTCTTCTCTCTTTTGATTTTGGCCACAGCATGAAAATGCATAGTATTTTTATCTCCAGCTTTTAATCACTTCACCCGAGATTTTTGATGCCAAAGCAGTTCCTCTTGTCGCATAGCTTAATTGAGATGAATATTAGCTAAAGTCAATTTATAAGATAGTTGATCATTAGAAATATCCAGCTCAATCTCTTTGTGAAGCTCCATTATCTCCTTGTTGAGATTGTCGATGATAATCTTGTTACCACCAAACGTATTCATACTCCAACTTTTGAGACAATTCTTCACATTCTTCAACTTCCTACTCAGCACCAGAAGAGGGCCCCCTTGTACAGTTCACTTGCCAAGCTTCATTCACCACTCTTAAGAAATCACTATGCTCAGTCCACATTTTGTAGAATCTGAAAGAAACATTATGGGGTTTAGGGACTCCATTACATTTTCCAATCAGAGGGGAATGATCAGAGTTCACTCTATAGTGGACTCTATAACACCAATTATCAAACTTCTCCACCCATTTTGTATTAACAAAAATTCTATCTAGCAGACACAAAATTCTTTTATTTCCATGCCTACCATTGCACCAAGTGAAATTAAGACCCTTTCTCTCTCCCTCCATGACCCCTAGCTCATCAATGCAGCTTTGGAATTCTTCCCTTGAACTATTAAGGGATGGGACACCCCCTTTCTTATCAGACAACTTTAACATGGCATTGAAGTCTTCAACAATAATCCACGTTGTATTAATGCATTTAAAACCTTCCAATTCCCTTCACAACTCTCTTCTACAAACCACAAAACACTTAGCATGCACAAAAGTCCCAATTGATTCTTCAAACCAAACTGTGATATGTTGATGAGACCAGTTAAGCACTTGAGGTCTGATCAGAGAAGCATCCCATAATATCCAAATGTTAGCCAACTCATTATTATTGTTACTAATAAAATCAGCAGACATATTTCTCAAATCAAGCTTCAAAACATTACTTTGAGTAGCCGCCACTTTTGGCTCCACCACAACCATAATACCAGGCTGTTCTCCCTAACTAGCTTTCTAAGGGTAGATCTGGTCTTAGCATTACCAATCCCCTGCAGTTCCAATACAGGACCTGCATTAACAACTTCTCTTTTTAGTTTTAGCTATTGACCTAGTCACAGGAGGAGATCCAAGACCAGTGCTTTTAGCTTTGTTAGCCAACTTCTTCTTACTAGTAGCAAGCGACCACTCAATACCAGTCTCTATCCCACTACCATTAGACTGCTTCTCACCTGAGCCTGCCTTCTCAGGTATACCATCCAGCTCATCTACATCTTCACCCTGATCCCCTAAGTCTGCCCAAGGTAAACTGCAAGGAATTGGAACAATAGCTGTGTTCAAGGCCTCACCATTAGCAAAATGACCCCTCTCAGAGCTCACATAATCCACTCGTGGTCTATTATCAGATCCTGTAAATGCCAGATTGGAACGTTCTCCAATAAAAACTGGAGAGGACTCTTCTCGCGCTACTTTTCCTTTATCCATAATCTGTTGTTGCTCAACAACTTTATCCAGATTTTCATCACTTTTCTTATCCTTCTTTTTTTTGTTTCTTTTTCACTTTTTCTGTACACCTTCATCACCCACATCCGCAGATTTGTGCTTTGCCTCCTCTCTTATATCTTTTTAAACTTCTCTACATTCATATAGAGCATGGCCAACAACTTTACATTGGTTGCAGAATTTAGGCACATTACCCAGCACCACCTCTTGCTAGAAATCTGACTCATCTCCTTTAATTAAAACCTTATTAGGAATTGGTTTGGCAAAATCAACCTCCACCATAACACTTGCATAAAAGCCAGTGTTCCCCTTCAATGTTGCTGGGTCAACATGGACTGGATTACCAACTGTTGTGGAGATAGCAAGCAAAGATTCCTCCTCCCAATATTCCATGTCCAATCCAGGAAACCTCACCCAGACCATTGCACAAATTTTTTTTATTATTATTGGGGCAGATATTTGGAGTCCACTGGGATAACCTCAGCCATTGGTTATTTATCGACCATGGACCTCTTCTCTAAACCCTCATTTATTCTTCTTCACAGAACAATTGGATTGTGAAGAACCATTTCCCCAAAGGGATTAATTTGAAGCCTCCCATGAGTTGCCACAAATCTTGAACCACATTTTACACCTCCATTAACCTAATTTTTTGAAGATCCAATCGCCCTATCAGGCTAAATCTGAATTTATCCAACCCTTTTTTGATCGATTTCCCTGATAGTTTAATCGTAGGATACTCACCTCTCATCCATGGAACTGGAAGCTCGGTGACTTCCACTAGCTTCGATTTCAACATATCCGCAAATGTTTGGCCAGTTGAAGCTCTACACTTACTCCCACTCTCCAAATCAAACAGATTCAGAGCTGCGAAATCCATATTAACGAACACCACCGATTACAAGCCACTAGATGGGGGCATTATCGTGTGTGCGTGGAGTGGGTTTGTGACAGAATGGTATTAGAGTACGACTTTAGTCTTAAAGACGGTGGGGCTGTGATACCCCTCACGAGCGCATGTGTTGGAGAGGCCCCTAACTCGAGTGTGATAATGATTGCCCCAGTGGTTTAGTTTCACATCTCTTAAGATTATGTCGAGTGTATGGTTCTTGAGTTAAGATCCTACTCCACTTATCACTGAGGCATTTTCAAGGGAACAAAAACCTCGCACTTTGCTAAAAGGTGGTTGGTTAAGTGGGGACAATATCGTGTGCGCGTAGAATGGGGTCATGTCAGAAGTTCATTAGGATTCTTCACTTCCAGATATTCAAATAACAAACTCTTAATAGGATGTCTATTATCGAAGAACTCGAACCTAATCGGAGCGCACTAGATGTTGAAGGCAAAGCAAAGTGAGAGTTTCCAATTCCGGCTTTTCAAGATTTCTCAAGACAAATTTTCATATTCAATTATTGCTTTTGGTGGGAATACCAAAGTATGTGCCATGCAATACGGGTCTATCAGCATGGCACACTATGTAGCTTGCCACACCTGGTATCATCCCACTGAAATCCTTCTAGAAAAATGTAATAAAGGACCCCCAATTTTTTAATTAGAACATGAGAATAAATTAACAATAGCCTAAAAAATCAAAAACAAAGAAATGTATCAGTCACCAGAATTTGATTGTATCACTAAACTTCTTCCCTTCTCATTCAATAACTAGATTGAATTTTTTTGAAATGTCAACGCTACTGGGAATACACAATTGATCTTTATCAATAGATCGACTAAACGCCCAAACCACATTGTACTTAACAATTAGCACAGGTGTACCGAGAGATATGTTTCTAAATCTCGCAGTAAAAATCAGAGGGAGGGATGAAGGGAGACAGTGAATCATTTTTCTTTTGATTGTCAATTCTTTTTTCTTCTTCGAAACCCATCGTTATCAATAATATCACCCAGTGCCCTCTTATATTTTCTTCGAACCTATGGACTGTTAGTACTTGTTGGCAAGCTGCTTTTATTTGAAGTTAAAAGGTACTCATGTATAATACAAGGGTATTATTTAGTTTTGGTTGATTAATTGTCCAAAGTACTCGTCATATATAGAAAGAGAGAAATTATAAGATAGCCAATCTTAAATTTTTCTTTTTAGTGCCCTCTGCTATAAATACTGATTTGATGTCTGTTTCTTTTTATAACTCGTTAATGGCAGGCATAAGTCTGCACAATTTTCCGGAGGGAATGGCAGTATTTCTCGGATCAATGAAGGTAATTATTAAATTATCATATTGTTAAATGTACTAGAGTAACGGTAACCCGTGTATATAACACTCCCCTTCAAATCATACCCCTCTTAAATGCTCTTTTTACACCTGAATTCTCGCGCCTTTACCCCGCCCCCTCTCGTGAGAAATAGCCGTTTAGTAGGTGTACTCTATGATAACAATCATATCATTTATCAAAGTTATAGAAACCAGATTCACTACAGAGAAGTATATACAGAAACCTAAACAAGGGAAAAGACTAAACTACCCTTACAATAGATGTAACTCTAACACCCCCCCTCAAACTCACGAAGGTACAGTGAGAAACATCGAGAGTTTGCCAAGAAGAAAGCGGAAGCGCGAAATAGTATGAGACTTTGTGAAAAAATCAGCCAACTGCATAGTAGAAGTGACAAATGGCAAAGAGATTGTGCCATGCTCTAAATGATGATGTGTAATATGGCAATCAATCTCGATATGCTTGGTACGTTCATGAAAGACAAAGTTATGTCCAGTCTAAATAGCACTCTTGTTATCACAATACATAGGTGTAGGAGAAGGAAGAGAAACACCCAAATCATCAAGTAACCAACGCAACCAAACCATCTCAGCAGTTGTCGAAGCCATAACACGATTCAGTAGAAGAACGAGATACTATATCTTGCTTCTTACTTTTCCAGGAAATGAGAGTCACCTAGGAAAATACAAAAGGCAATGGTGGACTTATGATCCGTGGGATCACCAGCCCAACAACGTCAGAAAAAACCCGAAGTTCTAAAGCAGAAATAGAAAGAAGTAACAAACTCTGATATTATAAAGTACCATGAAGATAACATAAAATATAACAATAGTGGGAGAAGAGACTAATTGACTAACAATATGAACTGCATAAGCAATATCAGGCCTTATGATTGTAAGATATACTAAACTACCAACAATAACCCGATATAAGGTAGGATCATCCAAAGAACACCGTCAGAAGGAGTATAATGAACATTCAATTCTAGAGGAGTCTCAACTATCTACGAATCAGTAAGACGAGCTCGAAAGATAACATCTGCTGCATACTTGGACTGGGAAGTCTCAACTATCTGCGAATTAGTAAGACGGGCTCAAAAGATAACATTTGCTGCATACTTGGACTGAGAAAGAAGATATCCTCTAGGAGAATAGGCTACTTCAATGCCAAGAAAATAATGAAGAAACCCTAGATCCTTTATGTCAAATTTTGGTTGCAACTGTAACTTTAAGGAAACAATACCATTAATATCGTCACCCGTCAAAATCATGTCATCCACATAAAAGAAGAAAAATATGTCCATTTGAAGTTGAGCGAATGAACAAAGCTAGATCATGAACGGTAGTACGAAAATTAACTGCGGCCATCACTCGGAACTTCTCATACCAAGCTCGAGGAGCTTGTTTGAGACCATACAATGCTTTCCGAAGTCTACACGCTTCCCCAGGATTGTGGGAAACACCTGGAGGAGGAACCATGTAAACTTCCTCGTTCAAGTCTCCATTAAGAAAAATATTTTTCACATCCAATTGTGACAGAACCCACTTACGAATAGATGCAACTGCAATCATGGTGCGAACGATCGTCATTTTGGCAGCAAGAGCAAAAGATTCCTCATAATCAATCCCATATTCTTGTACAAATCCCTTTGTAACCAATCTAGCTTTATACCGCTCTACGGAATCATCAGACTTAGTTTTTATTTTATAAACCCATCGACACCCAACTGCAGTTTTACCGCAAGGCAAAAGAACCAATTCCCACGTACCAGTCTTATGCAAAGCAGTAAGTTCTTCATTCATGGTCTGTTGCCAAAAAGGATTAAGAAAAGCCTCCTTATAGAAGGTAGGCTCAGAGAAAGAAGGAATAGATGCTAAAAAGGAAGAAAAATTGGCAGAATAACAATAATTAGATAAACCAAAACGATCAAGAGGCTTACGATTACGGGGAGGGTAGCGAGTTTCCACATTGCCAAAAACTGTTTGAGAGTCTGCCGAGAGAGATGGAGTACCTGCACAAGAAACATCCTTTCCTTGACGAGAGTAAATGTGAATAATCGGCAGACGAGCAACTGTAGAAGGTAACTTATGAGCATAAGGTTGACTAGACTTATCATCAGGAAACGGGTCAATGTAAAGAAGATCAAACTTACTCAATGTACTAGAACTCGCAGGAATGGAAAAGAAAGGAACATGCTCAAGAAAAACTACATGACGAGAGACATAATTTGTGTGCAACAAGATCATAACAACGATATCCCTTTTGTTCTTCACTGTAACCCAGACATACACGCATTGCATTGCAGAACGAGCATATAATTTTGAACACTCAACTTTGGGACGAAGAACAAAACAAGTACAACTGAAAACCTTGAAAGAAAAATAATCTGGAAGCTTGCCACACATTCTTTCAAAATGTGATTTACCAGACAAAAGCAATTGAAATTTGGTTAATTAAATTGACAGCAGTAAGAACCGCTTCACCCTAAAATACACTTGGAACATTAGCATATAATAAAAGAAATCGAACGGTCTCAATGATGTGTCGATGTTTATGCTCAGCAACACCATTCTGTTGAGGCGTGTCAGTATAAGAAGATTGTTGTATTGTTCTATTAGAGGCTAGTAAATCAATAAAACCATGAGACGTATATTTGTCACCCAAATCACATCGAAAACATGTAATAGTACAAGAGTATTGTATCCGAATCATATAACAAAAGGACTTAAAAATAGACGAGAACTCGGAACGACAGGTCATAAGATAAACCCAACAATATCGAGAATAATCATTTATAAATGAAACATAATACTACCCTCCTTTAATAAGAATAGGAGCAGGTCCCCAAACGTCATAATGAATTAAGTTAAAAGGTGCAAGAGAAACAGATGTGCTTATATTAAAAGGTAATGCGGAAATTTTTGCAAGTTTGCAACCACTACAATCAGAAATATCATGACTAGGTAAATTCCCCAAAACTTCAGAAGCAATTAAGTATTTTAAGCGAGAACTAGAAACATGTCCAAGACGAGAATGCCATAAATAAAAACTAGATGACTTAGGACTCAAATGAAAAGAAAAAAGGTCCATGGAGGATGCTAAAGCGACAATAACTGGGATTTGGAGCGTTTCTAACACATAGTTTTCCCTCTTTACGACCTGTCTCAATCAACTTCTGGGAACGAAAATCCTGCACAAAACAATGAGTGGAAAAAAACAAAACAAAATATCCAGAGTCAAATAATTGACTAACAGATATAAAATTCACAGCAAGTTGAGGAATACAATATACATTAGAAAGAGATAAGTTAGAAGAAATAATAGAGCCAGTACCTACCAATGACATAGGAGTGCCATTGGCAGTTAAAATCGGGAAAGAGGAAGGAAAAGACCTAAGAGATGTGAATAAAGAATAATCATTAGCCATATGATTCGTAGCACCAGAATCAAAAATCCAAGTGGAATGAGATATACCTGAAGAAACTGAAGAGGTTAAACCTATAGATGGAGAGACTGCAATGGCTGTGGTATGGGGAGAATTTTTTTTTTGCAACTACTCAACAATGGAAGATAATGATGGAGCTGGTGAAGGTGACCCATTCTCAGATGGCATAACTGCAGCGGTACGATAATCCCTTTGCTTTGAAGTTTGTTGTCCCCTATTCAATAATAAAGGACATTGTGTTTTCCAGTGACCCTTCTTTTTGCAAAAACTACATTCATCAATACCAACTCTAGTATATTGCCGGTTCTGTGAATTATAAGAAGACCTGTGCGGGACAGCCAAGACCGTTGGACTAGGTAATGAAAGAACACCCATTCCCTTATGCGCTTGAAAACGTACTTCTTCGACTAGTAATTCGCTAACTACCGAATCAACTAAAGGAAGCGGATTACGGTGAAGAATGGAACCACGAAGTGCCTCAAAATCATTGCGAAGTACCATCAAAATTTGAACCAACCTCTGTTGTTCTCTGTATGTGCAATACAACTCTATGGCACTAAGTCCAGACAAATCTCTGAGAGCTAACTGATCCCAAAACCTTGTCATAACCAAGTAAAATTCTTGTATATTTTTCTCCCCTTGTAGAGCTGACCGAATGTCTGATTCCAGCTGATATCTTTTGGCAAAGTTGGACTGCACATACAACTTTTTAAAATAATCCCAAATTTTTTTGCTGTATCAAACTTAGCTAGATGCACTCCAATAGATTGATCAACAGAGTTGTTTATCCAAGTAATAATCTTTAAATTATTCATCTCCCAAGCAAAAAAGAACGATGCATAATTCTCAGCTTTAGTGTCAGCTGGAGCTTCTTTAGTCTCAGACACAACCCCACATCTCTCTACCCATTAAAAGTTTTTCATAACATACGCCCAATAAGCATAGTTATTACCCGATAATTTTGTACTAATAGCATGAAGAGAATCTTCGCGAGTAGTAGCCATAATAAACAAATAACTATTTAGAACAAAATCCTAAATCCAAAATACCAAATCAAAGAGATCGAAGATAGATTACTACCGACTACCAAGTTGAATCGATTAAACAACTTCAAGTAGAAATCTGCAAACAACTTCAAAGAGAAAGATGCAAAGTCCTGGAAAAATCAGCAAACTAACTACAAGAAAAATCTGCACACGATGTAGAAGAGAGATGCAATACGATCTAACCCAATCTTCTGATATTGAAGCAAAATTTGTTCTGCAACCAAACAAAAAAAAAACCCAAGATTCTAGGGTTTTAAAGAACCCCAATCATATTTGAAAAATAAAAGAAAGAAAAATCAAAGATCTTGCAAACAGAGAGAGAAAGATCTCCAACCAAATCAGATGTGCAATGGTTTCACGTTTGGCTCGATACCATGATAACAATCGTATCCTTTATCAAAGTTATAGAAACCAGATTCACTACAGAGAAGTATATATGCAGAAACCTAAACAAGGGGAAATACTAAACTTCCCTTAGAATAGATGTAACTCTAACACTCTATACCTCTGTACCCATAAAATGACAAGAACTATACGTTCCATTGGGCGCTAACTAAATGAGATCCTGAAAATGCCACTTATGAATGGCACTACACTGTCTTGATATGTAATATGTAATACTGTCAAGAGTTGATTGTTAGTAATTTCTCTTTCTCTCTCTCCCTCTTAAATAGCTAAATATTATAGTAGAGTAATTGTGTTTTCCCTTATGACTTGCTATTAAAGAATGTTTATTATGTTTAGGATATCTGGAGGGAGGGTGCGTGGGTTATATGATTTATTGATGTGAAGATTGTTGATAAGATTTGAGGGTTATATGATTTCTCATATACTTGGACGCGAGAATTGATGTGGCGATTGTTGATCTGATTTGGGCTTATATTATCAATCTCATTTCCTTAGGTGCGGGCTAGATTGAGGTGGCTATTGTTGACCCATATTCTTCGATGAAAGACTTGTGGTTGTTATTATTGATCTGATTTGGGGGTTGTATGATCACCTTCCTATTCTTGGATGCAAAATTTGATGCGCCGATTATTGATCGGATTTGGTGATTATACTTGAATGCGAGAATTGATGTGGCGATTGTTAATCTGATTTGGGGGTTATATGATCCAATTCTATTCTTGGATGCAATTTTTTTTGGATGCGATTCTTCTTGCTATAATTTTAGGATTTCCTCTAATATCCGATACTTTGACGTGATAATTGATGTGGTTATCGTAGATATGGCAGAAGTTAATTCCAGAGCAGTAACTTAGTGATGATCTGAAGATGCCCACATTTTTTGCATTGTATATCAACTTGTAGACGATGGGTGATAGAGGACTTGATTATCATATTCGTCGTTTGATTCTAAAGAGAAATAGATAGAGGGTGTTGTTGTTTTTGTTTGTAATTTTTGTGTGATTTTGTTCTCAATCAATGAAAAATTATACTTTTTTGGAAAAACACAACCAATTCGGTGAGAATGTTCCATATTAGGACTAGATTATCATTTTGACATTTCTAACCTCAGAAAATATGCAATCTAAGAAAATAATATATAAGCGTCAGCTCCTTTTATTAAATGAATGCTGTTTTTAATAGGGTTTAGAAGTATCAAGATGGGGTGAATGGATATCTATTCCATAAATTTTAATTCCACCCTCCTGCCATACTCGCTTACAAAGCCGTGTTTACATACTTATGTACAGTCTTCACCTGTCTTCTGGTCATGTTACTTGTCCTGTGTACCGGTACGATGGATAGGACACTCGAGATTATTTTTTAATGTAAATAAAACTAATATGTATATTGTGAAATATATTTCAAACTAGTTTTTGTTTTCCAATCGATGTATATGCCAATATTCTAGTATGAAGAGGATATTTCAACATACTCAAGGATTGATACATCAGTATTGTTCCAGATTTGATCTTTGCACGCTGTATACGAATTCACTAATTGCTAATTCAATGATATATCTTTAAACATTCTAGTTTTTTTATGAATTCAATATTCTGATGATAAGTAGATCTTTCCTTTTTGTGATTATTTTGTTCTAGGGACTTCGGGTTGGTCTTAACTTGGCTTTGGCTATTGCTTTACACAACATCCCAGAGGTAAAAATGTTTAGTTTTAACCGAAATCCAAAATTACTATTCCAAGTTCATGACATGCTTCAAGTAATCTAGAATAAATCCGGCTTCATCCATTTCTGCTTTGAGGTGCTTCAATGATACTTTCTTCTAGCAAATTAAATTCTTAAAATTCGAAGAGTGCACTTTGCCTGAATGTAGAAGATCATCATGATTTTTATTATTCCTTTTGCAAAGTATGAATATAGTTTCAAACCCGAGGAATTGATTCTTTGAGGAGATTTCACCTACATAAAACATAATGCAAAGTATCACTGTAATTATTCATCTGAAAATATTGTAAAAATGTAATTTTGGGTCTGCTTGTGGCAGTAACTGACTGTAAGCTTGGATTTGTTTCATCACCATTGAGATAGTGGATTAGTTCTAGTCTTTTTTAACTGGTTTCTTGATAGAAAAATTCCATTGGCCATCACGTCCTCCCCTCGTTTGCTTCGTTTTGAATGTTATGGAAAAATAGAACTTCAAGCGGTGATAAAATGTCATATAAGCTGACTAGACTATTGAGTATGAGAGATTGCGGAAAAACTGATTTAAAAGTTCTAAGCAAGTAAGTTTCCTTATTAAGCATTCTATAAAACAATCACACAGCAAGCCATCTACGTCCGCCGACTAGTGGCAACATAACCAAAGATTACAAACGAAGCGAGCTTTACTCTGGTCTCCTTGCCTCTTTAAGTATGAACACTCTCTCTCTCCCAAATTCCAGTTTCTCTCAACCCTTACAAGTTATTCTATGTAAAGGCGAGTGGATTTTACCACCATAGAAGAGTGTAAACAACCATGTCACCTGAAAGGGGTTCGTCAAAAGAAGAAGAGACAAAAATAAGAGAGGAGGGGGTAAGATGGAGGAAAGGGGTAATACACACAGTCACAGATACACGAACATAGTTGAATGCCAAACCTCCAAGCTCTTAGTGGTGGATAATCGATAGTGGATTACATACTGTGAAGCTGATCTATACTTGTTTGTTTCTTGCTTGTCCATGTAACTTGGTCACCACCAACAAAAGTAGAATAGCCTGTAGGTGATCTCTTTTTTGACGGAGATAGATCAGTGACCCTTCCAAATGATGGAGATCATATTCATCGAGAAGAACTTGCTGGATGCAGAGAAGATGTCTTGCTGCTCATTGGATTCAATCTTTTTTCAAACTATTTCAAGTACTTGTGTGATCCGAGAGCTGAAAGCATCATGTAAAATAGGGTTGCGATATTGGACAAGACCAAAAACTAGGGTTTCTTGCATATGGGTTTCACAGAAGAGATTATTTTGTTCGATTTTCTGATACACTAAGGGTTTTGATAAGATTTACGATTTAAGATTATAAGGGGAAGGATTTTTTGGTTCTCCAAATAGATCTTGTCTCCTGACAAAACTTATACCCTAATGCTGGTACGTTCATTGGATTATTAAGAACTAGGGTTTTTATTTTTAAACATGGTGAAATATTAGTGCTCTAATATTTCAGATCTAGATGCGTCCAACATAGCATGATGAATCTCCTGAGGAGATGAGCACAAACAAAGCACTAGAGAGAAAACACGTCAGGGTAAGAGAAGAGCTAGGTAACAATGGCACGAATACGGGTGTCGGTGTCGGATACGGGGGTGTCGGACACGGCAACCCTAAAAAGTGTAAAAACTGGGACACGGCTGTAGACTTATTATTTATTTATTTTATTATTTTGAATACGCTTGTTAATACAAATCTCAAGGAGAATAAGTGGTCTAATACAATTTTTAATATCCAATATCACTCTCTCTTAAAGGCCCGCCACATTAATTACCAACTACTTTTCTCCTCTTAAAACTCCCAAGTCCCAACATCTTTTTCCTCCCTTCAGCGGTTCAACCTCTCCATATTCTCTTTCTTTCTCTTAGTGAGATATCCAACCTTTCCATATTCTCCTTCCCCCTCTCTCTTAAGCAGTCCTTCCAGATACCCTTCCAGATACGTACCATCTCTATCTCTTTTTCTATATAATTTGTCTTAAGTTGCAAACTACCTTTATAGGAATTGCTATGTCCAACCGTGTCCATATGCGTATCTGTGTAGGAAACGTATGGACACGATTTTTTTAAAATCGGAGTGTCGTTGTTACATAGGAGAAGAGATAGACATATAGATACAAATAACAAGAGTAGCGGAAAACGAGAGAGAGAGAGAGAGTGTGTGAGAGAGAGTGTGTGAGAGAGAGCGCTATGTTAGATTACTCCAACTCTCTTTTATTTTTATTCATACTAGTGAGATACACTAAGAAATATTAGTGAGAGAAGTGAACACGTTAAGGTTAGAGAAGACAACATTAAAAACTTTAGGCCATGTTACTCAAACTCTCTTATTTATGCTAATGAGATACTGTAAGAAACACTAGAATTCCCTCTTAACATGATACGTTTGGGAAACTAGTGGGCACATATGTAAGTTAGATCTACCCTCTATCTTCAACTGTGAACTACTACATAATTCTCGACAGATGATATTGGTGTAAATTGTAGAACTTGGCAAGGTATTCTAAAACTCTATAGCATATATACACGTGTTAAATTTTGATCAATTGAAATTAAAAAGGGAAAGTGCAGCATTGGGGTTATCTAATTCTGTATTTTTGACATGTAATTGATGGAAATTCCTCTTCCATTCTAAGGTGTAAAGACATGTCAAAAAATAGTTATTGATTTTCTCCATAGCAGCAGCTGCGTTGTATTTATTTTCTCGAATAGATAATGACTTTGAAACTTTGCAATCCTCGTCTATCGTAACAGCTCTGTGATCCCTATGTGGGTGATTTTGGTTTCTCTTTTTCTTACCTCTGTTGTCCTAATTTCTTAAGATGGGAACTTCGTAAAACTAATGTTAGATTTTATTAGCCATTCAACTCGACTTTTTCTATTTGTGGAAGTGGTCAGTAGTAACTAATCTAAAAGAGAAAGGAAAGAGGCAGGTGGCCAGTCACTGAAATCAAATGGCATGCCATTATCAATAGTGTAGTGAAATTTACAAATCTTGTGCATACTATAAATGAAACTTACAAGTACACGAGCCTAGGTTCAATCAGCTGTAATCCCTCCCTCTTAGGAGGAGTTTGTGAGTTCGAACTCCAGCAGTGTGTTTAGGGGGGAAATATCACGCCATGTGATAGTTGCTTTGGCGTCTTCTAGGTGTTACCCGTCGGGCTGAGATGAAAGCCTTTGAGCCCGATATATAAAATTTTCTACACTAGTACTTGATCACTACTGGGATATGTAGGCAGCCATTTGTCAAGCTTGACAATTGGTTCTGTAAAAAAAAGAAAAGAAAAGACGAAAATAAGTAAATAAAAAAAGATGAAAGTTAGAAGAAATTTTATCCTACGTAACAATAAGATTATATACATTAACAATATTTTGAATTTGTTGTTTATCTCTTAAGTTTTTTTCCAGCATTTTTATGGCATTTCGTAAGAAAACCATCTAACATTGATAATTACAATATCATACATATGGTGAAAATCGTTCCACAGTGTTACAATATTAGATATATCACATATGTACCAATATATTGTATCTTAATCCGGAATATACAAGAAATACTGCAATAACTTCAACAATGGTTAAACCCTTAACATATATTTGGGTTTCTTTTTGCAGGGTGTAGCTGTAGCACTTCCCGTCTATTTTGCAACACAAAGGTATGAAAATTTTGACATTTCAATTAGGGAATTCATTATTGATGTCTACTGGAATTGTAATAACCGGTTGATGTGCCTTGACTTTTGAGATACCAAACAACAATTTTTAGCTGCAAATCTTACTGTACGATTTCTTACATTGAATATATTTTGAGCCCAAATGAGAATTTACAAGGAATAAAATAAAAGCACCAAGTGACTAACAAGCCAAATGTTACATCAAAAATAAACCGTCTCAATTAACTACAAAGTCGTCAAAGTGTAATCCACAGAAAATCGGATTTCCACTAACCCAATAAGAAAGAGTGCCAAGTGTATCCATTATTACTCCCTTAAGTGTAGCAACTTTATTGTTAAAGACTCTTGCATTGCGTTTACTCCAAATTCTCCACCCAATAGCATAAGGAAGAAGAAACCACAAGGTTCGTCTACTTTGCGTTTGAACGCACAATTCCTCCAACATTTCAAAACATCAACAAAATATTGAGAGAACACCCACCACCCTGAATAGGGGTAAGAAATGACACCAAATATTGTGCACAAAGGAGCAATGAAGAAAAATGTGGTTAATGGATTCAACTCCATCCCCGCAAAGATCACAAATGTCTGTCACATCCATACCATTTCTTCTCAAATTATCTCTCATGAGAATTCTTCCCCAAACAACTCCCCAAATGAAAAAGACACTTTAGAAGGGAGATCTTTGCGTCATACGATATTGACTGGAAACTCTCTAAATCTTGCATCCATCATTCCCTCTCTTGATAGTACCAATTGTTCGCAAAAAAATCTTACTGAAAACCTCTCATTATTGGTCCACTTCAATTTCCAACGATCCAGATCATTAGTTAACATCACTGAATTAATAGATAGGAAAATTACAACTCTATCATCCATGTCCCAATCATTAACCGATTCGTTACTAAGATGAAGATGAATATTCCACTCAATGTTACTACCATTGTCGATACCAAACTCAGACACGTACCCATGCTTTCGGCGACAGCCTATAAATATCCGGAAACCGTTCAACGAGCGTAAGAGTATCGTACCAAATATCCTGCCAGAAAAGAATCCTCATGTCTATGCCTTTGAGGAAACTAAGCATTAAGATTACATTGCCATATGTTAAATCTATACGGAATAGAAGTCGCTCATGGAAGCTAATCCCCGTCTAATAATCCATACCTAGCCACCACAATTTGTCTTTTTCATGTACAAATCGCCAAAGCCACTTACCTAACAATACCAAATTCATTTCTCTGAAATACCTCAATTCTAAGCCTCCTTCTGTCTTCGGTAGACAAACGCATTCCCAATTTCAATAAATGAATTTTTCTTACCATTTGCACCATTCCAAATAAAATTGCGAACCAATCTTTCTAACCTTCCAGCTACTGAAGTCGGAATAAGAAAGAGTGACATAAAATATATAGGCAAGTTGGATATGGTACTCTTTACCAATGTGAGGTGCCCCCCTTTAGATAACAGTTTCCTTTTCCACAATGAAAGTTTACGCTCAAATCTCTCCACCACAGGATCCCATATATCACGCAGCGATGACTATCACCCAAAGGCAACCCCAAATATGATATAGGCAAAGAACCAACACCACACCCTAATCACGTAGTTAAACTCTGTATGTCAATTGCCTCTTTAATGCCAAAAATCTTGTTCTTTGTCATATTGATTCGCAAACCTAAACACACTTTGAAACAAAGTAGGATATGACGCAAAACTGTAATATGAGATTCGTCATCATCGAGGAAGAATATAGTATTATCTGCAAACTCCAAATGAGACACAATGGGAGCATTTGGATATACCAAGAATCCTCGAATCAAATGTAACTCTGCCGCCCTCGAAGCCATCCTACCTAGAGCTTCTAACACCACAATGAACAAGAATGGCAATTGAGGATCTCCTTAACTCAAACTTTGAGAACTTTTAAAAAATTAAGAAACGAGCAGGAGTGCCATTAACCAATACCGAAAAATGAGTTGTTGAAACACATGTGAATCCATTTCCTCCATCTAGATACAAATCCCATCCTCATTAAGACATAATCAAGGAAACTCCAACTAATATGATCATAAGCTTTCTCAAAATCTACCTTGCAAATAACTCCAAGTGTGTCCGATCTCAACCTAGCATCAATTGATTCATTAGCTATCAAAACACCATCAAGAATCTATCTCTCGGATATAAAATATCTTTAAAGTTTGAAATAATAGGTCCCATCACCCTCCTCATATGGATAGCCAAAGCTTTTGAAATAATTTTATAAGCAACCCCAATCAAGTTGATAGGCCTAAAGCCTTTCAATTCCTTTGCCCTCGAGATCTTTAGGATTAGTTTAATAAAAGTAGTATTAATCTTCCAATCCAGGAATGAAGACCGATCAAACTCGTTAACAACCTCTATCACGTCATGTGAAAGAATATGCCAACATCGAAAGAAAAAGCGTAATGGGAATCCATCTGACCAGAAGCTCGATCATGACCACAACTTTTGATTGCTTCAAAAATTTCATCATCATCAAACTCTCTTTCTAACCATTTAGCCTAGTCCTAATCTGTACTCCTAAAATTGAGGCCATCAAGATGCGTACTCCAGTGATGTGGCTCTGTATAAAGATTATTGTAAAAGTCACTAATATGATTTTAAATCTTTTCAACATTATTCTCAATCACACCATCAATTCGCAGCCTAGAAAGATCATTAATCCACTGATGAGCGTTTGTGATAGATCATGCCTCGTGGGTCGTCTACCCACAAGGCCATGTACCTTCTACTTTAGCTTTATATTGATGTTTGGAGCCTTTTTGGTTCTCAGTTCTCTTGTTTTGAGTTTGGGGGAAAACTCTAGAAACCCTAGAATTGCTATTAGAGATATTTTTATGCTTCCGCAAATCGTAGTAATTAACAAATTGGTACCAAAGCTATGAACGATCCTAGGTTTGCATTCTATGTTTGTGCAATTCTTGAGATAACAAGATTAGAGCCAGGAGTTGTGACGGAGAATTCGAAGAAATTCGATAGAGATGGCTTAGAGATGAAACACTTCGAAGAGACGACGGAGAGAGAGGTTTATCGTGCGATTGATCTAGTAGGTGGGAAAGACAGAAACATGTTAGAGAGTTCTCGGTCAAAAGACAACGAGGAGGTTGTGACTTTGATGCAAGGGGTTCGCATGATCAATGATTCCAATCGTCAGGAAGCCCAACCGAAGAAGCCCAACTCCAATCCAAATCCCCTGCTAAGCATTCGACGAACGATGGAAGAAGAGCAAAATTCATTGCCATTGACAAAGGAGAGGTCGCCGGTGGCTAGGGTGGCCTACAGTCTAGAGAGAGAGGAGCCTAGCACAAAAGAGATCAAAGAAACTCGCGAGTCGTTCGAACGAGGATTACACTGTTCGAACGAGTCAGTAGCCAGTCCAACCAAGAGTTCTGTTGTTGAAAGTATGCAAAATTTTGGGAGTCGTTCGAACGACTTGTGTGTCCGTTCGAACGAGTCAGTAGACAGTCCAACCAAGAGTTCTGTTATCAAAAATAGGCAAAATTTTGGGAGTCGTTTGAACGACTTAAGGGTCTGTTCGAACGAGTCAACGACAAAATCAATCACAACACCGACAAATTTTCAGGCCGAAAACGTGGAGAGAGGGGTTGGAAACCCACTATCTCGACGTGGGTATGCTAAGGGTGCCTTGTGACACCGACCCGATGCTAACTGGAGAAGGTCGACACCGATTAGTGGAGGATGCTAGTTTCGGGGGGGGGGGGGACTCGCGGGTTCTTACGGAGTCAGTAATGGATTCGGAAGGCACGACGAGGGTAGGGGTGAACAAAAAAGCGAAGAAACCGAAAAACCGAACCAAACCGAGCAAAATGGTTCGGTTTTTTAGGCTTCAGTTTCAGTTTCTAAATCAAGGAACCGAAAGGATTCGGTTTCGGTTTCTCCATAAGAGGAACCGACAAAAACCGAACCGAACCGAACCGAGGATAAACATTATTAGTAAAAATAAACTCTAAATGTAGCTTAACCCTTCATTACTCTATATATTTTTAATGCATTAAAATACTAAAATATAGTATTATCAAGTAAATGTTTGACTTAAACAACAAATTTACAAGTTTTAATGGAATGCAAACTGAAAAGCCGAACCAAACCAATCTATTTTTCGGTTCGGTTTCGGTTCCTCCTATTTATTTCGGTTCGGTTTCGGTTCGGTTTATAATGTGGTCGGTTTCGGTTTCTGATTTTAGGAATCGAAGTTTACCCAAACCGACCCATGCTCACCCCTACACGAGGGTAATTCCCGAAAAGGGGATCGTGATAGATCTTTTACCACACCAGCGAGTAAGACGGTGAGCGCCGCGAAGAGCACTCACATTATGTGGGTTACTGACTAAGAGAGACACTAATAGTTCAGGGGACAACGAGTATTGGAAGAAGCATGCACTTTTCTGCGCGTGAGTAGAGGCTCAGGAGAAGGGGTTGGAAACAATTATAGATGGTTACAGATAAACTACGACTTAACCTCGTACCCCACCCTAAGGTTACTACATTGAGTTGGTTACAGATGGACGGAAAACAAGGAGAGATTTCAGTGCTATACCGTACGCATGTAAAGATACAAATGAGAGAGTATGAAGAATCCATATTATATACCGTTATCAAGATGAATGTTTGTCATTTATTCTTAGGTAGGCCATGGCAGTGGGAGAAGAATGTTGTACATATCGGGCGACCTAATGTGTATGTCTTCATGTGGAGGGGTATTCGACAGAGATGGGTACGTCTACCGCCAAAAGAGCCTCCAGTTCGTAAGACAAGTAGTTTCTTAGCAGAGGGTAAGAGACAAGGAATTGCTTACGCTATGGTTTGTGCGATGTCTACTGCCCTTACCTCAGTACCTGACGAGTTACGACCACTTCTTCATAGGTTCCCCGATGTCTGCCAGGAGTCGGATCCACCAGAGTTACCTCCATTACGAGATATTCAGCATAACATTGATTTGATTCCAGAGACGCCTATGCCTAATTTTCCCTATTATCGTATGGCCCCTGCAGAGCATGCAGAGTTACAGAGAATAGGTCGTACCAAGGTTCTCATGAGGATTACACTATTCAGGATGGGTATTTATTTAAGGGTACAACCCTTTGTGTCCCGATTTCTTCTATGAGGGAACGATTGATTACAAATATCCATGTTGGGGGTCTTAGGGGACATTTTGGGGTGTTCAAAATCATGGCCCTTATACGAGAAATGTACTTCTGGGACACTATGTACAAGGATGTTAATGCTTTTATCCGGCAATGTTATTCTTGTACTACGACCAAAGGGAGAAAGCAGAACACTGGCCTTTACACACCTTTGTCAATTCCTTCTAGCCCTTGGAGAGATGTTTTGATGAACTTTGTGACAGGATTGCTAAAGACACGGGGTTTCGACTATATTTTTGTGGTTGTTGATCAATTCTCTAAAATGGCGCATTTTATACCATGCACTAAGACGGAAGATGCAGCTCACGTGGCTCGACTATTTCTTCAAGGAGGTGGTGCGTTTACATGGAGTTTCGCAGTCGATTACTTCCGATAGGGATTGACGGTTTACGAGGCATTTCCCCGGAGGACATTATGGAGACTTCTACGCTGCAAGCTTCGTTTTTCTACAATTTTTACCCTCAGACGGATAGATATAGGTGGTTAACTGGAGTTTGGGTAATCTATTATGGTGTATTACAGGGGATAAGCCTACGCAGTGGGATTTTGCACTTTCACTGGCCAAGTTTGCTTTCAATAGTTCTGTCAACAGCTCAACGGGACTATCTCCTTTTCAGATCATGACAGGTTACTCCCCAGATATTGCGTTGGATTTAACACATATTCCCCAGTTAGTACCTACTTCTAAAAGTGCTGCAGAGTTTGCTGAGTCCATTCGGGCAATACATGAGGAGGCTCGTTGACACTTAACAGAAGTTTACGCAGGAGTGAAGAAGAGGGTGGATCAGCATAGGCGAGAGGTTATCTTTTCACCTGGAGACTTGGTTATGCTTTATATAGCGAAGGGACGTCGTACGGGAATGGCGTCTAAACTCCTCTTGCGTAAATCAGGACCGTATCGCATCATTCGGCGCTATGGGAAAAATGCTTATGAGCTTGACATTCCTGGAGCGCGCTCTCATGTTGTTAATGTCAAACTTTTGACTCAGTTCTATGGTGACATTCCATCACACCCAGTGACACCTGCACGCACCTGACGTTACATTAACTAGCGAGATTGATGAAATATTGGATAGCCGTTTAGACGCGCAACAAGATATGTTAAGTTTTTGGTACGATGGGTTGGTCATACAGAGGAGGAGGATTCATGGATTTCAGGGGAGTCTTTCGCACGGATAGATCCGACATTTTACGATGATTATATGTGGTTTCAGAATTCGCGGTCGAATTCTTCTTAGGAGGGGAGAGTTGATAAATCATTCCTCGTAGGTTTGAGTTAGGAGCCTTTTTGGTTCTCAGTTCTCTTGTTTTGAGTTTGGAGGAAAACTCTAGGCCCTAGAATTGCAATTATAGATATTTTGATGCTTCCACAAATCGTAGTAATTAATAATTTGCAATAACATGAAAATACTTGGTGTTATTATCGCCTTCTTCAGCCATTTCACCCTTCATCTTTGTTCCTCATCCTTGATAAGATTTTGTGCTTCTACTCTTTTACATGTTCTAACTCTAATCTCGTCATCATAAAGCTCAGCATTTTCTTCTTTCACATGAAGACAATGTACTTCCCCATTTAATTTTTGAATCTTCTTTACCATACCTCCAACTACACTTTTACTCCACTCTACTCTTCAATACCTTAAGCTTTCTCCAAAAAACAAAGTTGGGTGTGCCTTCAAAAACAAAAGAATTCCTCCACTCCTCGATTTTTAAGATCAACTCCTCATTTTGAAACCACATCATCTCAAATCTAAAGTGGCTAGACCTACGATGAATAGCATCACAAACTAAGATAATCGGAATATGATCATAAACAATCCTTGGCAATGCATCTTGAGACATGTTCATAGAATGGGTCTCCCAATCCTTAGATATAATAAATTTGCCAAGTTTACAAAGCATCGGATTGGCCTGGTTGTTAGTCCATGTAAAACTTGCTCCCCTTAATGGAAGATCAACTAGTGAATGTGCATCAACAAAATCAGCAAAATCTCTCATACTCCTTGTAATCCGATAACCATTCTTCTTCTCATAAGTAAACCTGATGACATTAAAATCCCCTCCGACGCACCAAGGATTGCCCCAATATCCGCGTATAACATTCAACTCTGTCCAAAAATCACTTTTCGTGTATCTATCTGTTGGACCGTACACCCCACACCCCAGTAGCAACCCAAATGAAGCTATCCTTTACACGCTTTCAAATCACAGTGATAAAGAAAAACTACCGGTGAACGGGTCCTCCAATGATTTAACAATTGTCGTATCCCACATAGCTAAAATGCTGCCTTATTTACCAAACGTGGAAACAAACACCCAATCGCCGTATGAACTTTATTTTATGATTAGGGTTATATTGACCTCTCTCCCCCCCCCCCCCACACACACACAGAGACCTGTTTTTTGATGAAAGTGCTTCTCAAATTTATTTAAAAAACCAAAAATATAGTCAATTAAGTCAAGCCAAGTGTATGTATTTTGAAATTTTGGAGGGAGGGAAAGGAGGGGGTAGAATTAAAAGGATCAACTTTTGAGGATGTGAACGGTGCTTTTGAGTTACTGAAAAACATTGTAATATTTTTGCGTAACAGGGCTAATCTTTATCGCTACTAAAAATGTAAACTTAAGAGAGATCTGAAATATGCACTGATAACTGGATATCTTATTTTCATACTGCAGCAAATGGCAGGCATTCAAACTGGCAACACTTTCTGGCCTCGCAGAGCCTCTTGGTGTTGTAATTGTAGGTAAGCTAACTGATTTTCAGTGTTTGTCTTTAGTTATATACTTTGTCAGTATTTTTATGTGGACTGTGAGTCATTGCTTTCTAGGTATCTTTAGTTTAAGGATAGGAAAAAGAGAATAAGGAAGAAAGAGAGAGTAGAGCGGCATCCGTTAAGTGAAGTCAGAAATGCTTGTGTTTTCTAATATTTATAGTCCTTGTTTTGTTTGTTGTATTTGAAGAAAAGGGTCTAGATTCCAGAATAATTTTCCAGAGGAGTATATGGCTTAAATTGACATAACATGAGATGTATATTAATAAGCAATAACAGCCAATAAAGTGATTATAAGACCAGGTTCATTGTACTTAAAAATCTGTGTCGTGGTGGTGGGGGTAACATCCATGCCAAGCATGTTATGCATCTGAAAAGCTACTCTTCATTTTCCCTCTCCTCCTTCAAACCCCTTTACTCTGATTCTTTCAGGTATTGATTAACCAGGATAACTCGAGTTCAGATCTCTCATAGGTACGAGTTTATTTGCAACATAGGGGCGGTCGAGTTCATTGTGCTTGGTTTGATCAACTGAATCATGGTACAAACTATGTCATAGCGATCTTTTTAGCAAAATACATATACACCCCAACCAAGGTAGTCTAATGCGAGTGTTGCAAGCGCAATTGCTACTGATGCGACTGTTGCTACACTAGGGCGCAACGCAAAATACCTCGCAACACCTCTAATGCACAATAATACAATAACGACGTAATTTATCGCAACACGTTGCAGCACATGATGCGTTGCAAATTCTGTTGAAGGTTTGCGAGAAATTAAACTCAAACATCGAGTAAGAAAATTTTTTAAACCTCAAAACTTGATTACAAAATATATGTAAAACTGGAACCTCGAATATGATTACTTTTATGAGGTAAATTGCAAAATTCAAAACTCGATAAAGGAAACTCATACAAAAGCCCATAACTCGAATATATTAAGTCTTGATAAAACTTAAATGGGAGAGGATCCGTGGACACCCATTTTTGGGACACTCATCTATTACGAACACAAAAAGATGTTTGAAGATGGTTTTTCTTTATGGATGCGATCTACTTATCATGAAGATCGTTCTCACCAAAAATCAAGTTGTTCCGACATTTTTATCAACATTCAAAAGAGATTTGATAAAATGAACATTTTAAAACGGGTACAAAATACTATATTTCAAATATCATTTTGATGTTGATAAAAATGTTGAAATAACTTTAATTTTGGGGAAGATGATTTGCATGATAAGTAGATCATAACCATAAAGATAGATCTTCTTAAATCATCTTTACATGTTCGTAATAGATGAGTGTCCCATATATTGAGTGTCCCCGGATCCGCTCTCAACTTTAAAACCCAAACCCAATTAATATCATCGAGTATATGTAGCATTTCACCTAATGTATCACAACAAGTCGCAACATGTCGCATTCCGGTTGCAAGATCCATGTTGCATATGCTAGTCATGGTCGTATTCGCATCGCAACACGCATTGACTACCTTGACCCCAACTCATTTAGATTTTAGAGTAGACGAAGCCAATCATCTCACAATACCACAAGTCATATGCCAAGATTCAACTTGTTTAAGATATATGGAGTTCCGTTTCTTACTTTTATCGTGACTAAATTACTACCAACCATCACAACTTAAGCCTGAGGTAGTTCATCGTCCAGCTGCAAAACCTGCCCAATTAACATTTGTCTATGTTTCTGTGTGCATATGACTATGTCACCTTCATAAAATCCCTTCTCTTAATAGGATTTATAAAGCTGCCCTTAAATGCACAGTCTGCAATCAGCACATAAATTGGTTAACATTTAAGAGCAATATTTGGGCATGTGAGGATGCTGAATATTTCTAACATCTCCCTAGTGTTTCTCATGTAAAACAGTCATGGTAGTTAGTACTAGCCCATACCAGATATTTAGGAAACATTTTTTATGCTAGTCAATGATGCTCTCTCCAGAATTAAAACTTTCAAGAAATTTAAGAGACCAATTAGGGCTTACTTATTGATGGGGCTATTCGGTTTAACCCAACGGTCCTAGGTTTATATCGCTAGTCCCATTTAGCTTATTTTCTTTATTCGGAAGCTGTCTCAATGTCCAACTGTATCATCACATTTGCCATTGGAAAAGACAACCTAGTCCTATAAATGATCGACCACTTAGTCTTAGATGGGCAAAAAAGATAAAAAGAAATTCCACTGTCTTTTTAGTTAAGTTCTGATCATATATTATTTATTGCAGAAAAGTTTACTACCATCTCCCTAAAAACGAATTTAAATAAAGAAAACCATCAGAATTTTAGTAGAACACTAACTCCTAAGTACTAAATGCTAAAATACCTAAAGATAAAAGCAAATCCTACTAATACTAATCTCAACATATGATCCGGTGTTTCACACATACACTACTACAACGGTGTACTTGGACAACCATGATTGACATAAATCACTATCTCAAACACTCCCCCTCAAACGAATGGTGAGAGTGCACAAACACAGTCCTTTTGCAGCATTATGACCAACGTAGCTCCAATAACTCTTTGAAAAACTTACACCGATGAACAAACACTTATAATTGCAATTTCATACAAAGAGCCTTAACCTCAAACAACCTCTACAGCCAACTTCACACATACCAAAGGAAACCATCAAATGTAACCATCAAATGAAATCTCGAATTCGCTGGGCTCGTAGAATCCCCCCTTCCAACTGCACACAGGGAATTAAATATAAAAGTTAAAATAGTTGGATTCTTAAAACCCTCCAACCAATTACTTTTGGAACAAACATCGTGGTCCACTTAATTGGTTATATACAAATCAACCCAAAATGAAAAAAGAGAGAAATCATCAAGAGAAAAAGATGGAAATTTACACCATAATTGAGAGAAATCACAAAAATAGTGGTGAGAAATTACTGAGAGAAAGAAGGGGAATTATCAAGGGAAGGAAGATAGACATCACTGATTAAAAAAATGAACTTCTCTGAAGGAAGGAAAGGGTGATATCATAGTCCATATACTCTCCCTCAAATGAATGATAGTTTTATTTGAAGCACATTTCGTCTACAAAACACTTGTTAAACTCTCCGTCCAAATAGAAAAACAAGCACTTGATAAGGGTCAAAGGTTGACTGATCAAGCTGAGTTGTCTGAGTTAAGTTGAGTTAATTTAAGGAATCATAACTCTGTGTCTACTACACATTGCCCCATATCACCGCACGTCGCACATGCCAGCACGAGCACTTATACCACCACCAAGGCTCAATAAAACCACAAATATGATCTCTCAAATCTGCTCTGTACCAAAAACCAAACTCTTAAAAGCTCCGTACATTGTTCTTCTTTAAAATAACAGGACACAAAGCAACCAAACATCGGAGATTAATGAACACCACACACCATTAGAGTGCTGCTCTATGGGAAATGAAAACCCAATATATAAGAAACATAATTCGGTAGCAAATCAAAACCTTAAAACTGGAAGCAATACACCAACATGAGCAGTTAGGAAACCATACCAGCAGAAAATCATAGCACAACAAAAATTATTTAACTAGCAGCCAATCAAAGTGCAGAAGCGATAAAAATAAATTCATCCTGAAATTTTAAATCGCAGAAAAAAGGAAATAACAGCAAATAAGTGCACACCAACAAAAATCTAATCGCACCACAACAATAAAAAGTTATCGAATCACAGGAGGCATGTCATAAAAACTGCACAGATTAAATAACTGCAACATCGCCAATCAACAAAAAAAAGAAAGAAGAGAGCAAAAGATCCAGTTTGCTGAGAAAACAAACCCACTTCACATACCAGATCTGCAAAAATCAAATTTGTAGTGTTTGAACTCAGAGAGCTAAGAAAACTCAAAGAGATAAATTTGAAACAGACGGTGGACAATTTTACTGTTCGCAAAACTGTTCAACTTTTTATCAATGAATATGACCCTAGAAAGAAAAAGAAAGTGCGTGAACAGGAGACTTCAAACAGCAATAAAAGAGTTGACTCGGGGTCGGACGACGGCAACGGCCACCGCCTAGGGAGCGAGAGAACGCTAGGGTTACACCAAGAATCGTAGAATTTCTAGTACCAAGTTAAGTTATGATAGTAGATTTATTTATGAATCATATACAAGTTGATTACAATCACCATAAACAAGGATTTAAATAGAGAAAAACACAAGAATCCTAGTAGGAAATTAACTCGTGCTGGGGAACTACTAAATAGTAAAATACTAATAAATATATGCAAATTCTACTAATACTAATTTCAAAATAGGATCCGATGTTTCACACGTACATTGCTACGGTTTACCCGGACAACCACGATTAACATAAATCAAATGTCCATGGTTATAGGTCGCATTATTGTATTTGTAATCTTTTCCCTTTTTTAAATCCAATAGTTATAGGTCACATAATTCGTTAATTTTGAATGATCAATTCTGCGGAGTGATAATCAACTTATCTATATAGTCATCTGGTCGGTCGGTGGTTTCTTTATGCATATAAAATGATTTTTCAACTATCTTTTGCAATGTTTTATGAGGTTTTAAGTTTGATTTCACAACATGGTATATTTTACCATTTCAAACATTTTTGGTCGAATAGGTGTAGATGACAAAATAAACCTATTTTAGTGAATTAGGCAATTAAGGGATACCATACATATCTCTATAAAGTTATTGGGTTTAAAAGTCTGCAACAAGTTATAATAGGGCATGCAGGTTGCCCTCAGCCAAAAAAGACGAAAAATTGTTTTCGAAGTTTCTAATATGATAAAACAAATTGGTGGAAACCTCAAATTTTAAATTCAATCAAATACTCAAATCAATAAAGCTAGGCTTTATAGAATTTCCCCCAAACTTAACAAAAACTCTTTTCTTCTCCCAAAAGTATCAACTAAAGTTCCTTGCAAATAAGATCTATTTACAAGAATTAAAACATCTACAATAATAGAAACTAGACTCGTAATAGCAATAAGGAACAAGTATAAAAAAGAGGGACATGGACGGTGGGGTACGAACCCCTTAGCAGTGACATATTCATAATATCTTGTTTTATTTTGTACACATGTTTAATTGTCAAGATTTATTCTGAGCAGATGTTAATGGAAGTGCAGTTTTTTAATTGCATCATTGGTTTTTGCAGCTTATTTATTCCCGAGCAGTCTAAGCCCTGAAATTCTTGATGGATTGCTTGGATCAGGTTATCAATCCTATATTTGATTATTTTTTTAGTAATTACGTATGTTTTATTATTTTTCAAGCCATAAATTTATCTTTCTCCGTGAAGTTGGAGGGGTGATGGCTTTTCTCACATTGCATGAAATGCTGCCCTTGGCATTTGATTATGCGGGTCAAAAGCAAGCTGTCAAGGCTGTCTTCCTTGGAATGGCTTTCATGTCAGCTAGGTAATAAAGCTCAAAGCAAATAGTAGAATAGGAAATTTTGACCTGACTATGTTTTTTACATTGAACACTATGACCCTCGAAAGTTACAATTTTTTATTGCCTTAACTACCCATACTTCACCTTTATGCTAAGATTCCTAAAACCCATATTTTGTTAAGATGTGGGACTAAGGGGATTGTTTGTTTCACTTAATTCTGATGTATTCACATCGTCCCAGCCACACACATGCTGAAATACCCATATATGCCAAGCTATGGGCCGGAAAGGCTATTTGTTTATATGAATTCTGATTTATATATGTAACATATATACAAATATACTCACATTAGTTTGCCTATAATATGTTAAAATACTCCAATGTTCGAAAAGAGAGAAACATAAACATAAGATTTTGATTCAGCCAAGCTCTTAACCTGAACGAAATAAAATATAAAAAAAAATGATACGAGCGATCCGCGGAAGCAAGAGATCTTTTCGATATCAATAGATTTTAATAAACACTCAATTGAGACTAGAAAATATATTCTTTATTATTTAATCCAGAACACTTAAACTTAAATTCTAAAGATCTATGGTACATAACTTTCCCTCAAACTTTACATAGCTTCTAAAAACCTTTTCTACTAAAACCAACCTAAGAAAATAACCTAGATGATTTCTCATTTTATAGAGAAATGAAGCTAATCATAATTAAAAACCTAAAAGAAATAGGAAACCTAATACTTTTAGGAAAAAAAAAATACTAAAACGAATAGACTTCTAAAATAGATAATTAGGAGAACTTTCTAGAGAGATCCAAGCCCAATAGAAAAGGCCTAGGAGGTCCCACCAACCCATGGCGATTGGTACACGACCTAGACCGTGTCCTATCAAATCTCCCCTTAAAAAAATTGACCATGTATTTTATAGATAGAAGAAGCGTCCATGAGCATAGTACATTTTCTGGGACCTCTCGAATTGTGGTCATGTTCTTCAAGCTTTGAATCCTTCCACAGTATTTGCCGTACCCAGTAACCGTACTTGGTAACATGAATACCCTTGTGTTGCCAACACTTGTATGCGCAATAATGCCAGAATTATGCAAAAAATAGAGTGAGCCATTTATGATAAAGATCCTCGAAATCCTCCCTGGGGGGATTAAAGATTATATATTGATCTCTATTTGTTGGCAATATATAATGACTTTTCGTCTCGAATTCTTAACAGACATGTGTTTTGCCCGAGAGGTATTTTGACCCAAAGGTGATTCATATTCAGCGATATTTGTATCACGAAGAGGCTTGCATGTGAACTGTTGAAGATGGTGTTGGGTTGGCTCACGCTAGAGCTGGCTCAAAGCTATTGGTGATGGTTAGAGCAAGAGATAGGAAAAGCCTTTCCTCTTTAGAAGTGACTCTCCTTTTATAGAATTCATGAAGGTGTCAAATGTCAAGTATACCCTCATCCTTTCAATCACCAAACCCTAGCCTACTTGTGTGACATGTGTACAAGTGAGTTGGACTTTTGTACATGTGTAGGTTAGTAGTTGTGTATAAGTTAGTGATGATATGGGCTTGGGCCTCCCACTTGTGGATTGCCCCTAGCCCATAGCTAATTGGTCTTTTGTCCATGTGTGGGTTAGTGATGATATGGGTTTGGGACTCCCACTTGTGGGGTGCCCTTAGTTGCACCTACAAATATAATAATTACTTGCAAAATTAATATGAACGCATCATCCAATATTTAATGGAATATCTCCTGTCGACGGTCCACATTGTTGAAACTGAAGGGGCGTGTCCATATTCTTTATGTATTGAGCAGATCATTTATTTTCGAAATACAGTTTTTGGGCAAAAGGAAGTACCAATGTAAGTAATAGACAAGGATTTGTGTTTCGTGGCATATGTTGAGCTTACTCTTGACCCTACTTAGCAATTCGACATAAATGTAATATCGGAAATGGTAAATATCTACTTAATTTCAAAAGACAAATTTTTTGTGACAATCTACCCAAGCAGGTGTGCTGGAGAGATGCCTAACCCAATAGTGGTGATGGGTTGATGGTTGCATTTGTGTTTTAGTCCCACATCGTTTAAGATCATGTGTGGATGTTGTTTAAGATCATGTTGGGCGTAACTTCCTTAAATTAAGATCTCACTTAAGGCCTCGGTGTCAAGTAGAATAAGATCCTAATTTGTGGACCACTGGACCTTACGCTGTGTGGGTCTTACACGACGTGGGACTAAACCACTGGTGTAACTATCACCTTTATTGGGTTAGGCACTTCTCCAATATAAGCAAAGGCAGTCTGATGCGAGTGTTGCAAGCGTGATTGCTACATTTCGGCGCAGCGCAACACACCTCGCAACACCTCTAATGCACAATAACGCAATTACAACGCAATTTATTGCAACATGTCACAACACCTCGCAACAGGTCACAACACATGATGCGTTGCAAAGTTTGTTGCAAAAATCTGCGAGAAATTAAACTCAAACATCGAGTAAGAGATTGTTTTAAACCTCATAATTTAATTACAAAATATAAGTAAAACTAGAATTTCAATTATGATAACTAATGATCATAATATTCAAAACTCGATGAGAAAAAACTCATACAAAAACCCATAACTCGAATATATTAAATCTTGATAAAACTTAAAAACTCAGACCTTATTAATATCATCTCAATCTCTTAAATGCAAAATAAAAAAACCTTATACGATTGATTGTTCATTTAGTGGGTGCATGCATACGTATATTAGTATATGCAGTATTTCGCCTAATGTATCGCAGCAGATCGCAACATGTCGCATTGCGGTCACAAGATCCATGTTGCATATTGCTAGCCATGGTCACATTCGCATCGCGACACGCATTGACTACCTTGATTATAAGTGAGAAAGTGTATGCAAAAGATTAATAAATTCACATTAAAGAAAGTAATTATATACCTTAGAACTAGTTTTTCCAAATAGTTATTGTATAAAACGGATTAAGAGATTTGTAATGCGTATAGGTGAAAACTCTGGACAACTATTAATACTTATTGTGTTACAAATTGTACTAGCTTTATTCATTTTATGATAAAAACATTAAAAGTGGCTATTGACGCAAATTATGCAGTAGACACTTTTGACAGGCTAGCTGATGATCAAATAGTGGTGTGATATACAACTTGATTGTTATAGAGAGAAACAGAACGGTCCTTACATAAGGCCTAGATATTAAAGACGTCTATATTGCCCAGTAGGAGAATGATTTAATGGAGATATTGGATATAACACCTTTGATTCTCAATCTATGCGACAAGAGTTGTGACAAAATTATTTGATGTACATTGATTTACAATATTGATAAAATATCACATGATTGAAGCATAATTCTAATAGGTATTGTGAGTGTGACGAATTTTTTGTTATAGCTAAACTACCTGCACTCTTATTTTTCTACTTTTATCACAGCCTATACTTTCTTGAGATAAGCTTGCCGAAGGAGATGGCATTGTAGTTGTAGACTCCATATGTGCTTCGTACATCAAAAACACCAACTCCAGGTTCTTAACTTGCCCACTGATTTCATTTACTTGTTCTGTAAATGTTCTACTCACCAACATGTTCCTATAAATGTCAGCTGTTATTCCACTGAAAAAAGACGTAGCTCACCTGAATATTGCTTGTAGATTTTAAACTTCAATGAACTGGTCTGTTCTTTATTGGTTACCAATCTCTTATAGTTTTGTGCTTAGTTGAAATTATTTCGTGGAGTTAACTGAAAAATAAGTACCTTCTGTTCACACAGTTTGACAGTGAGTGATTAATTATAGCTAGGCTCAGAGACAAGGATTGTGAATTAAAAAAAATTCCACTTAGGATATGTATGCACCATACTACCTCAAGTCACACACACAAGAAAATCAGAACGTCAGAAGGATCAAAGCATATTCTCCGGTGAATGACCATGGTTAAATAGTGGCAGATGTCATTCATCAAGCCGCTATGTCGACAATTTTGAATCTTAGTTATCTTAGTTAGTAAGTTTTGCAGTCAGTTATTTTAGCAGTAAATATTGGTACTAGATACTCAGTTTTGTTAGTTCCTAGAAATTAGAATGTTGATATATTTGGACTAGTTTCCATATTCCTTCAAGTCCTTTTTTGGCTGTAAGCATAGATGTGATCACTAGTATTACTTTCATCAATCACTTGGACAATGCTACAGGGCAAAGGGCGACAACTATCTTTTTCATGATGTAGCCCTTGCATCAAGAGTTTGTCCTAGACAAATTTAGTCTCTCATTTTGTCATAGTTACCGTTTTTGTTGACTGCTCCGCGTGACTCCTAAATCATACTTATTTGAATTGGTGACAGTCTACTGTCATTTGTCACGCATCTTAACCCAGATCAGATAACACCTGAAATCTCAATTTTATTGATATTTCTCCCTTATGCTAAGAATCAGGAAGTGTTCACAATCTGGCAGGTCCTCAATTGAAGCACGAGGAGATTAGGCTATGAACTTCACCAAAAACATATCCATGAACTATTCTAAAAATGTTACATTTAGTTGAGGAGGTCTTAAAGGAAGAAGGAGGAGATTGAAGTGGACTTTGTTTGGGATTTCCTTGGTGTAGACCTTAAAAAAGAGAACCAATAATGAACTAATACACAAATCGGGTCATACTATGATCATATGCTTGATACTGATATGAGAAGGACTTTTCAATTATTTGTGGAGTATGCCTTATATTAGAATAGGAGTTCCCCATGCCTGCGACATCCAAAAAGAAAGCCCTATAGCTACATGCTTTCAACTCGGCATGTCGTCCAATACTCCATGTGCTCTCAAGAGTAATCTGTTCCTTTATTAATTTTTTTTTTTTTTTTTTTTGAAGTTTCCATTCTTCTGTCAAGCTCTATCATCTTCCATCCCAAATCCCATTCCCTCCTCTCATGTGGTTCATGCAAGTCATAGAACCCTTTGGTGGGGATTTCATGTTTTTCGCTCTATAATGTAACTTTTTCTGGTGGATAACTTTTGGGTCTTAACGTTTGGTATAAGTGCGAAAACACGCCATCCAAGGTTGAGTAGCATCAAAGACCACTGTTATGTCAGATTTAAGTTAATGGCTTAAACTTGATCTTTCTTATTTTCCCAGGTCTATTAACAACTTCCATACCCGAGTTCTTTTCAGTAATGTTGTAACGGGTCTTTGTTTTTAAGTAGTGGCTTAATTTAAATCCTTCTTATTTTTCCCTGTTTATTAAGAGCCTTGGCACTGAGACGCTTTTCAGTAATGTTGTAGCCAATCTATGTTTGTATGGCCACAAATTTATAATATCGACTCTTGTTTTATCTCCTATATTGAGTACCTTTTCAGTATTTTCATAGGTCCAATTGTATGTAAGCGTTAAAACCTAAGGTTGCAATTTGGCCGTGTCCAACACGACCTTTGGCCGGGCATGGATTGGCGCTTTGAAGCTTGAGTTAGAATTTTTGAGTCCGATTAAAAATTTTGATTGAGCTTGGGCATAGTTCCCGGCCACCCGATATATATATACAACCTATATGTTATTTCTTTTTTTTATCATTCTAGATTTTCCCAAGTCACATATTTCTTGAGTTTTATGTGTAAAATTGAACTATAGAGGTCAACTAAAATAACCACCTTATTCACCAGACATAAACAAGTAAAAAGTGGTTTGGCCTCGGGTGATTATCTTTAGGCGGATTCTGGCTTGGTTGGATTTGGTTAATTAGTCCATTGGCTGGGATTAAGTTGGGCCTTGACTTATTTGATGGTGCTAGTAAGTGCTAAATGTAGTGTATATTACATTTTATATTGAAAAACCTGTTGGCAGTATGAATTTTGGTTTAAATTACTGCCCAGCTAAAATCAAGTTGCAGAATAATTAGGAATTTTTCCTCTATATCTCACATGATTTACTATAAATATAGATACTTATCGCTAAGAATATGATGATTGCACTTAATATTTTGTTAAAGTACAAATATGGAGTGATATACATAATACTTCCTATATTCTATTTCTTCCTACAATTTGATGATTGCACTTAATATTTTTTTAAAGTACAAATATGGAGTGATATACATAATACTTCCTATATTCTATTTCTTCCTACAATGAACAGCCTAAATCTGTTCTCTTTGTTTTTCCTTCGGAAAGAACAAAGGACACAGTCTTCGCTTGTGAAGATATTCCGAGTCATTATGAACAATGAAGGCTGTCTACTGGAAATATCACCTGCTTTTCTAATCTCTGGCCAAATGGGTAACGTCTACTTGTAAAGGAAAAAAAAAGGTCATGCTTTTGCAAGTTGAACATATATCCTCTCCCTTACAACACAAGGGCTTGTCACACTCCATGTGCAAGACAAACTGACTTCCACGAAAAACCTTAAAGAGGAAACATAACGGAAAACCACGATGCACGCGTCTAGGCAGCGATTTCGACCTCAAATTTACAAGGCCATGGATCGTCAATAAAGCTCATATAAGTTGAAAGAACAGTTGTCTGAGATTGAATTTTTAGAAAGATTCTACCACCTTTACTGAATTCTACATGATTAATGCTCCATGGTTTATAAAAATGTGTTTGTATATATGTACAATGGGAAGAAATATGTACACTAGCTTCTTGTCCACGGTTTAACATTACATAAGAGGGCGATGAGGAAATTGATTTAAGTTATGTGTGGTTTATAATTAAATTTTCATTGAGTTCAGACTGATTGATATGTTATTTCTCTTTTTCTTTTTTAGTAGATGCAGATTATCTTGACTGGGAGGAGATCCTAACGAAAATATTAGGTGAAGCTTTATCTTTGGGTAGGCCCCAGAAGCCGCGTAAAGCCAGTGTACGTGTAAAACTATGTACATCTATCCCCACCCATAGATTTTATATGATAATGGTAATGGTTGTGAATGTAACACTCAAACATTTCATATCAAAGACCACAAAATCACAAAAAAGAGATTGAATGGGATTAATGTTGTCTGGTACTTTGTTTTACTTGATTGAGAAAAAGTAATCTTTTTGAGATTGGGTTCGTCAAAGCCGTATGAGGGAATGTGATGTTGGTAGAGAGGGAAGATAAAGACACCTAAACTTAAAGCAAAAGGGTGAAGAAAAATGAACATCATATAACTAAAGTTCAGAATTTAATTTCTTTTCAAAAAAGTAAAAATAAATAAATAAAATAACAAAAAAATCTTTACTTTCAAACTTTATTGGGAACTGGAGCTCTTTTGCTACATTAAGCCAAGCTAACCGTGGAGGATTGATTGAATTGTTCCTTAAAAGCCATCCTACTCAAGTATAGTTAATTTTGCGAGAAAAAAAACAAAACAAAAAAAATTTAATGGGGTAAATGATGCTAAATTATGACCCGTTATCCCTGGATATTGGCTCATATTCAGAACTTACTTTTCAGAAAATATTAGATAAAAAAGCGAAACTTCTTCCAAACCTATAGGAACTGGAACTCTATTGTTAAATAAACCAAGCTAACCATGAGAAATTAATTGGATTTGCACCTCCGAAGCTATTCCAATCAAGTAGAGTTAAGAGTTAAAATGAAGCAATGTTTTTTTCCAAATAATAATTAGCACATCTTTAAGCATATTTGTTTGTGTACTTTGCGGAAACCATTTTTCCCGGATGGTTGGTAATATTGGAGCGCAAAGAATTTTCTCATATCTGCTGAAAAGATAATGAAGTTTGAGTTCCACATCCTACGACCGTGAGTAGAAGATCATGCAAAACCTTATTAATTACGTTAATGGAGAAAACACAATCCCTGCAGCAGATAAAATCAGATTATATAATTCATGGGAAGATTGCAATTAATAGGAAGTTGTACTTTAGAAATACTATACGAGTAAATCAATTAACGTGTGTAAAACTATAGAGTTGTTATTTCGATTTAGATTTATTTTACTGAGCGACGTAAAAAGCCTTCTTTTGAGGCTTTCCTTTTTATAAATAGTATGCATAGTTATCCAAGTAGTTGTTTTTCCACTTTTTAATTCATAATGTAAACTAGGACTGTGCTTATTAACGTTGTCGTAATCTAATTAGTCCATAACTACAATATAGTTTATATTATCTAGACCGGTTTGGTCATCCCTCTGGGGAAAGACTGGATCAGGTCACCCTGGTCAGACCAATCTATATAGCTCCTGTGAAATGCCTGACTTAGAGGATACTTGCTTCGCGCTTCGCTCTGCTCATTGTCGCGTGAGTCGGATGTTTGTCTCATTTCCTTTTCTTGTTATTTCACTGCTATTGCTGCTTTACATGGCACTGATGATCCTTAAAACAGTAACTATACCGGCTGTCCAGCATCCTTTTATTTTTGGTGATTGCTAGAGTATTTTCAAGCTGAGAGCATCTCCAACAGCATGTTATGTTGTTTCGATTTTTGGATACTTTTGCAAAAACTTCATCCAACAGGGGTATGGAGTTCAGCATACCCACCCCCATACCCCGCAAAAGTATACGAATCCAGAACCAATTTTGAAAGTAGATACTCAAAAGATGCTAAAACTTTCTTTCTCCTCTACCGAACATTTCTTCTTTCGTAAAATATCTCCTAACATACCAATATCCAAAACCGGAATAACAGACCACTACTAGTATCCAAAACCGGAATAACATACTCTTATGTTGGAGATGATGCTCTAAGAATTGGCTTTGATATTCCTTGATGTTGAAGTTGATATATAAGAGAGTATTGTTGTATGGGCTGAACAATTGCCAAGGTGCACCTGGGAAAGTTCCAAACTCAAATGCGGATTGCAGGAATAAGAGAAATATTAGTGGGTTAAATCACCAGGGTTTCGAGTAAAATGGACTAAAATGTAGAGCGAAAAGATTAAATCACATGTTATTGACGCAAATGCATAAGATCAGTTCTCCCAGAAATGCCTTCCCATTTGGATGTCACTTTGAGAGTAGTAGCTTCATTTCAGTGGGCATGGTGGCTTTTTTTAGTTTTATCAAATTCTGTAGTTAACACTGCGATATAGGCTAACCAATGACTATGAAGAATTAGGTTACGGCTCTATTGCTACACTTTTTTTAGTTTTATCAAATTCTGTAGTTAACACTGCGATATAGGTTAACCAATGACTATGAAGAATTAGGTTACGGCTCTATTGCTACACTTTTTCAGGCCAAACTATTGAGCAGCAAAAGCTCAGAAGTTCGCTAGTGAGACATGAGAACAACTATAAGCCCTCTAAAACACAATCTTCTAAATTACAAACTCTACTAACATAGGGCACCCCAAGAGAGATCAACATTTTTTGAAAATGCTGGAGTGGGTCTCTAACAATCCTGTCACCTTCATTTCTCTAGCAGTTGTCAATCCTCTGATGATCACGCACTCCTCGGCCTATTCGGCACTCCTCTGATATAATGGACGTATCCTCAAGAAATATGATTCTGTAAAACCTCAATATACATCTCTTATCTTAATAGGAGAAGATTATTGGTAGCAATTTTATGCCAAAGGATATGTATGTTAAAAATTTAGACCCAACAGTTTTATATTTAACAAACGAGACACTTTATGAAGAATAATTTCTTTCTTAGATTGCAGAAATCTTTGAGAATAATTTCTCTATTTCCCCTCTTCCTGCAGCATCTCTCGCCTAGGGTTTTTTTTTTTTTTGCACTATTAATCCTCCCTCTCCATCACTAATAAAGCGACAAAGACTTTACTGTGTATACATTTATGAATGAGTCCCTATCCCTACAGTATAAATATACAGAGACTTGACTGTATATACATTTATGAGTTTTTACTATTCACACACACCTACACTTACCTATCACTGGATTATTCTCTGCATGCATCTATGTATGTATTGGTGTAACATGCTCTTTTGTCAAGTGTTGCTGCTTGTAGGTAGGACAGTGATTTTTAGCTGTTTGTATAATGGGCTTTATTCTATTTGTCTCTTTACTCCAAGCCAAACCCTTCAATCTAAAACCCGGGTCTGCAGGGAAAGGTACACTGTCTCCTAACTTAACTAATTATTAAACCCTAGTAGCTTCTAACATTTATTTCCTGCAAAATTTTGCAGTAATAACAAAAACTTAAATACAATACAGTAACTCAAAAGTTTGAGGCAGTAGAACTAGTACAGTTTCTCCAACAGGTTTTTTTTTTTACCTTCTTAACTAACTATTAATAATTATCAGAGGTCTTCTAGTACAGTCACTTTTGCATTGAGGTGAAAATTGCGAAAATGGTGAAAAACTCATTAGGAGAAGTCTAGGGGATTCTTAACAATCTCATCCAGCAAGTTGAGGAGATCTCAGTTTTTATTTAAGGGTAAACAGTTTTTCTGGAGATAGTGTTTGAGCAACTCATTTGATCATTTTCCATGCTCCGAGCTTTGGGAATGTGTTTGAGTAACTGGAGGCACGGGTCGTGCTTTACTGGAGATAGTATAAGGATGATCATATGCTTAACTGTACTTAATCAAAAGTAAATTTGCTGTTGAAGTCCTTTTTTCAATAAATTCTAAGACTTTTTCCTTGGGAAAAAAAAGGAAGAAAACGAGAAAAACCACTTCCAATTTGTTGATTTTTGTTAGGAGGTGTTGCTGAGATTAGGTTTTTGGTAGTTTCTCTATTTCATAATGAAATCCTGGAAGTTCTATTTAAACAATGACTGAACCAAATGTCGGTCACTCATTATGTATTTCATTTTAGAAGGAACGATACTACTGTTTTTTTCTTCTATATCTAATACTTATCTAAGATTAAATTATTTTGTTTTACTTTTGATAAATATCTAAGATTAGATAAAGGATTCTTCCAAGAAGCTGATGAAGGACCTCTTTATGAAAAGCTCTTTATCCTCTAATCTTCTTTACTTATTTCAAGAAAGATTAAATATACCTCATATCTTTTGTGACCCTACAATCAACACACTTTTTTTTATCCACCATCAACACTTTTTATAGATCGCCGCAACCGATGTAATCACCAATTCACTAGGCACCAATTTCATAAGAAAAAGTTTAGATGTTTCATAGAATCTAAAAACTCGGAGTTAGTCATAAAGATGTAACGGAGTTTGTGAGTTTGTGGGGCTGTGTTTTAGTCACAATTAACCCAATTTATTTTGTCTCTAAAATAGTGGTAGGTAAGATTAAGACATATTAGGGTTAATAATATCTATATAGCAACGACACTTCACCTTTAAAAGATAAAATGTGTTCCACACCCCAATACTGAGTCTCTTGGACACTTAGACACACGTGTCCAACACTATTTACAAGAGACTTTTATATTTTTCGCCCGTTTCCGACACCCCATACCCGTGTCGGACACCAGCACCCATGTCCGTGTTGTTGTTACCTAGAATAATATAAAGGAAATAAATGTGGGATGGTTTAAAAGGTTGGCTTTAATGTGCATGAAGAGCATACCAACTAAATTGAAGTTTTATATGTATGTAACTTCTAAGAAAGCCATCGTGAGTTTGCATTAGTTTAGGTTTTAAGTGTTTCTATAGTTTTTATTTGGGTGTTGTCACTCTAAAGCCCTACATTGTTTGCCTATTTTGCATATTTTCCCCAAGCCTTGGTTCCTTGAGCTTTTGTAAATTATTTTTATTTTGCACAGTTGCCAGTATATATTACTTCGCTTAATTGTCCATGCATGACTCGTAAGTTTTCTCTATAAGAAAACGTTAATTGGGTTGTTTTAAAAGTTTTGTTTCTTTTTTTTTCTTTTTCTTTATTATTAAAATTTCTCCTTTGTCATCTCAAAAATAAATAAATAATAATCCTACTAAATAAAAAATGGAGGTAGCCTAAGCATATAGTAGTAAAGTCACTTTGAGTTGACTAAAATGCCTCAATAGTAACCAATCTTTATTTTTACACAGCAGTTGAGGTGGTTAAAAACTCACCCACCTTTTTTTTTAGATTTAAAAAAATGCCGAGTTCAAAACTGCGTGGCCCTTATTTTAAAAAATGATTAAAAAAAAAAAAGAGGAATTTTTATACTGGCCTAAACTTTTTTAAGAATTACATTTAGTATCTCAAAGTTTTGTAAACTACAAGCGGACCGTATTCTCAAGTATTAATTTAAATTAGTATCCTGAAACTCTTGTATACCATATTTGCCCTTGTTTTTTTAAATCTTATTCACTTTATTTACTTGAAGCCTAACCTACTTAGCAAGTAAAAGTGGAAAAATGCATTAGGTTTTGTGTTCCAAGGTCTACTCCTTTAGACAAATTTACCCCAACATATTGACCATCGCTATGGCGGTTAAAATTCATAGGTACTTTTTTGAAGTCTCCATATCATAGTCAAGAGTTTGTCAAATTCACTATAGCTATAGTTCGATGTTATGGGGCATTATGTTTTCTCATTCCTCTCCGTAGTAGGTGCATATGCCAACATTTTGAGAAAGCTTGCTTTAGATTCTTAATATTTTCCACATTCCATACTCTTCACGATCCAGTAAATTGTCCACCATGGGTTCTAATGCTAATGATAAAGAATATTAACCATGTCATGATGTCATAGATAAAGTGATCTTGAACCTTTCTCAACACAAACTTATGAATATGGTCGTTGCGATTTATTGAGAAGAGCGATTACGATACACGATGATGAACAGCGGTACGCCGACACCTCCAATGCACTCACTACTAGTACCTTCAATGTTAGGTTTTATAAAGCTACTACAATTTCCATAAGCATGGCCATACTTATGTCATTTGATTTCGACATGAATTATGTATATCATTGTAATTTGGACAAACAACTTTAAACATTCACAAATCTCGAAGTCGTATGCAAGACATGCCCGCCAAAGTTAGTTCCTTAATGCTACCAATTCATTCTTTGCATACACCCCCAAAGAAGGCAATTTTGAAGTTAGTTCCTAAATAATATATAGATTAGTTTACAAGGTTACAACTATACTCAGGTACATAGTATTTTTCAAAAATTGAAATAATTGGATAGCTTAGGCATTTTGAAATATTAGGGTGGTAATCGAAACAAAACTTTGAAAATAGTACGGAAGCTTAGGCCAATGGTTTCCCGCTCAAGTACGGAAGCTGAATACCGAGCTTTGGCGGTTGCGACAGCTGATCTTACTTGGATTTCCTACTTGTTGCGTGATATAGGTATTCGGTTGGAGCGATCACCCATTCTTTTTTGTGATAATATAAGTGCAACATACATGTCCTCAAATCCAGTTCTCCATGCTCGAGCTAAGAATATTGAGATCGATTATCACTTTGTTCGTGAGAAAGTTATTGCCAGCTCCTTAGTTGTTCGATTCGTTCCATCTTTTCACCAATTGGCCGACATCTTTACAAAGGTCTTACCTCGAGATTCTTTTCATAGAATTCGTTGCAAGTTAAACCTTTGCTCTACGCCCACGCATTCCTTGAAGGGGGGGGGGGGGTGTTAAAGATAAGGATCAACCAACTGAAGATTCGAAGCTAATGACTGCCTGATCTCAATCCTAACAGCAGCTAGATAGGATTACATTCTATTGAAGTGTTTTAGAAAACATAGACTCTTTGTATTATAAATTAAACTTAACTCTTTAAGGGTAAACTACTGAAAATGAAACTCTTAATTCAAATCTCTTTCATGGTATCAGATAGCTAGGGTTATTTTGCAACTAGAAAATCTCCAGAAATTTTTGAAATGGCCAATCAACTAGCTCTTATTGCTTCTCCATCTCTCAACCCCGCTTCTTCAATTTCACAGCTCGCAAGCATGGTATCTGTAAACCTTTCTTCACGCAACTATTTATTGTGGAAGAAACAAGTTGTGCCTATTCTAGGAAGCCACAACTTACTAAGGTATGTTGACAGTATAATTTGATCGATTATAAACTGACGTCTTAAAAGACCCGTAAGTGCACGATGTACCGTTAAGTACAAGGGTAAGCGGGGTCATATCCCTAGAGACTTGTGGTGCGAATTATACTTTGAGCTACTAGTTTTATCCAATAACAACGAGTTTGTGTAGGTTTTGAAATAAAAAGAAGAACGAAACAAATTACAAGATAAATTGGAGTAGAAAGAAAGGCATCGATTCCACTCCACCATTTTTAACCATTAGATAACATAAATAATTAAAGTAAATTACGAGTTCCCGTATCGCATATCATTGGTCGGGCATATGCAATACATTCAAAAATACAAGAGATTTAGTAATTGGGAACTACCCATAAACCAAATTACTGAACCATGATCCGGTTGATAAGTATGGATTATGTTCTCTTCTCCACGTTCCTAACCTATCTTGTTATGGTCCAACAAGATGGTTACATAGATTCATTATTCCTCCTAATCCTAGCTATGGTCAAGCATAGAACGAAGGAATACGAATATGCAATATTCTGGGATAAAGAGAAAGTAATTACTCTAACTAAGCTACACAATCTACACTAAGACTACATTGGGTAGAGCTTCCTCTAGGCTTGGCTAAGAAGATTAGCTACTCATCCATTTGATCATTATCATGGTACTATTACTACGATAAAATTAAAAGACAAGAACAAGAGAATAACAATAACTTTATTGCTTATTGAACTTTGATTTACACTCTCCAAGATGCCCCCTCATGGGTGAGATTTCCCTCCTATTTATAGAGTATAGCAAGGGTTTACAAAATATTACCATTAATATAAAATCCCCTAAACAATGCCTAAAATCATGTATATATATTACAACTCATGAGAATAATATCTATATTTAATTCTATTAAATGGGCTTCCATGCATGGGTCTTTGGTTGACAACTTCTAATAAGAATCATTGTTGGAGTGCATCACCCTTGTTCTTCGTTAAAAACCGGAAAAATGTACGACTTGTTTATCATGTGACTGATTTTTGTAAATACAAACAAAAGCATTATTAGTGTCACATTTATTTAATAAATGACTAGGTAGATCTAAATTTAGGAGTTGTACACGTAAATATTACGTGTCTTTCAAATACTTCCGAGCTTATATTTTGCTAGTCCTCGAGCAAAAGTAAACAAAAATCATTTTTGCATGTCACGCAGTTGAATTTAGCATATGCAACAAGCAGTTAAACCCCCAAATTTAGCCTGGTGGACGAGTGTTGTCTCGTGAGGGTTTGCAGTGACTATACCCACAAAAGTCAATAATGACATTTTAAGCAATTCTAGAATACACATGACTCATTTCCTGTGAACTTAACCTTACTCAGTTGTGACAAAAATATATCAATGAAAAAATCTTTAAACTTGTTATTCTCCTAAGTATATCAAAAAATATTTTAAGCTTATCCAAAACTAGAGGTACTACCTTAAGATTAGAAAGAGATTCGAGTATTTTGTTTTAGCTATATTTGAGTGTACAATGAAAATAGTTGTATCGCCTAATACGTTGTCTAGAATAATTTACTCAATTTTTAGTAGTCTAGTTCTCACTGGAATAAATTCAACGGTCAGTTCAACAAGTTCCTTAGTCAATTCGTTTTCCTAGAATTTTACTTTTTTCTTTTCTTTGGTAAGCTTTTTCTTTTAAGTACTTTGTTTCTTAGTGAAGCCTCCGTAACAAGGAGTTTTCGGTCGACAATCCCTGCCAGTTGGCGAAGGTTGCCAGGGTGTGGTGCCCCATCATGACCTAGACTCAGGATTCTCACAAGTAACATTTTCTTATGCTCATTTCAAATAGTTCATGGTCAAACTCGAGATTGGTGATAATTTTTTCTCTTTCAGTTCTTGATCATGCGAATAGCCTTGCAGCGTCAAAGTTTTTAGAGCACATTTAACTTATTTTTTTATTTTGTATTTCGTAGGAATGAACTTATTCTTAGGCAGTTGTCTTCTTTGTAACAAACTATTCCTAACATAAATGCTAAATTTCCCTTATACTGAGCAAAAATCTATTGAATGTATTAATTGCAAAACTACAGTGAAGTGCACGTTTCCAAAATATGCCAAGTTAACTTGAATTAGTTGTTAATAAAAAGATAGTACATCTAGCTTAAGATATTCTAAAATATTCTAGTGTATACTTGGTACAATTTAGAAATTTAGGTTTTTTCATAATATTTATGTCAAGGTAAAATCAGTTTAAGTATTTGGAAATTTGTCAAAAATATATCATAAATTGTCAAAGTGCCATTATTTCACTTTTCTTCAAAAAGCATATCAATAAATAATTTCCTACCCCCAAACTTAAATCAAACATTGCCCTCAATGTTGGAGAACAATAAAATAAATGGAAGAGAAAACTAAAATGTTTTACTTGAATGTGTCAAGGGTTGCCTCCCAAGAAACGCTAAGTTTACCATCTTCAGCCAGACAAATGTACCCCCATACTTAAAATGATTTATAATGGTACTATAGGGGTACATAATATCAGTTTTGATATACTGGATCATTTAGAAATGTTTTCTCTTCATCAAAAGTGTAGGACTCTAAGTACGGCTTTAATCGTTGGCCATTGACCTTAAAAATATTTTCGTTCTTAGGATCCTCCACCTCTATGGCTCCATGAGGATAAACAGTTTGAACTACAAAAGGGTTGTACCAACGAGAACGTAATTTCCCAGAGAATAAGCGTAGCCGTGAATTGTAGAGTAACACTTTCTGATTAGGCTCAAAAGTTTTGCGAACAATCGACTTATCATGAAAAGCTTTAGTTTGTTCCTTGTAAATTTTTACATTTTCATAAGCCTCGCGACGAAGTTCGTCAACTTCAGAAAGTTGAAGTTTTCTACGTGATCCAGCTTTATCCATTTCAAAGTTGAAGGCTTTTGTATCCCAGAGGGTCTTGTGTTCCAATTCCACAGGTAAGTGGCAAGCCTTCCCAAAGACAAGTCTATAGGGTGGCATACCAATCAGGGTTTTATAAACTGTTTGATATGCCCAAATGGTATCATCAAGATGATCAGACCAATCTTTACGATCGGTTCGAACAGTTTTTTCTAAAATTCTTTTGATCTTCCAATTGGATATTTCGACTTGACCACTTGTTTGTGGATGATAAGGTGTGGCAACTTTATGAGTGATGGAGTAAGTTTTCAAAAGATTTTGAAAGACACGGTTACAAAAATGTTTACCACCACCACTAATAATTGCCTGAGGCGTGCCAAAACGATTAAAAATGGTTTTCAAAAATTTTACCACGGGCTTATGGTCATTCGTTTGACATGGCACCGCCTTAATCCATTTAGAAACATAATCGACTGCAACTAAAATGTAAAGGTAACCGCGAGAAGAAGGAAATGGGCCCATAAACTCAATGCCCCAAAGATCAAATAGTTTAACAATAAGGATGTTATTCAAGGGCATCATGTTTCGATGAGAAATATTCCCGGTCCTCTGGCACCTATCACATTTAGAACAAAAGGTATGTGCGTAAAAAAAAAGGGTAGGCCAATAAAGACCATATTTAAGGACTTTTGCATCAGTTTTCTTGCTCCCAAAATGTCCTCCACAAGCTAAGGTATGGCAAAATATGAGTACAGTATGGAACTCATCATTTGGAATGCATCTCTTAATCACTTGGTGGGAACAAAACTTATAAAGATAAGGATCGTCCCAACTAAAACGTCTAACCTCGTGCAAAAATTTAGTTCTATCTTGTTTTAACCAATGAGCAGGTAATCGTTGCGTAGCAAGATAATTGACAATATTGGCGTACCAAGGCAGTTGTGAGACAGCCATGAGTTGCTCATCAGGAAATGTCTCTAAGAGAGGAGAAAATCTTCAGCACCCTCAGTGAGAACTCGAGATAGATGATCCCCAACCACATTCTCAACACCTTTCTTATCTCAAATTTCGATATCAAATTCTTATAACAAAAGAATCCATCTTATTAATCGAGGCTTGGCATCTTTTTTAGATAGTAAATACTTTAAGGCTGCATGGTCGGTGTAGATAATGATTTTGGATCCAACAAGGTATGATCAAAATTTTTCCAAGGCAAACACAATGGTTAATAACTCATTCTCCGTGGTAGAGTAATTTAACTGTGCGTCATTGAGCGTGCGACTAGCATAGTAAATTACATGAGGTTTATTATCTACTTTTTGCCCTAAAATTGCTCCAACAACGTAATCAGAAGCATCGCATATGAGCTCGAAGGGAAGTTCCCAATTGGGAGGTTGGATGATAGGGGCTGAAGTTAATAAATGTTTGAGTTTCTCAAAAGCTCCTAAACATGCATCATCAAAGTTGAAATTTGTGTCCTTAGCAAGTAAATTGTACAAGGGCTGAGAAATTTTACTAAAATCTTTGATAAACTGGCGATAAAACCCAGTATGCCCCAAAAATGATCGAATGGCCTTAACCGTCCGAGGTGGAGGTAAAGAAGAGATAATGTCGATCTTGGCCTTATGGACTTCAATCCCTTTGTTGGAGATAATGTGTCCAAGAACTATCCCTTGTGTCACCATGAAGTGACACTTTTCCCAGTTTAACACCAAATTGGTTTGTGTACATCGTTCTAGCACGAGCTCTAAATGGTGTAAACATTCGTCAAAAGACGATCCAAACACTAAAAAATCATCCATAAAAATTTCACAAAATTTATCAACCATATCACAAAATATGCTCATCATACAACGCTGGAATGTAGCGGGTGCATTGCACAACCCAAATGGCATACGTCGATAAGTATATGTCCCGTAGGGACACGTGAAAGTTGTCTTCTCCTGATCTTCTGGGGCAATGGAGTTCTGATTGTATCCAGAATAATCATCAAGAAAATAGTAATATCTTTTTCCGACTAAGCGTTCAAGCATTTGATTAATGAAAGGAAGAGGAAAATGATCTTTCCTTGTGACCGTGTTCAATTTCCTGTAGTCGATACATACACGCCACCCAGTGGTCATGCAGGTGAGGATTAGGTCATTATTCTTATTCTCAACTACAGTAATCCCTGATTTCTTAGGTACAACCTGAACGGGACTGACCCACTTACTATCCGAAATGGGGTATATGATACCCAAGTCCAAAAGTTTGAGAACTTCCTTCTTCACCACCTCCATCATGGTGGGATTCAACCTCTGTTGCATCTCGCGAGAATTTTTAGCACCTTTCTCGAGATTGATGCGATGTATGCAAACGGTCGGGCTAATCCCCTCCAAGTCTGCTAAAGACCATCCTAGGGCTGATTTGTGTCTTTCAAGGATACCCAACAATCTACTTTCTTAGTCAATATTGAGATTGGAAGCTATGATCACAGGCAGAGTCTTAAAATCACCTAAGAAAGCATACTTTAAAGTGTTAGGTAATGGCTTGAGGTCTAACTTGGGTACATTAACAATGGATGGAATAGGCAAAGTAGTGGACGGTTCCAGAGGTTCAACATGAGGTCTCTATTTGGACTTGTTAAAAATAGGTGTTGAGTCGTGTAGAGCATTAAGCTCTTAACACAATCGGATTTTCATCAAAGTATTCACCAAAGTTCACAAGACATGATTCTAAGGGGTCCTCAGAAAATGATTTAGGGAACGAGTTGTAAACTAGGGAGTCAATCATATTCAGCTCAGCCATGTCATCAGAATAAAGGACTTGAGTATTATTGTTAAAAACATTGAGCTTGATCTTCATGTCTCCTATTGATAGTTATAAGACCCCATTAAAGCAATTAATAATGGCATGAGCAGTCGTAAGGAAAGGGTGACCCAATATGATGAGAATCTCACAGCTAGGATTCTTTACATCTTCAGTGTACAAAACAACAAAGTCCATAGGAAAAATAAGAGTATCAACCTTGATTAGATTATCCTCAAGGATACCACGTGGGTATCGTATTGACCTGTCAGCCAATTGAAGTGTTATTCGGTTAGGTTCGAGTTCTCCAAGTCCTAATTCCTGATAGACCGAGTAAGGTAAGACATTCACACTAGCCCCTGGTCGAGTAATACCCTATCCACTTTGTGACCTCCAATTTTATAAGGGATGGTTGGGCTTCCAGGATCTTAAAGCTTAAGAGGGGTTAATATCTCAGTCAAGAAGACTTTCTTGTGCGCATTGATTTTCCTTTTCCTAGTGCACGCATCCTTAAGGAATTTGGCATATGCAGGGATAAGCATGATGGCATCGAGTACTAGAATATTTATATGAACTTGCTTAAATGTATCCAATATCTCGTCAAATTGAATCCCTTTATTAGCCGAAAGAAGGTGTTGTGGATAAGGAACCTTTGGCTCAAAATGTGCCTTTTGTAGGGAAATAGGGGAGGTAGGCAACTCCTTAGATTTATTAGAAGGTTCGCTCATACCGACCTCATCCTCAATAGCAACGGGCGTTGGCTCAACCCTTGGCATTTCAACTCGGCTATCAACTTGTCTACCACTTCGTAGAGTTGTAATGACATTAACCTATTTTGGGATTGAGCTAGAATCAAACCCCCGTGGTCCTTTCGGATTAGATACAGGTTGGCTAGGTAGCGTACCTGGTAGTCTCTCATGCAATGCATTTGCCAATTGTCCTATCTGAGTCTCGAGATTAGAGATAGATTGAGATGTAGAATTCTGATTCACCAAAGTCTGTTGTTGAAATTGTATCATTTGTTGCTGAAATTGTAACACTTGTTTTTGGCTTTCCATTGATTATTGCATAAAGAGAGCAAGGGTATCTTCCAAAGATGGTTTGGGTGGAGCGGGTAAGAACTGTTTGGATGACTGAAAGGATTACTGAGATAGATGAGGATAAGATTGAGATAGGGGATTCCTAGGAAAATTATGACCTGAGGTTTGTGGTTCTCCAAAACCTGAACTGTGTTGGTTGTTCTTCCACGAAAAATTTGGGTGGTTCTGCCAAGTTGGCTTGTACGGGTCAAAGGGCCTCTTGTAGGTATTATTCAAAGTATTCACTTGCTTTTGATTGTCATTCATTTCATTGAGCAAGGGGTACATTTGAGTTACATGGGTTACATCATAACAAACGGTGCAACCCTGTTACTGAACCTGGTTCATAGTACCCTTAGATTGATTCGTAGCCATAGCCTCAACTTTTGGGGTAAGAGTATCTAATTGGGCTTTGATGGCCGTTCCCTCACTCACTTCATATAAGCCACCTTTCTTGGCTGTACGAATATTTCTATGTGAATCAAAATCCCACTGCTGAGAGTTCTCAGCCAATGTCTCAAACTCCTCATAAGCTCTATCAGGTTCAAGGTCCTGAAATTTGCCACTATGCATGGATTCTATCCTATAACAATTCTCAGAAGTTATTCCACGATAGAAGATATGGGCTAGATGTTGCTTTTCAAAACCATGATGGGGACATTGTGAAAGAAGATCTGTATATCTCTCTCATTCCCCGTAAAACATTTTACTCTCATTTTGAACAAATTCAATAACTGCATTTCTAAGAGCGAGGGTTTTTCCCATAGAAAACCATTTGGTTTTAAACTTGGTCTCCATTTGATCCCATGAATTGATAAATGTTGGTGCCAATAAATCAAGCCAATGACTCGCATTGTCTTTTAGCGAGAATGGGAATAAACGAAGGCGGACAAAATCCTTAGTAAAATGTTAGTATTTGGAGAGTGCACATATTTTCTTAAACTCGTAGACGTGCTTATAAGGGCTCTCAGAATCAAGCCCACAAAAAATAGGTAACATTTGGATCACACTAGGCTTGATTTCATAATTATTTGTCGTGACAACTGGTAACACAATACATGAAGGTATATCACTCACCACTGGGGTCCAATAGTCTCTAAGAGATTTGGCGGCAGCCATGATTGGGGGTTCGACTTCTAGTTCGACAATAAGTTCAATTGGGTCAACTCTAGATGAATGACCCTCATCCGAAATTAGAAAAACTTGAGATGGATCACTTTTCTCCCAAACTGGGGCACCTAAGTCCTCTATTGTATTAACTGGGCGAGGTGATCGCCCTCTCTGCTTAGGCTGAGGTGGTGGCCCGTAAATGGGCAAAGGTTCCGGTAAGCTTCCTAAACATTTTCCTCCACATGTCCAATTGATCATGCACAACTAATAATTAATAAAATTCAGCACCCGGTGCAGTAAACAATCAATCAAACCTAAATTCTAGCACATCAACATTTTTTAGAAGTAGTAATTAGGTCTCTCCTATATTCTTCTATGTTCAAAATGGGTACGATGGCAAAAGGCTTTGGTTCATATACTCCCCTGCGTCACTATGCTAGTACCAGCTTAAAGTAGATGTTCAGTCCTCACGCCCTACCGAGTCGCCTTATCGTACGTCAGCACTCGGAACGGTGACGTCGTAAACCTACAACCAGTATTTCACAGCGCTAGGCTGGGTCCATATCTTACGAACCCATGTTTATACCCCGGTCCGGTACACCTATCCGTTGGGTGATGAAATCCCACGGAAATCTTGCTATTCTTTTTTATTAACAGTTATTTTGAGGTCCAGGACGTTCAATTTTCTTGTGATACAAATTTCTTCGTATCCCTAATGGGTGGTCCCACTTGTTGGAGAGCTTTTTGGGTGATGAAATCCCGTAAGTCTCTAACAGTTTTTACTTTTACTAATGTTGGAATGAAAAAGAATATTAAACACAACAATAGGTCAATCCAACCACAACAAAAAAATTTATTAGAGCAACGTGTATTTGAATAGTCCACACGACTTTATATGTCCTAGTGCGGGGCGGAGCTGATATGTACCGCTTCTAGATGTCAAGTTTTAAGAAGTGCCAACCTACGGGAAGTGTTTCCCGGTGTAGCTGTGGCCGCCCTTTCACTTAAGGGGCGAAAGAAGAAAGTGCCCGCTTCACTTAGGGGGTACAAGAAATATGGATTTGATGATGTTTTAGTTTTACGTATTGTCCGTCTCGTTTCCAACTTTGTGACTATCCTGCAAAACAAGAGAAAAAAGATTAGTGAACTTGCGACAACAATATTAATTCAATTTCCAAGTTTATTGTAGTCTATGATATCCTAATTTTCAAATGCACATATCTTTCAGCTCGATTGAGAGAGAGCATTAAATAATATCAATTTGGAAAGATAATTCAGAAAGGAAAGACATTCAAGAAGGAAGTTTTCTAGAATTTAGCTTCCCTACCGCTCAAAACAAGTGATTAATGAACATAGCGTCCTTTACAGAGACTGTTTTTTACTATTTTTTCAAAAGGCTGTAACTAACAAACGACTAAACAGGAAAATATGATCAATAGAAATTCGGAAAGGGTTTTGAATTATCTAAAACTTTTGTGGCAAACATATTTCCCAACTATGAAGTATAGATGATCAAAAATGGTGAAACATTCAAGGACAGACTTCACAACTACTGTAGCGCCAAGAGAGTTTGAGCCAATCACTCAATCACGTTGTTTCCGGATCCAAAAAAAGAAAAGAAAATGAAAATGAAAAGAAAAACAAGAAAGAAAAATTGGCTTAAAATAAAATAGCTCAAAAATGAAACGCAACTTTGCAAGGGCAACGGTGCCAAAAACTTGATCGATTATAAACCGATGTCTTAAAAGACCCGCAAGTGCACGGTGTACCGTTAAGTTCAAGGGTAAGCGGGGTCGTATCCCTAGAGACTTGTGGTGTGAATTATACTTCGAGCTACTAGTTTTATCCAATAACAACGAGTTTGTGTAGGTTTTGAAATAAAAAGAAGAACGAAACAAATTACAAGATAAATTGTAATGGAAACCAAGGCATCGATTCCACTCCACCCTTTTTAACCGTTAGATAGTATAAATAATTAAAGTAAATTATGAGTTCCCATATCCCATATCATTGGTCGGGCATATGCAATACATCAAAAAATACAAGAGATTTAGTAACTGTGAACTATCCATAAACCAACTTTCTCAATCATGGTCTGGTTGATAAGTATGAATTATGTTCACTTCTCCATGTTCCAAACTTATCTTGTTATGGTCTAACAAGATGGTTACATAAATTTATTATTCCTCCTAATCCTAGCTATGGTCAAGCATAGGACGAAGGAATACAAATATGCAATATTCTGGGATAAAAAGAAAGTAATTACTCTAACTAAGCTACACAATCTACACTATGGCTACATTAGGTAGAGCTTCCTCTAGCCTTGGCTAAGAAGATTAGCTACTCATCTATTTGATCATTGCCATACTACTATTACTACGATAAAATTAAAAGACAAGAACAAGAGAAGCACAAGAACTTTATTGCTTATTAAACTTTGATTTACACTCTCCTAGATGCCCCCTCATGGGTGGGATTTCTCTCATATTTATAGAGTATAGGAAGGGTTTACAAAATATTACCATTAATATAAAATCTCCTAAAAAATGCCTACGATCATGCATATATATTTCAACTCATGAGAATAATATCTATATCTAATTCTATTCAATGGGCTTCCATGCATGGGCCTTTGGTTGACAACTTGAAATAAGAATTATTGTTGGAGTGCATCACTTTTGTTCTTCGTTAAAAACCAGAAAAAATGTACGACTTATTTATCATGTGACTGATTTATGTAAATACAAACAAAAATATAATTAGTGTCATATTTATTTAATAAATGACTTGGTAGATATAAATTTAGGAGTTGTGCACATAAATATTACGTGTCTATCACAATTCCTCCACCCCAAAGGATGATCACCTCCCAAGATGGCAGAGAAGAGATCAATCCCGACTTCCCAAAATGGGAAACTACTGATCAAATGGTGATAAGCTTGATTAACAACACTCTTTCTGAAAAAGTTCTTGGCGAGACAATCGAATTTGTGAAATCAAAAGAAGTATGAGACGTGTTGCTCGCGACTTATGCAAGACCTTCAAAGCCTCGAGCCTTACAACTACGACACGAGCTGCAAACCATTCAGCGCGGTTCAGACTCCATAAAGGATTTTCTTCGAAAGTTTAAGGGAATATTGGATTTTCTCCCAGCAATGGACCAAAGTCCAAATGAAGAAGAAAAGGTGTATTGGTTGCTTCAAGGTCTTGGTCCGGAGTACGATGTTTTTGCGACAAGTATGCTCACAAGGGATTCTCTCCCTTCATATCCTCAGGTAGTTCCTCACCTCCTAAACCATGAATTACGTCTTCAAGCTACTGAAATGAATAAACCATCAGGAAGCGATGTTGTATTTTTTATGCAACGCGACAGTTCAAACAATAACTTTCGTGGAGGACGCTTTCGAGGGGAACGATCTCGAGGAGGACATTTTCGAGGAGGACGATCTAATCGATGGGTGAATTATTCAAATCAACAACAAGGGAGTTATAATCATGCACACCGACAAATTCTTTTAAATGACACCCGACAGAGTTGTAAGATATGTGGACGTCGTAACCATGCAATATCTGACTGCTACCACCAACATGGTCCTGCCTATCAAAATTCTAGTACTCCTCAAGCTTTAGCAGCGATGACTATCAATGATCGTCGTGATTCATCATGATATCTGGACACTGGTGCAACAGTTCATATGACTAACGACCCAGGTAACCTTACTCATGTACATCCATATTTTGGTAGTGATAAAGTTATCGTTGGTAATGATGCACCCCTTTCAATTTCGCATGTTGGTTCATCAAATATTCCTACTCCTACAGGTAATATCCATTTACGTAGAGTTTTACTTGTTCCTGAAATTCAAAAGAATTTACTTTCCGTGAGTCAATTTACAACCGATTCTGATTGTATTTTTGAATTCTCACCAACTAGTTTTGTCATTAAGGATCGGTTGAGTGGGAGAATGTTGGGGACAGGTGATAGGAAACATAATCTCTATGATCTCAGTCGTAATAAAGACATTATGCTATCCGTTCAACTATCTTCGCTCAAGGCATCTTCAAATCGTTGGCACCATAGATTGGGACATCCCTCGTTAAGGATAGTCGAACTTCTCAATAAACGTGGCAAAATTGAACTTGTTAGTCCGCCTAACACCGATAGTTCTCCCTTGCCATTATGTAGTGCTTGTCAATTGGGAAAAATTGATAAAATCCCTTTTAATCTGAATGAAAAGCGGTGCACATCGCCATTAATAAAAATCCATTGCGATCTTTGGGGTCCCTCACCAGTGTTATCTATTTCAATGTATTGATACTATGTCATTTTTATTGATGATTTCAGTCGTTTTACTTGGTTCTTCCAAATGAAACACAAATATGAGTTTTATCCTTTGTTTCTCAAGTTTCAAAAGTTTGTTGAAAATAAATTTGATTCCAAAATAAAAATATTTCAATGCGATGGTGGTACCGATTTTAATAAATATGAATCTCTTTACTATCTCGCTTCTTGTGGAATTCATAAGCAACTTTCATGTCCTTACACACAAGCCCAAAATGGTAGAGCCCAGCGGAAGCATCGTCATATAACTGTGACAGGGCTTAACCTTATGTTTCATAGCAAAGTGCCCACAACCACTGGGTTGAAACATTCTCCACGACCGTTTACCTAATCAATCGATTGCCTACAAAGGTACTTCAAAACTCATCTCCTTTTGAAGTTATGTTTGGTAAGACACCCGATTATTTGTTTTTGCGGTCTTTTAGATGTCTTTGCTTTCCCTACTTGCGTTATTATGTTGATAACAAACTTTATCCTAAAAGCCTCCCTTGCATTTTTCTAGGTTACAGTGCCATTCATAAGGGTTTTCGTTGTTTGCATCGTCCAACCGGCCGACTTTATGTATCATGCCATGTAATATTTGATGAAACTGCATTTCCTTATGTATCAAATGATTCTTTATCGAGTATGCCTTTAGATGATTTTGTTTCTTTTCACGATGAAGTCGATACCTCTAATGAACCATTAACACCAAATCCTACATCTCGTGCTACTTTACCTCCATGCCCTGAACCTTCAAACTTGAAGTCATCTCTTGTACCTTCTCCAGAACCAAGTTACAATGAAGTTCCACATCCATAAGAAAGTTCAGGTGATCTACCCATTATCATATCCCATGACATACCTTCTCCAACTTATGATATATCTCAAGAGGCATCTGATTCAAGGGGGGATTCATCTCTCAATAATATAAGTATAGCATATCAATTACCTTTGGCTCCTCCGAATATAAAAGGTGGTACACTTTCCGTTGATTTGCCTCTGGCCCCACCAAATGACCCACCTGTTCAAACCTTAAACAAATTGATCCGACGCCAAAAATATTATCCTAAACATGTGATGATTACCCGAAGTCAATCTCATTCCTCTACGAATAAGGGGTTGCTCTCAACACTTCACCCGATTGTTAATCGTGTGGTCACAGGTCTATCACCTCCAATAGTCAGTTTGATTGCCGCCTTAAATGCATCTTCTGAACCAAAGTCCTATCGTACATCACTTAAAATACCACATTGGAAAGCTGCCATGGAGGAAAAACTCTCTGCCTTGCTCCAAAATCATACATGGAGTCCCACACGACGAACACCAAATATGAATGTCGTTGGTTCTCGTTGGGTCTTTCGAACAAAATTTCAACCAGATGGGTCAATTGAAAGATATAAAGCTCGCCTCGTAGGGAAAGGTTACTCTCAAATCCACAAAGTCGATTACGAAGAAACATTTAGTCCAGTTGTAAAAGCCATAACCATCCGTTTGGTTTTATCATTGGCTACTATGTTTCAATGGCCACTTCGACAGTTGGACGTTAAGAACACGTCCTTGCATGGGCATTTAAAAGAAGAATTTTATATGGAGCAACCGCCTGGATTTCTAGATTCAAGGAATCCTGATTATGTTTGCCATCTTCGTCGAGCCATTTATGGACTAAAGCAATCCCCGAGAGCATGGTTTGACAGGTTTAGTAGCTTCTTGTTGAGATATGGGTTCTATTACAGTCACGCTGATAACTTGATGTTCTTATTCCATTCATCACGTGGACGACTTATTTTGCTTCTCTACGTCGACGATATTATCTTAACATGTGATAATGGCGATCTCCTTCGTGACTTTATTTTGGTTATTGGTCGCGAATTTTCTATGAAGGATTTGGGTCCTGTTCATTTCTTTATGGGCATTGAAGTTATAACTACTTCATCAGGAATTTTCTTAAGTCAATACAAGTATGCTTGTGATCTTCTTAAAAGAGCAAATATGATTGATTGCAAGCCTGTACGGACACCCTTATCCACCAGCTTCAAATTTCAGCAATCTAGATCTTTGTATCATGACCCAACTCTTTATCAGAGCTTGGTGGGTACTTTACAATACCTCACTCTCACACGACTAGATCTTACGTATAGTATCAATGCAGTGTGCCAATTCATGCATTTGCCCACAGATGATCATTTCGTTGCAATAAAGCGTATTTTACGCTATCTTAAGGGCTCTCTCAACTTTGGTATTCCCTTTCGTGCATCTGGACATCGTCGTCTTGTTGGTTTTTGTGATTCAGATTGGGGAGGTTGCCTCGATACACGACGCTCGACATCTGGGTTTGCGATCTTTTTTGGATCAAGTCTTATATCTTGGAGCGCTAAAAAGTAGCCAATGGTTTCCCGCTCAAGTACTTGGATTTCCTACTTGTTGCGTGATATAGGTATTCGGTTGGAGCGATCACCCATTCTTTTTTGTGATAATATAAATGCAACATGCATGTCCTCAAATCCAGTTCTCCATGCTCGAGCTAAGCATATTGAGATCGATTATCACTTTGTTCGTGAGAAAGTTGTTGCCCGCTCCTTAGTTGTTCGATTCGTTCCATCTTTTCACCAATTGGCCGACATCTTTACAAAGGCCTTACCTCAGGGTTCTTTTCATAGAATTCGTTGCAAGTTAAGCTTTTGCTCTACGCCCACGCATTCCTTGAAGGGGGGGGAGGTGTTAAAGATAAGGATCAACCAACTGAAGATCAGAAGCTAAAGACTGCTTGATCTCAATCCTAACATCAGCTAGATAAGATTACATTTTGTTGAAGTGTTTTAGAAAACACAGACTCTTTGTATTATAAATTAAACTTAACTCTTTAAGGGTAAACTACTGAAAGTGAAACTCTTAATTCAAATCTCTTTCAATATATATATTTCATGAGCCTTGAAACTTGTGACGTGTTTTAATCTAAGGCGTCTTTGGTACCAAAATGCAGTTGGATAGGCTTTTCAACCTGCAAATACATCAGCTTTTTGGGTGCATATGATGCCCTCCAGCTTTGGGCATCATATTTTTATTTTATTTTTTTGGTTGCCACCTTGGCGAGAAGAACCAACATCTGGGTGGTCGGTTCGAGAAAAAGAGGGTGGGTTGCCTCCACCTGAGCAACCCACCCTACTGCTGCATATACTCGGGTAAGCATCAAATCTATTTACTTATTACTTATTTGTTTATACGCCTACGTCTTTATTTCATTTATTTTTTGATAAAACATGGTGTTGTAATGAGTTTGTGAAGTTATAAAAGATGCTATGACATATTATCAACAAGGATCATAGAATTATCAAAAATAGCTTTTTCTCCTAATGTTCCAAACAAAGACCCCTCAAGGTTCTTTCTCTTCTCACTTAAGCTCTCTTCATTCTTTCTTCTGCTAGAAGTCTCTCCCCATGTTCTCCTAACAAAGAGATCCAATACCCACAACTTGGAGAATCCGTAAGACAATCAAACTTATTCAGGACTTCAGCAACATGGTCATGAATGAGACTAAAGAATAATAGAAGAAGAAGAAGAAAAAGAAGAAGAAAAAAAAAGGAAAGGCAAAGGTGTCTCCAGGTATAAGTCCAAAAGATGGATTTTTTGGGGTTGTTTATTTTATTTTTTATTTTTTCTTCAAAAGGTTATTATGGGTCAAGACTATTTTCCCCTTTTTCTTTATCCCTTCCTATAAGGTTCTATTCAAAAAAAAGTTGTTTCATCCAAATCAAAAGGCCCACTGTTATTTTGTATATTTGAGTGACTTATACTATTCGAAATCACGTTTATCACCTTTAATGACCCGTTCCCATCACTCTTTTTGTCACGAACTAAGCCTAAACTATTGAAACATTGCATTATAGGCCGTGCGTGCTGTGGAATTATCTGTGTGTGAACTAGATTGTGCTACTTATAAAGCATCAAGACCATATTGTTTCTTACTTTTTGCACATCTTTCCTGGTTTTCTTTTTTGTGTGTGTATACAGCACTACTTTGAGAGTTTGACACCCAAATTTCTATTCACAGTCCTATCTTGCCCTATGGTAGAAAGTTGGAACTCTATGGTTTAGAGAAGGTAGGGAAATGCCATGGCTGGCACTTATTAGAGCCAAAGAAGAAGAGAAGCATGGGGATGGAGAAATATCAGGTAACTAAGGTAAGCTGTTGTGACTTTAAAGAAAATAGAGATGGGAGTCAAGGCCAAGGGGAGACAAAGTTGTCTCCTTTGTGTTGGAATGTGAATATATAAGGGAGAAAGATAAAATATATTCCTTCATTGGGGATGCTTGTCTCCTTGGAGAGCTCAGCTCATGCTACATTTATATAATTATACAACTCATTGTATATTTTTCATATCTATACATAAATAAACAGAGAAAGATATCTCTTGAGAGAGAGGGAGACAATGAATTCTGATGTCAGGTGTGAGCAATCCTAATGCAAGTCTCCCATTTATTCCCACTCCTTGTATCTGTAATAAAGAAATATAAACATGATCTTGTGGAGTTTTGAGTCATTAAGTCTTTAGGGTTTGATCTTAAATTTGTTATAGTAGAGTTGGGGCAAGATCAGTGGTGCCTTAATTGAAAACCAAGTTGGTGGGTGGGGATTTACAACCAACATAGTCTTATGCACCCTAGAGTACATAAACACCTCACTGATGGATGGATGTATTGTAGTTTGATATGACATTTCATAACACCTTTGACTGACTGTTCCTCTCTCACCCTCTCTGCTCCAACAGGTTTGCCTTCAATCTTCTCCATAATCCAACCTTTACCCAGCTTTTGATATGCCCAAACAGTAAACATTTTGTAGTGCTCTCACTTTCTCTCTCTCTCTTACTCTTACAAGCTAATCATTTGATATGAAATATCAAGTCATGGGTGAATCTCAAATGGTATATGTTCCATCCATCAACATAAAACACAACCTCCACTATCCCAAAGCTGGAGGGCATCATATGCACCCAAAAAGCTGATGTATTTGCAGGTTGAAAAGCCTATCCAACTGCATTTGGAACCTAATATACTACTCAACCTAGCTCAGCTTCACCTCTTGTTATCCAGGCTTGTGGATTAAAGGCTTAGACAACACTTTTATCTGAAAAAGATAAAGATTAAAGAATGTACGTACCAACCTAGTTCTTAAAGAGAGAGAGAAAAAAAGAAGAAGAGAAATTATACCTACCTTGTTGAGATCCATGTGTTGCTGTATTTTGTATTCTCCACCAAACATGAAAAACGATCCTCAGCAATTAGGGTTTTAAAGTTGAGAAAACCCTAGGTTTAAAGGGGGAAGGAAAGAGAAGAAACCCTAGGGTTCATACATTGATCTTCTTAAGTTTCTTGCTTTTTGAAGTGCTGGTGGCTAAGCTTGTTAAGTTTGTTAAACTATACTGTCAAAGATATAAGAGTGTTCTTATCAATTCAATGTAAGAAACTCCGTTATCTGCCAATCCTTCAGATATTCTTCCAGATTTATTAGTATGGGTATGGGAAAAATTCACAGCTACATGCACTTGGCTTGTAATTTGCAACTCGTTTCTTTGTTTTGTGAGTGTTTCATGTTCATAATTTATCGCCCTAGCGATTAGTGAATACTTGAGAGTATATAAAGATGAGGATTTGCATTTATCACAATCAAATACTTCTAGGAGTCTTAATTAATTAGAAGGAAACCCGTTAATCATTTATAGCAAAATGGATTCTTAACATTGATGTATTTGGGGGTACTTCTACAATACTAGTGAAGCAAAAAAGTGCGGTAGCAAAAGAAGAAAAGCTAATGCTCTCCAAGTAATTAAGGTGTTCAAGTTGCCCTTACTCAAGACTCAAGAGCCATAGTTCACTAAGTCTAACTTACATCATATTCCATCGTTATCAATGTGAGGACTCATTATCTTGTTCAATCTCAGATGCGGGTTCGTCTTCTTCTTCAAAGAAGTCGATACCATAGGCAGCATGGCCTTGTCCAAAGGCCTTGATATGGTCCTTGAGGGACCTTTTGTGCTTGAAATCTGAACCACAAATGCAATACCAGAGTTTCCCACAGTTTTTCTCATGTGTTCTCCAATCTCCTCTCACCGCAAATGCCTTGCCGCATTTCCTACACATGAAGGGTTTGATGCCATGCTTTCTCTTGTAATGTGTTTGGAGTGTTCTAAAGTCCTTGAGTGGCTTTGCTCTCGGGTGATCAATGTTGTTTCTGCACCCTGGCGAACAACAATAGCATGGAAGCCTTAACATTGCTGTTGGTTGTGTGCCCCTCAACGACTCGGGTCCTTTCCGATACTGAGATCCATGGCCCCACATATGCATCTGTAAAATCAAACAAGACCCAAAAACCCATTAAGTAAACGAAAATCATTCATTTAAAGCTATTTGAATTATCAAAAGAAATTTCTTCGACTAGAATTGGATCAAACAAACATGTCCAGACATTTGGAGTACGGGTTTCCTAGTTGTGTTGGGCAAATTAACCACAATGTGAAATCTTGAAAATTAGGGTCTAAGTGAGAAATATAACTAAGATCAAAGTAGACTTTTGCCTTGGAGGCTTGGATAGAAGAACATGATTATTCCTTTAGCACTCAAGACTACTTTGTCAAGGCTTTGTTGTTTGTTGTTGAACATAAACCTATGTCCAAGTCTCCATGAGAAGGTCTAAGAGACAAAAGGCAAGTGAGAACACTAGAATCAAAGAAGACCTTCTATTTCAAGTAATACTCATTATTCCTTTTGATCAAGTCTCAGGAACTTAGCTTTAGCTAGATTGTTGGAATAATTATGAATAATGAAGATAGTACTCACAAAGTGCAATTATACCCCATTAGGTATGCTCCATTAAGGACTTTAGAATAGGTGCTCAAAACAACTTGTGTGTGCAGTTCTAAAACTTTTGAAATTCAAAAATTAAAATTGGGTTTTACCTTAAAATCATAATCAAACAAAGGGGTTTTCTTTCTTTCCTTGAGGGAAAGAGAGAGAGTAGGGTTTAAGAAGTCATAGTATAAACCAATTGATGGAGCTCTAATATGTGTAAAGGTGGGCTGAGCATTCAGATGGAGAGGTCATGTTAGATCATCTGACCAAACCTGGAAGAAGTGCACAGAGTTCTTACACAGTTTCAAATGTGAAGAACACAAACTTCAAAATACCAAAAAGTATAAGGAACATTGCATGTGTTGTTCAATCACATAAAGAAGGGCATACTGATCTCATAAGGATCAGTTAAAGAGGTCAGATAGAGTTTTCAAATCCCAAAACCCCACACCTCCCATGCAAAAAATACAAAACAAAATTAAATATCAAATCAAAAAATAAGAAAAAAAAAAATAAAGATCACCCAACTTAACACAATACCCTCTCTTCTCATAAGATCAAAAAATATTATTAGAGAAAGACAAAAAAAAAGGTGAAAGATTGGGATCAAACCTTGAAAGAAAAAGTATAGAAGCAAAGTGAGGAATTGTATTTTTTTTTTCTTCTTGATGACTAAAGAGAAAAATCAAAAAGGAAAAGCGAAGGCTTTTGGGGTCATGGGTTTTGATGTTCTTAGTCAAGAAACACACAAACACATACTCTCACCTGCATGTTATTGTATCTGTTGAAGGTTTTGCAACAAACTGGACATGAAAACTGTGTAGGACCAATGAGAATCTGAGATGGTGTTGGAATCCAATACTGACCCTTGTTGAGTCTGTTTGTAGGGATATAACCATTACAAGCAACACTAACACCTCCTCCTCCCTCTCCTTCTTGGTTATCAGATGTACTAATCTCTTGAGAAGGAGCACTTGAAAGCATAGACACCAAATCAGAGGAACTTATGTTTGGAAGCCCTATATGTAGAGCGACAGTCACCCCACTTTCAACATCATCACTAGTATTACTAGAGAAGAAGCTTTGGATGTCATCTTTGGATCTGTTAACCTTATCAACATCCATGGCACTACAAGAGGACTCATGATCATGATGATGTTGCTCATCATGTCTTGTTGGACTTAAGCTTATGAGAGGGAGAGCTTCTCTAAGAGGAGGTGAAGGTGGTGGGGTTTGATAGTTTTGGTTGTTGTTGGTGTTTAGTGATGAGGAGGAGTAAAAGTTGTAGTAAGGAGGAAGAGAAGGAGAGGGGTTGTTGGTGGAGGATGAAGATGAATAGTGATGAAGGAGAGGATTGATGTTGAACCAACCATTGAAGAAATTGGGGTAAGGATCTGCCATGGTGAAAGGTGAGAAGGAAGATGAGTTGGGTGGATCCACAAAGTTATTATAGGCACAAGAGAGAGAGAATTTAAGGAGTAGATAGTTGAAAAATGAAAATCATAAAATTAGGACAGATGAAGTAACCCCATTGGACATAAAACACAGATAATAAAGAAAAACAAAAAAGTTCAAAAAGGGTAGGAGTAAATAATTTTTAAGGGAGATTTGATTTTTATCCCTGGAGTAAAAATCCACATTACTTTTTACCCCCACATTGTCAAAAAAGATATTACTTTACTCTCCACATAACATTAGTGTTTTAAGTCAAAAAATAACACTTGGATGGTAAATAATGGCTAGTGTAAGCAATTACCTAAGGGTAATCTCAAATATTATCTTCTTCTTTTTTTAACCAAAGCTATACTAGTCAAAAATCACCAAAAGAAAAAAAGGATGGAAAAATAGGGGCAAAGGGGGATGGGTGAGATAGTGGTGGTGAAAGAGTGAATGATGAAATCTAGGGACTTGAAAGAACACAAGCACCTCCTTCTCCTTATTGGAGAATGTGTTGAAAGAGTAGAAATTTGAAAAATTAAATACATTACCCAAAGAGGAGAAATAAACAGAAAAAGAGGAGAGAAATGGAGATAGTCCTTTTTTACCAAAATTAAAAGACATCCCATGGACAACGATCAGATATTTAAAGAGTCTTGGATTGTTGCTTCTCGTCCCCAAACAAATGTACATGTTGGAGTGAGAATAAATATGTTTTAGAAAGAGATCTCATTACCCTTAGCTTAATTGCATTGTATGTATGTATGTATCTATCTATATATATGTATGAGAGAGAGGGTAGAAGAAGAAAGTTTTTATTTTTATTTATACTTTTTTAGGACTCTCTTCCAGCATTTACTTTGGTACACACAATTTGGTCGGCTAGGCTGAGTATCACAAGTAGAGAGACTGTCTCAACTCCCTTCTCCTTATCATCTTTGTCTTTATCTACATCTACACACACATAGCACTTTGCATTCACATCAAGGCTACTGTGCCTGCAGTTATCCCTCTCTCTTTGCCTAGCTCTTCCCAGCTTGATTTCATTTAGTTTCATGCAACTATAATTGACATACAAATTATACTTACTTCTAGTATCTAAATTAAGGCTAGGGCTAAGATATACCAGACTGCTGGGACTTGATCAATCAACACTCAACAGTGATGAGGCTGGACTCAGAAATTCTCCTGCATACACTCCTAAGCCATAAGTGCTTCTTAAGTTATAGAAGGCTGATGTGCGCCAAAGTATTTGGCGCGTTGAACTCCAGTCTTTAGCCAGATACTCGTATTAATCATGCGTGGCTCTTTTGAATCATCTTTGCATACCCTGGATTGGGCTATTGAAGCAAGAAAGCTGGCATGGGACATTTTAATCTCTTGAGCTTAGAGCCCTAATGATCTTGCTCTCCACCGCATGCCCTTCTCCGTTTGACCCCTTATCTTTTTTGGTTGCAAAGTTATTTAGTATGGTATCAAATTTAATGCGCATAGTATTCAAAAAAAAATGATCAACTCCTATTTACTTCCTCCCCGTGATGGTCGAAACCCATATTCTACGCTCCCACTAGAGATTGTATATATACAAAAAAAGTTCGTTTCCCTGGACCTATTTACCTTCTCTAATTGGTTAACAAATACGAATTTCCAATAAGTATATACATTCTTATAAATTACTGCATCATGGCCTCACATAAATAGGGTCCATGGACCACGAAGTGTCCATTGTCAACCATGGGGGATCACAAAACTATTCTCTGTTGTTTGGGATGGCTAAATGATAGATGTAAGAAACAAAATATGCGTGGGGCTCATTTATAAACTCAAGTACAAAGGAACATAAATACCCGAAACATCTTTGCTGCAACACTGACCATTATGGCTACACTTAATTGTACCAAACTTTCATTGAAACTCCTCCCTAGTCTCCTTCTCTAGCCCCATTTTGAGAGAGAGAGAGAGATAGGACTTGGGAGGTCATCAAGAAGGAATGGGCTAAGCAAAGGAGACAAAATGGATGAATGGTAGGTAACATGAAATGGGGTAACCACAAGAATGATTGAAGCTAGATCAATATTAATTAGTCATTAGTCGTTAGAGAGATTGACACATTTATTGCTAGCTCTTCCTAGATCAATATTGATCATGAGAGAGATTGACAAATCTATTGCTAGCTCTTCCTTCCTTCACTCCTTTTCTAAAGCAAATAAATGGGATTTAAAGTGACTTCATATCTAATATACAATCCCCCATAACTAGCTTAAATGAAGACATTCTTACGAGAGGAAGATCAAATATTTTGCCACCTTACAATAACTCTCCAATGCCCAAAAGTCCGCGAAAATAAGTATTTTAAAGGATATACTAATTTTGTGTTGGTTTTTAAAAAAACAAAAATATATTTCAAATAAATCATTTACATGGGTTTGAACCCATAACCTTTTGGTCCTTGTTTCTTCAAAACCTCTTTTTAAAAATTCCGTCTTCTAGCCATTTGTTCTAGGGCCTGTTTAGATACTCTCCAAAACTGGGCTGGATCGATTCAGAACTGTTTTAGGTTATAAAACAAATGTTTGGCAACACTGGGTCCCAACTTTCTGAGTTTTACTTTGAACGAGTCTGCCCCGAATTGTGAGGATAACCAGTTTTTTATGGGAACAACTAATACACGTTTTCAAATAGAACGAGTTTACAATATTTTAAAATCGGGAAGGATTTCTTCTCTTCTCCAACTTGCCGAGTAAAGGGAAAAAGTTCTCTGGAAAAACTAGGTACGTCTCCTGTTTTCTCTCTCTCTCATAAATTCAACAGTGGCATAAAAACTTCACATCATCTTCTTCCTCACTCTCACACTCACATCTCGACAGTAGTTACATCATCATTACTCAAACCACCAACACAAACTCTGCTTAGCACATCGTCGAAGCTGTAATCCAATCTGCATGAACAAACAACACCTCTTAAGGAGATGATCGAGTCTAGTGTATACACACTATCTCCTTAAGACAGATTCGCCTCTGCCACAGTGCTTTGCAGGAATGTATGCCCCTGTCTCCCAGGATACAGCGATTAGTCGTAGAAAGAAGAAAACACTTCTATCTCTCTGCCAAACGAACTTTGATTGCGTATGTTTTCCCTCTTGAAAATGACTTAAGAAAACTCTGAAAAACTGATAATAATAAAAGAAAACGAAGTTGGGTTATATAGAGCATAGGTGACTCTTCACCAAGGGTCATACCTCAAGTCAGTGCCTCTTCACCAAGAGTCACACCTTAAGGTGCGTCTGTTAGAGAAAACCCAACTCACACCTCAAACCTAAAAAAATGACTAAGTGTTCCAAGGAATCCCCATGACCCAAGGCCCAATTATAGACTTATAATAATAAGCGGGTTCCTAGGTCGAGCAAGCCCATGGGTATCCCATGCACCCAAGCTAGTTTGTACACATGGGTTACACATGTTGCACATACGCGTGAGACCCACCAACTCTCACGCATATCACAACAAGTTAAGTGTTAGACTTAGTTATATGGTAGAGTTGAGCTTCCCTCATATCCAATGTGGGACTAAACACTTTTTTCTACTATTCAAACCAAAAAGAAAACTAAAAGCTCTTTTGTATTTTCCAACAATCCCCCACATTTGAATGGTAACAGACAAACTAAAAAAATAAAGAAAATTAGGGAATGGTCCTGCATCGAGAGAGGTGTCTTGTAGACTTGAACCTTCCCTAATAAATAATAATCGGATTTACATTGATTAGTGAACATATGTCTTGAACTGTCAGCTTTAGTGTAAATCAAGACAATAGTCTTCACACAGTACTTTTCCAAACGTAATCGGCTCTCACCGTTGTGTTCAATTCGGCCCTGAACAAACCCCAGATTCATGAGTACTCTTAGAAAATTTTACCCTATGAAATTCTCATGGAAGCGGCCCCACCTCACGTTCACATAGGTGATTGCCTATTAAGAGTACCTTGTCGTACCCCACTGGTAAATACAAGGCATAGGAATCATTAAAAGTTTAGAAAACTTACCCTAAAAATCACTACAAGTTGCACTGCTCGCATCATGAAATGAACAGGAGTTAAGATCTTCTTAGTGCTTATGTAGAGTAATTCACAGCTAGTTGTCCTATTGAACCTAGATCATGGGATCTCCAATCAACTAGCTTAGGTTTCTGCTGAGTTTAACTCGTAGTTAAAGGCTTTAAGCCCATTCCCCTCGATATGGAAAATACTTGCATTTTTGCCAACCCTTTTGTAAATGGATCCGCTAGGTTGTCATTTGACTTTACAAAGTCAATGGATATAACTCCACTTATAAGTAATTTCTTTACAGTATTATATCTATGGCGTATATGTCATGACTTACCGTTATAGACATTATTCTTTGCCCTTGCAATAGCTGCTTGATTATCACAATGGATACATAAGGCAGGTACTGGCTTTGGCCACATATGGATATCCTCTAAAAACTATCAAAGCCACTCAGCTTCATCTCCCGCTAAATCTAGAGCAAGAAACTCTGATTTCATAGTCGATCGAGCTATGCATGTTTGTTTTGAGGATTTCCATGAAACAGCTCCACCACCAAGTATAAACACGTATCCACTTGTGAAGCATGACTCATTAGAATTTGATATCCAGTTTGCATCACTGTATCCCTCAATGACAATTGGAAATCTTGTGTAGTGCAACCTATAATTAATTGTATGCTTTAAATACTCTAAAACCCTAATTAACGCTTCCCAATGGCTCGGTCAAGGGTTTATAGTATACTGACTCAGTTTACTAACCGCATAAGCAATATCTGGTCTTGTGCAGTTCATAATATATATTAGACTGCCTATTATACGTGCATACTCTATTTGATAAATAGGTTCACCTATGTGTTTAATCAAATGACGCATACTGTCGTATGGTGTCTGAACACCACAACAGTCAAATTTATTAAACTTCTTAAGTATATTCTTTATATAATGTGATTGAGACAACACAAGTCCCTATGGTGTTCTGTTAATCTTGATGCCAAGAATAATATTTGTAACACCTAAGTCCTTCATATCGAAGTTCTTGGACAACATTGTCTTTGTTGACATAATGACATTGATGTTAGTCTCCATGATGAGCATATCATTTGCATAAAGACATTCATTGATTTTGAAGCCATATTCTTCATCACGACTCCATCAATTTTGTCATACCATTGCAAAGGTGCCTGCTTCAATCCATAAAGAAATTTAACCAACCGACATACTTTATTTTCTTGGCTCTCTGACAATGAACATCTCAGGTTGGTTCATATATATTTCTTCATTTAATTCACCATTTAAGAATGTTGTTTTAACATCAATTTAATGTATTTTAAGCTTATGCACTGCTGCAATAACTAACAACATACGAATGGAAGTTATTTTTGTCACTGGAGAATATGTAGCAAAGTAGTCCAAGCCTTCTTTTTGCCTATAGTATTTGGAAACAAGTCTGGTTTTGTACTTTTTAATTGAACCATCAAGTCTTAATTTTCATTTGAAAATCTACTTGTAACCTATAGATTTATTGTCAGGTGGAAGATCTACCAATTCCCAAGTATGGTTGTGCATTATAGAGTCTATCTCACTCTGTACAGCCTCTTACCAACTAGGAGCTTCAAGTGTAGCCATGGCTTCCTTGAAGGTTCGAGGCTCATCTACTAACAGGAATGCTGCCAAACCTTTGCCAAAAGACTTCGCAACTTTAAGTCATTTCCCATGTCTTGGTTCCATATTAAAATCAGAACTTGTAGGAGTGGTACGTTGATCACTACTAGAAGCAACATTAGTTACTCTTTTAAGAGGATTCATATTATCATTCTTTTTGTATGGAAATACATTTTCAAAAAATATAGCATCTCGTGATTCAATGATGGTATTCTCATGCACATCATTTATTTTAGAATTGTATACGAGAAATCTATAAGCACTACTGTTATTGGCATTGCCAATAAAAATACAGTCAATAGTTTAAGGTCCTAACTTAGACCTTTTTGGCAATGGTACTTGTACCTTTGCAAGACACCCCCACACTTTTAAGAACTTATATGAAGGTTATTTACCTTTCCAGAGTTTAAAAGGAGTCTTATCAATCTTCTTGTAAGGTAACTTATTGAGAATATAATTCGCAGAAAGTAACGCTTCCCTCCATAAGTTTTGCGGCAAACCAGAACTAATAACCATATCATTAAGCATATTTCTTAACGTTCTATTTTTCCTTTCAACAACTCTATTTTACTGAGGAGTGTAAGGTGCAGTAGTTTGGTGTATAATACCAAACTTAGCACGAAGTTCTCCAAATGGAATAGAGTCGTACTCCCCACCCCTATCAGTTTTAAGAACTTTTATCTTTTTTTTGAGTTGAGTCTCAACCTCATTTTTAAAAATAACAAACATTTCCAGTGCCTCATCTTTTCTTCTGAGCAAGTACACATGACTATATCTTGTACAATCATCTATGAAAGTAATACAGTACTTCTTTCCACCTCGTGTTTGAATAAACTTCAAATCGCAGAGATCACTGTAAATCAAATCTAGTGGTTCAGTTTTTCGTTGTTCAATAGAATGGAAAGGTTGTTTTACAAATTTTGCTTCAACACATACTTTACATTTTTGTTTGCAATCAAGATTGAATTTAGGCAGCAATCCTAAATAGACTAATTTATGCAGCGAACCATAATTTGCATGTCCTAACCGTTAATGCCAAATATTAAATGATTCAAGCAAGTAAATAGAATTCTCATTCTTATTGATAATTAAAACAGGTTTACATAAGACTGCTAGTTTGAACAGTTCATCACACTCATAACCATTTCATATGAGTATACCATTCTTAGTCATGATACATCTGTTTGACTCAAACACTAACTTAAAATCCTTCTTGATCAGCAATGCTCCATAAACAAGGTTCTTGCGGATATCAGGCACAAGCTACACTTCATTCGAAGTAACTTCTTTTTCATATGTGAATTTCAGAACTACTTTCCATTTTCCTTCGACCCTTGATGTCAAAACGTTGCCCATAAACACTTTCTCTTCATGTTCAGTCTTATTGTAGGTAGTAAATAAATCCACTTTTCCGCTTGCGGCATTCCATTGACTTGTGCCCTGGTTTGCTACAAACATAACAACTCCCTGTGAACTTCTTAAAGTCTTAGCCCTTAGGGCACAGATAATTCTTCCTATTTTTCCCTTTCTTCCCATTTTTCTTATGGGGTTTAGGGTTTTCCTCGACCATGTTAGCCTTGGCATCGTAAGAATGAACAACATCCTTCTTATTGTTGGATTTGCTATCTTCTTCGATCCTTAGCCTTACGATCAGATCCTCCAACTTCATTTCCTTCCTCTTAAGCTTCAAATAACTTTTGAAGTCCTTCCAGGAGGAAGGTAACTTATCAATTATCGTAGTAACTTGAAACGATTTACTTAACTTCATACCTTCTGCATGAATATCATGGAAGATAATCTACAGTTCTTGTACTTAACTGATTACAATCTTGGAATCCACCATTTTATAATCCAGGAATCTGCCGACTTCAAAAAAAATTTAGGCCGGCATCTTCCACCTTATACTTATGGTCTAAGGATTCTCACAGTTCCTTTACAGACTCCATTGGACTATACATATTGTATAATGTGTTGTCCAACCCATTCAGGATATAGTTCCGATACAGAAAGTCATAATGAATCCACGTCTCCACTGTTGCTACGGTTGTTGGGTCAGTTTCTTCCTCCTTTAACTCTAGTTTGTCCTCCTTGAGGAATTTTGCCAAGTTCAGAGTCGCGAGAAAGAATAACATCTTCTGCTGCCAACGCTTGAATTCAGTGCCATCGAATTTCTCAGGCTTTACCTTCAGAACTTGTGGGTTACTTTTTTCACCCTCCTTCTCTATGAGATTTACCACTGTTGTAGTCTTTGATCACAAAAAAAAATAGTCTGTCTTAAGATTGTAATCCAATCTGTATGAACAAACAACACCTCTTAAGGAGATGATCGAGTCTAGTGTATACACACTATCTCCTTAAGACAGATTCGCCCCTATCAAAGTACTTTACAGGAATGTAGGCCCCTATCTCCCAGGATACAACGATCAATTTTAGAGATAAGAAAATACTTATATCTCTCTGCCAAATGAACCTTGATTGCATTTATTTTCTCTCTTGAAAATGACTCAAGAAAACTCTAAAAAACTGATAATAATAAATAAAAACGAAGTTGGGTTATATAAAACATAGGTGACTCTTTACCAAGGGTCACACCTTAAGTCAATGCCTCTTCACTAAGAGTCATTCCTTAAGGTGCGTCTGTTGGAGACAACCCAACTCACACCTAAAAAGTAACTAAGTATTCCAAGGAATCCCTATGACCCAAGGCCCAATTATAGACTTATAATAATAAGCGGGTTCCTAGGTCGAACAAGCCCATGGGTAGCCCATGCACCCAAGCTAGTTTTTACACATGGGTCACATATGTTGCACATACGCATGAGACCCACCAACTCTCATACATATCACAATAAGTTAAGTGTTAGACTTACTTATATTGTAGAGTTGAGCTTCCCTCATATCCAATGTGGGACTAAACACTTAGTTCTGCCATTCAAACCAAAAAGAAAACCAAAAGCTCTTATTTATTTTCTAACAGAAGCTCCCATTGGAATTAACGACGACTTCTCCCAAACCTCTTCTTCTTCGCCCGCTTTCAACCCATCTCGTTATTCTTCAATTCGTCATTTCACATAAAGTACTAATTCGAGCTATTTTTTAATATTGCAGCTAAAGTATTTGAAGAAAATCGATAATCCCAGCAAGTGTAAGCATTTCTACTCGATCTCTCAGTCTCTTTTGATTTCCAATTCAACTTTGTTTTCCCAAGTAGATTGTTGTTTAATTGATATGTGTTTATGTATGTGTGGTCTTTCTCTTGATTGTTGTTGTTTGCTTAATACAAGATGATTTACTGATAATTGGATTTCAAAAAACTTTTTTTACATTAATGGGTTTGAACCATCTCTCTCTCATCACCTCTGCCATTTTCAGGTTCATTGCCTTATCAGGTTTTTGGCATCATCTGTGGTTAGATAAGGGCTGATAATTTAGTATCCAAATAATTAAATATGGGATTGGCATCCAAATAATGTCTAGTTGAAAATTTATATGATATGAGTGCATCTTTTTCTTAAGCAGATCTCAGACATTATTCAAAAGTCATCTCTTGATCAATTCTTATATCATCATCTTATGAATCTAAAATCTTGGATGATCATTGCTATTCTAGCATTAGCCGTTGGCAGTGTCATGCTTATGATTGTCACATTTGGTGTTTACTTTGGACTGTCAAAGAGCTTCATCTTCATCCATGGACTTGATATTGTAGGGATTCTTTCTACCCTCGCATGGTTGTTTCTCCACTTCTTTGGGGAAGGTCTGGGGCCACTGACGGAGTCAGGAATCTAGTCCAGTGCGGAAAAGTAGTAGGGGTTCGTGGTCCCAATTTTTTTTTATGTATTAAATTGGTTTTTTGTAAGTATTTTTGTTTAGCTAACCATATAGAGGACTACCCATACATAAGACACAGTTAACTTTTATAAAGATACACTATATAGAATTAAATAGAAATAGGAAGAGCATGAGCTCTACAAGTAACCTGACATTTATATGGTGGTTATATTTTGGCTTTTGAAGTAGTTTGATATCTATAAGAACTCATGGATTTACAAACTAGGTGAGAATCACAATTAGTTAATAGAAAGAGATCACAAAATTACTCAAGAAAGATGATTTCTACTTCAAAATAGGGTAAAAATTACTATTTTTATTAAAAGTAGGAAAACAAAATATTGAAGCTCCAGATTCACTCAAAAGTCAAAACTCAAAAAAGTTATAGTAGAAGATTATAATCTATAGGAGTTTGTTTCAAGTAGTTATCATACAGATGAAGAGTCTAATATGTATATAGAAGATTGCCCCTAGATTCTCTCGTGGAGATACAAGCTACCTGTAGGGACCAGATTTCGTAAAGCTCAAACTGGCATGAAATTGATCCTTACACCAAGAACTACTATGCCAAGAATTAAATAAGAGATAACACTTGACACAGGGGATTTAGCGTGGAAAATTTGTGAATAGGTAAAAACCACGACCTCGAGTAGAGAATTTTGTGAAAGTAGTATTATTGCTTGAGAGAGTGGGAGAATCTGATTACAAGAGTTAATCTAATGATCGAACAGCTAGATATCAGATAATTGTATGTATATTCCTTCCTCTCCTTTTTCCCTAGAAGCTCTGCTCTTTTATAGACCCTACTCTCAGCTTGACATCGTGCTTGAACACGTTTTCCTGAAAGTGGGAGTCATGGGCAGTTGAGTGTGTAACTGTTAGCTCGTGGGAGACAGGTATATGTTGATCTATTCTATTTACATCTGTTGTGGACGATTCACGTTCTGCTTAAGTTCGTGGTCGATGTATAAATGTTAACGTGTTTGTAACTGTATGAGTCTGGTACTGGGTAAGATCGAGTCTTATAGAGATTGAGGTACATATGAGATCGAGTGTCCTTATCTCGAGGGATAAGTCCCTACAATCGCCCCCACGCAACTGAAGTCACGTGTGGCTTTAGTTGAGAAAAACCTTAAAACTCAGACCTTGTGATGACGTAAGCAACGCTTGAAAAATAGAACGTCTGTATTGAAGAGTGGGTTGCTATTATGACACGTGAGTGTTATGGGTGGACTGCTAGTTTTCCTGAGCGGATGACTGTTTGGGGAAACAACGTGCATTAAATGTGGTATCGCTATAAATATTGGATTTGATTGCCGAATAACCTATAATACATTTTGCCAATTTTATTTTATCATGGAGGGATTCTGGATATGGTTTTGTGGTTATCAGAGTAGGGAGACTCCCTTTGTTGTTTTCTTGAAGGAGTGTTGTTTGAAATATTTCCGAGTATTATGTAGCGTTCATTTTAGCAGCCGGGGTGTATGTGATGCAAAATCCCGAGTCTCTACTGATGTTCCGGTTTCTAAGGTAGGAGTCCTTCTCAGCTTCCACGAACTCCGGGTTAGTATGGATAAGGAAGAAGAGACGGAGGTGGTAGAGGTAGAAGATGTATCGCCTCTCTCAGTGCCATCGCTTTTCTTTAAATTCTTCTTGCACGGGAATGAAGGGGAAAGAGGTTTATGACCTGTTGTAGTCCTGTACTTTGCGATTTGTGGTGGAGGTTTCTATGGAAGATCAGGAGTATCTCGGCAATGATAAAAGAACTAGAGACCAGTCCTCGTGTTTGAGAAAGTATTTGTAATATCGAGCTTCGAAGAGATTGATTTTGTAATTGTAAAGTAACGCTGTAGGAATAGTCCTGAAACCAGCTTGTTAGATAAAAATCGAGCGTAATAAAAGAATATCTTGTTTACTTTTTACTAGCGAAAGGCAGAAATGGTCGACATGTCATCGAGCTGTACATACTATGGGAGGGAATAGTTGGTGGTATAACATACCTTAATTTACCTCATAAATGAATTGAGCTTAGCAAATGCAAATATAAAGCTTGAAATATAATCTTTAGAGAGCTCGATTAAGCACGAAATGATAATAGTAAGTAGCTCGAACCCGGGTAGTGTGGGTTACAGAAACTGAAATACCTTGCATATAGTCAATCAAAAAATTAGTCCTGTTAACTGAACAGTATAAAAGTGTGACTTGTTCTCTAAGAAGGTTATTCATTAAAAATGGTGAAGACTCGTTCTCAGAGTGTTGTTAAAGCGCATGTGTTGAACGACTTGCGTTTAACATTTAAGATTGATTAAATAAATGAAGCTATTTTCGGGTAGCAAGGTTATGATGTGGTTCTGCTCGAAACCTGAGCGAACTACGTGAGTAAGACTGACGCAGAAAGGGGCAAGGAAATGAATCGCGTGTAATGGTCCGAGTCTATGCGTATCTGCTGGCAGTCTGTTGAAGATCGTAAAAAGTTTGTCCTGATGATGTCCAAGGAGGAGATCATTAATGAGGATATGGATGTTGCCGCAGGGCTGCTGAAGGCTTGTGGTGTTGTTGGGCACACCGGTTGCTTCAAATACAAGTATTTTGGGGATTGGAGTGATTGACTATTGTATTTTTGAATTTTAGAAATGTAATTGCCCAATTTTATTTGAAGAAAAAATCTATTCACGAAAATAGGCTATGACTAGGATTGTTGGTTGAAACTGAATTTTTGAATTTGTGTTGTCAACTGTTATTGACGCTAAAGTCAAGGTGCATAAGTAGGGCAAACAAATGTACATGAAAATTTAAAGTAGAAAGTTCAGGGTCATGAGTTTGGGGTATTGTGAAAAAAGTGGGACCAAGAGGCTGAGAGATACACTTAAGTATAATATGTGGTGTAATGATGGGAAGGTGTTTTCACCGAAGCGGTAGGACACGTCTGACAGGTTCAAACGAACAGATGGCTCAACTCAGGAATCGAGGACTGCTTACTAGAAAGCACCAAACCGTCAGCGGTTCGGGGAAAAATGCATAAGTACCCCCTCTCCTCCCCCTCGGAATACAGAAAACCAAAAAATGAAGAGAAGGGTTAGAGAGAGAGAGAGAGATCTCAACTGATGATTCCATTACCGCCGAAGAAGGAAAGGATAAGAGGAAAGTGGTGATTAAGAGTCTCAATTGTAAACTACGAGAGAAGGCTGATATCGAGGAGGTTTTGAAGAAGTTACAGAAATTGAGCAAACTGGTACGGACCAACGCTGCAGACTATCACTCGGGTGTTGAAGGTAAGTCTTTATTTGGGTTTACAACTGTTTTTGTATAAATATATTTATTGCGTCGGGATAAGGATGTAATCCCTACCAAACACAAAAATAAATTAAAAATAACAATGGGAATAAAGACTGTGAGGCGATAAAAATCGTTTTGAGACAGTTTGTAATTGTATAAATGATCTAATAGTGCGAGATAAAAATTGATATATATACCTCGACCTATCTGTAGGTTTTGTTGGACCAGTGGTTTAAAGTAGACCCTTTACTGTAGATAAGTATCGCTTCGATTTCTGGTTGTGCAAAGGTTGATGAAGCAAACCTCGTAGGGCATTTATCTCTTGCTATTGGAGTAGGGGATGAGGAGGATACTGTAGCCGAATTGATAGAATGGCCTCGTCTAAAGAGTTCTCGTGTTGAGTACCCAACAAGCTCTAGTCGGTTTAGGGAGTTCTGTAAGGCCAAAAGTAGCATAGATGGGATTTGGGGGCACGCTTTTGCATATAGGGGTAATTTCTTTAGGACTTGCAGTGTCAGTCAAGGAGGGGATTACTTGTATTTGCTGCCTAATTTGGCCAAAGAAAAGAAGTGCAGGCGTTTGGGGGACGAAGTATCCTTGGAGTATGTCCAAGGCGTTGTGAAGGATAGTCGAACTGATGGGTTTTGCTTGCTATTTAACATAGTTCAATTATGGGTTGACTCTGCCTTTGAGCAATTTGGCTAAGAGTGCAATGAATTTGATTGGGGTTTGTCCGGCACAATTGAATTGCAATTTTTGGGAAGTTATTTTTGTATGCGAAACCTTGAATGGGAGATGGGCTGCATCTAGTAGTGAGAAGAGGATTACGGCCAAGGATTTTCTGGAGTATTATGTTGTGAAGTATGTCACAACAACTAATGGTGCATATCTCTGTTCTAGTTCTGCAAGACCATGCTTCTTCGACCTGTCTTCAGCAGGGCGAGTGTGGAACGATAACCTTTTATGGGTGTCTAGTAAATATCTTCAGCGGTCTGATGAGGAACCCCTGGAACTTAATAATAGAACTATAACAAAGGGTAAGTATACCATCGAAAATTGAACTATCATTTGTATGTTGAACTATACTGTTATAGTTGATATGTATCTTACGTTGCCGATGTTTATGCAGGAGTTAATTGCAAAGTGTTGAGGAAGGAATCTTTTATAGATGTCATTGCCAAGGAAGGCACTGAGCTCGAAGCTGTGCTCAAAGAGTTAGAGATAAGTAGGTTCAAAAGGGTAGCTAGTAAGGAGGACAAGGTCAGGAGATCGCAAGCAAAGAGGAGACTGATTAGGAAAACTCTAGGCTCAATGGAAGAGAAATTGACAACTTCTGAACTTAATATCCCCTTGAAGCTCGCGCGGCTCAATGAAATTTTGGATGGGCCAGTGGACATGGCCACGGTCTCTAGTACTGTTGTACGGAACCTGGCGAAAAGAAAGGCTGTAAAAAGGGAGGTTACTCCTCGTTCTGTGTCGTCGGTCAGTGTGGACGATAGTAGTAAGAGGAGAAAGGTAATTTCTCCCACGAAGTCGCAGGAGATGCTTGAAAAAAACAATAAGATCATTGAGGGAGTGGACTTAAGGCCGCGTTTTGAGGTCGAAGTGATTCTCTTGGAGGAACAATGCCGAGCTAAAGCTCGAGAGAAGATGGTTGTCGTTATGGATGATGAGTTTAAGATGGTTAGTAAAAAATTGATTTTGTCGAGCTATTTTGTTGCTCGAGCTGACATATTTCTTTTTGCAGTTTGCTTGCGCTCTGAAGGACGTTCAGCTTGGTTCCCATGATAGGTCGATAGAGCTAGAAAAAAAGATCTCCTAGCTCGAGGGGGAGAAAAACCAGTTGGAAGAGAAGCTGACTCGGGAGAGGGTAGATTTCCAGTTGGAGTGGGAGAAAGAAAAAGAAGCTGCTGCCCTAAAACTAAAGCAAGTTAGGGCTGAAAGTGAAGCTGAAGTGGAGCGATTGGTTACCGTGTCAGCTATTTCCTGGAACAACCTCGCAGGGAAGCTCTACCGGCTAACGTATACGAAGGCGGAGATAACGGCATTTAGCGAAGGGAATTATGAGGAGATGGAAATTATGGATGAAAAGAGGTTGAGGAAAGGGAGGGTGGTCTGAATACTGCGGAAAAGACCGATGCCGATAATCACGAAACTATTAATCAGGTAGGATGATCGTGTAATGTAACATTGGTTGTAAAAAATGAAATCGAGCTTTGTAATTTTATTGCCGTTTGATGCCAACAACATTTTACTTATGAAATTCCGTATTGTAGGAGATAGAAAACTCGCACCTCAGAGTTGTGGACTTAGAGGGCCTGCTTGAAGTGGAGAAAAAATCCTCTGCTGAATTGCAGGTTAGATAATTTAGATAAATTAATAACTAGATGAACAATAATAAAAGGATATGTACCTTGTATGTTTAGTCTAGTTCAGAATGTTTGTGTATGTATTCTATGTCTTGTGCCCAAAACTTGTTATTGTCGGTAGGTTAAGGAGGAATTGGTTGTCTCGAGCTTGTAGGTGTCTGTACTGCAGGTTTATCAATATGCTTTTGTCGACCTATTTCTCCATTAGGTATTGATGTTGTGAGTTCCTGCTAACTGTTATGCAGAAGGAGCTAGATACTGCTAGGGAGAGAGAAGAGCAGACTCTTTTGTATAATACTGAGTATGCAGAAGAATATGAGGCTTTGATTTCCCAGTATGAAGATCGATTGGATGATAATGTGAAGCTTTCTTTAAAGCTCAAAGAAGCTAAGAGACAAGTCGAGGAAAAGACAGCAACAATTTTGAGCAGGGATTTGGCTTTGAACCAGTTTAGTAACGAACTTGCTGAGTTGAAGGAAAAGGCTGCGTCAGGTTCTCGGCACGATGCTGAGTTAGCCGAATACCGTATTAGAGCATTAAATGAAGAGATATATGATATGAAATGTAACATTCGTGCTCTAAACAAGCTGTTGTTAAAGAGAGAGATTGACCTGGATACTGCGCGAACTATCTTGGTCGTGTCTGAGGCTGATTTTGAAAAATTGAGCAGTAGTATTGTGGGTAAAGATCGAGAATTGCGTAACTCTGAACAAATACGTGATAGTTTGATTGCCAGGTTAGATCGTTTGAAGGCTGATTTACGTTGTTTAAAAGGGAAAGGGGCTCAGAGCAGGGTTGATTTAGTAGAGATTCAAGCCAAGAACCAAAATTTGGTGGATGATTTGGCCCATGCTCACAGAAACGTGAGGAGGGCTACGCAACGTGAGAATGAGATGAATGAAAGAATTAATAAACTTTGTACGCAAATTTTTGAATCGGAGCGGGAGTTACGTGTACGTAAATTAAAGTATCAGAAAGATCTAAAATTTGAATTGGATAAAAGGGATTGTGAAATTGCTTCTGGTGAGGGGAGTCAAGAGATGATGGAATTTCTTCGTCGAAAAGAAGAGTTAGTGGAGAATATGCGTATTGATCTCGCAAACTCTCGGCAGAAGTCGATAGATCTTACAAGGCAGATGAGTAAACGCTTGTATTGATCAATTAACAGCAGAACTGGCTGAATCGAAAGCTCGTCGTTGGAAGGATAACAAGCGCGTTGTTGTTACTCACCAAGCCTTCAAGGAACTAGTAGTTCATGAACAAGAAAAATGTGATGGGGAAGTTTTGTATCAACTACAATTAAGTGCATTGGTTGCATTTTTTATCGAGGAAATAAAATTCCTGCAAGTTGAGAGAGATTTGCTGCAAGATTGCTTCTCTGGAAGGACTTGCGTATGTAAACTTGATATCTCGAGCATAGATCCAATTGGTGTCATGGATCGTGGTATCGGGACCACGACGGCTGAACATATAGCTCGAGGGAGAGAAATTGTTGTTGAACGAACTCCAGAATATATGCCATCCAGGACTGAAAATAGGGGGAAGCTCGAGTGTAATCTCACCTACTCCTGTTGTGGGAGGAAGGTCGAGTGTAGTCTCACCTACTCCTTTTGTGGGAGGAAGGTCGACTGCTCTCCCATCAAGAAAATCTAGCAGAGTTAAAAAGAAATAGAATTGAACTCTAAAAACGAGTACCTTTTGTATGTAGCAGATGTTGATGCTTCAGTGCTCGATGTAAGAATTTGAGAGGAGCGTTGTAATTTGAAATGCTGATATGAGAAAATAATATTTCCACACCTGCAGTAGAGTTATTCTCTGGATTGACCCATTGAATTAGAAGAAGTATGTGGGTATAGAAGTAAGTATTATCTGTGCTTCAACCCTTGGACTTCAGGAAGGCTTAGCGGTAGCGAGCTAGTATTATCTTTGCTTGTACTTTAGGCGGTCACCGCAGGCTAAGAGGTTCTTTATGGCCCCCGCCTCGGATCTGTGTTTCCTTAGGGGTTCGACTAGTATTATCTATGCCTTGATACCATATTGGAGAGCTGGGCTTATCGGCAGTGAGCAACGTCTCAGTCGTACTTTAGGTCTGATCTGCAGGCTGAGGCTCTTTATGGCCCCAGCCCCGGAGGTTTTGTATCCTCAGGGGTTCAGCTAGTTTTATCTATGCCTTGATACCAATGTTGGATGTTGGAGCTTAGCGGTAGCGAGCAAGTTTTATCCTCACTCGTGCTTTAGGCTTTGTTATCTTCAGGTTAAGAGGTTCTTTATGGCCCCCACCTTCGGATGTATGAGAATCCTCAGGGGTTCGGCTAGTATTATCTATGCCTTGATAGCAATGTTGAATATTGGAGCTTAGCGGCAGCGAGAAAGTTTTTTCCTCACTCGTGTTTTAGGCTTGTTATCTTCAGGCTAAGAGGTTCTTTATGGCCCCCGCCTTCGGATGTATGAGAATCCGCAGAAGTTAGGCTAGTATTATCTATGCCATTACCAATGCTGGATGTTGTTTACCTTTAGGGATCGAGCTAGGATAAACTACGTTTTTACTCTTGGATGAGATTGTATTGATTGATAGGGATTTGTGATAAAATGAGATTTCATTGATTGAAAAGAGTTTGTACATACATTGGAGGTGAAATCTCAAGGTGGATTGAACGCTGCTGAGTGATGGAGGAACTGTTCAGCGTCGATATAACTTCAATCTTCTCGTATTCCATGGATTTGGAATTTTATCACCAGCTTCCGTCATGAGATATTAAAAACCCAGACCAATTTGACCTATGACCATGAAAGGACCTTCCCAATTTTTTTCTAGTTTCCCAACATGTGGATCTTTTCTGTTATCTGGGATTTCTCGATGGACCCAGTCGTTGATGGGGAACTCTCGAGTGCGAACTCGTTTGCTGTATGAACTTGTCAGTGTTTGATGATATCGACCAAGATTTGTGATAGCTCGATCTCTTGTCTCATCAATCCAATTGAGGTTGCAAGCCAATTCAAACTCATTTTCTTCATCTGTGAGCTCGTGGTCTCTCACAGGATGGTGGTACTTTATTGGGATGACTACTTCAGTTCCATAGGCGAGCTGAAAATGAGAGCATTGTGTTGACTTCCAGGCCGTAGTTCGATAAGCCCATAAGACGTGAGGTAATTCACGTATACAGTTTCCCTTCTTCTGTAACATAAGGTACTTTTTGAGACCATCCACGATGATCTTGTTTGTGATCTCCGCCTGTCTGTTTTCCTGGGGGCAGTATGGGTTTGATGGAGAATGGATTATGTTGTATTTGTTGAGAAATGCTACGACCTTTGCTCTAACGAACTGAGGACCGTTATCGATACGGATCAAATGTGGACAACCAAATCTTATGATAATATGCTGCCAAATGAAAGAAATGACCTCTTCTTCTCGAGTTCTGCATAGAGGAACTGCTTCAACCCATTTGGTGAAGTAATCCGTGGCAACAAGGAGAAATTTCCTATTACCCAGAGTATTGGGGTATTCACCAACTAGATCGAGTGCCCATCGCTTGAACGGCCAGTACACCTTACTTGCATGGAGTTCGAGGGCCTAAATTTTATATCCATGACGCTGACATGCATCATATTTCGTTGAGTATTCTTCAGCTTGCTTCCGCATCCCTGGCCAGAACACTCTTTGGGTAATAGCTCTGTTAGCAAGAGTTCGTCCTGCTGTATGGGATCCGCAGATTCCTTCATGTAGATCTCGAAGCATGTTGTCGACAAGTTCTTTAAAGAGGCACTTGAGGTATGGACCAGTGACTAAGAATTTGTAGAGATCGCCGTTTGGTTGGACTGTGTAGCATTTTAAATTCTCGATGATGTATCTGCGCTGTTGTGGATCATCTGGCAGTGGTTCGTTGCATGAGTTATCCTGACCGAGATAAATAACGAAAGGTTTTCTCCAATCATATTCCGCCATCTCATAACCCCCAGTGTTAATCGCATATATCGTAGTACGATTAATACTGGGGATAGAAATATCCTCAATTTGAAGGTACCGTGATTTTGTACCCAATACTCCGGCTTCCTCGGGCATCTTGGAAGGTCTGCGATCTCTACTGATATCTGTCTGCGCCTCTTGTCCCAAATGAATTGAGGTTATCGGTGCTGGTGGATCCTCACAATGAATCCTAGAAATGTCTGTACTATGTACCTCATGTTCCCCAAGTCTCTCTTGAACGGAAACTCTTGAGATTGTTGGTACTGTTTTGCGTTCTCTCAGGGCTGGTGGTTGTTGGCTGCTCTGTAATGCTTTCAGAGCTGTTTAAAAAGCTAACATCTGAGCTTCTTATTTCTTTGTCTCCAGAATTCGAGCTTGACGCTCTCGATCTGATTTCTTCTCGTGGAGTTTTCGATCTTCCAATAGCTGGCGCTCGAGCTGACTCTGTTTCTCAATTTCAATAATTAAGCTCGCCCGAAGCTCGGCAACCCGATCAGGTTCCTACAAACTTTCAGGCTGAGCTCCCGAAGATTGGCGTGTTTGAACCATAATTGGATACTACTCGACTGATGAGTATTAATCATGGTCCTTAAGTACGTGGAAAAATTGTATGTTCCCACAGACGGCGCCAAATATAGGGACCAAATTTCGTAAAGCTCGAACTGGCTTGAAATCGATCCTTACACCAAGAACTACTATGCCAAGAATGTAATAAGAGATAACACTTGACACAGAGAATTTAGCGTGGAAAACCTGTGAATAGGTAAAAACCACGACCTCGAGTGGAAGATTTTATGAAAGTAGTACTATTGCTTGAGAGAGTGGGAGAATCTGATTATAAAAGTTAATCTAATGATCGAACAGCTAGATATCAAATAATTGTATGTATATCCCATCCTCTCCTTTTTCCCTAGGAGCTCTACCCTTTTATAGACCCTGTTCTCAGCTAAACATAGTGCTCGAACACGTTTTTTTGAAAGTGAGAGTCATGGGCAGTTGAGTGTGTAACTGTTAGCTCGTGGGAGACAGGTGTATGTTAATCTGTTTTGTTTACATTTGTTGTGGATGATCCACGTTCTGCTTGAGTTCGTGGTCGATGTGTAACTGCTAACGTGTCTGTAACTGCGTGAGTCTGGTACTGGATAAGATCGAGTCTTATAGAGATCGAGGTACAGATGAGATCGAGTGTCCTTAACTCGAGGGATAAGTCCCTACACTACCTTTACCATATGCAAAGATATATTCAAGTTAGTTACTAACATCCTCTTGCGTGTTCTGTTTGTCGCGTTTTTTGGTGACTACTTTGGATTGTCAAAGAGCTTTATTCTCATCCATGCATTTAAAATTATAGGAATTCATACTATCCTGACTAATCCACAATACGATTGAGAAGCTTCTGTTAGTAGAGAAATACGAAGAACATCAATCGGTTTGGAAAAATAGAGAATTCAATTACTCAAAACGAAGTAATTACAAGAAGAAAATCTCTCAAACCCTAGGTTTCTCTCATAACTCATTCAGATCTAACATCCCCTAGAAAATAACATAATTTCCCTTTATATACTAGGAAACTCGAAAATTATAAAAGAATGGATCTTAAGGAAAAACAACGTCTGAGATTCTAAAATAGTGCCAAAGTCGTTCGAACGAACAAGGGAGTCGTTCGAACGACTTTACGCCTAATTGGTCTAAACCCTAGAAAAGTAGACTAACTCGTTCGAACGAAACCAAACAAGTTCGAACAAAAATATGGCTCTGGGCCAAATTCCGGAGGACATGACAACTCGTTCGAACGACACTAAAAATTGTTCAAACGAAATATGGCTCTGGGCCAAAATTCCAGCGAACATGTCAACTCGTTCGAATGACACTCAAAGTAGTTCGAACGACTTTAACAAATCTTCAAAACACACTAGATCCACCTGGATCATGGATACCCCCTTTAGGATCCTTGCGCTCCTGCTCAAGCTAGAACTGGAGATGTGGGAATGCAGCGATGCCCAATTCCCTGCTGTACCACTTCGACTTACTTGGTAGCTGACCCTTCTTCCCAACTCAAAATAAATCAATAGCACCCTGTCTTGTAGTATGAACCTTCCGCTCTAGAATACCATCCTCCGGCAACGGATCTTCCCTTTCCATCCATAAGTTATCAACTGACGGTAGGTGAGTATTGATTGCAGAGTCTTCATCCAAAAGAGACGGCTCAATCAACTTCAAATGCTCGACATTAATCACTGAATACATCTTCATGAAAGGTGGCAAATCCAACTGGAATGCATTGTCACCAATCTTCTTGAGGATCAAAAATGGACCATAACGGGTAGGTTTGAGCTTCTTACCTTCCCCCTTAAGCCGTTCCTTACCCAAATACAACCAAACGAGGTCGCCCTCAAGAAAAGTGCACTCAACCCTATGCTTGTCGTGGCGAGCATTATACTTCGTTTGAGCCTTCTTCAATTGAGCTTCAACCACCTCATGAACCTTGCTGATCTTCTCAATGAAATGCTGAACTTTAACCTACTCCTCTTCCTCGTTCCCTGACACCATCTTATTGCCAAGACTAAATGCCAAATCAAAAGGGTTTTGCGGCAAGTACCCCAAACTAACTTCAAAAAGAAGCTTCAACGTGGAACCATGAATCACCCGGTTGAACGCAAACTGAAGATACGGTAAACTCTCATCCCAAGTCTTAGGATGCTTAGAATAAAATCCTCGTAATAAATGTACCAAAGTACGGTTAACGACCTCTGTTTGCCAGTCTGTCTGCAGATGAAAAGCAGTACTTCTCTTCAACTTAGTGTCCATCATCCCCCATAACGATCTCCAGAAATGCCCTAAAAAGCGGCTATCCCTATCAGAAATAATAGAAGAAGGGATCCCGAAATACCTCCAGACGTCTCTGAAAAACAATTGCGTTGTTCCTTTCCCTGTGACCTTCTTCTGGCATGGAATAAGAACAATCATCTTGCTGAATCAATCCACCGCCCATAAAATCCATCGAAATACTCTCCCAAGGTCGACTAGAAACTGGTAATGGTAAATACAGTCTTATCTTCCTATTGGAAGATTTTGATGTGCTGCATATCACGCAACCACGAACCACACGAGCAACATCCACCTGCATCTTCGGCCAATGGACATAGCACCGTAAATTTAGAAGAGTCTTCTCAACCCCGAAATAACCTGCCACCCAGGAATAATGTGCATCTCGAATCTACTGTAAACGGTCTCCACCCTCAGGAATACATAGTAGACTGCCCCTGTAAATCAAACCATCCCTCATAACATACTTGCATGTCTTGCCCTGCAACAACTTTTTATGAATCACACTGAGCTCCTTGTCATTGTCATACCCTGAAATGTACTAATCTGGATCTGCATAGCTACCAACAAAGCAGAAAAATTTGGTAATGGGGGTCGAGATAACATATCAGCCATCTTATTATCCACTCATTTCTTCTACTTGATCAATAAGGTAAACTGTTGAAGGTACGACATCCACTTCATATGGCGAGCTTGCTGAAGCTTGGACTGCGTAGATAAGAATTGTAATGTTTATAATCGGAATGTACCACAACTTCCTTCCCCAATAAGTAACTCTGCCAATGCTTAACTGATTGATATATCGCGTAAAACTCCATATCGTAGGTAGGATAGTTGTGCATTGCTCCAGTAAACATCTCATAATGGTAAGTAACCGGCTTTCCATCCTGTAAAAGGATTGCCCCCAATGCATAGTCTGACGCGTCTGTCTCTACCTAAAAAGGCTACTACAAATTAGGCAATGCTAACACTGGTGCATCTGTAATCTTTCACTTCAGTAATAGAAAGATCTGATGAGCATGATATCAACTTGTAACTTCAGTATGTGAGACGCAACTGCTCCACTTAACTCCCTTATAATAGAAGTTAGAGCGAAAACTGTCATTTCCAAAATTGTGAGTCTTTCGTTGGGATCCCCCATCTCCAAATCGTCTTTTTTCTTCGAATTAGGTTTGCGATGGATCTTCTAAGGACTCACTAGTTTCTCCTTCGTTTGCTTGAGACGTCACGTGAAGAAACCATAAGCCGCAATCAACCCCCTGAGAATCGAAAACTGGAAAACTGATACCACTTAATCCACAATACGATTGAGAAGCTTGTGTTAGTAGAGAAATATGAAGAACACCAATCAGTTTGGAAAAATAGAAAATTTGATTACTCAAAACAAAGTAATTATAAGAAGAAAATCTATATAAACCCAGGGTTTCTCTCAGAACTCATTCAGATCTAGTATCCCCCAAAAAATAGCCTAAGTTCCCTTTATATACTAGGGAACTCGAAAATCATAAAAGAACTGATCTTGAGGCAAAACAATGCCTGAGATTCTAAAACAGTTCCAAAGTCGTTTGAACGAACTAGGGAGTCGTTCGAACGACTTTACGCCTAATTGGTCTAAACCCTAAAAAAGTAGACCAACTCGTTCGAACGAAACCAAACTCGTTCCAACAAAAATATGGCTCTGAGCCAAATTCCAGAGGACATGACAACTCGCTCGAATGACACTCAAAGTTGTTCGAACGACTTTGACTAATCTTCAAAACACATGTCACGCCCCAAATTCCAATAGTTAAAGCATATTTAAGACAATGACATCCAGGGTGTACAGGTTGGAGAATCCAAAGTTTCGCCCCCACGAATAACCATGCTAATAGGAAATAGCTCAGTCATTCACTATAACAATATCATCAGAGTAAAATGAAGAATAAAACGGAAGCAAAAAATATATATAACAAGCTAAAAATATAAATGCAATATCTCGATAATGTACAGCGACAAAAGCTAAGATCTCGTACAAGAATATTATAACTAGGACAGATCTATAGCTGCAAAACTGGCTTCAACTCAGCTGAAGCCCTCAACAAAACCAGCAACTACTCTGCCTCTAAAATGGTGAAAAAATGAGAGTGAGCAAACCACGAGTTACTATAACCCAACAAAGCTAATTAACCTACTAATAAAACTAGTGCAGAGAAAGAGGAAGATGTGAATGAGATTGGGGGATGTTTAAGGCACAGTAACATATAAGTGAAGAATAGAGTAAGAGGAATTTCTAAGATAAGAGGAAAAGAGATATAAAGATGTAATGTAATGATATGATATGATATGATATGATATGATATGATTCTAGAATTGTCCTAATACTGGATGTTTTATGATGTGCAAAACCAATGAACTAGACCCTATATATATATATATATATATATATATGGTTGATCAACCGCTAGTGCAAGATTACCTTAAGAGATCTTAATTTGATACAAGGGGTACGATTTTTGTCAAGCTCGACCATGCTAAGGATATATCACTTGATCGGAGTGTTCCGGGCTTTTCAACCCACGGAGCCAACGTCCGAACTTTATTTTAATTCTAAGGAATTTCAACCTCACAGAGGATAAGAAGGGTACCAAAGAAAAACTGTCTCATACCATCCCACACTCCCGAATGGGAATGAAGGCATGATAGTACCTGTCCCAAACTCACCTACTATTTTAACCCGATAAGGGAATCCTAGATCCTATCGAGGGTTAGCCGATGTAGAGCTGTTTTATGTATCCGACCTCATTAAGTTAAAATAGTTACAATCTACAGATGCAAATAGATCCCAAGGATCAAAACACAATAGCCGCCAATAAGGCCAACACACATAGGATAACCACCTGCCTGAGAGAATGGTAAACAATCCTAACATAGATGGACAGTGACTACTAGTCACAACATCTAAACAACATCAGTCTCTAAAAGACTGAAACACAATATTCAAGGGCAAGGCCACGAGAATACCACATGAATGCACAACTTCCTAAAAGATAAAAGAGAAACACAACTCTACATGCCTAACAATAGGAAAAAAAATACTAAATTAACAACTACTAGAATAAGTTAAAGGTAATTATGTCGTAATGTTCAAGGACGAAGCCACGAGAACCAGCGTAACAGCTTTTAACCAATTCTCGAAGTCCAAGGCAATCAATATAGCTAAGTTAAAGAATAGCTAATCCCATCTAACATAGTGTTTAACAACTTATACAAAAGAATTCAATTTAGACTATAACTAAATCACATAACACTTCTCTGCCAATGTGTATCACTCTAACTAACACTGATTAAACTAGTAGAGAAAATTAGCAAGGAAGGGACACTCGCCTGATGCAAGATAATGGCGAACCCGGCGGGATAAAATTAGTACCCCAAAGACAAACCGTAAATCCAATAATTAACAGGACAACCCAACCTCAACACCACAGTCCAACAATCAAACCAACACAACCAACCCAACACCTACAATAATCACAACTCCACAAGTTCAACAAATACCACAATCACAAAACCCTAAATCAACCCAACAATCACAAAGGTTTCAACCAAAACCAAAATTAAATCAACAATAAGGAAGAGGAATAGGGAAACTACTCACCGAAAGAAGTGGTGAAGATCAACCCAACAACAAATCACAAAGGAGGAGCAAGGGAGGAGAAGATTTCAATTTGAGAAAAAGTTTAAGATCTGAGGTGAAATGGGGAAATAAAAACCCAAATAACCAACACTCATCTTGAGGCAAGATCAGCGACCAAGAATCACAAGAAAAGACCCAACAGGTCGTCAAAACACGCCTCTGTTCGAATAAAATATATTTTTGTTCGAACAAAATAAGACAAGAAGAAACATGCTCGAATAGAAACAAATTTGTTCGAACAAAACTGGACAGGAAGAATCATGTTCGAACAGAAACAAGTTTGATCGAACAAAACTGGGCAGTCCAAAACTTCAAAATACAAGAAGATCCGCTCAAAAAAAAGAAGGTAAAAACCCAAAAAAAAATCCTTCCTAAGATTCCCTCGGACCACACACCACTCATCAGCCTAAAACAACATACACGCCCCCACCAATCCAGCCACGGGCTCCTAAAATAACAACTCAACCTCCTCTGCCCAACAACCACCAAAACCACAGAAATGGAGAACACAATACCTGATAATATCAATAATATGTGGATGCATAATGTATAGAAATATGTGTATAATAATAATAATGATAAAATAAATAAAAAATCTGGGTCACTACAACACACTAGATCCTCCTGGATCACTGACATGGGTGTTTCTCTACTTGAATGAGGCTGTTATTTTTATTATTATTCTGTCTACTTTGACAAATTGTTTCTAGTTGCATGTTACTCTATGTTCTTTAAGCAATCAAATCACTCACATGTTATACTATTTTGTATGTTATGTAACTTTGAAATATTCTTTGAGAAAAGAATTTTCTAGTTTTTGTTCATCTATACCATTTTGTTCATCTATAAGAGATAAATAAGGGTACTGGACCAAATGGTAGACTATTGAGTAATGTTTTGTTAATTAAAGTTTGGAGATATTGTTTGTGTGTTGTGGGTCCTCTTGATTTATTGGTTAAACTTGAATATATTTATGAAGTCGTATTATTTTTTTATCATCCCCCTCTCTCTCATCTCCTCACATCTTCTCACATATCATGATGTTTTTTGTTTGTAGGTTATCTTATTGTCCCTGGTTTCATTGAGAAGTTGCAAAAGAGCTGAAGAGGTACAAGGAGAAAGCTATACACGACTTCAAAAGGTTAAATATATATTTTTCTTCTTCGGCTTATTTTCATACTAGTTCAGCTAGGCTTGTTGTTGCTTGAATCTGCACAAAAAATAATAATAAGGGAAAATCACAAATAACATAGCTTTTTAAAAAAGAAGCAGTAACTTGTAAAGATGTTTATCAACTTTTTAACTCAATATCAAGATAAGATGTTCTTGGTACTTAATCTTCAATATGTTTCAAGAGAGATATAACTAACCTCAACTCATCTTGTGGATTCCATTGGTGTATTTAGCGATTCAGTTTATTTCATATAGCGGTGGGGATTTATGAATTGTGCTGTGAATTTTTTTTCATCCATCTTGTGAAGATGGACTAAACCACCATCAATATGATATAATTTTTTAAGTAATCTAAAATCCAACTTTAATTCATAATTGTAGACCCACCTATGGAAAATGTGGGTACTTAATTCCAACAATCCTCACAGTAGAACTGAGTAGACCCCGCCGATGGATCGCTGCTTTCTAAATATCATGCTGGAACAAGTACGTACAGGGCAAAGAAATGAAAAGTTGTTTAAGAAGATTACGTGGGCTAAAATAACAAAAACGAAGAAGAATGAAAAGTATAAAAATGTGAGTGTTGATAAAGAGGTCCTGAAAAATCGACATAAGAAGTTATGAAATATCTACACTATTTTGAAAGCTTTCCTAGACCAAAGTGGATTTGGATGGGATGATGAAAAGCAAATGGTGACAGTTGAAACTTACGTTTGGGATAAATATCTAAAGGTGTATAACTTTATAATTCTTAGAACTTAAAAGTTATCATTTAAAATAAACTGTTAATTTATGTTAGGTAAAATGTAGGAGCATCCTGAAACTAATCCTATGCGAACTAAAATAATGCCGAACTACCACGATCTTGATGAGATTTATGAAAAATCAACAACAACAGAAAAATATGCTCTTTCAGATAAAGATCTGAACTCTGGAAAGTTGAGCGATGTTAACATAACTCAAGTTCAAGATTCCTTAGATGATGAAGCCGTGGGAGATGATTTACCTCCTGTAAACAATGAAAAAGAGAAAAATAGAAAGAAGAAAAAATGTAAACTGGCGAAAACAACTTCAACTACTGAAGATAACAAAAAAGGAAAAAAATACTGGTGAAGGCATGATTGATGTTTTAAAATCAATTGCATCCGTAGTTGATGGAAATAAAAATAGGAGATTATAGAGTAAAAAAGAATCCAAATGTTATTAAAGCGCTTGACGCTATTTCTAGTTTACTAGAGGGGGATTACTTAAAAGCTTACAATCTTATTGAGGATGAAGGAAAAACAAGAATGTTTCTTAGCCTAGCTGAAAATAAATGAAAAACGTGATTGATGTAGAAAATAAATCCTAAGAAAGACAATTATGATTACAACCCCTATAATTATTTTTTATTAGTTTAGTTATTATTTAAATAAGACATTTCGTCATTAATTTGTTAGTTCATTTCAGCTTTAATGTAATATTACACATTAAATTGGTAATAAATTCTCTTATTATTTGATCTATATAAATTATTAAAGTTTAAAATAATTCATTTATTTCCAATTGTATGTTTATTTAAAATTTTAAATGTTAATTTATTGGTTATATACAATGGATGATTTATAAAAATGCAGGAAGTAAAGTTCGATGGGTGACTATGATTCTGATGAAGAATATATGATTGTCTTGGCCGCAACTGCAGCTGCAATGATAACTTCTCATTACTATGTAAATCATATTTCAAAAGAACCATGTCGCTACTCAAAATTAACTAGTAAAGAATACATCGCCGAGTTGGTAAACGGTAATCCTGTTCGGATGTATGAAAACCTTCGTATGAATAAGCATGTCTTTGAAAAGGTGAGTAATATTTTAAGAGCAAAATGCTCTTTGGAAGATACGAGAGGAGTTGATGTTGATGAGAAAATAACAATGTTCTTATATGCTATTAGACATAACGAATGCAATAGAATAGTCCAAGAACGATATCAACATTTTAGAGAAACTGTTAGTCGTTATTTCAATATATTTTTAGATGCTGATATTTTTCTTGCACCAAAATTCTTGCAGCCTGCAAAGCTCGATGCTCCAAACGAGATCTTAAATGATTCAAGATGTTTTTTTTCCATATTTTAAGGTTAGAATTTTATTAAAAAGTGGCTTTCTTTTTAAATTTCTTACTCTGATAATTATGCAATTTTCATAAGGATTGCATAAGAGTAATAGATGGAACACACATCCCAGCGCTTATAAACGTTGATGATCAGTGAGCTTTTTGCAATCGAAAATGCAGTATTAGGCAAAATGTTTTAGCTGCATGTTCATTCGATTTGCAATTTTAGTATGTTTTGATGGGCTGGGAAGGTTCAGCTTCAGACTCACGTGTACTACAGTCAACTTTGACAAGGGATGATAAGTTTCAAATCTCTGAAGGTATTAGTTATTAACTTTGAAGTGTATGATAAAATTAAATTAAATTTGAATAAATATTTTATATATATATAAATATATAGGGAAATACTATCTCGTCGATGCAGGTTTTGTAAACATACAAGGTTTTCTTGTGCCATTTCGTGGTATTCGATATCATTTAAGAGAATTTGAGGGAAGTGATAATCTAAGTAATGTAAAGGAGTTATACAATCACCAATACTCGCCGGCCTATAGAACGTATTTTTGGCATATTAAAAGCTCGCTTTGCTATATTGAGAATATCTTTGCCTCACCCATTTGAGACACATGTAAAGATTGTTATTGCGTGTTGCATCATACATAACCACATAAGAAGGGAGAACAAAAACAATTGGCTATTTAGTAAAATGGAAGAAGATGGTAGCGAAGATGAGGTGAAGAGAATCAAGTGCAAATGTAGGGAGCTGGTGGTACTTCTTGAATAGCACAACGTGAAAGCGCAATTCAATTAAGACAAGCAATTGCTAATGCAATGTGGAATGACGAGCAAAGTGAAGAGAGTGAATAAAAGATGTGGTTTTCATAGAAATGATTTGAATAATAATGTAATAAGTAATATTAAAATCACTTGCATGTATTGATTGTTTTTTTAAAAATAATTTTGAGTTCATGTATTGAAGTTTTTATTAAATTTAATATGAGTATTTTATTAGAAAAGTTAAAGAAATTATAAGAACTGGTTTACGATATAATTATCCAAACAACGTATAAGCCAGCCATGATAACTGGTAAAAATTACCAAACAATATATTAAACTAAACTGGTTCAGGTTTATACATATCCTAGATAGGCCGGCCAAGTTTATCCTTGGCTGGCCCAAAAAATTTAGTATCCAAACAGCTCCTTAGTGTGTTGAGAAAAACAACTCAACTTTTGCCTTGAGTTTTAATCCCACATTCTTTTTATAGCCTTGATACACTTAGACCTCTCTCGGCTCGGGCCCGAGCCTTCCCTATTCTTTTGTTGGAAATTCTCTCAACACGTACACTATAACAGATATTTGTAAAAATGGCTAAGTCTTTTGACTAGCCTGGTCTCTAGGGAAAATGAAACACGTACTCGCGTTGGCGTAACTTTCTCACCCACGTTTGAGTAAAGTTCTGAGGGTTATTGCTCTGTAAAATACCTATAAATTAGATTGTTTTCCTCTCTGCAAAATACTAGAAGAAACGTATCTCTTTTGTTCTATATTCCCTGGTTTTACAAATCAATCTCATTATATTAAGAAGATCTCAAAGAAATATAAATATTTTGACCGTAGACCTGCTTGTACTCCTTATAATCCACAAGCTAAACTTTTAAATAATATGGGGGATGCATTTAGATATAAACAATACATAAGTATTATTGGTAGCCTTCACTATGCTACAGACTATACTAGACCTGATATAGTTTATGTTGTAAGAGTTCAATGTAGATTTACAAGTAAACCAAGCTATTTATCGTGTTATGTGGTACCTGAAAAGGACCATGAACTTGGGTTTACACTATCGGAGGTTTTTTGTTGTCCTTGATGAATTTAGCGATGCAGATTGGAACACATTTTTGGATGATTCCAAAGCCATCAGGGGATATGTGTTTAGTATAGCTGGTAGGGTAGTTTCTTGGTGATCCAAAAAACAAATGATTTTTGTTTCGTTGATTATGAAGTCTGAGTTAGTGGCAATAGTTGCAGCTAATAAGGAGGCAAGTTGGTTGAAAGATCTATTGTCTTATATTCCATTATTGAGTAGGCCTATACCACTCTTAATCCACTCAGATAGTACTACTATGATAGCCAGAGTATGGATTAATTACTATAATGGTATGAAATTAGCAATACGTCACAAACACAGTACGATGAGAGGGTTTCTCATATTTAGTGTTGTTACGGTGGACTTTATAAGATCGGAGAACAACCTTGCAGATCCTTTTACAAAAGGACTATCTCGTAACAAAGTTTGGAACACATCTTTAGGGATGGGACTAAAGCCTATTATAGAATCACAAGTGGTGGGAATCCAATCTAAATGGCCAGAGATCCCAAGAAATAGGTTCAATGGGAAAAACAAGTCACTGTGATATAGGATCATGCAACTAAGGAGTTTGCCACTTCAAAGTTCATCCTAATGTACATAAATGCATATATGCATGATATCTTGAAGCGAGAGTATGGTTGTGTTTTTAAACTATTAATGAGTTATATATCTCATTCTTTGAGTAGGGTGTCTAGTTGCAAAAATACTTTTGATAGGCTCACCAAGGTGATTGTGGAAGTGAGGCCACTTCTTATGAGAAATAGGCTAATTCTTTAGAGCCTTCACCTATACTGGGATTAAGTATATGGTCATAATGTACAGGCTTTTGAAAACTTGTACTTGGTAGCTCTGTGTGTGACTTTCTTTCACTGTATAAAATGGAATAATGAGTTCAAGACTATGATCACTTATTATTCTAATACTTTGGGGATTGTCCACTACATAAAAGTTCAAGTCTTAGGATACATTTACTTAAGCACGGTTCTATATATAGAAACAGTTTTGTTTTTTCTCGACGAAAACATTTTATAGTTGTAGTCTCTGAAGTCCCCTCAGGGACGACAATGCGTGATTAATAGTTTTAGGTTTGACAAGTTTCACAAGAGGAGGGCACCACGTGTCTCTCTCTAGGTCTCTTCTTACTCCTCCTCTTAAGCTATTAGGGTTTCTTAGATGGAGGAAGAGGTTTTGAAAAAAGGTCCCTTGCTAGGTCACCTTCTCTCCCTATTTATAGGGGGAGTCTTTGACCTAGTAGTGCTCGGGCTCACGTGACGCGTATAATTCCTAAGATACCCCTCCAGGGTATTAGGTTTTACCTTTCCATGTAGGCTTGGCATAAATTGTTCATCGGTATCGGCTGCTTTCGTCATGGTTCGAGGGCCATTAAGAAAGCTTCCCCTAAGACGTACCCGCTTATCGGTGGGGAGGTTGTCTAACGATCTACAAGTCTTGTGGTTAGTGGGAGCGTGCTCCTACAGTTGCTTTCATCGTGGTTTGTTGGTCGTTAAGAGAGCTTCCCCTACGACGTGCTCACCTATCGGTAGGGAAGTCGTCTAACGACCTATAAGCCTCGTGGTTAGTGGGAGCGTGCTCCTGCAATAGTGGGGGATTATTGATTTTTACAAAAGCAAAAATATATTTCAAATAAATTATTTACTTGGGTTTGAACCCATGACCTCTTGGTCATTGTTTTTTTAAAACGTCTTTATAAAAACTCTTCATCTTCTAGCCATTTATTATATTAGTATGTTGAGAGAAATACCCCAACTGTTGCCTTGAGTTTTAGTCCAACATTGTTTGTAAACTATAATAGAACTAAACATATAAGGTAGAGTTCATATGATATGTTTGTACATGTGACTAAAGAGAGAGTGTATATGTGCATGATTGTGTTGAGGGCTGGGGGGGGGGGGTTATACCTCTCTCAGGCGGGCCGGTGGGCTAGGCTGGTTCGGGAAATTTGTTCTGGAGGCCCTTTGGGCTTGGGCTAGTTTCCCCCTATTCTTTTTAGAGAAATGTTTCTTGATTTTGGGCCCAAACAAACTCAAGGGATCTATTCCATTCTTTCAACACGTACAATGTAGCAGCTAGTTACGAAAATGGCTAAACCTTTCGACTAGTCTGGTTTTTGGGGAAACCAAAACGCGTACTCATGTTGGCATAACTTTCTCACCCACGCTCGAGTAAATTTTTGAGTACCGTTACTCTATAAAACTCTATAAATTAAACTATTTTCCTCTCTGCAAAACACAGAAGAAACGTATCTCATCTATTCTCTCTTAATTCCCTAGTTTTGCAAATCGATATCTATTCTCTCTTCCAAAAGTTTTTGATTACTACAAGTTCATTTATGTTGTTCCGCAGGTACAAGGAACCTTTATACACTGCTGCTCAGTATATCTTGGGAGGAAATTTAGCAGTTCACTACCCGCACTTGGGGTAGGTTAAAATATTCCTTAAAGAGGCCTCGAGATGTTCATCTGTTGTTGTTACTTCCAAATTCGTGTTGTTGTTCTACTTTCCAATTCCAACATACTAATTATGTTCCACCCGCAGTATCTCTCTTATATCAGTTACTTCAGAAAGCTATAATCAGGTTTATCATTTCTATTTTACAACATTTTGCATACCACATTGAGTGAACGATCAAGTATTCCAAATGTCATAACTTTAAGTTTTACAATAAGGAAACTAATGAAAATTGTGCACACTAATTTTGTACCTCACCTTAAACATGTTTCACATTTTTGCATTGTGGTAATATGTTAGGACTCAGGGTAGCTAATCTCAATCTCTTACCCAAGAATGATACACAAAAATGCCAATTGATAAATTAAGCAATAACGAAATCAAACACACATACAATGATTTACTCGAAGGAAGTGGAAAACCCTAACGGGTAAAAAACCACTCCCCGACGAACAATCCACTATGAGTCAAATAGGTTATAATCCCTCAAACTTCCTCGAAGCTTTAATGAATCTCACAAAACTTAGTTTTATCTCTAGGATTAAAATCACATTAGCATTCCTAGAAAATACTATAAGTATATCCCTTATATACCTGAGAAGACTTTACAAAAGTTAGGGCTCAAAGTACGAATCACAAGGCAAGTAAACGATTACAAAACAACTTGAAAAGGCTAAAATACGAGGTATGTTCGAACAAAGAAATGTTATATTCCTATTCTGAGACATCTATTCGAACAGAGAGGTCTCTGTATCCCCTATTCGAACCGAAACACCAAAAATCACTAGAATAATTTTCTATCTTCGCCCTTGACATTCGTTCATCCCATTAACGTAATAAACTTCCATGAAACCAATTCGAATTCATTACTTAACAATCTCCTACTTTAAATCAAATTTACCATAACCCATCTCTAGATCTCAATAATGAATTGCTCGCGCTACCCAGACCTTCAGCCATGAAGACTTTCTTATGAATTTCACAATCTTCAACAAATCTCCCACTTGAAATTTAAAATATAAAATTTCCATAACTACCAATCTTCAAACTAACCACATTTGTAACCGTGTCAAACCAAACCTTCAGCCCAAAAGCTACCGTACCATGCAAAACTATGTGAAAATATTTTTAAATATTTTCAAAAAAAAAAATCAAGAACATCCTCTTGTAAACTTTCAAAGCCGTACCGTACATATGTCTTTGCAATTAATGATTTAATTAACCATTGTCATCTCGATACCCAAGTAACTTCGGTATAATACTACAAAATTGTAGTCCTTTCTATGCCACTAACGTACTCCGCCATCACAAGTGTATTCAACCCTGCAAGCCAAGCAAAAATTACCCCATAGTTATGAGCTATAACCGAGTCTTCTTTGAATACATAATATTTATGATCAACGTCTCACAACTCACACTTCATGGGAAATCTCCAGTCTCATATAAATCATGACATACAATAGCAAATAAATCACTCAGACATACCTCGATCTAAACCTATATTGCATTCTATAGCCAAACAAACACATGTTTCAGGCCCGAAGTAAATAACAAATGGTGTGTTACTAAGTAACACTCCAACCAGTCTCAATGTACCATGTCAATAACAACTTCAGCTTCACGTTTTTCATGTTTATATTATACCATTTGCCAAGGATTGGCCAATCCATCGGTCCATCCCATTATTGAGATAGTTGTTCCCATGGTTCTATAATCTCACCCATGCCACAGCTTGTAAATTATCCATACTCTAAGAATGAACGATCCATGAGTTCACAAAACTCATAATATCAATAATGGTCTCTGTGGTATTTCCTAAACCCACCAATGATATAAACATATCTAACATCGAGCCCCATCGTTTCAGTGTAAGTCTCGAATATGCATATGAGCTCTCATGTATGAGACTTCATAATGCACCTCCACCCGATAAAATTGTATCCATGTAGCCGAGTTACATACCCATCTTCAACAAGATCAATCATGAAGAATTTTTCATTCCATATCAAGAATCACTCAATCCAAAACAAATATCACCACAATACAACTAGCTTCACAACCGGTAAACCAAAACATCTTCACATAAATACCCGTATATTCTTGAAATAAAAGTCCCGTAAGTTTCACCTTGAATCGCCTTGAAAAATCTTGTTCTCATTTAACTTATAAAACAACTTAAATAGTAATGCTTCCTACCATCGGTAATAGAACCACCTCGTATACCTTATTAGATAATTGAGATCCCATCTCATCATCATCCATGACAAGCTCCCACTTGCCCATAACCTCACCTTGCAAAGCCACCTTATAGTCATCACCAATACCGGCTAACCACATACAATGTCGGAAGTAACGATAATGGGCCGTAGATTCCAAAACCTTGGTTCTCATTTTCATAACAATCGGAGGAGTATACAGTTCTCGCTGGAACCAATAGTTCCAACATCATCTTTGCAAAGATTTTTTCATACTCGTATGACCCTGATTCATTCGCTTTTTTAGTCCGTTTATCCATTTCTTTGCAAAAGACATCATCAATGGATATCACATCAATAATTCGAATAAGTTTCCGGTTCATGCATCACCAAACCGGTTGTCAAAATTATCACAAACATATCCAATGAATATATATAAACTAGATACAAAATTTAGTATTAATCTACTATTAAAATAGTCTGGAAAAGCATAATCAATTACCTTCATTTTTATCCAAGTGATCTCATTCAATAGTCCAAGATACAATGCACAGCAAAGCTCTACATCAAACATTGAAAGCACCACATCCGCCAAAAAGCTCTTCGGCAACTTGAAGATACATCTTAAACTCTTCGCCATTTTAGTTTCTATACAGATCGCATTCTCAACCATATCAAACTCTTGTGGTATCATTGAGATCTTCTCAAGCCTTCCAATCCAAATAGATGCATTATCTATAACAAACTTATCATCACAAAATTGATTACCGTCGCTGTTAGACCTAAGACACTTTAACATCAAACCCGTCTCAATCTTAACCCAAGATCTCAATCTCGTGATGACATGAAACCAATCCGTTTTATTCTTCAAGAAATTTACACCAAGCTCTTGCGTGGAATCACAAATAAAAGCAATAAAATTATGAAATCCCCCGTTAGAACTAGCATTAGTCAACTCTCATACATCACGGTATAAGTGGTCCGGTCTCATATTCCATTTTTTTCTCTTTCTAGGAAACCCGACCTTCCTTAGCTTTACCAAAAAAATATTTTCACAAAAGAACAAATCTATCAATTTTAACTTGTCAAGTCTTCTCCTCGAGAACACTGCTTTCATCTAATCTTTGCTCACGTGACCAAGTTTCTCGTGCCATACTCTAGAGTCAACCATAGAAGTAACAAAACCAATAATCTCATCATTAACATTTCACGTCTTTTAGATGATATCTTGTCTTTTGTATCAAGCTATAGCCATAACTTCTTTTGTGACTTTAACATCAACAAAAGGTTCTAAAAGGCTCAAACTCGATAGTTGGCTCGAAATCACATTTCTAGCCATACAAGACGCATGTTGCACCGTGTCCAAACTTAGCGAATTATCATTCGCTAATGCAATTCAAATATCTCTATTATCTACTATATGATAGCACTCATCATAGCTAGACAATTCGCATTTACCCGACGTAATTTCTAATGAAACATCCAAGTCTGATCTTGACTTTTTACAAATACCTAAGGCAACCAACATGACTCATCCAGAGTATTATGAATCACATTACATGGTTTATCCCGAATATCACAAGTCAAATCACATAAATCATTAAAAAGAAGATTAGAGACACTATTAAAATTTTTACCTTCCCCGGAGAAAGTCACTGAACGTCTCTATACAGATCTTCTCTTCTTCATCGATTTACAGTCTTCTTTCTTATAACCTATTTTACCGCAATTCTAACAAATATCTTGTTGATCGTAATTCCATGCATTGATGCGTCTTTTGCTTATATTCTTAATACGTGAAACTTCTCTTCCTCTAACTTTAACATTCGGAAAATCATCTGATGTTAACAACGAAGCTCCAAGAGGTATTATTCGAGAATCCTCACTAAATATTTTAACTACGTCATTGAAGGTAACCTGCTTACGAGACTTTAAATCACTCGAAGCCATTAACTCATATCGAAGGGATAACATATTCATCATCTCTAGTATTGTGCCAACTTCTAGAAATTGTAAAGAAATAGAAGTTGTGAGTATTGACTGAACTTTTCCTAGAACATCTTGATCTAGAAGTTTCTACTCCAATGCACACATATCGAACGACTTCATTAAAATCCCTTCTAGAAGAAAATCAAAATCCTCCGCATACAATTTTTTTTCTACTTGCATCTTCCAAATCCCAAAGTTCAATCCATTGAATTTCTAAATTTTTAATTCCTCCTCATCGACCATCGTTCTTCATCACACAACCCCTAACTAAGCGCTCTGATACCAGTTATTAGGAATCAGGGTAGCTAATCCTAATCCTTTGCCCAATAATGATACATGAAAACGCCAATTGAGAAATTAAGCAATAACGAAATCAAACACATACACAACGATTTACTCGAAGGAAGGAAGTGAAAAACCCTAACGGGTAAAAAATTGTTCCCCGGCGAATAATCCACTATGAATCAAATAGGTTATAATCTCTCAAGCTTCCTCTAAGCTTTAATGGAATCTCATAAACCTTAGTTTTCTCTCCATGATTAAACTCACATTAACATTCCTTAAAAATACTCTAGGTATCTCTTATATACGTAGAAAGACTTTATAAAAGTTAGGGCTCAAAGTACGAATCACAAGGCAATCAAACAATCACAAAACAACTTGAAAAAGTTGATATACGAGGTCTGTTCAAACAAATAAATGTTATGTTCGAACATAACCTACTCTAAGAATTCAATTCGAACAGAGTCAAACTCTACTCGAACAAAAAGGTCTCTGCCTCCCCTGTTCAAACAAACTAAAGTCCTGTTCACCAAAAATCACTAGAATGATCTTCTATATTCGTTTTTGACCCTCGTTCGTCCCACAAACGTAATGAACTTCCACTAAACCAATTCAAATTCATTACTCAAGATAATATTATCTCAATAGTGAAAAATTGCCATGAATTTAATAAAAAAACATGCCTATCTACGGATTCGCCTATAATGAGGACCGCGTCCAACGACTAATCCTCCTAGAAAGTTATGTTTCCAAATGATTATGTCCTCAAAATATCAATATATGGTTGGATTATGTTATACTCAAGAGAGTTGGTACAGTACTTAATTAAGGTGGGGGGTCTCGTACGTACCTATAAGAGGGCGAGCTTATAGTAGAGGAGCCCATATTTAATACTTGTTTATTTTTCGAAATACTTAATCAAGGGCGATGTGTGTCGGTCGGCCTAAAATTATACCAACACCTTGTTGAAATAATGATCCTTAGTTGAATGCAAACCATGTGGTGAAGTTGGGCAAGAGTGGAAACTCCAATATGATCGAAGTATTGATTCAAAATATCCCATATATCAAGGGAAACCCTTTAGATCTAAAGACAACCCCTACCAATATTTTGAGTCAATGCTCAGAGAAATAATGGAGAACACTGCTTAGAGTCACTTTCAGTACCATTGTGGACAAAATAAACATGTTGAGATAGCAAGGTATAGGTTTTATTGGTCCATGCAAGGCTCTCTACCACTGTTTACCTCCTCCCCCCCCCCCCCCCCCCCCCCCCCCCCTTTGTTGTGTTGTGTCTAAGAATTATTTTCATACATTTTTTTTTTTTTTTTTAACCTTTAGGTGGTACGAATATGAATTGTGTGGGGAGCAAAGCTGGTTTCAGGGTATTTCGAATAGTACAAGGCATCCAATGGGCCTTTGTTACCGATATAGTATAGTGAAACTGCGTAATTACAGCTGATACGAATGCACAATGTTACTACTTACTAAGGGCAGACATTTGATAACCTAAATGCTGAACCAATTTAATTGCAATCTCTCTAAATACATAACCTTTTTGAATCATATACAGGTTTCATTGAGTTTTGTCTACAAATATTATTTACGAGTGTACGATCTTTGAAAAAAATGACAATGCCGCATATTTGCATTTCAAAAGATATTAGACAATCTCTTTTGCTTTTATTTTTTTATTGAACATCTTGTGCTGCTTAACAAGGTAGCAGTGGGATCAGGTACTAGTGTAGTTCGATTGTTATTCACATCTTGAGTCATTCATCTTTTGTATTCTGGATGAAATTTTAGATTATACCTGACCCGTGGACAAGCCCTAGATTTCCCTCCACAAGTGCAATGTCAACCTCGAAAAAATCTGTGTCGTAAACTTTGACAATGGTAAAAAACCAAAAACAAAACCTAGCTTGATCCATGCATGCATGCATGCATGTTTAATGAAAGTTTGAGTAGACAATGTTGATATAGTCTTTGTTGGAGTTGATGATTATAGGGGCAAAGATGTTTGGAAATCTAAAAGCAAGAGGAAACACAATAAACATGCATGCAACAACAACATAGAAACTCATGAAAACATGCATTCACACACTCGTGCTCTCTTAGAAACATTATGTGTTAATTAGAAGAAGAGAAAAGGAGAGAATTATGTGGTCAAATAAAAAGTCTGTTTTTGGGGATTTGTTCTTCTTTGTACTCTTAATTTATTTTACTGATCTCTAGGGTTTGTAGTTGTTGTACCCACACATGCAAACCACTTCTAAATCATGATTAGTTTAGTTAATTTGGCTAAAAAGTATGAATAAAGGCACCATGCGCGTAAGAGCATCATCAGTAGTAGCCTCAATGCTTGAATTAAGCCATGCCTTGAAAAATTTTGCGCAAAGATGGTCCAGGTCTTTTCGGGTTGGGTTGTTTTAGGTCTATATCCAAGAACTTGAGTAGGGCCTTCAAGATAATTTGTTAGTCCGAGCTATTCGAAGACCCGTGATCACTAAAACGTTATGTTCTTTCTGAAATAAAAATAATGGCTACCATTCTTGAAGCCTAAGGCGATGACTATTTTAGGTTGTAACGGTCTTTTACTAAGCATCATGGATAGTACTAGTCCGGTTTCGGGCCTCTTGTCCGCATTTAAGCCTGAAAAAGCATGGGCCTTGCCGCCTTGTTATTCTTGGGCACCGAGTAAAGTTGATGGTAGTCAAATAAGGGGGGTTGCTTTCAAACTTTGTTGAAAGAATAAAAAAAGTTGGGCCTTCATAATAATTTATAGGTTCGAGCTATTTAAACTTTAAAGGCCCATGATCACCAATGACTTTGATTTCGTTGAAGTATAATAAACGGTTCCCGTACTTGACTTGTTCTAGCTGAAGGCGATTGTTATTTTAGGTCGAAAACGGTCACCCATTAGTAAGGGCTTTCGTTCGGATGGACCACGGCTTTTGGCCGCTTGTTTGAGAAGAAATAGTTTATGAGTCAGAAGCAGCCTGGATATAAGCCCAAAAGGCATGGACCTTGCCACATTTGGGCCACCAAATGTTTGAAAATAATATGTTGCCTACTTGAATATGAATTTGGCGCCATTCTTGAGTTTTGGTTACAACCTTGAATATCTAGATTTACAACTCAATATAATTGTTGAGCGACCTACCTATCGTTTTAGATTTGGATTGTGAACTAGGTAGGGGTCGTGGAGTTCTTCCAAATACCTAAAAAGTTACAGACTACTTTGAACCAAGACATGAACCCAATCTGACACATTACAAGTCATACGGTGCATCTACGCCCTTACCATAAACAAACTTATAACATCTGTGATTTAACGTTAACTCTTTTTCTCTTTGCGAACATTCGTGACTTGGAGAATTTCTGGCGATTCAGCTATTGCTAAACATTTGTATTAGCCATAATTTCATCTCATATCTGAATCTAATGGCTAAAAACTCTCAAATTTTTTCATTTTGAATTGTTACGAGATCCCAACCGCCAATGAAGCCTAAAAATCCAGGTCTTAATCGAGAAACCAGCACTAGAAAGCAAAACGCACCACCCAACTCCCAAGTCGGTTTTGTTTTTTTGAGACCCAACCCAACCAACGCCGTTCCTAGACTGTTAGGGGCCTTGAATTATAGTTTATTTGTGCATAATTTGTTTGTTTGCTTTAGACGAATCGATTTAGCAATCTCCAAGGATTAAGAATAGTAGTGCACCAAAAGGCTACTTTACTGCAAAATTTACCTAAATTTATTGCATACATATTATTTCCTTTAATCCAATCTTGGGGGAGGCCTAAATGGACTTGTAAGATCGGCCCAAGTTGGTTTTCTTTTTCTGAGACCCAACCCAGTCGGAGCCGTTAGATTCAGAAAATTCAAAAAATAAAAAAACCAATGTCGACAATGTATGACTGTGACAACGACCAAAACAATTTGCAAAAATAAAAACTCTTTCTTCAAACACAAAACATTTTGGTACCAAAAAAAACAAATTAAATTTCTCGCGCGTTTTCGTTGAAACCCTCAAATCAAAAACCCTAATTTGATTCAAAACCCTTATCTTAAATCACATCCCTACTTGGATTTCTCAGAAACAAAACCATAGGTTTTCACGTGTGCCTTGATAACTACCAAACGGTGGAAACGATAAAAAGGTACTTGTTTACGTCACAGAGATTTGCAGAACTTTGTTTGTTGCTTTGTTCTTTGATTTTGGTATCTAACGTTGTTTTTGTCCTCGTAAATGATTGTGGTTTTATGGATATAATTGACCCATTACTACTGTAGATTTATATTCTTGAGAAAGAAGGAGGGAAAAAATATATATGGGGTTTTGTGTTTGAGTTTCAGAAGGGGAATTAGCGGAGTTGTTAGGGACCTGTTTGGAGCTGCAGAAAGGTAATTTGACTTTTATTTTGATTCTAAAATGTCAAATGATCTAACTAGCTCTTGTGATGTTTTAGATATATTGAAGTATTAAGGCGAGTTGGGATTGGTGTACTTTGTTTAGTAATTATGTAGTTATAAATCCGTTGTTTTTTTTGTTACAATATTTTTGCTGGTCGATGCAAAAAATTGCTAATACCCAGTCCTAGTTAGTGATTTTGTATACAGATTGGCACGGGAAGACCTCATCCTTAGGTAGGTTTGGTAGAGATTTTTGATTGTGGATTATGGAAAATTTTATATAGTAAGTATAGAAATACATGAAAATGGGTTAAAATGTAATTGGGTACTATAAATTGTATCATTTGTGTATTATAACAAATTTACATGGCAAGCTGTTAGCTAGAAATCTAGCATAGAGTAGTTGAATATGGTGGATAGAAGTTTTATAAATCTTGATTGTTTCTGCAGATTTTGAAGTAATCGGGACGTCAGAATGGAAGTAAATGGTAAAGATGATCTTAAGGTCCCTCTTTTGCAACTGGTGGATAGTGTAGCAGTGACTGTCTCTCCATCATCTCTAAATGAAATTAAGAAAACGAGGACGGTGATGTTTACAATTGGAAATATCAAGTGTGCCTCTTGTGCATTATCTATTGAGTCAACACTGGGAAAACTTAATGGGATTGAAAGTGTTACAGTGTCGCCCCTTCAGGGCCAGACAGTTATCAGATACATACCGGAGTCAATTGGTGTAAGTTACTTTATTTAATTTCAAAAATTGTTTTGCTATATTTAGAATGAAGTAGTTTGTCTTTGTTTCTATCCACTAATCCTAGAATTAAAATGTTCACCTCACGTATATATAATTTTGGAGACCTTATGTCTTTAATGACCATAACATCTTAGTGGAGTTGATGAGTAGCATTGTGCCCATAGTCCATACTAAGAAACTGTGAAGTGAAATTAGAGGAGACATTGCTGGTTTAGGATGGTTTAGGGTGTTTTAGGGTTGATGAGAGCAGAGTGAAGATAGAGAACTTAGAGTTCTCTAGTTGCAGCAGTCGAAGAAAGGAGAGGGGAGGAAAACAATTGCTAAATATAAGAGAGGGGAGGATAGCAAACTTTATAGGTAGGAAAAATTAAGGACATCTATTTTCTAAAATTCGTAAGGTGTAGGGTGAATAAATGATGCAGGAGTTAGAAAATTTCAAGGAGACATTGAAAAGTTTCAAGAAGCAACAAAAAAAAACAAAAACAAACATGGAAATTGGGCCTCAAAGTCGGATGCCCGAATTTTCTTAAAGTCATGGTCCTTGGCATGAAAGTTTTAAGGATGGAGTTTGTGGTCTTTAGACGGGTAACAATGAGAGTTTAAAGAAGGCATTCATATTATCAATGAAAAGAATTTTCCTCTCAACTTATCCCTTAGTATTTTCTCAAATGTGTTCTCTTGTAGATTCAATTAAGGATTTCTTGTGACGCCTCACTCCACCAATGATATTGTTCCCATTTAATTCCCTTCCAAATGGAGGTTTAGGGTATCGTTTTTCCCACGAAAGACCTTGGTGGCAAGTAGAGTGAGATCCGAAAGAATGTGCGACTAATTTCGTTCGTGCAACCATCACTATTGTTATGACTTATGAGAGTCTCCCACCCGTGCTTCCTCGCCTCTGATACCACTTGTGACAATCACAGCGAGATGACGACTGGGTATTAGGAGGAAGATGGCAAGTTCCTAAAATGGGGGGTTGTAATAGTCCCACGTCAGGTAATATCTCGTCGAGAGTGAGATTCATATGTACACTTGTCTCCATAGAATCCAATTTTTTTATTCAGTTAACCGCGGTCAATAGCTCTCTAACGTCAGTTGGCAACTATATACATGGAATTTCACTAGCTCTGCTGCAATCCTTCCCCTCAAGCTCAATTGTAGTCCTTGCCCAAAGAGCTCTGCTGTATTCTTCAATTCAGGAGCTCGGTTGCAACTACAAGGTGGAAGGGCAAACCTTGACATATCCCAATAGGAGATAAACTGTTAAACCTAACCGGATTTCAATGTATACATTTGTTAGGAAAAAGTGGGGTAAGCTTGCGGTTGCCAATAATCGGTCCATGTTAGGGAACTGGTGCCTTCTAATATGAGTAGACTTTGTGCTCTCTAATACGAATAAGTTCAGTTAGGCTTATGACGCCTACTAAGCTGTTACTAGCCCCACGTCCTGCTAGTTCTGCTAGGCCTGTTTGCTTGCGTGCGGACACTCCAAAGACTTGCCCTACCTCACTCATCTTTAAACAAATAGCTCCTGACGCGCAACAAAAGGTTGCTTGTCGGGGACTCGAGTAGCATAACCACACTTATTCGTAACCAAAGTAAAAATCTTGGCATCAGTCCCCTTCGCTAAGGTTTCGGCCTAGCTATTTACTCGATAGAAAAGGGGCCATGAAGCTATGCTATTTACTTTGTTAGCGCAGTGCCCCCGAAGACTTACCCTACCTCACTTCTGCGAAAGGACCTCGAAGTAGCTGAAGCCTTACCCTACTAGGCTTGGCTCACGTGATAGTGAAGGGGCCTCAGAGTACTTGAAGGTTAGGCTACCTCAAGCTAGCTGGAAAAAATAGCTCCTATAGACATTACCACTACGAAAGAGAATGATTTTTTTGTTCTTTTGAGCACATAGTCATTTCGCTAACGCGAGTCCTTGCTTTTCTTTTGACTCCTAATCGTTGCTTTTTACCTAGAAAAAATAGCTTCTGCTGCATAACCAAAGGTTGCTTAGTGGGGTCCTGATGCTAAACTTTTTTACTTATGCTAAGCGAAGTGGCCAGTCGCTACGCTATCGTGAGGCAGGCCTAGTAGGCTAACAGTATCTTACTAGGCTACTTCGAGCTAAGTAAAACGCTATAGGAGCTATTTTCTTAGAGAATAAGCGAGGTATACCTAGTAGCCTAACTGAACCTACGTCGGTTACTCCGAGGCTTGCCAAAAAACCAAATTTCTTTTTTTTTTCCGCGGCAGGAGCAATTTTCTTAGAGTTATCACAATCGAAGAATGACGAGAATTCAAAAAACCTTAGGCAGCTTCTTTAAAGTTGTGTTGTGTTCTCTACTTGCAGATTTAGGGAACTAGTCTTGTGCCTTGATAATTATAACTATCACCAATGATCTAGTTAAAGCTTAACTATACTAGTATACCCTTGTGGTCTAGTAAACAATCGGGGTCTCTTTGACAGATGGCTGGAGAAGTAGCGGAGAAGGAAGATGGATGAAGAGAGGAGTCCTTTATGTTCTAGGGTTGGAAGGAGATTAGAGGTAGAGAACAAACAGAGTTCTGTGGTTATGGCGTCGAAGAAAGTTGAGGGGAGGAAGATATCTGCTAAAGAAAAGAGAGGAACAGAAGAGAGGAGAGTTGTAGGCAGAAAACGTTAGTCAATTTGTAAAACCTACAGGGAGAAGAACTATTAAAGACCGTTTGGCTAATATATATATTTCAAATTAATTATTTTTTCTTGTGTTTTAAACTACAAAGCTAGGTTATTAGTTGGGTAACACTTAACTCCATTGTAGTAGACCTTTTAACATATACTATCTTATAAACTTTCAGGCATATTTGTCATAATTTTCAGAAAATCAGTATATATATTTCGGGGTTTTCTACATGGTTTAGAGTAATATTTTGTATATCAAGATGATAAAACTTGAGATACATTTCTTTTCAGGCCAAAACAATCAAGGAAACAATTGAAGGCCTGGGCTTTAAAGTTGACGAGTTCATGGAAAACGAGATTGCAGTATGTAGGCTCCGAATTAAGGGAATGGCATGCACAAGTTGCTCTGAATCTATAGAGCGCGCACTTTTAATGGTTGATGGAGTCAAAAAAGCGGTTGTTGGTCTAGCCCTTGAAGAAGCAAAGATCCACTTTGATCCAAACCTCATTGATCCCGATCGCATCATCTTAGTCATCGAAGATTCTGGCTTTGGAGCCGATCTCATCAGCTCTGGGGACAGCATAAACAAAGTGCATTTAAAGCTTGAGGGAATTTGTTCTCCAGAAGATGTAAACATTATCCAGTCCTCTATTGAGTCGGTTGAAGGTGTGAATCATGTTGAGATGGATTCTGCGGGGAACAAAGTTACTATTGGTTATGATCCGGATCTCACTGGTCCAAGGTCTCTAATTGAATGCATTCAAGAAGCTGGTCGGGGACCTAAGCTATACCACGCGACCTTGTATGTTCCCCCAAGAGGAAGAGATATAGAACAAGAAAATGAGGTTCAGGCGTATAAAATTTTGTTCTTCTGGAGTTGTCTATTCTCAATCCCGTTGTTCATGTTTTCTATGGTTCTTCCTATGCTTCCTCCTTATGGAGACTGGTTATTTAATAAGATCCACAATATGCTCACAGTTGGAATGCTTTTGAGATGGATCCTTTGCACACCAGTACAGTTCATAATTGGCCGGAGGTATTAACTCAAATTACTTAGTATAGATTTCATGACTGTTTAATTCATAGTTGATGGAGGTATTAGCTCAAATTATATTATAACGACTTCATAAATGCTTTATATGTAGCAGCCCGAGGTGTTAATTCAAACAAATTTATGCATATTTAGTTGAATTGGGCCATTACAGTTTTGTACTAGTGTTACGACTGTGTTAGTCATCTATATCTTATGGTTGATTTCAGGTTTTATGTGGGATCATATCATGCATTGAAACGCCGATCTGCTAACATGGATGTCCTAGTTGCCTTGGGTACCAATGCAGCTTACTTTTACTCTGTATATAATATCATAAAAGCATTGACTTCAAATTATTTTGAGGGTCAGGATTTCTTTGAGACCAGTGCTATGGTGATATCATTTATTCTTTTAGGAAAGTATTTAGAGGTGGTGGCCAAGGGGAAGACATCAGATGCTTTAGGGAAACTCACAGATCTTGCTCCAGATACAGCTTTTTTGCTCTCTTTGGACAGGAAAGGGAATATTTCATCTGAGAATGAGATAAGTACTCAACTTATACAAAGGAATGATGTAATCAAGATAGTTCCAGGATCCAAAGTTCCAGTTGATGGGGTTGTTATTAAGGGTCAAAGTTATGTGAATGAGAGCATGATCACTGGAGAAGCTAGACCTGTGACTAAAAGGCCAGGAGACAAGGTTTAGATCTTCTCTTTATCTTCAATGGGGCTGTTGTCATGATTCAAAATGTTGGCGTATATATCGATTCATTAAAAACTTTTATGACTGCTACGATATTGGTTTGGTTATCTTTTTATTGAAGTTGTGAAAAATCAGTAACTGGTCGGTTTATCTGATAAATGACTTTATCGTTTTGCGTATAAATTGAAGTATCTATTTATCGGGCTTATATATACAGCCCGTAACATATGTCATGTATAAGTCAAATAATTTATATGCTTAACATTAGATGTACCGGCTAATATATTTTTATTTGAAATATCGAGATGTGTCTGCATTTAATTTTCTTATCTTCGATTTTATGTGTATTTTTAGATGCAAATTCATATGTTCTAAAATTACCATTAATAGGTTATTGGTGGAACAATGAATGAGAATGGATTCCTTCTAGTCAAGGCCACTCACGTCGGATCAGAGACTGCATTGTCCCAAATAGTTCAGCTTGTAGAAGCTGCCCAGCTTGCTAAAGCACCAGTTCAGAAACTAGCAGACCGGATCTCAAAGTTCTTTGTTCCAACAGTAAGTTCATTTTCTGCTATTTTGTTGTATATTTTGGTAAGCATTGTCTGTTATATTTCATGAATCTTTTGTGCTATGCAACTTCAATCGTTCTTGAAATAGATTGGAAGTATTTTTTGCCTAAATAAATCCAAAAAAGATAAGGACTAATGACTCATGACTTGTACTCCTAGAGTCCTAATTTACAAAGTATGTAACAACAAACCGTATGCATGAAATAATTTATAAGCACGATGAATAATTGTGGATAATATAATATATATATTTTTATTTTTATTTTTTTTGCTAGGTAAGTAAATTTTGTATTAATATGAAAAAGGAGAGTACAAAGTGGATAACATGTATGCATTCAGTTATTATTGGTTCTCGACATGTTCTGTAAACATGCCATTATAGTCCCTCTACCTCACTTTTGCGAAGGGGGCAACGGGCTTTATCCTGCTTTTCGTTGCTTGATATCCTAATAATACATGTGCTTCCATCTTAGTATATATGTTGCACTAGAGATATATTATAAATAAGTACTATCAAGCTCACAACATCGCTTTTCCTCTCTTCTCTTCCTCTCTATCCCTCTCTACTCTCCTATTTTCTCACATTTTCTCTCGCTGATATAGCTCTTTGAAGATTTTTATCTGTATTTTTGATATAATCTAGTGTAGACCAGTTTACTTGGTATATGATCCCCAAATGTGTCAGTAATCTTATTTTGTATAAGAAAAATTCATCTAGGTTAAACTGCAATCAGCAAAAGAGTTATTGAGTTAGGTGATGAAAATTAAATTAAAATCTATCCTGATTCACTTTAGTATTTATATAACCCAGTACACCGGATAATAACTAAAATATGAAGAAAATGGTACTATATAGTTGGCGCTAGTGTGAGTACGTGAGTGGAGTCCAATCTCGATGTCTCAAAAGGGCCAACTCATCATATTGGTCTACTTGAGAAACAATTCACATCTTTCCAAAATCAAAATCTTGTTCTAATTTTACCTTCATCTCCAACTTCCCTCACTAATTTTCCCAGAACGTGTCTCCCTCATACCACGTAGGCCAGTCGGATGAACTGATGCTAAAAAAAAAATCTCACTAGCATGGTTTTAGACGACCTCATTTGTGTAGAAATTCCAATACGTACGAGCACGACCTTGCTCATCTCTCTCGTTTTGATGGAAAGCAAATATCTCTCCACAATCTCTATTTTATATTTTTCTCGACCAGCGAGTTCCCTCGTCTCTGAACTTAATCGAGTCTTTCCTCATCTTCATCAACAAATGAAGTCGTCCAAAAACATGCTCCGATCGTGCGAGTGTGATTTTGCCGATAACAACAACTCTTCTGATTAGTCCGCGTGGTATGAGGGAGATACGATATGGGAAATTAGCGAGGGAAGTTGGAGATGAGAGTAAAATTGGAACAAGAATCTGATTTTGGAAAGAAGTGAATTGTTGCTAACGTGGACAAATATGATGAGCTAGCCCTTTCGAGTAATCAAAATCGGACTCCACTCGCTCTGTGGTACTATTTTCTTCAGATTTTAGTTTTTATCTGGTATACTCGGTTATTTAAATATAAATACTAAAGTGCATTAGGATAGATTTGAAATTTACTGTCATCCCCTAATTCAATAACACAAATTTACTTACATCAATAACCCAATATGTTGCATATAAGGAGTGAAAGCTTCTTCCAATTCAGTGATGGCGCCTTTATAACTATTAATATCAAGGATATTATGTTCAAATAGATTTTGTACTTCAATCTTCAGCCACGACTAATCATTCGCCTCACACGTTCCTCATTTATAGTTGACTTTTTATTCAACTGTGAAATCTCGTGAAAAATATTTTTGACTTTCATAAAGTACTGAGAGATCAACATATCTCCTTGTGTAATTGTGCCTATCTCATTTTCCAACAGTTGGAGACGATCGTCATTTGCACATGAAAACATTGCGGCAAATGAATCCCTCGCTTCTTTTAGAGTTTTGACTACACGATTGTCGTCATTTGTGCATGAGAACAGGTGGTTTTGAACTTTCATAAAGTACTAAGAGATCAACGTATCTCCTTGTGTGATTGTGCCTATCTCATTTTCCAACAGTTGGAGACGTCTGTCATTTGCACATGAGAACATTATGGCAAATGAATCCCAACTTTTTTTGGAGTTTTGACTTCACGAATGCCGTTATTGAGAACAGGTGGTTTTGAACCCAGTAGGGCATAATAGGGGGCATCCACAGGATGGTTCGAGCCTTAGGCCTCCGAACCCACTGTGTGTTGGTACCGAACATCTTGGGGGTACACCGAGCGGTTTGGGGCAACGTCATATAGAGGTTGGACAAGGGTCTCACAATTCAACTATGGGGGAACAACACCATAAAAAGTCAAAAGATTCGATTTGACCAACCTATACTCCGGGCCACACATGGGTCATGATCGTATTATGCCGAAGGCCCAAATCTTCTTCGAGAAGGTGAAGGATTTTTGTCTAACGACTATAATGGAGGTGGCCATGGTAGAGGTGCACCAAATTGCTATGTTCCACCAAATGAGACGCGTGGACGTGCTGCTCGTGGAGTACCACCTGGTAACTTTACATATCCTCCGCGATATGAGGGACACCACATCGAGTTAGATTATTGTAGGCAACGTTATCGTGATCATGAGGACGATTATTCTTTAACTAGCGCTTTATTTTATGCTTTGAGAATTAATAGCCAAGATATTCAGTTGAACTTACATGAATTTGGCGGTAAGTTGAATCTCACTAAGGTTGTCAATGGATAGGATTTGCATTGGATGTATATGAATCCGAATTTGATACAGAATTCAACGTGTTGAATTCAAATTCAAATGTTATTTGGATATCCAAATCTGAATCCAAATAATTACAATAATCGCGGTGAAACCAAATTGTATTTGTTATAGAAAGAAGAATCAATAGAATATTTAATAAGAATATTTGAAATATATGTTATCTTTGAGAAAAATATTTGTAATCCTTATATTTAAGTGCAAATCAAAATATATTTGAAAATATTTTTACTAATCTAGATCGGATTCAGATGTATAACGGACTGGATTGGCTACACTCCCGCCCAATCCAAAACTTATTTAGAGTCTAATTTGACATAAAGTTATCAAATTGGATATGATTTTATCCGATCCATTGACAACCCTAACCTTGACGTGTTTATCCGATCCATTGATTACCGGATACACATTCAGTTTGGCACCTAGCTTTGTTTCTAGGTGCCATACGAAGCTAGGTAACAATGACACTTCACTTTAAAAAAAGAAAACTTGTCCGACACCCCGACACTCGGACACACGTGTCAAGCACTATTTACAAGGTATTTTTCTATTTTCTGCCATTTCCGACACCCCGTACCCGTGTTGGACACCGACACCCGTATCTGTATCGTTGTTACCTAGATAAGAAGTAAGCAACGATGGTGCTATCATCAGCAAAAGCTGAATACTGAGCAACAACAATGACGGCACGATAATGCTCGTGGCTATTACGATTAGTTCAAGACATAGGTCAAGCTACGAGTTACTCATTGGGCATCTACTGTGATAGCGAACGCGCTATAAGGTTTGCTACAAATCCGATATTCCATGCAAGGACAAAACATATTTAGGTACATCACTACTACATACGAGAAAAAGTGTGAAGTAGTGAGGTTGAGCTAATGCCAGTATTAATTTCCTGACATCTTCACAAAAGAGTTAGCCGTGCCGAAGTTTAATAAGTTTCGGTCCCTACTCAGAATATGTACTAGCGAGTCGGTGTTGAGGGGGGATGTTGAAGATCATCACCAACTTCATTCTTCTTGAAGCATGAGAGGAGGAGAGAGGCAGTGAAAAAAGTCTCCGGAGAAAAAAATATATGAGAGAAGAGAAAAGCTTCCACATAGAAAAAGAGACAAGGATGAGATAAAGTTAGTTGTTGAGGAGTATTCTGATGTATAAGATTTTTTTCACATAATATAAAGTTCTGAGTTCTTCTTTGTGTTGACAGTTGTGAGTGTTAGCAAGAGTTCCGCTTTATGCGTGTTCGTGTGTCGTTACACTCTGCCTATTTCTGTCTCCGTTTCCTATGAATCACCTCCTTTCTAGCTATTCTAAAATGCTTTGTCGAGTCTTATTACTTCCTCCACATGCAAGTTTGTTTGTAAAAGTAACCCGCCCAACCGAGTTTGATTGGGTTTGGGTTGAGATTTGAGGCTAGTCAAGGACTCAGGCATGGGTTGAAGTATGCCAGCATTTAGTAAGACTTGGGTTGAACACTAACTTCTCCGAAGTGAGGTTCACTTGGCTCTATCTTTGTTCAGGCCGTTGTCAAATAAGATTGGGACACCTGTAAAAGCATGCCACATCTATTTGGTACTTAACTTATATTCCCAACAAATAATCAATAGTAAAAATCTGTGTAACATTTGGTGACAAGAAAGAATGCACACTGTAGTTATTCCAGTAAAATACCAACTTTGCATCACGTCGTGAATTTGGTTATTATTTTAGACAAAGGTAATATATTTGCTCTATGGATGAGAAATAAGTCGGTGCTTTTCTTAACTTGCTAAAAGTTAATAATCAATTTTTGACTAGTATATAAAGGCTGTTGTATTGTAATATTTTTCTTTTATAATCATTTCATGGCCATGGGCTGGCTTAAAAACATTTGGGGCTTAACAAGTATTTTTATAGGAAATACCCAAGGTAACTTACCTCTTCTTTTCTTTTTGTTGAGTTGAATGTTAGACTATCCAAATTTCACTTTTTTGTATTCTATTGAGCCATGACTCGTACAATCTGGAGCTAAATCAAATATCTTCATTTTTTGGCTTCCTATTGATTTGAATTTTCAAAAATTCAAGAAATTCAGTGCTTCTTTTGAACTATTACCATTCACATAAACTCTCCCTACACTGATTCCATAATTATCATTCTACCGATACATTTATCATTTTATCACCATTATTTACAGGTTGTTTTGGCAGCTTTTGTCACATGGTTGGGCTGGTTCATTCCAGGAGAAGCTGGGTGGTATCCTAAAAGCTGGATCCCTAAAGCCATGGATGGATTTGAGTTGGCATTGCAGTTTGGTATTTCAGTACTAGTAGTTGCTTGTCCGTGTGCTCTGGGATTAGCAACTCCCACTGCTGTCATGGTCGCAACTGGTAAAGGTGCTTCTCAAGGCATTTTGATTAAGGGTGGAAATGCACTTGAAAATGCTCACAAGGTAATACAAACTAACTAATATAGGGGTTACTTAAATGCTGAAAACTTTCGGGTGTCTAATTTAAGTAACATAGTGCAAATGCCATTTTTTCATAAATGATTAAACTAGTATCTTTATCTTTCAATTATGTGATTGATGTTGCAGGTGAGAACTGTTGTATTTGATAAGACTGGGACGCTAACAGTGGGGAAGCCTGTGGTGGTTAGCACGATGCTGTTCTCCAACGTGCCTATACAAGAGTTTTGTGACATAGCAGCTTCTGCAGAGGTAGGCATCTTTAATCAGAATCTCTCTCTCTCTCTCTCTCTCTCTCTCTACTAGTTTTTTCAAATGGGACACCAACTGACGGGGAAGGTTAGGATGACCCTGAGTCCATTTTTGCTCCTTTTGCTACTGCTCCAATGGAATTGAATCACGTGGACATTTGTTTTATATTTTTGTCTTCTTAGGTTACTAAGTATAGCTGCACTTCCCGAGCTTTTATAGTGGGTAGTCCCTTTACCATCTTTTTCATATCTTACAGTAACTCTTCACGATAAGAGATTTCACTAACTCTTCAAATTTTTACTGAGGCCATGTTTTGTAAATCAACTGTGGAAGAAGAAGGGAGTTAAGAGTGGATTCGAGTCAAGAAAGATTGCAGAGAGTTCAAAATGTGATTGTGACTTGGTCTTTTGAGAATCAAAATGAGGTCGAGTCAAAGGCCCAAGTTAAGGTAAATCTACAAACAAGTTAAACAAAAAGATTTTAGGTTTTATTCCTCTATGTTGATTTTAGTTTTAGAGGACTCCTAAGAGTTTAGGGGTTCCTCTACATAAATCTTCAAAGAAGAAAAAGGAAATTAACATAAAATGAAACAAACAGACTAGGAAGAAAGCGTGAAACAATCTAAATCTTCCCTTTAATTCTGAAAACAAGGTAGGAGAGAGGGGTTGGCCACTGAAAGATACGAACAGGGCAGTAAAAAGGCTGGACTAAAATATTTGCACGTCTCAATTCCATTGGAGAAGGAGCAAAAGGAGCAACAATGAAAAGAAGCAAAAAAGGACTCGGATGATCCCCATTTTTTATAAAAAGTATATGAAAAAAATATAAAACAAGTAGGGAACATGACCCTTGCTCCTTGACCTAAAAATGAAGAACATGATTCTAAGCTGCACTAAGCCAAACTTTTCAGCTCAAGGCTAGCTTAAGCAAAGTAAGATAATGAAAACCATAATTAAGCTTTAAAATGGCACAGATAGAGCCCATTTTAGCGAAATGATTTGCTGTTCCATCACCTTCCCTCAACTGTGCTATAGTCTGAAATTTAATTCACAGATTCAGGCTCCTTTGACTCTAGCAATGCCATAGAAGAAGAACTCACACACTAGTTCAGCGGCAATCCTGGATCCATTTCAACAATTAATGGCACCAAGTTCTTAGCTACTTAACACCAAAACTATCGCCTTTGAAAAGTCATGGCCTAAAAATTTGCATAACTTCCTCTAGTCTCTAATCACACCACTACATAGACCAGAATTTCTCTTGAAGATATATAATGATACCTTATCATCTTGCTGGGACAGAAAATCTCTTGATAAGAATTTCCCTCCAATCAATGTGTAGCGAGAACCGACATGTCATATCTTAAGTATGATCTGGAACAGAAAACCACGAGAAATTGGTGTTTGTATATTTCTAGAGACGTTAACTTTTTTTCTTCTTAAATTAAAGGGAGATGACCCAGTTTTACTAGGGAGACAAGAAAACTGATGATTTTTTTTATTGGCAGGCGAACAGTGAGCACCCTATAGCAAAAGCTGTTGTAAACTATGCTAAGAAGCTGCGGCAGAAGTACGGATCGCATACTGAACATTTCACAGAAGCCATGGATTTTGAGGTGCACCCAGGATCAGGGGTCTGTGCCAATATTGGTGGGAAAGTGGTCTTGGTTGGGAACAAAAGGTTTATGAAATCTCAAAATGTACCAGTGAGTATGGAAATTGAGAATTACATGTCAGAAAGCGAACAACTTGCTCGCACTTGTGTTTTGGTTGCTTTTGATGGTTTGGTGGTTGGAGCACTTTCTGTAACTGATCCTGTAAAACCAGAAGCGAAGCGTGTAGTTTCATTCCTCCGATCAATGAACATCACAAGCGTCATGGTGACTGGCGACAACTGGTCTACGGCTATCGCCATAGCCAATGAAGTTGGAATTTGCAAGGTGTTTGCTGAGACAGACCCCCTAGGAAAAGCTGATAAAATTAGAGAGTTGCAGGTAAACATGTTATCTTATCTTTGAACCAAAGTTCTTAAACTGACATTTACGGTATATTTTAGACTTTAACGGTATATCACAGCATATCGTGAACAAATACAACACGCTGACTACAATATTTACATAAAAAAAACTATGATGATATTTTGTGAAAATATTGTCATATGTCGATAATTCAGGACTAATCAGTTTAGTTGCCAATATCCTAAAAAGGGATCATATCTTTACCATAAGTTTATGATTAATTGGCAATTTTGAATTATGCTTTGAAGTATTGAACAATGTTAATGAGCCCAGAATAACCCATGACGCCTTCTTAAGTTTTTACCGCATGAAATCAACAGTTTTATTAATTTTTTCGTGTATTTAACTGCAAAACACATAGTTAAGCAGCATGCATGTAGCGTATGTTTTGTGTTCATCAACTCCTTACAAATTTGTTATGTGATTTCTGCTGCTCTTTTTTCTGTCACCTAACTTCCTTGAAAGAACTCCAGATTCATTTGCTAATACTAGGACAATTAGGTGCAAATCAGATAATTGAAGTACGGAAAAAATGAAAACTCATATCACACAGATGAGGCAAATGAGGAAGAAATTATGGGCCACAGTGAACTTTACAAAATTTATAACAATATAGTGAAAAACTCCCTCAAAACTCTCCTTCATTTCCAATGTAATGGTGAGTTTATGTGTGCTTTGCGACTCTACGTAGACGACCTAAATTAAATTCCTATGCAGTTAAAAGGTGGGGCTGTAGCAATGGTAGGTGATGGAATTAACGACTCACCAGCTCTAGTTGCAGCAGATGTCGGCATGGCAATTGGTGCCGGTACAGATGTCGCTATCGAAGCTGCTGACATAGTTCTTATAAAGAGCAATTTGGAAGATGTAGTAACAGCCATCGATCTCTCTAGAAAGACACTCTCTAGGATTCGGCTCAACTATGTGTGGGCTCTTGGTTATAACGTGCTTGGAATGCCAATTGCGGCTGGAATCTTGTTCCCTTTTACTGGAATCCGCTTACCACCTTGGCTTGCTGGTGCTTGCATGGCTGCTTCTTCAGTTAGTGTCGTTTGTTCTTCTCTACTTTTGCAGTCGTACAAGAAGCCTTTGCATGTTCAAGACTCTAAAGGATCTGTTGATTACTCTAATTCAGTTTGAGGTGGGGGATTCTTACTTTTTGTGTTGGCTATTATTTCATGCCTTTCTTATTAACCTCACACCTAGTAGTAATCTCTGACGTAACTTGCATTTAGTACACATTTTTAACTATTTATATAAAAAAGAATGTTTTGAGCTTCGGTACAATGCACTGGTAATCTTAGTTCTTGACAATAAGCACCTTCTTTCGTAAAGCGTGTTCGTAGATGTAAACTTTTTCTCCCTCAATTCCTTTGATACCTCACTTTACTTGTATGCCAAGTGCCAACACAGGTCTCATATCTATTGTTTGTGTTTCTATTTGATGCAGAGACGAAAAGTATACTGACGTGTCCAAGGAATCTCTGATTTCTCCCATTTATTGCAGCACGGTATGAACTTCGTCCTGCAGTCCAAGTATACTGTTGCGCCTATTACAATTTTGTGTATTGTTCTTGAATGAAACTAAAAGTTAGGCCTATGTCAAACAACGTACAGTAAAGAACTAATCAGATTTGTTTGTATGTAATCTAATCTGATGACCATCTTGATTGCTATAATTGAAACTAGTAAAAAGTTGAGTATGAGGTGGAGTATATAATGTTTTGAAAACTATTGCTGTTTTGCTTTTATTTTAAGGGTATTCACCCCCACCCCCCACCCCTTCCGATGCCATGAATGTCCATCTCTTTTAGGCTTACGCTTCAGCAGTATTTGTGCTGTATGTGAGAAAAAACTGGGGATATGTATTTCAGAGAAAAAGAAAGTCTGGGACTGAAATAGTGGTGAATAGAGAGATCTGGCAACGGTTCAGAAACCTTCTCTTCTATTATGAGACATAATTCTTCTTACCTGTAGAACAAGGTGCAAAAGTGTTTTAAAGAACCCTTGTAGGAACTGCTATCGAACCATAAACTGATTTAATATTTAAAACCAATATGTTTTCCTTTAAACCCGTTCACAAAAGCATTTAACTGAAAATTTGCACCATGTTTTTCTGCGGAGTTAATAAAAACTGAAAATACCTCTGAGTAACAAACTATCAATGAAACTGAATTGATTCTGCATATGCGTAACATATACACCCAATAAGGCTTCTAAACCAAGAAACAAAATCCAGAAAAAAAAAAAAAAAAAAAAAAATTTAAAGTGGTAAAAATTATGAATTTCCTATTCGTATCTATATACTGTAGCTAGAAATGAGCGTTCAGTAGCCAAAACATGTTCAATGGATCTTTCTTCTTTTCCAGCTACAGCAATCTTTCCTTTTCGTGGCTTTATTCTGTAGAGTGCTCCGTGGTGTCTACTCGGTTATTCTGTTTTACTTCTTGAAGGACAGCACCCTGAAACAAGAAAATTGCTAATCAACTCCTATTTTCTTAAAACAAATTAGTAGACGACAAATTATTATATTAGTTTTCCCTCTAGATTACTTTTCAGCCATGTATCGCCTGAGTACTAAAACAGTGAAATACAGGCAAAGAATACGAAAGAAGATGTGTTCCCCACTAATTCGTGTACAATGTCATCTCCCTGATGCCTGAATTATTGGTTATTTACTTTTAGGGTAATGAGGTGCCAAAATTTTATCTTAGTATATATTGCAATGTAGTCTAGTAAGTTTAAAAAGAACAAAAAAAATGCACATTCTATATCCCTTTTTGGATGCATAAGTTAGTAACTATGTCTGTTGCTGCCACTAAATACTGCCTAAAACTACATATTATTTGATAATTTGGGAAGAAGATGAATTGATTACTTACTATGGGTTGGACTTGAAAGGTTTGAAAGGGCTAGTTGCTTTGGCTGAACGAAGAGGCTCACGAGATGTGGAGGAGGATTGAGGATAGGGAGGGCGGGTTCGAACTTGAAAATTTTCTTCCTTGCCATGCCCAACCACCTTCGAATTCACCGGAGTTCGTACATTTTCTGCATCTTTGTTTCTCCTACAATAGCATTTCAGTATAGATAAGTCCGTCCCCCAACACTTAATTTGAAGTCTAAGCTCATGCCCCCAACAATACAACTCAATAAGTCATCTATAATAATAAGAAGAAAGCTTACATATTTCTCTTCTGTTTCTCCTTCTTCCCTGGTTCAATATTTTCATTCCTCACCTCAAGCAAAGGCTTCTTCTCTTTCTCCCTCTCATTTAACTCTCCAGAGCTCTCTTCCAAGATTCTGCATTTCTTTCGGCCCGAACTCTTTGTGTTCTCTCTCTCCTTTCTTCTTGTTACCATCTTCTTCAAATCGTTACAAATCCCAGTTATCTGAGTGAATATTTCCTTTCTAGAAAACAGATTACTCATCGAAACCGTGTTCTTTAGCTGCCGTATTCGTGGCCTATCTTCCTGAGCTTCACCCAACCGTTTTTTCTTCTCAGTACTTGATTTCACGAGTTTGTTCTTGTAGTTTTGAGGAGTTGAGACATTGGGGTTCTCATTCTCTCCATTTTCTTCAAACCTGTTCAAAGGTTTGATTGTCATTGATTTCTTATCTTTCTTCAGTGAATTTGCAGCGCTGAAACAGAAGACCTCGCCAAAATTAGGAAAAAAATATATAACTTGAACTTAATTACTGTTCAAAGGATTTGGTTTGTCTCTGATTAGTACCTTAGATTCCAATGAAGTAAAGGCGGTAATTTGGAAACACTAGCTGATCTCTGATGCTTCACCTGATATAATCATAAATCAAATTAAGAAAGAAATGAAAAACACTAATGGTGCTAATGAGGCATTGGGTTTTAACGAGAGAACCTTAGGAACATGGGGTGTTGATCGAAGAAAATTTTCGTGTGTCTTTGGGTGTCTGCAATCTGCAACAAAAATACTAAAAGTTGAGCTGAAGCTGAGTAAAAACTATTGAGTTTTCGTGTTTTGAGAGCTAACCAGGTTGGCAGAACCAGGCTTCGTCTTCGACTAATAACTCTTCTTTCGCAGAGAAATCAATCCATTTGGGGGCATTTATGTTTTCGTACACTTCGTCTTCGACAAATCTCCACTCGATGTTTCCCCAGTCTATCTTTACAGGCTCCATTTCTCTGCCAAAAAAAAAAAAGCAAAAAAAGTTCAAGAAAAGAAAACTCAAAAACAGAGCCAATCAAGAAAAGATAATATGAGAATGTGGGAGATGAGATTGAGTTGCAGAGATGGTCTGAGTGCTTATGATTGAGTTTCAGAGATTGAGAGAGAGAGGGCGATGTAACGGTAGAGTTGATTCAGGTGAAATTCGACCGTTGGGGATTATTGACTTTAAGAGGCTCTTAAATATTGTTGGGTCTGACCCATGGGCAATACTAGTTTGGGCCTGATTCATGGGCATTAATATTTTTGGGTTTAGCTCACTTTTGATAAACTCGCTTTACCGTTTGCGAAACGACCGGAGTATCTCATAGTGGTCGGCATTTATTAATAGATCTGTCAAAGTTTATGTAAAAGTATATTGCAACAATATATAGAGGATTCAGAAGAACACAGATCTAGAGGAAAATAACATTTTGAGGCTTTTTGACGAGTCTCCGAGCTCTCATTCTTTAAGGCGAGTATGTTCTCCTTTGCCATACTAGAGCAAACTTTTTTTCGAATTATACCCCTACTGTCTAGAGGATCACGACAAAATACTCAGAATACTTGTTGTAATCGGTAGTCATATATAAATAATACGATCTTTTACAAATCCTCAAGAGAGATTGTGGTTTTTACCCATTCAAATGTTTCCACGCAATATTTTGTAGTCTTTGATTATTTGTTTACTGCAAAGTGTTCTAATCGCATTTGGTGTGAGAAACAAAGTTCGAATACAAAAAATTAGGCCCTTATATAATATGATTTCGATAAAATCTAGACATTTTGTCGTTTTCTATATGTTTATATCATACGTCTGTACATATTGATCTTTTAGATCTGATTAGGCGAAGAAAAAAAAAACTTTTTGGGCGATTTTTACCGTATTTTAACTATTTTCCAAGGGCTGCTTTTAAAGTTATTTTAGGATGTTTTTCGACAAAATTTTTAAGCGATAGTAATTTTCCTGCAAAACATGCGTTCTCACGATCGCGTGGGTATATTTATACTCTAGAACAGCCCCGTTCGTCGTGAAATTGGCCGCAAAAAGGACAAAAAATCACTGTCTAACGACCAAACCCAACGGCGGCTGACATTACGTTGATGTCAATGGATTAGGTCTGCTGACTCACTGACGTTATCCTAGGATTTTGACCACGCTGCCATTACATGGAGTAGGTCTACTAACGTCACACTGACGTAAGAAGGACTGACATGTCCAGGACACGTGTCACCTTGGCGTTATCAATGGTAGGTCCCACACCGCTGATGCATCGTTAGACGTGGTTGTACCCCACCCGCTAACGTGGCACGAGCAAGGCCCCACAGCCTGATTGGTGTGATATGCTTACATGTCAGATGGCATAGCATATTGTAGTGGTAGTCGAGGACCCCACTGTGCTGATGTGACACTGTCACGTGTCAGGCCACGTGGCATGCCAACGTTACAATTTTTGGACCTTTACACGCTGACATGGTACCTCAGATCCACTGAGTTGACGTGGTATAGCCACGTGTTTGTTCACATTTTACGCAGACGTAGCACTAATAATCCACAATACGAATTGAGAAAACCCTAAATAGAAGAATTATACGAGAATAAAATGGTGGGAGAATTCTCTTTTAGAGCTTTAACTGCTTAATCAAAATCAATTACAATTGAATTCCTCTCAAACCTAAGTCTTTCTCTTAGAACTTGGATTGATCTAACATCATCTCATCTTGCCTAGCCTTGCCCCTTTAAAAGGGTTCCAAGTTCCTAGTTACAAAATATGATAATTATGCCCCTAAACGCCTAAAACAATAGGTTGAATCGCGTCCTGTTCAAATAAAACAAACTTATATTCGAATAAAAAGAAGTGTATTCGAACAGACTAAAAGTTTGTTCGAACAAAACACTCAGACAGGTGTTTATTCGAATAAAAATAAAAATCTATTCGAATAGAAAAAAAGTGTATTCGAACAGACTAAAAGTATGTTCGAATAGAACACTCAGACACCTGTTTATTCTAATAGAAGGAGAAGTCTATTCGAATACAAAAATGGTGTATTTGAACAGACTGAAAGTCTGAGTCTGCTCAAATAGACTTTAAAAAAAAGTCTAAAAAATACTCAGATCCTCCTAAATTAATTAAGGGCCCCTCAGTACTGTCATAGCAACACGTGCTTGTCTGCCATTGAGACACGCCATTGGTCCATACCCGGTTCGGCCTCGGTTCATACCCAATCCAAGTCAAACCAAACCATGGTCCATACCTACCCCAAACCCGGTCTGACTCGGCTCAGACTCATTTTGAACTCGATTTAAACCCATTTTTGGACTGAACCCGATTCAGACCATCCAGATCAGGGCAAACCTATATTTTTATTAATAAAAAATCTATTAAACCTCTAAGATGACCCTATTTTGGATTGTCACAAAAATATTTTTTTAGGGATATGCACACTATAGTTTTTGTATGACTCCTCTTATATTCGATATAAGTAGATCGCTTTAACCTACCCAAACTCTTACAAAAGCTAGTAGAATTATAAAACCTTATATTCTCCTAGATACTAGTTATTTTAACCCAGGGCCAAAAATAACACGTAACAATTGTAATGGCCTAATTCCGGGACTCGGACTTAGCCTTACGCCAAATGTGTTTAGAATGCTCAAGAATGATAAATAATAGTTAACAAGATAATTTAGCGTCAAAAACCTTTGAATAGGTTAAAAACCATGACCTCTCTTGAGGATTTTGAGAAAGAGAAGATGATCTTATTGAAATTGCTAGTTTATTACAATGAACACTCTGGGTATATGGAGTTTTGGAGTAGGGATTCTTCGGTATAGAATTGTCTGTCCTTAATCTGTAGTTCTATGGTCCTATTTATATGTCTCATCATATGACCGTTTGACGACCATTAATATTCTTAATGGTGGACATTACAAAGTAGATGCAAGATATTTTTTAACCAGATGATGTAGCGTCTTGACCTCTATTGATGTACAATGGCTCTATTGATGATTGTACACTTGCATGCATCAAACTGCAGATGTGGAGGTCGAAAGCGATGACTCGAACCAAGGAATATTTGAATGTCTTTAGTAGTATTTTCTGTATGCTAATAGGTCGAGGATGAAGCTTTGAGTCCGAGGTACGAAATAAGCTATTACAAGACGGCTCTCAACCAATGGCACTACGAGTGGTGTTGGTTGAGAAATTCGTACTGTATTTGCTTCCTGACGTTACTGTCTTGATACTTTCTATGTCATGCGCTCTTTTGGTGAGATCGAAAGTTCGTACGTAGTTCGAAGATGAAGCCTAAGTTCAAAATGTGGAATAAGCCACTACAACCGCCCCCTCTTAGCCAGCAGTATGTGAAACCTTGCGGGCGAGTGGTATTGGTTGAGAAGTGTCATTAATGTTGTAGTTAAAATTTGAGAATCATTTCCAATGCATATTCATAAGTATCTTGTTTGTGCCTTTTGGGTTTTTGAGAACCAATGGTTCTAGTCAATGTTTATAAGTATGAGAAATCCTTCTGTTGTTGGGAATCTAAAGAGTCTGTATTAAATGTTGATCATAGTATAAAAGGCATTTGGAAGTGAGAGTGAGGGACCAAGTCTTCGTCTCTGACTCTTTTCTTCTCCATTCTTGACTGTTGTGAAGAACTTGACTGTTGAGAGTATGGTGACTACCAGGAACCAATCTTAGGAGTCTAGAATTTGTAAAAATATGGAGGAATTGCGTATCCGATACTTTGGATACCAACCTCTGCATTTGCCGACATCGATTCCTATGTCGCCTACCTATTACCGCATGTCATATAAAAAAGTGATGGAGGCGAGTGATGATTATTATCAAATGGTGTAGTTTCACTCTTTGCTGACATCTGAGGCGGAGCACCGAAATGGGCATCTTTTACTGGCGGAGGAGGCTGTGACAACTGAAGATGAAGCGGCAGGCGTTCGTCCGAGGGAGTCTCGCCGGTATCCTGCTAGTGAATGGGTTTTTTCTAAAAGGTAGGACCTTTCGTCTGTCTCTAGCATGCAGGGTGGGGGTTATGGTGGAAGAGGTGGGAGGATGTAGAGGATCATTTTCTTCCATGAACCATAGATCTTGACTATGAAGAAGATCTTTCATATGTGATTTCTAGTTCTGACTGTTTCCCAAATCTTACAGCATGGAATCAGGGTTTGGAAGTTGTTTCTGTTTTACATCATCTTTTCTGCTGATTCCTGAAAAGTAATTCAAACTATAACTTTGTGATGTAATATGTTATAATTATTGGGGAAAATTTGTTATCTGTAAAGTATCCTGTAAAGAAAATTTCGAATTAATGAAATAACTTATTTTTGATGTCATGATTCTTTGTCACAAACTTGTCTGTGTAGTTTGCTATTTGTAAAATAGGAGTTAGATATCATGGGTTAAGATAGGAAAAATTGAGCTGGAAGGAGTTCCGTGTGGAGGAGAGTAAACAGTAGCTTTAACGGGGGTTGAAGAGAGAGGAGTTCGAGGAAGTAGTTAGATATTGTTTTCTGCGATCTGTGTACTCGAACTGGGTGACAGAGTTTTTCGAACTGTGAGAAAGAGTGGGCATTGATCTGTAGGTGCTACTGCTAGATTTGCGTGACCTTGGATGTTGCTCCTTGGTATATTTTCTCGTAGAAAATCGGAGGAGATATTTCATACTATGAAAAGAACGACCTGTCACAATATTCTGCATTTGATGTTGATATTCTGCTATTCCGTGAACTTTCTTTGAACAATATATCCTTTGGTCAAATTAGTGGGGTGATATTTGTGAAGATCTTCCAGGCAATTATAAAATCATGAATCTTGACTGATTTGATTTGCATCTTCTCCAGGGATAATTTTGTTGTGGAGGGGGTGAATTTATCCATGGTGAGGACTCGTGCTCACCGTGCTAATCAGGCAGCAGATGGTCGCTTTCATATCAAGGTTGCTAAACTTTGTGGGCGGTATTTTCGCCGACTCCCTTGCGATGTCGTACTACCGGAATGGCCGTTGAATCTGACTGGACTAGGCGAAGAAGGGAAGCGTGTAGAGTATGACCAATTTTTCTGGTTCGACGTGTTTCAAAGGTCATTGTTGAGTGCCATGGTACGGGAACTGACTGTTCAACAGCTCGTATGTGACAAGATCGTTGAAGAGGATGCCTGGGCAGCAAGAAGGGAGATCATTCTGTGTGGGGAAGCACATCACCGAGGCTATTTTAGATGTGACTGGAAAGTTTGGTAAGCTCGAAGCATTGGAGTTCGTACTAAGTAATCTGTTTTTTAGTGTTCTATGGTTGGGTTTTAAATAAATGTAAGACGAGGGATCTTGAGAGGATAAACGAATGTGATGTCTCGATCTTATTGAATAAAAATAAAGTATTATGTTTTAATCTTTGTGTACGGATATTTTGGGAGACAGCAGTTGGATTTTAACAATTGTATTTATATCTTCGAATTTTGAATAGTTATCTGTTTTAGGAAAGTTGTACGATCTTGGAAGGGTATTAAAGTAAGGTGACTGGTTGTTTGTACTGTGTTTGAGGAAGAGGTGCAAAATTGTGTAATGGTAGATAATAGAGACAAATGTGATGATGATAGACGTTATCACATAAGTCATGATGATGCCTTCAATCGAAAAGGCATGTTTGCAGAGATAGTAGGGATGGCTGACGTGTGTCAGAAGGAGCCGTCGTTTCACAAACTGGGGAGAGAATAAAAATGCACATCGCTCTCCCTCATAAATTATCTGTATAGTGATTCAGCTAGGCCTAAAAAAATTAGTTTCAAATATGCGGTAGACCATAGAACGACCACCTTGTGTGGGTAAAGGGTAACTATATGCAGGTTCCAGATGATCCAACGCTCGAACTGAACTATAGATATTATAATCCGAGTAAGTAATGTTGACCAATCTTCCAATAAACTATACTTGTCTTCGATCTGTTACTTAATGTTATGTTCCTTATTTTGGCAGAGCCCAAGCCTTTATCTACTCCGTACAAGACCAACCTCTTCGAATGTATTGCTCGAGATCTAGATGAGATAAAATAGGTACTCAGTGAGTTGGGTATCAGTTGAGACTAAAGGGTAGATTATGTAGTTCTCAATGTTCAGCGAGCTCAGGAGAAACGAGCTATGGTTGAGAAAAAAGCTATCTTGACTGTTGCTGATATTCTTAGTATGCCACCTCCTGTATCTCAGAGTACAAAGTAAAATGTTTGGCGGCCCGTGAGGCTAGCTCGGCAGAGTCACTATGTCACTGGGGCAGCCACGGCACAAGAAATTGCATAGTATATATCTGGCTATGTGGCTAAGAATCTTAAAGTTACTTCTGTTAAGGTCGAGAAGTCCTCGCTGAAAAGAAAAAAGCATGAGGAAGAGGGTAGTGCCTGAGCTAAACCTCATGCCTCAGCTAAGATCGCAGAGCTGGAGCTGAAATACTGTTCGATGGCTGCGATGGATCTGGAGTAGCTCGATGCGGAGTATTACTAACATACTTTTGCGGTACTCTCCCTTTTTTTTGAAGTCCTTAATTGTTTTTGTATTCGGACTAAAAACTATTGTGTTAATTTTGACTTTGTATGTTTGTACTGACAACTTTTAATACTGCTAAAGGGGGTACAAAAGTGTTTAGAACAGAAGAGCTAGGAGTTCGGGTCTCTTATAGCGAGGTTCAAAGTTCAATCTGCTCGCTTGAAGAAGTTCGAAGACTAATCTGCTCGTATAAAGGAGCTCGAGGCTGAGCTCAAGCTGGAGAAGGAGCAGAGAGCTGAAGAGGCTAAAGTAGCTGCAGAGCTCGCAACAAAATACTCAGTTCTGATGGCCCATTATAATATGATGTCAAAATTAGTTGAGGCCCTAAAAGTAGAACGAAATCACTTTTCAGGGGTTACAAGATTATATTTTTTAGGATAAGGAAAGAGCAAATAAAGGTTCAAAAACGATTAGAGGGTGAATTAAAGGGGTTACACAATGAGTTATTGTAACATGTAGAACAAAAAATGTATTTAGAAACGCGATTGTCGAAAGAAGTAGTTGGTCGAATGAAGGTAGAAGCGGATTTGAGGGTTATAGGTGTATTACATAAAGATATGCGTTATCGGCTGTATAAAACACAAATAACATTGAAGGATCATTTGTATCTGCCACGAGCCAAATTCGCTGCTCGAACAGAACATGAGCGTCATATAGACAATTTTATTAAATTTTATGAGGGAGAACTGTCTAGGGTAGATAACAAATTTAGGAAGTTCATGACGAGATGTGGTAAGAATTTTGATGTAGAGAACATGTGGTTTACCAAAGTTAACAAACCCATTCTGAGGTTAAGGAAACTATCATCAGAAGAGGGCGAGGAGGAGGTAGAAAGCCTGATACCCTGATTGCAGTGTAAACAACGTCCACAGGAGGTGGTGACCTTTACTACTCCTATAGATGTGCAAGTAACGAACATAAAGAGTGCGAGGGATAAAGGGCAGTCTTCTCATTCCATGAAGAATCGAAAAATAGGGTATCCCTAGTTTTCTTTACTGGCCCTTCATATGTGTTAGATCGTTGTACACTGTTATGAATGATAAATGACATTTTTTTTCTTTGATGATGAATGAAATAGTATATTGATATTACTCAGATACCATGTTCTTGTTTTAAACTTGTTAACTGTGAGATGTAATCTGCTGGTACAATCAAATTATTTATGAATGTAAACTGTGATGACAGGTGGAATTTGTAGTTGTTCAAAGTCAGTGTGACACTTTACACGCCCCCATAGCGAACAACTGAACGTTGAGCTAAGTTTAAGTCAGGTCACACTAAAAAGTACTATTGAATTAGTAGAAAGTACAAGGGTGGAAATGGTAATAGAGCGAGACGTTGGAGCTCGATTGTCCGATGACCTACATAAGAAAAAGGTGGATCTAGCCAACGGACTGAGAAAAATAGAGGAACTAAGAAAAATTATAAGAAAGAGGTCGAATTCACATGTAGCTCGAGGCAAGCGAGCCTGAACTTGATGGGTCAATGTCTCGATGAGATAAGGGTAGAATTGGAGGGTCGTGAAGCAGAACTTGATGGGTCAATGTCTCTGATCTATCATACGGACGAGTTCATGACAGTACCGGAGTCTCGGAATTCTGTTGTGCTGGATGAGAAACGTCGAGTAGAGAAGCAGTGCGAGCATTTGAAGACTTCGCTGCAGGAAGCTCAATCTAAACTCAGCGAGCTTATTCTGCCTAAACAGGTAAAAACTAAAACAGGTAGTGTGTATGAGAGAGATATGACAACAGTGATGTCATTCTTCGCGTCAGAGTTCCAGAGATTGGAAAAAGAAAGTGAATTGGTTCATGACGTTGTTGTTGGTAAAAATGCGCAGTGCGACATGGAGGCAATATGGTGTGAGTATCGAGGCCCTATGGTAGCCAAAATTGGGATTCTAAGACAACGTATGGTTAAAGATGAAAAGATGATCATTACTGGAAGAATATCAGAGTTTATGTGTCAACGGCTGTACGCAGGATGTGCACCTGACGTTGCGGGACCTTCCAATAGAGGTGACAGCTCGAGTGATAGCTCTAGCGAGGAATAACGATTGGGGGGATGCACTATTTATACTAACGCGTATATTGTATAAAAATAGGAATGTTTAGAATGATAATTTATACTAACCTTTTGTTATACCAACGATACCGTATTAGTCGAACATTTGTTGTGCAGGATGGTCTCCAGAGGTCATCGATCGTAGAAGGACATAGGTGGCTGATCGTTTTGGCCCAAGCAACAAGCGATCTTTAACGTAATAGGTGATCAGTTTGGCCAAAGCAACAAACGATCTGTAATATAATAGATGATCAGTTTGGTTAAAGCAACAAATAATCTATAATATAATAGATAATCAGTTTGGTCAAAGAAACAAATGATCTGTAATGTAATAGGTAATCAGTTTGGCCAAAACAACAAGTGATCTGTAATGTAATAGATGATCAGTTTGGCCGAAACAACAAACGATCCATAATTTAATAGATGATCAGTTTGGCCGAAGCAACAAGCGATCTGTAAAATAATAGATAATTAGTTTGGCCGAAGCAACAAACGATCTGTAATGTAATAGATGATCAGTTTGGCCAAAACAATAAATGATCTGTAACTTCTATATAAAAGTACTTATTGGATATAATAGAAAAGTACTATAGTGTAGGGTAATCGAACACAAGTATTTCATTGGTGTAAGATTGACGTACGATGAATGTGTTAGATAAAGTATTATATGAAATTATAGAACGTACTCAGATGTATTTAGATCAAACATAAGTCTTTCATTGATGTAAGATCATCATGCAAGATGATAGATTGATTTGTAGAAAAGTATAATATGATGGATTTTTATCAGCGATACCATTTTAATCTCCTCGTGTTCCAAGGATTAGGGATTCAATCTCCATGTTCAGTAGCGAGATCGTAAGAACCAAGGCCACTTTTTTCGACTATAACAAAAGTACCTTCCTAATTTTCAGATAGTTTCCCAGCGCTTGCTTCCTTTTTGTGCTTGGGAATTTCTCGTAGCACGAGGTTTTTGATTTCAAACTCTCTGTGACGAACGTGCTTGCTGAAAGATCGGGCTAAAGCTTGGTGATATCTTCCCAAATTCATGATTCCTCTATCTCTAGTTTCCTCAATCCAATTAATATTACATGCCAACTAGTACTCATTATCTTCATCCGCATGGTATGGTCGCGTATTGGGTGATGATATAGAGTGGGGATGATTGTTTCTGTACCATACGCTAGTAAAAACAATGTACATTTAGTTAATACCCGAGGTATTGTGCAATATGCCCACAGGACATGTGGTTGCTCCTGGACCCAATTGCCCTTCTTTTCTGTCAAACGTTTATTGATCTGATCCACTATAGTTTGATTAGTGATTTCTTCTTGGCCATTCCCTTGAGGGTAATATGGATTTGAAGGGGAGTGGATGATATTGTGTTGATTGAGGAACTCAATGACTCTGGAGGCGACGAACTGAGGTCAATTGTCAATTCTGATGAGATGGGGGCAGCCGAATCAGATGATGATAGATTCCCAGATAAATTTGATGACTTCGTCTTCGCGTGTGCGACATAGAGGGACTGCTTCTACCTATTTTGTAAAATAATCTGTTGCTACTAGGAGGTATTTCCTTTTTCCCGGTGCCGTGGGGAATTCTCCTACGAGGTCGAGGGCCCATCTTTTAAATGGCTAAACAACGTTGCTGGAATGGAGATCCAAGGCTGGAGCTCGAATTTGGGGGCCATGTCTTTGGCAGGCATCACACTAGCTTACAAGTTCAATGGTTCGAGCTTTCTCCTTGGGCCAAAAGACTCCTTGAGTAAGATCTCGATTTGTGAGAGATCGTCCCGCTGCATGGGAACCACAAGTCCCCTCATGGAGTTCGTGTAGGAACTTTTGAGCTTCTCTGTTCGACAAATATTCGAGGTACGGTCCTGTGACCGAAATTTTGTAAAGAAAACCGTTGTCTACGATGTATCGCTTAGTATTATCGAGTACGCGTCTATTCTCTGTGGGATTTATAGGGAGTTCACCGTCAAATATGTTTTTAGTCTCAATATACTTGAGGTAAGGTCATCTCCAACTATCCTCGTCCTCTTTAACGCCCCCAGTATTGACCAAATTTGAGCTTATAATGTTAATACTGGGGGTGGATGATACTTCAATCTTTAGATAACGCGCTTCCGTACCAAGTATTCCTGCCAGGTACGCGAGAGAGTCTGAATGCCAATTTTCTCCACGCGATAAATGTTCGATAGTAATTCTTTTGAATCTGCTCATTTTTTCGGCTACTGCTGCTGCGTAGTCAACCATCTTTTCGTTCTTCTGGAACTTTTTTGTGTAATGGTTCACAATGACTAAGGAGTCCGCGTAGAGAAATAACTCAGAGACTCCAATCTCTAGAGCCATATCAAGACTGTGAATCATTGCTTCATACTCGGGCTCATTGTTGACTGCTTCAAAATTGAGTCTGACTACTTTCTCGATTATGTCATTGGAAAGTGAAAAGGTATAATTCTGATACTTGATCCTGCAGGTTCGAAAGATCCATCAGATAAAAGATGCAAACCCTTTTGAGTTATCCAGTCTAACTTTTCTTCGTAGTGTTCCTCATTGTTATTCGTATTGTCTTCTTCCTATTCAGGATCTTCTACTAGAAAATCTGTGAGGAAATCTGCTACTGCTTAACCTTTCTCAGAGTGTCGTGGTTTAAAAAGGATGTCGTGTTCGCCAAGAGTAACTGACCATATTTGTATACGTCTGGACTTTTCTCATTTGGATAAGATCTCTCGTGTAGGGTAATTTGTCACTACTAGAACCTAGTGTTCTTAAAAATACTGTCTCAACTTTTGCGATGTGTATACGAGAGTTAAGAGTAATTTTTCAATCTTGGTATACCGGGATTCTGTAAGAGTGGGAGTCTTACTGATGAAATAGACAGGTTTTTCTATCTTCCCCTCAAGTTGAATGAGGACAGAACTTAACGATTCATCGGTAACTATAAGATATATTGTGAGTTCTTCCCCTTCGTTAGGTGTACTCATTACTGAAGGTGATCCCAAGTAAAGTTTGAGCTCCTAAAATGCTGCTTCACATTCTGTTGTCCACTCAATCTCGGGATCCTTTTTAGACTTCTGTTTGGTTGCCCTTTCACGTAAAAGGTTGAACAACCATCGACATCAATCTGAAGATTTTGAAATAAAACGATTTATTGAGGTGATCTTGCCAGCCAACTTTTGTACGTCTTTCTTTGTTTTTAGCGAAGGCATAGACAGTAAAGCGCGAATATGATCTGGATCAACTTCTATACCTTTGTTGCTGATTAAATATCCCAAGAACTTTCCTGGCTGGAGCCCGAACTGATATTTTTCTAGGTTGAGTCTCATTTTATAGGAATAGAGGATTTCGAAAGTAGTGTGCAAGTTTGTAATATGGTGTACGTTTCTAAGCCTTTTGCACAAGATATCATCAATATAGACTTCTATTATTTTTCTGAGATGATCTTAGAATATTTGTGTCATCAGTCGCTGATAACTGGCTCCAGCATTCTTGAGACTGAAAGGCATGACCTTATAACAGTATAAGCCATGTTCTATAATAAAAGTTGTCTTCCCTTGGTCGCCAAGTAGCATAGGTATCTGATTGTATCCTAATGCAGAATCCATCATGGACAGAAGTTCGTATCCCGCAGTAGAGTCGAGCAGATGGTTGATATTAGGAAGTGGAAAACTGTCCTTTGGAGTATGTTTGTTGAGGTCTGTGAAATCCACGCACACTCTGATCTTATCGTTCTTCTTTGGGACTACCACAATGTTTGAGATCCATTCTAGGTAATTGGCCTTCCTGATAAAGCCAACTTCGATAAGTTTGTCAATCTCTTTATTTACTTCTTCTTGGAGTCTCACTGTTAAGGTCATCTGCTTCTGTTTGACAGCTTCAGCTTTGTCTTTTAAATTGAGCTTGTGGCAAGCTAGATTAGGATCAATAACTGGCATTTTGTGAAATGTCCAAGCGAATACATCATTGTTATCTTTGAGGAATTGAATGAGGACATCTCGTTCTGCTGTTGGCAAAAGAATACCAATGTATGTTCCTCGCTTTTCGCCATTGATTTTGACGTACTCTGTTATTTCTGCGCTTGGCAGTTAGTTTTCAGTAGAGTTTACTGTATAGATTTTTGTAACTTTTCTTGTCATTTTCTGTAATTGCTATGCGAGCGGCGGCAATGAGGATTCTGGAACGATGACGACATAATTTTTACATGCTCGAGCGAGCTTCTAACTTCCTTTAATCTCGTTTACGCCGTCATTCTACTCAAATCGTAGTGCCAAATGATAGGTGGATGGAATAGCTCGCATATTATGTAACCAGTAGCACCCCATTATACCCAAATAATGGGATTTCGTATTGATACCATAAAAGACAGCGTCGAGAATCACAGGTCCTACAATGATAGGAAGTATGTTTATCCTACACGTTCTTCTTTAGATCTGTTAAATCCACAGATATCAATGTCATTGGGCTGTACTTTGTCGGCCAGCCCCATCTGATCAATTGTGCTTTAAAAAAGTAATTCGATAGTACTCCCAGTATCTATCATCATCATGTGAAACACCATATTTTGCATTTTTAGCATGATCACCAAAGCATCATGGTGAGGATAGTTGATATGGCGAACATCACAGCCATCGAAAGAAATTCTTATTCTTTAAGAACTGGAAATTGGAAGTAGATGAGATTCTTTATCTTTCATGGACAGGTCGTGACATTGGTTAACTCGTCTTATCTTAGTTCTATTCGATTAGTTGATGATCTAAGTCCTAGCGAAGTGGTAGTGACATATGGTATAAGTGTTTCTCTCCTACCAGCTCTTCGGTTTATACGGCATCTGTAGAAAGTTTGTAACTCTTGTTCTTGTAGCTTTCAATATCGACAATGTACTCATGCATTCGTCCATCAGCGAAGATATACTCTAACAACTTCTGTAATGTAAAACAATATTCTATTTCATGATGTCTGACCTTGTGGTGAATGTAATATGGTTTGATTTCAATGGGTTGGAGATATTGTGCATTGCGGATGAACCAATCCTTATTAAGTATAGAATAAATGTTGGCTATGGTCATATTCATCTTGGGAAGGCAGGGTTTGGGCAAGTTATTCCTCTTTTGAGGTCGCTCATCGTTAGATTTTGCCTGTTTCCTGTCCCTTCCCTGATCGGCAGTATGATTAAAGTCCTGGCTGGCTGACTTATCTCGAGCTATTAATGTTGACTTCTGGGGTTTCTATCTGTCAGACACCATTCTTTCTAGGTTGATATATCCATTGCCCTTTTTGATCTTGTCTTCCAGAGTTGTTGGTTTGTTAAGAATGAGGTATTCCTTCACCCTTCTATCAACAAGTAGCGCATTGGTAAAAGCTGAAATGGTAATCTTCTGGTCGAGTCAATCTACTTTTTGAGCTAACTCCAAGAACTTCTTAGTGAACGTCTTGAGCTTCTCGCCTGGCATCTGCTTAAGGATGAGGAGGGTGTATAGATTATCTTCTTTGTCTCTGTTGTGTGAATAATTCTTGACGAAGAGTTTTTGTAGCTATTCGAAAGTAGTGATGGATTCTTCAGGTAGTGTGTGGAACCATCGCAGAGGTTCACCGGACAAGTTGGTTGGGAAGAGTCGACAGAGAATGTGGTTAGATTTGGAATATAGGCTCAAAGTATCCTGGAACTCCTGGACGTGCTCTACTGGATCTGTTTCTTTGTATTTACGGATCTTTGGAGTATGGAACCCGGTGGGGACCTCATTATCCAATAGCTCTTGTGCGATCGAGCTCTTCTGTAATCTGTTGTAGATTCCTTTAGTCAGAGTCTGAGCTTCGAGCATTTCTTTAATTCGTCTCTTGACATGTTCATGGGTCATGTATTGTCGAGCTGTGGTGGTCGGGCGTGTGACGCGTCCCTCTTCAGGATTATGGTCGCCACTCCCTTCACTTAGACGGTCTTTTGCTAGAACTTGAACTCTTCATGGTAGATTATTAATTTGTTTGACTCCCGTTGGGCCACCATCTACTTCCTGGTGGGCCTCCTAAATCGGGATGGGTTCCATTTCCTGTTGTTGATGGTTAGATCAAAGCGCACCTCCTACGTGATTGCCTTTTGGAGGAGGTCATATTATGTCGTGAATGGAAATTTGCGAACCTCTAGGCTGTACGGCTTTATTCTTCTGGGCGGCGACTTGCTAACCCTGTAGGACCTTCAGTGCATCATGTATACTCACTAACTATTCTTCCAAAGCAGTACGTCTTCTATTTCAGAATTTAAGGTGGCCCGCAGATCTGCTGGCACGACATTTTCTTCTGCCTGAACTATTGGCATGCTCTGATCTAGAGGTGACATTCAAAAAGGAGATGATCAACGGTTTCTAAGACAATGAGTTTGAGAACTTTGGTTCCCACAGACGGCGCCAATGTAATGGCCTAATTTCGGGACTCAGACTTAGCCTTACACCTAATAATTTTAGAATGCTCAAGAATGATAAACAATAGTCAACAAGATATTTTAACGTGGAAAACCTTTGAATAGGTAAAAAACCATGACCTCTCTAGAGGATTTTTAGAAAGAGAAGATGATCTTATTGAAGTTGATAGCTTATTACAATGAATACTCTGAGTATATGTAGTTTTGGGGTATGGATTCTTCTGTATAGAGTTGCCGGTCCTTAATTTGTAGTTCTCTGGTTCTATTTATAGGTCTCATCATATGACCATTTGACGACCATTAATATTCTTAATGGTGGACGTTACAAAGTAGATGCAAGATATTCTTTGACCAGATGATGTAACGTCCTGACCTTTGTTGTTATACAATGGCTCTATTAATGACTGTGCACTTGTGTGCATCAAGATGCAGACGTGGAGGTCGAAAGCGATGACTCGAACTAAGGAATATTTGAATATATCTTTAGTAGTATTTCCTGTATGCTGATGAGGTCGAGGATGAAGCTTTGAGTCCGAGGTATGAAATAAGCTTTTACAACAACGACTAATTCAGATGCAACTTAAGAGTCATCCCCGAATATGATCTAATGTCCAGGCCATTATTGGAAATAAAATTTTTGATTGACCTAGTCTTGTTCCTAAGAATATGGCTTCCTTGGAACCAATTTTTTGCATCAAGGCATAATTAGATATTACCTGATAACATCTAGAAGTATATATGCCATTATAGCAACCTCATATACTCTTAGATCGTTAGTTTCAAGATAGGATTCATATACATACCTTGGGAACTCAGTATAATCCAGGGATAAAACCACTAATCTACTAAACATTTAGTATCCCTAACTATTTGTAGCAAATGGGTCATTTGGCTAGAATATACATACCTTATATATAGATATATGGGGATTAAAGCACACTGGATAGTTAACTAAGGCCACAACATCAAGTGGTTTTGAATCAGCTGTCTTGGTTAAGACCTATTAAAATGTATTTTTTATATTAAGATCCCTAGTTTACGAGGTAAATAAGTAATTTTATAGAATATCATGAGTATTAGAATATGAACCAGATTCACACATTAACATGATCTAGAATTAGTTATTTTCCCCAGTTTTCTAATTTACTCTAATCATCATATATGTATAAGAATGTTTATCTTTCAATTGCATTTCAGATGGTTGAGAAACTCAAGAGTGTTGATTTTCCCACACTGTAACTTTCTAGAGACAACTACCTCAGTTGGTGTTTGGATGCTGAATTGCATCTCAAAGCTTTAGATTTGAGAAGACTATCGTAGCAAAAAATACTAAGGCTCCCGTTAGTAAAGCAAGGCCTCAGTTTCTCTCCGTCACGACATTCAAAAAGACCTGAAGTCGCAGTACCTCACACCCAATAACCTTTGGGCTAGCTTGAAGGAGCATTTTGGCAAACAGAAAGCCATCCTGCTCCCCAAAGCAAGATATCAATAGAACACCCTCAAGTTCCAAGATTTTAAGACTGTCTTTGACTATAACTCAACAGTCCACAAAATCACCTCCACACTTCGATTGTGTGAAGTACCGGTTACTAATACATATAGATAGAGAAGACCTTATCAACTTTCCACGCCTCCAATGTTGCCTTGTAAATGTAATATATATAGGAGGGCTTTAAGTTCCATTATGCACTTACCAAGACCGGCTCTTATCAAAGAAGAATGACAAACATTTTATGAGAAATCTTGAGATGAGGCATGCTTGAAGCAAACCGATGCCCGAGGTGCACAATGTCAGAGTTCAAGGAAACAACAATCGCGACCGAGGTCGCTGTCGTGGACAGCCTCATGGAGGAAATAGCAAGAGAAAGAGTTAAAACTAGAATATCCTTGCCCCATGGAGAGGAAAGGGTAACAAGAATAGGAATGGAAAGAACAAGAGGCCTGACAAAGGCTCTCTGTGCTTCAACTGTGGAAGAATATAATAATAGGCCCGGGATTGTCATTCACCTATGGCAAAAAAAGATGATCGGCGTTCATACTCACCACATGATTGTTGATATCAATTCAGTGACGATAGAATTTGCAGCCACAAACTTAATTCTTTGAGGATACTGATGCAGTCACAGGCCAAACTCATGAGTACCCATTAACAATTTCTCATAGGATGATTGATGTCACGTTTGAGAGCATAATAGTAGTTTCCTTATTTTTTTGCTAGTAGTAGTTTTACTTTATTAATACTTTTCCTGATTATGTTCAGAGCATATCAGTTGATGTAGCTTAATAAGTGTTGTGACATATATTTCAGTATCATCATTTTTGAGATATTTTATTTTCTGTTATATTTGATAAATGTTAAAATTATTGTTTTAGATAGTAGATAATTATGTTGTGTGATAGTTAATCTATTATGCACACATTGCTCATCGATCTTTCTGCCCATCGAGCATTCATCGATAATCGGATGAGTGGCGATAAATAGTAGTACGACGGACTCTATCCTGAACGAAATGAAATATTTCTCACCTCTGACCCCGTGCATCAGAGATGTCCCGACTATCACTAATACGACTAATATGATAGAAGACACTGGTAGTGCCACACTATTAATTCCTAACGATACAATACTAGGTATTCAATCCGCTCTATACGCGGGTAATTCCACCAGGAACATATTCAACTTTCGAGATATCCATAATAATGGGCATAAAGTAGAAACTTGGGGAGAAAACGTAAACCTAGTTTTCTGCATCACTTCTATTACTTCTCAAGATCATAAAACAGTATTAAAACGATGTCCAATACACTCCTCGGGGACATATTCCATTGATATTCGGTATGTTGAGACATACGCGATAAAAGATTTTACTCTATTACAAGAGAAAACTCTCAAGTTATGACACGATCGTCCAGGTCATCCAGGTTCTCGGATGATGAGGAAGATTATCGACAGTACCTTCAGGCATTATTTAACCGGAGAAAAGATCTGCATACTGCGAGACTGCCCATGCAACGCCTACTCTCAAGGAAAGCTCATTACATGTCTTAGTATGACCAAGGTGGAGTTGGAGTATTTATCCTTTCTCCATCATAACCATGAAGACATATATGAACCTTTACATCCACATAGTAGCCTATTTTGATATTTTATGGTCATTATTGATGTATATTTGTGATGGTAACACATTTGCCTCTTGTCAACTAGGAATATGGTGGTTGCACGACTTCTTGCACATATAATTCGGTTATAGGCTCATTTTCCCGACCACCCAATAAAGTCGATTCAACTTGATGGCGCAGGTGAGTTTACCTCTTGCGCGTTTGATGGCAATTGTACCGCTAACGAGATAGATGTGGAACATCCTGTACCCCATGTCCATACCCAGAATGGGATATCAGACCTAATCAAGTGATTGCAGATAATGGCTAGGCCACTTTTATTATGATCACAACTTCTAGCAACTTCTTAGGGCCATGCAATCCTATATGCCAGAGAACTGATTAGGTTCATTCGAGCACGAATTATCAGCTTTCCCCAAAATAACTAGTCATTGGGTTAAAACCCAATGTCGCCCATTTACAAACTTTCAGATGTGTTGTGCAAATTTCAATTGCACCTCTGTAATGCACAAAATGGGCTTCTAGTGTCACTGTGGTATCTATGTGGGTTATGATTCACCATCTATCATTCGATACTTGGAGCCCACTACAAGTGATGTCTTTACAATGAGATTTGTACACTGTCACTTTGATGAGATGATTTTCCTGGCATTATGGGAGATATGACAGATAATGTCATAAAAATTACTTAGTTTGCTTGGGAAACACTATAATTGTCTCATCTGGATGCCGTTATTAAATAGAGTGACAGCAAAGTCCAATGGATACTTTATTTACAACAAGTCACCAATGAACTACCTGAAGTGTTCAATGACGTTGCTAAAGTAACCAATGGGTTATGTATCTACAAGTAATGCTCATGTATGGTTGCAAGTTTTGAGAGGAACTACTGTGCCTCCCGCAAATAAATGAAAGGTTAAAAGACCCCGTGAACGACCACCTAAGGAGAAAGGCCGACTTCGATTAAGAAACCAAAATTGTGACCAAATATGACTAATGGTAAATTCAATTCATTAAGGATGGAGCCGCCCATTAAGAGGGCTACATTAGTTATACAACTAGTTGATACATTATAAGACAAGCCTAGCATGATATATAGCTATGATAATAGAGAGATCTTTATCAATCATTCTATAATGGTACAACTTGGGATCATTAAAAAGTAGTTGTCAATAACGTATTCACCTTTGTTGTTATACTCACCATCGAGGATGATGATCCAAAGCCATTTATGGTAGACGAATGTTAAAATCATAGAGATTGGCCACAGTGGGAATTTATCATCCAAGTTGAGCTCAGCTTGCTAGCAGAATGTGAAGTGTTCAGATAAATTGCCCGTATGCATGATGTCATTAAGCTTATCAGGTATAAATAGGTATTCGTACCAAAACGTAATGAGCATGGAAGGTCATTTAGGTACAAGGCGACACTAGTTACATAGGGCATCTTACAAGGACTTGGCATCGATTAGGATAAAGCATATTTTGTGGTCATGGATACTATTAGGTTAAATCTGAACTGGGTTGGGTTTAATGTATTTTTTTTGTTCGGATTATAGGCAATTTTTTTTTCTTTGGGTCCTTTTTCCTTTCGGTCCCTGTGCCGTCACACACGTCACACACCCCCATGGCTGGGCTTACACCCCGATCGTAAGAGTTTCTCCCCCTATTAGGATAGCGGAGGATGTCCTTCTTTACATTAAAGTGATATACGACCATAAGTAACTCAGCACCGTGTGTTGTATCTATACTGAAGTATTAGATATCTCTCCTGGTATATATCACTTGTTGTTGTATGGGTATGCCACTACAAAGATTCCAATATGCAAATTGAGACCATACTTGGTTTTCCAAGGTCTTTTATTTCAAATTTCTTCCAAAGGTATTCGGCGGCTCTCACGATCTCCTCCGGAGTTCCGATGATATCCAAATCATTTTGTACACTATTATAATGACTTAAGCCAATATCTTTGTACTTAATGAGAATGCATGGACATATAAGACTATTTGCAAAGTCTTCAACCTTCAAATAATAGTTAGCTTACAATGTCTCATGAGCCCCGGTAGCTTAAAGTCAGTAGTGACTTATCCAATTTTATTATGCGCGTACCTCATGTGTCGGGCATAATTAATTCCAGAAGCTTATACCCCTCAGGTAGCTTCATATCGATATTTGTATCTAGTTTCCCATCTAGATATGCAGTAATTACATAAGGCACACGTCTAGCCTGTCCTCGACAACTGAGAAACTGATCAAGTACTTAAAGGTTATAGCGCCCATAATCGAATAGTAGGTCTCATCGTAAACGATGCCAAGTCCCTTAGAGATATTTCGGGCAACTAGTTTTGACTTGACCTAATAATATCTCCGAGTTCATTGTGTTTATGTACTTATTCAAATTTATAACCGATAGGCTCTATGACATCATTTCGTATTATGCTAGCAAACTAAGCTCCGCTTCGATTTCAGACACCCGCTTTGGCCAATATATAATAATACAGTCATTTATAATAAGTGCTTCTGAATCCTCATCCTTGATGACAAATACAACAACGAATGTAAATACCTTATCGGCAAATCACTACTGAATGATCTTACCTTGTCGACAAATTACTACTGAGATCCCATTTTTATCATGCGTATGTACCACCCCAGGATTGTCTCATTGTGCATGAACTGGTCGCGTAGGTACTATTGCCTCGCTGATGGGTGGCTGCATTCCCTATGAGCCGACTATACCATTAGTCATAATTGCCCCTTATTATGTCGCTCCCCAACTCATAATATTTTCATCCAAAGATGTTCTACACTAAGCACGAGCCTTAGATTCATTTACGGGGATGCATAATAATTCTTAGAACATTCGGCTTTGTAAGTGCATTACTGCAGGTACATACACCTACGATACTTCAATAGTATATATGAATGTGTCTAGAAATTTATTTGCGAACTATTACAAGTTTGGAATCTGTTGAACCTTATTGCCACTTAATATACAAAGGGGTCTTGATGAGATAGCGATGGTGTATCCCAAGAAATCTTGGGTCCTTCTAAGGCATTATATGTCATATTTCCCCCTAATGTTGGGAAATATAGTCTCCTCAAAGTGATAATTTACCCTGCAGTATATACATCGCCAATGATTTTCAAATATCTAATAATAGATATAAAACATAACTCATATAATACCAGGCCAATGTTGGGGATCCAACTTCGTGCATTATAGATATGTTCTTGACACCTGCGCGGCGTATAGACATGTGCACAAAAGGGTGACACTAGGATCCCGCCCAGTTACTAGTTACTTTGGGAAAACTTTGATGATTTTTTATCAAACGAATACTAATCAGCATTACAAGGAGCAAAAATGCATAACCCACACACAAGCCAGAAGCAGTGATCTTAATAAAAGTGGCCAAAAGATTAGCCTTAATTATTAGATTAGGTTCTCTGCCAAACTAAGTTCGGTATGGAATGGGGTACTCTCGGTGCTCAATCATCTATCACATTAGATCTATGTGCTCAATTCACATCAACTCGATTGGTCAATTCAAGATCTAAGCCTATAATTGAATGATCTAAGTAAGAAGTTGTGTTAATGTTTCATTCCAAGTTGTTAACAATAGGCAAACGTAAGACCATCTTTAAGATGTATCTATTATGACCATAAATACTCAAGTGGGCCATTATGTGGATTGATAGGTCTACATGTGTCTTCATAAATGCGTTTGGAGAAAAGGTTGAAGATCCCACTTCACCTTGGTCATACCAGGATAAACAATAGACTTTCCTTGAAAGCAATCATTACACGTACACTCTTCGGATCTTTTCCCCTTTTAAGAAAAGGTGAAATGTATTCCTGATAATCCTCATCATTATCCTATCCCGGAGGAGTGTATTGGAAATCGTTCAAATGACATATTATAACCTTTAGACATGGAGGTAATATATAGAGCTTGGGTGTCATTTATGCCCCTACTGCTGTTTGACTCAGGTCATGTAAAGTTTACTTATAGAGCAAGTTTTACACTATTTGACTTTGTAAAAGAGTTTTGTTGTATTAAAAACTACTAAACCTAGTCAAACTTGGAATTGCATGGTAGTGGTAATTTCCTAAAAGGAGTTCCTAATTTGGGAAGATTTTTAACTTAGTGTTGGCTTAGGCAGGGGCAGAAACACATGGAGACGCACCTGGGCTATAGCCAGGGATAGAATTTCAAAAACCAAAAAATATAATTTTTTACTACTACTTGATTTGACTTTTGGAGAGTTTTTGCATGCCCAACTAGGCAAGTACTGTTAATCTCTCCTAGTCTATCAATAACATTATTATCATGGCATCATCCCCATTGGAAAGGAGTACTCATAGGAAAGTACTACAATAGCCTCTGAGAATATCTAAATTTCTTAACACTCTCTATTCGATCTGGGTTTTATTATATTTTTTCTTTAAAGATCTGAGCTCATTATTTGATATAAGAATAACCTAGACAAAATCAATATTTTAGTAATGACAGTCTATACGATCCGATAACACATTGCCATGAACTGCTAGTGTCAAGGGGAATGAAATAAGGCATATTTTAACAATGTTCAGCTCTCTTCAGTCTGACAATCATTTCTGAAAGGGGGTCTCCTATGAATATAAAAACTATGCAAATATTTTTTTTTAATCCCAATGTAACCATCTCCTATAAATATAAGGGAGTAGATTAGGATAATTAATCGAGTTTTATGGCTATGTGAGATAGGCTTTTGGGAGGTAAGAGAGAAGCTCTAATAGTGGCTTCGGCCTCTTAAGTCGTCATGGCTTGAGAGGGGTCACGCTTTCAGTTTTAGCAGGGAGAAGAAGGAGATCGCAATGAGAGAGAGTGATTGTAATCATTCTTATTTCACAGTGGATCTTTTCTTCTCACAGATTGCTTGTGTTGTGTGTGGCTGTCTTCTCTTCTATGTGATTTCTTATTGATTCTTCATTCTATTATTATACCACAATCCACTTTCCATAATGCACGATCTAGGGTTTCCCCAACAGTGAAGCTTTTAGAGTTTTCTGCAACATCTACAATGTAGTAAAATCTAGTTTGATTTACTAGTATATAAAGTGGACTAGATACCTTATATCATACCGTAAGGGAGTAATAGTGTGATACTCCTAGGCTTGTTATCATGTTGGTCATGCCAATGATAGTCGTGACATCCCCGATGTACAAGGTCAGGGAAAGGAAATATATCCTTATTTCAAAAGGATCGAGTATGTGGTGGTACTATCTCTTAGTGCTCAATGAGCATGTATATCCATTGGGCATGTTGTATATAGTGGATCATCTATTATGTATGGAATTTAACAACTTCCCAAATAATAAATTCACAAAAATTAAAGTAAAATCTCATAGATGTGATATCAGACCAGTATATGTCATGAGCATTCTATTATACTAATTAGTGAAGAGTTCCTAACTTGATCAAAGATAGTACTAATAAATCAAAACTACTACTATGCAACAAATAAAGTTCCTGCTTGGTAATGCTTTCCAGGTGACTTCACTCATCTATTGCAAATTTAAACTAATCACTCTTAGAACTTAATCCAAAGCTGCATTGGTATCATGGGAGAAATCTAAGACTGTGGACTCTGTCGTAGTAAGGTCTGTACAAACTACTATCATGAGATAAGTCAGGGACTATCTCATTAGATTTTCTGGGGTGTCATGCAATCCTGTGCCAAGTGTCTGACTATTTCGTATCCAGTTTTGAATTCTTCATTTTCCATTATGGCCAATTGGTAAACTTCTTGTCCCCCTTGCCTCTGGTTACTAATGGCTAAAAATTTAATCCCATTGTTGTTTCCATCTCACATCTACCCACATTTGTGACCCTGTTCGTAGCTTCCCCTGTCACTAAAACTAACATTGAAACCTTGTGGTTCTTAACCAGTAGCTCATTATTTTGCTCAAAAATGTGGAATAATTAAATCAGGTCTACGCACGCAGTGAACTATCAAATATTACCTCCAAAGCATAATATTTGAATCGTGAAAAGTTAATAGAATGTTGTTAATATCTCCCTCTATACCTTAATTATTTCTCCATATAACATTATGGTGGAGTTACACTGCCAAATTGAAAATTATGTTGTAGTCATATAATACTATAATAGTATGGTAATCCATTATCAGGTCCTCCAAAATATGTGGGGGAGAGTACAAACAAAGCTCCTACTTTGTCAATTAGAGACTCATTATTCTCAACAATAGTTTTTTCAAGATTTTGCAATGGCATATGAATTTTAGTATCCATATGAGTCAAGTTTATTGGTACCAAAATAGAGTTGCAATATGGGAGTTACATAATGTTCTGAGTATTACCAACATTTGTTATGCATGTAAATTAGTGCCAGTAGTAGTACTTGATAAACATTTATTGCATAAAGGTAATTTATAGTATTCAAGTAAATGATTCACAATCTTTACTTGTAGGTAAACCTTGTTCCTGTCCTATTACTTATGAAGTCCCATTAAGTACATAATTTTCAATCATTACTTGTCGTTCATAGTATATAACGTAATAAAGTACATGATTTTCAATCATTACTTAGAAGTGAACCCTATTTATGGCTTTATACTCATGAGACCTTATTAAGCGTCAAATCCTAACTTTACCCCGTAAAATAACGATCTTAACCTTAAAGTGTGTTTTAATAGAGTCTTAGCCAAGATAGCTATTTAAAGCCATTCGATGTTGCGATCCTTATCTAACTATTACGATGTTCTAAGCCCTAAAGTTATTATATGGTTTGTATATTCAAGCCAAATGACCCATTTGTTACAAATATGAGGGGTTTTAAATGTTCAGCAGATATGTGGCTTTATGCCAAAGTCTGATAAGTTTACAAGATAGGTAGATTAATCACAAGATAGATTCTAGAATATTATGAGTTGCTATTAGTACCTATATACCTTTAAATGTTATCAAATGGCATCTAATTATACCTAGATACATCAAACAGGTTCCTCAGACACTGAGTTTTTGGAAACAAGACGACATTGATTCCCAATAGATCTCTAATTAGCATGCTAGTATTTAATGTGATTTAGATATGATCTCAGTCGTATCTAAACTAGTCTTGGGTTTTGTATTATCTTTGACCCCCAGTCATAATAATTACTACCTTAGGGGCATACCTCATTAATATCCTATAAGCTATCGTAAGATACTTGAGTATGCATTAATTTTATTATCTCATATAAGATAGTCATTTATCATATAAGGCACCCATTCCCCAAAAAAATTAAAAATATGTCCCACCCGGGGTAGGTCCTATGTAGGAGGATTTTAGAAGAAAAAATTCTTTAAAAAACCTAAAATAGCTTATTTTAAGAGTCTGAACCAGTCTAACTGATCTAGGTCATGGTCTGGACCGGTTCAGACCATATATGAACCGCAATCTGGACCAGGTTAGATCAGTTCCTGAACTGTGTGATGTGTCCCGTCATGGTCCCGCCACGTGTTAACACCAGACCTTGTCGCGTATTGACTTCAATCTGTGATACGTGTTGTCTATTGGCCCTGCCACATGTCGATACAAGATTGTACCAAATTTATATTGACTAATTCGCCAGCTACCACGTGGTCCTGCCATGTTAGCATGAGAACTCCACATGACATGTCAGCAATGAGGCTCATGTGCTATACCAGCCTGGCACGTGGGGTCGTGACCTATCGTTGTGTGGACCCTGTCACGCCAGTATGTCTAGCCCTGCCATATTAGAATAGGTGGGTCCCACTTTCCAGCCACGTCATTGATTGTAGGCCATACTACGTCATCAAGAGAACTTTCTTAGAGCTGATGGTGGCCTTGCCACGTCAGCTTTGACCATGGGCCCATGCCATGTCATTGTTGACTGTTAAGTCAGCTTTAACCTCGGTCTGGTTTGATCTAGGTATAAGTTTTAACAACTTGATTTGGATTGGGATTTAAAACCCTAAGTAACGTCAGCAATAGGTCAGTAGGTCAAACCCTAAAGGTGACGTCAACATAACTCTAGCTACTGTTTGGCTTGGTTTTTTTGGCCGTAAAATTGTCATTTTTACGGTTGCTTTCCCGTTGATAGGGACATCTCCCGCCGGATAAAAATACACCGTTGTGTTCGTCATATTGAAGGCTTCATAACAAAAATACTAACACCAAAAACTAATGATTTACACATTCCCTAAAGCAATTGAAACATCCCTTCGTGGGGGTAAAAATAAACCAAAAATAGGGTAAACAATTTGTAAAAAATTATAATATTAATTCTATATGCAGATCAAGTAATTAATATCCAAAAAATAAATTATTAAGAAAATTACCTTAGCATAGCGCAACGCAAAAAAAAAAAAAAATGTTCCTTAGATAGCCTTTTTTTCTTCTTCAATCCACTAGCTCGTAGTCTTGATGTTGATAATGTGTTGAGAATCAAGTTATTTTACTTAAGAAATCATAGACAATAGAATAACATAGTATATGAAAGAAAGAAAGAGCTTGTACTATTGCTTATGAAACCCTGAGGTCGTAGGTTACAATACTAAACCGTACAAGGATGTATATATATATATATAACTCTCTGTAGAACTTTCTCCATAAAGCCCTAGTTTTCATGGGCCTATTAAGACTCCAGTGGAGACACCTCAACCATGTTCAGGTTCCCACCTGGGCCAGACTTTACACCTAACACATATAACCTCAATAATTCAATTTCTCTAAAAAAATATTACGTTCCTTTTTCTAGAGGATCAGTAATTAAGATAAATCATATAATTTAGCATGTAATATAGGTTATAATATCATATGTCTACAAGCAACATACTAATATCTAAACAACATTTTCCAATCCTATGTTGAGGGTTATATAAGTACATGTTAGGAGAGGTTCGGTTGGAGAGACCCGAACTGGGTTGGGGCGATTGATAAGCACATTTTTGTGCAAAATTTAGGCTACTTTTAGAAGTATTTTTGCTTGTCCTAAAACCTTTTTTGTCTAATTATTTTGTAGTTACCTTATTTTCTGGTTTTCTACTCTACTGGAGTCAATTTGGCAAGAAAAATGCCAAATTTGAGCTAAAATGGCACAAAAGCCACACTGAGGGACTCCCGTAGTTCAGCAGAACATTTTTTATCAGAATTGGTCTAGTTGGGATATTTGAAAATCAAGATCATTACTCATTCAAGGGATCAAGAGGATGGACCTTAATTCATACTCTACCACAATTAAAGAAAAACCCTAGAAGATGGGAGATTTTGGTCACCACCCATCAGCAATCGTCGCCGTCCAGGAACATACCACTAGCAATCGCCGGTTATCGATGGCCTATCAACATGATTTTTGAACATTGATCCCTAGGTGATCTTTGAAAAGTAAAACTTAATCAAACGTCTACCTTTCAATGCTGAAGAAGACTAGGGGATAGTTAAGACAATTATAGATCGGGATTTTCGTATTTAATATTATGTTCTCTATCTATAAACATACTTTTCATTTTTTGTAGGGTTCTGGAGAGCTTGAGAAATGATTTTGTATCTATAAACTTATTTTTAAGATTTAATGAAAGTTAGATCTTGTTCTTCAATTGTTTTTGGTTATTAAGATATTGCAGGACTAATCCCCTCAAACTAGATCTGAGAAGGAAACTCTATAGATGTATGTTAGGTTTTTCTTGTAGGTGATAGGTCTGACCAAGAGGTCTTTGATCACTCTTTAATGTTGTTCTTCAACTCTCCTGAATTGGACAAGTTAGAGGAGGGGAACAATTCTAACCTAGAAGAGAGATTGGTATCATGAATAATAAACTAGTTTCTCAGTCCACTTAGAGATTGTCCTTGTTTTTGAAAAAGGAAGAATAAGCCCAAGGTCAGCAACCTAGGATTTGAATTTAGATCTTGATGGATTAGACTCTCTAACTTATTTTTTGCGGAGAGATAAAAAAAGAATTCCAAATCCTCCGAATTAGATTCAAAAAAGAAATTTCAAGGAGAAGACCAAAAAACCTATTAAGTTAAACCCTAATATATTAATATAGAGTAGATTATAAAGGTCTAGTTACCCTTAAAATCTGAATTACAACACCATAGTTCATTACCAGATCTTGGCTAAGGTAGTTATGGAAAAATAAAAATTTTGTTACTCAATTAAAGAGTTTGCTACTTTTGAATCAAACTGATTTCCATTAATGTACTACTTTTTGATTTTTTTTTTGTTTAGTATCGGAATTGTAATAATTTGATAGTAGACAGATATATCACAAATTATTAGTAGGAGCTGATATCAGCATTTGGATGTGTTATAAAATTTGCAGGGTCATGGCAAAGATGAGAAGCCTTAGGTAGTTTTTTCAAGACTTCTATAATGGAAATATCAAAATTTCGTTACTCTTGTTTTGAAAATTACATTTTTCGAAAGTGCTCCATTTCTGTGATTCCAAGTAAAACAAAGGGGAACATAAAACTCATAAAGCTAACGACGGATCAAAATAGCACCTATCAAAGACAATGCACCCCAACCCATGTGTACTGGACATATTGTTAAAATTTCTATGGAACAAATCTTGCAAATATTTATATAATGAATGCATAAATTCCCAGAATTTTGTCATTCTACATTCGGAATAGATAGTTCCAATACCAACGTATGTATCGGTTTCGGAATTCACATTTTCCAAAACAACCTAACGAAATTTAATTGCTAACGAAATTTATTTTTTTGAAACTAAGTTTTGCATACATAAATACTAACTTTCCGAAAGAACAACCCTGTTTAACAAAGTTTTTTTCGAAACTGTCTGATCTAGATCTACTGTTACAAACTCAAACAAAGACAACCACAACAATTTTGAACTCACTCCCAAAATGTGCTTAGATACAATAAAAGTTTTCACATTAAGGTACAAGCTATAGAAAATCTAATGTCTATTACGACCTAAAATCTTATAGAGAGACGAGCGATTCTCCACCAAACAACGAGATAGCTTGATAGAAAAAAATAGGGATCTCCGATTGATGCGCGGTGAACTACGAACTTCAACACGAAGATAACCAACTTGTCTTTTCTGATTAAACAACAGTTTTTTTTTCTTTTGATTTAGGGCACCCAATTTTGTGATGAACAGTGGTTTGTTCAACATAGAGGGAGAGAGAAAGAGAGAGAGAAAAGTAAAAAAAAATTGAGGAGAGAGAATTGAGATGGGTAAAAGTAGAAACTTGCTAAACTGTTGAAATTGCCACGTCAGCAGGTCAAGAGGTTACCCCAACTACCCCATTTCAATTATAACCACTCATCTAATCTTGATCTGTGGTTCTAAGAAGGTGGTTTATTGGGTGTCATAAGAGAGGGTGGCCACGGATCCTCTTCTTATATATATATATATATATGTGCCACTGTAACTTTGAAGTTCATCATATCAATAAAGTTTATTTCTCTTTCATATCATATTTGTCTGTAACTTTAAAGTTCATCATATCAATAAAGTCTACTTCTCTCTCATATCATATTTATTAGATCTCTATATGTGTGTGTATGTGTGTGTGTGCACGCGCGCGCGATTGCTAGAGTAATTAGTATCTGATACGTTATCAACACATTTGATTGTTTGAGCTATTGGGATTAGTTTATCATGAAGATTATTTAAGCATTCTTGGAGCAATTTCTGCACATTATATGGATTTTGATCTCTTCTTGGATAGTTTTTTTTTTATTAATCACTAATTTGGATAAGAGGTAAACACAAAAATCATATCTTTTCAAGGTTAAATTCATATATTATGTTAGATTTGGGTTGCTAGATCTTTGTTTGGTGATATATGGATGATTATGGGATAATCTGGTATGTTTTTAGGGTTATTTTTCTCTAATTTGTGTACCAAATACCTTGTTTCTTGGACATTAGTTGCTGATTTTTTTTATTAGAAAAGGTTTTTCATGCCCTAATATGTATATTTGTAAAAGGATAAAAATTAGGTATTTTTAGGGATTTTTGGCCCTATTTATGTTTAATATTTTACCATTTTTAAGGATTTTTTACGAGGGTTTTGGGGGATGTTTTCCCATATTTTTACCTATAATTCATCACTTTTGTGAGCCCTAGACCTTTCCGGGGGGGGGGGGAGGATTTTGTTTCACCGATGAAAAATGCTCCTATCACAGTCTAAAATAGCCAAAAAAATGGCCAGACTAATGGCCAGACAGCCAGATAGCGGCTGGACGACCAGACTAATGGCCAAATGGCCCTAAAATACTAATGATCAGGACCTTAGGTAGGGTTTCTGCTGACGTCACCTAGGGTTTTCAAACCCATTATGGATCCAGTTTCCAAAAACTATACCCATATAAAATCTGACCCGATCGTTAACATTGACTGGGTGGGGCCCATGGTCAGCTAACTCAGCAAGTCCTTAATGATGTGGCATGGATCCACAATCGATGACATGGCAAGGAGTGGAACCTACCAGTGCTGATGTGGCAGGGTCAGTCAGTGATGACATCACAGTGTGAACATACTGACATGGCATGGCCCATGTGATGATAAGTCCTAGACCCACATATTGACGTGATAGTTAAAGTGGTATGTGGGGCCCACTACTGACGTATCATGTTGATGTGGAAGTGTGGATCACACATGCTAATATGGCAGGGGTCACGCGTCAGCTAACATTGTATTCAACACTGACGTGGCACAATCTTGTGTCAATACGTGGCATGACCAGTAAGTAACACGTAGCACACCCAGATATTGACATGTGACAGGGCCAAAGGATGACGCGTGTCACAAACATAAGTCTATACGTGGCGCAGCCCAGTATTGACACATGACATGACCATGATGGAATACGTCGCACGGTTCAGGAATTGGCCCAACCCGATTCAGACATGGTCTAACCTGGTTCAGGCCAAGACCCAGACCAGTCAGACTGGTTTAAATACTTAAAATAGGCTAGTTTTGACATTTTTGGCCTTTTTTAAGTCTATTTTGTCATAAAACCTAGGGGATGCATTTTTTTTAAAAAAATTACTCAAATATTTTTAAAAATAAATTAGAATGGGTGACTTATAAAAATAACTAACTTATATAAGATATAAAAATAATATTAATATATACTCAATAGGGGTAAACAAGAAATCAAGAAAACTGAGAAACCAAATCGAACCGATCCAAATCGATCAAAACGGTTTGGTTTTTTAGGATTCGTTTTCAGTTTCAAAAAAGAGGATCCAAAATGGTTCGGTTTCAATTTCTCGATAAGAGAAACCGACATAAGCCAAACCGAACGGAGAAAATATATTACTATTGAAGAAACTCTAAATGTATCTCAATCCTTAATCAATCTATATATTTTTGATATATTTTTGTGTGAATATATGTATGAAAAGACTAAATTTCAATACCATCAAGTAAATGCATAACTAAAACAACTATGTTACTAGTTGTGATGGGCTAAAACTGAGAAGCCGAACAAAACCATACTATTTTTTTGATTTCGGTTTTGGCTTCGGTTCCACTTATTTTTTTCAGTTCGACTTCGGTTCGATTTATAATGATGTCGGTTACGGTTTCAGTTTTGGATTTTCGGAACTGAAGTTTTTAGTTTTGGTTTTATGCCAAAACCGACCCAAACAGACCCATGTTCATCCCTACTACTCAACTTTTTACGATAACTTATAGGATATTAATGCGGTATGCCCCTATGATACTAATTATTTTTACTGGGGGTCAGAGAAAATGCTAAACCTAAGACTAATTTAGAATACAACTGGGAGTCATATCTAAATCACATTAAATGTCAGTGACACTAATTAGATAATAATTAGGAATTGACTTAGTCTTGTTTCTTAAAACTCGGTGTCCGAGGAACCGGTTTTATGTATCTAGGAGCAATTAGATGTTACTTGATAATATTTAGAGGTATATGGGCATTAATAGCAACCTATAATACCCAATAATGTTAGTTTAAAGACATCATTATTCTACTTATCTTATGAACTTGGCAGAATTCAGGATAAAATCACTTGTCTGCTACAAATGACCCATTTGCTATAAATATCTAGGAGCAATTAACTCGGTTTTATGTGAAATGATGCCCTAGAGCTTGTCGGTTACAAATGGGAATGGTATAGAAACATAATTAACTCAAAGAAATCATTCGATTAAGGAAAGACTAGTTGCCTAGGATTTTTCTCAGAGACATATCATTATTTTCAATAAGACCTACTCTCCGGTTATGGACGCTAAAACGTTCTGGTACTTGATCCGTATCTCAGTTGTCTAGGACAAGCTAGACATGCATCATATGTGGTTACTACATACCTATGTAGGAAACTAGATACAAATATCTACATGAAGCCAAGAGTTTTCTAGTCGAGATTTAAGTATTAATCCCATTTTGAAAAAAAATTAATTGGAAATTAATCGGCAAAGATCAGAGATTATGGTTTTTTTTCCTCATTTTTCCTTGAATTAAACGTAAGATTAATCACATTTAGTCGAGTTTAATCATATTGAATAGTAATTAATTGTAGGATAATGATAAATAATAAATAATAAATTTTTAATATGTGAATGATCTTTAAAAGAAAATAATAAAATTAATAGATTTAAAATATTCATATTACGATTTAAATTATTTGTTACAGAAGTTGAAAAACATTAATTAATCCGGTCCACGTACTGAGCCCACGTCGTGTTTGTTCTCTCATATCTATAACTGTATTGACGTATGTATTCCTCGTACACTACATGCGAAATGTACTGAAAAATTCCTAGCGGTGGATAACCCAATACCGATATCTTTCCTAGTGACCTTTCAAATACTATAGGGTTAGAAGCATCGTATGCCATACATATAACCATAGTTAGATGTTTGGGCATATGGGTACGAAGATCCAAATAGAGATCATTGTGAGTCATATTGTTCATCGTAACTCTATTAGAAGGGATATGAACTCATAACTTGCAAATAGAGATTTTTGTAGCATTTAGATGAGATTTGGCTAAAATATTTAGTGCGGATTAATCTTGGGACTAAAACAAGATTAATCTGAATTAATCCTTAATTGTTTGGAGATTTTTTCAAGAAATTTGTATTTTTATTAAGAAAAAGTTCGGAGGGATTATACTCGAATTAATCAGGGCATAAATATAATCTTTTGGGAAGTTAAAAAAAACCTTGCATGAAGCTACCCAAGGGGTATAAGCTTCTGTAAGGAATTAATCCCGACACACAAGGTACGTTCGTAATAAAACTGGATAAGTCACTATTGAATTGAAGTTATCAGGAGTCATGGGACACAGTAAGCTGACTGATATTTAAAGTTCAAGGACTTTCCAAATAATCTTATCTGTCCATATGTTCTCATTAAGAACACATATATTGGTTTAAGTCATCATAACAGTATACTAAATGATTTGGATATCATCAGAACTCCGGGAGAGATCACGAAAGCCGCCAAATATCTTGGGAAGGAATTTGAAATGAAATACCTGGGGAAACCAAGTATTGTCTCGATTTGCAGATCAAACATTTTGGTAGTGGCATACTCGTACACCAAGAAATATATACCGAGGGAGTTATCTAATACTTCGGTATGGATACAACATACGGTGTTTAGTCACTACATCTTCTACCATCCTGATGGGGGAGAAACTCCTAGGGCCGGGATGTTATATCAAGGAAGTGCTTTACTATGCTTAGGCGGCCTGGTATACTAGACACAATATCTCATTCGCAGCAAACTATTTTACTTGCCATAGTTCTGTTCCTACCCAATGGCACTGAAATGGGATCAAACACATTCTGAGGTACCTTACCGACGCGAAAGACTGGGGTCCGTTCTACCCAAAAAATGGTAAAAGTAAAATTATAGGGTATGTTCAATACAGGATGCTTGTCAGACCTACATAAAGGCCATTTTCAGATTGAATATGTGTTTATGCATGAGATACAACAAATTCTTAGAGTTCGATGAAGCAGACGATGGTTTCTACTTCCACGAACCATGTAAAAAATCTTGTACTTTATGGGGCTGGAAGAGAATAATGGTTGTACTTTATGGTACATTACATCAACTGAAGTTATGGCATATGTTCTATCCAAGATAAACCAATAACTTTTTATAAATACAAAGTGGTTTGTGCATCATTCAAGTCAATGGCGGATTTATCAAAAGTAACAGAATAAAACACATTTCGCTGAGGACCTTCTGCACTCATGAATTATAGAAGGCGAATGAGATTGATGTTGTTCAAGACATTTAAGATGATAGCTTAGCTAGCAGACTGATTGATGAAGACTCTTGCACCATCTATGTTCAAGAAGCTAGTATACAAAATCGGCATACGAAAGTTTTAATTATTAACATCTCAGGGAAATACATCTTAAGAAGATAAATCTCGAGGAGATCAACGTCAGGGGGAGTAGTCCCGACCTAACGTGGACACATGCGTGTTGCACTCATTTTCCTGATAGTATACTTTTTTCCCTGAGGGTTTTACTGACAAGAGGTCTTGATGAGATAATGTATATGCGTCCACAACCCATACAGACATAGGATTGTACTCTTTCATTGCATAGCTTTTTGCCTAAGGGAGTTTTGCTATGCGAAGGTTTTTATAAGGGCAAGTCGTCTTGGTATGGAATACCCCAATGGAGAGTGTTAGGGGAGGTTCAGTTGGAGAGACCCAAACTGGGTTGAGGTGATCCTAGTTCTAATCCTACCTTGGCCCATTTATGGGGATAGTTTTAGAAGGGTTATATATATATATATTATAAATCTCAATTTTGTCTTGCGTGGCATCGATTATCCTATGTGGCGACAACGATTGTCCCGATGGGCTTCGTTTGTCTAACGTGGCATCGTTTGTCCTATGTGGCGTGCACGCCATAATTCCTTAAATGTAACACTATTCTCCTAACCTTACCATTTTTTTCTTCTCTTATAAACCCCATTCTCTTTCTCTTCCCCTATAAAGCTTAAGTAATGATGGTCTTTGTTAATGTTAATTATGGGTATCTTGAATCTCCCAGAACTAACCTTTCTAATTTGTAAACCATAATTTAAAACCCCCTTAATATCTAATTTAGTTCTATAACAATGGATTCACTTTAGCTAAATTGCATAGAAAGTTACAGCTCCGTGGCGACTTCATTTAGTTAAAACTTCTTCTGCATATGGTAATCTCTCTCTCTCCATATATATATATATATATATATATATATATATAACATATATAACATATATATATATATATGTTGATATTATTATAAGTTCCTATTTGATAAATTTAAAGAGTCTTTAGATTTACGAGGAAATTGTAGGATACTCTATTGTATGCTAATTACCTGAGTTATTCAAATTCAGGTAATTTACATGCTATTTTGCAAATTTTACAGATTTTACAGTTACTGAAATTTTGCTCCAATTCTATGCAACTTCTATAGAGGTTAGTGCGATCTCTATCTACTTTTTATTGTGTTTTTCATTTCAAGGTATCTCTCATCTCTTTTGTATTTTTTCTTGCAAAGTTAAGGTTGATTATTTCTTGCACTTTAAGTTTTCTGTCTAATTGGAGCTGTCTACAAGGAAATTAGTTGGTAAATAGTAAGTGATTGTTACTTTGTCACTTTTATTTGGGCATTAATCAAATATCATGGTAAGGGGTGATATGAGTATAGAAATTTAGTATTTATTGTGACTCGTTTTTATGCTAAGGGAGGAGATTGTTCCTTTGGGTCCATAATTTGGTATACTGTTTTAATCAAATTCAATCTGGGTATATCACTTTTCGAAGATTCATTATATGACTGTAATGACTTAATAATTTGGTGATGCACATCTCTCTTTATCTAGAATTGGGATTTAATTCGATGTTCTCTCCATTTTTAAAAAAAATATTAATATGATTAGTATTTTTGAATGATTGAACATTCAACCCAATTTTTTGCTCGAGTATATACTATTTTCTCTCCACCAATAAAATCGATGACAAATTGATGAAATTCCACAATTAATGATCCGGTCGCCATCCTTTCCATACCACTGATCCTTTTAAAGGCTGCCTCTGACAACTCTTCCATTCGCATCCTATTTTCTTTGTCCAGCTCCGCCTCCTTTACTCCTATCATGTATATTTAGTTTCCTTTCCATGTAAAGTCCTCATTAACTTAGATGTACTAATCGACCTGTGGTTAAATATGATTATTAACATTGCTTCACTAGAGTAATCACCTAACTTAAGACCTATTAAAGGGTATGCATTTATTAGTACATCATCCAAGTGTTTATCAGTCATGTTACTTAATATTGTCTAATTGTATTTATATGGTAGGCAAGCTATTTCAGAGTTGCATGCTGCAAGTGCAACAAAACAACTAAGAATTGGTCCTCTTAACATTCTTCCATGGATATTGACAACATATGCCTCTTTGGTTCAATATGTGGAAGGTCAAAGATGTGTGATAACATGTAAGTGTGATCATATAATTGATACCTTCCCGGATAATAGTTATAAGTAAAGTTTGTTTCATTTAAGTTTAGACTTGATTAGCTTGGAATTGCGAATAATCCTTGATACACTGTACCCTTTATTTACCTGGGGATGGTTGATCTTTCAGATCCACTAAAGTAATTATCATGCACCCTTTTAGGTTTTGTTCTATGAATTCCAGGCTATGAAGGTTTCATATATGAGGCCTGAAATCTAAAATGCTAATATGAGACAACTAGAATCCTTGCATCATCATCTCGATTTCAGTTATTTCGTTAAATGAATAGTGGCTTGCATGCCCAATTTTTTGCAGCTGAATGTCGTGTATGATCTCATGATGCTAACTATAGTAGCGTATTTTGCATCTCGAACTTATACTTCATCTTCAAACTACATATGAGCTTTCGATCTCACCAACATAGCACGTGGCACAGAAAGTTTCAAGACAACAACGTTAGGAAGAAAATACAGCATGAATTTCTCAATCCATACCACTCGTCCATGAAGTTCCTCGTGCTATTGGTAGAGAGCCATCTTGTAATAGCTTATTTCGTACCTTGAACTTAAAGCTTCATCCTCGACTTCTTCAGCATACAAGAAATACTACTAAAGACATATTCAATATTCCTCAGTACGAGTCATCACTTTTGACCTCCACATCTGTAGTTTGATGTACGCAAGTGTACAGTCATCAAAAGAGTTGTTGTACAGCAACAGAGGTCAGGAGGTCAGGATATTACATCATCTGGTCAAAGAATATCTTACATCTACTTTATAACGTCCACCATTAAGAATAAATTGTTGTCAAACGGTTATATGATGAGACCTATAAATAGGACCAGAGAAATACAGATTAAGGACAAGCAATTTGATACTGAAGAATCCTTACTCCAAAACTCCATAGATTCAGAGTGTTCATTGTAATAGCTAGTATTCTCAATAACATCTCTCTCTTTCTAAAATCCTCAAGAGAGGCCGTGGTTTTTAACCTATTCAAAGGTTTTCCACGCTAAACTATTATGTTAGTTATTATTAGTATTTTGATTATATCTGGTATAAAGGCTAAGTCCAAATCCTAGAATTAGGCTATTAGATTTGGCGCTGTCTGTGGAAATCGAAGTTCTCAAACCCATTATCCCAAAAACCGCTAATCATCTCCTTTCAGAATGTCACCTTCAGGTCAGAGTACGTCAATAGTTTAAGCAATAGAAAATGTTGTGCGAGCAGATCTGCGGGGCACCTTAAATTCTAAAATAGAAAGACGTGCTGCTTTGGAGCAATAACTGGCAAGTGTACAGGATGCACTGAAGGTTCTACATGGTCAGCAAGTCGCCACCCAGAAGAACAAAGTTGTGCAGCCTGAAGGCTCACAGATTTCCATTCACGATAGAATAGGATCTCCTCCAAAAGGAAATCACGTAGGGGGTGCACTTCGATCTAACCATCATCAATAGGAAATGGAACTCGTTATGATTTAGGAGTCCTACCAGGAAGTAGATGGTGGCTCAGCGGGAGTCAGACAGATTGAAAATCCACCTCGAAGAGTTCAAGTCGCAGCAAAAGAACATCAAAGTGAAGGAAGTAGCGACCATAATCCTGAAGATGGACGCGTCCCCCGCCCGACCACCTCAGCTCGACAATACATGACCCATGACCATGTCGAGAGACGAATCAAATAAATGTTCGAAGCTCAGACTCTGACTAAAGGAATCCAAAATAGATTTCAGAAGAGCCCGATCGCACAGAAGCTATTGGATGGCGAGGTCCCCACCGGGTTCCATACTCTAAAGATCTGTAAATACAAAGGAACAGATCCAATAAAGCACGTCCAAGAGTTACAAGATGCTTTAGGCCTACATTCCACATCAAACCACATTCTCAGCTGACTTTTCCATACACTACCTGAAGAATTTATCACAACTTTCGAGCAGCTGCGAGAACTCTTCGTCAAGAATTACTCGCATAACAAAGACAAAGAGGAAAATCTATATTCCCTCTTCAGCCTTAAGCAGATGCCAAGCGAGAAGCTCGAGATGTTCACTAAGAAGTTCATGGAGTTAGCTTGAAAATTTGATCAACTCGACCAAAAGATTACTATTTTGGCTTTCACCAATGCGCTACTTGTTGATGGAAGGGCGAAGGAATACCTTGCCCTCAACAAACCAACAACTCTGGAAGACATGATTAAAAAGGTCAACGGCTATATCGACCTGGAAAGAATTGTGTCTGACAGACAGAAACCCTAGAAGTCAACATTAACAGCCCAAGATCAGTCAGCCAGCCAAGACTTTAATCGTACTGCCGATCAGGGAGGAGACAGGAAATGGATAAAATCTAACGAGGAACGACCTCGAAAGAGGACTAACTTACCTAAGCCCTGCCTTCCCAAGATGAATGTGACCATAGCCAGCATTTATCCTATACTTCAAAAGGATCTTTTCTTCCGTAATGCACAATATTTTCAACCGGTTGAGAACAAACCATATTGCATTCGCCACAAGGTCAGACATCATAAAATAGAACACTGCTTTGCCTTACAGTGGTTGATGGAGTATATATTCGCTGATGGACAAATGCATGAGTATATTATAGATGCCAAAAGCTACAAGAACGAGAGTTACAAACATTTTACAGATGTCGTACAAACCGAAGAGCCTGCAAAAGAGAAATATTTATACCATATGTCGCTCTGCCACTTCATTAAGACCCAGATCGTCAACCAATTGAATAGAACTAAGAGACGACGGGTCAACCAATGTCACGACCTGTCCACGAAAGATAAAGTAACTTGTTTACTTCCCATTTCCAGCCCTCAACAAACAAGAATTTCTTTCGAGGACTGTGATGTTTATCACATTAACTATCCTCACCATGATGCTTTGGTGATCATGCTGAAAATATGAGACATGGTGCTCCACATGATGATGATAGATACTGGAAGTACTATTAAATTACTTTTTCAAAGTACGATCTATCAGATGGGGCTAGCCGGAAGGTACTGCCCAGTGACATTGATATCTGTGAATTCAATGGATCCAAAGAAGAACGTGTAGGAAAGATTATACTTCCTATCACGGCAGGACCTATGACACTCGATGTTGTCTTGAATGTTTTCAATATGAAAACTCGTTATTTGGGGATAATGGGGAGCTACTGGTAATACAATATGCGAGCTATTCCATCTACCTATCATTTAGCACTGTGATTTCAGTGGAATGGCGGTGTGCACGAGATCAAAGGAAGTCAGATGCTCGCTCGAGCATCTGAAAATTTTGACCTCATCGTCCCAGAATCCTCATAGCCACAGCTCGCATAGCAATTGCAGAAAATAATAGGAAAAGTTATAGACTACTATGCATTAAAATCTACAGAAAGCCAACTGCCAAGCGTAAAAACAACAGAGTACATCAAAATCAGTGGCAAAATGTGAGGAATATATATTGGCACTCTTTTGCTAACAGTAGAACGAGATGTCCTCATTCAGTTCCCCAAAGACAACAGTGATGAATTCGCTTGGACATTTTATGAAATGCTGGGTATTGATCCTAATTTAGCTTGCCACAAGCTCAATTTAAAAGACAAAGCTAAAGCTGTCAAACAGAAGCAGATGAGACCTTAGCACCGAGACTCTGAGAAGAAGTAAATAAATAGATAGATAAACTTATCGAAGTTGGCTTTATCAGAAAGACCAATTGCCCATAATGGATCTCGAATATTATGGCAGTCCCAAAGAAGAACGGTAAAATCAGAGTGTGCGCAGATTTCACGGACCCCAACAAACATACTCTAAAGGACAGTTTTCCACTTCCTATTATCAACCATCTGCTCGATTTTACTACGGGACATGAACTCTTGTCCCTGATGGATGCCGCATCAGGATATAATCAGATACCTATGCTACCCGAGGACCAAGCGCATTACAGAACATGGCTTATAATGTTATAAAGTCATGCCTCTCGGTCTCAAGAATGCTGGGGCCACTTATCAACGGTTGATGACACAAATATTCAAAGATCATCTCGAAAAAATGATGGAAGTCTACATTAATGATATGTTGTGTAAAAGCCTTAAAAGGAGAACCATATTACAAACTTGCGCACTACTTTCGACATCCGCCATTCTTGCAAGATGAGACTCAACCCTAAAAAGTACCAGCTTGGGGTCCAGTCAGGAAAGTTCTTGGGATACTTAATCAGCAAGAGAGGTATAAAAGCTAATCCAGATCCTATTCACACTTTACTATTTATGCCTTCGCCGAAAACAAAGAAAGACGCACAGAAGTTAGCATGCAAGATCGCTGCAATAAATTATTTTGTTTTGAAGTCCTCAGATTGATGTCGATGGTTGTTCAACCTTTTACGTGACGGGACAACAAAGCAGAAGCCTAAAAAGGATCCCAAGATCGAGTGAACAACAGAATGTGAAGCATCATTTTAGGAGCACAAACTTTACTTGGGATCACCTCCAGTAATGTGTACACCTAATGAAGGGCAAGAACTCACAATATATCTTCCAGTTACTAAATAATCCTTAAGTTTTGTCCTCATTTGACTTGATAGGAAGGCAGAAAAACCTGTCTATTTCATCAGTAAGACTCTCACTCCTACAGAGTCCCAGTATACCAATATCAAGAAATTTTTCTTATATCTTGTGTACATATCACAAAAGTTGAGACAGTATTTTCAAGCATACTTATTTCGAGTGGTGACAAATGACCCTTTATGAGAAATTTTATCCAAACAGAAAAAATCCAGACAAATACAAACATGATCGGTTACGCTTGACAAGCACGGCATTCATTTTGAACCACGACACTCTTAAAAGGGTCAAGCAGTAGTAGATTTCCTCACAAATTTCCCCATAGAAGATTCTGACTGGGAAGAAGACAGTACAGATAACAATGAGGAACACTTCAAAGAAAAGTCAGACTGAATAACTCAAAAGTTATGGCGTCTTTTAATTGATGGATCTTCCAGACCTGTAGAGTCAGGTATCGGAATTGTACTTATCACACCATCCAATGACAGGATCGAGAAATCGGTCAGACTTAATTTTGAAGCAACCAACAATGAGGCCGAGTATGAAGCAATGATTCATGGTCTAGATATGGCTCTAGAGATTGGAGTCCATGTTGTGGTTCCCATGCAGCGGAATGATCTCTCGCAAATCGAGATCTTACAAAAGGTATCTTTTGGCCCAATATGGAATCTCAAGCCATTGAACTCGCAAATAAGTGCGATGCCTGCCAAAGACATGGCCCACAAATTTGAGCTCCAGCCTTGGAACTGCATTCCAGCAATGTTGTTTGGTCATTTAAAAAATAGGTCCTCGGCCATTTAAAAGATGGGTCCCCCAAAGACATGCCTCCTAGTAGTAATAAATTACATTACAAAATGGGTAGAAACAGTCATTCTATGTCGCACATGCGAAGACGAAGTCATCAAATTCATCTGGGAAACAATCATCATCCGATTCGGTTGCCCCTATCTTATCAGAATTGATAATGAACCTCAGTTCGTTGGCTCTAGAGTCGTGAAGTTCCTCAATCAACACAATATCATCCACTCCCCTTAAAATCTATATTACCCTCAAGGAAATGGCCAGGTGAAAATCACTAATCGAACTATTGTGGATGGGATCAAAAAGCGCTTAACAGAGAAGAAGGATAATTGGGTCCAAAAACTACCACATGACCTGTGGGCATATCACACAATACCTCGGGTATCAGCTGGATGTACACCGTTCTTACTAGCGTATGGTACATAAGCAATCATCCCCACTCTATATCATCACCCAATACGCGACCATACCATGACGGATGAAGAGAATGAGTACGAGTTGGCATGTAACATTAATTGGATCGAAGAAACTAGAGATAGAGCAATCATGAATTTGGGAAGATACCACCAAGATCTAGCCCAATTTTACAACAAGCACGTTCATCACATAAAGTTCAAAATCAAAGACCTCGTACTACAAGAAATTCCCAAGCACAGAAAGGATGCAAGTACTGGGAAACTATTCAAAAATTGGGAAGGCCCTTTTGTAACTGTCAGAAATAGCGGCCTCTATATGTAGGTTGCACATCGTACACTAATGAAATACTTGTGCTCGATTGCCCTACACTATAGTACTTTTCTAATATATCCAACAAGTACTTCTATATGTAGGTTGCAGATCGTTATTTGCTTTGGCCAAACTGATCATCAATTACATTACAGATCGTTTATTGCTACGGCCAAACTGATCATCTATTACATTACAAATCATTCGTTACTTCGGCCAAACTGATCGTCTATTACATTACAGATCGTTTGTTGCTTCAGCCAAACTGATCATCCATTATATTTAAGAGTGTTTGTTGCTACGGCCAAACTAAACGTCTATTAAATTATAGATCGTTTGTTGCTTAGGCAAGACCAATCAACCACCTATGTCCCTCTACGATCAATAACCTCTGGGGACCATCCTATACAACAGATGTTCGACTAATACGGTATCGTTACTATAACAAAATGTTAGTATATATCATCACTCTAGACATTCCTATTTTTATACAATACACGCGTTAGTATACATAGCGCATCCCCACAATCGCTACTTCTCGTAAGAACTATCACTCGAGCTGTAACCTATATTAGAAGGTCCCGCAATGTCAGGTGTACAACCTGCATACAGCCGTTGACACATAAACTCCGGTATTTTTCCAGTAACGATCTTTTTTCTATCTCTAACCATACGTTGTCTCAGAACCCCAATTTTTGCTGCCACGGGACCTAGATACTCACACTATATCGCCTCCATGTCGTACTACGCATTTTTCCAACGACAATGTCTTACACCAGTTCACTTTCCTTTTCCACTCTTTAGAACTCGGACGCAAAGAATAAAATCACCGCTGTCATATCTCTCTCATACACACTACCTATTTTAGTCTTTACTTTCTTAGGCAGAATAAGCTCGTTGAATTTAGTTTGAGCTTCCAGCAGTGAAGTCTTCAAATGCTCGCACTACTTTTCTACTCGACGTTTTCATTCAGCGCAGCAGAATTCTGAGACTCCAACACCGTCATGAACTCATCCGTATAATAAATCAGAGACAGTGACCCATCAAGTTCCTCTTTACGACTCTTCCATTCTACCCTTCTTTCATCGATACTTAGCTCCACCTAAAATAGGTTAGCATCTAACTTCGTATTCGCATCCCGCAACTTCACATTCTCATCTAGGTGCTCTATGACATTTAACTTCAGCCCTTGTATGGTATGCTTTAAAGTGACTACTTTGTTCCAAGCAACATTTATGTTTTTGTTTTGTTTATTACGAGCCACTTCCATCTTCTTTATCAGAACGTTAGAGACTAGCCATAATACTTCATACTTAGAAACACGTGCTCGCGTATCAGCTTCCTCTTCTTCATGCACATTCACTTGGAATTGTAAGTCTTTCACATTCTTACCTTCCTCCTCTAAGTCTGCCAGTAGATCTAAAATTTGAACTCGAGTTGATGCCAACTCCACTCCCTGTTGGCTCACTTGCCTCGAGCTACCTATAAATTCCACCTCTTTCTTTCTTATAATTTCTCTCAGCTCCTCTATTTTTCTCAATCCGTTAGCTAGATTTGCCTTTTTTTCTATAGATCCTTGGACAATGGAGATCCAACGTCTTACTCTTTTACCATCGCCACCTTCATTCTTTCAACTAATTCAGTAGCACTTTTTAGTGCGACCTGACTTGAACTTAGGTCAGCGTTTAGTTGTTCGTTATGGGAAAGTAAAGTGTCACACTGACTTTGAACAACTACCAATTCTACCTGTCATTACAGTTTACATTCATAAACAATTTGATTGTACCAGCAGATTACATCTCGCAGTTAACAAGTTAAAAAAAAATGGTATCTGAGTAATATAAATACACTGTTTCATTCATCATCACAGAAAATAAATGTCATTTATCATTAATAACATTATACAATGATCTAACACATATGCAGGGCTGGTAAAGAAAGTCGAAAATACTTTATTTTTTATTCTTCGAGGAATGAAAAGACTGCCATTTATCCCTCACACTCTTTCTATTCGTTACTTACACATCTATTAGAGAAGTAAAGGTCACCACCTCCTGCGGACGATGTTTACGCCGCGATCGGGGTATTAGGCTTTTAACCTCCTCCTCACCCTTTTCTGATGATAGTTCACTCGACCTCAAAATGTGTTTGTCAACTTTGGCAAGCCACATATTCTCAGCCTTGGCATTTTTCACATTAAAATCCTTCCTACATCCCGTCACGAACTTCCTAAATTCGTTATCTACCCTAAACAGTTCTCCCCCATAAAATTTAATAACACTGTTTATATGACGTTCATGTTCTGTTCGAGCAATGACTTTTGCTCGCGACGGATATAGATGATCATTTAATGTCATTTGCGCTTTATGCAGCCGCTGACGCGTATCTCTCTGCAATAAACCTAAAGCCCTAAAATTTGCTTCTACCTTTATTTGAACAACCACTTCTTTCGACAATCGCGTTGCTAAAGACATTTTTTGCTCCACATGTTGCAATAACTCATCCTGTAACCCCTTTCTGAATGAAGGTCAATGGAATTCTAAGGCCATATATGACCTGATTCAAGAAACACAAAAACCCATCCCTCGGGACTGATATCCCGAGACCATTATAATATGATAGATTAACCCTCTCACCAATCCTTTTATCCTTCTTCCACTTCGTTAAGCACATGACTTGGTAGTAGACAGCCTCCTCCCCTTTACCGGGGATATAGGCCCTAATCTATAAACCTTGCTCCTCCACATAAACTCTCCATTCTCCTCTTAATTTCTTTATATATTTCAAATTCTCTTTTCCTACATCTACCCCCTCTGGGTATATCACAAGGACTCTCTCTCTCTCTAATATATCATTCAATTCCATCACCTTCTCAACCTTACTGGGTTTCCCACCCTCTATGCTTCTCGCAATACTGTTTACAACTTCTTCTATCATACTACACTCATCGCCCCTCCCCGACGATGATGTTTCCTCTTAACTGGAAAATACTATAAATTTACTGGTGGGAATACTAGGTTTAGACCACTTATCAAACCTACAATATACATATATATTTTTTTATCATTTTCTCTACATTACATACAGATAAAATAACCCCACCTTCTACCCAGTCAACATGTCTATTTTACAAATTCCCAAAACAAATTTAAAATCAATCATTTCAAATTTCCCCCCTCTTCCCCCAACGCATATTTTCTCCCCCTAACAGTTTATTCATATACCTAAACTCATATTCCCCATTTTTATTCTAACACCCCAAAACCCTTACATTATCAGATATACATATTAAACATGTTACTATACATATCAAACAGATTGCTACAAATATCATACAGATTACCCAACAAATTAACTGGACAGAGCTTTATATTGCCAACCTATACTTGAAGAACAGCAATCCTCTAATTTATTCAGACGTCTTTTCGAGAATGAACCCTCCCGTCGCTTCTCAGACAGTTTTCAATCACCTGATGAAGATTTCCATCTCAAATCGCACTAAGCACTCAAACGTTTCCTCTCCATGGAAATAAGATTGACACAACTTTTTTCTCTCTCTAAAACTATAGATAATTTATGAGGGAGAGAGAGGCGTATTTTTATAATCTCCCTCAGTTTATAAAATGACGGCTCCTTTTGATACACATCAGCCATCCCTACTGTCTTTGCGGGCACATCTTTTCAGTTATAGGCATCATCATAACTTCTGCGATAAAGTCTACCGTCATCACGTCTGTCTCTATTGTTTGCCATTACACAATTTTGAACCTCTTCCTCAAACACAGTACAAACGACCAATCCCCTTACTTTAATACCCTGCCAAGATCGTATAACTTTCCTAAAACATATCAATATTCAAAATTTGAAGATATAATACAGTTGTTAAAATCCTACAACTGTCTCCCATAAAATCCATATAGAATGATTAAAAAATATAATACTTTATTTTTATTCAATAAGATCAAGACATCGCATTCGTTTATCCCCTCAAGATCCCTCATCTTATATTTAATCAAACCCAACCATAGAGTACTCAAAAATAGATTACTTATTATGAGCTCCAATGTTTTGAGCTTACCAAACTCTCCACTCACATCTAAAATAGCCTTGGTGATGTGGCTCCCTGTATCGAATGATCTCCCATCTTACTGTTCTAGCATCCTCTTCAACGATCTTGACACATGCGAGCTGTCGAACAGTCAGTTCCAGCACCGTAGTCATACTTGTAGGGACTTATCCCTCGATCTCACTCAAAATCGAGCTCGTGAAGCTCGATTTACCTCCATCTCAGACTCACGCATTTTTTTAATACTTAACACTCCAGTCAACATTCCAACCAGCCCCACGAACTACTCGAGAACGTGGGTCGAGCTAAACCCGGAAAACATTATCCAGTCAAAGATACCTGTCTCCCACGAAATCGTCATTTATTCAGTCAATAGCCACTAACCACATTATTCGGAAAACATATTCTAGCACGATGAAGAGTAATGAAGAAGCCTATATAAGGGATAAGTTCCAGAAGAGACAGGGACCATAAAAATTACTCAAACTTCTTATTTATGAAATCAAAAGTATTTATATTATTTAGAGATCATTTGTAATAAAGAAATCCACTCCAAGCAATAAATATACTTTTACCAAAAATCCTCCATACGAGGTTGTGGTTTTTTACCTGTTCAGAGGTTTTCTATGCTAAAAACAACTATTTCTATTTCTTACTTTTTATTAGAGTATTGTTATAGGTTTATTGGTATGATAACAAATTCCTAATCATATCGAGCTTACGGAATTTGGCCATTAGATTTGGCACCGTCTAGGGGAAAGATTATATTTCTACGATACCCTAAGGCAGTCTTTCATTACAATTTTTAATTATGGTTTCTTCCCGACGACAGGCCGCAGGAACTTATCTCAAAAATTTTGTGGATCCGGGATAGCTCACCGAGTTACAGGCGAATCTCCACGCTGAGACCGAAAAATGCATTGAACTCGAACTTCAATTGACAAAGGATCACAAGCTCTGAGAGAAAGAGCTCGGTGCAGAAAGACAAGCTTGTTTGACAACGCTCAAACGACATGAAGATTAGATGATGATGATGCAGACTGCACTCGAGGCTCTGTAAAATACTCGGCATGCTTCTCCAGCCAGAGGTCGCGATCAACTTCCATAGACCTCACGCATTTTAGCAAGGGAAAGATTGGGACCTCGGGGAGCCACCAGTAAAGCCATTTCCATAAATCTACCACACGGACTGTAGCCTTCCATCCATATGAGGGGAGAAGTCCAATCAGAAGTTAGTCGAGGTCACCAAATTCCCATCCGCTAGGAAGAAGACCAGCGACCTCTACATCAAGTTCCAACACGAGATCGCTTGAGTGAAGGTATGGGAACTCATCATCCCATGCCAGCACGTCTGACGAATCAACCAACACGTCATTACGTAACAAAAGAACACATGGACCAGCGAATTAAGGAGTTGATCGAGGCACAAGTTTTGGGTACTACCCGGGATACTACAAAATTACAAGGAAGTCTGATTGCCAAAGAACTATTCGATATGGAAATACCAAAAGGTTTCCATACTCCCAAAATTCACAAGTACAAAGGTACTGACCCGAAGGAGCATATTTAGCAATATCGCGATTCATTGGGGTTGTATTCCAATCTTAACCACATCCTCTGCCACTTGTTCTCCACAAGTTTACAGGAGGAGCCACTCCGATGCTTCCATTCTCTTCCTGAGGAATCTATCTACATGTTTGATCAGCTATGGAAATAGTTCATCAAGATATATACTCACAACAGAGACAAAGAGGAGAACTTGTATTATCTTATCGGTCTTAAGCAGTTACATGGGGAGAAGCTTGAAGACTTCTCAAAGAAATTCCAGGAGTTCGCAAGAAAGGTGGATAACCTCGACCAAAAAATAGTCGTCACCACTTTCACCAATGCTCTCCGGCTCGATTGCAAGGCCAAAGAATACCTCTTCCTTAACAAGCCTGTGATGTTAGAGGAGATGATCACCAAAGTTAACGGTTACGTCGACTTGGAGAGGATGATGCTTGAACGACAAAATTCTACTAAGTCTGTCCTCTCCACCAAAGCCCCACCTGCAGAACAATCCAGCGAGCCTAAGGAGGAATAGGAAGATCAGAAATGCACCAAGAGAAACACTAGATATCCTCGGTGAAGCGTTCCACAAAACAAACCTGTCCTCCCAAAGCTGAACGTCTGAATCTCCATAATTTACTTACTACTATTGAAAGACACGCTCTACCACGTCCCTCAACCACTGGAGCCCGTCGAGAATTGACCATTTTGCCTACACCATAAGGTAAATCGTCATTCTACTGATAATTTCTATGCTCTACAGCGGTTGCTCGAGCTCATTTTCAAAGAAGGACGGATGCTTGAATACCTTGTTGACCTGAAGTCATACCAATATATCAACTATAAGAAGCAACTTGAAGTTGTTCAGGTCAACAACGGAGCTGAGGAGATGCATCTCTACTATATGCACCTTAACAACATGATCAAAATCAACCAGATCATCAATTCTAACCGATCAAAGCGCTGGAGGCTCTCAGAATGCTATGATCTTACACCTCAAGACAAAGAAACCAAACTCCTTCCCGAGTCAAGCAATCGCCAACTCGGAATCTCCTTCGAGGATTGCGATACTAGCCATGCCAAATTTCCATATCATGATGGGTTAGTCATAATGCACAAGATGAAACAGTTTGTCATGCACACAATGATGATCGATACTAGAAGCGGTATTGAAACTCATTTTTAGAGTACAATCGACCAGATGAGTTTGGCCGACCAAGTCATTCAGAGCGACACAGACATCAGTGGGTTCAATGGCTCCAGGGAGGAACGAGTGGGCAAGATTATCTTACCTATTACTGCAGGACCAGCCACTATCGATGTCGTTTTCTACGTCATCAATGTCAAGTCTCACTATCTTAGGATTATGAGCCGCTGCTGGATACACAATATGGAAGCAATCGCTTCCACTTATCATCAAGCACTCCGATTCAAATGTGACAACGGTATTTATGAGATCAGAGGTAGTCAGAAACTCTCTCGAGCTTGTGAAAAACTGTCTTTGCCATCCTAGATACTTAGGATATATTGGCCACATAGCAATTACAAAAAATTGATCACCTCGATGATCAATCACCTACAGAGGAGCCTACAGAATATGTCAACATTGATGGACCTAACAGAGGTACGCTTATCAGAAACAAGCTGGTTCAGCATGAGAAAGATGTACTCATTCAATTCTTACAACTCAATCGAGACGTTTTTGCATGGTCTTTCAAAGAAATGCCTGGAGTCGATCGAGCCATGGCTTGTCAAAAGTTAGCCATCAACATTAATGCTACAGCAGTCAAACAGAAATAGCGACGACTTTCACCTCGTCTTCAAGATGAAGTTAACGCCGAAATCGAAAAATTGATCAAAGTGGGATTCATTCGAGAAGCCAAGTATCCAGACTGGATATCCAACATTGTCGTTGTCCCAAAGAAGAACGGAAAAGTCTGCATTTGAGTATATATTACAGATCTGAACAAACATACTCCAAAGAATAGTTTCTTTCTTCCCAACATTTATCAGATCCTCGATTCTACCACAGGCATTATCCCATATCTATGATGGACACTGCCTCAGGGTATAATCAAATCCCACTTCTGGAAGAAGATCAAGAGAAGACAACGTTCATCACCGAGAGTGACCTTTATTATTACAAAGTCATGCCCTTCGGGCTCAAGAACACAGGTGCCACATATCAACGATTGATGACTGCTATGTTCAAAGTACACCTGGGAAAAATCATTAAAGTTTACATCGATGATCTCTTGTGCAAGAGCGTACAGTCAGATAATCAAATCTCAGATCTCAACACAATATTCAACATCCTTCGATCTTAAAGAATGCATCTTAACCCTGATAAATGTCAATTTGAGGTACATTATGGCCGCTTCCTAGGCCACCTCATCAGCAAGAAAGGGATTGAAGCTGATCCGGAATAAATTCGTGCTCTCCTTAACATGCCTTCTCCAAAGACAATAAAAGACGTTCAAAAACTAGCTGGCAAGATTGCCGCTATCAACTGTTTCGTATCTAATTCTTCAGACCACTGTCGTTGGCTATTCCTATTACTCCAGAAATGTACCAAGCGAGAAAGGTTCAGCTAACTGCAGAAGTCATATGGACACTAGAATGTGAAGCAGCTTTTCAGGATCTCAAAGTCAATTTGGGGAGGTCATCCATAATGAGCACCCCAGTAGGTAATAATAAACTGATAATCTACCTAGCTGTCACAAACACTTCTCTTAGCTCAGTTCTCATTTGCCTGAAAAGGAAAATAGAGAAATCAGTCTTCTTTATCAACAAAACAATCACACAAGTGGAAACAAGGTACTCTAAAATTGAGAAACTTCTTCTCACCCTTCTTTACACTTCCCAGAAACTTAAGCACTACTTCCAAGCACATTCCGTCAAAGTTATGACAAACTACCCACTTCAGGAAGTTTCGTCCAAAAAAGAAAAGTCGTGAAGAGTGCAACAATGGTCAGTAAATTTAGGATAACATGATATCAAGTTCGAACAACATTATCCTAAAAAAGGTCAAGCCGTTGCCGATTTTCATGCAGATTTTCCAGTGGAAGATCCCGAGTGGGAGGAGCATGACCCGAACCTTACCGAAAATGCACCAAAAAATCCAACCCCCAAACCATTCGACGAAAAAGCTGACTCGATCACTACGTCAGGGTGGAGGCTTCTCACAGATTGATCAGCAGGACCCGTAGGATCAGGGATCGGGATCATTTTGATTACCCATTTTAATGGCAGAATTAAGAAATCAATCCGCTTGGATTTTGAGGACTCAAACAATGTTATCGAGTATAAAGCTCTCATTCACGGACTCAACCTTGCACTTGAGCTTGACGTCCCCAAACTCTCAGTTTACACAGATTTATTACTTATCGTTCATCATTATTTCGAGCAATACAAGAAAAATGGAAAGATGATTGAATATGCAGCCCTCGTTGTAGATAGGATGAGTAAGTTCGCGAAAGCAACTCTCGAATATTATCCTCGAGGTGAAAATAGACATGCAAATTCCTTGGCATATCTAGCTGGGGTCTTGGGAACAGAAGCTCGATATCTTCAGATCAAAATCATTTCAACCCCCAGCATTGATCGCATATCTGTATGCACGATCAATACTGGGGGCGATAAAGGGGGAGACGATAATTGGCGAAAACCTTTCTAAGCCTACCTCGGTATCGACAACAAGTGCAACAGACCACTCCCAACAGATCGAAAAGAGCGTCGACAATTGATCAACAACTTGAACCATTACATTACTCAAAATGGTAAGCTTTACCGCCTTTTCGTTACAGGGCCTTACCTCAAGTGCCTCTCGATGTCAAAAGCAAATGAACTGCTCTGCGAACAACACGAAGGAACTTCTGGCTCCCACACCGCAGGTAGATTATTAGCAAACTGAGATATAACTCAAGGAGTACTCTGGCCCGGTATGTGCAAGCAAGCAGAAGAGTATTCCCACAGGTGCGATACCTACCAGAGATATGGACATATGCTACGCGCCCCTACACTCGAACTCTATGCAAGCAAGGTTTTCTGGCAATTTAAAAGATGGGAACTAGACCTCGTCTGCGAATTCCCTAACCCTCCACGTAATCGCCATCACCTACTCGTAGCAACTGATTACTTTACAAAATGGGCTAAAGGAATTCCACTATGTCAAACCAGAGAAGAAGAGGTAATCTCGTTTATTTGGGACCACATAATCACTCGATTTGGGTGCCCCAACCAAATTCGTATCAATAACGGGCCCCAATTTATGGGAGATAAGGTTTTAACCTTCCTAAATCACCACAATATCATCCACTCACCATCAAATTCATACTACCCTTAAGGCAATGGCCAAGCCGAAATCACCAACAAAACCATCGTGGATGGACTCAAAAAATGGCTTCACTCACAGAAAAAGGAAATTGGGTTCGCAAACTACCTCACATCCTGTGGGCGCATCGAACCACTCCCCAACAATCCACTGGGTGTACCCATTCCTCCTTGCTTATGGCACTGAGGCAGTGATTCCTTCTGAATATCATCATCCAGTTCGTGATCACGAGCTGACTGACGAGGAAAATGAGCTTGAATTGGCTTACAACCTCAATATGATAGATGAGACCAGGGAACGTGCCATCGCTAACCTAGGTCGATATCATCATATGCTTGCCAGATCGTATAATAACCGAGTCAGGAGCCATACTTTCCAAATCAGATATCTCATCCTCAGAGAAATTCCTCAACATCGCAAAGAGCCTAACGCTGGAAAATTAGCCAACAATTGGGAGGGTCCATTCATTATCACAGGTCTCTCAGACCTAGAATCATATTATCTCATGACAGAAGAGGGAATCCCCATTTCAAATTCTTATAATACTATACGGTTGAAATGGTATTATCGTTAGGCGTCTTACTACTCCATTTCTATTGTTCACTTTTTATTTTTCAATTCCAAAAGTGAGATTCTTATCTCCATCCAATGTAAATTCTGAACTTATCAATGAAAACTTTTTTGAGAAATGTCATTCTCTTTACGAACATTCGTCAGATTAAAGCATAGATAATACTATGCTTACAATCAATCTTTTCCAAGTTCAATTAAGGGTATCACTTGATTAGCTTCTTTTACTACATCTCTGTGATTGTAGCAAGTGTAGAAACTTGAATCATATCAAAGACTCAACCAAATAAGAGATAAGGTAAAGGTAATACTAGTCTTCATCTTTTTCAACTTGTTTGGATCATTTCCATAGGCTGGATCAAGGATAACACTTGGTTTAGCCGACTCTTTACATCTCTGTGATTACAACAAGTGTAGAAACTTGTTTCATATCAAAGACTCTGTCAGGCATAAGATAAGTCAAAGGTCATACTAACTTTCATCTCTATCAATATGTCTGTGACATTTCTATAGTTCAAATCAAGTTTCAGCTTAGTTTAACTCAACCCATTTCTACGATTAAAACGAATGTTAAAAATTTGTTTTATATCAAATACCCACCAGACACAAGATAAGGCAATGGTCATATTAACTTTCGTATATTTTCAAATGTGTATGCGATAGATCCTATTTATTTTCAAGTCAAATTCATATTACAAAGGATTCTATTCTGTTGATGGAGTGTCAGCAGTGCTTCCCCCCACATCAAGAGGTCGACCATTTAATTCACGGGCCACAACAACTCTACCTTGTTCTATTGATTCAGCAGTTCGAGGTCCCAGTTGGGTCTCCATGACGCCCAGACAGTTCCCTCGGTCTATCTTAGCTCCACAGATGCATCCCATATCCGGCAGAGTTTTGAACAAGATATCTCGTTCTGGCTCAAGTCTATTTACTTCCTCTATAAAATATGCAATAATCACCCTTAACAGGTTAGATCAAAATGTATCAGGTACTACCATTGTTGCAAATCTCCCCTTCAACCTCTCGAGGCGTAACTCTAACCTAGCGTACTCATTCATCCGTTCAATTATTTCCGCATCGACCTTAGTATGATAGATTACATTTTCTTCCAACTTGGCAATTTACTTTGCTGACTCAGTTAGGTTCATGGCTTCTAAGTCTAGTACCCGAGCACGAAGTCTTCCAATTTCTACGTTCAACCCTTCCCTAGCTGGTAGATCTTTTAATAATTCTTCCTTCCTCTTCACCAGCGATTCCTTTGCTTTTACCTCCCCTTCCAGAACTTTCTCCCTGATAAGAGCAGCATCCAACTTATGCTGGCATTCCCTCAAATTTGCATTTTCCTTCTGAACATGCCCCGGAATTTGAGATACGTCACTTTCTAGCTCTCTAATACGACCTGAGAGACTAACTACATCCCCTCGAACTAAAGGAGCATTAACCTCAGTTATACTTCTCCCTGAGCGCTCTCAAGTCTCGACTTTCTAGGCGTGCGCAATGGCTTACGCCAGTTCAACTTTAAGTCATGCAACCCTCTCGTTTAAGTCATTGCACCTTCGTTACATTTCTTGGAATTCCATATCCTTGGCGGGGAGGGCTGTTTGCAAATATTCAGCTGCGGTTTCTAAAGCCGATAGATTTTCTCAAGCTACCCACAGCTCGTCGTCCTTTTCGATGAATTTTCATCTCAATCGCTCTAGCTCGTTCCTGTAGCTCTGAAGATCAGATCGAAATCATTTCTCTGATTATTCCTGCGCCTAAATACGGTATTGAGCTGTGTCGGCCTGCTTACCCATCATAGCCAACGCGTCAACTTGACGTTGAAGCTTCTCGACACATTCTGTTACCTCAGCTAGCTCTTTTAATCCCTTATTTATCTCGACATCTTTCTCATCGACCTGAAGAGTCAGGTCGGAAATAGCCTGGGACAACTCCATGAGTCTGAAATGCGCCTTTACGTATTGATCTTCTCTGTTCTCGTTCGCCTCCTTCATCCTACTGAACTGCTCCAAAAATTCCCATGAGTACGTTGTCCTCATATGAGCGAGATGAATCTAATTTGACATGGGAAATATAATAAGTTTTAGTACAGTTCGATTCAGGAAAGCCTTTGAATATATACATACTACATTTCTAAGAGACTATGTGATTTTTAAACATCTGCTTCGACTACTTTTAGACTAAAAGTTTGGAGTTCATTCTTAGATGAACGATTCATGAGACTTCTTTCGGCGTACAAGGTGCATACTTTTGATATATTACTCAATATTAATGGCGTTGAATTTTTACCAGGCATTTCTATCCTATTTACTTGATAACTCAACGTTGGTATAACATAAAAGTCAAAAACCTATTCCAATCTAACCTGCAGTTCCACTTAAGCAGACAGCAAAGCTTTAGTGGTCTTTCTTTCCCTGGCAAGTCTAGACTCTAGGTCATTTATTCTGAGACTCGTCTCTCTAACAGCCTACAAAAGGTTTATAAAACAAAGTCAATCTACAGAAGTTTTCTTCCCCACACACAATTCAAACAACTTACATTTTTTTATACAAACACACGTATCTACCCTACCTTCTTACTACCACTTTCTGGGAGCTCGACGTCATCCCCTTGATTGTCGAGCACCATCTAGCGGGAAATACCATCCAAACCGTCCATGACCCCCACCGCTTCTGCTTCCTCCTCATCTTCTTCCTCAATATAGGTGTCCGCCTTAATGGCATCCACCTCCTCCTCAGAATAGACTTTCAACATCAAATGATGCCCTAATCTGTCACGCTCCTCAACCATCTCGTCAAGATTTCCCTTGATTTCCACCTGCAGCTGGCCAATCGCCATGGCATGAGAAGCCTTCAGCTGCTTGATGTCCTTCAAAGCGCCAGCCCTGGATCGAGCTAATTTTTTTTTCCAGCTCAACATTGACCTTCTTTAGCTAGTTTTTCTCTTCCTTTATACCGAGCCACATCCCCTTGACAAGATGAGCAACCTATAAAAATACATCGATCTTAGCTATTAGCTCAAAGTATATTAAGCATTTCTTTCTAATAATATAAACTTACCATCTTGCTCGTATCTTCATCTCCTTGGAAAACTGCCAACCTGGCCCTTTCCTCGACCTCATTGAGGTCGTCCGCTGAAGCAGATCGCCCCGCGGTGACCTTCTTTCCTGATTCCCCCGAGGGTTCGACCCTCCTCCACTTATCTTTTGCGACCTCACCACTGCCAGTGGTACCAGAGGCCGGCAGAGTCATTAGCATCCGTTTCTTTGGATATTTTTGAGCTACTTTGCTCGGCTTGACAGGATTCAGCTGAGCCGAACTTCTAGTTCCAGGAGTCCTAGACAAATTAGTTCAGACCTCCTCACCACTTACTTGCTTTTTTCCTTCATCGACCCCCGTCATCGACCTGGTAGACTAAACTTTTCTAACCTTGTTCGACCTACTGTCAACCCTCTTTTTTTTACTCAGGCCGAGTCCCTCCAACACGAGTTCGAGTTCAGTCTCCTCCCCCGCAACTTCATCCAACAGGGATTCTTTACTTTCCACTGTAGACTTTACACCTGCAATAACACATTTTTACTATAAATTACAGTTGTCAACAAAACGTAACAATAATTCTATTTATGCATGTCTATATTTACTTTGCTTTACAGGTCTAAACTGAAGGTCCAAAGGTTCTTCGTCATCTCTTTGAAGACAATTACCCTTCACCCATATGATGTTGTCATACCAGGTTCGACCTGCTGAATTTAGATCGAAAAAACGATGCCGAGTTGCGCTCGCACAGAAATAAGACCCTCTACTGGCCTTATAATTCTTCACCCCATAAAACTACAAAATGTCCTCAGGGGTTATCCTCCTCACTTTTTCCTCCCATTCCCATTTTCATTCAGATGGTCATTGATAAACTGTATCAAATCGGATGTTATAGTATAAAAGAGGGTTGTCGTTCTTCAGGGATGCATAGATAAAATCATAATTATAGATATCAAATTGAATAATATATAAATTATAAATAAGAATTTATTGAAAAACACTTAGAAATTCCATAGATTTCCCAAGATCTCCAAACATAATAAAAATATCTCTCTGGAAGAATTACCAAAAATTAGCTACGGTTCCCAGAGAGAAAAAATATGACTCCTTCTTTACAACTCTCTTCTCTTTAACCTAACTAAAAGTCCTCATCTCCCTCAACCACTCTTGATTTTGTGGAGACCTTTTAGCTAGGCTTGACTACTAAGTTTTCTAGCAGCTCTAACAGCTCTTGGTACAAGGTCATCTCTAACAGCTCTTGACAACAAATCATCTCCAGCAGCTCTTTAGTTTGTAAGACTTGGGATATAAGAAGGGTTTGATCACAAATGTTTCTTTACCTGCAATAGTCAAACATACTTCAATTAGGCCCAGTGAAACATAAATAAGTTCCTAGATAATGTAAATTGAAGGACAAAAATAAGCATTTTTCATGCCTATCAGTCACACATGATTATTACCTCCAACATGTTCCCGTTCAATTGAACAGGACATGCCCCAATTACATTCATAATCCCCTTCGCCAAATTGGTGAGGGGCAGGCTCAACCCATACTTTAATTGAGATAGGTAACACAAAAAACCCTCTGAGATATCACTCCGAACATCCCCATCAAAATATTCTAACGAGATCGATTCATCTATACCCCTATCTCGTTTTTCTACTTCCAAATCTGCCAGCAGATAAAAATACTCTTCCCCCTCCGCTACCGTACAACCCCTAAACTGTCTACCGGCAAACTCTACACAATTGTCCCACTATCCTCTTACAGCCGCCTTGGCTTTACAAAACTCTCTAAAGGCATCAGAACCCAGAGGATAAGATACCAATTGACCAGGGACACCCGGGAATTGTTCTAATCCTACTTCCCCTTCATTATCAGACTCATTTGTTTGACCAGAAGTTGATACCTCATTAACAGACGAACTACCCATCTTAAAAACAAATTCTACAGGCACGTTTTCAACCCAACCAGATGCCTCTCACGCTCGACCTATATACGGGTTAAGGTATTTATCATTCTTCCATCTATGTATATATATAATATATATATATATATATATATAACATATATCTATGATCAATCGTTTACGTATAACATATATCTTTAACATATATAAATACCTCAACATATATCGCATACATCTCTACTAACCTTCATTATCCGAATGAAAATCGGCAGTAGAGTCAAGCTTTCCCCTCACAACACTGTTGTATTGCCACCTACGAGATCCAGGATCTTTTACCCTCTTCAACCGTTTATCACCTTCAGATAACTCTTTATCGAATCCATTGACCTTTCGTCTCTCTCTCTCTGAGTGCTCTCAAAATTGTTTGAAGTTGTAAAAGGTTTGATTGGAGACGAAGAAGAACTATTAATCCTTTCTCTCTCAAGCGGCAGGCATTTATTTCCCCTCGTACGAACTGTCCTCGATTCCAGAACTGAGGCATCCTTTTCACTCTCCCTGTCAGATGCCTTGTACTTATTCAATAAAACAACATTTCCATCATTATAACTTCCCTCATTTTTTAACATTTTTTTTCTCCCTATTTCCATATCTTTTCCTAACCTTCCCATACTCATGATGACTCACTCTGTATGATGTCAGAGTTCTATTTCCTTTTACATACAAAGCAAAACTAGAAGCTTCTGCATTTTCATATTTTTGTTTTTTTGTCCTTGTTTATCATACTTATAGTGACTGACATCATTTTCTAAACTGCACAAATGTTCAAAATTATTCAAAATATTTGCTAAAACAGTCTCAAAGCAGATTTGCCCCTATAGAGGATCCGATTGACTTATATTATTTATGTTACGTTCAAAACAATTATGTTATCATAAGACACACTTTACACAACATCCATCACAGCCATGGTAACCTTAACAAACATCATCTAATCACATTATTCGTCGATCCACAGATCTTCAAATTTGATCTCAACTTCAGCAATCAAACCAGCCAACTTCTCTCGATCTACCTAATCCCTCACCAACACCCTCAAATAATAAGCATTCTCCATCTCCCTAATCCTTACATCTGACCTTCGAGCTCACATTCCATCACCGATAGCTCAGCATTATAACAAACAAACCCAAGATCCTCTCACGTACTTCGACAATCTTTATGGTCAACTGTCCCTCCACGGTAAGATGAATCCTCTGAGATCGAGCCATACTATCCTAATCTCTCCTTCATTTTTCTTTTATCCTACCCATATTTATACATTTATCATACGCTTTCCCCTCAAATACGTGATTTTTACCTTGTATCTCGTAACAAAAACCCAAAATCTTGGAATTAATTATTTGAACTTATCCCCTCACTAGTACACGTATTAGTTACTATACTTGACCTTACGCTACCACAAGTAGTGTCCCTATCGACCTGTAACAGCTCGAGTTTTTTACGATTATATATTTTCAAACAATTTCTCCCCCTTACCTGTTAAAAACATAAATCATTTATACATCAGCACAACCTTGTCAGCACGAGCTCATTTCAGATCGAGCAACATTGTAACATTGTTACATCACTTATAAGCAGTTATTCAATCAACACCCAACACAATTCAGTTCGATTCAAAGAAATTTTTCTATACACAGTTTAGTAAATATCAACTTTTATTCATGTCAAAGATATTACATACGATTTATAGATAAGATGTTTTTACCACATCAACCATAGGGGTATAACATAATGTTATCCATCCAGTACCAAACTCCAGGTACTTTACAGATAATAAGTTTTCCTTATTTGTTAAAAGTCACAAGTCATTCAGGCACGCCAAGGTATCATGTCTTCCAGTTCTTCTTAATTCAGTGATTCTTCACCCTGATGTAAAAAAGACATTGGACACAACAAAAAGTCTCCCTCACATGAGTTTGGTCAAAGTCCAGTCGAACTTCAAACAGAAACTATACAAGCAGTGGACTCAGTGCTAGCTCCCACAAAACAAGATGAAGGTCTTCTGAGTGCAAAAATACGATGGAAATGTGTCAGCAGACTCCCACTACTCATCATCCTCCTCCACTGAAATCACCGCCTCTTCTATAACCACCACCACCAAAGAGTTGGTAGAGATAAAAAGGGCCAAAACTTAAAATCCATAACGTTCCCCGCCTGTCAAGACAAAGACATTAAATCTCCACTTATAGAAGAAATCTTACTTAGCTTCGACCGCTTCCACTCCTGAAAAGCCTTGGTACATCAGAGGAATAGGGGGGATCGCCATTTCTAAATAGTGGTCACCAAAGTATTTCAACTTCAACCTTTGCGTTTTAGACGCAATCTTCTCTTCAAAGACCATACTCCGAGTCTTCACTATCTCAGAAAAATTTATGCATGGAAGAATTGTTCCAAAGATTTGCTACAGGTACTCTTTATATAACCCTAAATTTATTATACAGGTACATTTTCTCAAGCGTCATCATTCATTACGGACGCGACTATTCAAACGCAACCATCACATACATCCGCATCATCATTTAATACCCATCACTTTCGAATATCACGTAACTTCACTCAGTCAAACGCCATCATTATTCTATTTCGAATTTTAAACTTTTCATACATTTTTTCTCAACCAAAGCCACTCGTGACTTCGGTCGCGAGGGGGCGATTGTAGGGACTTATCCCTCGATCTCACTCAAAATCGAGCTCGCGAAGCTCGATTTACCTCTATCTCAGGGTCACCCATATTTTAACACTTAACACTCCAGCCAACATTCCAATCAGCCCCAAGAACTACTCAAGAACGTGGGTCGAGCTAAACCCAAAAAACGTTATCCAGTCAAAGACACCTATCTCCTACGAACTCGTTAGTTATTCAGTAAACCACCACTAACCACATTATTTAGAAAATATGTTCTAGTAGGATGAAGAGTTGTGGAGAAGCCTATATAAAGGAAAAGTTCTAGAAGAGACAGGGACCAGAAAAATTACTTAAACTTCTTATTTACGAGATCAAGAACATTTCTACTATTTAGAGATCACTTGTAATAAAAAAATCCACTCCAAGCAATAAAGATACTTTTACAAAAATCCTCCATACGAGGTCATGGTTTTTTACCTGTTTAGAGGTTTTCTACGCTAAAAATACTTGTTTCCATTTCTTACTTTCTATTAGAGTATTGTTACAGGTTCATTGGTTTGATAGCTAATTCTTAATCATATCGAGCTTACGGAATTTGGCCATTACAATACTCTACACGCTTCCCTTCTTCATCTAGCTCGGTCAGATTCAACGGTCATTCCGGCAACACAGCATCATAAGGGAGTCAGCAAAAATACCTCTCACAAAGTTTAGCAACCTTGATATAAAAGTGACCATCTGCCACCTGATGGGCACGCTGAGCGCGAGTCCTCACCATGGATAAACTCACCACCTCTGTAGCAAAATTATCCCTGTAGAAGATGCAAACCAAAACAGCCAAGATTCATGATTTTATAACCGCCATGAAAATCTTTGTAAATATCACCCCACAAATTTGGCAAAAGGATATATTGTTAAAAGAAAGTTCACAGAAGAGCAGAATATTGTGACAGGTCATTCTTTCCATAGTATGAAATATCTCCTCCAATTTTGTACGAGAAAATATACCATGGGGTAACATACAAGATTAGGCAAATCCAGCAGTAGCACTACCGATCAATGCCCACCCTTTTTCATAATTCAGAAAACTCTACCACCCAGTTCGAGTACACAGATCAGAGAAAAAAATATCTAACCCTATCTTACCCCATGATATCTAACTCCTATTTACAAATAGCAAACTACACAGACAAGTTCACGATAAATAATCATGACCTCAGAACAAAGTTATTTTATTAATTCGAAATTTTCTTTATAAGATACTTTACAGATAACAAAATGTCCCCAATAGTTACAACAGATTACATCGCAAAGTTACAGTTTGAATTACTTTTTAGGAATCAGTAGAGAAGATGATGAAAAACTGAAGCAACTTCTAAACCTTGATCTGATGTTGCAAGATCTGGGAAAGAGTCAGAACTAGAAGTTACAAATGAAAGATATTCTTCATAGCCAAAATCTATGGTTCATAGAAGGAAATGATCCCCTGTATCCTCCTACCTCTTCCACCATAACGCACACCCCGCATGTTAGAGACAGACGAAAGGTCCTACCTTTTAGAAAGAACCCATTCACTAGCATCATACCGGTAAGACTTCCTCGGATGAACGCCTGCCGCTTCATCTTTAGTTATAACAGCCACCTCCGCCAGTAAACAAAGCCAATATCAGCACTCTGCCTCAGATGTCAGCAGATACTAAAACTGTGCCATCTGATAATAATCATAACCCGCCTCCATCACTTCTTCATATGACATGCGATGATAGGTAGGCGACACAAAAATTGGTATCGGCAAATGCAGAGGTTGGTATCCAAAGTATCAGATACGTAATTCCTCTATTTTTCTACAAATCCTAGACTCCCGAGATTGGTTCCTGGTAGTTATTATAATCTCAACAGCCAAGAATAGAGAAGAAAAGAGTCAGAGACGAAGACTTGGTTCCTCACTCTCACTTATGAATGCCTTTTATACTATGATCAACATTTAAAATAGACTCTTTAGATTCCCAACGACAGAAGGATTTCCCATGCCAATAAACATTGACTAGAACCATTGGTTCTCAAAAACCCAAAAGGCACAAACAAGATACTTATGAATATGCATTGGAAATGATTCCCAGATTTTAACTATAACATTAATGAAACTTCTCAACCAACATCACTCGCTAGCAAGGTTTCTCGTACAGCTGGCAGAGAAGGGGCGGTTGTAGTGGCGTATTCCTCATCTTGAACTTATGCTTCATCTTCGAGCTACATACGAGCTTTCGATCTCACCAACAGAGCACGTGGCACAGAAAGTATCAAGATAGCAACGTCAGGAAGTAAATACAGTACAAATTTCTCAACCAACATCACTCGTCCATGAATTTCATCGTGCTATTGGTTGAGAGCCATCTTATAATAGCTTATTTAGTACCTCAGACTCAAAACTTCATCCTCAACCTCGTCAGCATACATGAAGTAGTACTAAAGATATATTCAATATTCCTTAATTCGAGTCATCGCTTTTGACATCCATGTCTGTAGTTCGATGTACGCAAGTGTACAATCATCAATAGAGCCGTTGTATAGCAATAGAGGTCAGGACGTTACATCATCTTGTCAAAGAATATCTTATATCTACTTTGTAACGTCCACCATTAAGAATATTAATGATCGTCAAACGGTCATATGATGAAACCTATAAATAGGACCAGAGAACTACAGATTAAGGACATACAATTCGATATAGAAGAATCCCTACTCCAAAACTCTATAGATTCAGAGTGCTCATTATAATAGCTAGCATTCTCAATAACATCTCTCTCTCTTTCTAAATTCCTTAAGAGAGGTCATGGTTTTTAACCTATTCAAAAAATTTCCATGCTAAACTGATTTGTTAGTTATTATTATCATTCTGATTATATCTGGTGTAAAGGCTAAGTCTGGATCCCGGAATTAGGCTATTATACTAACTAATAAATATAAATCTTTCAAACCACTAGCCCCGTCTAGAAAATTCAACTCTGAGTATATACAGGCCTCTAATTTGGGATCCTTTGATCAGTTGAAAACAAAGAATATAAGAGTAGGGAGGTGGAAAAAAAATTGGAATAAAGTCAAAGAAACTAAAATACTAGCAAGGGCATTTTTAAAGTGGGAAATGGGGATTGAATGTCAGTGGACGATTAAGAAAGCAGAGCAAGGCTACGGTGTTTCTAGTATTGGGGGTCACATATCAAGTCACAACAAAGGTAAGGATACTCTTCTACACACTATTACCAAAGATATGATAGAATTGGCATTAGAGGAGAAGGAGCAATATGAGGTTCACAAGAATTTATAAACTTATACAATTGACAGGAATTGGACGACAAAGTTGCTAACTTAAGCAAGTATTTGATATGCAGCAAGAAATGTACAAAAGGTCAGGTGCTTGGATGTCATGGGAATGTGGCTAACGCTCCAACAAGAACTATAGCCATATAAGTCTATAAAAAGGTTGTCATTGTTTGATCTCATTGAACTTACTACTCAATTTGGTTTTTATAGCTTTACTGTCACAATTTAGTTTCAGAAATATCCTTATCTAATTTGTCTTTTATACTATGTATTTTTCTTTATTAAGTTTGGGTAGTAATGTATGAATTGTGAAGTTCTAATACTTTTTTCAGTATCATAAATTATTTTTTAGATGGTTACAATACGAAAACCATGTAGAATGAATAATATCTTATACTTGATCGGCTGGTTTTAAGAAGAGTCTTTCTTTTACCAGTAATTTCTTGCCTTAATTTGTTAGTCTGCAAGATATTTATACTACTTGGGTAATGTTCTTATCTCGATCCATTATGGATAATGCAGTGCGAAAAGAGAAGAAAAATGTGTGATTTATTGTAGGCTTAGTAGAATGACAATTCTTGAGTGTGGATTTGCAGATGAATTGATGGGGAAAGTAACTATAGTTGTTGTTCAACTTTTTATAGTTACACTTTTGGGTTGAATCAACTTCAGGAACTATTAATAATTGAAGATGACCTTTAGATCTAGGAGGTTGAGATTAGTAGTTCCAGTCACTAATGGGAAAACTCTAAGTTCTCCAAATGCAATGAATATGCAACTCTAATTTTATCTCTCAAATTCTATGAAGTATACTCAAATAAGCAACCCTAATTTCCAACTAAAGAGGAGTGAATGTGATCTCTATGATGTAGTTTAATTTTATAATTATGTTGTTTGTGTGATGTAGATTGTTATGAATATTATAAATTGGTATTTGATATGCATAATTTTTTTCCTAAATGCATTCGAGATAGCAATGCAACTGAAATTCCATTTAAATGTCGTCCCAATAGTTTGGAGAAAATATTGGGCTAAGTTCTTCAAAAATCGAAAACCAAAATACAAAATCTACAATACATACATTTCTCTATAATTGACAAATATATGAGGTACTAATTAAAATTTGTCTTTCTCATTATGCGCAATCGACCATTTTGAACTTTGTCTTTCGTGCGTAGCACTGACTCATATATATATATATATATATATATCAACTGGGGCTTTTTGCCTCTGTAACTTTAAAGTTCATTATATCAATAAAGCTATGCTTCTCTCTCATATCATATTTGTTAAATCTCTATATGTTTAAGTGCGTATGATTGCTAGAGTACTTGGTATCCAACGGTACATGTATATCGTTAAGAATTTCAATGATCGAGGACCATGTAATTGATAATTATGACAGTTAGGGATATTGACTTTAACGCTCTTAAGTATTGTTGGGCCTGACCATGGGCAATACTAATTTGGGCCTGATTCGTGGGCATTAATATTCTTGGGTTGATAAACTCGTTTTACCGGTCGTGGAAACAAGGATCATGCATGAATCAATCATAAAAAAATAATCCAAGGGGAGCTTCTTAACAACAACATTTAGAGTTAGGAAAGTCTGGATCCTTTAATAGCATAAAAGGGGAAAAGTTTATACTCTGTCCATATTTTTTGGGGTTAACTTCATATTAATACAGTAATTTATAATTCTCGGTGTTTGTTTTTTACCATATGTGGCCCGATTATTGTATTCAAATTCATCTCATGGGGTTGTTATGATAAATAGAAGACTGTCTAAAATAGACCTGCGGTTGAAACTAATCAACATTGGAAACCCGATGCTCTCAACCAATATTAACATTAAAAACCTAATGTTCTGAAAATAAAAAGTGTTGGATAATAATCTATTGATAATCAAAGTCTATTGATATGAGAGAAGAGTGAAGTATTATTGATAATTAAATTCTTTGTATCTCAGAGGTTAGATTACAACACTTAACCCATTTTAGGTTATATATGTTAAGAGATAATCAATCTAGAGCAATATAATAGTATTATAGCTTATGAACAAAAGGGGAGAGAGAAGAGATATTTCTTATTGATTCATCATTGTCCTCTGTACAAAATACAGATATATATATATATAAATAACCCTACAACATAAGTTACCTAATCTACTCAAACTCTCCCTATAACCTTATCGGGCCTATGGGCTTGTTAAGAGTCTGTATAGGACACCCCAACCCTGTTGGGTTCCAAGCTTGGGCTTGGACCCAACTCCTAACACCCTCCATTGGGGTGTTCCATACTAGGACAACTTGCCTCATTAAAACCTCTGCCTAGCAAAACCTCCTTGGGCAAAAAATTGTGCAGGGAAAGAGTATAATTCTATGCCATGTATGGGTTGTGGAAGCGTATACGTTGCCTCATCAAAACCTCCAGCCAGTAAAATCACATAGGATAAAAACTACGTTGTAAAGAAAAAGAGTACAACACGCATGTGTCCACGTCAGGATGGGACTACTCCCCCTGACGTCGATCTCCCTGAGATTTATCTCCCTAAGATAATAAATTTTGTAAACTTTGCATACCGATTCCATGAACCAATATCTTGAATGCAGGATATGCAAGAGCCTTCGTGAATAGATCGGCCAGGTTGTCTTCTGAATGGACTTGAACAACGTTGATCTCATTTATCTTCTACAACTCGTGTATGTGGAAGAACTTTGGTGAAATATGTTTTGCTTTATCACCTTTAATAAACCTGCCCTTGACTTGGATGATACAAGCTGCGTTGTCTTCATAAAGCATCGTTGGTTTATCTAGGATAGAACTCTGACCACAACTTCCGTTAATGTAGTTGATCATAGATTGCAACAAGAAGTATTCTTTGTCGGCTTCATGTAGTGCAAGAATCTCCTCGTGGTTCGAGGATGTAACGACCATTGTCTGCTTCATTGATCCCTATAAAATTGTAGTATCTCCATACAATAATACATAACCCGATTGTGATCGGCCTTTATGTGGATCTGACAAATATCTTGCATCTGCGTATCCTATAATTTCCCATTTGCCAAGTTATGGATAGAACAAACCCCAGTCTTTCGTGCCGATGAGATATCTCAGAATATGTTTGATTCCATTCCAGTGCCTTTGGGTAGGTACAAAACTATGGCGTGCCAAACAGTTCACTGCGAATGAGATGTCGAGTCGAGTACACCCTGCTAAGTATAGCAAAGCACCGATATTTCCCAGATATGGCGTCTCAGGACCTAAGAGTTTCTCCCCCTCGTCAGGAGGACAATAGATGTCCTTGTTAACATCCAATGAACGGACATGCATAGGCATCTTGGCATTATGTGCCGTATCCATACCGAAAGGTTTTATGATTCTTCCCGTATATGTCGCCTAATGTACAATTATGCCATGACCGAGATGTTCAATCTGTAAAACCAAGACAAAATTGGGTCCTCCACAGGGTAGGTCCAGTTAAAAGGATTTTTTTTAAAAAAATTAGGCTCAATTTGACTAAAAATTGTGCAATTTATAGCCGTTTTAGTGTCTGGACCAATTTGACTCGGTCTGGGTCAAAGCCCAGACCGGGTTAGACCAGTTTAGACTCGTCTAACCCGATCTGCCATGTGCCACACACGCACAGGTCACACGTGCTACACATACTACACGCATGTCTACCACACGTACCACACGTACGGGCTGCACACGTGTCACACGTGCCTCGCATGTGTATGCCACGTCACTGCTCCGGTGGCCGTCCAGCGAACGTTCGACGAATATTCTAGTGATCGTCCGACTAATATTCTGGCTAAAATTTTGGTAAACTTCCGGCGTCCAACCGGTCCCCGGTGAACGTCCGGGACTGCCACGTGTCACAGCACGTGCCATGCCATGTGTCCTCGACACGTGTCACTACTGACGTCACAGTGGATAATGATGACATCACATAAGATAATTATTAAAAAATAAAATTTTATTATCTTGCTGACATCATCGACCAAAGAAACGCCGATTTTAGCCGTAAAACTACCTAGTTTCAATGTGCTATTCCTGGTGATTGGGATATCTTTCAAAAAAGTTTCATATACCATTAGAAAACTCTCGGAGTATGCTATCCAACTGGAGTGGTTTCGCCTCTATCTGATATCCACAGAGAAAAATATGCAAGTTTGAATACAGCCCTTTGTCAAGGGTAAAAATCATCAAAAACCCTAATTTTTAATTCAAAAAAAAGGGGAAATATGTTTTCGAACCATGATAATCTATCATATATTATAGATCTGAAAGAGTCGAATATGTATTTAAAAAATTTAAAAATACATCTTCTCCTGATAACTTGGTTTCCCTGAAAACTCTTATCAGAAGGTAATTGTCTGTTTTCCACGTTCCCAGAGTGTGCGTGTTGATAATATGTTGAGAGATAATCAATCTAGAGCAATATAACAGTATTATAGTTTATGAACAAAAGAAAAAGAAAAAAGAGATTTCTTATTAATTCAGCATTGTCCTCTGTACATAATACATATATATATATATAGGTAACCCTACAACATAAGTTACCTAATCTACTCAAACTTTCCCTATAGCCATATCAGGCCTATGGCCTTGTTAAGAGTCTGTATAAGACACCCCAACCCTGTTACGTTCCTAACTTGGGCTTGGACCCAACTCCTGACAATATATAATAACTCAAATTCTCCCCATAAACCCTAATGGTATATGGGTTTGTTAGGAGTTCAGTAGGACACCCCAACCCAGTTGGGTTCCTACCTTGGGGCTGGACTCAACTCCTAACACTCTTCCTTGGGGTATTCCATACCAAGATGACTTGCCTCATCAAAACCTCTGCCTAACAAAACCCCCTTTGGAAAAAAGCTATGTAACGAAAGAGTACAATCATATGCCATGTATAGGTTGTAGACGTGTATACGTTACCTCATCAAAACCTCCCGTCAGTAAAACCTCCTAAGATAAAAACTGCAATATCAAAAAAAAAGTACAACACGCATGTGTCCACGTCGGGTTGGGACTACTCCCCCTGACATCGATCTCTCCCAAGATCTCTCCCTGAGATGTATCTCCCCGAGATATTAATAAATAAGACTTCTGTATGGCGATTTCGTGTACCAGCTGCTTGAACATAAGTGGTGCAAGAGTCTTCGTGAATAAATTTGTAATGTTCTCTTCTGAAATATCTTGACTAACGCGAATCTCATTTACCTTTTGTAATTCATAAGTATGGAATGACTTCTGTGAAATGTGTTTTGCTCTTTCGCCATCGATAAAATCATCATTGACTTGAATGATGTAAGTTAAGTTATCTTCATACAAAGTCGGTGCTTATCTTGGATAGAACATGCCACAACTTCAGTTGATGTGATGTATCCTAGAGCACTGTCGTTATTCTCTACCAGCTACATGAAGTGCAAAAATCTTCTCGTCGTTTAAAAATATAACTACCGCCGTCTGCTTCATTGATCTCCAAGACTTTCTTGTATCCTCGTAGATGAACACATAATCCATTTGATAATGGTCTGCATGTGGGTCTGAAAAGTATTTTGTATCTGCGTACCCTATAATTTTACGTTTACCATTCTGAGCCTCCAGTTTTTCATACAGATCAAATACAGTTCACTGTGAATGAGTCATCGGGTCTAGTATACGCAGCTAACTATAGCAAAACGCCTCCTAGTTATGGTATCATAGCCCTAGGAGTTTCTCCCCCCCATTAGGATAGTGGAAGATGGCGTTGTCCACATCCAAGTGATGGACGCACAATAAACGAATTAGCACCATGTGTTACATCCATACCGAAGTGCTAGATAACTTTTCCGATATATATTGCTTGGTGTACGAGTATGCCACTACCAAAATATTCAATCTGTAAATTGAGACACTACTTAATTTCCCAAGGTCTTTTATTTCGAATTCCTTCCTAAGGTATTCGGCGGCTCTTGCAACCTCCCCTAGAGTTCTTAAGATATCAAAATCATTTAGTACACTGTTATGATGAGTGAAGCTAATATCTGTGATCTAAATAAGAACGCATGGACAAATAAGGATATTTGTAAAGTCCCCGACCTTTAAATATTCAGTCAACTTACTATGTCTCATGGGCCCTGATTGCCTCAAGTCAACAATAAATTTTCCAATTTTATTATGTACACACCTCGTGTGTCGGGCCTAATTACTTCCAGAAGCTTATACCTCCTCAGGTGGCTTCATGTAGATATTCATATCTAGTTTCCCATATATATACGTGGTATTTACATAAGACGCATGTCTAGCTTGCCATCGACAACTTGAGATACTAGTACCGAAACTTTATAGCGTCCATAACCCGTGAGTATAGGTTTGCAATCGATGTCAAATCTTTTAAAGAATTTTAGGGCAACTAGTCTTGCCTTGACCAAATTATCTCTCCGAGTTAATCATGTTTCCGTACCATTCCCATTTGTAACGGACATGATCAATGGTATCACTTCGCATTATGCCAGCAAGTTGAGCTCTGTTTAGATTCTAGATGCCCACTGTGGCCAATGTACAACAACACACAGTTATTTACAATAAGTGGTTCTGAAACCTCATCCTTGATGGCGAGAGCAGCATCGAATATGAATACCTTGTTGACAAATGTCTCCAGAACAATCCTTCGTTGTGCTTATTACAGACTTTTAATTAATCGATATCTTCTTATTATCATACGTATGTGCCACCCCGAGCTTGTCTCGTAATACATCAATTGATCACGTAGCTACTATTGCCTCGTTGATGGGTAGTTTCATCTTCGATAAACCAACTACACCATTAGTCATATTTGTCTCATATTCTGCAGCTCCCCGGGTCATAATACTTTCTTCCAATGGTGCTTTGTACTAAGTGCGAGCCTCATATTTGTTTACGGTACTAATTCCCCTGGAACGTTCAGTTGTGTAGGTATATTACTTGTAGGTACATACACTTATGGTACTTAAATAGTGCCTATGAATGTGCCTGGTAATTCATTTATGACTTATTAGAGGTTTATAATCCGTTGAACCTTATTATCACTTAAATTATGTATAGGGATCTAGATGAAACAACAATAGTATTTTCTAACTAATCTTGAAAACATCCTCAGCATTAATTGTCATATCTCCCCCTAATACTGGGAATATCGCTTCATCAAAGTGACAATTATCTGCCCTGTAGTATATACGTCGCTAGTCAAATATATAGTGATATATGTGAATCATAACCTACATGATATCAGGCCGATATTGAGAGCTTTATCTTCTTACATTGTGGTGGTATGATTGGCACAAGTACGAAACATCCAAATGTTCATCGATGGGCAACACCGGGCTCTGACCCAGTTACTAGTCACTTTTGGGAAAAAGATTCATTGATTTGCTATATGATGAACCCTAATCACTGTTGTGGGAGCAAAAATGCATATCCCACACCCAAGCCAGAAGTTGTGATCATAATAACAGTAGCCTAACAATTTTCCTAAATCACTTGATTAGGTTCTCCACCGTAATGGTATGGAGTACTCACGATACTCAATCATCTATCATATTTAGCGTTAAAATAATCATCAAAAGCCTGTAAGCAAAACTCCCAAGCCTCCGGCAAGTCGTATTGATCGACTTGATCGGTTAATCCAAGAACTGAGCTTGCGATCGAATGATATAAGTGAGAAGTCGTGCTAACGTTGCATTCCTAGATTTTAATAGCAGGCAAACGTAAGACCATCTCCAAGATGCATCTATTATGACCATAAATACTCAAGTCAGCCACTATGTGGATAGATAAGTCCACATGTGTCTTTATGGATGTATTTCCACATGTGTCTCCATGGATGCATTTAGAACAAAAGCTGGAGATCCCACTCTACCTTGGTCATACTAGGATGAATAATAGACCTTCCTTGAAAGCAATCGTTAGATGTACATTCTTTAGATCTTCTCTCCTTTTAAGGAAAGTTGAGATATAATCCCGATAATCCTCCTCACTATCCTAGCCTGAAAGAGTGTATTGGAAACTATTCCAATAGCGTGTTTTAACCTTTAGACATAAAGGGAATGCACATAACCTTGTCTGTTATTTTCTCCGATAGTTATTACATGATAACCATTATCATCTAACTCCCTAAACTGAGTAAAATCAAGTTGGATTTACTAGTGTATAAAGTGGACTAGATACCATTAGGAAGTAATAGCATGACGCACTCAATGCATTCTATCATGTTGGTCGTGCCAATGATATTCATGATATCCCCAATGTACAAGGTTAGAAACAAGAAATATGTTCATATCTTAAAAGGATCGAGTGCGTGGTTCTAATATCTCTTAGACATGTGTCGTCATTCATCCGATTATTGGTCATACTCAATGAGCAGATTGATCCATAAACGGGTTTGTATATAGTAGATTAACTATCATACATGGAATTTAACTACTTCCCAAACAATAAATTCACAAAAGAAAATCAAAGAACAATCTCATAGATGTGATACCGAACCAGTGCATGTCATGAGCATTCTATTAAACTAACCAGTGAAGAGTTCTCAACTCAGTCAAAGATAGTATTAATAAAGCAAAAGTACTACTATTCGACAAGTAAAGTTACTACTTGGCAATGCTCTCTAGGTGACATCATTCATCTACTGAGAATTTACTACTATTTATTCTTAGAACTTGATCAAAAGTTGTATTCAGGGGCAGAACTAGTAGAGGACTGACCCGGGCTATAGCCTGGGGAAAAATTTTGTAAAAAAAAATGTAGTTTCATTTGAACAAGCCCACACCGCTCTAACTCTCTTCCTCTCTCACACGACACACAAGTCTTTCTTCTTTGCCTTTCTTCTCTATCTTTCCATAATCCTCTCTCTCACAATACAAGCCCACCTCTCTTCCTCTACAAATAAACCTCTGATTTGATGAATTTAATGAATTGACAAATTTGATTTCAAGTTGTTTATAATCTGATTTCAAGTTCCTCTACAAACAAACACAAGCCTTGTATCGCGCCTGGAATCCAAGTTATTTATAATTGACAAATCTGATTTTACCAAACTAGATATACCTTTCTATCTCCCCAATTTTGAATGATTATGTTTGGGTTTTACTTGTTTTTGTTTTCTAGGGTTCTTATTTAAGTTTTTTTTCATGGTAATAATGGGCCTTAGTGCGCTTGGATAATTGGATTCCTTCATACTACTGATTTGAATTGAATATCATAATTTACTGATTAACTGATTTATTGATTTGAATATCATAATTTACAAGGTTCATCTGGGGACTCCCGATAAGGGGGTGAGGAAATTATTCAATATAAGGAGGAAATTAGGGGTTTTACTAATTTGAATTGGGGTTTGGGTTTAATTCTTACTGATTTGATTTGGGGGTTTATATCTTAGTTATTGGAATTGGGGTTATCTCTTGACTTTTATTGATATCAATTAATGTTTATATCTAACTGATTGAATTAGGGTTTGGGTTTATCTCTTACTAATTTGAATTGGGGTTTAAACTGTATTTCAACTTCTAATGTTCTTTACACCTTTAGGGCTTGTATCTTATTGTTGTAGGTTAGAATGCAGAGAAAAATTTCATCATTTTTCAAGAGACCAAATCACAATCAATCGAAAGGTAATACATCTTTTGCATTTGGCAAATCCAAGCAATGTCCTTTTAAATTGCAAAGACATGAACTGGAATTTGTTCCTCCTGCTGAACTTGAAGAACATGTTGAACCAATAGAAGTTGTTGTTCCTATAGAATTGGATGAAATTGCTTCCCCTATTGAACCGGTAGAAGTTATTGTTACTCCTATTAAATTAGAAGAAATTGTTTCTCCTATTGAACCAGTCGTTAGTGCTCCTCTCCAAGTAGAAGAAATAAGTTTTCATGAAGAAGAGGAAGAAATTTTAGTTATTCCAGTTGAGCCAGAAGATGTTGCTATTTTTCTTAAACGTGATCCTGGACTGCGTGTTCCAATTTGGCAGCATAATGTTAACCAACTTGACGAGGTTCGACGAGCGTACATTGGAAAAGGGCCGTTTCAACCTAAATGCAAAGTATATCCACCAACAAAATCTGGAAGACAAAATCGTCGCTTTAAAGTTTTTTAGTTCGCTCAATTTTCTTGGTTAGAGTATTCTCCCCACAAAGATAGAACATTTTGTCTTCCGTATTTTCTTTTTTAAATGGATCCAGCAAAGCGTCCCACATTAACTGTTGAGGGATTTAATAGTTGGAAGAGGGTAAACGATGGTATGAAGTGCGCCTTTTTACAACATATAGGAGGTCATGGTTCTCCACATATGGTTGTACTACATTCTATGGAAGATTTAAAGAAGCCGTCCAGACACGTTGATAAAATGATAAATATACAGTCTAAGGATGAGACTTTGAGGATTCGACTTTGGCTTAAGACTACAATTGAGTGTGTGCGTTGGCTAGCACTTCAATCTTGTGCTTTTAAAGGCCACGATGAATCCATACATTCAAAAAATTGTGGCAACTTTCTTGAATTGCTAAGTTATACATGAAAATGGGATAAGAAGATTAATGATACTATATTGGAAATTGCCCCAGGAAATGTCAAGTACACCTCGCCATTGATTCAAAAAAAAATCTGAATATTCTTGCAAAAAAAGTGAGAGAAAAGATTTGCAAGGAAATTGGAGATGTGAAATATTGCATTCTTGTTGATGAAGCAAAAGATAAAACCGATAAAGAACAAATGGCCCTTATTCTAAGATTTGTTGATAATGTTGGTTATATACAAGAGCGGTTTTTTGAAGTTGTAAGTGTTAAAGACACGACCGCGACAACTCTGCAAAAGAAGATAACTGATATTCTTACTCGAAATAACCTCCTACTTGAAAATATGCGGGGTCAAGGGTACGATGGTGCTAGTAACATGTGTGGTTCATGGAATGGGTTACAAGCGTTGTTTCTTAGAGATTGCCCAACAGCATATTATGTGCATTGCTTTGCACATAGATTGCAATTAGCATTAGTAGTGGCAGCTAAAGATGCCCCCGAGATTTGGCAATTCTTTTCAAAATTGAATTTCATTGTTAATATCTTTAAAGCTTCTCCTAAGAGAAATAACAAGTTACGATTTGCTCACGCAAAAGAAATAAGAAGAAAATTAGTTACTAGTGAGCTAAAGACGGGTAAAGGGGCTAATTAGATTGGTTGTTTGCAGCAAGCGGGGGCTACTTGTTGAGGTTCTCATTTTGTTTCTGTGAGCAGCTTGATTGATAAGTTTGGTGCTGCAAGTGAGTGTCTTAACAACATGATTACAAAAGGGGGGACTAGTAAGATACGTGGCGAAGCTTCAAGTACAAAAAAGCTTCTTTGAAAGTTGAGAGAAGATGGTGAATGTGATTTTTGTTTTTACAAGTGTAGAATCATTTTGTAAAACGCATGATGTTGTTGTACCAGATATGAGTGTTCATCATATGATAGGCAAAGGTCATTCCAGCAAGCAAAAAGATCATATTACAGTTCAACATTATTACCGCGTGAATATATTTTATCCCGCAATAGATTATCAGTTGATGGAGTTAGATGATAAATTCACGAAGGAGGGGATGAAACTTCTTATACTAAGTGTTGCCTTGGATCCAAATAATGGTTTTGAATCATTTAACATCGATGATATTTGCACTCTCGCCTCGAAATTCTACTGTGAAGATTTTACTGATCACGAGCTACGGATGTTGAGATGCCAGTTGGAACACTATGAGCTTAATATCCTTCCTCACCAAGCCTTTCAGAATATGTCTACCATTTCTGAGTTATCTCGAGGGTTAGTAGTAACAAAATTGTCAGAGGACTATATTCTGGTTGATCGTTTGATTCGTCTTGTGTTGACACTGCCAGTTTCTACAACAACCACAGAACGTGCATTTTTAGCTATAAATTTAATTAAGACAGTTCTTCGTAGCAAGATGGAAGATGAGTACCTCACAGATTGCATGGTTTGTCTACATTGAAAGGGAATTTGCTCAAAGTATTTGTTCAGATTCGATAACAGAAGCGTTTTCTTTAGCGGGGAACCGTAGGGGGGAAATTTAGTAGTATCTTGTATATTTATATTTTTGCACATGTCTATGTCACTCTTACTAGATTTTTTTTATGAAAATGCAAGGACACTTACTTTTGTGCCTTTTTTAATATTGATCTATATATAAAAAATTTTGTGAATTTCTACTATGAAGATTAGCTTATACTTTTACTGAATTAATATTAAACTTATGGAAACTTCTTGTAAGCTTATATAAAAAGATTTGCTGATTTTAGTTTTTAATTTTCAGGTGATACAATTGTTCTTGGTAGCATTTGCTAAATTGGTTATGGATCTCTTAAGAATCCCTAGATTTACCAGGTACTTGCTTATATATTTTGTTCTTTAGAATAAATTATTTCTATCAATAATTTTGAGATATGTCAATAACTTGTTTAGCATACGTAAAGAAATTACGTAATTAATCAATAATATTAGTAAATATCCCTCTAAAATTACAAATATACCATCAAACCCCCCCCCCCCCCCCAAACTTAGAATCTTGGTTCCGCCCCTGGCTGCATTGTTATCATGGGAGAAATCTATAGCCACAAACGCTGCCGTGGCGAGGTCTGTGCCAGCTGCGATCACGTGATAAGTCTAGGGCTGATCTTTGTAGATCGTCTGGAGTGCCTTACAATCTCGTACCCAACTATCTCGTATCCATTTTACAATTCTTCCTATTCCATTTTTGGTTCATTGGCAAACTTCTTGTTTCCCCTTGCCTCAGGTTACTAATAGCTAAAATTATAATCCTGCCGCTGTGACTTCTCATCTATCCACGGTTGCGACCTTGCCCGCAACTTCCCCTGTTACTAAACCCAACATTATGCGACTCTGGCATATGCTTACTCTTAGTAGGCATAAGCTTGAGGTTCCTAACCAGTAGCTCATTGTTTTGCTTATAAATGAGGAAAACTAGAATTAGGTCTACGTGCACAATGATCTATCAAATGTTGCCTCGAAAGCGCAATATTTGATGCGTAGAAAATATAATAGAATATTTCTAATATTTATATTTACCTCAACTATTTCTCCATGTGAGATTATAGTAGAGTTGCACTGCCAAATAAAAATTTTGTCGCAGTATAGGGTAATCCATTATCAGGTCTTCCTGAATATGAAGGCGAGGGTGTAAACAAAGCTCTTACTTTGTTATTTAGAGACTCATTGTTCTTAACAATAGTCTTTTCCAGATTCTGCAACAGCAGATGGATTTCAGTATCCATAGATATCAAGTTTATGGTACTTGAAATGGAGTTTTAAGTATGGTAGGTACTCAACGTTCTAAGTGTCACCAATATTTATTATGCATGTAGATTAATATCAGTAGTAACACTTGATAAACATTCCTTGCATAAAGACAATTCATAGTATTCAAGTCAGTGATTCCCAATCATTATTTGTAGATGAACCTTGTTCATGTTCTATTACTCATGAAATCTTATTTTAAGTACATAATTTCCAATTATTACTTGTGGTTCATATTATATATCGCAATAAAATACATGATTCTCAATCATTACTTGCAAGTGAGCCATGTTCATGGCTTTATACTCATAAGTTCCTATTAAGCGTCAAATTCTAACTTTACCCAGTAAAATGGTGATCTTAACCTTAAAGTGTATTTTAATAGTCTTAGCCAAGATAGTTATTTAAAACTACTAGATGTTGCGTTCCTTATTTTTACAACAAGGGTATTCTAATCCCTAAAGTTCTATAAGATTGGTATATTCTAGCCAAATGACCATATTTGCAACGAATATGAGAGGTATTAGATGTTTAGCTGACAAATGGTCTCACCCTGAAGTCTGCTGGGTTCATAAGATAAGTAGATAACTTTTGTTTTTAAAATAACAGTATATGGTACTATAGGTTGTTATTAGTGTCTATATACCTCTAAATGTTATCATATAATATCTAATTGCACCTAGATACGTAAAATTGTTTCCTCATATACCAAGTTTTTAGAAATAAGACTAAGTCAATTCCCAATTGAGCTCTAATTATTTATCATTGACAATTAACTGTGATTTAGATATGACTTACAGTCGTATTCTAAATTAGTCTTGGTTTTTGTATTATCTATGATCCCTGATCATAATAATTAGTATCCTAGGGGAATACCATTAATATCATATTAGTTATCGTAAGATACTTAAATATGTATTAATTCATTTACTTCTTTCACATTTAAGTGAGTCAGTTTTCCGATAAGAGACACTCGTTCCCAAAAATATTTTAAAAATATTTTTCATAAAAAAATTAAAAATGGGTCCCCCAAGGGGTAGGAGTCAATAGAAATTTTTCAAAAAAAAATTTGACTCAATTTGGCCAAAAATTGAGCTTTCTAGAGCTCATTTAGTGTCTGAACCAGTTCTGGACCGGTTTGACCCAGCTAAACCATATGTCACGTGTCACCTAAATAGTAGTATCACATGTCACCTCAACAGTATTGCCACGTGTCACCAAACTGTACTGCCACGTGGCCTACCACGTGGCCTGCCACATAGAATGCCACGTGGCAAAATTTTAAACTGTCACGTGTCACCCAAAAATGACTGCCACATGGCACGTGAACAATGTTACCACATCAGCAAAGTGGACCCCACCTGCCACGTGTCCTTAACACGTGTCACTGCCACGTCGGCATGGGTGGGTTCCACTGCACATCAGCAATGGATCAGGTCTGATCCAATCCAATTTTCAAAATTGAATCTGGATCTGATGACGTCATTATTGGGTAATAAATCATTTTCAAAAATAAATTTAATAAATAAAAAACCCTAGTTGTTAACATGACATACACCGTAAAAAAATGATTTTTGGCCGTAAACTGCCCAGTTTCCATGCCAATTTCCCGGCGACTGGGACATCTACCTGAGACGTGCTATATACGGATGTGATCGTTGTAGAATAGGTTACGCAACAAAATTGATAGTGCATCAATCTAATATCCACAACGATCGTTATTTTAGTTTAAAAACAGTCATTTCACAAAGATCAAAAATCACTAAAAATAGTATTTTTAATCCAATATATTATAATATATATATATATATTATAATCTTTCGATTCATATCTAGATATAACAAGTAATTAATATATAGAAATAACGAAATTGGTAAAAATGACATTTCCGCATTACTAAAAATTCAAGGAAAAACACTAATTTAGAGAGTTTTTTATCCCTTCTGATACACTAACTCACAGTGTTGATAACATGTTGGATAAATATTCTATTCTATCAAATAATTAAAGTCTATTGATATGAGAGAAGAATAGAGTATTATTGATAATTGAATTATTTGTATCTCAGAGGTTATGTTATAAGACTTAACCCTTTTTAGGTTATATACAATAACTCAAACTCTCCCCATAGGTCTATGGGCTTGTTAGGAGTCCAGTAGGACACCCCAACCCAGTTGGGGGGTTCCCACCTTAGGCTGGACCCAACTCCTAACAAAAAGTATGCTCTAGATCAGAATTTTTGCCGCGGAGGGTAACATAGAAATGAACTAATATTGTCGTTCATTTCAAAGCAAAGCAAATACAAATATCAACATTCGATAGGAAAAACAAATTTTCAGCATCTCTAAATCAAACAACACATTCGACTTTTATGAAAATGTTCACCAACTTGCTAAAAAAAGAGAGAAAACGAAACCATCGCAGTCCTAATCTAGGTTTGTATGATGGAAAAAAAAAGTCTAAAAATAGAGCACCCGCAATATATCATCTGTAACCTTTCACTTGATTACTGAGTACGTTAGCGCTTAGAGACGTCTCCAAATACTTCAACGTAGCACACTGGGCAGGCCTGAGAAAATAATACAGATTCAACCATAGTACACTGGGCACGCAAATTTAGATTTATTTTTAAAACAAAAACATTTTGGGATTTAGGTATATTATCGCAAGGGGTCAGTTAAACTCGTTTTAAGTTGGGAGAAATAGTATCTACAACTATAAATGAGGATTTCTCAACAAGTCAAAAAAATCAACAGATTAGTTATCAATTAGATAGTTCTACCCTTGATGGGAGAGACTGGGCCAACCTTGTCTTGAGGGATTAACAATGAAGCAGAAAATATTCAATAGTTTTACTGGGAAGAAAAGAGTTCTAGTAGCAGCTCACCTTGTTAATGCCTAGCCATTTTGTACCACAGCAGGCGTGGTAGACGTGTTTGCAAGGTAGGGTAATCTGCTTCTCCCTTCTTTTATACTCCATTTGGCATATCACACATCTGTTTGACAAGAGCAATGAATCTCATTTCATCCAGTACAAAAAGAAATAACAGTTTGCTTAATATTATAATCTCATTAACGCTTTCCTCCATCTATCGCGTTATATTTGAATCAGGAAAAGTTGATATAGATTTCAAATCATTATCTAGTACTATATGGTTATTATTCTTTTTATTCACACAGAGCATATTGTATAACATGTATAAGTGAGCCATGAATTCAGGCCATGGCCGCAGTTGGAAACGCATTGCATGCACTAGTCAAATGAGTGAAAAGGTAGCCATGGAGATGCATTGTGAACCGAGAGACGAAGTACACTTTTTAGTGAAGTGGAAACATGTGGCAACCATCAATGAGAGAGAAAGGCTAATGCTCAGAGAATAATTGTGAAGTTTGGGTTTTACCTGTCGCCTCGAGACTTTTTTCTTGAAAAGAAGGAGCCAGATTTGTATTTGGATATTGGAAGTAACGAAATAAGTTCTCTTGAAAGACCTCGGCTGTGAGTTCCCACTGCCTCACCTAAATCAAGTAATTCCTGTAGATGACAACACAAATCAATATTTACTAATCCAATGAATTTCTGGTCGATTTTGACTCGCTAAAAACATAAGAAAAAAAACATTTGTCATCTTTTATCCATTGCAGAAAATGTAATCATGGTAAAAAATAGTTCCTTCCTTTGTTTAGAAATGTAAATGAAGCAAAATGTCTTAAATATACTTAGTTGAAGCAACTACTATACATCTATATCACCTAATTTCCTCTCTAGATTTTGGGAATCCAATTTTTTTCTAGATTCTAAATTTTCTCCATAGATTCTCAAAAATCCTTTTCTTTTGTTCTAAGATTATGCAAGTCTAAATTATCATTAATATAATGTTGTCTAGATTTCTTTTTCTCTCAAGATTTAATTGGCAAAATGTTTAACTTCTTTGATTTTCGCTTTTTAGCTTCTCTCAGTCCATATTTTCCTTCTATAGATTCCTGCCGTTCACTTTTTTGTTCTAGTGTTTTCTGAGCTTCATCCTACTTCGTTTATTTACTCCATTTTATTTCTAGTCCAGCGTCAACCATTTAAACTGATCACATAGATCAGCAACAAAGAATAAGAAACTATGACTAGCATAGATATAGAAAATTACATGCGATGTAAATGTAAGAATATCAGAAAATGAACATTTAACAATGTAGTATACCTCGTACGTCATATTGTCTGGATCAACATCGTCTTGATAAGGGCCCTGCATTTAGAAAATCAAAAGAACAATAACTTTATCAGTTAAAACTGACCTTTTGTTTTTATTTTCTTTATATATGGTAGATAATTTAAAATGTGAATCATATACATATCTTCATTATCAGATCTGAAACGAATTCAGACTCAGGAACAAATCATTAACCATTCTTTGATACTCATGGTATTTGTACAAATTCCATTTATGTATCATGAAATGAATTTCTAATTTTCTAAAGAGTTTCATTTGTTGCAGTATATGTCACCATATACTCCTTTAGTCCCACATCGGGTACTAAGTAGCATAATTTTAGTTGTTCCCTATTATATAAAGGGAGTCTTGATGTAATCTAAGTATTCTTTGTGCAATAATAAAACTTTCCCCGAATTTATTTCAAGATTGTATCAGAGCAGTTGCGTTCTTGAAGATAACGTAAGGGTTTTGTTGCTTCCGCCAATGGCGACCATTGTTGTCATTGGACCCAAAAAATCCGGTATATATATTTTTTTTTCTTTCTTTCTATTATTATTTGTTTCAGTTTTATGATTTTAGCATAATTAGCTTGTATTCAAGTCTGAAAAACCCTAACCCAAGCCGTCAAATTCCTATTTTTGTCTCAATTTATTTTTCTGTAATTTTCTCTTCCACGGCCTGACCTAATGTGAATTACGGTCACTCAAGCATCTTTTCTTCTTTTCTTTTTTATAACAAAACCCTCTCTCTCAGAATCTCCGATATTTGCGTTCATTTTTGTGAGATGATTCAACTACCGTATATTGTCGTTTTCTCTGAGACGGCTTTGGTTATGATCATCGTGTTCAAAACCCGAGCGATCATGATTCTGAATCTGGTCAAACATGGCGGAGGACCCGTTGTGATGAACATAGTAGAGGGGACATTGATTTTGGTGTTAATCTCTTGCTGATACAGAATCATGAAGACTCAGAAACAATTGATTGATTGATTGCTGGAACGGATAACCCGACGAATCCGGATAATAAAAGTTATCTTATTTATTTATACATCATTATGCATATAGATTAGCTGGTCTAGGATACTTGTGGGATTCCTAATGTCTCCGCAATTTCCTCTTTGCAATAAGTTCTCTGCTTTTTTATTGCACATTCAGGTATTCTTCTTTTTGGTCATCTTGTTCTTTAAATTATCATTAAAAAAATCTTACCAAAAACAAAGCTAGTAACTTTGAAATGCTTGTTTTTGTGTGCAGACATAACAACTCTCTCCAAGGAGCTTCACTGGCCCTACACCTTAATTTCTTGAAGGTAGGTAATTTTTACTTTTAATCTACTCATAAAAGTAATGTATAAAATACTCAACAAATACAACTGTAAATAATATAAGTTTCATACCAGAGAGCTACTACGATTAAGATGATTAAGATAGCCTCGTACACCTGCAAAACATGGGGGGAAAAGAACTTGCTAGAATTAGACGACAATGAGGAGAAATAGTCTCCTTGTAAACAAAGAATCATAAAATAGGATGAAGTAATTGCATATAATCTGAATGATACAATTTCTCTCGAACAATCTTTTTCTTTTTTCTTTTTCTTGAGGATAAGTAATTAAGACAAACCATATAATTTAGCATGTAACATAAATCGTATGTCTACAGGCACCGTATTAATATTTAAACAGCATTTGCCAAATTTATATTGGGGGTAAAATAAGTACAGATCAGTCGTTAAGATTTATATTAATCCAGGACCATATAATTGATAATTACGAATAAAACATGAGAACACGTTCTGCATTTTGCCTAAAATTAATCATCACTTTCACTTGAAGAAATCTGATACACCGCAACTACAAAGAATGCTAGAACCAGTATCAAAGATAAAAAATAACTCATAATTTTTAAACAATAAAATGAGTACGCAAATGGAGATTTAGAAGAATCATTCCAAAATAGTTTTTCAAGGTTTAGATCAATCTACTTAAAAGTGCACCAATTATGAGGCATAGAACAACTATCTATAACACATGAAAACCATTAACCAGCACAAACTCCTGAAAATAATATGCAATGAGATTACAGATAGACAATTTTCACAAATGGCCACAAAAAAGTACACCTTCTATCTTATACTCTTAATTGGTAGCATCCAAGATGGCTAAAGGACCAGGAGAATGTCTCTCGTAAATGCCATGCTTTGAATTTTTTTTAATCAAATTACGAAGAAGTTTAGAGAATTTCCATATTCCAATATAAGAGAGCTGAAAATCCACCCAGTGAATTTACAATTAAGCATATCATGTGTGACATGTATTCATTAGTTAGCATCTTTCAACTTTCAAGAATCGCACTTGCAAATTAATCAAGATTACAGCTGATTAAAATAATATCCAAGTTCTTTTTTCCTTTAAAATTTACCAATTACAAACAAGCAAACAACTTCATTAAGGTAACCATCATTGCTGGTGTTTTATCAGGAGAAAATATAAAGCACTACTAGGGGCATCAAAATTCAGGAAAACTCACATTCCTCTGGTCTGACATGAGTAGTTGCGCTAGAACTTCGACCCTCCTGCTCAATCAGGGGTGTCAGCTCTCTGTTTGTCATAGTTGAAGAGTTATCCGCCACACTCCTGCCTCCATCTATTCTTGGTAAACTGTCATCTACCTCAGAAGATTGAGTATGTCCATAATATGAAGAACCCCAAGGACTAAATTTGTGAGAACTTGAATGCATTGGCCAGTAAGCTTTCTCCTACATAAATAGCATAAGAACATATAAGAAACAGTAGAAATATATATTAGAAGATTAAGAATACATGACAAAATGATGGTTTTATTAACGGGGCCCGTGTTGTTATTATAATCTTCTTTCAATATCTTTGGAGTGTTGGTGCCATATTTTATCTCCTTAAAATATTTTGGGACTGGTGCCGCTAAAACATGTACTGGATTGCAGTATTTTGGGGCTTACTTCAAATTCTATCCCTATTGAGCCTATAAATGAATGAGAATCTAAGATTTTCGAATATACCAATTAAAACTACTTTACTAAAATAAGTCATTAGAATTAAATTAGAGAAGAGGACGTAGCTCGACTTCGCCATAACAATGACATGGAACTGGCATGTCTAATTTCTCGAAAAAATCTGTCCAAGTAATAATTATTTGCTTCGAATATAAATGAAGTGTAACTTCATACGTGCAAGAAGAGTTGACATGAGATATATAGACTACCCCAAAAATAGATGAACGATAAGAGATCTGGGGCCTTAATCTCAATCTTCTCAATCTCATAACAATTTATCAATACCAATATTTCAAGTTGTTGGTTACAAATCTTCATGTATTTTGATGTTCCACATGTACTCATTTGCAAACCTCCAAGTTGCCGAGAATTAAAGACCAAAGACTGCATAATTCTATTTGCATTGATCAATGAGATAAGGTTACCGTTTTTAGAGCTAGGAAAATCACAAAAATAGAAAAAATGTTGGATGTTTCCGATGTCCAAGAGTTGAGCTACGTACATAGGCACCTACGAGTATCACACTTGGTGCATACTCGTGATCATTCCCCTCAGGCTCTCTAACCTGTTTCTTAAGGCTTCGTGCCCATCGTACTACCAAGCAAGAACCCAAAGGCATTTTGATTAGGACATTGCAAGGTTTCTTCAAGCTATGATAGGGTTTGATTGTCAGCTACAGGTTTCATGTCAAGTCGCCTTTTCGTGTTTTCAACAAAATGCAAACTAGGGGCAACACAGATCCCACTGTTGAACCCTGGCTTGTTCCTAGTGCATCTAAAGGATTGAAGGCTTTGGAACATCCATCTATTGGAGGCAAGGATTGAGATGACATGGAAATATTTAATATGGATGTTTCAACCCTTCAATCCTTTAGATGCAAGTGGGAGCAAGCCAAGGTTAAACATTGAGATGTGTGTTGTTTCTAGCTTGCGTTCTGTTGAAATCAAGTAGTGTACCTTGGGATATTGGAACCATCCAATCTGTCTTTTATTTTTATGGTTTCCCTAGTTCCAAAAATTGTAACCATTTATTTATTGAACATTACACATAGAATTCTGCAGCCTTTAGCCTCTAATTCTCAACTTAGATGTTTGCAAGTGAGGGCATGTGCAAAATCGAAATAAATGAAGATTTAGAGTCGGCAACTTGAAAGTTTGGTATTGTTGAATTGTTTTGAGCTTGGGGAGATTAAGATTGAGGCCCCAAATCACTTATCGTTCATCTATTTATGGGGACTAGTTTATGTAATCCCCGGGAAGTCAGCTTGGCTTGAAGTTACACTTCATATATATTGGGAGCAGATAGTTATTACTTGGAAAAATATTCACGAGAAGTTTAGTCATACCAGTTCTTGTCATTGTGTTATGGTGAAGTCAGGGTACATATTGTTCTCTATTTAAATTCTAACGACTTATTTTAGTGTAGTAGTCTTGGACTCCAATTCATTTATAAGCTCAAAAGGGATAAAATTTAAAGTAAGTTATGTAAACACCAAATTATTCCAATTTAGTAAAATGTTTTTTATTTATTTATGGTAAATTGGTTTTGGATATCGGTGGGGGGCTTTGAATTCACGACCTCTCCTTTGGTGGAGTCTCACATCAGTTTTGAAGCAAGAGCTCAGTGGCACAATATTTTGGAATCCTGGTGCCAGATTAATGGTTTTGGGGTATGTGTTGCTTTAGAGTTGATTTATGAAAGAGAAAATTACAAGATGGTAATAAATTTCTCAGAAATAGATGATTAAATTGATATAAAAAAAAAAGCTAAAAGAAAATACCTGATCGTGTGATACTGTAGCAAAAGAAAAATCAGTTTGTCCATAAGTAAGGCCTTCAAACAAATCCATGAAACTTTCTGTAACTGTATAGGGAAATCCAGTATTTATGTAATGAAGCTCTATTTGGCGATTTCCGTTCATCGTGATATCTCTGCATAAATGAAGACGCTAAATCTTGATTAGGAATTCCGACGGAGTAATGTTTAGCTATGGAAATATGTTCCGTTCCAATGTAATATTCTCATTGAAACAGTGAATTATACCAAATTATTCTTCATGCATGTAACAACTTCCAATATTATTTCAATCAATAAATCAACAATTCACCAATTTGAAATGTCAAAACATACCTGAATTACTCAAATTGATCCGATTTCGATCTCTACGTCAAAGATCTTAAAACAACTCCAATGTACCTCCTCATCATCCAAATTCTAGAGAGAGAGAGAGAGAGAGACTCACATTTAAGAGTGAGAGAGAGAGACTTTTAGAGCGTTTTCAGTTACTCTCTCTCTCTCATAATTTATGCTTTTGTTGAGCTTCACTTCAAGGACACGCGACATTTTAATAATAATAAATATATTGGAACTGAAACGGTAAAACCGATGAATGAGATTTTGGGTGATTTGTAAATGTGTACATCATCAGTGCTCCCATGCTCCCATCATAAATTCTCTCTTAAATCATGATCTAAGAGAGACAGAGATCAGGCACATCTTTGCATTTTAAGCATAATACTGGAAACTCAATTATCATGACATACTTCAAACTGCAAATTCCTCACCCAAATTTATGCATTGGGGAACAAAAACTTCAAATTTGAGCAAGACAAACACAATCTTTGCAAGGTTAAATTTTCTTTTCTTTTTTACTTTTTGTCAAGGCATACTTCATACAGTTAGTCCCCCATGTGCCTAGACTTTTAATTCTCATAATGAAGTGGTCCAAAAATAAGGTTAGGGAGATTATTTTACTACAAGAAGAAAGCAAGCATGGAGTGCAGAGTTTTGAGTGGTGAATACATGCGGAGCTAAATGTTGTTGCGATCAATAACAGGATGGGTTGGTATGGCCCTTGTCTCAGGCGCGCATGGCATTGTCAATAGTAATGTGTGTTGCGCACATGAATAAAAAGAAGAAAAAATGACTCAAATGCCAACCTATCCGAAAATGATGACTTCAACTATAGCATGGGAAAAAAGCGAGTCGGAAACAAATAGCTCTTGTAGGGTTTCAACTGTTAATTGACCTTGGACTTTATGAAGAACCTAGGAAGGGAAGCCTAATTCTCGTGTTCCTGCGATCATCAATGGAGAAGCTCTACAGTCTTGGTAGACATCGCGTTCACTAAGGACCCACCAACCCTAAACTTTATCCATTTATCACTATGCCATTAGCTTTACTTGATTCGCTTTATTCAAGCAACCCAAGTCATGACAGACTGAACCATTATCTTTACTTGATTCTCTCTGTGTTGAAAATTAAGCTAACAGGGGGTTTTGTTTTCCTTCCTTTTTAGCTGACCCCAGGTTTTGGATTTATAATTTATCATCATTTACCTCACTAATCCCTGGGGCACGTGATATTCCAACTACTGTAAACTCTTCTTTTTTTACCATTGGTTACCCTGAGGAACAGTGCTCAAGATACCATAAGCCTAAAAATTGTCATGGTTCCAATCAGTTGAAGATAGATGACCAAAACCCCAGCCCAAAAACTGTCCTTAATCAACCAACTCTCACCCGAAAACCAAATATTGGTTGAGGTTTGTCCCCCCCCCCCCCCCCCCCCCACCCCAACATCCACAACGTGCATTGCTAACTCTCATGACTTATAGATCCTTCTTTAAGGCATGTTTTGTTAAAGTTGGTTTATCTACATTATCCAACATTGAATTTGCTTCTTAAACACTCTAACATAATAACAAAGCAAAGAAGGTTAAAGTAAGGCCCACCTAATGTAGATGAGTCACATTCATTGATTTAATTAAAGCTTTCTCTTTGATAAAACAAAAGCTACGACTTTTTAGTATATTATTATGGGAAGGAGAAGATGCTTGTGATGAAAACTAAATGTATAAGCAAGTGATCCTTTACTCTCCTCTCCTTTTTTTTTGAGTCCTTGGCTGTGATAAACACATGATGCACATGCATCAGGATCTAAGAATGATTCACTATTTTGATTTTCCTCCCAAGATGGTTTTGAGTATTTTATATTTTGCGTAGTAGCCGCGTAATGTATATGTACTACTATATTACTCATGTGTCGTATGGCACAAACATATAATAGCCATAGAACATCTCTAGAGTGAAACTGTTCGAATATGTGAAAACGCATGAAAAAATATGCAATGTCGTGTGTAATTTTATTGGGAGTGTAGATAATGATATTCCATTGACTTACATTCGGGTGAAAGCCCTGTATTTATACAAGATACTACACACTACTTAAGTAAATATACAAGGTATATTAGTATATACTGTTGGTATATAGACCAAAGACATTGTATATACAGCTGGTATACAGCCCCAAATATACTACAAAGATACTATATAATATATGCCTAAAGGTATTATATTATAGTGTAAACTAATTACGTGCGGAAGCAAAATAATCAAGAAACACACTAGTACATTCAATTTGTAGGAAGAAATTAGGATCTTGAGGAACCCTAATTTGACTTTACTAGAACTTTTCTAAAACCAAAACTAACTACTGAAGAAAAAAAAAAAAAAAAAAAACCCTCTTTATAGAACTAAAGAGAGAGGGGCCAACTACTGTGGAAAACAACCCAATCTATGGATGTGCTACATCAAACCCTTCCTCTTCGGAAGAATTCGACTACGAATTCAACCGGTCGGTGTACTCGAAAAATAGAACCGGATCTCTCTGCTGAAAATATGCCTCCGAAATCCACGAATCCTCTGAATCTGGCTCGTGTCAATACGGTCTAACTCGTGTTGTGGAAGAGGAATCGATAAAGTAATAGGTGGTACATGATTACTAACAAAAGGAGAAAGGAGATTCACATTAACAACTGTAGGGGCGTGATTTCGTAGAGGGGAAATCTCACTCTTACACCTTGAAAATTATCTTCGACTAGGGGTTTTACAAATATATAAGATAATATTAAGAGAGATTACTGTGCTAACATACTTGCGTAGAGTCCATGAATTGGTATTCTCCACGACCTCTAGCGAGGATTTGAATGAAAGGATATAGATATATTGATTTCGGTTACAATTTGAATCGAGAGAAAGTTACAAGTTACAGGGGATTCGAAGGTAATATTGGAGAGGTTTAGGCCGAGTTTTTCTAACCCTCCATAGTGTTTCCTCTTTCCTCTTGAAAAGAGATAGGAAAGGGTGAGTCACCATGTGGGGTCAGATTACATGTATATCCTTTAAGTCAGTTGTCCTGTACGAGAAGTCGGTTCTGACACTGTAGCTGTCTGGCAGCTTGTTTTTACTATTCTGTCAGGTGAGCTGGTTGTCAGGTATGTCTGCCTTCGACCATGCACCAATATGGTCGAAGTTTCTCTGGTACCGGAGCTGAGTTCTGGTGCTGACATTCTGTCTTCGGCTTCGACTATAGTAGTTAGCTTCGATGATGCCTTCGAGTGTTCGATTAGTCTCGGAAGGCTTCGTGGAATTCATACACCTTTGGTTGCCTTGCTGGGCTTCGAGTCTCTGGTAGGCTTCGATGTAGCCTTCTAGTATTCGACTAGTCTTAAAAGGTTGCGAGTAGGCTACTACAACAACGTGAGAGCGTCGCATATGTCGTGGGAGGTCAAGCTCGTAAGCGCTCTCCCCAATACGCTAGATAATATGAAAATGACCCGTTCGCCGAAGTGACAGTTGAAACCTAGGCCGGAACGACGCTCCTTCTCAATATACAGTATAACCAAATCTCCCGGCTAAAAATTGACTTGTCGACGGTGTGTATCTACTTGTGCTTTATAGAAAGCATAGGTCTATGCCAAACATGTGCATACATTATCATGGATACGCTGGATCAAAATAGGAAATTCTGCAACAGAGGATAAAACTAGAGCCACTGGAGGTATAGGTGCCAAATCTAGAACTATATCCGGCAAACGCCCCTGGACAATCATAAATGGATACAGTCTTGTGGATCTGTTGACAAAATTGTTAAAATCAAACTCTACTCGAGTAATGACGAACACCCAAACCTCTGGACTATCCCCAATCGTGACTCGTAATAGGTTACCCAAGCTCTTGTTAACTAACTCAATTTGTCCATTTGTCTGAGGATAAAATGTTGTGGAAAATTGTAACTTAGCTCCACAATGACCGCTAGAAATGATCCGTAAACTAGACGTCTCTATCTGACGTAATTGATCGGGGAATACCATCGTCTTGGCAACTCCAAAATGACCGCCAAGTCCCCCGTTATGTATCTCAGCTATGAAAAAATCTCTAACTAACGACGTATGGATGCATAGAGTAGATTCACTGAACAAATACCCATCTCGTATAGAGTATTCACCACTCACTCCCTCATGTATAGCAGTTCATGTAATGTCTCAAACCCAAATACAGAAGCTTGGAAGTAACCAGAACCTCCTTGCGTCTACTCAATCCATTTGCGACAGTGTTCTCCTTCCCTTTGACATGTTGCGTACTGAAAGTATAGTCTTGGAGAAAGTTGAACCACTTTGCTTGTCTGTCAGAAGTGACCTACTGCTGACTGTGCATATGACATAACTCATAATGATCTGTGTGAGGAATAAACTCCTTGTACATGTACCAAATAACGTCTCCAATGAGTTAGTGCACGAACAACGGCTAGAAGCTCAATATCATAAGTGGAATAGCGTAACTGTGGACCAGAGAGCTTATGAGCAAAATACATAACTGGCTTCCCCTCTTGGGAAAGAACTGCCCCAATACTAGTCTTGGACGCATCTATGTGTACATGGAACAACTGTGTAAAGTCTAGTAGCACAAGAATTGGAGCCAACGTCAACCTATCCTTGATCATTGCAAAAGCCGCAGCTGCCTCTGGCCCCCTGACGAATGGGATGTCTCTTATCAAATCAGTCGATGGTACCATGATCGTACTAAAACCCTGAATAAACCTCCTGTAAAATATTGTTAACTCATAAAAACTCTGAATTTATGAGGTCAATGTAGAAAATGGCCAATCCTTGATAGCTTGAACTCTGTTGTCGTCAACCCGAATACCATCAGCTGACACCACAAATTCCAAAAATTGTACTAAGTAAACCATGAAAGAACACTTCTTCAGTTGAAGGAATAACTTGTGGTCCCTAAGGACTCCAAGAATAGTGATGATGTGCTCCAAATGCTCCTCCTCTGTCATACTATAGATCGGGATGTCATCGACACAATAACAAACTTGTTGATGTACATGCGCAATGCCTCTATCATCAACCTCATAAACGTCGATCGGGTATTAGAAAGACTGAAAGGCATGATCATCCACTCAAATAAACCATCCTTTGTTATGAACGCCATCTTCCATTCATCACCTGGCCTCATACGAATCTGGTGATACCCACTGCAAAGGTCGAGTTTAGAGAACACCAGGGCTCCATGCAAGTTGTCAATCATATCCTCTAATCGCGGGATTGGGAAACAGTATTTAACCGTTATCTTGTTGATAGTTCTACCATCAACACACATCCGTCAGTTGCCATCCTTTTTAGGAGTCATAAGGGATAGTACTGCACATGGTGACATGGTCTATCTAACTAGACCCTTGTTACATAACTCAGAAACCTGACGTTGTAACTCTGTGTGTTCTGTAGATCCCATCCGGTAGTGAGGTAAATTCAGGAGTAGGGATCCCGAAACAAAATCAATAACATGTTGTATATTACGTAGAGGGGGTAATCCATTGTCTAGATGTTCCTCATATACGTCACTGAACTCTGCAATAATGGATTGTAAACAAGAAGGGACAAGCGTAAGGGATAAAGAATACGTACTGACAAGGGCATACGACCTACTGTGAGATTGAGCATCGGCGATGGAACTGGCACGCTCCTGTCGCACAACTCCGATAAGTGTCGAAGGAGGCATCGGTTCTAAGAAAACTTTCCCATTCCCCCATAGGAAGCTAAAGGTGTTTGTCTCCCCATCATAACGAATTTTCCTGCCAAACATCTCAGATCTCCCAAGTAGGATAGGACAAATATCCATAATAACTACCGAGGCGTGGATAGTATCCTCATAAGTATCACCTATCATGAATGTCAACACGCACTCGTCTTCGGAACGCTTGTCTTAGAGAGAGACAAGTGAGATCAGACGGCTCAGTCCTTGGGAAAGTCTCTAACTTTAACTTCTCTACTAGCTCCTTGGCCAAAAAATTCTTTGTAGCCCCACAATCAAGGATTACTTCACAGAGTCTCCCCTTCGCTATGTTACGCTTACGGAATATGTTGTTATGGAGCCAATAATTTAGGTTACTCGAGTCGAACCTCAATGCCCTGTTTACTGAAGCACATAGGGGTAGACTGTAAACGGTGTTGCAGGTTTTGTGGCATTGTTGGCTGTGGTCGGTGGTCGAACCCGTAGTGGAGATTGCATTGTCGGTGGTGTCGTTACGGGAGGCGTGGGTGACGAGTGGGGCAGTTCATCGGTGTAGGGTGGAATCACCTGCGTCGTTGGGGCTGTGGAACGATGAAGAGTTGGTGGTGGAAACACTTTCTTCTCAAGATTTTGGCTGTCAGACTTTGTACTTTGCGACAAGTTATGGGCTGGGTTGGTGGATTTTGCACATGGAGGTGTTGAGGTGGGCTTATGTTCGGCTAGTGGGCCTTGAAGCCGACTTGGTTTAGTGGGTTTCAAGCCCGGCCCATAGAGGTCAAAAGGGACCCAAGACGGGTTCGTCTCTCCCACGATCTGTTTCCCTGCAGGCGTAACTGTTAACGCAGCTTCGAACTCTACTTCGACAGCCGGGACCAAGGTCTCTCCGACAACCGGCTTGGGTTTCGTGGGACGTCTATTAAGCCGTAAAATGATGGTAACTTGCTCGTATATTTAATCGTCATGGCCATAACGTGCTCGTGCGGTTTGCGTCGATCCGTGACGCTAGAAACGCCGGAGAACTCCTCGATGGCATGGGGTGAATGGGGTAGACCGTACCAATCTTCATCTTCATAAGTTCGTATGATTGTTTGGAACAACTCAGTTTGAGCACTCACGAGTTTTAAAAGAAACTCATATCTCGCATTTATCTCGTCGAATCGATGGATTGAAAGGTCATTTTGATACCACTTTAATGTAAATTGATTACGCAGAAGAAGCAAAATAATCAAGAAGAACACTAGTACATTCAATTTGAAAGAAGAAATTAGGTGAGGAACCCAAATTTGACTTTACTAAAACTTTTCTATGACCAATACTAAGTGCTCGAAAAAAGAAAACAATACCCTTTTTATAGAACTAAAAAGAGAGGGACCAACTACGGTGGGAAACGACCCATCTAAGGATGTGCTACATCATATTATCTGCCCTTACACAGTAGATACACGACTGTATACTAAAGAGGTGGACTAACACTCCCCTGCAAACTCGACTGTCCTGGAGAAATGAGGTTGGAACGCAGAAGTTTAAAACGAGGCTTGTGCAACCCTTTAGTAAAGATATCAGCAACCTCAACAGGAAAACGAACAAATTGGACGCGGTGAGTCCCAATAATAAGCCTCTCGCGATTGAAATGATAATCCAACTCAAAATGCCTTGTCCGACCATGAAACACTAGGTATGAAGCCATGTAAGTAGCACTGAGATTGTCACAGAGAATGGTCATGGGACCCAAAACTAAAAATTGGAGCTCACGTAGGAAATGAGAAACCCAAATAGTTTTAGCACACACATGAGCAAGCGATCGATACTCAGCCTCAACACTCGACCGTGAGACAATAGGTTGTTTCTTAGTGCTCCAAGAAACTAAGGTGAAACTCAGGTATACACAAAGGCCAGAGGTAGAACGGCGAGAATCGTGACAACCCGCCCAGTCATCATCGGAGTAAGCCCGGATAGCAAGAAGAGTAGAAGACTGACGAATCAACAACCCAAAATTTAAAGAACCCTTGAGATACTGAAGAATTCTCTTAGATGCAAGCAAATGTAAGGTACGCGAAGCACTCATAAATTAGACAACATGATGAACAACATAAACAATGTCTGGACGGGTGAATGCCAAATACTGAAAAGAACCGACAAGCTGACGATACTCTATCACATCAGGTAAGAGATCGCCACTAGAGACAGAGAGCTGAGACTTTGCACAAACAGGGGTGCCACAAGGTTTACACTCAGTCATAGAGCTAAGGTGTAATAGATCAACAATGTACTTCATCTACGACAAATGAAGACTAGTGGGTGTGGAGGTGATCTCAGAGTAAGAGGGAGACTTTCCATAAAGACGGGAATAGGGTGAAGACCATTGAAGAGTAGAAGAAGGGAGACGGTTGATGAGATAGGCAGCAGTGGAGACCGCAACAACCAAGTGACTCAAGGGAACATGACTAGTGAGGAGGAGAGTGCAGGCTACATCAGCAATATGTTGATGTTGGCGCTCTGCCAAACCATTATGTTCTGGCGTGTGAGAGCAAGAAAAGCGATAATGAATGCCAAAAGAGGAACAAAGTTTCTTAAAAGGGCCATTGTCATATTCTTGACCACCAACACTTTGAAACATTTGAAGAGTAGAGGAAAACTGTGTTTTATATGCATGAAAATTTTCGAAATGGCCTAAAACCTCTTATTTGTGTTTCATAAAGTATAACCAAGTAAAGCGCGTAAAATCATCTATGAACAAAACATAGTATTTGTAGCCAGAAGGTGAAACTGTGGGAGATTGCCAAACATCAGAATGCACAAGAGTAAAAGGAGAAATGGTGCATATCTCATTTGAAATTTTGAATTGAAGGCGTGTGGATTTGCCCAAAGCACAACCTTTACAAAAAGACCCTTTGAAGTTAAACTCATATGACAATAATTTATTCGACCCCAAGAAGGACATAACCTTGCTTGAGGGGTGACCTAACCTACTGTGCCATATGGATGATGACTGGTGAGATGCATGGAGAGCCTGAAGACGACTGGGAATGGAAGGTAGTTTGTAGAGACCATCTCTACATTGGCTGAAAAATGAGAACCATTAGAAATATCAAAAATGTAGAAATGACGAGAATCAAAGGCACATAAAACATTATTGTCACGACAGAATTGGGCAATAGACAATAAATTTGTACACATAAAAGGAATGGCATAAACGTTGTTAAGACGAAATTGAGAAGAACCAATAAGAAGTGCCATGTTACCCGTATAACTAATTGGAAACTGATCACCGTTGCCAAGTTGCACTGAGTCAGGCCCCAGCATAAGGTATGCGCTGGTGAAAGAGGGTCGGATTGCCAGTCATGTGGGTAGATGCACCTGTATCTGGGTAACATTCATGATCGTATGGTGGCTGCTGGAAGTAACCAGTTGAAGTTCCTGGCAAATAAGCTTGTTGTTGTGCTGGAGGACCAATTTGTAAACCGGTAAAGGCTGAAGGCGTGGAGCCAGGGGCCTGAAGACGAGCAAAGCAAGCTAGCATTGGGCATGTGGGAGAGAAATGTCCAATGCCATGACAAATTTGGCATGAAACATTAGCCGGAGAAGCTCCAAAGAGACCACGTGCATCCGAGCGAGACTGGTAATGAGCCTTGTAGTTCTTACCCTTGTTCCGGTTGTTGTAGCGAGACTGGTTATAAGCCTCAATACCGGATGTCAGACCACTAGGAAGAACACCTAGCCCAATCAACTTTTTACTGGGGGCTTTCTTCTCCGCAAGCAGCTGTGACTTAACTTCCTTAGGTACAGGATCGATATCAAAAGGTTCTTCAGAAGGCTCCTGTATTCATACCATACAGTTTTAGATGATCAAATGAACTGAAACAGCAAATAATGAACTGATCCAATGCCAAAAACAGTCACACTCCAGTTAAAATATCAATCCCTTGCAGAGATTCAAGTTGAGTATGCTTGGAAGCCACAAAAATGCACAAACTGCTCTTCATTTGGACACAATGCTACAAGCTGCACAAAAACTATCATTCGGGTATATATGCCAAAGGAAAAAACAAGAAGAATGTGTTGATAAGATAAAAGGAGAGAATATCACTCAAGAAGGAAACACAAAGATGGCAACTTCTACTAATACAAATGATACATCTAATGATCAGGAGACACCTGTAGCTCAAAACAAAGATCCATAGGAAATATTTCAAAGAATTCAAAGCGTCCTACAAGTAGCTCTAGGGAAAAAATCCACAGAACAAGATAAACAGCCAGTCAAAAAAGGATGGATAATTCTGAAGAGTGGCCTGTAGTTGAAAGGAAGAAAAGGGGTAGACCTAAAAACAATTCCAATAAAACTACTACTGGTCAAAATTCTGCTATTAAGAGATTAAAGAGATAAAGACAGAAAGAGTCAAGAGAGGTAATGCTTTTGGGGTTCTGGGAACCTTAAACCACCCCCCACAATAATCAATGATATTGCCTAAAGGACTTGTGTGGAATGTGAGAGGGCTTAATAGGGGCCCCATATGCAAAGAGAAGTCCAGGCAATGATCAAGATTCATAACATAGATTTTATGGGTCTTGTTGAAACAAGGGTAGAGGAAAAAGCGGAGGCTATCAAAAAATACATTGTTCCTACTTGGAACTGGGAACCAATTATATAGATTCACCTGGTGGCAGAATTTGGATACTCTGGAATTCTCAAAAGGTTGACTTCAAAGTGCTATCTCAGAATGATCAAGCTATAACAGGTGATATGGACATTGTCAACTCTGATAAATCCTTCATATTCTCATGCATCTATGTAATAGTTGGCATTTATTACAAATGGCGGGTTTCGGGTAAATAAATTAACTAAGTTGAAGGCGAGCAAGATTCGGGGAAGTTATTCCAACACTTTCTCGGTGCTTATAAAACACTTGAGAATAACATAATAAAACTTCCATAGAAAAGAACCTATAGACTTATAATGGATTATTGAAAATAATAGGTCATTTGGACTTCAAGGCGATAGATTCTCCGAGAAATACGAATCGAGTTGAGCACACACTAGGCAAGTACACAGTAGGTTTTACAGTATTTAACAAGTAATCTTATTTCTGAATTTAAGTATGAGATATGTATGAAATGTTCAGGTTGATAGCGTGTTTACATTTCAGCTTAGAGATCATGCTAGGTTGCATTAAATTATACCTAGTATTTATATAATTATTTACTTGTCACATATGTTGTGCATACTTCATTTACCTATTAACGAGTTAGTAAATATAACTCTTAGATATATATGTAATGAAATTGTGTGCATATAAAATTTTATTGCGACAAAGGCTTAGTAGATGATATCCACGGGATTCCAAGGTGGTATGGGACATTCTTGGAACCTAGAGATATAATACAACTAAGTGGGGCGATATCGGAGTGAGGGACTAGAGGTGGATGTGAACTATAATGATAGAGGATTCAAATGAGGAATGTAACAGGGTTAATTTTTTCAAGGGTTTTTGAGGTCCTCTTAGGCCGATAAGAGGTCTAAGGGTAGTGAGTTCTTTCATATTTTCCTTTCCATCGCTCCTTCTAAATAGTCATTCATCTGTCGAAGTATAAGAGAGGAAGATATTGGGGATTAGTAGTAATGTAGTTTGGGAGTACTCATATTCGAGGATTTTAGCCACAGGAGTAAATGAAGTGAGGTTCGACCTATTCCGTGACCAACATAAGACGCCAATTCCAACGTGAACTGTCTGACTAGGGTTCTGAGGTCCTCTGCAACCAATGGGAGTAATTAACCCAGCGGTGCGGATTCCAAAATGTTCACCAATGTATTCAGCCACGGCCGTGACCAAACTTATGAGGTATGTCGGAATAGAGTAGATAGGCCGGTGCTTAAAACTAATTACAAATCCAACTAGTAACAAAAAACAACGGTTTTCGTGCTGAGACTAAAAATATTGAAAGTGATAAGATGATCTTACGTCAGCTCCCGCACAAAAAAGGGACTGGTAAGGAGTGAGAAAGGGGCACATGACGTAGTGTCGTGCAGGCCACGAGTTAGACACCGAAATAGCTTGATGAGCTTTTAGGTCGAGGTGACTCCAGGTAGAGGGTCATTTGGGTTTCTAGATACCTTACCGACCCCCGAGACAAGGGTCCTGTATTTGTTGGTGTGACCAAAATAACCTTATCTGGGAATTAGAGCCCTTCTTGCCAGCAATGGCAGGATAGTCTCTAAATCTTACGGAATGGAGCAGGTAGCTAGGTCTAGTCAACTTTACAAATGTTGGTACCAAGAGGTAGGGTATCTTCGGGTGAATAAATCGGAGGTTTATCGCTCAATTGCACCCCAAGATTAGGGGAGGTCTGGAGGTCCATGATCAGATACATCCTTCGGGAAGCGACATGGGAATAGGTCGTGTCTACTCGGCGAGCTTTAGACGATGGCTGTGAGCGATATTGAATGGACCTTAAATGGTGCATCAGTCGCCCTAACTTCACTAAAACGTAAATGGATACAGAAGGAGCGATAAACATAGGTTTATGTCAAACCTGAAGTATTCGAACACACCTAAATCATGTTGTCTAGTGTTTGTAATATCATGAGTAATGCATAGTACAACAGGATGTGTGTTTATTTACATCATACTGCCTCGTACTTGTTATCGGTTAATTTAGAAATAGCATTGCTCGTTATATCCTGTGATATATTGCCTTGCACTTGCTAGGATTTGGGGAATCCTGCTCACCCAATCCATTACCATTTCACAGATCCCGATCCAGAGTTCAATATAGGGTGCATACCTGAAGATGTCGACTCCAACGGAGACAATTGAAACATCTTTTCGTTCTTTGTTTGTTTATACGTGGTGGAAGCTTTGGTTTGTAGTGAGGGATGCCGACTATAATGCTTTTGGGGACACTGTCGGTCCATTTTGGACGGAGGATATCAGAAAGGCTGATCCTAGTGTAGCTTGTGTTTTAGGTTCAGCATCTTTAGGAATCCATGTATAGTTTTTTGTGATTGTTGTGTATTTTGAGATATGCTAGTTTCTATTGTAATTATGGATATCTTTGTCAACATATATATAATATATCACCTTTTGTGTCTTGTATATTATTGTGTATATGGTTAGAGATTTAGATTCTCTTGTGTTAGTTTAGATTTAAATTTTTACAGGTTTTCGCTGCAGTATTCGGCTTTGATGACGGTTACTTACTGTCTCCCTAGCTGAAGGAATGTCACATAAACTGATACCAAAAATCCCAAATGCATCATCCTTTTCTGATTTTAGACACATTTCTGTCCTCTACAAAATTCATCACAAAGATCATTGCTTTGAGAATGAGACCTCATATGGAAGTTCTTGTTGATAAAGCCCAATCAGCCTTTATACCCACAAGATCTATCTCAGGTAATATACTAATGGCTCATGAATTGGCTAGAGCATTGGAAAAGAAAATAGGGCATCCTAGAATGTTGATTAAAATTTATTTGAGGAAAGCATTTGATTCCTTGAAATGGTCTCACATACTCAACATGCTGAGAGTTATGAACTTTCCACAAAAATTAATTGGTTGGATTGAAACCTGTATTTGCAACCCTTCCATCTCTATTGATATAAAGGGCACTACATCAGGTTTATTCACAAGCTCTAAAGGGATAAGGCAGGGGGGTCCTCTCTCCCCCTACCTTTTTGTAATTGCTATGGAGGCATTGTCTTCAAAACTGAATGAGGCTGTGAACCAAGAGAAGATACAACTCATCCCTAGTTGCAGAGCTATTAAAATCTCCACCTTATAGTTGCAGATGACTTGCTCATCTGTCTTCGTGCTGAAAAGAATACTGCTGAAAATCTTAAGGTCATTCTCTACCAATTCTCTGAGTGGTCTGGTCTCACTATTAATGCTCAAAAAAGCTCCATTCATTTCTCAAATTCAACTGCACCAGAGATACTACAATATATTACTTCTGTTTAGGTTTCAATATCTCCAAGCAGCCTGTTAAATACTTGGGATTTCCATTGATCAGTGGAAGACTTACTACTAAAGACTGATCATGTGATTGAAAAAATTACAAGAAGGATTTCAAGCTGGAAGCATAAAGCTCTATCTTATGCCGGCAGAGTCCAATTGGTGAATGCAGTCCTCTCCACCTTTACAGTCTACTGGTCTGCTTGTTTCCTTCTTCCTTTAGAAACCATAGGAAAAATTAAGGTTTACTAAGAACTTTCGTATGGGCTGGATCAGACATGAACAAGAAAATGTGTAATGTGGCATGTGGCATGTGGCATGGGAAGAGATATGTTATCCTAAGGAGGAAGGAGGCTTGGAATTTAGAAGTATAAAAGACAAACAAAGCAGCAATCATGAAAAATATATGGAAAATCATACAAGGGAAACCTACTTGTTGGTCTCTTTGGATCCACAAAAATCACATTAAAAGCAACTCTTTTGGTCCCCTGTCTCCCTACTCTTCACCATTGCTCAAGACCTACTTAGTAGGGGAATTAACAAATTAAGGGAGCTGAATATTGTGAAGCGTATGGTGACTGGCAAATCTCAAATGGGGCCTTCACATCTACTGTTTCCTGATGTTATTTTTGTGCTTGCCAATGATGGTATAGAGGGCCTAAGAAAACTGCTTCAATTCCTCCTATGTTACCAAAAAGCTTCAGGCAGTGGGTTAGTAAAAAAAAAAAGTAAGATCTATTGTCAAAACATGAATGTTGCTAGAAGTAGAAAAATCTCTGATCTCTTTGGCATATAAGAGGGTACTCTCCCAGCGACATACCTAGACCAGGGTGTCTACCCTTATTAATGAAGGCAGATCGAACATCTCTGATTATGCCCATAGGAGTTTGGGGGAGATTGCTAGGCTGGCTGAGGGAGTGAATATTCATGCTGAAGTTAGTGATAAAGTAGTTTGGTCTGTCTCCACTAATGGTGAGTATAGCCTTAAAAGTACCTATGAGGAACTTAGACACCATAATAATTCATTGACTTGGGCAAAAATTGTTTGGTTTAAAGACTGTATCTCTAAGCATTGCTTTATCACTTGGATGGCTTTTAAAAAAGTGCTTAAAACACAAGACAAGGTCCTTAAATGGTGTACTTTCCAGCACCCTACTTGTGTGCTGTGTGGGGTGTCTAATGAGAATGAAGAGCACCTATTTTTTGAATGCACTTACTCTTTGTTTATATGGAAAGCTCTGCTCAAACTGTTAGGCTACAGTAGAAATACAGGTAATTGGGCTGTGAGCTGCAATGGATATGTCAACACTTACAAGGTAAGGTCGTAAGGATGTCATAGAAGGTATTAAAAAGTTTACTCTCAACAATTTTTTCTATAATGTTTGAAGAGAAAGGAATCTCAGGATTTTCCAAAGTAAGCCTTTTTCTGGTAAAACTGTTTTGTTCAACATCATTAATGAACTCAGAATCAAACTATCCTATCAAGGATATTGAGCTTTGTGACAATGCTAGAACTAGGGATTTTATGCAAAACTGGAACCTCAATGCTATCTTCACGATTAAAGAACCCATCAGAGTTAAATGGGAACCTGCAGATGCAGATGCTAACTATAAACACTGATGGGTCCCTTAAAGATAACATTGGAGGTATTGGTATTATTATTAGAAATAAACCTGGTGTTGTGCTTGCTGCTGCTGCAGGTACCATTAACTCAAAATCAGTGCCTATTCCGGAACTTAAAGGAGTTGAAGTGAGATTGGAAGTGGCTGTGAAAAAGGGCTTTAGAAGGGTGTGTGTGGGGTCTGACTCTAAGACTGTTGTGGGATATATCAAAAATATGGAGAAAGCTCCATGGGAAACATGGCATATTCTGAACAATATAAGGAAGCTCATCCAACAGTTTGATTACTTTGACATAAAGTACATCTATAGGGAGACTAATAGAGCTACTGAGTGCATTGCTGATCTCCATCCCGATGAAGAGTATGCTGAAGTTCTTACCAGCTCCTTCTCAAATGAACTTAGCACTATTATAAATGAAGATGCAGAAGGTATATGGTATGATACCTTGTGTGAAGAGTTTTGTGGGGAGGATATGCCTATGGGCTTGCCTCTAGAGTTGTTTCAATCTGTTTCTAGTCAGGTCCATGCTTGTGTGAAGAGTTTAAAAGTGCTTCTATTGTTGCACTACTCTTCTTTGTTTGCTTATTGCCAGTCCTTTGTGACTGCAATTTTGGGTGTAATTTTTATTTTCTTTCTTAATAAAGCAGGGGGGTCAGCATACCAACCCCAACTCAATTTTCAAAAAAAAAAAAAAAACATACCTTGGTGTCCCTCTTACACAACGCAAGGTTAAAGCATTATTACTCATACCTCGTGAATCAAGTTAGAAAAAGAGGCTCTGTTTGGGTAGGTGAAAAGCTCTCTTACCAAGGCAGAATCACTGTTGTATAGTTCATTCTCTAAAGTTTTACTAATTATAACATGTCTATTTGCAAATGGCTTTCATCTAATGTTAAAGAATGTGAATCCATCATGAGAAACTTTATTTGGAGTGGAAATCCTGAGAACAGGAAATGGTTACTGTCACGGCCCGGCCCGGGTCTGCCTCTACAGTGCCCGGAGCACAGCGGAATATGAAGTCGTGCGGCGTACATGCACTTGCGGCCGGCATGCACAAGTCATCTTCACTAGCGCGGCGGCGCTAGTGGAATAGAGCCACGGATGCTAGAGCAACATCCGGCTAATCCTAGATACTCGTGAGGGGTCGCCAAATATGGATTCGGTATAGGCGGCAACGCTAAAGGTTCCCTCAATAATTCCTACAACGTAATCTCTCGTGACTCGAGCACGAGGTACGGATATCACACCTGTCCTGCAGCAGATCAAGGTAGCTCAATATGTCGGGTTCCAGATATATATATATATATATGATGCATATCTTAAGGGGCGACGAGCCTGGACAGGTTACATAGTCCATTTATAGGGGCGGTGCATCTCGATTGGCTCGCGGGGCATAGTGACGGCATAGCGGCGCCATGTACAAGCCCTATCTGGAAAAGTGGCCCGCATTGCGAGACAATGTCTCTTGGCCTTCCCTAGACCAAGAAGAACTCATGACCATCCCTTGTAGATAGCCCATGAGTCGGGGTCCAAGATGGCCAAGCCTTTAAGCTTATTTTTTCATGGGGAGGTTTGGACCAAGGTTCCTCCTTAATATAGCTACTAAGGAAATAGCTAGTTTCCAAAAGGAAACGTTAAAACATGAGACGAAGCGTACTGGCACTTCTCGTCCACTTAACCAATTCCGTTTTCAACGAAACTTGGCGTACAGCTATATTAAGTCATAGAGAACATATATCCAAGGTCATAACTCAAAACGCTCGGGTAGATTTGCCCGACGTTCGGTAGGGCGTCACACCCTCCCGTACTTAAAATAATCTCGACGTCCTCGTCGAGAACCTTTCTTCAACACGGCCCTGCAAAGATTCAATCTTCTGCATCTTCAAGAAACTAACACTCTCCCGCACTTAGTTCAAAGTACTATACATTCTTCTGCACTAGCGGATACTGAACCCAACTGCTAGTCTCGATGCTGAGAATTGTGGTCTTCACGACTGAACCTTGTTCTTCGGCCTTTCTAACTGAAGTGCGCCGGTGACATCTCTTCATTCAACTCTGAAGTCTGCCTTCTCTTCTGGATACTGTCCCGCGGCCTTTAGCCTTCTGATGTGAATATGGGCGGTGCTTCCTTGCATCGCGCCCTTTGAAATGCGCTGCATCCTGCTGCAAAGCGCCTTCTCCCCTAACACATTTGGAATGTCGCTCTACTCGACAAACCTGGCGTCTCCTCCGGACAGCCCGACGAGAATATCTGCAATCCCGTCTAAAAGAGGTGCGCTCCTTACTGAGTCACACCGGTGCGCTCTTCCTTCGAGTCGTGCAATGCCTTTGCAGCTCGAGAGTTCAATCTTCTGTGAATCTCGGCTTCAAATTTCACTCTTCTTCTGCGAGTGGTAAGAAGCAAGTCTGCGAAAAACCAAGAGTAAACTCTCCCCATCTGCTACGGAACACCTGCCGCGATCTGAAACTGTATGACTGCTCTATCAACTAAATCTACAAAGGTCTTCAAACTACGTCCGCCCTTCATACGGAACATCTGGGGCACAAGATCAAGATGCGGCACTCTTGCCTTACCAGTATGGAACTGAACTGGTACTCATTGTTCACTTGGGTAAGGGAGGGTAGCTCCTGGAAGGTAGCATACTCTCAACAAGGCGCGGACACACTTTGTCCTACCGCCAACAAACCATCGTGGCAGCCCACCAAAGCACGGGAACTCTGATTGACCCTACCGCCAGCTAACCATCGAGGTTCGCCATAAAGGCGTCCTATGTGAACTTGAAAAACCCATGAAACATCTATCTGTGCGGCAACGTTCTGCTCTACCAACCTGCATGGTACCCCATCATCTAACCTATTGAGCGATAGATGGCATTTGTACCGAACTCGGCTGCAGGAAGGGTGATCGCTACTCCGGCATCACCAAGGTCTCTCAACTGTGATCATTACTCCGGCGTCACTAAGGTCTCTCAACTATGGAGGACTCAAATCTGCCACACTCTTCAAGGAGGACATAACACTGGCATCTGTACTTGCCAAACTTCGGTGGTAATGACCCATGCTGGAACCTGCGTACAACTGCATCACAACTTACAGCTCTTCCTACACTCAATGAGCTCGACGTCCGCGTCGAGAACAAAGTTGTGGCATATAATTGATTGACTGCTGAAGCGTTTCTCCATATCTTCGTCCCAACTCGGACTTGAGTAACTTGGGGAATTTGGGGAACAAAATACTGCCACTGCACCTGTCGCCCTAAGCTCGTTGGCTTGCCATATCCAACTGCTATCAAACTCGCGGAGACCAACCTTCATACCGTCGCAATCATCTTTAAACTGAAGCGTAGTCATTCTCTGTCTCTGAACTACCTTCTACAAACGCAACCAACTCTTACCGGTCATTCGGATGTGATCTTCTAAAGACACTCCATCAATGCAAACAGAGGCGCGGGAACTCGATCCCTACCGCCAACCACCATGTGATAAGGAATTGGGAAAACCATCCAATTCCGCTCAGGATCTTTCATCCTAGAGCATTCATCCATCTGAGATCATGTCTGAGGTAACCCGCACAACTGACTGTAGCTCAACTCTGTTCTGCGACAACCACGTAACTTACTTGTTATTCGAAAACGTGAGTCTTCACCAATCTGTGAGCTTAAAACGATCCAGAACCATCTTGTAGTACAACAAGGATCAACTCAGCTAGAGCACTCGCACGCTGACAAACCTGAAACTCAACTACGGAGCCAAAGAACAAGCATCACTCGGCCTTCTTGCCTTCTTTGAGTAAGCAAAGCAATGCCCTGTACAACTGTGGGACCAACTACGGACAAGCGACAACCCATCTTGGGGGTCACGGTTCATGTCGCGTAACCAAGAGAAACTCTGCCCTCGACATCAACATTGACGAATATGTGTGCAAACTCGGGACTCAACCCATGTCTTCATCTTTACTTCACGCCGCTCCAATTTTGGATCATGACGTTCGCCTCAGGAACGTCTCTGTGTCCAACTCAGAACAATCAAAACGAGTATTAACCAGGATTCTTCAATCTTCTGTAGACACTAAGGAATTCCAACCAAACCAAGCTTCGCGGCTTCCACATGTAAGTACTTGGCATACGACATGGACCATATCGATCTCTGTTGAGGGGCATCGTCATTGATCACAACTGTTACTATACTTCACAGTATGTATGCGGATCGAATACAAACAACAACCTGCTAGATCTCCCTACTACTACACTTCATAGAGCATCTGCTATACTGACCAGCCTTCTTGAGATAACAAACGATATAGGTCATCGCGTCCAACTCAAATATTCGTCCTTCCTCTTAGCGTCATTGTCTAAAGCACACTTAACTTGAGCAATCTCGCGCTCAGATATGGAGCCTTTCTCTCGCTTCCAATATCAACTGACATGTAGGCATCCCGCTCTACAAGCATTCACAACGGTGCTTAGATCATCTGTAATGAGCAACTTCGGCTCTGAAGATAACAACTGTCAAGTAGGTATTCCGTATTACCAACTCGGGAACCATCACTCTGATCGGCTCTAACAAGATCTGATAAGCCGGGTCAACTCTGATAAGCAAAGGCCCTTCTAGCCTTGCTCTGATACCATCTGTCACGGCCTGGCCCGGGTCTACCTCTACAGTGCCCGAAGCACAGCGGAATATGAGGTCGTGCGACGTACATGCACGTGTGGCCGGCATGCACAAGCCATCTTCACTAGCGCGGCGGCGCCAGTGGAATAGAGCCACGGATGCTAGAGCGACATCCCGCTAATCCTGGATACTCGTGAGGGGTCGCCGAGTATGGATTCGGTATAGACGGCAATGCTGAAGGTTCCCTCAATAATCCCTACAACGTAATCTCTCGTGACTCGGGCACGAGGTATGGATAGTACACCTGTCCTGTAGCGGATCAGGGTAACTCAATATGCCGGGTTCCAGATATATGATGCATATCTCAAGGGGCGACGAGCCTGGACAGGTTACATAGTCCATTTATAAGGGCGGTGCGTCTCGATTGGCTCGCGGGGAATAGCGACGGCATAGCGGCGCCATATACAAGCCCTATCTAGGAAAACGGCCCGCATTGCGAGGCAATGTCTCCTGGCCTTCCCTAGGCCAAGGAGAACTCATGACCATCCCTTATAAATAGCCCATGAGCCGGGGTCCAAGATGACCAAACTTTTAAGCTTACTTTGTCATGGAGAGATTTGGACCAAGGTTCCTCCTTAATATAGCTACTAAGGAAATAGCTAGTTTCCAAAAGGAAACGGTAAAACATGAGACGAAGCGTACCGGCACTTCTCGCCCCCTTAACCAATTTTGTTTTCAACGAAAATTGGCGTGTAGCTATATTAAGTCATAGAGAACATATATCCAAGGTGAGAACTCAAAACGCTAGGGTAGATTTGCCCGGCGTTCGGTAGGGCGTTACAGTTACAGTGGTTTGGAAGAAAGTATGCAAACCCCAAGATGAAGGGGGTTTAGGGATAAGAAGCCTTAAAGAAACAAACAAAACATCAGCTCTGGGATGAAATCTTCTAAATGGTAGCAGTAATTTGTTTTTTTCCCATTTGAAACGGCAGCGATACATGGGCAGATTATATGAGAGCCAAAAGCTGATCCAGAGCAAGTTCACTACTACAAGAAATCATTAAGGCCTGGAATTAAAGATGCTCCAGTTTCTGTTCCAACAATACTCTTTGGAAAATTCGTAATAGGCACAAAACCTCATTTTGGAAAGACCGTTGGGTTTTCCATAGTCCCATTTATTGATCAAGTTTTGGGTGAAGATCAGTTCAACATTAAAACTGTTAGGCAAGATCATGTTAATGGTAATTGGAATATTCCTACACTGCTATCAAATATGTTCATTGCTATGGGGATAAGTTTCAATTCTGTATTTACAAACACTGGTAAAGAGGATTTTTGTATTTGGAAGCCTGATCTCAAAGGCTCTTTCACTGTTAAGAGTGCCTTAAATGAAATAAGGTGGAAACACCTAAAAATTTGGTGGTGCTCTTGTGTGGAGAGCCACTACAATGCCCAAATTTTCAATTTTTGGCTAGAGACTCTTACACATGGCTCTTTCTACTGATGCTCAGCTTCAAACTAGGGGTAAAATAACAACTCCAGAGTGTTATTTATGTCATAAGAATACTGAGACAACATTGCATCTTTTCTGGGGTCGTGTATATGCTGAAGAAATAAGAACATGGGGTCTTAATTTATTTCAGTTCAATGGAGAGGACTGTTACAAAATCAAAACCATTTCTGCTCCTGCAAAGAATAGTAGTCACCTTTAGGGGTGAGCAGTAAACCGACCAAACCGAAAAACCGAACCGAAACCGAACAATTTTTTCGGTTTGGATCGATTTTCAGAAGTTTCGGTTTGAAAAGTTCAAAACCGATCAGTTTCGGTTCGGTTTCGGTTCCACTACATAGAAACCGAACTAAAATCGAACCGAACCGATATTAGTTATTAACAAAAAAAAAAAAGACCTAGTAATAGTATACCTCATTACCTCCTCAGTCCTCACTCAGCTTCTCTCCTCTCCTCACCTCATTACCTCCTCCTCTCTTGATCCTCTTCAAAACCTAGTTTATTGTGAAGCATATTACAAATACATACAAGGTAAGAATCAAAGATTTAGGGTACGCATATTGCATCAGCTAACGGTAAGCAATCTCAATTTCATTACTTCACTTTGGATCAAAGATTTAGGGTTTGCTTTTAATCACTAATTAGACCTTATTTTATGTGATTTGATTCTCTTGTAGGTTTGATCGTTATAGGTTGACTTGTATTGGGTCATCTCTACTGGTAAGAGTTTTGTTTGATTCATTAGTAGGAGAATTTGATTAGGCTTTTGAGTTTAATTGGTGAAATAAGAAGACGCCATTAAAGATGATAGAGAAGAAAAACATGGGTCGAGTTGCTTCACCTTTGTTTTTGATCATTTTAACATTAGGGTTTTTCTTCACGACGTATAATTTGATCACAATGGTAGTTCACAATAGATCGATGAGGGGTTTGAGCGGTTTCGATAATGGGTTTGATCCCATTACTGAGATGCCAGTTAATGTGAAGAGAGGGGGTGATGGTAATGCAATGTTGCCTTATCATGTTGTCGTTACGGCTAGTAATTCTCCTTATAGCAAGTGGCAATGTAGAATTATGTAATATTGGTATAAGAAGGTAAAAAACATGGCTGGGTCGGAGATGGGAGGGTTTACTAGGGTTTTGCATTCTGGGAATCCTGATAATCTCATGGATGAGATTTCGACGTTTGTGGCAGATCCTCTTCCTGGAGGTATGGATCGGGTGAGTGAGAAATTCTTGATATTTATTGCCACTTCTTTCTCATTTCTAGTTTGAGTAGTACTATGAAAAAATCTTGCGTATCTTGCCACTTCTTTTAACCACTTAATTCTAGATATTTATTTCCACACCTTTTCTTCCATCAGTTCAAAAGTTGTGTGTTTCTTTCCTTTTCGTAGCATCTAGTTATCTAACACATCATTCTCATGGTCTTCCTTCATTTAAACTTGAAGCTCCAGGATCTCCTTCTCTAGATCCTTTTTCTTTGCTGGTATAAGGTCAGGCCCACTTTTTTTCAAGTTTTTATGTCTTCTTTCAGCCTTCTCAACTTTAGCATTATAGCAAATAAAGGGGCTGCATACATAGATTTCTTCCAACTAGTTTCTACCACCTTGTTGAATCCTACTAGTAGGTCTATGAATTGAGATATCAAAAGGGGATGTTATTTGACTTAGGCACCAAGTGACATTCCCCAAAGATGAGAGAGCGATCATATCTGCCTCTTAGAAATACTTTTGTTCTCCAACCTTTGAATTCATCAATCCAACCTGCACTATGAAAAGCTTTATCCAAAATGCTAAGGATTCTGTTAATACCTTTCTGGTTATTGCAACAAGTAAAGTCCTGGCAATTGAATTGCTTTCTGTTAGATTAACATTATCTATACATCCAGCAAAATCATCAACTGCATTTAAAAGTGGGGGATTACCTCCTTTTCTTTCTAAAAATCTGAAAACAGCATTGAAAATTCTCTGAAGTTAATTCATTATTATTTTTGTTTCTAAGACCCCTTACATTCCAGAAGAGGACCTTCATTTATTACTTCTGGGTTAGATCTTGTGACTCTGGGGTCCATGTTATACACCCTTTAAAAATTTGGTTTGATCCAAACTTGTACTGTTCTACCTCCACATGGTCTGTCCAATTGTTTGGATCAAAAAGATGTTTCACTTCTTCTGTTATTTTTTCTGCACTAGTAAGTTCCTATGTTTGGGTATATTTTTCTTCTTGACGTAGTATAAACCCCAGATCTGCTACTTTTTCAATTTCAGTGTTTCATGTGTCTTCCTCCTGGTTCTCTTTCAAATAAAGTTGTGTGCTTAGATTAGTTTGTATTACAATGGTTATCATTAACAAAATAATATACTAGCATGACTTGCATTTGGGTGTCATATATTGACTATACAAAATATTACAACCTAGAGTATTAGCAGTGAGTTCTTATATTTTGTTCTCAATTTATGATATATGAACCTCTTATATTTTGTTCTCAGTTTCAAGAGTATTAGCAGTGAATTCTTCTTTGCAGCAACACTTGGATTATACGCTTGGATAGGTATTTCCTTTATCATTTTACTTCAAAAGCAATTCTGTGAGAATTTGAAATCTGATTTGAAGTATTTATATGAAACTTCAAAAAATATTTTTCAAAAAATAACCTCAGCTTCTATATTCTCTCTATATATGTGAAGTAGTAGTAAGCTTTCCATGCTGATGTAGTAGTAAGCTTTCCATCAGCTTCTATATGTTCATGTTGATATAGTCAACGTAGGGGCACAAATTGATCAGGACCGTATATTTGCTTAGTTAATGTTTATATAGAAGTATATTATTAATCCTCATTAACTATATTTTTCTCTTATTTCTAATGTTATGTTATTTTACTTCAATTTTTTATTTTTCAGATGTTGGTGTTCAAGTTTTTGCTTGTGAGTTGAAGTTCTTTTTGTTAATGAATGCGAGAAGGTGAATGAAGTTCAACTCTAATTTTGTTTCTACTTTCTAGTGTTAGTTAAAGATGATTTTATTTTGCTCTTAGTGGCCTTTGAATTGTTTATGTTTTGATAATTGTATTATTTTGCGTAAATTGGTTATTTTCTCCTTTTCTCTTTGAATTAGTTATATTTTGGAATTTGGATTATTTTCTCATTGTCATATATTTAAAGTAATACTTTATGTGAAGTAATGATTTTGGTGAAGTAATGTATTGTTTAAGTAGGGGATTGGACCAAACTGGACTATATAGCCTAAATTGAATTTTATTGGCTGGTTTCGGTTCGGTTCTACTTTGAGTTTCGGTTCGGTTCGGTTCGGTTTAGCCAGAGTTCGGTTTCGATATTTGCAAACCGAATATTTCGGTTTCAGTTTCGGTTTAGGCCCAAAACCGACCCCCACCGACCCATGCTCACCCCTAGTTACCTTATAAGGGACCTATGGTATTCTTTTCTACTTATTTCCCATTTTGCTAACAAAAAACTCTATTGTGTTTAGAGATACTCAGGCTAACTCATGCAACATGAAGAGGCAGGCACATCTCAGACATTGCTCCAGCCTATCTAAAGCTGTTATGCTCAACACTATTATTGACCAGCAAATCCTTAAAGTTGTGGGTGTTCAAGCTATATACAAGAGTGCTCCTAAGATCCCGTCCTGCTGCTGAATTGCTCCTAAGATCGCTTCCTGCTGCTGAATTTCTCCTGCTCCTGATGAACCCACAATATGTTGTGATGACTCTTGTTATAACTGGAGGTTCCGTCTCAAAACCAATTGGAAATGAGAGGGGTGGCACCCAATGGCGGATGTACATGGAGCCCAGGGTGGGGCCCACCCTCAACTTTCAAAATTAATGATAACCACGGATAGTTTAAAACCTAAATATTCAGAAGTCCCTTAAAATTCTGCATGTGCCCACCCTGATTTTTTAAAACTACACACAAGTATATGCCCACCCAGCTTCTATTATTCTGGGCACATATGTAAATTAACCTACCCCTCATAAAGTGTCAAACATACTCCAAACAAAAGTCTCTTTTCCCAAAGAAAAGTACCCTCTCTCTCCAAATAGTGGGGTATTTTACTAGTAGTTGTGAATCTTGTGATACAGTGGCACCAGAGGTATAGAAAGTTTTATTTTAAACAGTGCACCATGTTCCATATGCCCAAAAATGAAAATTTTCAACGTAACACTGAGCCTTTACATAAGGTTGTCAAAATAATCTGCCTTTAAGCATGCAATTATTAAAACAAAATGCTATTCAATTAGGCGCTAACTTTCCCCAGAGCAAGTCGATTTTCATGTACAATTTACTATGTTGCGTCAAAATACTTAAAAATTCGCTTAAACATCTCATAGGAGACCCCCAAAAAAATCTCCTTGAAGGCTACTGCCCCGAACCCAACTACTCTTTTAACTTTGCCCATTATAAAAAATATTCCTAGATCTGCCACTGGTGGCACCAGGATCTTATATTTTGAGATGCAAGGCTTGATTCGCACAATCTAGAACTATATATTTCAGCACGCCCCCTCATATGTGGCGTAATTTTGAGCTCAACACGTGGACAAATATTTGGGTGATGCGGAGCACGTGGGGCCTGGGCATAACACGTGGAAGAAAACGCCCATTCTGATACCATGTTATAAGTGGAAGTTTCTTCTCAAGACCAATTGGCAGTGAGAGGAGTCACCTAGGATCTTATATTTTGAGGTGCAAGGCTTGATTTGCCCAATGTGGGACTACATATCTCAACAGCTGCTCTCAAGGCAACCCTTGATTTGACCAATCAGCTATAGCATACCAGTGATGTTATAGCTGTATTGGTCAAAATCTACAGTTCACTACAGCCTACATTTCTGAGTCTGTAGCCATTGTGGAAACCTTGAACTTTACTGTTACTTTAGGAATTCAAAATGTTTGGGTTACATCCGATTCCCAGTCAGCAGTATATGCTTTTAACCATGACCAGGTTTCTTGGCAGATTACTCCTCTTTGGTTGCAAGTTAAAGATAAATTTGCTAGAAGAAGGATAATAACTGTGTGGAGAGAAGTTAATTTTGGAGCAGACCAAGCTGCTAGAAGAGGCTGCTGCATAGATGGTGATACTGTTGAAAGACACATGAGAAGACCTTTTTTTGTAAAGAACCTATGTTGAGTATTTTAGATTTGTCTTGTAATTTTATTTGTGGCTGCTGCATATGGGGTTCCAACCTGGCTGAGATGTCATGATGTTTTAATGGTGTCTCTGCAACTATTTTCAGGACTTTCTAGTTTCAAGTTTCTAGTTTTTACAACTTTCATTCCAAATATATATATATAAATATCTGCTTACCTAGCAAAAAAAAATACATAACAAAGAAGAAGAAGAATACAACAGCACAGGGCCATTAATAGCTCAAACAATTGGTCATTTAAACGTATGTATGTATATAAGGCAAGAAAAATATGTTTATTTTGACTCTTTAGTTTTGTTTCACACTTATTCTGGCTCCCTGTCTAATCAAAATCATGTAACAGACACTTTTTATTGCTGAAAATGTATTGGCTAGGAAAAAGAGAAGCTACAATAAGTAGCCACCCTACCAAATTAAAGAGAAAATACGATATTGGTTTGGAAAAGGAGAATCTAGAACCATGCTGCAAGTAAGACCATGTAGGATAACTTTCTGCATTGAGAATTACTAGAAGAAAAGGGGGGGGGGGGGGGGCATATTCATCTAGTATATATTTAATATTGCAGCCGATAAAGATGAGGAATGACAAAAGAACATATAAATACAACATCAAAGACTGCAGAACATATCAAACAAAACCATAAATATATTTAAGAGAAATGTGTGCAATAAAGCTTACCTGATTTTGAGTGCGGACAGCAGCAAAAAAAGTACTGGCTTTAAGGAATTCAAAAAAGTTGTAAAGAGATAATGGCAGGAGTCAACTCCCGATTGGTAACACCAGACAACTCTGTTATTGCTCTAGCAGCTTCAAAAAATCACCATCTCCGCCTTTTGCCTCAGACAACCCTCGAGATAATCATAGAAGGGGCACCCTAAATTATGAACATTAGGTCCTGCCTCACATATCACCTGCGTAAAGCCTGCCCAGTTCAACCTATATAAAACACATTATAATGACTATGCTACTAAACATACTTGAACAAGTTAGTACAATAATAAAAAATGTGACTGAAGCATCGGATCATACCTGACTAGTATAGCGAATCAGAGGCACTGGGCCAAAAGTGAGTGAAGTGTTACTCTTGTCAAGCTGGTCACAATCTTGCTCACAGCTAACCGATCATTCTGTCTTATCTGTAAATAAAATCCAGTTATGTATTCAGTATTTTAACTTGTCAAAATGGTAATGGCTGGAGTGGCACACTCTGGCCTTGCCCCAAGTGTTGTTTGTTTTTAGGGTCCCATTATTCACACCACCAGCTTTTACTAATCTTGGTCATCCATGTGTCGACAAACGGTACCAAGATTGCAGAATAGAGAGTCAGCGAGAGATCGGCTCAATCAAGCCATTTATTTGTTCAAAGAAGATATCATCTTCAACCACTCTCGGCCCATTAGATGTCTCTTTTCTCTCTCAATTTATATTCCCTCTTTATGCTACTCTTTGTTACCATTGCTCTTTATCTCACCCCCTTTTATCCCTGATTCCTCCTCTCATGGTAACCAGCCAGCAGGTAATTCTAGTTTTATCCCATTATTAAATATCCCTAAAATTTTCAGTGGCTTAAAGCTTCTGGGATTTCGAAAACAAGCCTATACTTCAGCTTCAAAAGCCCAAGCAAGTCAGAAACAAATCTCTGCTGTAATCTTAAGAGAGTGTTTCTATAGACCCTGTGTATGCTCTCGGTTTCTACAGGAGTGGGAGAAGCATTAATTAAAAGATAGTGTTGTTCTAACAGGCCAAGAAGAAGTCATCATAACAATTTATTTACCGCAATATTTTATTTAGTCATTGCAGTTATTCAACAAAAACTTTCTAATACTAAGAATTAAAGGCATGCCTCACCTTTGTGAATGTCTCTCCTTGGTTGAGTAAATACGCAATAGTTTTGTAATAACCTGTACTTCAATAACGCAATAGTTACTCGAAAGAAAAATAATCTTCGTACGGGGCCAAAAATAACAGATGATATGCACAAAATGACAAAAACTAAAGAGAACCAGAGAGCATCTCCTAGGATCAAGTTGAGGATCATTGAAAACCTTCGCCTCTTGAAGAACTGCACCCTTCTCAATCCCGAAAAGGGCGAATAATCTGTTACAAATCAACCAAAAACACAAATCACATCACACTTAACAACATAACACGAAATTTGAAACCCAAACACTTAAAACCTATGCTCACACAAAATCATTCTACATTGCAAGTCATAACACAAGGCAAGCAAACTCATCATTCCTCAAAAATAGCATAGAAACTACAGATCAGATCAACTAAACTCAACACAACACAATACGCTACAAAACAACTCAAATTCTTCACCACCACTCAAACAAAATCAAAAGGCTCCACCATGAAAACCCATTATTGAAATCGAAATTGCATGGGAAATAAGGGCAAAAGCAAATCAATTGATGAAATTAAGTGCATGAATCAAAATCGATGAAATTAAAGTTAGATTGTTAGGGAAAAGAGGTTACCTTCGTCATCTCCATCGTCTTCTTTCTTCAAGTAGTTGTCAGTAAGGAAACGGCTATAGTACCTCGATAATGGAGTTGCAGCTTCTATGGTAGTTGCAGTGGCGAAGGCAAATAGCATTCAAAGACATTCACGGTCAAAAATTGATTTGGTCCTTGTAAAATATTTTGGAGCAAGCAGAACAAGCATATTCGTGAAGGAGTTTTTGTCTTCTTTTTATTAATAATACAAAAGATGATTATAGCGAGAGTTACAAAGAAACAAAGATAAAATTCCAATGACAATACAAACTACAAAGTAAAGGGGACTTGGACACTTTGTATGAATAAAAATATTCCCGTGAATATCCGATTATCATTTTCATCTACAGTGCAACCCGCTTTTCCAAGGGAGTCTGCGGAAAAAATTATTCTCTGTACACATGCTTAAAGGATATAGAGGAAATCCCATGTTTTAACCTTCTCCAGTTTGTCAATACTTCCAGGTGAACATCATCATTCTGAAAAACTTGAATAGTTCTCAGAGAATGAGAGACAACAATCACGTTTTGCACACCGTGATCATGTGCAAACTTGAGTCATTCCATAATTGCTTTATTCTCTGCCAAATAATTAGTAACAATATATAAACCTCCCAAACCTGGATTCCTCAAAGATGCACTATCGACCAGAACGTATCTTCAAAGGGTTATCCGCACTGTTGTTTGTCAAGCCCGGAACGAAAGCTAAGCAAAGAAATATTATTTACAGTTGCAGGACAAAAATCCAAAGGGTTATTCCAACCCTTTAACCGGATATCATCAGACCATCTCATGTTCACATTTTCAATCTCTAAACCCTCAATGTGTTCCATAATAATCCCAGCTGTACTGTGATTTACAAGACCTTGACATCCCGGCCTGTAATCGACCAACCCATCTACGTAATTCGTCCTTCTTTTGTACGTGAAGTCCACGTTCTTGAACATTAAGTTTCTCAATACCCTGTCTTTTGAACCAGATAAGAAGACCCCGTTTTCAGAATCTGTGGATATGTTAACGAATAGTAGATTTGAAATGGTTCCAGCATTCGAATTCGAGTCACGTGGGCAGGTTGTAACGTAGATGGGCTCTGCTCTCCCCCACCACGATGGGTCATAATATCTCGTGCTGATATTTATGTTTGAAAATGTGATGTCACTTACATTTCCTGCAGAAGAAGAGCTTAATTAGTTCCAGATACATTCAAAGTTATCAAAATAGAAGGGAGATGTATTTAATGTTGCCCACAATATTAAACCAATGTCGGATTAGCAGGATTTAAAACATTAATGAATTCCGGAGTACTTTCCCCAAAATTTATGAAAACTTTGGCAGCTTACATGACTTCATTGAAATTTACTGATTTTCATATAAATGTTCCTAATACATAATTCCAACATACATGAAATCTCGCTGACACTTCATGTGATGTTTTACTGAAAATTTACGGTTTAAGCCTAACACTCCAGCGGAGATACTACTATTAGGTTCATCTAAGAAACTCGAAGAACCCAAAGTTCGCCTTCCGGAAATTAATAAATAAAAACATAGATATAATATGGCCTTTTTGGACTAATCTAACCTAGTGCGCAGCACTTTTCCGAGTTCGGTTTGTTTCTTGTCAAGCAGACATGGGTAAACCAAAGTCAATAACAAACCCAACGATAATTCCAAATGCAATCTTGTCTATTAAGCTGAAATGAGTTTTCAGTTGCAATCCCGTTCATGCCAAATGCAGTCCCACTGTCTCCTTTATTGTTTTCTAATGCAGAGGATGTGTTAGGTCCAGCTCTGAATTGGTTGAGAATCAAGATTATTCCCAGAGCTATTGTCACTACAAATTTACAATGTTGGAGGACCTTCACATCTGCTCTATGCATCTACTGTAATATCTTTTGCAGTAGGAGTTTCCCTAAGACCAAATAGAATACCATAAAGCTCAGCAGTTGTGTTTGTTCTAGGGCCAAGCCCTACACTGAAAATAAGACACAAGTTCCATGTAGAGTTTTCAATAACCCCTCCAAAACCACATAACCCAGTAAAAGCCCTGGCAGATCCATCAGTGTCAGCTTGAAGATGTTGATATGGGGTTTTATCCATCTAATGACTTGAACTCTTCTTGCTTTTATAGAATTTGGATGCAGTTTGAGAATTTGCAGGGTTAGATTTTCACTAAAACTGCTCATCTTGGCTGCTTTTAATTCAAACTTAGATTCTGCAACCAATGACATATTATGAAGGATATTAATGTCATCCATTTTACTACCCTCCTACCATTATTTACACCTAGCTTTCCACAATTTCTATGTAAAGAGAGGAAAAATTCCAATAGGTACACCAACTTAAGACTGCATGTTTACCTTGTACAACCAGATTCCCTGTCTAGCCCAATAAGTATGATTCTGGATGAGTTGAACTTCCCAAACTTTGCTGAAATGATGCCATACCTGAGATGGCAATTCATCCATCATCTCATAAATATCCCAACGCGGGTGAAATCGGTCACCTGCAATAACCCCGAGAACAGATGGACACTCCGTTCACATCAATGGGAGCTGCATCCAGGTTACTTCTTTACCTCGTGCTATCATGAGTCTCCTCAACTTACAAACTTCTTGCCATCTCTTACAAATTGAAAAATGACAAAAACTTGACCTCCACAACTTTCATAATCTTAAAAAAAAAATCCCTTGCCTCCTTATAAAATTCACCTTTAACATATTCATTAATAATCACACTCCAATAAACCATGCTGCACTCTGGCATCTCAATAAATAAAGGAGAAGCCACACTCAGTAAGCTAGCACTGCATATCCAACGAGCATTGCAATCCATGAAAATGTATCTCTCTGGAGCATCTCATCGAAGACACTCCTCGCCCTACCAAATTGTGCCAACTGCACATACCCATAAAAAAATCGACGATATAATATCCATGCTTTTAATTTCATCAAACAGTTTTTACCTCATCGGCTCAGACTCTCCAAATTTGGCGTAAAATCCAATTAACGAGATACACAGGTTTGCTCAACACAAGCGAGAATTTTAACGTTTGGATATGAGCTCGCTTGCCTTTAGATACGCCCAACCATAGTTCGAAAACTCGGACCGACTCGCACCTCGGGCGAATTGTCTGGGGATTGGTCTGGTCTGGTCCAAGTTTAGCTGAAAAATTGGAAAAACTGTTACTCAGGACAACTCGTTCTAACTCGGACGAGTTTTCGTGAGTTGTCTTGGATCGGATCGGTGGATCATTAAGTTTTTTTTTTAATATTGATTTTTATTATTTTAGGCTATTTGATATGACAAAAGTGTATGAATGACAAATGGTTATATGACAAAAGCAATGGCTATAATACCCCCTTTTAGTTTTTACCTCAATTATATCAATGGTGCATCAATAATGGCACACTACGAAGGAGGGAGATAATAGTAGCTAGCGCGGAAGAGCTGGTAGTAGCCATGGAGTTCGTAGTAGTCAACGAATAAGGGGAAGAACTGATTATCCTAGCCCTAATGGAGTCGGTACTGATAACATGGACAGAGGTGGGTGACATGATGACAATCAAGCTGATAGCGGCTTGAACAATACTCAACTAGATTATGATACCATAACACAAGATGAGTATCATGGATCTAAAAGAGGCGGTCACGTTACGGGTGGTTATGAATGGCAAAGAAGAAGATTTGGAAACTTAACATCTTCCTAAATGAGGATGATGAAGCCGAGACCCAAGCAACATGAATAAATGACATCGATGTTGGGTTTCAGATGATGAGTATTTACTGGTGATTATGGAGTCAATCAGAGCGGTTCAATGTCTTCTTATGGATACTCAGAGCAATGGGGATTTTCTTATACGTAAGGACAATATGTTGTGCATGTTGATTCTCGTGGGAGGACTATGTATGGATCTTATAAAACCCCATATGATCCACACTACAGCTCTTACAGACAGCCTGAGATACAGCCTGGACAATACGATACTAGTACTACTTATCAACAGGGTGATACTTCATTTTCTTCAATTCCTCAAGACGGCTATTCCGAATCTTGCAATACCAATTGGGGAGTGCATCCTTATCATCAAGGCCCAGAATGATTTGGTTAAGCAAATGAGTGATCCAATCATCTAGTTATTTTATTATGAAGCTCGTATTTCTTGTATCTTGGTATGGTATGGTGTGTTCGAATCATTTGCGTATATCAACTATCTTTGTATTTGTATCTTTCGTGTAGAGTGCACTTTGTATCTTTAGTGTGGATTGTACTAGACCAAGTCTAATATTGTATTTCATTTGATTATTTGAGCTATAAAAAGAAGAAAGAACAATTTAAGATACATATATCATATTTTATGTTGAAAAAATACCAACTCAGGGACGGATCGTCGATCCAACTCGGACTTGGACAGTCCAACTTGGGACGTCGGACTTGGATGGTCCAACTCGGGATCGGCCGTGGACGATCCAAGTCCCGAGTCCGAGCTTTTGAACCAAGCATCCAACAGTTTTGTTCAAACGGCAAAAATGAATGTTAAGTGAAATCGTTGGGATAAACGGTGTCCCCAAGCAACATTTGGGAATAAATCAAGAATGTTGCTTTTGAGTTAACACATATTAAACAGGCTTTTATAATGGTAGCATGCATAAAGGTATTTAGAGGGAAATTGATAGTATCAAAGACGTTTCGGGCATAATTAAGGCTGCACAATTTGTTGGAAGAAGCCAAGGATAAAAGGATCGACATTTTGAAAGATCAAAGGAGATAAACAGCGGTATGGGGTTTCATTTGAGGGGCCTTTTGGTAGTAGTTATGATGTTATTGTGGATTACAGGTAAGAATGAGGAATTGCAGAAATGTACATTCATTGGTAGAGACGTAGAGTTTATTGGGTTTAAGGACGTTTCGGGCATAATTAAGGCTGCACAATTTGTTGGAAGAAGCCAAGGATAAAAGGATCGACATTTTGAAAGATCAAAGGAGATAAACAGCGGTATGGGGTTTCATTTGAGGGGCCTTTTGGTAGTAGTTATGATGTTATTGTGGATTACAGGTAAGAATGAGGAATTGCAGAAATGTACATTCATTGGTAGAGACGTAGAGTTTATTGGGTTTAAGGAATAAAGGGTGCAAAATCTCTCCCTGATATTTTACTTATGAATAAAAACACTTTAAAACAGCATTCGGGTGTAAGAAGTTTAACAAGAAAAAAAAAAAAAATATATATATATATATATATATGAAAGATGGGACATTCCATTGCGTTGCAATTATCAATTTGTCCGTATTACCATTACCTTCTAAAGGTGACTATTTCCTATTTCGCACTAGGAGCTCTTTTTTCCCAATTAACGCTTCAGCCTAGCCCTACCTACCTCATGTTAGCTCTAAGCAAATAACATTATAGACATTCTACAAAAGAAATGGAAGCATGATACTAAAGGGACATCTGCAGCTGCTTCTGCATTTCAAGTTATCAAATCTAAACCAAAACTGGCGGTCTTGGGTCTGGAACTACACAAAATCAATCCAAGGTTAGCTGCTTCGTGTTGAAAAGTATTAAACAAGGCGGTAGCCACTAAGGATAATCTGATTTGCATTGCTTCTAGATATATGCCCTACCTTCATCACTTCAGTTTCTATATTATGCTGAGATAGTGCAGCTAAAGGAACCCTGGATCTTTAGTTGCACCATTTTAGGCATTGGTAGACCGTGTAGAATACCTACGTGTTGGACAGTGTAGAGAGATTGAATTGTAAAGAACTTAATGATGTATTCTTCTCTCTAGGAGGCTTTATATAGAGATTATACAAGGGCAGTTACAACATTCATTAAGTAGTTGTTACTAAGCTAATAAAACAACGGGATACAAACCTAATTAAGGGGTTGTTACAAACCTAGTTAAGGGGCCGATACAAACCTAATTAAAAGGTGGATATAAAATGACTAAATAACCTATTACAATACTCCCCCTCAAGCTGGTGCGAAGATATCCAAAAGACCCAACTTGCCAATCAAAGAACGGAGATTAGTAGGTCCAACTGGCTTAGTGAGAGTATCAACAACCTATGACTTTGTCCTAACAAAGAAAAGAGTCACAATTCCTAAAAGCACTTTCTCTCGCAAAAAATGCACATCAATCTCTATATGCTTTGTCCGCTCATGAATGACAGAATCAGAAACTAGATGAATGGCAGCTTTATTGTCATAATGTAAAATAGATGACCCTATCTCGGCAAAGCCTAACTCACTCAAGATGGGAACGCAACCACATCACCTCACATGTTCCATGTACTAATGCCCGATACTCCGCTTTAGCAGACGAGCGAGAGACAACATCTTGCTTCTTGTTTTTCCATAAGATAAGGTGATTTCCACATAATGCACAAAAACCATCAGTAGACCGACTATCATATGACCAACCATAATCGGAATTTGTGTAACACTCGAGCGGACCTTGTGCTCCAACAACATAAAATAATTTGAGACCAGGACATGACTTCAACTATCGAAGAATGTAATAAACTACATCCAAATGAAACTGACACGGTGCATGCATGAACTGACTGACCTTGCTCACAGGAAATGAAATATCCAACAAGACGCTAATAATCCGAGACCAGGACATGACTTCAACTATCGAAGAATGTAATAAACTGCATCCAAATGAGACTGACACGGTGCATGCATGAACTGACTGACCCTGCTCACAGGAAATGAAATATCCGGTCTGGTGTTTGCTGAGTAAATCAGACGTCCAACAGGACGCTGATAAGCCGATGGATCTGATAAAAGAGGTCTTGATCCTTAAGTCAACTTACTATTTAGAACAAGAGGAGTGGAGATTGGAATACACCCAAGCATCTCTATATCACTCAACAAATTTAGAACATATTTCCTCTAAGATAAGGAAATTCCCTTGGAAGATCGAGTCACCTCAATCCCAAGGAAGTATCGTAATGACCCTAAGTCCTTCACCTCAAATACCTTCCCAAGAGCTTCTTCAATCTGTGAAATGCCTACAACATCATCTCCGGTGATAATAATGCCATCGACATAAATTAGAAGATAGGTATAACCCCCTGAATTGCACCTGACAAATACAGTATGATCTGAATGGCATCTGACAAACCCATATTGGAGAACCATTTTACTAAATCGAAAAAAACATGCTCGTGTTGACTGCTTAAGCCCATACAAAGACTTACGAAGACGACATACCTTACCAGCATACTCCCCCTCACCGCGAAAACCTGATGGAGGAGTCATATAAATAATCTCATCAAGATCACCATAAAGAAATGCATTTTTATATTCAACTGATGAAGAGGCCAATAGTAGGAAGCAGCCAAGGAAACGAACAGAGTTCAATTTAGCAACCAGAGCAAAAGTGGCACCAAAATCACATCCAGGTACCTGTGTAAAGCCCTTAGCAACAAGGCAAGCCTTATACCTTTCTATTGTCCCATCAGCCAAGAATTTCACATTAAACACCCATCGACACCCAATTGGCCGAACCTTGGGAGATAAAGGAACCATCTCCCAAGTTCAGTTCCGTATAAGGGCATCCATCTCAGCTTGCATAGTTGCTACCCAATGAGGATCTGTCATAGCCTCAGACACAGATCAAGGAATCTGGATCACAAAAGTGGAAGATATATATGCACGGCAAGAATCAGACATGCAACAAACTTCGCAATGGGATGCTTAGTAGGAAAGTCATACTTCTCAAAAGGACCACGTACCCTGGTAGGGTAACGAGACACAATACCAGGTGGAACAGCAGGAAATGTATCATCGCTAACAAGAATATCAACAATGACAAGTGTATTATTAAAAATAGTAACAGGGAGGTCAGAAGATGTATTACCTGAGGCGAATCGCACGGGAGCAGGGTAAGCGCGTGGACGACGAGAGTACACCTTGAAAGGTTGAACAGTAGCTGTCATCAGAGGAAAATCAATAACAGGCATAGGATAAACAGCAGAAGGTTCCTCCTCCGATGGTGGCAAAGAATCCTGTATAGAAAAAGCAGTACCAAAGAAAGGAACGTGCTTAACAAAAGTAACATCCATTGTATGATAAATGTGACGACGAGAAGGATCATAACAACGATAACCTTTAGAGATAGGATAGTACCCTAAGAAGATGCACCGAATAGACTTGTCATCCAGTTTAGTACGAGAAGGACTCTTGTCATGAACATAACAAACACAACCAAACACCTTGGAAATAATAGGAAAAAGGGCACGACCAGGGTATACAAGCAGGAAAGGAGCCTTACCACTAAGGATCCTACTAGGGGTACGGTTAAGCATGTAAGAAGAGGTGAGCACGAAAAAATGCCAGTAGGGCTTGGGAACATTCATACCTTTCAACAAACAACGAACAACACCCATAAGAGACCTATTTTTCCTCTCAACAACCCCATTTTGCTCAGGATGTAAGGACAAGTGAGTTGCTGAAGAATACCATGTTGGTTAAGACGAGAGACAAACTCATTAGACACATATTCCTTAGCATTATCAGACCTAATCCCCCGAACAACCACATTAAATTGTGTTTTAACAAGTTGCAAAAAATGGGTAAACAAAGGAAGGGCCTCAGACTTTTTACGAAGCAAGTAAACCCAAGTAAATCTAGTGTAATCATTAATAAAGGTTAGATAGTATATATGCCTAGACCATGCAGTGACCGGAGAAGGTTCTCAAACATCATAATGAATTAAGTCAAACGCATAAGGTAATTTATGCATGCGAGGAATATAACTATTGCGAACATGTTTATATAAAGAACAAATCTCGCAATGAAACGTAGACTTCTTGCATGTTTTAACTAAATCAGGAAACAAAAGATAAAGATATTGAAAATTCACATGGTTTTTACCGACTCGGATGAAAAAACATAAAGGCCGGACTTAGGCAAGACACTAGCGTGCAAACTAGAAACAGATGACTGTGGAACTGGTGGTGGATCACCAAAATAGTACAGACCATCACACTCATATCCCCTGCCAAAAATCCACCTCGTACTCCGGTCCAGAAGGTAACAAAAATTAGACTGGAAAACAATATCACAGTTAAGATTCTTGGCAAGAAGATTAACAGACAAGATTAAGAGTAAAACGCGAAACATATAAAACAAACTCTAGGGAAATCTCAGGTAATAAGTAAAATGTGCCTTTACTATGGACTTTAGTAAGTAGACCATCAGCAATAAGAACATGTTGATTAAATGAGGTATGTGGTTTTGCAAGAATATTACACTCACCAGTCATATGATCATTAGCACCTGAATCAAGAATCAAGGTAGATGGGGAATTTACAATCTTAGCATGACATGCAGTGGGTATACCTGTGGCAGCAGGCATAGCTATAGAACTGCCAGCGGTTTTCTCCTCCCTGAGAATGTGAAGGACCTGGTCTCGAATTCAATGTTTTTCAATAGTGGCAGTGAGATCATCTGGAGCTCCCCCTGAATATGAACTTTGAGAAACTTTTGAAATAACTGTTGTATGAGGTTTATTCCCACCGGACTTGTCATACTCTTTCTTCGATCGTAGCTTTGGGTGAAGCTGGAAACAAGTACATCTGTAATGGCCATCTTGTTTGCACTGATCACAGTATGGTCGGGTACGTCTAAGATTTCCCCCAGATGGAGTAGAACGGGAATCTCGTGATCATACTTGAGAACGGAAGTTGGCAGCAAATGACATCTTATCAGCCAACGGTGGAACATCATAAACAACTGTGACTTTCAAGGTCAACTTCATACGACGCTCATGTTTCTCAATCAATGCATATGCTTCAGCAAGATTCGGAAGAGGTACAGTATTGAGAACCTGTGCACAAATTGCCTCAAAGTTTGATTGTAAGCCAATAAGAAACTGATGAACTTTTTTTTTCCCTCCCTTTTTTGAATCGCAGAAGCAATAGGAGTCATGTCAATAATATTCGTCAAAGAGGTATAGACTACAAGTTCTTCCTACCTCTTTTTTAGATATCCAAAATAAGCTGTAACAGACAAGGAACCTTGAGAAGCCTGACCAAGTTCCATATATAACTCATAGACTCAGACTTCATTATTAGAGGTAGAATACATTTCTGATAGAGCAACCCATAATCCATCAACCGTCTCATGAAAGGTGAAGAGCTCATAAATCTCAGTTTCCATAAAGTTGAAAAACCAGCCAAGAATCATACAATTGGTCATAAACCAAATATTATAGGTAGCATCGGTCTTAGAAGGACAAAGTAACTTGTCAAGTAAGAGCCAATCAATTTTATCCTTTGCTCCCAAGAAAAACCGGATAGATCTGGACTAAGACGAGAAGTTTCTACCATTTAGAAGAACACTAATAATCCGATGAGAACGTGGGAAATTCAGCAGATTCTTATTTCCATCTTAAATAATAGAGTTAGAGACCATAGATTATGCTGATGTAGAAGATTCTGTTGAAGGGTCATATTAACACGAACAGCGGAGCAATACCAAACAAGTACTATGACTTAGAACTTGATGAGACAAAGAAGTTGATAAGACAAGGCCTTAGAAAGGGCTGGACAAGACACTGGTGTGCAAGAACAACCTTAGAAAGGGTTGGGCATAAGAACAATGACGAAGGGCACTACAAGAGGGCTTTTCTGGAGGGTAGGATTCATCTTTTTTCTTCTTTTTCTCAACTTGACATCTGATACCATGTAGAGAGATTGAATTGTAATGAACTGAACGATGTATTCTTCTCTCTAGGAGTCTTTATATAGAGATTATACGAGGGCAGTTACAACAACCATTAAGTAGTTGTTACTAAGCTAATAAAACAGGGGGTTACAAGCCTAATTAAGGAGCTGTTACAAACCTAGTTAATGAGTTGTTACAAACCTAGTTAAGGGGCTGATACAAACCTAATTAAAAGGTGAATTTAATAAGACTAAATAACCTATTACAATAGACAGAGACTGATGACAACAAGATCTGGGTTTGATTATGTTTAGGAGACATCTGAGAAGGTTAGGTTTGCTCAAATATGGTAGAGCAGAGAAATTATCACCGAGGTTTGTAGGTCCATTTTAGATTCTTCAGAGAGGGGTCCAGTGGCTTAACTTTACCGCCAGAGTTGGGACAATTTCATGATGTATTTCACGTGTCTTGTTAAAGAAGTGCAAAGAAAATAAGGAACAAGTGATTAAATAGTCACCACTTAGGATTGATAGTTGGCTATAAAGAAAAGGTACTTCATAACAGGACTATACTGCAGGTAAAGGTATTGTGGCAATATCATGGGAAGGAAGAAGCTACCTGGGAAAGCGGTGAGATGCGAAAGCAGTATCCCCCATCTATTATCAAACTAGGTATGTCTTGACTAATTTCGAGGCAAATTTTTTTTTTTTTTGTGGGAGAGGAATTGTAACGACCCATTTTGAGAATCTCATGCTTTTATATGGTTTACACGCAGGGCACAAGGCCAAAGAATTTTTTGGAACATTGAAGGACGTACGTTTGTTGTTGAAGGAATGTACGACGGACCAAGTATGCTTTATAAAAGATAGCACACGTTAAGGCACAAAATTTTGTTGCGCAAGCAAAGACCATATATAAAGCACTGTTTAACAACAACACATATTTTTCATTTGCATTCATCAACTTTAACTAGAGATAGAGAGAGAAAGCTTGAACTCTGGCAAAGAATCGAGGGTTTTGAACCATTCTAAAGCGGAAAATCAAAATGCCATATACCCATACGATTGTGTCGACAAGAGTTACACATAGCTACTCTAAAATTCTGATTTTGATAAGTTTTCTTTCATCATAAATCTAATTTCATTTGAGTATTAAAGAATTTAGGTTTTGATTTGAAGGTTTATTGGTTTCTAACAATATACGTTCCAACAAAAAAACTCAACTTGTATATCAATGGAGAGACGTTCCAACAACAAAACTCAACTTGTATATCAATGGAGAGATGGGGAAATCATGTTAGAAACCTTCAAATCAAACCCAAATACTTTGATACCTAACTGAAATTAGATATGCGATCAAAGAAAATTTACCAAAATCAGAATTTGAAAGTAGTCTTGTGTAGCTCTTGTCAACACGATCATGGGTACAATGGCACTTTGAATTTTCACCTTATAATGGTTTCAAAACCCTCGATTTTCTGTCGGAGTTTAACCTCTCTCTCCCTATCTCTAGTTGAAGCCAGCGATTGCACATGAAAAATAGGTGTTATGTTGTCCAATGGCGCCTTATGTATGGTTTTTGCTCGTATGGCAAAATTTCGCGCCTTAACCTATGTTTTTATCTTTTAAATAACATACTTGATCTGTTGTATATCCCTTCAAAAATAAAATACGCCCTTCGATGCTCCAAAAAGTTCAACAACAAATTTTTTAGCCTAGTATCCTACCTGTAAACCATAAAAAGCTTCAAATTCTCAAAATGGGTCGTTACAGTGTGATAGCCAGATATAGTAATTGTGGGGTAGTGGCTTGTTTATCCAGAGGTTTTAATATAGTGAGCAATTATTATGCTGAAACAATAAAAGCACTGAATGCCTACAAAAAAAAACCTCTGAATAATTCAATGAAGGAGATCTGCGTGCTATCTAAGTTGTTGACACATTAGAGAAGTCTGAAGGCTTTCTTCATTTCTAATATTTTCAAGCACTACATAGAGAGATTAACTTTAAGGCTAATCAAGTGCCAAAGCATGTTGTATCAGTCCAGCCTGAGCATTTGGAGATCTTCAAAGCAAGCCTTCATTTTTTAGAGATGTTGGGAGTACCTTTTGCGTTGTACTTACAAATTCTTTAAGTAGAATAAGCACGTGATAGTATCCAAGCTAGAGTGTAAACCTACTTTGTTAGATGAGATAGTGATGCAATGTTGACTCTCTTTGTTTATATTTTCTTATTTGTGACTATCATTTTCATTAAAAAAATTAATTAATTTACCGATGAAAGAAAAAGTAAAAAAAACTTTCGCGTAAATTAAGGGACAGTATGCTTACCTCCATCGCGAATCTGTAATGCAAGTCCTCTGTGAGAATCAACAATGGTAATGTTGTTGAACAAAAGACCCTTGAAATCAAACCAACTTGCACTACCCAACTTAATCGCAGAAGATTTTGTTCGAATCCAACAATCCGTTGCCGTCAAGTTATAGAGAGGACTTGTATACGTCTTCGGACATATGGCATCGTCTCCCGTGTTGATAGTACATCTTGTGATGACGGTATTATTAGAATCTTCGATATCGATACCGTCGTTGTTTGGAGTATCAAAGTCGCCGTAAATTGATAAATCTGATATTGATGTGTTATCACACCCTACAATGTGTAAACTGCAACAACAAAAGGCTGAGTTAGACCAAAAAGATAGATGAATATATTAAGTAAAACTATTTCATGTAACTGTGAAAACTTCCCATCTACTAGTTAAGACGCCTACCAAGGTTTTAGTCATTGTTCGACAAAATATCGGATTTCCAAAATTCGACTAGTCTGCTATATTTTGATTAAAATTCAATTATTGGTAGAACGATTTTCCCAAATTTTGACAAACCAGATGCTAAAAGCAACTAATACCTTTAGTACTGCCATAATTCGGAAGAACTTAGCTTTGCTCCTCATACTCCACATATGAGGAATCCACATCTATAAATATAATCCTCAATGGTGGACCGGCTCTGCTTAGTCGAATTGAAGCAATCTTAGTGGCTTGGTTCGATGGGGGTATGTATAATGGGGCCTATGCAGAGTTGGATGACAATTGATAATTTTATACAGGAGATGGGTTTCTTATGCACTATGTGCCTGACTATAACTCTTATGCAACTATGGGGCCATAATTTCCTTCACTAGATAATCTATTTCCTATGGTTCGCATGGAATTCAACATCATTTGGAGATATCCCAATCAGCATGGCTGCAAATCAGAAGTCAAATGCTTTTGTTGCTTCAGTAAGCTCAAAAGGCTCAAAATATGCAAAGATTAATGGGTCCTGCTGATACCAGAGCTTCGGAACCACCCTTAGATTCAAAGTCTTTATCTCATCTGATTTCTTTTAAGTCCACCCTTCAGGCCCAACCTCTCAAGCCCTTTAATAAGGTATCATCACACTCTGCCCGTTGAATAGGTATCATCACACTCTGCCCTTGATATTCAACGATCTAGGTCTGTAAATGGGTGCTACCCGTCCAAAGAGTTCTCTTCATTTCCTAACATTGGACTGGGATATTTCTCACAGTATGGTCATATGAACTACAAACCAAATGTGAAGAGCTGCGCAGGCAATGACAAATTTAAGCTGTGAGAGACTCTAAGCAGGAAAAGTACGTTTCAAACCTCTACTAAGCTAAAACGAGGGCCAAGGTCATTAATCGGAAATCTTGTTTTGAAACCATCAGTAGAGAAGGAGTTGGGTCTCTCAATCCAAAAAGACCATTATAACCAACAACATTACCAGACTCACTATAAAAATGCACAAGTTCTTTGTAATAAAAGTGACGAGAATATTCATAACAGTATCTACAACCTTCTGGAGAGATCAACAGCAAAAGTGTACTGTTTTTTCGTTCTTCTCTAGAATTGAAGTGGGCTTGGGGGGGGGGGAGGGGGGGGGGTGGGGAAGGTACACCATTCCGCCGATCCCCTCATCAATCCATGGAAGCAGATCCCTTGGGGGTTAAAGCATATAACACTTGTAATGACAACGCTTACAAAGAAAAAAATAAAAAGCTTAACCGACTAATCCAACTAACCATTGTTTTACATTATTTATGATAAAGTAATAATCCAGGCCCCGCAATATCGTCGTAACGGCACCGATTTCTGGATCTCCAGAGATCCCATAGTATGAGATAAGAGAAGAATACCTTAATTAGACATGTGCCTTGAGTGTAGAGAAGATCTCAATCATTGGGTGTATATCTGCTAGCAATTGACGGGTACCTAATAACTTGACATCCGAGCATACTTAAGAATGGACCAACTTGTTAAATTGGACCCCTGAATAAACAAATGATCTAATGAATCGAATGGGGCTAAAGCACCATTAACTGGGGCACTTGTGTTTAACTGAAAACCAAGGCCGAGTCCAATCTGGTGTCGATAGGGATTGCTCGACCAGAACGCCTGCCTGTTAGTATTGGAAGAAATTCGACAGGGACTACGACCATACACTGCTCATACAACAAAATCCTTCACGAATTTATGGATTTCCATGCGTCAGTACCTTAGCAACGATCTTTAAATTTTCATGTTGCCTAGGATAAACAAATACTGAGGTTTTTCTACCTATGCCAGTACATTTTGCAAAATTCACATTGGTTTCTTGTCAAATTCTTACATGTAAAATGGCTTTATCTAATGTTTGAAGTACCTTTCCTTTCATTGCAACCTTCTCTGTATTTTAAAACCTTAGAGTAAATAATGTGTTTTGTGACATTTCATCATCATTTTTGTCACTTGTGTGGAAAACACAGCAACAATGGAGTGACTCTCCTTCGGGGACAAAGTGTTGCGGTTTATTTTGTTAGGTCCTAACCAATGTAATTGACTCGAACAAAAGAGAGTCGTCCATGTTGCTTGGGTCCTTTCAAAAAAAAAAAAAAAAGAGAAAAATTGAGTCAAACAAAATTATTCTAGTGAATTGGAATATAAGAAGTTAAGGTGAATGAAAAGGTTACCATGCGCAAGCACTCACTATAGAGGTCTTTTTAATGTGATGAATCTTTACAAAAACGAATATGAAAAACGTGAAACGGGAATAACTAGTTTTTCAAACTTTCTAAACTACTTGTCAACATGAGGCAAAAAAAGATGTTTTCTAGATGGTGGTAATGTGATGAGTCAACCATTTGGGAAGCCATAAACTGGGAAGATTTGATTGTGAGAATTTTAAGTTTGCAATTGAGAAGCGTCTTTCAACGGGTAATTTCATCACTAATTGTCGACATTATGAATGTGTCTGCATTTGCAAACTTCAGCAAACGTAAGGAGATTGAACAAAAAGTTGCCAGGTTCGTTATCTTGTTGATTGCGAGAGATTCTCCACTATTGGCATTGATCCCGATACTATTTGAATAATTCCCACCATCTTTGAAATTGTTATGGCTCCATCCGCATCCAATATCGGCAAGCCAATAGTTTAAAAACAGGAAAATGAAAGATGGTGATACATAATATCGTGTATGGATGCGTGCGCAGGCCTTAGAATTAGTCAAAGGAGATTGGACGATTAGAACCGAGTCCTGATGGAGGTGACAAAGGAAGCATATTCACGACCGAAGGTTTGAAAATCATTGTTGAACAAGATCTTCCTGACATACTATTTTGTGAATCAGGTACGCTCGAGCCGAATCCTTTGGATTTGTTATAAAGATTGTCCCTCTGCAATAATCATCTCCCCCCCCCCCCCCCCCCCCCGGCCCCCCCCCCCCCCCCCCCCCCCCCCCCCCCCCCCCCCTCCGAAACTGAAAGAAAATCCTGAAGATCTTGAGGAAATTTTTAGGCAACCTGCATAATTTCCCCATCATTTCGCAACAACAACCTTTTTTTCTTTTGGAAGATTGTGCTTATTGGGTTAGAGCAGACCCTACACTAATCAAAATTTGAGGAAATTGCTAGGACATACTTGCTCCCGATGATACCAAGGGGAGCCAAGTAAATCAACTAAAAGCCACTACAATTACTCTCGTATATTTTTTTGCATCTTCAAGCGATATCTTCTTAAGATCTCATATCAAATTTTTGGGCATAATCCATATATACTCATCACATGAATTGGTGCTAGCTAGAATGTCAGGACTGAACATCACTATTGGTCTCCTGATTGTGTGTAATATCTCAAGATGTTCTAGTTCTCCCATCTTGCATTTGATCTTCATTATAGTGTACCTACTCATATCAAGGAGTGTCACTCTCTTTAAGATACTTCTACTGCAGTTGAGTCAGATGCAACACACTCTTTACGGTATAGCTGATTCTGCTACTTCCGGATGTAAGATGGGTACTGGTAAGGCACTGGATTTCCCAATTTATGCTGCAATTGCTCTGCCCAAATGGTCCCTGGGCATTGCTCCAGAAGCGTATTTGTCGTTCTTCAAAGAGCCATCAATCTTGATTATGAGAGTTCTCTCCTGTGCTCGCTCCCATTTGCACTTTCTCCTGGTTTCATAAAATACTCAGCATCAAGATTGCCTCTGTTCATTATATCTCTTCTCTATGCACTATAGATATCTCAATAATATTGTATATAAAAAATTGTGCCTATCCTAGTTAGGCTTTTGTGTCGTATACTCTTGGGTATGGCCTTCTTCCCCTCAATAAATCTGTTGTTTCTCTCAAACCAAACATGATAGAATAATAATTCAAAGCAAGTTTGTTATTGGTTGCAATGATGTCTTTGCCTTTAAAGTTATATAGGTGCAACTCATCCCTGTATATCGCCAGATCCCATATATTTATTGTACCTCAACGAGCTAGTTGTTCATATTTGTTTGAAGGCCTAACTTAATGGTATTTCTCATGATGTGCTCTGCGAGGCCATGATTGAAACAACTTTGCTGTGCCTGAAACGATCTGTTTGAGAATATTCGTGTGAATGTGTAATGTGAGTATTCACATTAACTGATCCATTCCCGTCCACCTCTACTCCACCCTCAATGTTGGCTTATGAAAACCCCTGTTCCTTCTCACAGAGTCATTGAGGCTCCCTTCATTGCCTGGCTGTCTACTCTATTAGATGGTATGCCTTGTCACTGGGGACATCTCTCAAACACAAGTTTTCTTTGTTCTTATGGTTTTGTTTGAGACTATGGACATGTGCTCAATCATTATCCACATTATTATTGTTCCTCCATACCCAGTTTTTACCTCTTGGTGATTCCCGCTGGTCTGGCTAGTGAAATGGGAATTCTGCTCCATGCTCATCTGGCCTTGGTTGTACTGTTTATGGTAAATTTCATTCCTCTGCTCCCCCATTGAGACACCTGCAATCCACTAACCATTGCTTTACATTATTTATGATAAATTAATAATCCATCCCAATATCGTCATAACGACACCGATTTCTGGATATCCAGAGTTCCCAGAATATGAGAGAATAAAGAATACCTCTAATTAGACATGTTGCCTTGAGTTGGAAGTATATCTCAACCATTGGTTATATCTGCTAGCAATTAACTGGTACCTTAATAACTTGACATCATACATTACTAAAGAAGGACCAAACTTTGTTAGAAATTTGCCCCTGAATAAACAAATGATCTAAGGTTTTAATACCAATATTACCATCTTCACAACAAGAACATTTAGACACCAATTGCATATATCAAGATTGCACCACAATACCAACAGCTACATACCCTTGTTGGAGCTTCCAGTTAAAGAATTGAATTTTAGAAGAAATAGTAAGATGCCAAATCCACTTGGCATTCTCAACTGGAAAACTATACACCCTTAAAGAATCCCACACGGATTTAATATAAAAACACCCACTAGGACAAGGAGACCAAGCAGGCTGATTGTCATCGTGAGAAAGAATATACCTACTTTCAGTAAAGAATTTGAGTTGATCGGGAATTGCATGATACAACCTATGCCACTGCCATTTCCCAACACTTGAGAACACATCTTTCAAAAGAATGTTTTGAGTAGTTTCAATGTGTAGAATATCAGCAATAGCCCCATCACCTAGCCAATTGGAGAACCAGAACTCTTCCTCGCCTTTGCCTAAGGACCAAGCAGTTAATTGAGACACATAATCAAAATGTTTACCTATTTCCTTCCACGTCTTAGAAGCATAAGAATCCCAAGACAAAGGTTGAGAACCAACATTATACATGCTTATCATAACCTTGGCCCAGAATGAATTCTTGTAAAGCACATTCCATATCTTTTTATATAAAAAAGCTAGTACATCTTGCATTGACCCGATCCCCAACCTTCCTTTGCCCTAGGGCTTGCAGATGCTGGTCCAAGATACCCTTCTTTTTTTTAGGACGACCATGGTTTTAAAAAACGTACTTAAGCTTACGCCTCCAAACCGCCTTACCGCCTCATAAAGATTTTCGTACTGAAGCTTACGCCTCACTAATTATTGAGGCTTAAATCTCAAAATTGAATTTTTAACCCTTTACTTATTATTTTTACTAGAAATTCCCCTTGGGATTAGGTTTAATAACAATATCTACAAAATAACCCTTCTAAACTTGTCATTTCTTTAATGATGTTTACAAGAAAAAACCATTAGCATATGAAAGAAAACTGAGGCTTACGCCTCACACCGCCTTCCGCCTCATTAAGCACTCAACGCCTTCGCCTCCGCCTTTTTAAACATTGGACGACCTTCATATGTACCCCACAAGAAAGTGGAGAATATCTTCTTTTATCTCACAATCACAGATTTAGGAACAGAGATAGACGCTAACAAATGTATGGGATTCGACTTCAAAACATGAGTGAGTAGTACCAGCTTGTCTCCACTCTAATGAGTCTACCCAGCCAACCATCAGCTTTTTTCTGCACTCTGTCTACTAACTTCTCAACGTGACATAGTAATGAAGGAAGCGGCATAAAACCTAGACAACTTGGCTCCGTGAAAGATAAAAAATGACAGCAAAATGCAAATCTTTTTTAGTAATATCTCCGCACTTAGTTAAAAAAGTTAGAAGAGAAACCATCTGCACCAAGGGCACTCTCAGTGGGAATGCTCAATTCTTTACCTCATCAATATCAGGAATAGCAAGCAACGTCTTGTTGTCACAATCAGAAACTAACTTGGGGATACCTTGTGGATAACTTGGAGCAACTCAGGCTCTAAGGAAGTGGTGGAAGCAAAAAGCATCTCTTCAAAACAAGAAACAACTACATCATGAATAGTATTGAGATCAGAGGATGTAGACCCGTCACTGAGAGTAAATAAGTTAATCTCTGACAACATTCTAGAAATTGTAGTAGCCTTGTGAAAAAAGATTGTCTTAGAATCCCTATCTTGGAGCTACCTAATCCTTGATTATTATTTTCTTTCCAATAAGTCTCTTCCTGTTGTAATTGAGAGCAATGCTCCTCTTTAGCTGCCTTCATATCTACATCACCCTTGATCTCCCATCCATCTTGTAAGATATGCTCCAACTCCAAAATCTTGTCTTTGAGAGAGATTGCTGATAAGATTGCCAAAGAAATCAGCATTACACTTTTTGAGAGTTTTCCTAATTACTTTGAGTTTATAAGCAAGAATAAAGAGCACTTTCATAGATACCCTAAGGCCACTTATCCTTGAAAAACTCCAAAAAAATAGCTATGCTGAGACCACATCTTTAAGAATTTGAAGATCTAGGCCCAGAGTGCTGAGCAATCCCAAAAGAGAGTAAAAGTGGAGATGATCTGAACATACTCTTATCTAGATAATAACATCAATCTGAGGATATGCAGTAATAAACTCAGAGTTAAATAAAACTCTATCAAGTGTATCATTTTGCTCATTACACCAGGTGTACTTGGAACCAGAGAATGGAGCCTTAATGATACCAGCAGCTTGAATGATATGTTCAATGTCAGCAGAAGAAGTAACATTAGGAAGTCTCCCACCCAATTTTTCAGAAGATAACCTAACAGCATTGTAGTCCCCACCATGGTGTTGTTGCACAATTGGATAACAAAATTAACTCATTCCTCAGGCATCTCCTCCCAGCAACACCATGCTTAACATAAAAGAATAGTGACCACACAGGGCCAATTGTTACTCAGACTTACATGACAAGACAAGATTTGGCTAGAAGAACTATGTTAAGTAACAGATAAAGAATCACTCAAACATAACCAAATCTTTGCTCCATCAACATTATTAGAAATGAAACCAAACAAACCAAGTCTTTTGCAATTTTCTCCAAATGAGATACATCCAGAAATGGCTCTAAAATACCCACCAAACCTATCTTATGAAGTTTTATGAGATGCTTCAAATGTATTATTGTTTTATTGTTAGCAAAGCCTCTAGCGTTCCAAGCTAGCATAGTATTCCTCATAAGAAAACTAATTGTGGTGTAGATTGACGACCCCTAGTAACAGTCCCTCCAGGAGGAATTACTTTAGCCTTTAGCCTTCTTTTTCTTGACCATAGTCTTAAAGCCCTCGCCACAATAGCCCTCTGAAACATCAGAGCTTGTTAAAAACGCAACACCAATCTGAGTTGTATTAGAACGAGTCAAATTGAAAGCTGAAGCATCTATCGTAGAATCGAAACTCAACGAGAATTGTACCTGTTTAAAGTAATGATTCTAAATGTGAAAGGATTCACATGTTAGGACTTGTACAACATTATCTTCATACATCTTGATGATAGGATTTAAATGGAGGAACCCTTGAAAAGGAAACTCAGATTCACGCCAAAAGGAACGAATTGAGCGACGAATGTACTTAATAGCAGGACCTCCCTGACAAGAATTTCATCACAATTGTAGATGGAATTGCCGCCTCAGCGCGTGTAATGAATAGTAGAAAGAAGGAGATTACCACAGCACTATCTACGTAGAAATGCCTAACCTTGAGAACAAAAGGTCTGAGAGAGAATAAAAAGGAGGAGAAACGGTAGTGCTGGTTGTAGGAATTGCGGAGCATCGAGAGACACCAATACGGGCATTGTTAATCGTTGAAGGAAAATGACAACAACAAGAGAAGACAAGACAAGATAAGAAGAAATAAGAAGAGAGTCAATGGGCATTTAAAAAAAGAAGAGAGTCAATGGGAGAGAAGGGAGAAGAGAGAACAATCAAGGCTAAAAACCTAGGAGAGGAAAAAAATGGTGGCTAGGTTTAGGAATTAGAAAGAGAGAAAGACCGCAAGGCGATTCTCGTAGATGTTACAATTCAGTCTGACTAGTATATAATTTGATTGCGATGATGTAGTTCATAGGTGCAGAGCTTGCAGGAGCAACAATGGCAAATGGGAAACCCTAAATTAAGAAAATATCGAACTGCAGAGCAGAAAATGAATGAAGGTAATGCATTTTCGTGAGAATTGGTTGACAGTGAATATGCATCATATTAAGCAACAATGAGCATGTGAACCTTATAGCCAATTGAATTTCGCTCATCTTCTTCACTGTGGAAGAATGCACAACCAGAAGAGGATAAGAGTGGGTGTAAACCCCATCTTTTTCAAGGGTAGAAAGTCGAACCCTCACCTTTCCACTCCTTGAATCTTTTGCACCTCCACTTAAATAGCAATTATCAAAAACCCTAATCGTAATAACAGTGCACAGATCGAAAACATCCCAAATGTATTGCTCATTCCATTTTAGAGTAAAGTTATTGATCATCCTTGTTTGAACCCATTTGTGCCCATCCTTATCCATACAATAAGCATCCGTAGTCCCCCGCCCGTCTTTAGTCTTCATTGGTACCAACCCTTGAGCACTCAGAACCCTCAATTTCAAAATCCCAATGCTTGCCTTCCATAAGGGCTTTGCTGTTGGCCTAAGATCACTACTATAGTGCATTTATTCATCCAGGACGTGATACCCACTATTCAAACAAATCTTTAGATGAATCTACTAGATCACTTACTGTCCTTCTTCTCCCCATCTACAATGACATGCTTATCAAGATTAAACCACCTTGTGTTCACCTCCTTATATTCCACTCTCCTGTCCAAATTCAGTAGAGGTGTCACATACACCTTAATTGGGTGCCACTTTATCTTCAGCACTCAAAACCAAATGCTCCTCGAATGTTTCTGCAGCTAAAAAATGGTAAATCCTCATTCCACTTTGAGAAACTTTAGTCCACAAAACCTGATTCCCTTATAATAGAATTAACATAAACTTCAAGATATCTACCCTTATCAGTTGGTTGCAAGTACTCAAGCACATTGAACTTAACATACCAAAGCTTGGGGAAGAGAAAAACATTCAATAGATTACTCGCAAACCCGTCACTCATCGAAGTCTCAGCATGCAAATAACATACTTCACGGAACACATTTATCGTTCTTCTGATCTTCCAACCGATACCATTGAAAAGCTAATAGACTATCAGGCGAAACACGTTTCGTAACTTCATTGAGATCAAATACAACACGGCCAATATCATTCACTTGAACCTAAACTGCATCACCTTTTTTATAATTCATGTAATTCAGCGATATAATTTACAGAGAGTTTTTTCCAATGATATTTATTATCTTTACTCACGCTATTTGGGCATTTATAAATTCATTTTCATAAAACAGAGAACATTTTGATCCGATTTTCAGCTATAATTCAATGTGAAGTTCTAAAATACCGTTAATCGGTCTGACATTTCAGTATGTCTTTATTCACCAAATAGGTGAATACATTAGACTTACTATAACATAGAAAATAGACAAAACTCAAAGTAAGTTAAGTGTAAAATGTAGAACTTAGTACTTACCACCAATAAGCGGGCTGACTTAACCTGATCTCCCTCACTCTAACATTCCTACAATTAATAAACCCAACAAGCCTCGGCCTACACTCGTCCCCCAAACACGCTCCAGTCTGATTCCAACTCACCATCACATTCTTCGTCTTATCGAACCTCTCAACAAACTCCAATCCCTGACCATCAATCACACCTCCACCACTAATCCCAACATCACTAACATTATCCGCCAACACCACATACCATCGCTTCGACTCCACCGGATAATCCACCAACCTCGTCCCCCCTAAAACCCGAGCTCCCTCCTCGATCTCAAGCTCAACGCCCGACCTCAAGTGGATTGTGGCCGTTAGATAGTCACCGTTTGCGGGAAATTTTACGACGCCGCCTCCCGAAAAAACGCAGAAGTCGATCGCCGCTTGGATGTGAGGTGTGTCGTAGTGAATTCCGTCGCCAATTGCGCCGAAATCGGTTACCGTTACGGTGAAGGTGGTTTGGCGGGAGAGCTTGAGTTGTGACGTGGCGGAATGTGATTGGATGAAGAGGATGAGGGTGAGAAAGGCAAGTGTAATTGTGATAGTGGTAGTGGTAGTGGTGGACATTTTTGTTTGTTTGGCTAGGTGTTTGGTTGTTATTTGCTCTTTTAAGTTGAACGCTGCCAGGAGGACCTTTGGGTCATAAAGATTAAAGGTTAGTAACCACCAATAGAATGACACCACTTGTTGGCTTGCTTTACTGGTTCTTAATGGACATAAATTCTGTCTCACTCTCTCTCCCACTCTCTCCAAACAAACCAAATTTCTCACCAAACAAATCTATATCACTCTGTCACTCTCACTTTCGCGAACAGTTCGAGTATCTCTCTCACTCTGTCTCCTTCACTCACTCTTTCTCTCCCTCACTCACTCTATCTATCTCTCCCTCACTCTCACTCTCACTCTCTCGTCATTAGAGACTGAGACTGTCGTTCAAATATAAAGTACCCATTGAATTCAACCCTTCGAAGATATTATCCATTCCTTTTGGAGCAGCAGAGGTTGGAAGCGGTTTGATAGTGGAATTCGACAACTTCAAGATAAATCTCATTATCATGTCAAATTGATGTTTATTCTTCGTCTACCCTTTTGTGTAATGCAATTTGGTATTGAAACTGTCAAATATTGTCGAAATCGTCAATATTTGACCTAAATAACTAAAATTAGACTTTAAATTTGAGTTATTAACATCTAGGATTGTCGGTTTCGTAAATATTTGACCTAGGTAACCTAAAGTACATTGAAGAATTATCAAAATTGAGAATTGTAAGTTATAGGTAAGTTATAGGTAAGTACCTATCTTTAGTTGAAGTATAAGTTATAGGTAACCTAAAGTACATTGAAGAATTGTCGAAATTGAGAATATTGAAGTGAGATTGAGTAAGACACATTTAGTATTGTCGAATTCGACAATTTAGCAGTGTAAATATTGTTATGGTTACATAATATTGTTGAATTCGACAATATTGAATTCACATGGTTCATAACATTTTTTGATTATACTTGTTTATAAGTCTAAATTGTCGAATTCGACAATAGTTACATATAACTTGTAGCTATTGAAATAGAGTATTGTCGAATTCGACAATTTACCAAATACAATTAGACTTATGTTTACATAATATTGTCGAACTCGACAATTACCAAGTGCAATTTTACTAATCATTTGAGTAATAAATTTTGTGCAGGTACACACTGAATGAGAAAGTACATCTGACTGCTTCCAATAGACGAAAAAGAGAGTTGGCTAGAGAAGTAGATCTACTTACATATAAGATAAAGAGAAAAACTATTGACCCAATCACAGTCGTTCCTCCAAACACTGTTGACAGTGTAAATGAGGGTATTTGTGAAGGTGTGAATATTCCAATTGAGTCTGCCGAAGGTGTAAATATTCTCCAGGGTTCAGAATTTGAGACTGAGTCTGCTCAAGCTGGTTTGGGAGCTCAACCACCGCTCTCAAATGTTTGTCCTAATTTTGATGAAAATATTCTTATTTTTGGGGGGTATTCTGAAGGTGAGGGGGCTACAAGTAACGACGACGTAGGCCCTAGTGATAAAAGCCTACTGAGGAGCTTCAAGTTCCATAGAGCGAGGTCGATCGCGCTAGGGCATGTATATTATTTAATAGAATCTCTTCTTTAATTATGTTCTGTAATTCCTATTATTTATAGTTACATTTTGTTGACATAATCACTATTATTGTTCAGGAGAAGCTTCCCATTCGTGTTCATCATTACTAGTCTACGTAGAACCTTAGAAAGGAACTATAAGTGGCCCAAGATTTTGTAAAGTTGAAGGGTTTGGATAGGATTGGGGTCATATCCTATAATTATTAGAACTCTGCCCTCATTTCTGCTTTTGTCGAGCGTTGGCAGCCGAAAACTAATATTTTCCACTTCAAATAGGGTGAGATGACTCTAACTCTTGATGATGTGGAGCAATTAGTTGGGTTGCCTGCAGATGGTGATGCCACGGTCATTGGTGGTTACCTAGGGATTCCTGGCAATTCTTGAGATTTTTGAGAACAACCTTCTACAGGATTTAAATGCTTTCAAATCTTTGAAAGCTAGGGGTGCTGGGAATTCATTATCACTGAAGAAACTTAAGTCTCACTATGCATACAAGTTAGAGAAGGTTCTCAGTGACGGTACCGCTGCAGCTTCCAAGAAGAAGAAATGGCTAACAGCGAGGTATGTTGCTCATGCATATATGTTGTATGTCATTGGTTCTTTCCTATTTCCCACGAAAAAGGGAACATATGTCAGCGCATGCTACCTTGTCCTGTTTGCCAAGGACAAGGTGGCAAAGAAGTGGTCATGGGGATCAGCAGTTCTGGCCCACATGTATTACAATCTAGGTGCAGCATCTCGAGATGATGCGAGACAATTCGCATGCTGTACCACGCTACTCGAGGTGATTCTGAACTCATTTATGTAACTGTTTTTTAGATATGGCTTCAACTTCTACTAATTTTATTTTGTTTATCTATATACATGTGGTCATGGATATTTGCACATTTCCCAAAGCTTGGTGGGATCCCCAAGGAGATGGACTCCGATGCATACGAGCATTGTACTTGTTGGAAATGGGACGTATATGTTACGGATAGATATAGTGGTACAACTTTGCTCAATTTTAGGGAGGCATTGGGCAACTACAAACTTGAGGATGTAAGTTCATTACCCCTCTGCACTGCTTCAAAATTATCGAATTCAAAAAAATTGATTAAGTATATCTACTAAGTAAATCAAATATTGTCCAATTCGACAATTATTCAATTTCCTTTGAAAGTGAATATACAACATTGTCGAAATCGACAATATTGATTAAGTATATTTATTAAGTACATCTAATATTGTCGATTTCGACAATTATTCAAATTCCTTTGAAAGTGAATATACAACATTGTCGAAATGGACATGAGAAATTGTCGATTTCGACAATATTCTATCTCAAGATTATCTGGTCCACACATACAGAGATAATTGTGTAAAATAAATTTGATTTATTTTCCATGTAGGTTATATGGGACCCATACAGAGATAAAAAGGATTCCCCACATGCATTCAAGGAGGTCAACTTTTTCTATGGGACATTAGCAAGTCCAGATCATGTTCAGCCCTACTACCTAAATAGGGTTGTGCGACAGTTCAATCGGGAACAAGGCATCCCCACAAAACGACTATTGACAGAGGTTTCCGACCTATGGAACACAAAAGTGGCGAGGAAATTCAGCCCTAAGTATGAGTGGGTTGATTGCTTCTCTAGCCAAAAGTGGAAGGAGTTTGTTTTGAAGAAAGCTGATAAGGGGCGGAGGGTATGTGAGGAACCTCTAGTATGTACAGAGGCATACTTGGAGTGGTTTACCTCTGTCTCGTGGAATACGATCTGTCCAATTTCTGTTGACCTGGCTGCAGATGATTCTGGAATTCATCAAAGGAAGCCTGCCAGTATCAATGAGCATGGTGACACCCCCGTGCACCAATCTGAAGATATTGCTGAACAATATGATGCATCGGTTAGTACATGTTAACACTATTTTTATCTCACTTCCCTTATATTATTTACACTTTATACTTTTTAGTGTCTAATATTTTGTTTACATGAATTACCATTTTTGTACCATCATGAGCACTCTAGTCGGTCTCCAAATATAAACCTAAATAACCAGTAAATCACAACACTAAATGACCAGCTTCAGAAGCTCAAGGAGGATAAAGAGAAGGAGTTTGAAGCCAATATAAATCTAAGAAAGGCCCTCAAAGAGAAGGTCAGTCATACCTATCTTTAGTTGTGCATAATGTTAGTTTTTATCTATAGTTATTAGTATAAGTAATTGTCGAGATCGACAATTATTACAGTGTATGTGTTAGTGAACAAATGTAAATTGTCGAATTCGACAATTTTTTGACAATTTTCACAGTTATTCTGAAAACTTTCATATATGTATTATTGTCGAACTCGACAATTACATAATATTATTGTCAATTTTAACAAAAACACATAAACTAATCTAAATGCTTTATGTCAATTTAACCTCAGACAAGTGAATGTGATATACTTAAAGAAACCATTGAACAAATGAAGGCGGAGATTGAACTAAAGCGTGTAGTTGACGAACAATGTGCACTAGAGTTCATAGATCTTCCAAGGCAGTTAGATGCGAAGGTAAGGTCTTAAGCAGATGTCATTATCGCATCCATTGTTTGTTTTTGTCAGAATCCTGATTTTCCTTGTCAAATTTATGTTTGTAGATATTGGAGTGCAAAAATTTGGAGGAAAAAAATACAAGTTTGGAGGCATAGCTAAGGTAAATATCTGGCCTTGAAGACTGTAATCAAAGCTTATCTGTTGAGTTGATAAAAAAGTAATGAGTTTAATATAAAGGTAATAGTATTCAGTGTCTCTAACCCCTAATTACTTATAGTCTTCCATTAATCATTCTTGCATCTGGCGTAATTATTTTGTCCCCAATGTGTGTAGTGTAAAGAGATTGAGTCACTAAAAGCCGTTAATGCATTTTTGATGGAGCAGATAGACTTAAAATTTTCTCCAGCTACACCTGTGAGTTTACCAAAATTCAATAATGTTTAACTATTTGTCACTTATTTGTAAGTCTGGTAATATTGTTTTTGTGCTCATATTTTGAACAGCTTGCTGTGCTACAATCACATCAGCTTGTGCCAGACACAACCCTAGTAAAGAAGTATGAGGACTTGTTGGCTGCACATGAGGATATTAAGAAGAAGTTGATTACAAAAGAAGATTTTGTAAGTCATTCAAAATGAATGAAATTAATTGAAGTTTGTGAATTGGAGTTTGTGTTTGATAATAGTGAATTAAAACTTAATTTTGTGTACGAATTTAGTGAATTGATAATAGTGAATTTAAGTTTCATTTTGGGAGTTCATTTTGTATACGAATTTTTTAGTTAGTAGAATGGAGTTTGTGTTTGATTATCCTAAAATCAGATGTAGTATTTATTTTGGATTTCATGCGCAATATAGGTTCATCCCTTCTCAAAATCAAATGTAGTACCCAAAATCACATTTAAATGAACTGGAGTTATATAGCTCATCTCTTTTATGTATTTAAAACAAATAATGATTTGGACATCCAAGTATAAGAAAGAAGCAGCGAGATATACGGAGGAAACTAGCCATCTCGTAAACTCCCCCGCCCATCCTTCTGAATTATATGGAATGCTGATTTCAATGTTTATTCTAATGTTGGATATTTTTACAGCGACAGAAGTTGGTTAATGCTGAAGAAAGGATGAAGTCTTTAGAAGCAAATAACAGTGAATGGGTATGTCATATTCCTAACTCTTGTACATATTTGAGATTGCTCTGTGTAATGCATGGTTTTAAAATTATGTTATTGAAATCGAATATTGTCGAATTCGACAATTAAGAATTTTATTTCGAGTTGTGCATGGTAAATATTGTTGAACTCGACAATTTAGATAATGTTCATGTACATACCAAGTCTATTTATCCTAATGTTGGAGTTTTTTTTTTTCAGCATAAGAAACTAGTTAATTCAGAAGAGAGGAAGAAGACTTTGGAAGTAGATAACAATAAATGGGTATGACATATTCCTAACTCTTGTATCTATTTGAGATTGCTCTATTTAATACATGGTTTGAAGTCATAGTTGTCGAATTCGATGATTACTATCTTCATATTGTCGAATTCGACAATATTGATAATATATATTTCCACTTGGACAATATATAATTGTTGAGTTCGACAATTATGACACTGTAATTGGAATTATGGATACACAATATTGTCGAATTCGACAATATAACTATAATATTACTGTCTGTTATAATATGAGGACTTGTTACAGGAGGTTTGGCGTAAAGCATTGAAGAAGGTACTCACAAGTGAAGGGATGAGAGACATGGAGGACCTAACCTTCGAAGAACTTTTTGAGCAAAATGAAAGATTCTTCACAATAGCACAACAAGGACCCAAGGGAGATTATCAAGAAAACTTGGTTTCCACGGTGGTAACCCTTGAAAATGTTGTCATTGCTAGGAAGGAAAAAATGGTTAAGAAGAAGAAGATGCAAGAACTTTTATTCCAACCGTGGACGAAGTATCTTGTAGATGTTCCTGGTGTCGAAATCAGTGAAAACAATCCTGGTTTTAGGATTACCGCCACGATTCAGCACCAGAGCCAACATAGATTCCTAGATGTAATAAAATCATTGAAGACCTTTCTCTGTAAGGACCCCGCATTCTGAAAGAGTATCTTCAGCCAAACATTGGGTATACAATTTACTGTGGACGGGGAGAACGCGCACCAAATTCTGTTGCGGACGTGTTCTTATGGTCATCAACATGTGGAGTATAGGCATAAGGCACATTTACTAGCCATCTACTATAAGAAGGTTGTGGTCTTCATTAGCCACACTGAAGCATATACATTCTTACCCCTGTTTTGGGCACACAAAAGAAATACTACTTTAAATGAGGAGAGGTTTCAAAACCTAGTTATGGATACTAGTAAGTATTGGTGGTTTGGTTTGGGGGCGGATAACCATTTCGTTCGCTTGCTTCCAAGGTTCGATGCACCAATACCTCCAATTTCTACTATTTTCTACAGTCATGTAAATCTGGAAATTCCTCCAGGTTTTATGAAAGAACAACTGACTAGGTATTTTAATGTGAGAGTAAGGAACTTCAAGGTATTACTTAGAGAGCACAAGTATCAGGGGTATAGAGTTAATGGCATGGTTGTTGTTGGTTTGTCGACAATCAAATAGGGTTGTCGACCAAATATTTGTTTATGACAGTTATGTTACATCAATGTTTATCACAGTATATAATTGTTTTCCCCTTTTTGTATATGACAGTTCATTTAGTTCAATGTTTATCACAGTATATAATTTTTGGTAGAACACTCTATTGTTGATTTATTTTTGTAGTATATAAATTTTTGTTATGTCATATGAATCTCATTTCTAACTTTCCTCTCTTCAAAATGTACATTTTGCCTCTGAAGAATATTTTAACAGTGCACTTGAGTATCTCTAAAAATTGAAATTGTGTCGATTTCGACAATACTTTAGTGTATATGGTTACTTACAATGTAAAATATTGTCGATTTCGACAATTATAGTAGTATATTTCCAATAATTCATTTGTAATATTGCCGAACCCGACAATATTACAATGGAAAGTTTGTTTTTTAGGTATATAATATTGTCGAAATCGACAATTTAAGGCAGTATTTTTTACAATATACAAATTCATAGAGGGTGGGGGTGCATAAAGCAACACAATCCCTAAACTGCAAATAATTCATTGATATTTTCTCCATGAAATACAGCATTGCTATTGTCATAAATTTCAATTACAAAGCAAATATAATGTTGAATCAACGTACTAATTTCTCAATAATAATCAATACATATTTATTAGTTAATGAACGTGAACTCCTTCTGTAATCATAGATGTTGTGCTTGTCGAAATTTGAGTGCAACGGCTAAATAGATTCCCCATTATTGTTGTCTCATACATGGAACAAATTATTGTAAATATGGAACACACTATAGAAAAATCACGCAGAAGGTGCCGTTTATGCGTATTGTTGAATATATACTTACTTGATTATGCTATCATCATTTTGAGAAGTGGGCATGTCCGTTTGTCATGGTTGTCGAGTACTCCACAACTTTTGCACGTTCTCTTTTTTTTCTTAACAGCCTCTTCCATTCCCCCCTTCCATCTTGCCCCTTTCTTGTGATCAATCTTCGCCTGGCCTTTTGTTTGAACCACGAGAGGGTTTAAAATCATAGTTCCGGACACCAGAGAATCTGCGACAGTAGTTGAGATATTTTGTTGTAATGCATCTATTTGTGTTAAAGCGTCATCGTAATTTTGAAGGTAAGACTCAAGCTCGTCTAGCTTCAAAACCGCAAAATCAAAACTTTCTTTCATCTTTGAGGCCCTTTCAAATAAGTTTGATGCACGAAGCGATAGGTGGCTATGGCGTAAGGCATGTCGTAAGTTATCTCCTTCTAACTGACTTTCATCATATGACCTTGAAAACTTGTTTGCACCAATCGTCCACCTTGTCATAATAAAAGCCTTTGGTATTTTGAGAATGTGGTATTTCGAGAAAACATTCAGGAGGAGACAACATGAGAGTCCAACATACTCAAACAACTTGCATCCACAATTGCCAGTTAGCTTCTCTAAGTCTATTTGTAGCCCAAATGACTCGACACGACCACTATGGGACTTAACCGTAAGTTGCCGAACGTTGCCTTTTACGTGTTTTTCTATTGCAACGAAGCGAACAACCAGGTCAAATTGATCCTAAAGTTCATAGAACATTGTTCTGGTGTAAATCTTTGTAGCATCTTTCAGTAGGGCTTGATGAAGTCCAACTTGACAATATCTGTGTTCTGATGCAAAGTCTTCTACACTTTCTCGCTCGTATACCTCTATAAAGGTGGCCTCATACTTAGTCACAAAACTGTACAACCCAGTTGTTATTGGCAACCAACCATTAAAGAAGCTATTTGTGGACTCATTCCGTCCTTTGCTGCTCATCCCTGCAAAGAAGGTCTCTATATTCCATAACGGTATCTATCTTTGTCTAATATTGAAGATTCCTTGCATCCAAACGTTATTATCCAATTTATGTTTCTTCATTAGGTCCATCCACTTGGTTTCAAACTCTACAGCCTCATATGTGTGTGCATTATCGAATCGATATCTTCTTTGAATGTAGATAGTTCCTGATAAGCATGGTCGATTTTCTCAGGAAATTTGTTTGTGATGTGCCACAGACAAAATCGATGTTTGGTGTTGAGGAAGTCCTAGAAATAAACCAGAACTTAGAATGAAAGTGTCTATGAATATTATATGATATTGTCGAATTTGATAATTTAAAAGTGTAATTGGATTGGAGTTATGCTAGCAATTATTGTCGAATTTGACAATACTTCAATTGTAACTGGAGTAACAATTGTCGAATATTGTCGATTTCGACACTATTGATAATGAAAAATTGACAATATACCCTAGTTAACAACACTGTAACTCGAGCAATAAGTGTACAAGTACTCCTTTACCTTGGGAATAGCCGCGGCCATAGTTACATCTTGATCAGTGATAATTGACACAGGGTGTTTGTAGTTCATTATCTTTAGCCAAATATGGAACAACCATAGAAATGTGTTTTCTTGCACATTTCTTAGCAGAGCACATCCGTATTGAATTGTTTGGTAGTGGTTGTTGATCCCTGTAAAAGGAGCAAATGGCATCTTGTACACATTCATCAAGTACGTAGTATCAAAGGTGACGACATCTCCAAATGCCTCATATTGAACGTCCATCGATCCAAAAAAAATTCAGTGCTCGGTCCTCCTCATCTAATTCTATGTCAAAATAAAACATCGGATCTGTAGTTTGTTTCTTCCTAAACCACTCCAACGCGATTTGTGCATCTCCTCTGACTAGTCATTCCTTATTTACTTTGGCGTTGTGGTTGTAACAATCCTGTTTGCTAAAGGTTCTATCTGGGAATAATGTCGGGACTTTACTGACCGGAATATTGTGGAGCTTAAATGCCGCTATAAGGTTTTGTGCTGCTTCAATAAAGAATCTGTTAACCTTCATCCGATGCTGATTCCGTGGAGATACGAGTTTATGGTTATGGATATCCGTGAAACTTGTAACCACATATTTGCCTATTTTGGTATTCCAATTTATGTTCATTGTTGCTTTACACCCACACTTATCAAATGATCTTCTGTTGCCAGCTACGTCACTACTCTTTGGAGTGTCAAGGTTTTTCTTTGAAAAGTTATTGCTCATGCAACAAAAGTGGGCTCTGCCTATATCATCCGATCTCGGACGCTTAGTAGAATTACGTATCTTGGTAGAGAAACCCTGCCCTCTTCCATATCGTTCATACCACAGACGTACATCCTCTACACTATCAAAATACTCGTATGGGGCTTCTTCCGAAAATGGGTCTATAATACGTTTATTTTCACACCTTTCTGGAGACTCCTCGCCAATAACTTTTGACCAATTTTTATCGACGGAGTCTTCCATTGTCAATCTGACTGAGAAGTTCACACATAAAAGAAATGATTGTGAGTTGTAAGTAAAATAATTAGGGAGATCAAAATATCACAAACCAAACACAATTCAAGTCTAACGCATGTTAATTTCATAATTACATCACATACTACAAAAGGCATAATACAAGATGTAAACAATCACACAAAAAAACCTGTTGTATTATACAAAATTTATTCATCACTTGTTGAATACTACAGCTACTTCATTACATGTACCTGCTAACAACATTATAACTAGAATACCTAATCAGCAAATCTTAAACTGCACTGACAGAATCGGAGCCTTCCTTCCTAACCAGTTCCCTGGCCTGGGCAACAAGAGCTGTTTTCCTTGCCATTGGATGCAGGATGACTGTCTGCATCTGACAATGTAAATGGAAATCCTCCCTCCACAACGCTGCCTCAGCCTCGTACATTCTTTTGTAGCTCGCCTCACGCAGCGGCAATGGTGGACCGTTCAAATTAACCGAACCAAAATAACGCATCACTAGTTCGTCATACAACTGCCTAATACGGCAGAAGTATCCTCCCGACTACTCTGAGACCTCGCTTTCACCATCTTCGTTAACTCTGCACAGTAATATTGTCGAGTTCGACAATTTAGTTACTGTGACTCAGGCATTCATATAAAATATTGTCGAACTCGACAATTTAGTTACTGTACCTAAACGATTCATATGTAATATTGTCAAGTTCGAGAATTCAGATATTGTGTCTCCAACAGTCATATATAATATTCTCGAGTTTGACAATTTAGTTACTGTGAATATTACATTAATATGCGATATTGTCGAGTTCGACAATTATTTAGTCCTACTTCAGTGTAATACAAATAATTTGACTAAATTATCGAATTCGAATAGGACCTACCAACAGGTAATCAATCAAAGAGAAATTGTATAGGAGATTACAGTCTTCTAACAAATTTCACAGGGATTAAGTGGGAGTGATACCATTATTCTAACAAATTTCACAACATCCAAGTGTACTACTTGCGAGTAAGGGTCAAAAAGTACCTGTCGAGTAAGTGCACTATCAACAAGAGTGTCGAAGTTCTTTGGAGATATCAATTTTACCTCTAATGGCAGAATCACTTCCCTTTCTCAACTGAAGTCTCACCTCTAATGGCAGAAATCGCAAGCAAGATTGTGTGATATGAAAGAGAAAGAGAGTGTGTGATATGAGAGAGAAAGTATGTGTGTGATATGAGAGAGAGTGTGTGTGTGTGTGATATGAGAGTGAGAGTGTGTATGTGATATGAGAGAGAGAGAGACTTGACTGATATGAGTGATGGGTTATTCGAATTTGAAATTTCTTTGAAAAGAGAGGAAAATGTGAGTGACGGCTAGAGAAAGTGGGGCAGGTAGGACCCCTAATTTTCCACCTCATTTCCCTTATAGGATATCCTAAATTTTGAAAACCACTCATCTCTATTAGAGATGAAATAGTGATGAGTGGTTGTGGTTGAGTGAGACTTGAGTGTTTGAGACTTGAGTGTCTCTAAATCCTCCCCCTTAATCAAGAGAAAATTGAGAAAGAAAAGGGATATCTTTATTAATCAAATTGTATATCTTTATATGTACTACAAAGAAGGATAACCGAGGTTACCTATCCCTACTTAGACTCTCCCCATAAACCCTGAAGGCCTATGAGCTTGTTAGGAGTCCAGTAGGACACCCTAACCCAGTTGGGTTCCCACCTTAGGCTAGATCCAACTCCTAACACTCCCCTTTAGGGTGTTCCATACTAGGACGACTTGCCTTATCAAAACCTCTGGCTAGCAAAACCCCCTTGGGCAAAAAATTGTCCAAGAAAAGAGTACAATTCTATGCCCCGTATTGGTTGTGGACGCGTATACGTTACATCATCAAAACCTCTAGCAATTAAAACCTCCTAGGATAAAAACTACACTATTAGGAAAAAGAGTATAACACGCATATGTCCACGTCAGGTTCGGACTACTCTCCCGATATCTATCTCCCTGAGATGTATCCCCCTGAGATATTAATAAATAAGAGTTCTGCATACCGATTCCGTGTACCAACTGCTTGAACGTAAGTGGTGTAAGAGTCTCCGTGAATAGGTTTGCAAAGTTGTCTTCTTAAATATCTTGAATAACGCCAAACTCATTCGCCTTTTGTAATTCATAATGATGGAATGGCTTCTGGGAAATGTGCTTCCTTTTTATCGCCATTAATAAAATCATCATTGACTTGAATGATGCAAGCCAAGTTATCTTTATACATAGTCGATGTTTTATCTTAGATAGAACATGCCACAACTTCAGTTGATGTAGTATATCTTGGAGCACAACCATCATTCTCTGCCAGCTTCATAAAGTGCAAGAATCTCCTCGTGGTTCGAGGATGTAGCTATCGCCGTCTGCTTCATCGATCTCCAAGACTATTTATGTATCCCCGTACATAAACACATAATCTATCTAACAATGGCCTTTATGTGGGTCTGAGAAGTATTTTGTATCGGCTTACTCTATACCGTACCATTTACCATTTTGAGTAGAATTGACCCCAGTCTTTCATACCGATCAGATACCTCATAATATGTCTAATCTCATTCTAGTGCCTTTGGGTAGGAACATAATTATGGCAAGCCAAACAGTTTACTATAAATGAGTCATTGGGTCTAGTATACTCAGCTAACTATAGTATAGCATCTCTTACTTATGGCGCAACGGCCCTAGGAATTTCTACCCCCATTAGGATGGTGAAAGATGTCGTTGCCCACACCCAAGTGTTGGACGCGCAATAAATAACTTAACACCGGGGGGTACATCCATACCAAAGTGTTAGATAACTCATCCGATATATATTACTTGGTGTACGAGTATGCTACTACCAAGATGTTTGATCTACAAATTAAGATAATACTTGATTTCCCAATGTCTTTTATTTTGAATTCCTTCCAAGGTATTCGGCGGCTCTCGTGATCTCCCCTGGAGTTCTTATGATATCCAAATCATTTAGTACATTATTATGGTAATTGAAGCTAATATCTGTGATCTAAATAAGAACGCATGGACAGATAAGGAAATTTGTAAAGTCCCCCAACCTTCAAATACTCAGTCAACTTACTATGTCTCATGGGCCTTGATTGCTTCAAGTCAATAACATTTTTTCTAGTTTTATTACGTACACACCTCGTGCGTTGGGCTTAATTGTTTCTAGAAGTTTATACCTCCATGGGTGGCTTCATGTAGATATTCGTATCTAGTTTCCCATATATATACGTGGTATTTACATCAGACGCATGTCTAGCTTATCCTCGATAACTTGACAGACTAATCAGTACCAAAATGTTATAACATCCATAACCAGAGTAATAAGTCATATTGCAATCAATGCCAGATCCCTAAAAGATTTCTTGGTCAACTTGTCTTGCCTTGACCAAATTATCTCTTCGAGCTAATCATGTTTCCATACCATTCCCATTTATAACCGACAGGCTCAATTGTATCATTTTGTATTATGCTAGCAAGTTGAGTTCCGCTTGAATTCCAGATGCCTACTTTGGCCAATGTACAATAACACATAGTCATTTACAATAAGTACCTGTTTGGCGAGCGCAACAACGAATATGAATACCTTGTTAAAAAAACTCTACTGAACGATCCTACGTTGTGCAATTATAGACTTTTAATAGGTCGATATCTTTTTATTATCATACGTGTATGTGCCACCTCGGGCAAGTCTCGTAATATATCAACTGGTCGCGTAGCTACTATTGCCTCGTCGATGGGTGGTTCCATCCTCGATGAACCAACTACACCATTAGTCATATTTGTCTCATATTGCAACTCTCCGGCTCAAAATACTTTCTTCAAATGGTGGTCCGCATTGAGTGCAAGCCACTGATTTATATCCAATACTAATTCCCCTAGAGCGTTCAGATGCGGTACTAGTTCCCCCATAAAGTTATGTTGTGTAGGTATATTACTTACATGTATATACACTTACGGTTTCAATAGTGCATATGAATGTGTCTAGTAATTTATATATGACCTATTGGAGGTTTCTAATCCGTTAAATATTATTGTCACTTAACTTATGTTGAGGGATCTAGATAAGACAACGATGGTGTTTTCCAAGACCTCTTGGAAACATTCTCGACATTGAGTGTCATATTTCCCCCTAATACTGGGAATATCGTTTCATTAATGTGACAATTATCTGCCTTGCAGTATATACGTTGTCAGTAGGTTTCAAATACCTAGTAATAAATGTGAATCATAAGGCCGATATTGAGGGTCCCATCTTCATACATTGTGGTGGTGTGATTAGCACCTGTACAGAACATCCAAATGTTTGTCGATGGGCAACGCCGGGCTCTGACCCAATTACTAATCGCTTTTGGGGAAAAAAAATTAATGACTTATTATGGGATGAACCCTAATCAATGTTGTGGGAGAAAAAAAATACAAATTTAACATACTAGCTGGAAGTTGTGATCGTAATAATAGTGGCCTAACGATTATCCTAAATCGCTTGATTTGGTTATCTGTCAATCCCGAGTTGGGTATGGTATGGGGTACTCACGATGCTCAATTATCTATCATATTTAACGGTAAAATAATCATCAAAATCCTGTGAGTCATACTCCCAAGCCCCCGTCAAGTCGTATTGATCAACTTTAATCGGTTAATCCATGAACTGAGCCTGTGATCGAATGATCTAAGTGAGAAGTTGTGTTAACGTTGCATTCCTTGATTTTAATAATATGCAAACGTAAAACTATTTCCAAGATACGTCTATTATGACCATAAAAATTTAAGTGGGCCATAGTGCGGATAGATAGATCTACATTTGTCTTCATGGATACGTTTGGAACAAAGGTTGAAGATCTCACTCAACCTTGGTCATACTAGGATAAAATAATAGACTTTCCTTGAAAGCAATCGTTATACGTACTCTCTCTGGATCTTCTTTTCCTTATAAGAAAAGCTGAGATGTAATCTTGATAATCCTCCTCACTATCTGAGCCCTAAGGAATGTATTGGAAACTATTCTAATAGCGTGTTTTAACTTTTAGACATGAAGTAAATGCACAGAACCTTATCTGCCATTTTCTCGGATAGTCATTGTGTGATAAGTATTATCATGTATCTCCCTAAACTCAGCAAAATCTGGCTAGATTTACTAGTGTCTAAAGTGGACTAGATACCTCGTATCGTATCGTTATAGAGTAATAGTGTGACGAACACAGTACGTTCTATCATGTTGGTCGTGTCAATAATATTTGTGACATCCCCGACGCACAAGGTTAGAGATAAAAAATATGTTCATATCTCAAAAGGATCGAGTGCGTGGTACTAATGTCTCTTAGACATATATCGTCACTCATCCTATTATCGGTCATGCTTAATGAGCAGATAGATCCATAGGCAGGTTGTATATAGTAGATCAACTATTATACATGGAATTTAACTACTTCCCAAACAATAAATTCACAAGAGAAAATTAAAGAACAATCTCATAGATGGGATAATAAACCAGTGCATGTCACGAACATTCAATTAAATTAAACAATAAAGAGTTCCAAACTCAGTCAATGATAAAACTAATAAAGTAAAACTACTACTATACAATAAGTAAAGTTACTACTTGGCAATGCTCTCTATGCGACATCATTCATCTACTGAAAAGTTACTACTATTCATTCTTATAACTTGATCCAAAGCTGCATTGGTATCATGAGAAAAATCTATGGCCACAGACTCTACCGTAGCATGGTCTGTACCAGCTGTGATCACGTGATAAGTCTGGGGAAAATCTTTTTAAATCCTCTAGGGTGCCTTACAATCCCGTGTCCGACTATCTTGTATCCATTTTAGAATTCTTCCTATTCCATTTTGGTCTATTGGTGAACTTCTTGTTCTCCTTGTCTCAGGTTACTGATGGCAATATTTTTAATCCTGCGGCTGTTACCACCTCTCGTCAATCTACGGTTGCGACCCTATCCTCAACTTTTCCTATTACTAGACCCAACATTGTGCGACCCTATCATATGCTTACTCTTAGTAGACATAAGCTTGTGGTTCCTAACCAGTAGCTCATCATTTTGCTTAAAATTAAGAAAACTATAATTAGGTCTGCGTGTACATTGATCTATCAAATGTTGCCTTAAAAGTACAATATGTGAAGCGTAGAAAATATAATAAAATATTTACAATATCTCTATTTACCTCAACTATTTCTCCATGTAAGATTATAGTAGAGTTGCACTATTGAATAAAAATTCTACCACTGTCATATAATACTAGATTAGTATAGGGTAGTCCATTATCAGGCCTTCCTGAATATGGAGGCAAAGGTTCAAACAAAGCTCATACTTTGTTATTTAGAGACTCATTATTCTCAACAATAGTTTTTTCCAGATTCTTTAAAGTAGATGGATTTTAGCATCCATACAGGTCAAGTTTATTGGTACCTAAAATAGAAATTACAATATGGGAAGTACTCAATGTTATGAGTGTCACCAACATCTATTATGCATGTGGATCAATACCAGTAGTAGTACTTGATAAACATTCTTTGCATAAGGGTAATTCATATTATTCAAGTCAATGATTCCCAATCAATACTTATAGGTGAACCTTGTTCATATCCTATTACTTATGAAATCCTATTTAAGTACATGATTTCTAAGTATTACTAAAGGTAATTCATAATATTCAAGTCAGTGATTCCCAATCATTACTTGTAGGTGAATCTTGTGCATATCCTATTAAGTGTCAATGTAATGTCCTGGATTTTTGGGTTATTTCATTTATTTATTATTTATTATTAAGTGCTATTATTATTATTCCTCCATGTTAAGTTCCGCACATATATTCCGCATGTACTTTTTCATCCATTGTGCATCCATTTATTCCTTTCGGCAGGTTTTGTATGTTAGATTCATTTTATGTAGTTTCGGTGGTACGGTGATTATTCGGAGAAAAAGGTGGCGTTGTGGCCTTGGGAACCCCTAGATGGGTTGGTAGTGATGTTTGTCTGATATGTTTGTGGTTTGGTGTGGTTCCGGTGAGCCATTGAATTAGCCGATAGGTTTTCGGAGATTTTCGAGCAAAGATTCTTTTTCGGGGGTTTAGGCATTTTGGTGGCCGTGAGGTGGTGTTTATACCTTGGGAAACCTTTGTTGGGTTTGTAGTAGTGTTTGTGTGGTAGTGTTGGTGGTTTGGTTTGATTCCGGGGTGTCCGGGGTTGGCCGTTAGATTTTCTGGAATCTTCTTTTTCTGAACAGACCAGTTCTGTTCGAACAGGACCTTCTCTATTCGAACAAGATTTTCCCCTATTCGAACATGACCTTATCTGTTTGAATAGGATCCTCCTTGAACAATTAGCTTTTTCCCTGAGTTGCTCTGTTCGAATAAGATTTTCCCTCTATTCAAACAGGGCCTTCTCTGTTCGAATAGGATTCTTTTTGAGCTGTTGAGTTTCTTCGTTGACCCTTTTTATTCGAACAAGACTTCCTCTGTTCGAATAGGATCCTCTCTGTTTGAATAGGAATATCCCTATTCGAACAGAGGCACGTTTTATATATATCCTCTATTTTCCTCACTTTTTCTCTCTTCACTCCAAACTCACTCTCTCTCTCCTTTCCCCTAACCATTCCTCTCTCCTCCTTACTCTTGTTCTAATCATCCCCATCGCTCTCAGATTCTTCGCTGAGCTTCACCGCGATCTTCACTCTTATCTTTGGTGAGTTATTCTCGATTTCCTTTCCGCCAATTCCTCTCAATTCAGCATAGGGTTTGATTTCTAGAGTTTATGATTGTGAAGGTTTGTTTGGGTTTGCATTGTTGGTGATTTGGGGTTTGCAGCGTTTGCGATTATCGCAGGTATTGGGTTTAATTGTAGGTTGTGATTATTAAAGGATTTGGGTGTTCGGTGGTGGTGATTGGTTAGGCTGCGTGCGATGTCTGTGGCATTGCAGTTGAGTTGTCCTGCGAATCGGGTGATTTGTTTTGAATTCGGTTTCGGTGGAAACCCTCGGTTTTAGAGTTTGTGATTGTAGGGTGATTTTAGGGTTTGCGATTATTGGGTTTTTGTTAATTTATGGAGTTTTGATGGTTGCAGGTGTTGGGTTTGACAGTGGTGGTGTTGTTTGGGTTGTTGCAATGGCTGCGGTGTTGCGGTTGGGTTGTTCAGTTATTTGGGTGGTATGTCCGCGAGAAGCTGTCATTGGAGCTTCAGGTTGCTTGCTCGGATTGATTCTGCTGGAGTATTGTATCGAGTTACATGCGAGTTTTATCTTCATGAATAACTAGATTATTATGTTGATTCGTGAGTTATAGAAATACATAGTTTAGTATATTATATCTATGACTAGGTTAGTATTTGGGTTAATTACTTATTACACTTTACTGGTTATCCGTTTAACATTACCTTAGACGAGAGTATTTAAGGGTTTGATAAGCTAGTAAAGCCCGCAATAATGTGAGTTTAGTTACTAGAAAGAATCCGTAGGTTATGATTAGCCAGAGGAGGTCATTCTCTGTTGTCGTCGATGCGACGATGACTCCTGAGATTCCTCTTAGACCGATTTCATTGAGGGTGGTTATCACGAATCCTTTCTTCGTGGAGGTTGGGAACAAGGCATTTCTCCGTGTGTTATGACGCCTCAGTGTCGCTATATATTTATATATAATATATTGAGTATGGTATTGTTGGATAGTTATTAGGGTGCCCAGCTTGTTTCAGGGCACTAGTAAATAGGTTTGGCTATTAGTAGAGATGTATGGATGGCCGTGGTTTAGCCGTCATTTCTCTGAGATGGTGTAGTTCAGAGACTATAGTTCTCACCTTATAGTGTAACACCTTGGTTAGTTTAGGTTGCTGGACTTGGTTCCAGGGTAGTCTTGGGGTGACATAGCTTCAGCAAGACATGGTCTTTGATGTAAGAAAAACTCAGTCTTTAAATACCCTGCTCAAAACTACGGGTGTCGTAATATAATAAGGGTAAGCGGGGGTCGAATCCACGGGGAGTAAACGTATTAAAAATATAATTTTCTAATTAACTAATTAACGAATCTAAACTAATTTTGATAAAAGGGTTTTGATCTAAAACATAAATCTAAATTACTAACTTTCGGTACGATTATAAGGAAAAGAACCTAGGATTTGGATCACCTTCAACTTAGTTTACTAAACGATATAAAGCGGTAGCTTCTATCCGCACGCAATAGCCATGGCTAAGTCAATTAGGCTATAAGATCTAGGGTTTGTGGCTAAAACCCTAAGTAAGAACTTCGTTGTTCATGGACAATCGGATCTAGGGTTTATAAACTCTTTTCCATGGCTAGGTGAAGAGTATTAACTCTAGTGATCTAAAATTACCGTTGAACATAAAAATAATCGAATATGGCTAATTCGACATCTTCCTCATATTTGTAGTAACTTAGAGTTGTCATGGCTAGATCAACTCTTCATAACTACAAATCAGAGAATTGAAGATTAATTATAGATCTAAACTACTATTAACATCAATTTAGCTCACTTCACCGGAGGTTCAATCCTTAGCCTAAGCAAAGGAGATTAGCTCTCCATTAATGGTATTGATCACAACTTAAATTAAACGCATAAAATAAAAAAGAGAAAAAAAAGAAAGATACTGAAAAACGTAAGCTTTATTCCTTTCTAAGATTGAGATGTGTAAAATACATAGAATTGCTCTCATATTTATAGGAGATAGGAGAGACTTATTTACAATTCTAAAACTCTACCAGATAAAGATAAATCCTATCTCATGTTAATCCTTGTAGAGTCCTTCACCATCTTTATTCCATAGAAAAGATAGGAGAGGGTTGTTTACAATTTTGAAACTCTATCCTTAAGTAAAGATAAATCATTGTAGAGTCCTTCATCATCTTTATTCCATGGAAAAAATCTACAAGTATATTGAATGTATACATCTCCCTTGTGCCTGAGAGACTGCTGGAGATGCTTCAACTCTTTGTACCTTCTATTAGATGTATTTTTCTACTTATTAACTCCAATAGTGATAAGTGCCTGAAAATAAGAAAATGCTACTAACATTAGAAATTAATAAATCGGGATTAACAAAACGATACTTTTAGGCGTATTAATCCTACGTATTTCTACGTCTATCAGTCTTCGATTTGGAGCTCGTCCTCTTGCCTGCTATTGTTTTAATTTATCTTAGGATTAGCCTAGGTGTACTCTGTGTTCTCGAGGCCTGGTCCTTGAGCACTTTCGTTGTGATTGGTGGTTGGTTAAAATGTTAGATTCCCTGTGGGAGTGTAGAATCTTCTGGACTGTTAGTAGTTGGTGGTGAGCAGATGACTTGTCCGTGGTGGTTGGTCGTGGATGTTGAACTTCTGATAGTTTGCCTTAGGATTGTTTATTTATCGTATTCTGACACTTATTGTTCTCATGACTCTTAAAGCTAATAGAGCTTACTCGTCGGCCTTTCTTCCTCGGGATGAGGCTGTTAGGGCTTTGTTCCCTTCTGTCATCTAGGAGGCAGCGAGACTGCATGGCTCAGTGAGGTACGCGGCTGAACCAGGTGGTTTATGAAGTTGCACGTCACCCGTGATGTTGGAATCTGCTGGGGGGACTGTCACATCAGTGTAGGGTAACTGTTATCGTCGAGCATCTGTTCGCGGAGATTGTCACCTTGGGTGTAGACAGACCTGGTGGGTTCCTGTACATCTGTGCTGGTAACTTATGTACATGATTAGGAGTAGTGTGATGCGGTTCGATTATTGGGGATTGTTGGCTACTTGTTAGACACTTGTAGGTCACCCCATGAGTACTAGTCTGTGTTGACAGCTAGAGTACTATAGTACTTGATGGTAATCATATTGCTTTGAGGAATCTTAGAGACTGATGTTGTTTAGATGTTGTGACGGTTAAGTTGCTGTTTTATCTAAGTTTAGATGGTACAACTGAGTCATAGGAGGGCATCTGTGTTAGTTTTTGTTACCACGCTCTTATGCAGGTGGTTATCCTATGGTGTGCTGGCTGTGTTGGCAGCAGTTGTGTTTTAGTCTTTAGGATTTTTGATCACATCCATAGATAATATATTCTTTTATCTTATTGCGACTGGATGCATCCCCTGATCCATATTATATGTGACATATGTGTGGTAAGGACTGTGGTTCCTTGTGTGTGACTAAGGATGTGATTCCTTAGGGTGCTCGTGACGCCCAGTGTAGTTCCTCTAGCCTGGTCAGCTTAAAAAAATCGTACCTGTATCCATAATGGTCATTTAAGGTGATCCTTCTTTAGCAGTTGTTAGCCCACTTTAGTCATGAGGGCTAGCCCTTTGGGTTGACATCGCTAAATCATTCTGCATCATAACGCATCATCATCATCATCATCATCATCATTAAACATATCATTGTATCTCTGCATACTTCCAATTCGTAGGTTCTTCTGATATAAATTTTTAACCCTTTCTACATTATATTTAATATAGAATCTTCTGCACTTGAGATAATCATAAGATTATCTCATTCCATCATATCATCATCATAACATATCATTGCATTGGGATAATTATGGGATTATTCTAGTTCATCATATTCTTCTCCTCTTATTTGAATTCCACTTCTCCTAATTGATTTGCGGTATAATTAGATTTATCTTCCTTCTGCATACTCATCTCCTCTCTGTATCAATTCCTCCCTCTTATGTATCTGGTTAATTTATTAGGTTAATTAGTATGGTTGGTTGTTGTGAGCTTTAGGCTGGTATTTGGTCATGGGTGATCTCGCTCAGCTGGTGATATCTTTGGGGTTGTGTCTGGTTGGGGTTTGGGTAACCCTATTGGATTATTGTGAGTCGATGGTGTTTACCCTCGTGTGTGATTGTATTTCTGAGGTAGGTTAGTCGCTTGTGGCGCTGAAAGCCACGATAGTGATTAGAGTGTAGTTAGCAATCATTGGAACTGGAGTGTAGTTATAGTCTTAACACTCATTTGCTCGAGATGTGTATGTATAATTATAGTATAGTTACATATAATCATTAGACTAGTTATGTACCTATTAGATACCTATTAGGCATCCTGTATATATTTAGATATATATATTGTTTATCGTTGGATATTATTATATCATTATTATATCCATCTTATTGGTTAGTATAATCATTTAGCTATTCTTGGGAGTTAGTGAGCTCGTTGTTTGCTCACTCTCGCATCCCCCTTTCAGTAGCAGGTTATTTTAGGTTTCAGTTGCTGCTGTGGTGATCTTTGGGGAGCTGAGTTGGAGGCTCATTTTCCAGTTATTATTGTTGGGCTTGCTGTGTAGAGGTTTGTAGAATCTTACGTTTAGATATTATTATATTAGTCTTCCGCTGTTTCTATTTTTCTTAATTACTCTGTTGTGATACTATTGTGAATGACTAGGCGTAGAGGTTTGTAGAATCTTACGTTTAGATATTATTATCTTAGTCTTCCGTTGTTTATGTTTTTCCTTATTACTCTGTTGTGATACTATTGTGAATGACTGGGCGTAGAGGTTTGTAGAATCTTACGTTTAGATATTATTATCTTAGTCCTCCGCTATTTATGTTTTTCCTTATTACTTTGTTGTGATACTATTGTGAATGACTGGGCCAGAATTTATCTACGGCTCTGTTGTTCGTAGGGAAAATCTTTAGATTCCCCGACCTGTACATCCTCAAATCTTAGTAATTGGTCTAGCTACCGATTACTGGATTTTGGGGCGTGACAGTCAAATCCCAATGTTACCCTGTAAAATGGTGATCTTAATCTTAAAGTGTATTTTAATAAAATCTTAGCCTGGACAGCTATTCAAAACTACTAGATGTTATTTTAATCCATAAAGTTCTATAAGGTTGGTATATTCTAGCCAAATGTCCCATTTGCTATGAATATGAGGGGAATTAGATGTTTAACTGATAAGTGATCCCACCCTAAAGTCTACTGGGTTCACAAGATAGGTAGATTATGTCTATCATTGGGCTAACATTTTAAGGTACTATAGGTTGCTATCAGTACATATATATCTCTAAATGTTATCATATCACATTTAATTGCACTTAGATACTCAAAATGGGTTCCTCAGACACCTTATTTTAAAAAATAAGACTAAGTCAATTTCTAATTGAGCTATAATTATTTATCCTTGACAATTAACTGTGATTTAGATATGATTCCTAATCGTATTCTAAATTACTCCTGGTTTCATATTATCTGTGATCCCTGATCATGATAATTAGTATATGAGGATCATACCATTAATATCCAACCAACTATCGTAAGATACTTAAATAGGTATTAATCTATTTACTTATATCCTATATAAGTGAGTCAGTTTTCCTATATGAGGCACCCGTTCCCAAAAAAATTATAAATATTTTGCATAAAAAAAATAAAAATCGGTCCCCCATGAGGTAGGTCCAGTCAATAGGAATTATTTCTAAAAAAATTAACTCAATTTAGCCAAAAATTGAGCTATCCAGAGCCAATTTAGTATCTGAACTGGTCCTGGACTGATCTGGCTTGGTCTAGGTCAAGGCCTAGACCAGGTTAACCAGTCTGGATCAGTTTGACCAAGTCAAACTGCCACATATCACCCCTTGGTGACTGCCATGTATCACTCCAATGATTGTCCGGGTACTGCCACGCGTTCTACGTGATGCTACGTGTCACTGGATAGTGACTACCACATATTACCACCTTGTGATGCCATGTATTACTGAATAGTGACTGCCACATATAACTGTGTGTACCACATGGCATGCGTGACTGCCAGGTCAACATGGTAGACCTCACTGTCACGTCAATATGCTACGTGTCCTTGACACGTGTCACTACTATGTCAACAAGTGGGTCCCACTGCCATGTGGCATGCCACATGCCACTACTACATTATCGAGTGAATAAAGATGACGTCATCAGATAATAAAATTATATTTTTTAAAAAATAAAAAATATTTTATTGTTGACGTCATCATGACCTAAAATTGTCATTTTTGGCCGTGAACTGCCAAATTCAATGCCACTTTTCTGACAATTGGGACATTTCCCTGAGACGTGTCATTTATAGTTGAAAATCTTGTAGAATAGGCTATACAACAAAAATGGTTTTGCGTTTATCCGATGTCCACAACAAAAGTTATTTTGGTTTGAAAATTGTAAGGGTTAAAAACACCAAAATAGGTTATTTTAATCCGAATAAAATAGATAAAAATTACTTTAATCTTGAAAAATGTCGATTTAGAGAGTTCTTTCTCCCTTCTGATCCACTAGCTCTACGTGCAGATAACGTATTAGACAATAATAGATTATAACTTTTATATAATCAAGAGCAAATTAAGAGAGAAAAGGGGATATCTTTATTAATTAAATTGTATATCTCTATATGTACTACAAAGAAGGATAAACCAATATGAGGTTACCTATCCCTACTTAAACTCTCCCCATAAACCCTAAAGGCCTATGAGCTTGTTAGGAGTCATGTAGGATACCCCAACCCAGTTGGGTTCCCACCTTGAGCTAGACCCAACTCCTAACACTATCAAGATAATATATTTCCATCTTATCTCAAAGTAGTCTTCTTTGTTAGGAGTTGGGTCGAGCCCAAAGTGGTAACCCAACTGGGTTGGGGTGTTCTACTGGACTCCTAAGAATCCCATAGGCTTTAGGGTTTATGGAGAGAGCTTAAGTAGATATAGATAGCCTATATTGGGTTATCCTTTTGTAATACAGAATAACAGAACCTCGAGGATATAAAGTTATTATTCATCAATAAGAAATCCCTACTTTTCTCTTAATCATCTTGTTCTTTGATTAACTGATATAGTATCCATTATTATCCAACATGTTATCAGCACTGCGAGCTAGTGGATCAGAAGGGAGAAAGAACTCTCCAAATCATCGTTTTTCTTAGATATTTTGCGTTGCGGCGATGTATTTTTTACATATTTCAAAATTTCTATCTATTAATTGTTTATTTTATGATATAAGATATTTATACATGAATTGTATGATTAATACATATATATTTTTTTCAGATTAAAAAGTTATTTTTAGTAATTTTTAACCCTTGTAAAATAGCTATTTTCAAACTAAAATAGCGATCGTTGTAGACATTAGATTGATGCACAATCATTTTTTTTGCATAACTTATTCCACCATGATCACATTGGTATATGGCACGTCTCAGGAAGATATCTATATAGCCAGAAAATTGGCGTTGAAGCTGGGCAGTTCACGGCTAAAAAGCTATGTTTTTAGGTCATGTTGACATAAGCTAGGATAATTATTAATTATTTAATACCTATTTATGACATCATCAGACCTAATCCAATTATTGACCTGGTCGTAATACGTGTCAAGGACACATGACATGCCACGTAGCAATGGGACCCACTCATGCTAACGTGGTAGTGACACTTATTAAGGACACGTAGCAGTTAGGGCCCACTCATGCTGACATGGTAGTGACACGTGTCAAGGACACGTGGCATCCATGTAGCAATGAGATCTACCATGCTGATATGGTAGTAAAATGTGCCAAGGACACGCGGCATGCTAGAGGCATGCCCATTACATGCCACTTGTCTATGCAGTGGCATGCCAAGGGAATAATACGTGGCAGTTCAAATTTAGGGACACGTGGTTCATGGTTTGACTTGATCAAACTGGTCCAGACCGATAAACCTGGTATAGGCCTTGACCCAGATCAAGCCAAACTGGTTCAGGACCAGTCAGACACTTAATTGGCTCTAAAGAGCTTAATTTTTGGTCAAATTGAGTTAAATTCTTTTTGAAAAATTTCTATTGACTGGACTTACCCCATGAGGGACCCATTTTTAATTTTTTTATAAAAAATATTTTTTAAAATTTATTGGGAACTGGTGTCTCGTATTGGAAAACTAACTCACATATATATGATATAAGTAAATGGATTAATACTGTAATAGCCTAGTTCTGGGATCCAGACTTAGCCTTTACACCAAATATATTCAAAATGTTCAAGAATAATATGTAATAAGCAACAAGATGATTTGGCGTGGAAAACCTTTGAATAGGTTAAAAACTATGACCTCTCATGAGGATTTTGAGAAAGTGATGATCTTATTGAGATTACTAGTCTATTACAATAAGCATTATGAGAATGTAGGATGATAGAGTAGGAACTTTCTATGGTAAATGTTGTATCCCTCATCTGCAGTTCTCCAAGCCTCTTTATGGGTCCTCTAATATGACCGTTTGAGGACCATAAAGTACCTTAATGATGGACGTTACAAAGTGTGTGTGAGATATCCTTTGACCAGATTATGTAATGTGCCAACCTCTGCTGCTATACAACGACTCTATTGCTGAATGTATGCTTCGCACAGGTTGAACTATCGGTATAGAGGCCGAAAGTGATATCTCGAACTGAGAAAAGTTTGGTCACGTCTTTAGTAGTACTTTCTATATGCTGATGAGATTGAGGATGAAGCATGAGTCTGAGATACGAAATAAGCTATTATAAGACGGCTCTCAACCAATAACATGTGTGTCGTCAGGGATGAGTGATATTGGTTAAGAAACTCGTGTTGTATATATTTCTGATTGTGCCACGTGCTCTGTTGTTGAGGTCAAAAGTTTGTCTGTAGTTCAAAGATGAGGCATGAGCTCGGGATGCGGAATAAGCCACTACAATCGCCCCCTCTCAGCCAACAGTACGATAATTATTATAGGCGAGTGGTGTTGGTTATATTTGAAGTTCATTTCCAATGTATATTCATGAATCTTTGTTGGTGTCTATTGGGTTTTCTAGAACCAATGACTGTAGTCAAGTATTATTGCTTGGGGAATCCTTTTGACGCTAGGAATTTGGAGAGTCTGCTTTGAATGCTGATCCGCATATAAAAGGAATTTTGAGTTGAGTGGTAGAAATAAAAACTTCATCTATGATCTCTACCCTCTTTGTTTACTGTGGTAAAAATAGTGATGACTAGGACTCAGGCCTGAGAGTCTATGATTCGGAATAAGATGGAGGAATTGCGTATCAGGTACTTTGGTTATCAACCGTTGCATCTTCCTACTCCAATTCTTATTTCTGCCACTTTTCATTATATGTTCTATGAATAAGTAATGGTGGCAGAGGATGACTACTTTCAAATGGTACATTTTTATTATCTATTGACATCTGAGGCAGAACGTCATAACGGTCTTTGGCTACTAGCGGAGGAAGCTGTTACAACTGAAGATGATACAGCAGGCATTCGGCCAAGGGAGTTTTGTCGATATCTTGCTAATGAGTGGATCTTGATAAAGAAATAAGGCCTTTCGTCTGTCTCTAGCATGCGAGGAGGTGATGAGGATGCAAAGGATCATTTTCTTCCATGGACCATAACTTTTTGGCCATGAAGAAGATTTTTCATCTGTGATACCTATTTCGGGCTTCCCTGTGTCTTGCAGCATGGGATCAAAGTTTAGAATCTGCTTCTTCTGTTGACTACTCGTGCCAAGAAAAGGATTGCGAACTGATACTTGAGCTATATCGAAGTAGTCTATAAAATTTATGCACTCTGTTTATAAAGTATTTTGTAAGAGAAACTTTCAGACTGAATAAAATATTTGTGTTATGTTATGATGATACTTTATCTCGAGCTTGTTTGTTTTACTTTCTGTTTGTAACATAGACGTTAGTAACATAGATTTTGAGGTATCATAGGTATGAAGGGAAAATTGATAGTGAGAGTTGAGGTAAAATTTAGAGGAGGTCGAGAATGTGGTGAGGAGAACGACTGGGTGTTAGATTTATGCGAGTTGTGAGACGGGCTAGCTATGTGTGCAGTTGCTGGATTTGTTATTGTCTTGTTTGTTGATATTTTGATGTGCCCGCATGAGATCGTAGGATATACGCGATGATATGGAAACAAAAAGCTGTCATAATTTTTCTGTAACTGATGTTGATCTTCTATCACCCCGCGAATATTGCTTGAATAATATATTTTTCTGCTAAATCAGTGTGGTAATATCTTCACAAATCTTTCTGGTGGTTATAAAATCAGGGAACATGGTTGTAAGAGTTGCATCTTCTGTGGGGATAATCATTCTTTGTAGGTAGTGCGACTAACCATGGTGAGAACTCGTTCTCAGTATACGGTGGCATGCTCAATATGCAGTAGACGGTTGATTTCAAATTAAGGTTGCCTAATTTTGTGAGCGCTCACTTTTCTTATGATGCCGTACTTTCAGAATGGCCATTGAATCTTGTCGGGTTAGGCGATCAAGGCAGGCGTGCAGAGCAGGATCGCTTTATTTGGTGCAACATTGTTCAACAACTCGTATGTGATAAGATCGTGGAAGAGGATGTATGGGCAGCAAATGGATAGATAATTTTGTGTGGTGAACCAAACCATTGGGATTACTTTAGATATAACTGGGGAGGTCGTTAAGCTCAAAGCAAGGGAGTTTGTGATAAGTATTCTATTTTTATTCTTTTTTTGAATAAATGTAAGAGGAAGGATCTTGATATAATAAAGTGATGGGATGTTTCGATCTGGTTGTATAAAGTATTCTGTTATATTGATTGTGTACTAATACTGTTTATGACAGCTGTAGGATTTTAACAACTGTATGGATATCTTTGAATTTTTGAAAATTGATCTATTTTAGGAATGTTTGTACGATCTTGGTAGAGTATAAGTAAGATGATTGGTCATTTTGGTATTGGACTGAGAAGAGGTGTAGTGTTGGTAATGGTAGATAACAGAGATAAACTTGATGAGGGCAAACGTTATCACAGAAGTCATGATGATGTTGTGAAATGAAAAGACGTGCTTATAACAACAGTGGGGATGACTAACACGTGTCATAAGGAGCGGTTATTTTATAAATCGAGGGAGGGTATAAAGACTCATCTCTCTCTCCCTCATAAATTGTCTACTGTTTCGGAGAGAGAGAAAAGGTTGTCGAAATATTATTGTTAAGGAGAGTAGGCGTTTGAGTGCTGATTGTGATTTGAGAAAAGGATCTTTATCGAGTGATAGGAGATTGTCGGAGAGATGATGGGAACGTTCGTATTCGAGGAGACGTCTGGGTAAAGCATAGGATTGTTGTTTTGCAAGTACAGGTTGGTGATGGAAAACTCTTGTCTGTGTGATTTGTGAGTAATCTGTGTTATGTAGTAATTTATATAGTTGGTTTTAGAATATGGGGTTTTGGGGATTTTGAAAATAAATATGAGAGAAGACCTGCAATATAGGAATTGTGGTATACGTTTTGATACTGTTAGAGAAAGAAAGTACGTGTGTTGGAGAAGAAGAAGAAAATTTGAAATGATTTGATTTGGGCTTTTTCGTTTTGGGAATTAGAAAAATAGACGTGCTGATTGGGAAGAAGGTGGGTTTGTTTGTACTATTTGTAATATAATGATAATGATAAAATATGTCTTTGTATCTATAGGTTCAGTATGCGTTCTAAGCCTAATATTCATGCTAGTAAATTTGTAGTCTCGTCCGATTCGGAGGAAACGTTGTCTTTAGGGAGGGGGGATGAGCGTAGTATAATGGAGGAGACTGTTGACAATGTTGGGATGACTGTAGAGGTTGCTGAACCCAGTAAAACTGATGTGGTTGGAGATGAAGGGAAAGAAAGGGTCCTCATTACATACCCAGAGGGGGCAGATATAGGGAAAAAATACTTGAAAAAGAAAAAGAAATGTCAAGGAGACTAGGGGAGTTACGAGGATGACCAAGGTTTCTAATTCAGAGTCTGTTTCCGAAAAAGGGGAGGAAGCAATGTACTATCAAGTTCCATGTTTGGAAAAGTGGAAAAAGGATAGAGGTATTAGTGAGGGGGTTAACCTCTAATATTACAATGGGCTTGGGTTATCAGGCCCAAGTGGGGGGGTTTTATGTTTTTTAAATTAGGCCGCCTTAGAATTCCGCTATCCTTCTTTCAGAAAGAGGTTATGAATGCGCTACAATGTTGCCCTACCCAGTTAAATGGGAATGTGTATGAGATAATGAGGGTATGTGAGGCATTGAATGAAAAATTGATAAAGGAAGGGGTTGTGAAGCAGTTCGTAGCTGAAGATGTTTTGAAGTTATACAAGTTTAAGTATGTGGAGAGTCGGAGTAGTGGTTACCTATATAGTGATTCGGCTAGGCCAAAGTTCTTTGATTTTGAATCTACAGGTAGACCATGCAATGACCACCTTGTGTGGGTTAAGGATAACTGTTTACAGGTTCCAGATGAACCAGCGCTCGAGCTGAACCATAGATATTATAATCCAAGTAAGTAATGTTGACCAACCTTCAAATAGTCAATAACTATGTTTGTATGCTGATTAGCTGATGTTCTTCCCCTTTTTATTGGCAGAACCCAAATTGTTGACCACTCTGGATAAGACCAGTCTGTTTGATTGTGTAGCTCGAGATCAGGGAAAGCTAACAGAGGTACTTAGTGAATTGGGTATCCGAAGACACAAAAGGGTAGATTCGGTAGCACCCAAAGTTTAACATGCTCTGGAGAAACGAGTTATGGCTGGGGAAAAACCTGTTGAGATCGTTGCTGACGTGCTTCATCCTCTACCTTCTGTACCTTTTACTACGAAACGAATTACTCGTAAGGGTCGAAAGCTAGTGCAGTTGAGTACCTCAGCTTCTAGGGTTATGTTCACAGAATAAGTGGTTGCAAAGCCTGCTGCTGCTAGTGTTGAGGAAAAAGCTAAAGTGAGCGTGTCCGCTCTTGGGGAGTTTGCGAAGAGTTTGTTGAAGAGAAAACGGCATTTAGAGGAGAACAGTGACTGATCTAAACCTCTTGTTACGGCCAAGATGAAAGAGTTGGGGAAGAAATACTGTCATATGGCCGGGACGAACTCGCAGTAGCTCGAGGATAAGTACCTCGAGTATACGTTCGCGGTATATGGTCAAAAAATTTAATTTAATATTACCTTCGAACTGAGTAAAACTGTTGAACTGATTTTTCCTTTTTGTTTGTATTGACAGCTCTCAACGTTGATGATGGGAGCAAGACAATGCCTGGACAAGAGGAGCCAAGAATTTGATGCACTGGCGGCAAAGTTTGAGGCTCAGTCAGCCAGTATAAAAGAGCTCGAGACTGACCTTCTATTGGAGAAAGAGATGAGGGTTGTAGATGCTACCACAGCTGTAGAAAAGCTCAGTAATCTGTCAAAGCATGACGAGCTCATGACTTATGCAGTTGTAACAGTCTTAGTGGAGAGATACCGCATTATCAATTCGTACTATGTTTTTAGATTAAGTGTTGATGATGTAGAGCTGACCCAGAATAGTAAATATGCTGAAATAGAGTTCCCTGCCGAGGACTAGGAGTAATAGGTGATTGGTGATGTTGTTGGTTTGCTTGAGAAAGCGTCAGACCTTCTTCCAGGTAGTACAAAGCCAGTATGTACTATTAAGCAAACAGTAAACCCTTTGGTAGAACGTACAGAAATAGTTCCCTCTCCAGGGAAGATGCTGAAATCTCCTTCTAAGGTAGACATTAGCAAGCACCTTTAAACGTTCTATGGTATGTTGTCTTATATTTTTTATCTCGCTAGATTTGGATGATATAGTACTTTGTATAATCGTACACTATTTTCATTTGGAGTGATGTTTTTGAAATATGTTTTTCGTGAATGGTTGTATTGAAACAAGATATTTGTAATATGTATAGGAGATAAAGCGTTTGAAAATTCAAACTCCGAGTTGGAGAAGTCGTTGAGTAGAGAGAGGGACTCTGTGGCCCGTATTCAACAGGTACTTAAGAAAACTGAATATAAAAAAAGACAATTTAAGTTAAATTCAGAGAAAACATTTAAAGAGTTATATGAACTGTAATGTAGATATACTAAGATAAAAATTGAGAGAGACGAGGTGTTAAAAAAGGAAGAGAAAATGGGGATATTAGTTCGAAAGCCTAAAGAATTGACTTATTTTAACGACCCAAGTGAAAAGGCGAGGTGTTAGAGTATGTTATTAGCTCTGACTTTGTATTTTGAGGTCAAAATCGATAGTGAACGTGGGTTAAAAGAGGCTTATATAGAGCTTTTGAGGGAAAGATGTGTAGTTCCAGACCCCGCTCGAGTTATGATTTTAGTTCAAGAAGCACGCAATCGTCATAGTTTAGAGGCTAAAAAGTATTCTGCTCGAGCTGGTGTATCTGTTGTATGGGGTGATTTAAAATTTTTATCTGATACGTTTGCCTTTATGTAGGATCAGAGGGCCATGAGAATTGGATTTTTCAGGGTAAGAAAAGAGCAAATTGAGGTCCAAAAGCAATTAGAGGGTAAATTAAGGGCTTTACATGATGAGCTATCGCAGTACGTGGAGCAAAAAAATGTCTTTAGCAATGCAATTGTCAAAAGAAGTGGTTGTTTGAATGAAGGTAGAAGTGGATGTGAGGGTTTTAGCTGTGTTACTGAAAAATACGCGTCAGCGGTTGCACAAAGCACAAATGAAACTGAATGAGCACCTTTATTCATCGCGAGCAAAAGTCGTTGCTTGAACAGAGCATGAACTTCACATAGACAGTGTTGTCGAGTTTTATGGGGGAGAACTATCTAGAGTAGAGAACAAATTTAGGAAGTTTGTGACGATATGTATAAAAGATTTTGAAGCAAAAAATTCCAAGTCAGAAAACCTGTGGTTTACCCGAGGTGAAGGAGAAATTGTTGGTGAACAAACCATTCTTAGGTTGTGGGAGGAGTTATCAGAAGAGGAGGAGGTTGAGAATCTAATACCACAAACGCTGCATAAACAATGGCAATAGGAGATTGTGACCTTTACCACGCCAGTAGATGTGCTGGTGTCGAATAGGAAGATGGTGAGAGACAAGCTGCAGTCGTCTCATATTTGGAAGAGTCGCAAATAAAGTATTCTTGTCTTCTTTTAACCAGTCCTGTATACTATTCGATGATAAATGTAATCTGTTTATTGTTAGAACAGAATGATGTATCTGTCTTACTCAGATACCACATTCTTGATATAATCTTGCGAACTGTTATATATACTCTGTTGTTATGAAGAACTATTATAAATGTAATTTGTTATGATAGGTAGAACTAGATGCTATACACAGTCAGTGTGACTCGTTACGTGCCAAGAATGAACAAATGAGTGCTCAGCTAAGATCGAGTCAGGGTACCCAAAAAAGTGCTACTAAAGCAGAAGAAAAATTGAGGGCAGAGATGTCTGAAGATCGAAATGTAGTAACCCTACTGAATGATACTCTTTGAGAGAAAGAGGCAGTACTAGCTGTCAGTCTGAGAAAGATAGATAGTTTAGAAGAAGAGGTAAGACAAAAGGGTGTTGAAGTTGGAAGTAGCTCGGGACGAGCTAGTCAACAAAATGTTAAATTGATGTCCGCGCGAACACAAATTATGGAACTGCTAGTCGCGTTAGGGGGGGGGAGGAAATATTGTAAAGAAGTTGCAGTTTCAAGCTAATATGCTCGAGGCGGAGATAAGTGATGTTCAAGCTCGTGCTCACAAATATAAAGTATTGTGGTTGGTTATTGAGATAATGGTAATGAAAATGGAGGAGGTCTGTGTCCAACATAATCAAGTCATGAAAAAGGATTGGAACAAAATATGTGAGCTAGAGCGGGTTGCACAAATGCGACATCTGGATATCTTAGAATAACAGTCCGAAAATAACATACTTCAAAGCGCGAATATGAAGCTAGAGAAAGATTTGTTGCAGTTGGAGGTAAGTTACGACGCAAATAGGGTAGAATGCAAAGTGAATGAATCGTCAATGTCTTTGATTTACCATATGGACAAATTTATGATAGTGCAAGAATCTTGGAATTTGGATGTGTATCGTGCAAAACGACGAGTGGGCGATCGTTGTGAATGATTAAAAATTGCACTGAGGGTAGGGTAACATAAGTTTAGCGATCTCCTTCTGAGTTAATAAGTTAAAAGTGAGGTGGGTGAAAGTCACGAGAAAGAGATGGTGGTAGTAACCTCGTTCTATGCAGTAAAATTGAAGAGATTGGAAACAAAAAGTAAGAGGGTATATGATGGTTTGACTGCCCAAGGTGTAGAATGCGAGATGGAGGTAATCCGATCCGAATATTTATAACTTATTATTGCCAGAATTGGATCGTTCAAATAGAGCATGGCTAGAGAGGGAAAGAAGATTGTTGTGGGGAAAATGCCAAAGTTCATGAGTCGGCGGTTATCTAGAGGTGTTGTATCGGATGCGGCAGGTCATTCTAATGTGAGTAGTGATTTAAGTGATAGTTCTTGTGAAGATTGAGGAATGTGATTGTGTTGTATGTATACTAAAAAAAGGATAAAAATATAGATGTATGAAAAAATAGTTAAGGACGAATCAGTTAACTGCACTGACCGTGTGAGGTACCATCAATAATGTATGCAAGACAGCGTGATACGTGATCGGTTTAGCCCAAGTGGTAAACGATCTACAATGTATGAGATGATCAGGTTGGCCGAAGCAACAAACGATCTATAATATATTCAGATGATCAGTTTGGCCGAAGCCACAAATGATCAGTAATGTATTTAGATGATCAGTTTGGCCGAAGCAACAAACAATCTGTAATGTATTTAGATGATCAATTTGGCCGAAGCAATAAATGATTTGTAATGTATTTAGATAATCAGTTTGGCCGAAGCAACAAATGATCTGTAATATGTTTATAGAAGTACTTGTGGGATATATTATAAGAAGTACTGTAATGAAGGGCAATCGATTTGTAATGTATTTAGATAATCAGTTTGGCCGAAGCAACAAATGATCTGTAATCTGTATATAGAAGTACTTGCTGGATATATTAGAAAAAGTACTGTAATATAGGGTAATCGAATACAAGTATTTCATTGGTGTAAGATTGACGTACAACAAATGTGTTAGATAGATCAGTTTGGCCGAAGCAACAAACGATCTGTAATGTATTTAGATGATCGATTTGGTCAAAGCAACAAATGATCTATATTCTATGTATAGAAGTACTTGCTGGATATATTAGAAGAAGTATTGTAATGTAGGGCGATCGAACACGAGCATTTCATTGATGTGAAATTGAGTGAAAGAAAGTACACTGTGACCGATTTGTTATCTGCGATACAAATTCAGTCTCCTTGTGTTCCAAGGATTAGGTATGTGCTCGCCATGCTCAGTTGTGAGGTCGTAGATAATTTTCCTGCGTTGATCTCTTTGCGAGCTTTATGAATCTCTTAGAGGACCAGATCCTTGATTTTGAACTCTCTATGCCGAACGCGTTTATTATAAGATCGGGTTATAGCTCGGTGGTATCTTCCCAAATTCATGATTGATCTGTCCCGAGTCTCCTCGATCCAATTTATATTACATGCCAACTGGAATTCGCTTTCCTCATCAGTCATGGTATGGTTGCGAATAGAGTGATAATACTGAGTAGGGATGATTGCTTTTGTACCATAAGTCAGAAGGAACAGCGTACATCCAGTTAAAACTCTAGGCGTAGTTCGATAAGCCCATAACACATGTGGTAATTCTATGATCCAATTGCCCTTCCTTTCTATTAAGCGCTTCTTGATCCCATCCACGATAGTACGATTAGTGATTTCGGTCTGACCATTCCCTGACGGGAAATACAGATTGGAAAGAGAATGTATGATGCTGTGTTGATTGAAGAATTTGACGACTTTGGAGCCAACGAAGTAAGGTCCATTGGCGATTCTGATGGGATGGGGGGCAGCCGAAACGGATGATGATGTTTTCCCAAATGAACTTGATGACTTCATCCTCTCGTGTGCGGCACAGAGGAACATCTTCGACCTACTTAGTGATGTAATCCATTGGGACTAACAGATATTTCCGTTTTCCTGGTGCGATGGGAAATTCACTAACAAGGTTGAGGGCCCATCTTTTAAATTCCCATACAACGTTGCTAGAATGGAGTTATAAAGCTGGAGCTCGAATTTGGGGACCATAACGTTGGCAAACATCGCATTTTCTTGCGAGTTTGATGGCTTGACCTTTTATTTGAGGCCAGAAGACGTCTTGGGTAAGAGCTCGGTTGGCTAGGGATCTTCCTGCTACGTGAGAACCACAAGTACTTTCATGTAGTTCGTGTAGGAATTTTTGAGCTTCTTTGTGGGATAAGCATTCGAGATACGGCCCTGTGACTGAAATCTTGTATAAGAGACCATTTTCCACGATGTAGCGTTTAGCATTATCAAGTACGCGTCTTCTTTCAGTGGGGTCTTGAGGGAGTTCGCCATTGAATTTGTTTCTTGTTCCAATATACTCGAGGAAAGGTCGTCTCCAATCGTCCTCATCCTCTTCAGCGTCCCCAGTATTAACAGAATTTGAACTTATGATGTTAATGTTGGGGGTTGATAATACTTCGATCTTAAGATATCGAGCTTCTGAGCCAAGGACTCCTGCGAGATATGCGAGGCAATCAGAATATCCATTTTCTCCGCGCGGCAAATGTTTGATAGAAATTCTCGTAAATCTTTTGATCCTGTCGACTATTACGGCTGCGTAATCTATCATTTTTCTATTCTTCTAGAATTTTTATGTGTAGTGGTTTACGATGAGTAACGAATTCGTGTATACAGACAACTCGGATACTCTAATCTCAAAAGACATATCTAGATCGTGAATCATCGCCTCATACTCGGCTGCATTGTTGGTAGCTTCAAAATTTAATCGGATGTAGGGTTACAACATTTTCAACATGATCACCAAAGCATCATGGTGAGGATAGTTGACATGCCGAACGTTGCAATCATCGAAAGAAATATCATTTCGTTGAGAGCTAGATACTGGAATTAGACGAGCTTATTTATCTTGCATGGATAAGTCGTGATATTGGCCGACACGTCTTCGTTCGCTCCTGTTTAATTCTTTGACGATTTAAATCTTCACAAAATGGCAGAGTGAGATATGGTACAAATGTTATCGACTACTAGTTCCTTGACCTGTACAGCTTCTGTGGGGTTTTTATAACTCTCATTCTTATAAGTCTCCCCGTCCACTATGTATTTGTGCATTCGTCCATCTGCAAAGATGTATTCCAACAACCGTTGTAGGGCAAAGCATTGCTCTGTCTCATGATGTCGAACCTTGTGGTGGATGTAGTATGGTTTGTTCTCGATCGGTTGAAGGTACTGTGCATTACTGATGAATTTGTCATCCTATAATATAGGATAGATGTTGTCTATGGTCGCATTCATCTTTGGGAGATAAGGTTTTGGCAAGTTACCCCCCTTTGTAGTCGCTTGTTGTTGGGTTTGGTACATTTTTTGTCTCCTCCTTGATATGTTGTCCGATTAAAATCAGAATGAGTTGATTAATCTCGAGCTATCAGTGTTGATTTTCGAGGTTTTTGTCTGTCAGACACCATTCGTTCCAGGTCGATGTATCTGTTGACCTTTTCAATCATGTCTTCTATTGTCGTCGGTTTGTTGAGGACGTGGTACTCCTTCGCTCGGCCATCGACGAGTAAAGCGTTGGTGAAATCGAAAGTAGTGATCTTCTGGTCGAGTGGATTTAGATTTCGAGCCAACTTCAATAACGTTTTAGTAAATGCCTCGAGCTTCTCTCCCGACATTTTTCTGAGGCTGAAAGGAGAATATATGTTCTCCTCTTTATATTTGTTGTACGAGTAATTCTTGACAAAAAGTTTGCGCGGCTATTCAAAAGTTGTGATGGACCCTTCAGGATGTGTAGAAACCACCGTAGGGGTTCGCATGACAAGCTGGTAGGAAAGAGTCGGCATAGAATGTGGTTGGACATTGAATGTATACCTAGAGCATCCTGGAACTCTTGAACGTGTTCCACTGGATCAGTTTTTTTGTATTTTCCGATCTTCGGAGTGTGAAACCCAACGGGGACCTCACCATCTAATAACTCCTGGGCAATCGGGCCCTTTGTAATCTGTTATGGATCCCTTTAGTCGGCGTATGGGCTTCGATCAGTTCTTTGATTCGCTTCTCAACATGTTCCTGAGTGACATATTGTTAAGCTGCAGCGGTTGGTCGAGTGACGCCCATCTCCAAGATTGTGGTCACCACTCCCTTCACTAAGACGTTCCTTTGCCGGGACTCAAACTCTTCGAGGTAGATTATTAGTCTCTCTAATTCCTGCCAGACTATCATCTATTTCTTGCTGGATCTCCTGGATTTGGATGGGCTCCACATCCTGTTGTTGATGGTTAGATAGGAGCACATCTCCTGCATGTACGCCTTTCGCAGGTGGTCCTATTATGTCATAAACGAAAATTTGCGAACCATCAGGTTGTACGGCTTTGTTTTTTTGGGCGGCAACCTGCTGACCCTACAGAACCTTTAACGCATCCTGAACACTCACGGGCTGTTATTCCAGAGCAACATGCCTTTATGTTTTGGAATTCAGAGTGGCCCTCAGGTCTACTAAAGCTGCGTTCTCTTCTATCTGGGCGATCGGTACGCTCTAACCTGGAGGTGTCATTTTGAGATAAAGCGATCAGCGGCGTTTGAGACAATGGGTTTGAGAACTTTAGTTCCCACAGACGGCGCCAAATGTAATAGCCTAGTTCTGGAATCCGGACTTAGCCTTTACACCAAATATATTCAGAACATTCAAGAACAATATGCAATAAGCAACAAGATGATTTAATGTAAAAAAACCTTTGAATAGGTTAAAAACCACCACTTCTCCTTAGGATTTCGAGAAAGTGATGATCTTATTAAGATTGCTAGTCTATTACAATGAGCGTTCTAAGAATGTAAGATGATAAAGTAGGAACTTTTCTATGGTAAATATTATATCCCTCATCTGCAGTTCTCCAGGCCTCTTTATAGGTCCTCTAATATGACCGTTTGACGACCATAAGTCCCTTAATGATGGACGTTACAAAGTGTGTGTGAGATATCCTTTAACCAAATTATGTAACGTGTCAGCCTCTACTGCTGTTCAACGGTTCTATTGCCGACTGTATGCTTCGAGCAGGTGAAACTGTTGGTGTAGAGGCCAAAAGTGATGTCTCAAATTGAGGAAAGTTTGGTCACGTCTTTAGTAGTACTTCTTATATACTGATGAGATCGAGGACGAAGCTTGAGTCCGAGATACGAAATAAGCTATTACAAATCAGGGATGAGTGATGTTGGTTGAGATACTCATACTGTATATGTTTCTGATTGTGTCACGTACTCTGTTGTTTAGGTCAAAAGTTTGTCTATAGTTCGAAGATGAGGCATGATCTTGGGATGCGGAATAAGCCACTACAGATACCTATTTAAGTATCTTACGATAGCTAATATGATATTAATAGTATTCCCCTAGGATATTAATTAACATGATCAGGGATTACAAATAATATGGAACCAAGACTAATTTAGAATACTACTAGGAGTTATACCTAAATCACAGTTAATTGTCAATGACAAATAATTAGAGCTCAATTGGGAATTGACAGTCTTATTTCTAAAAACTCGGTATCTAAGGAACCAATTTTATGTATCTAGGTGCAATTAGATATTACGTGATAACATTTAGAGGTAAATAGACATTGATAGCAACCTATAGTACCCTAGAATGTTAGCTCAAAGACAAGCATAATCTACATATATTATGAATCCAACAGACTTCGGGGTGGGACCACTTGTCAGCTAAACATCTTATACCTCTTATATTCATAGCAAATAGGGTCATTTGGCTAGAATATACAGACCTTATAGACTTTTAGAGATTAGAACACCCTAATTGTCAGAATAAGGAACGCACGCATCTTATGGTTTTAAATAACAATATTGGCTAAGATTCTATTAAAATGCACATCTAAGATTAAGATTGTCATTTTATGAGGTAAAATTGAGATTTAATTATTATAAGAAAAAAAATCATAAGTTTTAGAATATGAACAAGGTTCAACTATAATATGATTAGAATCATTTATTTTATGTTTTCTAAGTACTATGATTTGTCTATAATGTATTTGAAATGTTTATTAAGAATTGTACTAATTATGATTTACATTTTGCATAACAGATATTTGCAAAACTCAAGAATATTAATTTTCCTCCATTGCTGCTCACTGGAGCCAATTACCTCACTTGGTGCATTAACGCTGACTTATTCTTAAAGTCTTCCGGTCTACTGAAGACCATCATCATTAGCAACAATAAAGATCCCATCGACAGAGCAAATACTTTGTTTATCCTCCGTCATCATATTCAAGATGACTTAAAGACTGAATACCTCAACAAGATTGAGCCAGCTGACTTATAGGCAAGCATAAAAAGACATTATGGTCACCAAAAGACTATTATGCTTCCAAAAGCGATGTACCAATGGAACAACCTTCAGTTCCAAAATTTTAGGACCGTCGTTGATTATAACTCAAAAGTGCACAACATCACTTCTACACTTGAGTTATGTGAGAAAAAAGTCACTAATACTATGGTAGAGAAGACTATCAACTTTTTATGTTAACAATATTGTGCTTCAAAGGCAATATCGACGAGAGAATATTACAACTCACGAAGTCTTGATTCAGGCACTACTCAACACTGAGAAAATTAATGAACTTTTGATGAAGAATCGTGTATTGCGGTCTTCTGGAAGTGCGATGTTGCCCACATCATACAATGTTCAGTTTCGGGAAAACAAATATGCAAGTCAAGGGCACAAATATGAAAAGGGCACGGGAGGATACAAGGGAAACATGAAGGGCAGGAACCCAAAACCTATTGGCCTTATGAAAGGTAAGGATTTCAGAAATTCAGCAAACCAAAAAATGTGAAGAATTAAAAGAAGATAGATCAGAGATCTCCTTGCTTCAACTATGGTGACACAGGAAACTGGGCACGGGAATGCTTGGTACCACGGGTGGCCAGAGATAGCAAAGTCCAGACCCACCACGTAGTTATTGATACTGACTTCACCCCTGTAGAGTTTACAGCGTCAAACTTCTTCGACGACACATATGCCGACATGGATCAACATACGAAGTAATCTGTAGTGATATCTCTGTAGAGAGTACTAGTTGTTTTTTTCTCGCAAAGATTTGATTTGCTATTGTTAGTATTTTCGATTATGTTAGGAAAAAATCATTTATGTTTCAATAAAGTACTTGTGACATACATGAGATTTCCATTTAGTTTAACATACTGATTATTCAAATTATTGCTTGGGATAGTTGTTAATTTGTCATATATAGATTTTTAATCTGCAATATATATACAGGTATCCCTTGCATCTTTCTGTCTATAGGGCACTAATTGATAATAGGATGAGTCGCGATACATGTCTTGTAGATAGTGGTACCACACACTCGATCCTTCGAGATAAACAGTATTTCTCGCACTTGACCATGTATGTCGAGGACATTCACACTGTTACTCAAACAACCAATATCATAGAGGATTCAGGGAACACCACACTATTACTCCTTAACGGTATGATACTGAGTATCTAGACCGCGTATTTTCTTGTAAATCTCCAGAGAATTTTTTAAGCTTTAGGGACATACATGATAGCGGTTATCAAGTAAAGACGATAGGCAATGATGAAAATCAAATTCTATGCATCACCTATTTGCCTAACGGTCAAGAATTTATATTAGAAAGGTGTTTAATGTATTCCTCAGGGATTTATTCAACTGCCTTCAGGCATATAGAAATATATGCAATCACTAATTTTTCTCCATTACAAGAGATAACATTTAGGATTTGGCATGATCATTTCGGACATCCTAAACAATGAATGATGAGAAAAATTATCAATAGTACCTTTTGAAATTCACTCACGGGAGAGAAGATTTAAATTTTGTAAGATTGCCTGTATAACGCTTGCTCATAGGGAAAGCTTATAGTCCAACCTAGTAAGACCAAGGTGGAGTTGGAGTTTTTAGCCATTCTCCAACGTATCCATGGAGACATATGTGGACCTATCTATCCACATAGTGGTATATTCAAATACTATATGTTCTTAATCGACGCATATATGAGATGGTAAGACGTTGGCATATTATCCTATAGGAATATGGCATTTTTACGGTTACTTGCACAAATTATCCAATTACGGGCTCATTTCTCGGATCACCCGATTAAATCTGTGAGATTTGACAGCTCTGGCGAGTTTTCCTCAAAGGCTTTTGTTGATTATTGTATGGCTAATAGAATAGATGTCGAGCATTCAGTACCCCATATCCATACCTAAAATGGGATGATGGGGAATCTAATCAAGCGATTACAGTTAATCGCTAGACCACTATTATTACGATCTAAACTTTCAGCCACTGCGTGAGGCCATACAATTTTGCATGCTGCCGCCCTGATTAGAATTCATCTAATAACCAATAATCAATATTCCCCATTATAACTAGTAACTGGGTCGGGGCTCGGTGTCGCCCATCTACAAATATTTGGATGTTCCGTACAGGTACAAATTGCACCACCATAATGTACGAAGATTGGTCCTCATCTACTTGATATTTATGTTGGTTACAATTTACCATCTATCATTCGATACTTAAAACCCACTATGAGCGATGTATTTACTGTGAGAATCACATATTGTCACTTTGATGAGATGATATTACCAACATTGGGGGGAGATATGACAATCAATGCTAAGGATGTTTCCAAGATTAGTTTGGAAAATACCATCATTGTCTTATTTAGATCCCCTAACCAATCACGCTGATAAGGAGGTGCAGCTGATTCTATACTTACAACAGATTGTTAATGAATTACCAGATGTATTCAACGATGATGCTAAATTAACCAAGGCGTATGTACCTTCAAGTAATACACCTGCACGACTGGATGTTTAGGGAACTACTCACTGTAGATGAATGTAAAAATTATATAGATTGGCCAGAGTGGAAGGCTGTGATCAATGCGGAGCTCAGCTCATTAGCTAAATGTGAAATGTTTGGACCAATAGTCCCTAGGCAAGATGTTATCAGGCCTGTCGGTTATAAATAGGTATTCGTACGGAAACGTAATGAACTTGAAAATATAGTAAGGTACAAGGCAAAACTAGTTTACTAGGGCTTTTCCAAAAGACCTAGCATCGATTACGATGAAACCTATTATCCAGTCATGGAAGTTATAACGATCCCTTACTTGATCAGTATGTCAGTCGCTGAGAATGAGCTTGACATGCATCTTATGGATATAGTTATTGCATATCTATATGGGATATTAGATATAGAGATCTACATGAAGCAACCCGAAGGGTTTAAGCTTTGGGAAACGACAATGCCAGGTACACGGGGTGCCTACGTAATAAAACTGGATAAGTTATTGTATGGTCTGAAACAATCAGGGCTCATGTAGCACAATAGGCTAACTGAATATTTGAAAGCCGAGGGTTTTGTAAACAACCTTGTTTGCCCATATGTTTTCATCAAGAAAACAAATACTAGTTTTGCCATTATTATAGTTTATGTAGACAATTTGAATATTATCGGAACTCCGAGGAAGATCGCAAATGCTACTGAATATCTTGGGAAGACCAAATTTTGTCTTGGTTTGCAGATTAAACATCTTGGTTGCAGCATAATCATACATCAGACGACATCTACTGAAAGAATCATAAAACGTTTCGGTATGGATACGATACACAATGCCAAGATGCCTATGCATGTTCATTTATTATATGTGACTAATGACATATATCGTCCTCTAGACGATGGGGAGAAACTCTTAGGGCCTGAGACGCCATATCTAAGAGCTATTAATATTTTGCTATATTTAGCAGGGTATACTCGACCCGACATCTTATTCGCAGTGAACTGTTTGGCACGCCATAGTTCTGCACCTACCTAAAGGTACTAGAATGGGATCAAGCACATTATGAGATATCTCATCGGTACGAAAGATAGGGGTCTATTATATCCAAAATTTGGCAAACGAGAAATTATAAGATACGCCGATACAGGATATTTGTCAGATCCGCATAGAGGCTGATCACAATCGGGTAATGTGTTATTATTTGGAGATACATCGATTTCATGGAGAGCAGTGAAGCAGACGATGGTTGTTATATCCTCAAACCACGCAGAGATTCTTGCACTTCATGAAGCTGGCAAATAATGTTTTTGGTTGCGGTCCATGATCAATCACATCAACGGAGGTTACGGTCCAAGTTTTATCCAAATTAAACTGACAACTATTTATGAAAACAATGCAGCTTGTATCATTCAAGTCAAGGGAAAATTTATTAAAGGCGATAGAATGAAACACATTTCACCCAAGCTCTTCCACATACACGAGTTGCAGAAGAGGAATGAGATTAATGTTGTTCAAGTTCATTTGGAAGATAACTTAACTGATCTATTCACACAGGCTCTTGCACATCCAACATTCAAGAGACTGGTACACGGAATCGGCATGCGGAGTTTACACAATTTATTATCTCAGGAACATTAACGTCAGGGGAGTAATCACGTCCTGATGTGGACACATGCGTATTGTACTTTTTTTTCTTGATAGTACAGTTTTTATCCTAGGAGCTTTTGATGAGGCAACATATACACGTCTACAACCCATACAAGGCATAAGATTGTACTTTTTCCTTGCAAAACTTTTTGCCCAAGGGGATTTTACTAGGCAAAGGTTTTTATGAGGCAAGTCGTTCTGGTATAGAACACCCCAAGGGGGAGTATTAGGAGTTGTGTCAAGTCCAATGTGGGAACCCAACTGGGTTAGGGTATCCTACTGGACTCCTAACAAGCCCATAGGCCTCAGGGTTTAAGGGGAGAGTTTGAGTATGTATATATTACCTATATTGGGTTATCCTTTTGTAATACAGAACAACAGAGCCTCTGAGGATACAGAGAGTTATTATTCATCAATAAGAAATCCCTACTATTTTCTCAATCAACTTGTTCTTTGATTAACTGATAAAGTATCCATTATTATCCAATAATCTTTTCTCTTTGAGTCTTCATTAGATAACCCATGGGGGAGCTAGATAGCTACCCCACCAATAGGAGAGTTCCACCTCATTTCAATTCAAATGGGCTACTTGATTAACAGGTTGTCACCTCTCTCTCCTCCCCTTCTTAAATAAAATCCTAAAAGGTTTTTTTTTAAGAAAAAAAACAAAAACAAATCAAAAAAAATTTCTTCTCTTTTATTCCTTTTTCTCTTCCACAAAGGTTTCAGTATTTTTTTTCATAAAAGTGGGGGGGGGGGGCATTGAATCACTCTCATTTTCATAGGTGTTCATATCGTAGTTAGAGGATCTTGAGTAGGGGAATTAAATTCCAAATGAGTTTTATTTTGATAAGGAAGGTTTAAAATACTAGAACTCTCATATAAAAATAAAAAATATAGATTTCATGAGGATTTTGGGGTAGTGTTTTTAGGAGAAAAACATATTAGTCGAGAAGAGGGAGAAGGAAACCCGACTAAAAGATTCTTCTGGTTTCCTCTTCCATGTGGACCAATTAAAAACCCCGGGGTAGCTAGCTAGCTCCTCAATGAGTTAGCCATTTATTTCCCTTTCTCTTTTAACTTCTCATTTTTTCTTTAAATCTCAATCTTCCTCATGTTAATTGTTTATCCTTAAATTCATTTCTATATTTCTGATTTCAACCTAGATTATATTCAATAGTATCATGAAATTGGAATCAACATGAATCGAATGGTGGGGCTTTCATAAATCTATTAATAATCGAGTCCATGATTTTTATTAAAGCAAAGTGAAAGATTTTTAAAGAAGTAATTAAAATGGAGCTCTATACGACCTTTGATTGGTTTGATTGAATGATGATAGTTATATGTGTGAGTGATTCAATGGAGATTTTATATAATTTTATCGAGTTCTAAGATCAAATAAGTTACTTAAAACACTTTAGAGAGAATAATTAGTCCCGTCTTCCCCTCTTCTCTTTCGCTATGAGAAACAAGACGAGAAGATGATAAATTTATTACAAAGGGCAAAGTTAGAGAGGGAAAGTTGAGTTTAGTGGGTAAATAGTAAAAGAGTTTTTTGAAATTATAAAATCATCACAGCCGGTAGCCTTCCCCAAATACATGTGACTGCTCCATAAAGTCGCGGTCCCTTGGGCTTATGACTATGGGGTCCTCAAAGCATTTATCTTTTAAGTTTTAGTTGTCCTCACTTTATTTTTATTCCAAAAAATTTCAACCTCATGGGGAATAAGATGTGTACCAAATACGACTGACTTATACAATCCCACACTCTAGGATGAGTATCATAGGTACGATAGTAACCTACCTAAACTCACGTACTATTTTAACATGTGCTAGAAATCCTAGTAAGTTATCGAAGGTTAGCCGATTTAGAGTTGGCTTATGTATCTGACCTTAATATTAAAGATAACAAATTAAGGAGTATCTATGATTTCCTAACGCAGATATGATTCTATCAATTGCTTAAGTACAATAGTTGTCAACACTGGCTAATGCACATGAGATAACCTACATGTTTCCGACAAGTAGTAAATAATGCCCTATAACTTGGGTTGGAATCATAATTCTTAATTAACAACTTTATGCATAAGTCTCCAAAACAAATGAACAGGAATCCCACTAGGTTCTAACATCAATACTGACAATATAGACATCAAATAACAACCTGGCGCTCAAGGACAAAGCCACGCAAACGTCAAACAAGAATGATTTCCAGAAACTAACAATGAAGTAAAAAAGGAAACTTATAAGAATAGCTCTAAAAAATCGATGGATCATTAGGACAATAAGTGCCACGACTAGATGAGTCAATAACCCTAAGGAAAACTATTAGATGTTCGACACCAACATTCGACTTTATACTCAGGATAAACTATCATTCCACAACAAACAGTCAAGCAATCCAAAATTAATAGTGCTTCATACCTAATTTATTGTTCATCAAAAGCGTAATGAAACATTAACTACACTCAATAATGGAACCCAACGTTCCCGTATTAACTACCGAAACAACGACAATTCTTAAGGACAAAGCCACATTCCCAAAATATCAATACATTCAAATAGACTAGCATACTGAAATATAGAATCTAATATGTTTTGTTTCATTTAAAAATACTAAATTGCATGTCAAATACCAGTAATCCACATTACCAGACATACTCAGTTAAGTCTATTATCGATCTACCGTGTATACCACTCCACTTTTCTAATCAAAGGTTGTTCCACACGACGAGCACTTTTATTTTCCAACTCTAATTCCTCCTCGAGAAGACGTCTTTCCCCAGCTAGATGTTCTTTTAAATGCTCTTGAAGCAACTCAAAGTTTGATAATGCAAAACAACACTTGGGACAATAATGGCGCATGGATAGGTGGTTAAAAATGTCATGGTTTCAAATTTGTTGTGATGGCATTGTCCATTTCCCATCATAGATGCATTTGAACATTTAGCAATGTTTCTTCTTTTAGTCGTTAAACCTCTCTCATGGTGTCCGATAATTAATTATTATCATCTAAGCTACAAATCGCAAATTGTCAACTCAATTTTATAGCAATAATGGAACCCTATAATTTTGCCCACCCATAGTTTGAGATGGTTTTTTGAGTTTTATTAACGAAAGTATCTATACAAAAATTATGTTTTCTTTGACTAAATAAAATTTCGCTCAAGTCTCTCTTTGTATTGTTTTAAAAGCTCATAATAAAGTTTCTAAAAAATTCGAGAATAAAATCCCTTACTATATTCTTCTGCTTGGTAATGATATTCGCAATATCCTGAAGTACATGTGTGGTTTTCTAAATTGTATTAAAACTTTACTCAAAACACCCATTGTAATAGCCTAATTATGGGATTCGGATTTAGCCTTTATACCAGATGTGTTTAGAACGCTCAAGAACAGTAAATAATAACTTACAAGATAATTTAGCTTGGAAAACCTTTGAATAGGTTAAAAACCATGACCTCTCTTAGGGATTTTGAGAAAGAGGAGATGATATTATTAAGTTTGTTAGCTTATTATAATGACCGTACTGAGTATGTGGAATGTTAGAATGAGGATTCCTCCGTCCTTCATCTCAAATTCCCTAGTCCTATATATAGGCCTTATAATATGTCCGTTTGACGACCATTAAGATTCTTAATGATGGATGTTAAAAAATATATGCTTGATTATTCTTTGACCTGATTGTGTAACGTTCTGATATTTGTTGCTACATAACGGCTTTATGGATGACTGTCCATTTACTTAACTCGAACTGTTGATATAGAGATCAAAAGTGATGACTCGAACTTAGGGATACTGAATATGTCTTTAGTGGTGTTTCATGTATATTGATGAGGTCGAGGATAAAGCATGAGTCTGGGATGCGAAATAAGCTTTTACAAGACGGTTCTCAACCAAGAGTATGAGGAGCATAATGGGTGAGTGGTGTTGGTTGAGAAACTCATGTTATACCTATTTCCTGATGTTATAGTCTTCATTTTGATTGTGCCACGCGCTCTGTTGATGAGGTCAAAAGTTTGTATGTTGGTCAAAGACGAAGCATGAGTCTGAGATGTGGAATCAGCCACTACAACCGCTCATTCTCAGCCAATAGTACAAGAAACATTGTGGGCGAGTGGTGTTGGTTGAGAAGCATCATTAATACTATAGTTAATATCTGAGAATTATTTTCAATGTATATTCACGAATATCTGTTTGTGTCTTTTAGGTTTCTTAGAACCAATGGTTCTAGTTAATATTGTTTGCATGGGAAATCCTTCTAATGTTGGGAATCAGAAGAGTCGGCATAAATGTTGATCATAGTATAAATAGCTTACTACGTTGTGTGTGATGAACCCAAGTCTTTGTATCTGAACGCATTTCTTATTTGTTCTTATCTCTGTTCTTGAAATCTTCTAACTGTTGAGAGGATGGTGACTACGAGGAACCAATCTCGGGTGTCTAGGATTCATAGAAAAATGGAAGAACTGCGCATCAGGTATTTTGGATACTAACCTTTGCATCTTCTTACACCAATTCCAGTTATCACCTACCTATCACCGTATGTCATATGAAGAGGTAGTGGAAGAAGGGGATGATTATTATCAAATGGTGCGTTTCCACTATTTGTTGACGTCTGAGGCAAAGTGCCAAAATAGGCTTCGATTGCTGGCGGAGGAGGCTGTGACAACTAAAAATGAAGCGGCAGACGTTCGTTTGAGGGAGTCTCACTGGAATCCCGCTAGTGAGTGGACCCTTTCTAAGAAATAAGAACTTCCGCCTGTCTTAAGCATGCGGGGCAGTGGGGTTATGGTGGGGGAAATGACAATGATGAAGGAGGTCATTTTCTTCTATGGACCATAGATATTGGCCATGAAGAAAATCTTTCATTTGTGATTTCCAGTTCTAACTATTTCCTGTGCCTTGCAGCATGGAATCAGAATTTTGAAGTTGTTTTTAATTTTTCATCTTCTTCTTTGTTGACTGCTGAGAGACATGTCGAACTGTTACTTGATGTAATTTGGAAAGTAATTTATATATTGTTTGGAATGATAGTGTATCTGTAAAGTAATCTGTAAGAAAGTTTTTAAAGTAATGAAATATCAATATTCTGTTATCTTGATGTTGTGTTCCGAATTAGAAGTAATTTTGGGTTTACAAAGTAGAAGTCGGTAAAGTTGTAAGTACAGGGAATAGTAGTTCGTTATGTGGTATTAGCTGGACAAAATGAACTGTAAGGATTTCACTGTGAGGTGTAAAAAGTTAGAGGAGTTCAAAAATATGATAATAGGTTAATCCACAATACGATTGAGAAACCCTAAAACAAATAATTATACGAAGAACAAAATAAGTAGATTGGAAAAATCCCTTCTAGAGCTTCGATTGTTTAATCAAAGTTAATTACAATTGAATTATTCTTAAACCCTAAGTTTCTCTCTTAGAATTGCTTTAATCTAAATTAAGTTAATCTTGCCGAGTCTTACCCCTTTTATAAGGGTTACAAGCCCTAGTTACAAAAATAGGACAAATAAACCCTTAAATGCCTAAAGAAAAAGGCTGAATCGCGCCTCTGTTCAAACAGAACAAGTTTTTGTTAGAATAAAAAAAAGTGTATTCGAATAAACATTAGTTGTATTCGAATAGAAAACATAACAGAAAGTGTATTCGAATAGACTTTAATCTATTCAAATAAAACACCTCATACAGAAATGTATTCGAACAAAAAACATATCTGTTCGAATAGACCAGAAGCCGTTCGAGCGACTCCAAATCTCATTCGAATGACTTTGGTTAATTTTCATAAATCATCCCTAGATCCTCGTGGATCATAGGTAGTAGATAATTTCTGTAAGATGACTGGGTTGTTGTAAAGGTATATGGTTTTTCTGCAATCTGTGTATTCGAACTGGATTAAAAAAGTCTCGAACTGTGGAAATAATTGATTTTGATCTGTAGGTATTACTATTGGATTTGCTTGATTTGGTATGTTGTCATCTTCATATCTATGAGTATAAAATTTGAGGAGATTTTTCATAATATAGAAAGAATGACCTGTTATAATATTCTGGATTCTATGTTGATCTTCTGCTATCCCACAAACTTTTTTCGTAAAATATATCCTTCAACAAAGTCAGTGGGGTGATATGAATTTCCAAAGATCTTCCTGGTAGCTATAAAGTAGTGATTCTTGGCTGTTATGACTTGTATCTTCTGTGGGGATAATTTTACTGTGGAGGTAGTATGAGAAACCATGGTAAGGACACGCTCTCAGCGTGTTCATCAAGCAGTAGACGGTAAGTTTCCTATCAAGGTCGTTGAACTGCGTGAATGATATTTTTGTCGTTTACCTTATAATGTTGTGTTGTCGAAATGGTCATTGAATTTGGTCGGACTAGATAATGAAGGTAGGCATACAAAGTACGATCATTTTTTTTGGTATAATGTATTTTGTCAGTCTCTACTGGATGCCTCAGTACGAGAAATGACTGTTCGACAGCTCGCGTATGACAAACTTGTGGAAGAGGATGCAAGGGCAACAAGAGGAGAGATAATTCCATTTGGGGATGTAAACCATAGTGGCTGCTTTAAATGTAACTATAAAGCTCGGTAAGCTCAAAATGTGAGAACTCGTAATAAGTAATCTGTTTTTAGTATTCTGTGTTGATACTCCAATAAATGTAAGATGAGGCATAGTTGGTACATCGATCTGATTGAATAAGAATAAAGTATTATGTATTAATGCTTGTGTACAGATATTGTGGATGACAGCTTTAGGATTTTAACAACTGTATAAATATTTTCAAATTTTGAATATTGAACTATTTTAGGAATGCTGTACGATCTTGGTCGTGTATAAAAGTAAGGTGATTGGTCGTTTGTACTGCGTTGAGAAAGAGGCGCATAATTTTTAATGGAAAATAATTGAGACAGATGTGATGATAGTAGACGTTATCACAGAAGTCCAGATGATGCTTTTAACCAAAAAGACGTGCATGTAGAGACAGTAAGGGTGACTGACACCTGTCTGAAGGAGCCGTCATTTTGAAAACCGAGGGAGTATATAAAAACTTGTATCTCTCTCCCTCATAAATTATCAACAGTTGTAGAGATAAAAAAAAAGTGTTGCTAATCCTATTAACAAAGAGATGAAACATTTGAGTTTTGAGTTTGATCTAAGAGGGAAAGATGCATCGGGTGATATAAAACTTGTAAAAAAGCGACGGGAGCAGTCATTCTCGGGAAGACGGTTGGGTAAAGCGAAAGATTGTTGTTCTTCAAGTACAGGGTAGTAATATACGTGTCTTTTTGTATGATTTTTTATTACTAGTAATTTGTATGAAATTGTATGGCTATCCTTTTTGATTGAGGTATACAGAAGTTTGATAAGGTAGGGGTTTTAAGATATTTGAGTAATTAATGAGAGAGTTCTATATTATTTAAATTTTGTTATATGAATAGACTGTAGAGAGAGAAAATGCTTGCTTAAAAAAGGAGAGGGAAACTTAAAATGATTGATTTTTGTATTTTGTTTTGGGAAATTGCAAAGTAAACGTGTTGACTGGGTAGAAGGCGGGGTTGTTTTTACTGTATGAAGGGTGTGATATGTAAAGTATAGATAATGATAAAATATTTTATGTATCGGTAGGTCTAGTATGCGTTTCAAAGCTAGTATTCCCATGAGTTAATTTGTAGTATCTTCGAGTTCGGAAGAAACATCATCGTCAGGGAGGGAGGACGTCGAGTGTAATGTCAGGGAAGAAACTGTAAAAAGTGTAGAGGTGACTGTAGAAGTTGGGGAAACCAGTAACATAAAAAAGGTGATAGATAAAGAGGATACAAAAGAGAAATATATATTATTTGTCATATACCCGGAGGTTGTCGACGTAGGGAATGAATTTTTAAAATACAAAAAGAAATTGCAGGGAAAATGGGGAAGTGATCTGTTGGACCAAGGTCACTAGTTTAGGGCATATGTCACAGGAAAAGGGGAAGAGGCGATATACTACCAAGTCTTTTATTTGGATAAGTGGAAAAAGGAGAGAGATTAGTGAGGATGTGAATCTCTCGTACTATAATGGCCTCGGGCTATCAGGCCCGAGTGATGGGTTTTTATGTTATTTGAATCAGGTCGTATATGGTCTTAGAATTACTCTTATTTTTTATTTATTTAGTTTTTTAGTTTATTTTTTTTCTTTATACTTTTTTTTTGGCGCCGTCTGTGGGAATGACAGACGGAATCATGAACTTGGATAAAGAATTACCACATGTTATTTGAGTTTTATTAACGAAAGTATCTATACAAAAATTATGTTTTCTTTGACTAAATAAAACTTTGTTCAAGTCTCTCTTTGTATTGTTTTAAAAGCTCATAATAAAGTTGCTAAAAAGTTCGAGAATGAAATCCCTTACTTGTAGAGAATTCATACAGTTATTATGATCAATAATACGATATGGAAAATAGATTATACTAACCTCTTTTCTTGCTCTTTGAAAATCACATGTTCTTGAGTGGAGTCTTCCCTTGGATTGGCTGCAGACCTCAATGGAATGGTTTTTTGTGTGTAGCCTCCAAGAGGGACATCTTCTCTATCTAACATGATAGTGTTTTTCCATTATACCCTCAAACTTTAATAAAGAGTAACACTAGGTCTCACCTACCTTAACTTGGTGTAATAATTGGGCACAACCAATAACACCTATATAAGCTATTAACATGTGTGCTCGTTAACCAGAAGAATAGTGCCGGTATAGATAAAAAATCCAATATTACTGTATTCTTCCGCTTGGTAATGATATTCACAATATCCTGAAGTACATGTGTAGTTTTCTAAATTGCATTAAAACTTTACTCGAAACACCTATTGTTACGAAAAATGTGTTTTGCCTCATATTTCCTATTTTTATAAATAAAAAAATATTTATCCTAAAAAGATGTTTTTAAAGAGATATATTCTTAATAATATCTTAGCAGGCAACATATTGGAGACGATCCTCATGACCACAATATTTTATTAATCTACGTGGCTTGGAAAGCTGTAACACATTTGTTGTAGTCCAATTCATTTTTTAGCAAATTAAAATAACTTATACTTCTATTTACACCCTATACTATTTCTCATCTTCAATTATCTTTCCCAAAACATGTATTCCTCATTATTCTCCAAAATTTTATTCTACCAATCTTAAAAACACAATAAACCCCACCAAACCCAGTTTGTTGGATAGTTGAACTTTTTGATTAAAACTTAAACTTAATTTATCGTGATTTGTATATAAAATTTTATGTTACAACCATAATCACTTAATTTTTTATGAATTGATAATTCATGTCCACGAAATTATAAACATTTTTATTTTTTGAGCAAAAATGGGATATCTTTAGAGACTAGAGTTCTGATGTTGCTAAAGAGGATAATCCTCCAGAGATAACTATTGAGGATAATCCTCTAGCAATAACTAGTTTAACTGAATGTTTAAAAGTTTAAACCAGATTAATCTTATCATGTAGTTACTAACTACTTGTAAGTTATAACCAATTCTGTAATTATAAATACAATATAAAAAAATTTCAAGAACTCACTTTTGAGTTGGAGAACTTTATTCCATTGCTGGTTATCTTAATGGTATCAGAGCAGCAATCTTTTAACAAAAATTTTGATCTTCCCTTACAATTCTCGTCAATGGCTTCTTCTTCTTCCACTCTGACTTAGCCTTATCCATCATCCCTAAACGTGGGAAACTTTGTCTCGATCAAGCTTACACAACCAAAATTTCATTTATGGAAGACCTAATTGATGGGGCTTATTGAGAGTCAAGACATGATTGAGTTTATTAATGGTGAATACACCATTCCTGATCGCCAAATTGTTGTTTCATTCACTACCGCTGAAAGCGCGATAGAGAGACAGGAATTTGACAACCCAGATTATCTTGTGTGAAGACGTTCGGATCGACTTCTCCATAAATGGATTAGAGGAACATTGTCAGAAGAAGTACTCGCGTCGGTGGTCAGACTTGACACCGCATTTAAAGTATGGAATACACTCCTTGATCACTTAGCCCAAGGATCAACAGAGAAAGAGTTCTTTCCTCTTCAAGAAATTGATTCCATCCAGAAGGGCACTTCCAATATGCGTGATTATGTTCGCAATTTTAAACAAATTTGTGATGACCTGACTGCCATTGGCAAGTCAGTCGATGATCGACAAAAGGTCTCTGATTTATTAAAGGGGCTTGGTTCTGCTTATGATTTATTTGTCATGACCATGCATAAACCACCTGTTCCTTCTTATTCCGAATTGATTCCACTTCCCTTAAGTCACGACGCCATGAAAACTCTTCATGGTTCTCAAAATGATAATCATAGCATGGCTTTCTTTGGACAACGATCTCAAGGGAATCGAGAAGGCTTGTAGTAGCATATTCCCCAAATTCGACAAGAGTAAGCCAGCAAAGCATAGTCGAAGACAACCATACGTGATCGAAGATACCTCAAGTCCTTGAGAAGCTACTCCAAGTGCTCGACCTTCCAAAAGTAACCATTGTGCCTAGTCAAGAAAAGAGCTGTTAGAGATCCACAAAGTTCACCCACTCCCCCCAGAATAGAAGACTATTTCTTTCTATTTGTAAACTGCCTGTGTATACTATAAATACAGGTAGAGAATAGATGAAAAAGGATCGACAATCTGTAAACCTTACCATTTCGTTACTTTAACCCTACTATCATTCCAAATTTTATAATAACTAGCAATATACTAGATTTTATATCAAAATCCTCCTCGAGGTCGTGGTTTTTCTCAACTTTTATTGAGTTTTCCACGTAAAATCTTGTTTATCTAGTCTTATTGCATTCTCTTTACGAATAAGTATTGGCGGAGATTCTTCTTCTGGAAAACACGCCACTACAATTGACGTTGTCTGTGGGAATTACCATTTTTTTTTACCATCACTGATATAAACACCATTAGATGACAAAGATAAACCTGAGAATCCATTCCAGTACCGTCAGAGATCAAGAAATACCAGGAGTTATTGATCTACACGGTACAATACTTGAGCTTCAAAAACAAATGGCTGCAGAAAAAGCCCAAAGATTGGAAGATCAGCGTGTCCACGCTCAAGCTCTTCAAACGGAGAGAGACGAACGAAGGAAAGCCTTAGATCAATAGAGTCAAACACATTAAAAAGAAATGGAACAACTGAGGAGAACACAAGATCGACTCACCGGTCGACAAACGTCCCCTCCACTCGCCCGGAGCGAGCATAGATCAAGAGCAATTTAATACGATGATCCACCAAGGGAAGACGAGCTACGAATTTCTCGACCCAGATCCAGGAACCCAATCAGAACCTCTCGACATTTTGGTTTAACATCCTCAGCATCAACAACTCAAAGAAGTCGACGCACGCATCATCAAACTCCCCCCCCCTCCTCCTGCTTAAAACAAGACCAATCAGGGATCGATTGGGACCAGAAGGACAAGGAGATTTTGTTTCTCAGGTTTTAGCCTTACCATTTCCTCCACAATAGTTTGTTACCTTGGATGACCTCAATAATAAGATTCAGGCCATAAACTCTGACAATCCAAGCCGAAGATCTGCGCTTGATAGAATTGAGACAAACCCCATCTTCTTTCATCTCAAAATTATGCCTATCCCAAAAAAATTTCATATGCCCAAATTTATTCAGTATGTAGGCCTGACTGACCCACTTATACATGTTCGACATTTCAAAGCCACAGTTAGGTTATATTCTAAACTCGACCACATACTATTTAGGCTATTTAATATGAGCCTGACGGAAGAACCACTTCGTTGGTTTCATACTATTTAAAAGGCCTCTATCACCACGTTTGGCCAGTTGCAATATCTTTTTGAATCCAATTACGTTCATGCTAGAGAGCGAGAGATCACTGTCGATTCCTTATTTTACTTTGAGCAAGGCGTGAAAGAGACCCTGAAAGCTTTTATAAACGTTTCCTACAGGATATAAGGTAAATTGGAAACTCAGACCCTAAAATCGTAGTTCCAGCATTCACCACCGCACTACACATTGACTCAAAAGTTTGAGAAGAACTTACTCTGTACATGCCACAAACAGTCACTAAAATGATTGATGTAGTTAATAACTACATCGAACTGGAGCGATCAAAGAAAGATAAGATGAAGAGCTCATCTGTCATCCATTCTCGAGAAACATCTTCGACCCCATCCCAACTAACAGTCACTACTGAAGTGCCCAAACAACGCGATAGAAACACTGACAACAATAGAAGATGGGACGACAAAATCGACAGACCTGTCTCAGTTCTACCGCCAATGACAATAACTTTATCCGCTATCTTACCGACGATAAAGGGAGATGAGTGTTATTGCGCACCATAAAATATTCCTGATCTTCCTAATAGACCACTGTGTCAGTATCACAATGTGTGTAGCCATGAGACTAAAACCTGCAACTCCCTCATATGAATCTTTTATCGGATCCTATTAGCTAGAAGACTCAACAATTATGTCATCGATATCCAAAAGTTTCTCAAGAATAAAGCAAAAAATAAAGAAGTAGAGCAAAATCAGGTCCAGAGGAAAGCTCGCCACCTGTATATGATCGAGATTGAGAAAGGGAAGAAAAAAAAAGACGAACGGATTACATCTTGCTGTAAAATGACCTCCTCAGACAAATAAACAAAACTTCTTCCAAGCACAAGAAAATCAAAATGTCCTTACCAAATCACCTTTGAAGACTGCGATACCAACCACGTTAAATACCCTCATGATGACCCTCTCATTATTATGCTCAAAGTCGTACAAGACTACCTACATACGCTTCTTATCGATACCGGAAGCGTAACAGATGTATTGTTCAGAAGAGCAATTGAAGTTCTAGGCCTTACAGATTTGGTAAAAGCTTCGACAACAACAATTACGGGATTCAATGGTTTAAAATAATCAGCCATAAGAGATATCACTCTGCCAGTTCAGGCGGGTTAAGAGACTATATTTGTAAAATTTCTTGTCATCGATGCAGAGTCCAAATATTTGGGAATTTTGGGATGCAGTTGGTTACATTCAATCAAAGCAGTACCTTCTACTTATCATCTAGCATTGCATTTCCAACAGATCACATAATATATGAAATCAAAGGCAGCCAAGCAGTCGCACGAATGTACGAAAATACCACAACCAACCCTCATACATTCAAACTTCCCAAAGCATAGCAACTACAGCTAGATGAACCACCAACATTCGAACAATATGACACCGAGATGGTTGAATATGTTGAACTCGATGGCCCAGGGCACACAACCTTCATCAACTCTAAATTATCAACCGACGAAAAAGATGCCATAATACAACTACTTAAGAAGAATATCGACATCTCTGCTTGGATATTCCAAGAAATGCCTGGCATCGATCCCTCAATTGTTTGTCACCGCCTCAACCTCCTTCTAGACAGTAAAGCTATCATTCAAAAATGATGGAATCTAGCCCCCTGACTCCGCGATGCAGTAAACGAAGAAATAGATAAACTCGTTCATGTAGGATTTATTCGGGAAGCTCGATATTCGAAGTAGGTTTCTAAAATCGTAGCGGTACCAAAGAAAAATGGTAAAAAATCTGGGTTTGTGTTAACTTCACAGAACCCAACAAGTTCACACCTAAAGACAGTTTTCCGCTACCGCTAATTCCGCAACTTCTTGACTCAGTCGCAGGGCACGAACTTTTTTCTATGATGGATGCAACCTCTGGTTATAACCATGTTCTACTCGCCGAAGAAGATCAGGAAAAAACAACCTTCATCACCGACAGAGGTCTCTACTGTTATACGGTAATGCATTTCAGTTTAAAAAATACAGGCGCTACTTGTCAGAGACTTGTAACTACAATGTTCAAAGATCATCTCGGCACAATTATGGAAGTCTAGATCGATGATATGATCTGCCAAAGCAAGAAACGAGAAGACCACTCCAGTAACCTCCAAACCATTTTTGATATCCTTCGCAAGTACCAGATGAAACTTAACCCAGAGAAATGTCAATTTGGAGTCGCATCTGGTAAATTTTTGGGGCATCTTGTCAGCAAGAGAGGGATAGAAATCGATCTAGCACAAATTAAAGCATTCATCGTGATGTCATCTCCTCAAACAAAAAAAGATGTTCTAAAATTCGCTGGTAAGATAGCCGTTCTTTACAAATTCATCTCAAAGTCATCCGATCGATGCAAACTCCTTTACCTCCTTCTTCGTGGCAACCCCACTCATCTTTTAAACAAATAGCAAAAGGAAGTCATTTGGACTCCTAACTGTGAGATGGTTTTCAAAGATCTTAAACTATACTTAGGGCGTCCTCCTATAATGAGTACTCCAATTGATGGCAATCACTTACAATGTACTTATCCACAACTGAAGATTCAATCAGTTTCGTCATTATTCGAGAAGATGGCGGAGTAAAAAAAAAGAATCTACTTTATCAGCAAAAGACTTATGCCTGTTGAAAAAAGATACACAACAACAGAAAAACAGTTACTCGCCTGGTCTACAGTTCTCAAAAACTTAGTCCATACTTTCAAGGTCATCTTATCAAAGTCATCACCAAGTACCCCCTCAAACTATTACTCTCCAAAAAAGAAAAATCTCTAAGAATTCAACAATAGTCTGTTTTTCATGGAGAATACGACATTTCCTTCGAACCGCCAAATATCAATCAAGAGACAAGCAATGGCCGACTTTTTGGCCCACTTTCCCATCGAGGACCCCGATTAGGAAGAACTCGAAGAGATCTTTACAGATGACTCAATAACAGAACTAGACGCATGGTTCAAAAGCTCTGGTTGGCAACTTTTTATAGGCGGATCAGCAGGACCACAAGGATTAGGGATTGGCATCGTCTTTGTTACGCCATCCAATCATTGAGTCAAGAAAGTTATCAAGCAAAACTTCTATGCTACCAATAATGAGACCGAATATGAAGGAATCTTACACGGTCTCGATCTCGCACTTACTCTCGAAGAAGAAGAATTAGAAGTATACGTCGACTCTTTACTCTTGGCAAATAATTACAGCAAAACTCTTAAAACAACGGGAAAAATGGATGATTACGCAGCTCTGGTCGAAGAAAAGATGAAAAAATTCAAACATGCAATAATTTTTTACTTACCTTGACAAGAAAATCGACATGCCGATACGTTAGCTTACATCTCTGCCATGCTGGGAGACAGTGAAAAAAGATCTTTAGAAATCGAAATCATAGAGCATTCCAACCTTGATATACTATCAAACTCCAAATCACCATTATTGAAAATGAAGACCCTGAAGACTGGAGAAGACCATTCAATGCGTGCCTCAACTCAAACATTCTCTCCAGTAACAATGAAGAAGCTCGATCACTTTTGGCCAAGTGCCCTAGATTCACCATCCAAGATCACATCTTATATCAAATCGCAGGAGGGGGACCACTTATCAAATGCATCTCTCAGAAGCAAGCTCAGATCAAAATCAGAGAATTACATGAAGGTATCTGTGGTACACATATTTCAGGAAGATCATTTTCCCAACACACTTTCACACAAGGATTGTACTGGCCAAAGATGAGACAGGACTACAAAGACTTCGTTTGAAAATGTTACAAATGCCAAATCCATGCCTAAGACATCAAAAGTCCAGCCTTAGACTTGCATATCAGCAATGTCTTCTGGCCATTCAAACGATGGGGAATCTACATCATTGGACCTTTCCATCCAGCATCGGGAATCCAAAGGTTCATCCTAGTCGCCACTGATTACTTCAAAAAATGGGTTGAAGCAGTTCCTCTCTGCCATACTGATGAAAATAAAGTCATCAAGTTCCTTTGGGAGCACATCATCACCAGGTTCGGCTGTCCGTATATGATACACTCCGATAATGGAAAATAGTTTATCAGCTCCAAAGTACTTGTTTTCCTCCATAAATACAAAATCCAGCTCACAACATCCATACCATATTATCCTCAAGGCAATGGACAAGCCGAAGCCATAAACAAAAAACATTAAATCAGGATTACGTAAGCGTCTCGACGATAAAAAAGGGTGATGGGTGGATGAATTGCTCAGTATTCTCTGGGCCTACTGAACCACTCTTTGAGTCTCCACAGGCTATACTCCATTCATGATGGCTTTTGATACCGAAGCAGTCATACCTTTGGACCTCGATTTACCAAGTACTCGGCGGAAAATTCCAGATGAAGATAATGAACTCGGTCTCCTTTGTAACCATAATTGGATAGAGGAAACCAGAGACAAGACCATTGCAAATTTGGGACGATACCATGATACATTGAAAAAAGCATACAACAAGAAAGTTCGAAAACGGAAATTTGGTATTGGAGACCTTGTCTTACGATGAATCCAAGATAGTACTCGGCCTAAAAATTCTAGAAATTATTAGAAAACTGGGAAGGGCCATACATTGTCATCAACAAAAAAGATAGTAGGACTTATTGGTTGATGACTAAAGACGAAATACAACTTGAATATCCATGGATCACTGCTCAACTGAAACTATTTTACAGATGAGATACTGTAACCATTTTCATCGATTCAAATAAAAAAAATTGTTATCAGTTTACTCTTTACTATTTGATTTGATCTCGATCTATACTTGTCAAGTATACATCAGACAAACAACATCCTTACTATTTGATTTGATCTCGATCTATACTTATCAACTATACATCAGACAAACAATATCCTCACTATTTGATTTGATCTTGATCTATATTTGTCAAGTATACATCAGACAAATAATATCCTTACTATTTGATTTGATCTCGATCTATACTTGTCAAGTATACATCAGACAAACAATATCTTTACTATTTGATTTGATCCCGATCTATTATTGTCATGTATATATCAGATAAACAATATCCTTACTATTTTGATTTGATCTCAACCCATACTCGATAAGTATGCATGAGACAAACAAAATCCTTACTATCTTGATTTGTTCTTGGTCACTACTTAACAAGTACGACTAAAGACTCTCATTCAAATTTACGCGAACAACATCCAACTACAGGATATTCTACTTCGCGTTCTTTACTTATCGAACAACCTCTTACAGAGCTTTTGTTCTTCTCAAATAGAAATCCAGATACCCATCTAAGGATATACATCTGGAAACTCAATAGCTCCTCGAAGACACTTCACCTGTTTCCCGCCAAAAATACTATCATTCAAAAAAATGAGAATTCTCCTTCTCCCACACAAAATCTAGCCAAATCCCAACAAAAAACAAAGTCCTCGACAATCTCGCCGTATCAAAACAACTTCTCAACAATCGCGCCGTAACCACAGCGCCACCAATCGATCACTCTCTCTACTCATCTCCACCAATTTATTACACCACCCACACCATAACCCATCTATAACCCCTGCGACTCCATTTCTTCCACCATCACACAAATAAGAGTCACAACTAAATCAGAATTTCATAAACCCTCTGTCAAACCCTAACATTGTTCTATTATCTCCTACTTGCAAACCATTCACTTTCAATCAAATTCATTCCACAACAGCATTACTCTTTACTTAATCTTATTTGTTTATCATTATTAATCAATAAAAACCAAAAAACAACCAAAACCAGAATTACTAACCCTGTTTACGCGCTACTTCCATATCCCTTTCCTTTGCTCGCTTGGCTCTTGCAATTAGAATGCTAATCTCCTCATTCGTAATTGTAGGTAACAAATCCAATGACGAGTAAAAGCAATTCGCACTAGAAATTTTTTTGTATGTTTAAAAAGTGTGATCAGTTGCCCACATCAGGGCTATTTTTAGACCCCACGTAACTGTTCATCGCACCACTTCACGACCATTCAACTCCTCGAACGTAACGCCTTCTACTTCTCTTCTCAGCCTTTTCGATACTTTGCCTTCTCAGCGACAACAAACCCTTACACTCCCACTCTAATCCTTCCATATCTTGAAAAATTTCTTCAGCTACAATCATGTGCAACAAAACATAACCTATCTTGTCACAAAGACGATGTACATCATTTTCCTTATATTTTATACTCTCACCTAAAGGAACACATCTTGCTATAATAATTATTCTTGTTAGTTCCCCCACTTCTACTTTACCTACAAATTCCTATATTTTTGGCTACATATTCGACAACATCTATAATATCATTATATTCGACATTCTACCAAAAATTTGCTAAAGCCATTTTCCATTCCCAAATTTCACCAAGTACATATTCAATTCGACAAATAAACAACACATTACTTCAATCGACAAAACATCTTGACTAATATTTTCATTACATTTCATTAACCATAACAACTCCTTACAAAGACCTATACCTACAAGAATTACAATTTTATAAACCCCTAGCTGTAGCTTCATCTTCCCTCTTCACCAACAACCTTGCTCGAGCCCACATACCACCACAACGTTCAGGAGGACACCAAAATGACAATTTGACACGAAATTCAAAGTCCTCCTCAGCTTCCCTTATTTTTGCCTCACTCATCCCTTTATAATCAGGCTTCTCAGGATCTCTCCTAGATCCAAAGTATCGAGTGTACAGTACCCAATACATTACCTGAACACATCTGAACACCCAATTTCGGGCCTGAGTTCTCGTCTTCACCATCTTGCATGAATGCATCACATCTGCAAAAACAAGAACTATTTATATACCTCTAATCATGGTCCAACTCACCTACATTTACTCTACCTTGGAACTTTACAATTTCAAAGTCAAATCAATCAACCTTGAAATCTGTTTAAGGACCCACTGAGTCAAATACATTTGAGATATTCTGACAATCCATCATCATTTTATGTGTATTCACGTTCGACATTTAACCTTCGATTATTTATAACTACAATTAATAATCAACAAAACACAAGAATAGAATATCGAAGATATTAACTTTATTTATTATGAATAAGTTACAATTCATATTCGACAACTTCATCCTTCGATTATATTACATCAAACTACAATCTATTTTTACATTCGACTTTCATGACTAATTACTCTGTGTTTTCTTTTCGCCAGAATCGGACATTAAAGCCTTTTTCTAGTGCTAAGAACCTCAATAAATCTCTGCTTCCCTTGATAAAGGCAGCAAAAAATTGCAATAAGCCTCCTACGTTCGGCAAGATCCCTGGACGCCCATCCAAGCTTTAAATCTTCATCATCAACACGAACAGCTATGCCTTCTCCCCCAAACTGATTGGCTCTATTACCTTTACCACTGTATAATGATACCATTGGTTCCAACAGATACCACCATCCTCAGACAAATCTTTCCCCCACCTTCCACACCATGACATAATTCACGAAACAATCACTAAGGCCTCCACTGGGAAAACAATTTACCTCTGATTCCTCCCCATCTTCATCCTCCGACATCGTATTCTGCCACACTTAGGGCGACATCCTTCCAAAACCACTACTGTTACACCCTCCTTAACCTCTTAATTTATACCTAACTTTACTCTGCCATATTCATTGTACCGCATTAATTACACATCAGGAATGATTTGACCAGATATAGTTCACTTTGACCTCGGAAATAAAAAATACGACTCATCTTCTAATTCGGCAACCTCTTCAGCTTCTAACTTCTTCTCGACACAACCATAAATGCTTATGTCGAGAATGGGGCGATTATAATAGCATATTCCCCAGATTTAACAAAAGTAAGCCAACAAAGCATAGTCGAAGACAACCATACGTGATCGAAGATATCTCAAGTCCTCAACCTTCCAAAAGTAATTGTTGTGCCTAGTCAAAAAAAGAGCTGTTAGCGATCTGCAAAGTTCGCCCACTCCCCCCAGAATAGGAGACTATTTCTTTCTGTTTATAAACTGTCTGTGTCTACTATAAATATAGGCAGATAATAGATGAGAAAGGACCAACAATCTGCAAACCTTACCATTTCATTACTTTAACCCTACTATAATTCTAAATTCTGTAATAACTAGCAATATACTAGATTTTACATCAAAATCTTCCTCGAGGTCATGGTTTTTCTCAACTTTTATTTAGTTTTGCGCGTAAAATCTTGTTTATCTAGTCTTATTGCATTCTCTTTATGAATAAGTATCGGCGAAGATTTTCCTTCGGGAAAATACGCCACTACAAGGCCGTCATGGAAATCGAGGAGGTCGTGGTAATCATGGAGGTCGTTAAGGATATAGAGGCAAAAATAGTTTTCATTTTTTTCAAGGGGTCGTGGATTCGCACAAGCCACACAATAATCTAACTATAACGACTTTCATCCGCGTCAAGAAAATAAGCCGTCAAACAAACAAGAGCAAACTCTACCGCTAACTTCAGAAAAATATAATGTTTGTTGTAAAAGGTTTGAAGCAAAAATCTGGGATCAATTTTATTGAAACATTTTCTCCAGTTATCCAACCGACAATAATTCGAGTGGTTCTAACAATTGCTCTTGCATACAACTTGGATATTCGTCAATTGAATGTCAAAAATGCCTTCCTCCATGGGATTCTTATTGAACCGGTGTTCATGGAGCAACCCCCTAAATTCAAAAATCCTTCTCGGCTAGATTATGTATGTTCTCTAAAAAAAGCTCTATATGGACTTTGCCAAGCACCAAGGGACTGGTTTGATTGGATTAATTTGCTCATTCTGTTATTGGGTTTCTTTTGTTGCTCAGCAGGCACCTCTTTGTTCATATGCCATCACCTTCGTGGTACAATTTTGTTATTACTCTACGTGGATGATATCATCCTCACTGGTTCTAACTCTTCATTACTTCAACAATTTATTCATCTACTAGGCAAAGAATTTGCCATAAAAGATTTAGGGTATATTCACTTCTTTTTTAGAGTAGAAGTTTAACAATTCAATGGAGGCATCTTTCTCAACCAAATAAAATATGCTAAAGAACTTCTCAAGCGATCACAAATGGCTGATTGTAACCCTACTTCTACACCAATGACATTAAAGACACAACTTCCCATCAAAGGTGATAAATCATTCTTTGACCCTCTCATCTAACAGAGCATCGTAGGCGGTCTTCAATACCTTACTTTTACAAGGCCGAATATTGCATTCAGGGTCAATCATGTGTGTCAATACATGCATCAACCAACAAATTTTAATTACCAACATGTCAAAAGGATACTCAGATATGTTCAAGGCACAATCAACTATAGAGTGTGACTACTTTCTAATACCCCCTTGGTATTATATGGTTTCTCCGATGTTGATTGGGCTGGATGCCCCATCACACATCGCTCTACAACAAGCTTCTGCACATATTTAGGTGGCAATTGCATATCTTGGAGTGCTAAAAAACAACCTACAGTTGCTCGTTCTAGCACCGAGGCAGAGTACAGGGCTATGGCCTCGACAACGGCTGAAATTACGTGAATTACATTTTTATTGCATGACATTGGACTTTACCTGGAAGCTCCAACCCTCTTCTATGATAATGTCTCCAATCAAGTAGTTCATATATTTACAAAAGTGCTTTCGCGGCCTCAATTTCAAATGATACGCTCCAAACTAGGTCTTTGGCTATCTTCTCATCCCAATTTGAGGGGGAGTGAAGAGGATAATCCTCCAGATATAACTACCATTGAAGATAATCCTCTATCAATAATTACTTCAACTGAATCTTTAAGAGTTTGAACCATATTAATCTTATCATGTAGTTACTAATTACTTGTAAGCCAATTCTGTAATTATAAATACAATTTATCAAACTCTCCAAAGCTCTTTTTTGAGTTGGAGAACTTTATTCCATTGTTGGATATCTTTAGTTACCTTGGAAGAGGCTTGGAAGTTGTTGGATACGGTAGTTCCGATGTCGCCTTACTTTGGGAAGATAAATCACCTTGGCTTGGGAAAATGAAGATTTGGGGATGACTTATTTGGGGTAGAGAGATTTGAGGGCGGAAATTTTGAGTTATGAAGATGCATTATACATTATCATGGCAAGATTATGCGGTGGAGGTAATCTTGCTTTGAAAGTTGTTAAATGGCAAGATTTGTGGTGGACACTTCAGATACCATACCATTCAATTTAATCAATTTACTATCCAAATGAAATAATTTGCTGCTGAGGTTAATGATCACCGTCGTAATAATTTATTATTGTAATTGCTGATAATTTGTCTGATAGTTTAGAATTTAAAATAGGTGGTTGACGACTAACTTTGTTTCCTCACTTAAACTTGAAGAGGCATGTTTGCATTTTTCTCTTGAAGAAATGAACTACTTATTGAACTTCATCGAAGGATCTTGTTTCTTCATATGGTCTAAGAGTTTCTTCATATCTCTTAATTGTTAATTTTCAATCAGATACCCTAAAAAAGAAGATGGTCTCTGATTAATCGGTACCAGGGATGGGAAGGAGCCTAAGAAAAGGCATGTTGGGGTAATTTACAAAACCTACTTTCTAATGTACGAGAGCAAAAAAAGCCATCGAGGAGATGAGATGTTTTAGGTTGAGATCCCAAATTAGCATTTCTCTGAGTTGAGTTTTATCTGGTACGATCGAAATGTGATGAAAACTTCTTTGAGATCTTGAATATGGTTTTCCTTGTCGAGGCTTTTGCAAAGCATATCAGTCATATAGACCTCGATCGTTTTTCCAAGAAGAGGTTTGAATATATTTGTGACGAGTCACTAATAAGTCACGCCTGTATTATTTTAACCTGAATGATATTTTATTAAAATAGAATAAACCCTATTTTATAATGAAAGTAGTCTTATTTTGATCTTTTAAAAGAAGGGCTACTTGATTGTAACCCGATACTGCGTCTGTAAGGGCATGTTTCGAATCTTGAGCTCAAGCCCTAGCGCTTTGACCAACATGAATTTACTCAACCACATCAACATACGATAACGTGGTACATTTATGGTACATTATAAGGCAGTTACAAATAAGAAAAGTTACTAATGTCATTATGCAACCGTTACGAAGATGCCTTATAACCATTTTTGTAATGTCCTTCATTAAAAAGAAATAATGGCTATTAAACGGTCATAAAATGAGATCTATAAATAGGACCAAGGAAGAACAGGTAAGGAGACAAATTTTACCCAAAGGTTTCTATGCTAGATCTTATTTTCATTTGTGGTTACTTATTTACTGTCTAGCATTCTGCTTATCTTTGATGTGAGAAACTAAGTTCGAGTATCAAATTTAGGTTCTTACAGTGTCCATTATGAATAAATGTCCGCGCCCTGCCATGGAATCGAGGAGTATTGCGATCTTTGGAAGGGGGAATTTGTTAATGGGTATGTAAAATAACATTTTTTCCCCTATAACTTAATGTTTATTATACAAAATTTTATTATTAAAAATGACTTATAAAACCAATTTGTGTATTTTAGGTCATATGGAACTCATTTCCCAAATATGTGCAAATACCGGGATTATAGCTTAAAAGATGAATTGTTGGAGATGGAATGAAGAGTTGTCAGGCACACGGTCCCCACATTGGGCGGTTACACTTTAGAAGATAACTCTTGTAGGTTGCACTTTTATGTACATTCATGGCATTAATTACAATCTCATATTAAATATAAGAAAACTCTCCTTCATATATAATAGGAAAGGTAGAAAGCTTATAAAAAGATCCAATTTTGAGAGAGTTGTAGCAGAGTATAAGAGTGCATTGTTGGAGAAATTTGAGAAAAGTTGTAGCATTTGAAGATTTTTTCCTATTTGCCAGTCTTGTTTTTATCTAATAAATTGTACTTTTCTTTTCATTATCTTACTTCTTATATCTAATTATTCTAAACATTCTTGTTTTAGTTTACTTTTTAGAGAAAATTTAGCTTTGACTGCAAATCAAACCAAGTTGACCCAGTCTCTTCTCTTTGTTTCCCCCTTTTGCCCCTCACGTATGCCACACTTTTTTATTAAATAAACAAAAAGTCAAATAAAAGAAATTTTAATTTCTTCATATTTCCACCTCATTACATGTGAGGGAAATAAAAATAATAATTGATTCTTTGGGTAAAAAAAATGTGATACATGCATGAGGGGCAAAAGAGGGAAACAAGGAGAAAAGACTAGGTCAACATGGTTTGACTTGCCATCAAAGGCATTTTGGGGTCCATAATTGAATGTGGGCCAAAGTCAAAAATTAAGATCTCTTCTCTATGGAGGGATAAAGCTACGAATGCACTAAATATGTAGACCCATATGATCCTATTATGAATGTTCATCTTTATATTGTTATGATTGTATTATTGGTCTATGTCCAAGTGATATAGACCAAGTTTTACAATTATAAATATAGTTCGTTTATTAATCTTAAGGTTCCTATATTATTCACACTAAATACTCAATTTTTATGAGATTAACGTTTTGTAGTTAACGCTTATGAGCTTTCATATCCCGTGTTTTCGCACTTGAAGATTTTATATTTGGTGCAGTTTAAAAAGGAATTATATGATAAAAATGAACTAGCTTGACTTGAGGTCCTGAAAACACATTTCTAACTACGGGTAAATCATGTGCAATTTATATGTTTCGTAAACTTTGTGGCGAATTCTTTTCCCAGGACCTTCATTCTTACTAAGAAAAACAATTTTTTTTTTATTCCCGGATTTCCTATTAGTTCTTTAAAACATAAAACTAATACCATTTTCTAGTTCCGTTTGGAAGTGAACGACACTCAATTTTAACATTGTCTGCAAGACCCAATTTTTTACCATTATCAGCTCTTATTTGGTGTGGGTTTATTGAGATCTGTAAAATCGATACAGATTTTTATCTTCCCATTCTTCTTTGGAACAACGATAATGTTCGCGATCCATTTAGCGTACTGGTTTCTCTTATAATTCACTACTAGAATTTTAACTATCTTGATGTTTATGGTGTCTCGAAGTATAAGGGCCAAGGTTGGTTTCTTTTATTTTACTGTTGTATAATTCTCAACCAAATCAAATTGGCGACATGCTAGTGTAGGATCAACACCTAGTATTTCTTGGAAAGTCCATGCGAAGACGTCCATGTTTGCTCGAAGAAGTTTGCTAGAGTATTCTTTTCTGCTTCGGTTAAAGAGCTCCCAATAAAAGTTTATTTTTCGGTACCATCGAGTTCCACATATTCGACGGGTTCGACAGTTGGTATTATTGAGGTACCAGCTGATAGTTCGGGAAGAGCTAGCTGTTGTAGTTACTATGCTTTGACCAGCTTATGAGTCATGTTTATTTTTGGGTGCTCGCACGATCAAGCTAGCCATTAAGATCCCATCATATCATAGATTATGTTAGGAGTAATAAATTGTAGGACTTGATAGTAGCTTGAAGGTATTGCCTTCATAGCGTGGAGTCAATCGCAACTGATGATTCCTAGGTATTCAGACCTCATGTTGATGATTAAGAAGCTAGTTTGTAGGATTATCGGTCCCATTGTGACTGAGAGGCTTATTCGTCTGACCGTGACCTTGGTAACACTATTAAATAATTTCAACTCAACGTTTGCTGGGTTATGTGATCGATTATAAACCGATATCTTAAAAGACCCGCAAGCGCACGGTATACCGTTAAGTACAAGGGTAAGCGGGGTCGTATCCCAAGAGACTTGTGGTACGAATTATGTTTCGAGCTACTAATTTTATCCAATAAGAATGAGTTTTGGGTTTTTATAAGTAAAGAAATTAAAATAAAATATAAACTAGAAAAGGTGTTGATACGATTGGAGAGAAAACCAATGCGTGATTCCACTCCATCCATTGTAACCTTGAGATATTGTACCTAGTTAGAATATTCACGAATTCCCGTATCGCATATCCTTGGTCGGGTATATGCAATACATCATGAGATACAATAATTATTGATTGGGAACTACCCATAAACCAACTTATTCAACCGTGGTCTGGTTGATAAACATGGATTATGTTTTTTTCTCCATGTTCCTAACCTATCTTGTTATGGTCAAATAAGATGGTTACTTATATTCCTTATTCCTCCTAATCCTAGCTATGGTCAAGCATAAGACGAAGGAATACGAATATACAATATTCCAGGATAAAAAGAAAGTAATTACTCTAATTAAGCTACACAATCTACACTAAGGCTACATTAGGTGGAGCTTCCTCTAGCCTTGGCTAAGAAGATTAACTACTCATCCCTTTGATCATTGCCATACTACTATTACTACGATAAAAGTAAAAGACAAGAAAAAGAGAAGAATAAGAACTTTATTGCTTATTGAACCTTGATATTTACACTCTCCAAGATGATCTCTAATGGGTGGGATTCCCCTCTTATTTATAGAGTATAGGAAGGGTTACAAAATATTACCATTAATATAAAATCCCCTAAACAATGCATAAAATCATGCATATATATTACAACTTATGAGAATAATATATATATATATAATTCTCTTCAATGGGCTTCCATGCATGGGCCTTTGGTAGACAACTTCAAGTGAGAATCATTGTTGGAGTGCATCACCCTTGTTCTTCGTTTAAAAACTGGAAAAATGTACGACTTGTTTATCATGTGACCGATTTCTATAAATACAAACAAAAATACTATTAGTGTCACATTTATTTAATAAATGACTAGGTAGATATAAATTTAGGAGTTGTACACGTAAATATTACGTGTCTATCATTATGCGTTCGGTCATCATCATTTTATTCTGAGGAAGAGAACATCCATTGCAATGCTAAATATGTGAGCATCGTGTGTAATATCATGTTTTCGATCCTTATCGTGATAACCAACGGGACTAAGTGTAGAAATTGTACATCGCAGTCGACGAAGGAAATGTGGTCGGGTTTGGGCTGTTGGCCGATTCTGGGTATAAACATTAATAGTTTATGCTCGTACGTGAGTTTGCAGCAATCTTTGACCCATTTTCTTTTGTTCCTAGTATGATCACTATTGATGTTATTGACTTCAATCATATATATTTGCTCGGAAGATGTGCACCACCTTTATTTTGTTGACTTGTTCAGCCTGGGTCTTGAGGTATGAGCCATCTAGGTATCCTAGAATATCTTTGATATACTATCGACCTGCCTTCAGTATCATTTCCAAAGATATTTGCAAAACGCAACACTTGTCTATCATGTGACAATTACATATGTGATTATGGCAATAAGGTTCATCTTTTTTAACTTCGATTGGATAAGGGGTTATCCATATTGGATTGCCTTATATGATGTGGTAGATGGTTCCTATTGTAACGTACAACTTAGGTAAGATCGGCCATTTATTTTAGGGCCTCTCTGTTTGATCTTCTTGAGTGTTGCACTTTCTGGTGTCGACTCCACTGTGAACGGGAGCGACTATGGTTATGTTGGGTGGCCTTGGTTTGTGTTGATTGTTATTTTGGGTTGGCCCGTGGCGATTATTATCTTGAATGGGTTCGAGGTCGATTTAACCGTTAACCTTCGACAACATTTCCTCGAATATTCATGGCTTTTGGAGGGGCATATATTATATAACTCGAGTATTATTAGGTAAGACATTCAAATAAGCTAAGATAACATTAGCAGAGTTGAGGTTTTTGATCTTTCGTGATTTGTCTAAGAACCGGTTGGTAAACGTCTTGAGTATTTCATTTTGTCCCTTCCTAATGTTGAATAGTGCGTCAACCCTAACTTCTCGATCTTTGTTAAAAGTGAAGCTAGAGACGAATAGTCTGGACATGTCCTCAAAGCTTCGAATAGATCCATTCAAGAGACTGTGATACCATTTGAGGGGACCATAAGTCAAGCTTGTTATAAATATTCGGCAAAGGATATGGTCTTAGGAGGCATGAAAATTTAATGAATTCTAGAACTTGAGGATGTGTGAATGCGGGTCCGTGTTTTTATACTTTCGGATCTTAGGGATATAGAAATTTAACAGGACCTTGATAGCTAAAAGGTCATTGCAGATATGGTTGTTAAGTCTACTCCAGGAACTGGGAGTTGGGCACGAGCAGGATCGTATGGTAACTTGGATATGTTGGTCAAGTTCTTTTTGTGTTACGCAAACTACTCGGGGGGGGGGGGGGGGGGGGCCTTTACGGGTTCACTGTGGTCCTTGTCTGGGAATGTGCTTTTTACTTTATTTTCTTAAACATTCTTTGACTGACTTTCGGCGGTGAGGTCTAGCGGTTCAAAGGGTAGAGTCGCTTGAATCCTCTGAGGTGTGCACTCCTAGGTGAAACGAGCCATCGGGTACGGGTGGGTAGTGCCATCGATATCGAGATGGACTGTATGTGCATATGTTCGAGGGTTAGGACCTAATTGCGAGTGAATGGAAATCCTCGAGGGGCCTGGTCTCTTTGACCTGATGGGGGCTTTCTGTAGTCGTGATTATTGTAAGCCGCGCACGGTATTGTGAATTTCTTCCATATTGTGGTTGTGTTTATCTATTTTTTTGACGTGACATTGTTACTATGTTTTTAGCTCTTTTCATCTCGATTCTCGCTCGTGTCAAAGCAGATTGGCATGTTTCTCTTCGGCCTGGGCAAACTGATCTCGTATCAGGGCAAGTTATGCGGCTATGTCATCTGTTCGGGTTCCCCTAACTGTAGCTGAGGTCAAACAAAGGTTGAGAGTCATTAAAGGTTGGTGTTGAGTCTGGTAGAAGGTGTTAAAGGTAGAGGGTAATAGCACAAACGATACCAAATGTAGAGGCCTAATCTTGTAAAAGGGAAATTAAACTCTTACACCACTGAATTAATACTGGCATGGGGGTTATAACAAGCGTATATAATAGAAATATAAAAAATTTCTAGTAAAAACACTTGCATGGAGTCTTAGAATAAGATTTTTCCACGACCTCTAGTAAGGATTTTTAAGTTGTGATGATATTAATGATTGAGATTACAAATAAGCCTCGAGTAAAACTAAGTCTTCAAGCTTTGAAATGTGCTAAAAGGTTGTCGGAGCTTCTCAAGGTAGAGTGAGGAAAAATTTCTCAATCTCCCTATAATGGCTCTTATCTCCTATTTATAGAAGATAGGAGAGGTGAGGTCACTATAGAGAAGTCAAATTACAAAAATATCCTTATATACGATTGTTTTCCCCTGGTCTTTATATGTTGAGTTGTCTTCCTTCGATCTGAGGCTGAGCTGTGATATTGCGGCTATCCAAAGCCTGAAGGAGTCAAAGGAGTTTCAAGATGTGGATTGGTTAGCCTGTAAGGTCTGTAGGCTTCGAGATGCGCATGGGTGTTCGAGAAGTCGACCTTTTCTCGAAGGCTGCAAGTAGGCTACTACATAATTTGTAATTTCTACTGAATTTTATAATTCTCTGTGTTTGATATGCTATACAAAACTTTTCATGAGAAAAGTTCCCTCCTAAGCGCTTAGGATCGAGAACCGTCCTAAGCGTTTCTTCATCCGACATTGGCTATAGGCGTAAGAGGCGGCGCCTAGTCCCCCCGATAATTTATGCAAATTTGGGGCCTCTAAATGATTAAGTAGTAGTAAAAAAAGGGCCCAAATTTTTTCAAAAAAATGAAGTTGCCTAACTGGTTTAACTTGATTGATCTCATCACAAGGTTTAAACCTCACCTTTTTAACAAATTTCATAATTTTCTTACAAGAAAATATGTATTATCAAAAAAAAAATCCTTGGCAAGGGGCTTAATTTTTGGACCTCACCTAGCCCCCCCTAAACCTCAGGGTCGCCCCTGTCTAGCACATGTCATATTTAACCTCACTTGTTAACTTTAGTTAATTAGTTGTCAAGTAATATCTCCTCTCCTCCAATTAATGATATGATATAAACTTTTACAAAATGAGATTCCCTGAGAAAAAAAAAATGAAGGAGAAGAATTCTTAATAAAACATCATGAATTTCGTCATATTTATGAGTTCTTACACATAAAAAATTCAGCAGGATGCTATAGAAATTTTTTTTTGACCAAATAAACAACTTGAAATTTGGGGAAGGATAATAGATTTCATAAAAGGGAATTTTGCCATTCTTAAATGCCCTTGTTAAATTGAAGGAGACTAGACAATACTTTGACAAGTGACAAGAAACAAGTGACAACTAGTTAATTAGTGATGTTAAATAAGATATGTGCCGGATGAAAAGGTGCTTAAGGCGGGCACTTATGAGGCAACATAGTTAAGAGCTAATATTGCCATTCATTTCAAAGCAAAGCAAAGCAAATACAAATATCAATATTAGACAGGAAACAAATTTCCGGCATCTTTAAATCAAACAACACATTCGACTTATTATGAAAGTGTTCACCAACATGCTAAGAAAAGGGAGAACAAACGTAGCGCGTGTTAAGCAACAATGCACTGTAGTACCCCAATTATAAGGTGAGAGAGAGAAAATAGAAGGATAGAAACAATGGCTACTTCACTTGGAGCTCCAAAAACAACTCTCTCTTCTTTAACTTTTCAAAACCTCTACAAAAGAATCCCAAATTCTCATCCAAAATCACTTCTAACAACAACATCTCCATTTCGAATCAAAACTCTAAAATCGCTCTCTCATGGATCTCGTCGATTCTTCTCTCCCTATCGACCTTTCACTGCTCGAGCGGAGTCTGAGAATGCTGCGGAGACGACGCCAACTCGGAGCTTTGATTTTGACCTCTTCACGATTGGAGCAGGGAGTGGTGGTGTTAGGGCTTCTCGTTTCGCTGCGAGTTATGGTGTTAAAGTTGCTATCTGTGAGCTTCCTTTTGCTACTATATCGTCGGAGACTGCGGGTGGTTTCGGCGGAACGTAAGTTTATGTTGTTATGACTTCTTTAGGTTTTGCGTGATGGGATTTCTCTAATTTTGGTTGATATTAGTTTGGTTTGTTGTTTTTCGGTTTTCGGATTCACGAGGGATCTAAATTTAGCAATTGTGATTAAGTCACTTTTTATGTGTCATCAGAAGAATACAATTGAATATTAGGGATTGTAGTTTGTTAAATTACTTCTTTAGAGCAGGTTGACTCATGCATTATATATAAGGATTAGCTTAGGATGATTGCGTGCAGAAGTCGTAACTGGAAAGTAGTCAATAGTTGAGTTTAGCCCAACTGAACGGTGTTTTTCATGATGTCTTTGCGAGGCCATTATTCATACACCTTTGATGTGGTTTTGGTTGCACTATTATGGCTTCCCCAAGCCCTGTTCCTTCTCGGTGCCTCCCTTCATTACCATGGCTGTCTACCCTATTGATGGTGCTGCCTTGTCACTGGGGACATTTCGCAAACATATGTTTTCTTTGTTCTTATACTACTTTCTGAGGCTATGGACATCTCCTCGAACATTATCCTCATCGTTTTGGTTCATCCATACCCAGTCTTTTCTTCTTGGAGATCCCAGCTTGTCTGGCCAGTGAAATGGGTATTCTGCTCCATGCTCATCTGGCCTTGGTTACACTAATTATGGCACATTTCATTTTGCTCCTTACCCATTGATACATCCGCAATGCACGTTCTAAAGTTACATGACGCAATTTTAGACATAACAGTATCTCTCACGTTAACTTTAGTGTTTAACTTATTACATTCACATGCTTTTCTGAATCGATGTTTTGCAAAGTCATCAATATTTCCAGTAGAGGGGAGTTATATGTGATGCTAGTATTTGTCGATACCTTGTGTATGGGTAGTTTTGTAGCCATTTATATAATTACAAATGAAGAACGAAGTATGGTAAGATTATCCTCAATTGAATTTATCCCAGCAAAAGACAATCCTCGATCCATTTTGTATGAGTTATGTCGCCAATACATTTTTCGTCTTCAATTGAATTTGTCCCAGCAAAAGACTATCCTCGATCCACCTCGGATGTATCCAAACTAAATAACATTGTTTTGTAAAGATCAATGGAAGGCAGCAATCAGGCTTGATCGCTGTCTCTACGATATAGGCATAGCAGCGGGATTGGACAGGGGACCGAGACAACTCATTCTCTCTCCCTTGACTAACCGATTGTGGAGATGGGAGTCGAGAGTCAGTGCGTGGATGACGGTCTAACTCAATTCGTTATCTGCTCTGATGATGCCTGGGGCACTTGTGTTAACTTGAACCGGAGGCTAGTCACAATTGGGCAGATATGGATTCGCGCGACCAGTCGCCTGCCAGTAGGATTGGAAGATACTCAAACATACACTGCCTCAACAATAAATCTTCCGAACTTATGGATTCCAAATCGACTCAGTACCTTAGCAACAATCTTTAAATTTTATGTTGCCTAATAAACATAATAGCTCAGACCGTTTTTCTACCTATGCCTTACGTTTGCAAGATTCTCACTTTGGTTCTTGTCAAATTCCTACATTTAAAATGGCATCTTTATCTAATGTTTTGAAAGTACTTTCCATTCATTGTAACCTTCTTTGTATTTCTAACTCATTAGAGATAATAATGTGTTTGTTGAATTTTATCCTCATTTTTGTGTGGAAAACAAAGCAACAAGGATGACTCTCTCTCGGGGACAATGTTTTGATGGTTTATTTTAGTTAGTCACTAACCAATGTAATTGACTCGAAAGAGAGTCGTCCATGTTGCTTGGTCCTTCAAAAAAAAAAAGAGGAAAAATTGAGCAAACAAAATTATCTCTAGTGAATTTGAATTAATAAGAAGGTTAAGGTGAATGAAATGTACATGCGAAGCACTACATATAGATGTCTTTTTAATTGGATGAATCTTGACAAAAACGAATGTGAAAATCTTGAAAATGGAAGTAAGTAGTTTTCAAACTTTCTAAACTATTGTAACCATGAGGCAAAAAAAGATTTTCTAGATGGTTGGTAATGTGATGAGTCAACCATTTGGAAGCCACAAAACTGGAAGATTTGATGTTGAGGAGTTTAATGTTGCAATTTGAGAAGCGTCTTTCGATGGGTAAATTTCATACACTGAATTGCGACATTTAATGAATGCTCTTGAATTTTGCAAACTTCAGCAAACGTAAAGAGGATTGAAAAAAATGTTGTAAGTGTTATTATTGCTGGAATTGTGAGAGTTCTCCTTATAATTGGAATATCCTCGATCACTATTAGAATATCCCCCATCTTTGAAATTGTTATCGCTACATCCGCATCCAATATCGGGAGATCAATTTGAAAAAAATGCAAAGATTGGTAGATACATCGATATCGTGTATGGATGCTTGAGCATGCCTTGGAAACCAGTAGGGAGATTGACGTAGACCGAGTCCTGATGGAGGTGACAATGGAGGTGACAGAGGAAGCATATTCACGACCAAGTCTGCAAAGCATATAAAACAAGATCTTCCTTGTCTACTATTTTGTTGATCAAGGTACATTCAGAGGCGATTCCTTTGATTTTGTTAAGATATTCGGACATGGAGATAGATACCTTCTTTTGATGTTGAAGTTGTATGAGTTGCATAACATGGATTCCATATTGGTTCACTATTTTTATTTCAAGTATGATCCAAACAAAATAAGCTGAAGTTATCCCAATAACTTGAGCATGAACTCAATCAATTAAAGAAGAGATGACCCAACACGAAAGTAGTTGATTTTTTGTGAAGCCATGTAAGTTATTCTGGATATAGCGTATGGCGTGGATTTTCTTTCTCTTGGATAAATTCAAGTGCAGATGAAAATGGATTGGTGACATGATCATAGAGGTTCCATCTTTTGAATAGTGGGAGAAATTCAGATATCTTCAGAAGTTAGTTATGCATCATTGAATTTGATAGAAAAATATTGTTGGGCACTCGGCAAATAAGAATTTGAGAAAGTTAGAAATTCAGCCTGAGAATCTTGACGACCTCTTCTAGTTGTTTTTATTTTATTTTATGATCTTACTTCATGTCAATATATAAAGGCATAAGTCTATATCAATTTTGTTTATCCATTAATATATGTATAATTTCCTCTAGACATTTGTGCTTGAAAGCTCCATGTAAAGAAACACACCCTCAGTAGGTTATTCTATCCCTCCCCCTCTTATTCTACGAGATATATTATTGAGATAAATAAGATAGAGGTGGCAAAATGTATGTTTCTTGTTGTTGTTCCTGATACCATACATGCTTTTATTTATAATGAATTATACAACTTTAAAGAGACAAATGTTAGTTGCTACAACAATAGCTTAATCTTGTGCAAAGTCCTAGTCTAGTGGATTTATTGGCGGAGAACCTTGTTGGCTAAATCAAGTGATGACTGTATGCGTTATTGATGTTGACTGCATCAAGTGTACATCTTAACAACCCCTTTCAGAGGCTTTGATTCCTATGCTTATAATTGTTATATTTTTTCCTTTATCATTTTTTTTAATTGGTCTAGAGACTAGCTAAAATTTATTAAGCCTAAACATGGTTTATATCTTGTTTCACTCCGCACTTTATGTACTCGACAAGTGAAACCTAAGTGGAGAAGGTAAAGGTCTAAGGTAGAAGATGGTGATGTATCACCTTAACTTTCTAGGCTGTAGACATAGGTGATATTCATCTCTGACGTTGGAAGATTCTTTACCTTTATTCTGGACGTAATAAAAAAGGAAAAAGAGAAAATAGCGACTAGCTGAACTTCCTAAAACCTCAAAGTTTACTTTTTGAGATCCAAAAGGAAAAAAAAAGCAATTGGGACAAAAGATGGAGATCTTGAGATCACCCTTTAATGTTGGAGGCATGCGGCAAGTCTTACAGACCACCGCCCTTTCTAAGGAGGCATGGGCTCATGGGCTTCTGCAGATTTGAGTACCCGCATATCCTCTAGAACTAAAGATTGCAAAGTATTGTTGTGATCTTTTCCTTTATGAGAGTGTAAAATCTTTTTTTGATGAATTGATGATTTCCCCCCCCCCCCCCTCCAAAATTGAAAGAAAATCCTGAAGATCCTTGGAAATCTTTAGGCAACCTGCATAACTTCCCCATCATTTTACAACAACAACCTTTTCTTTTGGAAGATTGTGCTTATTGGGTTGGAACAGACCTGCACTAATCAAATTAGAGGAAATTGCTAGGATATACTTGCTCCCCATGGTACCTAGGGGAGCCAAGTAAATCAACTAAAAGCTACTACAATTACTCTCGTATACTTTTTACATTTTCAATTGATATCCTTTTAAGATCTCATATCAAATTTTTGGGCATAATCCATATATACTCATCACATGAATTGGTGCTAGCTAGATAGTCAGGACTGAACAACACTGTTGGTCTCCTGGTTGTGTGTTATATTTCAAGATGTTCTAGCTTTCTCATCTTGCATTTGATCTTCATTATAGTGTACCTACTCATACCAAGGAGTGCCACTTTCTTTAAGATACTTCTACTCAAGATAGTTAATGCGTGTTGCGATGCGATGCGATCACGAGCAAAAAAATGGTAATGCGAATAGTGCGAATACCGCAATGCTATTGTGAATATTGCGATACAGTAGGCAAAAATTGCATATAATCCTAATATATCTACATATAAACCTATATATGCAATATATTTATTAGGAAAAATATATAAAATATAATATAACATAACTAACATATTTAGGTAATCCAAAATGGAAATGAATAACTGAGATATCTACATATACCAAGTACCAACTAACAAACATAACTTGGAAATATAATAATCGTGGCCAAGTACAAACTAACAAACCATAACTAGGAAATTCAAATATGACAAATATCAAATTAATACATCTGGTTGAGGGAAGTTCTTGGATTATATGTGTTAAATATTTTAGGTTTTTTTCGTGTATCATTAGTGTATACTTGCACAATACCGTCCTTCTTTGTGTGTTTTTTATCATGTTTAAGTTGGTTTCTCGCATTTGCGTTGCATTAGAAAATGCAATAATTTGCGACAATCATCGACAAATGTGACGAAATGCGGCAAAATGCAACGCATCTGCGTCCAGTCGCATTTGACTACTTGCTTCTACTGACTCAAATGCAACACACTCTTTACGGTATAGTTGATTCCGCTACTTCCGGATCTAAGATGGGTACTGATAAGGTACTGGATTTCCCAATTTATGCTGCAATCGCTCTGCCCAAATGGTCCACATTGCTCCAGAAGCGTATTCGTGGTTCTTCAAAGAGCCATCAATCTTGATTATGAGAGTTCTCTCCTGTGCTCGCTTCCATTTGCACTTGCACCTGGTTTCATAAAATACTCAGCATCAAGATTGCCTCTGTTCATTATATCTCTTCTCTATGCACTATAGACATCTCAATAATATTTTATATAAAAAATTGTGCCTATCCTAGTTAGGCTTTTGTGTCGTTTACTCTTGGGTATGGCCTTCTTCCCCTAAATAAATCTGTTGTTTCTCTCAAACCAAAAATGATAGAATAATAATTCAAAGCAAGTTTGTTATTGGTTGCAATGATGTCTTTGCCTTTAAAGTTATATAGGTGCAGCTCATCCCTATATCCCCAGATCCCATATATTTATTGTACCTCAAAGAGCTAGTTGTCCATATTTGTTCGAAGGCTTAACTTAATGGTATTTCTCACGATGTGCTCTGTGAGGCCATAATTGAAACAGCTTCGTTGTGCCTGAAACGATCTGTTTGAGGATATTCGTGTGAATGTGTAACGTGAGTATTTACATTATCTGATCCATTCCCATCCACCTCTACTTCACTCTCAATGTTGGCTTATGCAAACCCCTGTTCCTTCTCACTGAGGCTCCCTTCATTGCCATGGCTGTCTACTCTATTAGATGGTATGCCTTGTCACTGGGGACATCTCTCAAACACAGGTTTTCTTTGTTCTTATGGTTTTGTTTGAGACTATGGACATGTGCTCAAACATTATCCACATTATTATTGTTCCTCCCATACCCAGTTCTTACCTCTTGGTGATCCCCGCTGGTCTGGCTAGTGAAATGGGTATTCTGCTCCATGCTCATCTGGCCTTGGTTGCACTGTTTATGACAAATTTCATTGTGCTCGTCCCCCATTGAGATACCCACAATACACATTCTAACGTTGCGTGACCCATTTGTAGACATAACAATATCTCTCAGGTCAACTCTAGTGTTTAGCCTATCACTTTCCCTTGCTTTTCGCCTTTTCTGAATCTATCTTTTGCAATGCCATCAGCATTCTCAGTAGAAGGGAGTTATACGTGATGCTAGTAACTTTAGGTACCTTGTCTGCGTAGCTGAATAGCCTTGTACATTACTGATAGATCCTTTGTTAATATGGTGAATCATAGTTGTGTACATGTAATTTTGTCCTCTGTTGCTTTCACAGTTTTCATCACTTTTACTCTTTCAAAATAATGTTTTCGGCTGCAAGTCTCCTTAGTTTTGGTTGTCCATGGCTAGTGCTCTAGCTGTAAATAGTCACATAATCACTTTTGGAGTTCCTGATACTAACTGCACATTATATTGGTGTTTTCCCTGAGCAAATGTAATAACTCGCTGTTTTCTTTGGAGTGTTGGGGTTTCTCTACTTTCTTGCATTACGGGCTTCTCGTGCCCTTATATCTTCTTGCATCTCTATGCACTGTATGAACTCCTTGGTTTCTTTAGTGTAAGCATCATTTTCATTCTCAACATGTTGGTCTTTGGGTGAAGATGAACGGAGTCCCGGTCCTCTGGATTGGTTCCTAGGCAAAAGAGGATATCTCATGTCCATAGGTCCAAGTACCTTCCCTTTTTTGTTTACAACGACCATTTGGTAAGCAGATATTTATTTTTTTAATTTTTGAATAAAGAGTATAAGGAGAGTAGTATGATTCATAAAGTGAAAAAAGAAATAGTATTAGATGGTAAGGCATGATCATGTACCCATGACATCACAACTCCGTAGGACACTAATCATTTGCGGCTTCTAACAGTTACAAAGAGAATCTAAAATAATCCACACTAGGAAATTCCAAATTTGTGATGAAGGAAGGTTCTCCAATGTGCCACTCATAGGTCCTGATGCGAGTCTACTTCTACTCCCTCTTTTGGGTGCTTTATCTGCTGATAAGTTAACTTCTCTCCAAACTGGGGTAAACGGATACTTTTGAACTGCTGCTGGACCCATCTCCAACTAGACGAAGACTCCATGGAATTGAATCGTTTTTTTGAATGCAAGGCTGGCTGATGTAGAATCAGAAGTGACTAATACTCTTGTGTATTCCAATTCTGCAGCTCTAGTAAAACCTTAAAGCATAGCTGTATATTCTGCGAAGTAAGAAGTAGTCATTGGCAGATTCTTTACCACTACTCCAATCACTGAACCATTATGCTCTCTAAGTACAACACCACACCCTCCCACCCCAGGGTTTTCCAAAGGTGCTCTATCACATGATATTCTTATATCCCGAAACTGCTTCTTAAATTATCTGAAGCGATGCTAGATTACTTGAGCAGATCAGTTCAAGCAAATCTGAGCTCAAATCTAGAGGAAATGACGGTGAAATGAAATGTTACGCAAATGTACGGATCACATTTTAATGCGCGAAGTTCTTAAGCTCTCCTCCCATTCTTTCAATTCAGTCATTTTTATTCGTACTTCATAATAGAGTTACCCTTTCTATATCTTTTGCTCAAAAGAAAATATTCTACAGAAAATAGCGGAGTAACTTTCTGTTACTGAAACATGTTTAGAAATAATAGAGCTTTAGTCATCCAACTTGTCATTTGTTCTACTTATATCAGGACTCCTGGTCCATTTTAAATATTTCTAGGTTTTTTCAAGCGAAAAACTCATCCAAGTTGGATGTCTATTTCCTTAATTCACAGATGCGTACTGCGGGGATGTGTTCCAAAAAAGCTACTTGTGTACTCGTCCAAATATTCCCATGATTTTGAAGATAGTCGTGGCTATGGATGGAACTATGAATCTGAACCTACACATGATTGGAGCACCTTGATGGCTAATAAGAACGCCGAGTTACAGCGTCTTACTGGAATCTACAAGAATATTCTGAAAAATGCTGGAGTAAAATCAATCGAAGGCCGCGGAAAGGTTGGATGATGTTCTTAGACCAGGTTAAAATTTTAAATATGATATCTACTTAACTATGTATTTTTTTTTTCCTTGTGATCATAATAAATGAGTTCTACAGATTCTCGACCCACACACTGTTGATGTTGATGGGAAACTGTATACTACAAGGCACATTCTGATATCAGTTGGGGGACGTCCTTTTATTCCTGACATCCCGGGAAGTCAATATGCTATAGATTCCGATGCTGCCCTTGACTTGCCCTCAAGACCCAAAAAGATCGCAATAATAGGCGGTGGCTATATTGCTGTAGAGTTTGCTGGCATTTTTAACGGTTTAAAAAGTGAAGTCCACTTATTTATCAGGCAAAAGAACGTTTTAAGAGGCTTTGATGAGGAGGTGATTGTTTGTCCTCTTTTGTATTTTTTTTCGCAACTGGATAAGAGTTTTTCATCACCACATTTCTCAAATTTATGCAGGTCAGAGATTTTGTTTCCGAACAAATAGCACTAAGAGGAATTGAGTTTCACACTGAGGAATCACCTCAGGCAATTCTAAAAACACCAGATGGTTCACTGTCTCTGAAGACTAATAAAGGAAATTTTAATGGTTTCTCGCATATTATGTTTGCAACTGGACGTAGACCAAACACAAAGGTTTGATGTTTTATTATAGCATATAATTTTTGTATTAAAAATTTTGGACAAAATTGTTTTTGAAGTAGATAATGTACTTGATCTTTTTTTGCATCTAGAATTTGGGACTGGAGTCTGTTGGAGTGCAGATGGCGAAGAATGGAGCCATAGTGGTAAATTTAAGTTTGATGGCTGTCCTATTATTTTTCTGGAAAATGAGGGATCATCCTAATGATTTCCATGTATACGAATTCTCTAGGTTGATGAGTATTCCCGAACCTCAGTTCCTTCCATTTGGGCTGTCGGTGATGTTACTGATAGGGTGAATTTAACCCCAGTTGCATTGATGGAGGGAGGGGCATTTGCAAAAACTGTGTTTGGTAATGAACCCACTAAACCGGATTACAGGTCTGGTCTTTATCTTCTGACTATTCTCAAAGAAAATAATTCTTTTCTCAGGTCTTTACGATTATGTTCATTATTGAAATAGAGCACCCAACATACTGAAATATCAGATAGACCTAAAATGCTGAAACATCATATAGATATACCTTTTTATTACCATGTAAATTCAGCCAAACATTGAATTGACATTGGGTTAAACAAGGCGAATTTCAATGTTTACATGAGAGTGACTATTGGAAAATTGAGGATTAGTTATGTAGTTTTGTAGATGATAGTAATAATTTAACGCCAGACATAACCTGACTTCGTGTCTCTCTGTTGACTTTCATTTCTTCTTCTCCCTCTGGTTTAAAATAAATAAGTTTATGATCTACATATTAAGGAAAGATTATTTCTCCCAAAGCCATAAAACTTAAGGGTATCTCTTCTCACGTTCTTTAGCCTTGTCTTTCCATTTTGCAAAAGCTAGATTATGTTTGTTGATCTCAAATCTGAAAAGGCTAAATCTTGGTTGGGTTGAGATTAAACTTCAATATAATATTTTTATTTTTTCATTCACTTAGATTGGGATTGTAGTTTTGGGGATTTGAAAGATAGAAGGGAATGGCTTATGAAAGGGGGACATTTGCTAAGGATATTGTAGTACGTAGTGCAGTTAAATAAAAAATTACAAGAATACTCTTCAAATACCTTAAAAAAAATTGGTGTTTGTCGCCCCTAGACCCCCAGTTTCCTACCTCCCACCAAATTCTTGGCTCTGCCGTTGGGTTTGATAATGAGATTGATTGGTTAGTTTCTCTACAATATATCAGGAGTTTCTTATGCTTTTATGAGCTCTGCTTTCTCTCTCTTTTTTGTCTATCATGTCTGGAAAGCAAGGGCTAATATAGTGTTCAGGAATGAAAGATGCCAGCTGTTGTGGTCTTTAATCTTGTACGTTTTGATGTTACGACTAAACTGAGATAGTATATGAAGAAAATTCCTGATAATGCCCTGTCAAGAGATTTGTGCCATGAGCCAAATTCTTGGCTCCGCCGTTGGGTTTGATAATGAGATTGATTGGTTAGTTTCTCTACAAGATATCAGGAGTTTCTTATGCTTTTATGAGCTCTGCCTTCTCTCTTTTGTTTTGTCTATCATGTCTGGAAAGCAAGGGATAATATAGTGTTCAGGAATGAAAGATGCCAGCTGTTGTGGTCGTTTTGATGTTACAACTAGACTGAGATAGTGTATGAAGAAAATTCCTGATAGTGCCCTGTCAAGAGATTTGTGCCATGCTTGGGATCTTGCTCCTTAGTTCATTTTCCCTAAAGGAGTTCACTGCCAGTGGTCTCCCCCGCCTGAAGCTACTGTTATGCTTGATACTGATGGCTCTCTGGGGGACCAATTATGGGGATATGAAGGCATTTTTTGAGATAGCCTAGGGCATTGCCTCTTCAGTTATAGTGGTGCAAAGAAAGGGGTCTCTGAGGTGTACCAAGAGATGTTTGCTATGTACAAAGGCCTTTGTGCTGGGAACTAGAGAAGTATGATTGACATATGCATTGCAATGGACTTTGCTCTGGATATCTTACATCCAAGATGGCTGTATTCCTCCTTGGACATACTGCCACATTCTGAAGGCCATAAAGAGGATATAGTCACTTTAAGTTCTCTTAGGATTTTTCGTGTTTGTAAGGAAGCCAATTGGTGTGCAATCTGGTCTGGAGTTTCTTTCAAACTGGTACTTTTTCTAAATCCCTTAACTTCTCCTTTGTGGTTCTTACCCCCAAAACAAGAAGCCCAATCCACCCCCATGAATTCAGACCCATCAACCTGTGTAATATCTCCTATAAAATCATTACAAAACTCTTGGCTAATAGAATTAAACCAATTCTTGAGAAGATCATTACCCCAAACCAAAGTGCTTTCTTGCCTGGTAGATCCATACATGAACACATTCTTTTATCCAATGAATTGCTGTTTAAAATCAAAAAATCAAAAGCTAAGAAGTTGGGGATGTTTGCCTTGAAGCTTGACATGGCCAAAGCCTATGAGAAGATTGAGTGGCCTTTCTTAAAGCACCACCCAGAGAGCCTTAGGTTTCTCTGAAAAGCTGGTGTTTTTGATCATGTTGTGTCTTAACTGCTTCTTTCTCTATTCTTCTTAATGGTTCTCCAACAATAGCTTTCTCTCCCACTAGAGGCATCAGACAAGGGGATCCCTTATATCCCCTTATCTTTTCATTATTTGTATGAACACTCTCTCCCTTACCCTCCTACAGGCACAACAGAATGGGTGGATTAGTGGTATTAAACTTAATCCAAATGGTGAAGCTATCTCCCACCTTCTTTTTGCAGGTGACATTATCATCTTTGGTAAGGTGAACCAAACGTTTGGCCAAAATCTTGCTGATATTCTGGATGTCTTCTGTAAATGCTCTGGACAAACAATCAACCTTTACAAATCAGCTATCTAGTTTTCACCCTTTTGAATCATCAAGTCAAGCATGCTTTTAAATCCACTCTGGGAATCCATAAGATGCATATCCCATCTATCTATCTGGGAGCCCCCCTCATTACTAACAAAAGAACTAGGGATCTCTTTGAACCTCTCATTCTTAAGTTTTCTCAAAAACTGCAAGGCTGGAAGGCAAAAAACCTTTCTTAGGCTGGTAGGTGTACTCTTGCCAATGCTGTGTTAACAGCCATCCCTGTACATGTCATGACTACTTTTAAAATACCAAAATCCTGCATTTTAATGAATAAAATTAGGAGAAGCTTTATTTGGGGGCATGAAGTGAGGGATAAAAAAGTGCATTCTTTCAACTGGAAAGTGGTTTTCCAACCAAAAAACATGGGTGGTCTGGGAATGAGAAATCTTGAGTTCTCAAACCATACTTTACAAGCTAAAAATGCTTGGACCTTTATTCATAGCAACTTCTCGTCTTTGTGGGCCTCCTCAGTTCTTGGGAGGTACTGTTCTTCTCAATCACCTGTTGATTGTGTGTCAAATCCATCTTCATCCTTGTCATTCAAACATATTCTTGAAGAAAGTAAGTGGCTTGTGAAGGAAAGTGTCTGGCTGATTGGAAATGGTACTAAAGTTAAAATCTTCAAAGATTTCTGAATCCCAAAAAAAGGCAGATTCTTAATCCCTGCAGCTTTTTCCTACTTGCAACAACAAGAAGCCCTTGATACTCAAGAAAATCTAGTGTGGGTTTCTCAACTTGTCCTTCCAAACAGAATTTGGAATGTTGAATTGATCACTTGTCTTTGGAATGAGGATATTGTCAATTTAATCCTGAATTTCCCCATCCCCACCATCCCCATGAATGATATGCTGGTTTGGAAAGCATGCCCCTCTGGCGTAAATTCTCAGTGAAAAGTGCCTATTCAGCCTTACTTCAACAATCCCAACCAGCTCCTTTCTTTCTGCACCCCATGTGGATCACCTTGTGGAAGCTTCTTCTTGCTCACAGCATCAGACACTTTATTTGGAAATTTTGCACAAACTTTCTCTCCATAAAAGATAAATCACCTTCTTGAGTGAGGATCAAAAGCTTTGTGCTTTTTGTTCGCAATGCCCAGAGAGCCTCCCTCATTTGTTCTGTGGTCAGAGCAGTGTGCTTTTGCTGGTTTCAATGATCTCAACTTCCAAAATTTTCAATCCCCTTTCGGTCTTGCTTACTTTACCTTCTTCACTGATCGTGCTGAACTTTAGAACCTTTTACCTTTGGAGACAACTTGTTTTCTTTCTAAGGCTGCAATTTTTCTTTGGAATCTTTGGCATGCCAGAAATCAAAAGGTCTTTAAGAATGAAAACCCTGATCCTCACTCCATTGTTGCCTCTTCTCTTTCTGCTTTTCAGCACAACTTTTAATCTTTCCATCCTGTGAATGGCACCAAGAAGCAAGTGCAAACAATTTTTGTGGCTTGAAAACCTCCATGGTGGAACTTAACTGTGATGGTGCCTCTAAAGGTAATCCAGGGCGAGCTGGGACTGGAAGCATTTTGAGGGCTCAAATGGGTTGTGCATGGGGGCTAGAATGGTGGCCATTCCATTTGCTACAAGCCTCTTTGCTGAAACTGTGGCTTTTCTCATGGGTCTTGATATGGCTCTTGACTGGAGACTTCCCAATTATTGTGAGGCTGAACTCTCTAATGTTGGTGGACATTGTGAATTTCAAAGCCCAGCCCCCTTTGGGACATCTGAATTCAGATCCATGAAATTAGGGCTTTTTTGTCATAGTTTCATTGTTTACACATTGAAAATCACTTTAGAGAAGGAAATGGAGCTGCTGACAAGATTGCTAATGTGGGGACTTTGGAAGAGACAAGTCGAAGTTTCATCTGGAGGGATTATGTTGCAGATTTTCAACAATGCAAACCTTTTTTCTTTCTCTCATGCAATCCTCCTTTTTTGATACCTTTTTTCTTGTACATGATTGCTGTCTTGTATCTTTGCCCCGGTGTGTTGTTAGGCAATAACTTTTACTTTCATAAAAAAAAATTGGTGTGCTGATCAGGGGTGGAGCCAGGATTTCATGTTTGGGGGGGCAAAGGTAGTGCGATGAATTATATTAGGGTACTGGGGGCGAAGCCCCAAAAAAAAAATTGGGGCCATTTAACGGTATTTTTAACATAAAAATCAATCAAATATAACATTATATTTGACTAGCAAATTATCCGGATTCACTTCTCTTCTTGTAAAAAAAATCGAAGCAATGACATGATCAACTTAAGGTGAAAAAAATATCAAAATAAAGTTCTCATTTGATATCATCAAGAATTGACCCTTAGACTCTTGGATTATGAGCTCCACAATTTATCTGTTGAGCTAACTTTCCTTAATGTCCTTAGGACAAAGAAAAATGTATATATATATATATATTTTTTTTTTTTATTTTTTTTATATACCTATATAGGCATTTATTAACAAAAATCTTGGGGGGGCGACCACCCCCGCCCCTCCGCGCCCCCCTTTAAATCCGCCCGTGGTATTGATTATCTGACTTTTCTTATTGGTGTACTTTGTGTCAGAGGAGGTTGGTAGCGGAAAGAAATACCTTACATTGTAATATTTCCTATTCTTTAATTTATTCTGGTTCATGGGGTGCTGCCTTAAACGGTTAAACCCTAACTTGCATTTGCAAAAATAAAAGATGATTTTATTTTAGTGTTTAAGGAATAAGGAAATCTTCTTAATAATAGTTTGATTAGATGCAGAAGGCTTGTTTTTTAAAAGGTTGAAGGGTTAATTTTATTTGATAGTTTGTATTGAGTTTAGTTTAGAGTTATAAATTAATAAAATTAATTTTCGTATTATTGAATTAGAGAATTTTGTAGATACCCTAATTTGATTATGTAATCAACTAATGAGAATGAACACTTTGTAAAGCTTCTGCCGATTGGTTCTTGTTAACTAGCCTTGTGGATTAGGTTTAGATATTACGTAGATTGTTATTCAACTTTGTATTAAATATTTTACATGTGAACTTTTTTCTAGGCACGTACAAACTTATTGTCCTTAGATTATCTATGCTGATTTATTTTAAAGTGACCTAATGAAAATTTATTCTTGAAGCATTACCATGACATAAACCAAGTTTTTAGCATTATAAGTAGTATAATCCTATGGATAACGAATTAAAAAAGAAGAAGGAATTAGTCATATTTCTGCAGGATTTTCTAACTGGTAGTGTTTTTTTTTTTTTTATCTCCCAACAGGGCAGTACCCTCCGCTGTGTTTTCTCAGCCACCTATTGGACAACTTGGTCTTACTGAAGAACAGGTGACAAAGATTTCTGATACATCTGCGTGTATAGTTGTTGGTTTTCTTGCCCGTAACATTTCAAATCATGTATATACAGGCTATCGAAAAATACGGTGACATAGATGTATTCACATCAAACTTCAGGCCTTTAAAGGCTACACTCTCTGGGCTGCCAGACCGGGTCTTCATGAAACTTATAGTATGTGCAAAAACTAACAAAGTACTTGGATTGCATATGTGTGGAGATGATTCGCCGGAGATTGTGCAGGTTCAACCTATTCTTCTTCTAGCCATTTTCTGCACCGGTTTATATGATTTGAGGCTCATAAGTTATCTCATTGAATACTCAGGGTTTCGCAGTTGCTGTAAAAGCTGGATTGACTAAAGCAGACTTTGATTGGACAGTGGGTATTCACCCTACAGCAGCAGAGGAATTTGTTACGATGAGAACTCCAACTAGGAAGCTCAGAAAAGCTTCTCCACCCGAGGTATGTCTACAAGGCACTCTACTTTTCTTTTTGTTTATGTGATTATGGTTAGTTTTGTTATGGGCTCTTATTCTTATCCGTGGAAGTTAACAATTATGGTGTTTTTGACGGTTATTTAATTCTTTTTGTCGTTTATTATTTCTTTCGCATGTATTTGTAATCCACAATTGCTAGGAGAGTACTAATTAGAATAACAATTAAAAAGATAACGAAAAACACACAATAGAATTGGTGGGGTGGTGTGTGTGTGTGTGTGTGGGGGGGGGGGTTTCTTTATTGTTCCATAGAAAGGTTACAATAGAACTCCTAAATTTCAATTAGGTTTTCTAACCTTAGGCTTGTCCTTTTATAGGGTACAAGTCCTATTTTAGAAGTTGGACTCCTATTGCTAAATTAGAGTAATACCCTAAATAGAAATAAGAACTTATACTTCTAAAACTAGAGAAATACTCTAAAATAGAAGTAGGACACTAAATTAGTGATACTTCATAGATCCTCCTAGATCAATATGCATTTTTTCATTCATATTAGTTGAGCATTTGCTTAAAGGTGAGAAGAGGATGTGAACATTAAGCAGATCAGTGGAGTTTTCCAGTTGATGGCCAGCCCAGGTTCACTGCCAGTTGAACGGGGTTAACTGTGTTTTATGGTTTGTCCAGCACAGGGCTTAACCGGTCAACCGGTAACTGTAAAGCTCAACTGTTCATGTTCCGTGTTCACACTCTATACACTACTAACTGTTTACATCGCCTTCCCTCATATTCGTAACATTTACAGATTACATTTCATTATCAAGTTCTCCTTGTTCATTGAATCTGTACCTCCAAATTTATTCCGCAGGAGGGAAACTGATGCTGACGTCAAAGCTGCAGCAGGAGTTTAGAATGTGAACTCATTAGGTAAGCCAGATGTCACTATGCCTCTATAAGGACCTCCTTGGGAACATCACTAACTTGCTGGCCCTTAAAACCTTATGCATTTTTATCATTTGCCCTTAACCCAAAATGCTTAGATTTCTTGTTTCCTGTCTGTCTTCACACTTCAACTGTAGCATTTTTCCAGTTATCTAAACCGATTCTAAGTCCAATCCGATGAGATGGATTCCTTCTGTTGGTTTCAATTCTTATCTTCTGAAATCTTAGTCTTTAATTGCAATGCTGGCATCTGATTAAGTGTCACTCGGTTTCAGGCACGAAGCAATCACGATAATTCCAAATTGCATGCCAATTGAAGGATCCGTCAAGAAAGACTTGGATTTGAACTTAAAGGAGAGAGATGCAGCATTCTAAGAGGTGTGCGTGAAACGGTTTAAGTTATCTCCCAAGTTTCCTCTGCCTTTTCGCTAGTAGTTTATAAGTATAAGATTCGGCTTGCTTTGTCGATACCCCATTACGCAACAATCTTGAATTTTGCATCCTACAAAGTTTTTCTGTACATATTGTTTATGCTACAACCTGAACTCTTATTTATTTGTTTGTATTATGTCTCAGTTGGTCTTGAAATGCATGGATGATTTCTTAAATTGTATCTCGTTTTTTTTTTTTGTTTGGAAATTGTATCTCATTTATTAATTGTATAAGCATGTCGATATTGCTCGAGAAGTATCAAGCACTTTGCTGTCCCAGACGGGAGAACAGAACACCCGTTGAACTGCTCTTTCAGCTATATATCACCATCCAATGTTTGTCCAACATCTTGAAACCTTGGCTCTTATATTCTTTATGGGCATCTAGCTAAAAACCTGTTTCACAATGCATGGAAACCCAGTTTCCTCACTTCTGAAATATCAATTGGAATCCATTTCTAGCTTGACGATGCACAAGTTTCTACTATCTAGTCTATGATATCAGGCATCGTTAACTTTTTATTTTGTTCTATGACCGTATTGAAAATGTGTTATTGACATCAATATCTCAAATGACATTGTATCGGGAAGACGATTATTTTGTTCACCAAAGAAGCAAATGTGCTGCATTATTCAAATTTTATTACCATGCCAAATGAGACATCGCAGTGTTTCTACTCTTTATGATCCAATATTTTGCCGAGGGAGGCAATTTTGGGACTTGCTGTGGATCTCACACCTCCGTTTTCGACCATTCTATACAAATAGGGAAGATCGCCACAAATTTTAACACCCACCCCTATATTCGAGTGCCATATATCTCAGTATCTCTTTATACACGGTGATATAATCGATCTGTCTACAAATATGAATCACGCAATAATCCTTCTATTAGACTGCAAAACGAAGAGTAATGATACTAAAAAATTAATAATAATAATATAAGAAAAAAGGCTTCTCTTATTACATCATTTGTACCCCTCGTAGCAATATGAATCAAAAGATTAAGGAGAGAATGAAGAACAATAGAAAAGCACCTTTTCACTCTGTTTTTTTCATTTATTATTTGAAACATTCAGGTTTCTTCTTCTAGTTCAAGTAGAAGGCGAAGAAGGACATGAGGGAAGCCCCAACCAAAGACCCGATAACTGGCATGACATCCATTGCACCACTTTTTGATGCAGGCGCAGGTGCAGGTGCCGAGAAATCATCAGCAGCCACTACTGCACTTATGGAGGCAGCAACAGCAATGAGAACAGCACAGGAGATCTTCTTTGACATGTCCATGACGGATTACCCAAAAAAAATCCGCCTCGGAGATGTTAAAGAGTGATTACGAATGTTATTCTCTCTCTCTGGATGTCTGGGAAGGAATTGGTAGGCATTGAGAGGTATTTATAGGTGATTGTGTTATGTTATTTTTAGGAGTTTTTGGTTTTTTTACGTGGTTGGGTTTGCATGGTAATGGGAGGTCTTGTCCAAGGTGGCTTTAATTGACTTCCTTATAATTATCCCAGCCATTGGATTTGATTTGATGACGTTTAAATTTAGAGGTTCTCTTTGTATATCATCCTCGTGATAGATACTAAATGCATATTGGGAGAAGACGAAGCAAGAGCATACATTAGTTCGACCATATGTACTAAAATACATTCGTTCGCTCGAACATCTGTACTAGAGTAGCCATTTTTCTTTGAAGTCAAATTTGAAAAGTAAAGCTGCATAACAATTTTACCGCATTAGACTCTGTTGGACAATAATATATTATAGCTTCTATATAATTAAGAGCAAATTGAGAGAAACAATGGGATATCTTATTGATTAAATTGTATTTGTACGTACTACAAAGAAGGATAACCCAATATGAGGTTACCTATCCTTACTTAAACTTTCTCCATAAACCCTAAAGGCCTATGGCCTTGTTAGGAGTCCAGTAGAACACCCCAACCCAGTTGGGTTCCCACCATGGGCTGGACCCAACTCCTAACACTCCCCCTTCAGGTGTTTCATACCAAGACGACTTGCCTCATCAAAACCTTTGCCTAACAAAACCTCATTGGGCTAAAAGTTGTGCAAAGAAAGAGTACAATCTATAATAACCTAATTCCGGGATGCGGACTTAGCCTCTTACACCAAATGTATTTAGGGCGTTCAAGAATAACAGACAATAAATAATAAGACTGTTTAGCGTGAAAAATCTTTGAATAAGTTAAAAACCACGACCTCTCATGAGGATTTTGAGAAAGTGACGATCTTATTGAGATTGCTAGTGTATTACAATGAACAATTTTAGAATATAGGATGATAGAGTAGGAACTTTTTTATAGAGATCGTTCTGTCCCTCATCTGCAGTTCTCCAGATCCTCTTATAGGTTCTCTAATATGACCGTTTGATGACCATAAAGTTCTTTAATGATGGACGTTACAAAGTGAGTTTGAGATATTCTTTGACTAGGTTGTGTAACGTTTTGACCTTTGCTGCTGTACAACGGCTCTATTGCTGACTATGTGCTTCGCGTAGGTCAAACTGATAGTGTAGAGGTCGAAAGTGATGTCTCAAACTGGGGAAAGTTTGGTTACATCTTTATCAGTTTTTCCTGTATGCTGATGAGGTCGAGGGTGAGGTTTGAGTCTGAGATACGAAATAAGCTATTACAAGACGGCTCTCAACCAACAACACGAGTGTTGCTAGGGATGAGTTGTATTGGTTGAGAAACTCGTTCCGTACATGTTTGTGATTGTGCCACGTGCTCTGTTGTTGAGGTCGAATGTTCATCTGTAGTTCGAAGATGAAGCATGAGCTCGCGATGCAGAATAAGCCACTACAACCGCCCCCTCTCAGCAAGCAGTACGAGAATGATTGTAGGCGAGTGGTGTTGGTTGAGAAGTGTCATTAAATGTTGTAGTTATGTCGGAGGTTCATTTCCAATGTCAATTCATGAATCTCTGTTGGTGTCTGCTGGGTTTCCTAGAACCAATGACTGTAGTCAAATATTATTGCATGGAGAATTTATTTGGCGTTGGGAATTTGTAGAGTCTACTTTGAATGCTGATCAGTGTATAAAAGGTACTCTGAGTTGAGTTTTGAGGAACAAACCCTTCATCTCTGATTTCTTCCTCATTGTTTCCTTGCGGTGACAATGGTGACGACTAGGACTCAGGCCCGAGAGTCTAGGATCCAGAGGAAGATGAAGGAATTGTGTATCAGGTATTTTGGTTATCAACCGCTGTACCTGCCTACTCCAATTCCCGTGTCTCCCACTTTTCATCGTATGCCTTATGAAGAAGTGGTGGAGACAGAGGATGATTACTACCAAATGGTACATTTTCATTACTTGGTGACATCTGAGGCAGAACGTTGTAAGGACCTTCGTCTGCTGGCGGAGGAGGCTTTTACAACTGAAGATGAAGCGGCAGGCGTTCGACCGAGGGAGTCTCGTCGATATCCTACTAATGAGCGGGTCTTGTTGAAGAAATGAGGCCTTTCGTCTGTCTCTAGCATGCGGGGAGGTAAGGAGGATGCAGAGGATTATTTTCTTCCATGGACCATAGTTCTTTGGCTATGAAGAAGATCTTTCATCTATGAAAACTATTTCTGACTTCCCTGCGTCTTGTAGTATGGGATCAAAGTATGGGGTCTGCTTCTTCTGTGAACTGTTCGTGTCAGGAAAGATTTCGAGCTAATATTTGATGTAAATTGAAGTAATACGTAAAATCTTTGTTGTAAAGTATTTTGTAAGAGTAACTTTCAGACTGAATAAAATATATGTTTTCTTCTATGATGATACTGTGTCTTCGAGCTTGGTTATTTTCCCTTTCTGTTTGTACCATAGGCGTTGGTAATATAGATAAGTAGGTGTCAGAAGTATGAAGGGGGAAACTGGTAGTAAGAGGTGAGGGAAAATTTAGAGAAGGTCGAGTTGCTGGTTCGAACTGGAAGTCTCATGTTTATGCGAGCTGTGTGACATGGCTGAGATGGAGTTATATGTGTGACTTCTTGGCTAGCTATCGTCATGGCTGTTACCATGTACGCGTCAGAGGGGATATTTTGTGCTATGGGGCAATGATTTGTCACTCTATTCTGCATATATATTATGTTGTTCTAGAGATGTTCACACCAATATTTTTTGAGGAAAATCTGTGGGGTGATTGATTCTGCGGAGATCTTCCTTTGTCTATAAGTAAGGATTCCATGCTATTGTTACTTGTATTATTCTGGAGTTATTGTGTTCGAGCATGGTGAGGACTCATTCTTAGCGTAAGCAGTAGGTGGCGGATGGCCAACTTCATATCAAGGTTGCAGAGCTCCGTGAACGCTATTTTTGTCACTTGCCATATGACGTTGTTCATCTGGAATGGCCATTGAATCTGGCTGGCTTGGATGATGAAGGCAGGCATGTCGAGCATGATCACTTCATTTGGTGCAAGATTTTTCGTATGTCTCTGCTGGATCCCCGTGTGCGAAAATTAACTGTTCGACAGCTCGCATGCGATAAGATCGTAGAAGAGGATATAAGGGCAACGAATGGGGAGTTGATTCGGTGTGGGCAACCGAACCATCGGGGTTGCATCAGATGTAGCTGGGAGCTCAGTGAGCTCGAGGTCGTAACATTTGTTAAAAGTAATCTGTTTTGTGGTAGTATTTTATGGTGGAGTTTTGAGTAAATGTTATCTGAGAGATCGTGAGTGAATAAAGTATGTGATGTTCCGATCTGATTGAATAAAGTGTTCTATTATATTTGTTGTGTATGAATACTGTGTATGACAGCTGTAGGATTTTAACAACTGTAGGGATATCTTTGAATTTTAAAAATTGAGCTATTTTAGGAAAGTTTGTATGATCTTTGTAGAGTATAAGTAAGATGATTGGTCATTTTGGTACTAGGCTGAGAAAAGGTGTATGGTTGGTAATGGTAGATAACATAGATAAACGTGATGGTGGCAAGCGTTATCAAATAAGTCATGATGATGTTGTTAAATGAAAAGATGTGCCTATAGAAATAGTGGGGATGACTAACACGTGCCAGAAGGAGCCATCGTTTCATAAAATGAGGGAGAGTATAAAAATTTGTCTCTTTCTCCCTCATAAATTGTCTACAGTTTCAGAGAGAGAGAAAAGTGGTACACATATCATTGTTAAGGAGAGGAGGCGTTTGAGTATTGATTGCATTTTGAGAAAGACATTTGCATCGAGTGATAGAGGGTTGTCGGAGAGGCGACGGGAACGCTAGTATTCAAAGAGACCGCCGAGTAAAGCAGAGGATTGCTGTTCAGCAAGTACAGGTTGGTGATGAAAACTTTTGTCTGTTTGATTTTATAAGTACTCTATGTTATGTAGTAATCTGTAGACGTTAGTAATCTGTATAGTTGGTTTTAGAAATTGTGGTTTTTAGGGGATTTTGAAAAATAAAATTGAGAGAAAGTCTGTAATGTAGGATTTGTGGTATATGTTGTCTTAGAGAGAGAAAATGTGTTTGCTGGAGAAGAAGAGGGAAATTTGAAATGATTTGATTTTGGCTTTTTTGTTTTGGGATTTAGGAAAATAGACGTGTTGACTGGGTAGAAGGTGGGTTTGTTTGTTCTGTTTGTAGCGTAGTGATAATGATAAAATATGTCTCTGTATCTGTAGGTTCATTATACGTTCTAAACCTAGTATTCCTACTAGTAGGTTTGTAATCTCATCTGATTCCGAAGAAACGTCGTCTTCGGGGAGGGGAAACGAGTGTAGTGTAACGGAGGAGACTGTTAATAGTGTAGGGGCAACGATAGAGGTGGTGGGGCCCAGTAGATCTATGGGCGTGAAAGAAAAAAAGGACGAAGGGGAGAAAGAGAGAGTCCTTGTCATATACCCAGTAGGGGTGGATGTAGGGAAATAGTATTTGAGATATAAAAAGAAATCCCCAGGAGAGTGGGGTAGGTATGTGGAGGACCAAGGTCTCTGGTTCTGAAAAAGGGGGGGAAACAATGTATTATCAAGTTCCCTGTTTAGAAAAGTGAAAGAAGGACAGAGGTGTTAGTGAGGGAGTTAGCCTCTCGTATTATAATGGACTTGGGTTATCAGGCCCAAATGGGGTTTTTTTTTATGTTTCTTGAATCAGGTCGTCTATGGCCTTAGAATTCCGCTAACCTACTTTCAGAAAGGGATTATGAATCTGTTACAGTACTGCCCTGCACAATTGAATGGGAATGTGTATGAAATGATGAGGGTATGTGAGGCACTGAATGAAAAATGGAGGAATTAAGGGACTGTAAAGCAGTTCACAGCTGAAGATGTTTTGAAGTTTTACAAGTTTAAGTATATGGAGGGTCGAAACAGTGGTTACATGTAGAGTGACTTGGCTAGGCCAAAATTCTTTGATTTTGAGTCTGCGGGTAGACCATGGAACGACCACCTTGTGTGGGTTGAGGGTAGCTGCTTGCAGGTTCCAGATGAACCAGTGCTTGAGCTAAACCATAAATAATCCGAGTAAGTAATGTTGACCAACCTTCGAATAGTTGATAGCTATGTCCGCATGTTGTGTAACTGATATTTTGTTCCTTTTATTTGGCAGAGCCCAAACCGTTGGCTGCTCCAGATAAGACTAATCTATTTGATTGTGCTGCTCGCGACCAGGACGAGCTAACGAAGGTACTCAGTAAATTGGGTATTCGAAGGCACAAAAGAGTAGATTCAATAGTGCCAAAAGTTCAACGAGCTCAAGAAAAATTAGCTATGGCCGAGGGGAAGGCTGTAGAGACCGTTGCTGACTTGCTTAGTCTTCCACCTTTTGTTCCTCAGATTACCAAGCGGCTTACTCATAAAGCCCAAAAGCCAGTGCAAGAAAGTGGCTCAGCGGTTGAGGCTGTGTCCACAAAATAAGAGATCACAAAGCCTGCTGCTGGTGGCGTACAGGAAAAACCTAAAGTGGGCGTGTCTACACTTGGGGACGTTGAGAAGAGTCTGAAGAGAAAATGGCATGTAGAGGAGGACAGTGATCGGACTAACCCTCTTGCTGCTGCCAAGATGAAAGAGTTGGAGCAAAGATACTGTCATATGGCCAGGAAGAACTCGCAGAAGCTCGAGGATGAGTATCTCGAGCACACGTTCGCAGTATGTGGTTAAAAAACTTGTTTACTTGATGTTGCCTTCGAACTGAATGAAATTGTTAAACTGACTCTTTTGTTTTTGTTATATTGGCAGCTGTCAATGATACTGAAGGGGGCCAGACAATGTCTGGACAAGAGAGGCTAAGAATTTGATGATCTGACGGTAAAGTTCGAGGCTTAGTCAGCTCGCGTAAAGGAGCTCGAGGGTGAGCCTCAGTTAGAGAGAGAGAAGAGCAGCATATGCTACTGCAACTGTATAAATGTACAATGAACTGTGAAAGCATGACAAACTCATGTCTGATGTGGTTGCAGCAGCCTTAGTGGAAAGAAACCACTTTAACAACTCGTACTATTGTTTTGGGTTGAGTGCTGATGATGTGGTGTTGGATTGGAATGGTAGGTATGCATAGATCGAGCTCCCTGCTGAGGAGGATGAGGTGGTTGGTGATGCTGCTGGTGCGCCTAAGAAAGCTTCAGACCTTCCTCCAGGCAGTTTAGTGGCAGTCCATACTATTGAGCAAATAGTGGATCCTTTATTATAACGTACTAAAACAGTTCCCTCTCCAGAGAAAATGCTAAAATCTCCTTCTGAGGTAGAAATTAGCAAGCTTCTTTAAACGTTCTGTGGTATCCTATCTTCTGCTTTTCATCTCGTATGACTTAGATGTGATAGTACTCTGTATAATCACGCACTGTTTTCTTTTTGAGTGATATTTTGAAATATGCTTTTCGTGAATGTTGGTATTGAAATAAGATATCTGTAATTTGTGTAGGAGATAGATCGTTTGAGAAAAATAAACTTCGAATTGGAGAAATCGCTGAATAGAGCGAGGGACTCCGTGGCCCGTACTCAACATGTACTTAACAAAACTGAATACGAGAGAAAGCTATTTAAGTTAAATTCGGAGAAAACCTCTAAAGAGTTATGTGATCTGCAATTTAAATATGCTTAGATAAAAGTAGAGAGAGAGACGAAGTGTTATGAAAGGAAGAGGAAAGGGGGGTATTAGTTTAAAAACCGAAAGAGTTGGTTTGTTTTAGCGATCCAAGTAATAAGGTGAGGTGTCAGAGTATGCTATTGGTTCTGACTTTATATTTTGAGGTCGCTGTAGCTAGTGAGCGAGGGTTAAAGGAGGCTTATATAGAGCTTTTGAGGGAGATAGGTGTAATTCCAAACCCAGCTCGAGTTATGTTTTTGGCTCAAGAAGTACACAATCATCATAGTTTAGAAGAGAAAAAACGTTCAGCTCGGGCTGGTGTGTCTGTTGTATGGGGTGATGCAGAACCTTTATCTGATGTCTTTGGCTTTATGTAGGATCGGAGGGCCATGAGGATTATATTTTTTAGGTTAAGGAAAAAGCAAATAGAGGTTTAAGCATAATTGGAGGGTGACGTAAAGGTGTTACATGATGAGCTATCGCAACACGTGGTGCAAAAAACTTCTTTAGCAACGCGGCTGTCGAAAGAAGTAGCTGCTCGAATGAAGGTAGAGGCAGAAATGAGAGCTTTTGGTGTGCTACTGAAAAACATGTGTTAGCGGTTGCACAAATCGCAAATGATATTAAAGAAGCATTTATGCCCATCATGAGCAAAAATCGTTGCTTGAACGAAGCATGAGCGTCACATAGACAGTATTACTGAGTTTTATGGTAGATAATTATCTAGGCTGGAGAGCATATTTAAGAAGTTCGTAGAGGAATGTGGGAAGAATTTTGAAGTGGAAAATGCCAAAGTAGAAAACCTGTGGTTTATCCGAGGTGAAAGAGAAATTGCTGGTGACCACCCCCTTCCTAGGTCGTGGGAGGAACCGTCAGAAGAGGAAGAGGTCGAGTGACTAAAACCCTGAACGCGGTTCAAACAACGCCAACAAGAGGTTATGACCTTTACCACACCAATAAATGTACATGCGCTGAATAAGAAGGTCATGAGAGACAAGCAGCGGTTGTCTCATGTCTGGAAGAGTCGCAATTAGATTAATCTTGTTTTTCGTGATTATTCCTTCGTAGTGTTTAAAAATGTAATATGTATTTTGTGAACAAAATGATGTATCTAACTTTCTTAGATACTATTTTCTTGATGTAGTTTTGCCAACAGTTATATGTACTCTGTTGTTATGAAAAACTATTATAAATGTAATCTATTATGAATAGGTGGACCTGACTGCTATACAAAGTTAGTGCGACGTATTACATGTCGAGAATGAACAAATGCGTGCTGAGCTAAGATCGAGTCAAGAAGCCGAAAAATGTTTTATTGGGGCTGAAGAAAAATTGAGGGCAGAGATGAGTGAAACTCTTTAAGAAAAAAAGGTGGTAATGTCTGTCAGTTTGAAAAAGATCGATAGTTTAGAAGAAGATATAAGAAAAAAAGGAGTTGGAGTTGGAAGTGGATCGGGATGAGCTAGTCAACAAGGTGCTGAATTGTTAACTGCATGAACGTAAATTGCGGAACTGCTAGTCACATTAGAGGCTGAAGGAAATAATGTGAAGGAGTTACAGTTTCAAGTGAATATGCATGAAATAGAGATAAGTAATTTTAGAGCTCGTGCTCGCAAATATGAAGTATTGTGGTTGGTTAATGGGATGACAGTAAAGGAGATGGAGGAGGTTTGTGCTCAACAGAATGAAGTCTTAAAGAAGGACTGGGACAAAATATGTGATCTAGAGCAGCTTTCGCAAATGTGGCACCTGGATATCTTGGAATACCAGTATGAAAATAACAGACTTCGAAGTGTGAATGTGAAGCTGGAGGAGGATCTGTTGTGGTTGGAGATAAGTTATGACTCGAAACAGGTAAAATGTGCAGGTTATGAAAATTCGATGTCTTTGATTTATCATATGGATGATTTCATGACCATACTGGAAGCTCTGAATTCGGATGTGTATCATGCAAAATGACGAGTGGATGATCGCTGTAAGCAACTGGAAGATGCACTGAGTGAACTCCTTCTCAGTAAGCAGGTAAAAATTGTGGCAGATGGTAGTCATGAAAGGGAGATGGTTACAGTAATATCGTTCTTTGCAGCTGAGTTGAAGAGACAGGAAGTTGAAAGCCAGAGGGTATATGATGGTTTGACAGCTCAAGGTGCAAAATGTGAGATGGAAGTGATCCGAACTGCATATTTAGAACCCATGATTTCCAGGATTGGATCGTTTAAATAGAGAATGATTAGAGAGGGAAAGAAGATTGTTGTGGGGAGGATGCCAGAATTTTATGTATCATAAGTTAGATAAGAGTGGTGTAAAGGACGCGGCAGGACCTTCTAATGTGGGTAATGAGTTAAGTGACAGCTCTAGTGAAGAATGAGTAACGTGATTATGTTGTATGTATATGAACAATGGATAAAAAAGAAATATGGATGTATAAAGAATTAGTTAAAGACGAACAGTGAACTGTACTAACCGTGTGAGGTACCAATGATAACGTATGTAAAGCAGTGTGATATGCGATGGAATTAGCCAAAGTGGTAAACGATATGTGATGCATGAGATCATCGGTTTGGCCAAAGTAACGAACGATCTGTGATGTAGTGTAAATTGTCAATTTTGTCGAAGCAACAAATGATCTATAATGTAGTTTAGATGATCGATTTGGTCGAAGCAACAAATGATCTGTAATGTAGTTTAGATGATCAATTTGGCCGAAACAACAAATGATCTATAATGTAGTTTAGATAATCGATTTGGCCAAAACAACAAATGATCTATAATCTATTTTCATAAGTACTCATTGGATTTATTAGAAGAAGTATTGTAATGAAGATTAATCAAATGCAAGTATTTCATTGGTGTAAGATTGACGTATAACAAATGTATTAGATAAATCGGTTTGGCCGAAGCAATAAACGATCTATAATGTATTAGATGATCAATTAAGCCAAAACAACAAATGATCTGTAATATGTGTGTAGAAGTTTTGTAGGGCAATCGAACACAAGTATTTCATTGGTGTAAGATTGATGTACAACGAATGTATTAGATAGATCGGTTTGGCTGAAGCAACAAACGATCTCTAATGTATTTAGATCATCAATTTGGCCAAAGTAACAAATGATCTATAATCTGTGTATAGAAATTCTATGTGGCATTGTAGAAAGTATTTAGATGTTTTCATCAAACAATAATCTTTTATTGATGTGAGCTCGTCATAGGAACTGATAGATTGGTTTGGAGAAAAGTACACTGTGACAGATGCATTATCTTTGATATAATTTAAGTCTCCTTGTGTTCCAATGATTAGGTATGTATTTGCCATGCTCAGTGGCGAGGTTGTAAGAATCGAGGCAGCTTTTCCCGATGACGACAAAAGGACCCTCCTAGTTTTTAGATAATTTCCCTGCGTTGAGCTCTTTGCGTTGTTTGAGAAACTCCCGGAGGACCGGATCCTTGATTTCAAACTCTCTATGCTGAACACGTCTGTTATAAGATTGGGCTAAAGCTTGGTGATACCTTCCCAATTTCATGACTGCTTTGTCCATAGTCTCCTCGATCCAGTTCATATTGCATGCTAGCTGGAATTCATTTTCTTCATCGGTCATGGTATAGTCGTGAATAGGGTGATGATACTGAGTAGGGATGATTGCGTCGGTACCGTAAGCTAGAAGGAACGGGGTTCATCCAGTTGAAACACGGGGTGTAGTTCGATAAGCCCATAACAAATGTGGTAACTCCATGACCCAATTTGCTTTCTTTTCTGTTAGGCGCTTTTTGATTCCATCGACGATAGTACAATTAATGATCTCAGCTTGGCCGTTCCCTTGCAGGTAATACGGATTTGAAGGGGAATGTATGATGTTGTGTTGATTGAGGAATTCAATAACCTTGGAGCCAACGAACTGAGGTCCATTGTCAATCCTGATGAGATGGGGGCAACCGAAACGAATGATGATGTTTTCCTAGATGAACATGATGACTTCATCTTCTCGTATGCGGCACAGGGGAACTGCTTCTACCTATTTTGTGAAGTAATCCATTGTGACTAAGAGATATTTTTGTTTTCCTGGTACAGTAGGAAACTCGCCGACAATGTCGAGGGCCCATCTTTTAAATGGTCATACAACGTTGCTGGAATGTAGTTCTAAAGCTGGAGCTCAAATTTGAGGACCGTGACGTTGACAGGCATCGCATTTTCTTGCGAGCTCGATTGCTTGAGTTTTTATTTTATGCCAGAAGACGCCATGGGTAAGAACTCGGTTGGCTAAAGACCTTCCTGTCGCGTGGGAACCACAAGTACCTTCATGTACTTCGTGTAAGAATTTTCGAGCTTCTTTGCAAGATAAGTATTCAAGATATGGCCCTGTGACCGAAATCTTGTATAAGAGACCGATTTCGGCGATGTAGTATTTGGCGTTATCAAGTACGCACCTTCTTTCAGTGGGGTCTTGAGGGAGTTCACCATAAAATGTGTTCATGGTACCAATATACTCGAGGAAAGGTCATCTCTAATCGTCCTCATTCTCTCCAACGCCCCCAGTATTAACAGAATTTGAGCTTGTGATGTTAATGCTGGGGGTTTATATTACTTCAATCTTGAGATACCGAGCTTTTGAGCCAAGGACTCCAGCGAGATATGCGAGGGAATCAGAATGTCTGTTCTCTTCGCACGACAAATATTTGATAGAATTTTTCTTGAATCTATTCATTCTGTCGGCTACGGCGGCTACGTAATCGATCATTTTCCCATTCTTCTGGAATTTTTATGTGTAATGGTTTATAATGAGCAAAGAGTCTGTATGTATGGACAGTTCGGACACTCTAATTTCTAGAGCCATATCCAAACCGTGAATTATTGCCTCGTACTCTGCTGCATTGTTGGTAGGTTCAAAATTTAATCGGATTGCCTTTTCAATTCTATCGTTAGAAGGTGTGATCAGCATGATTCCAATGTCTGATCCCGTGGGTCCCGAGGATCCATAAGTTAGAAGACGTCATCCCTTTTGCATTATCCAGTCTACCCCTTTTTGAGCTGTTCTTCATGAATTTATGTGTTGTTTTCTTCCCAGTTAGGACCTTCTACGGGGAAGTCCGTAAGGAAATCTGCTACGGCCTGACCCATTTCAGAATGTATGGGGTCAAATCGGATGCCATGCTCGCCGAGAGTGATTGACCATTGCTGGACTCATCTGGACTTTTCTCGTTTGGATAACATTTTTCTTAGAGGGTAGTTGGTCACTACTCATACTGAGTGGGCCTGGAAGTATTGTTTTAAATTTTGTGAGGTGTAGACGAGAGCTAAAAGCAATTTCTCGACCTTGTTGTATCGGGATTCTGCTGGAGTGAGAGTTTTCTGATAAAGTAGACAGGCTTCTCGGTTTTCTTATCAAGCTGAATGAGAATAAAACTTAATGATTCTTCAGTAACTGCAAGATAGATGGTGAGTTCTTCCCCTTAGCTAGGTGTGCTCATTACTGGTGGTGAACCCAGGTAAATTTTTAGTTGTTGAAAGGCGTCTTTGCACTCCGCTGCCCATCCGATCTCGTGGTCCTTCTTAGGTTTCTGTTTTGTTGTCCCCTCACGTAATAAGTTGAATAACTATCGACAGAGATCGGACAATTTTGAAACAAAACGGTTTATTACGGCAATCTTCCCTGCTAACTTTGGGACATCTTTCTTCGTTATGGGGGAAGGCATAAATAATAGTTAACGAATACGATCTGAATCAGCTTCAATACTGCGCTTGCTGATTAAGTGGCCCAAGAATTTCCCTGATTGAACTCCGAACTGGCATTTGTCAGGGCTGAGTCTCATCTTGTAGATATCAAAGGTCGTACATAAATCCGCTATATGATTTTCCTTCTTTAGACTTTTGCACAACATATCGTCTATATAGACCTCCATTGTTTTTCCGAGGTGGTCCTTGAACATTTGAGTCATCAATCACTTGTAAGTAGCTCCAGCATTCTTGAGACCGAATGACATGACTTTGTAGAAGTATAGGACATGTTCTGTAATGAAAGTTATTTTCTCTTGGTCGTCAGGTAGCATAGGTATCTGGTTGTAGCCTAACGCGGCATCCATCATAGACAGAAGCTCGTACCCTGATGTAGAGTCGAGTAGGTTATTTATGACAGGGAGTGGGAAACTATCTTTCAGAGTATGCATGTTCAGGTTGGTAAAATCCACGCATACCCTGATCTTCTCATTCTTCTTTGGTACCGCTACGATATTCGATATCCATTCTGGATAATTGGCCTTGCGGATAAAACTGACTTCGATGAGTTTTTCGATTTCCTTGTTGACTTCATCGCGAAGTCTAGGTGTTAACGTCCTCTATCTTTATTTTATAGCTAGAACTTTTTCCTTCAAGTTAAATTTGTGACAGGCCGGGTTCGGGTCGATACCCGAAATCTCATAAAGTGTCCAGGCGAAGATGTCACTATTTTCTTTAAGGAACTAGATGGGAGTGTCGCGCTCTGCTAGGGGCAGATGGGTGCAAATATATGTCCCGCGCTTGGGTCCACTAATTTCAACATATTCTATGGTCTCTACGGTGGGCAGATGTTGCCCTGCAGTGTTGATTGTATAGTTCCCTGTAGTGTTTCCTATTGTCTTCTGTAATTGCTATGCGAGTTGATATTCAGAAGGTTATGGTCCAGTGACGACAAAATTGTCGCATGCTCATGTTAATTTCTGACTCCTTTTTATCTCGTAAACGCCACCCTCCCACTCAAAGTGTAATACCAAGTGGTAGGTTGATAGAATAGCGTACATATTGTGTAACCAACAATGTCCCATGATCCCCAGATAACGAGATTTTGTATTGACGACGTAAAAGACAACGTCGAGTGTTACCGGCCCTACAGTGATAGGAAGTAAGATCTTTCCTACGTGCTCCTCCTTAGACCCATTGAAGCCATAGATATCAACGTCGCTGGGTTGGACCTTATCGGCCAGACCCATCTGGTCGATCGTGCTCTGAAAAAGAAGTTCGATGGTGTTATCAGTGTCTATCATCATCGTATGAAGCACCATGTTCCGCATTTTCAACATGATCACCAATGAATCATGGTGAGGATATTTGACATGTCAAACGTCGCAATCATCAAAAGAGATCCCAGTTCGCTGAGAGATGGATACTGGAATTAAATGAGTTTCTTTATCTTACATGGATAAATCGTGACATTGGGCGATACACCTCCGTTTGCTTCTGTTTGATTCTTTGATGACCTGGGTCTCTACGAGATGGCAGAGTAAGATATGGTACAAATGCTTTTCGGCTGCGAGCTCTTCGACTTGCATAGCTTTAGTGGGGGGCTTTTGTAACTCCCGTTCTTATAACTCTCCATTTCCACTATATACTCGTGCATTCGTCCATTTGCAAATATGTACTCCAACAACCGCTGTAAGGCAAAACATTGCTCTGTCTCATGAATTTGGACCTTATGGTGGATGCAGTATGGTTTGTTCTCGATTGGTTGAAGGTACTGCATATTTCAAAAGAATCTATCTTTCTGTAATATTGGATATATGCTGGCTATAGTCACATTCATCTTTGGAAGGTAAGGTCTAGGCAAGTTACTCCCCTTCGGAGGTTGCTCGTCATTGGATTTGGTGCCTTTTTTGTCTCCTCCTTGATCTGATGTCTGATTAAAATCAGAATAATTTGACTGATCTCGAGCTGTCAGTGTTGACTTCTGAGGTTTCTGCCTGTCGGACACCATCCGCTATAGGTCGATGTATCCGTTAACCTTTTCAATCATATCTTCCAACATTGTTGGTTTTTTGAGGTTGAGGTACTCCTTCTCTCGGCCATCGACGAGTAAGGCTTTGGTGAAAGTAGAAATAGTGATCTTTTGGTCGAGTCGGTCTACTTTTTGGGCTAACTCTAAAAACTTTTTGGTAAACATATCGAGTTTTTCTCCTGACATATGCTTGAGGTTGAATAGAGAATATAAGTTCTCTTCTTTATCTATATTGTGCAAGTAATTCTTGACAAAGAGTTTATACAGTTGTTCAAAAGTTGTGATGGATCCTTCAGGCAGTGTGTGGAACCATCGTAGGGGCTCACCTGACAAGCTGGCAGGAAAGAGCCAACATAGAATGTGGTTGGACGTGGAATGCAGGCCTAGAACATCTTGGAACTCTTGAACATGTTCCACTGGGTCAGTCCCTTTGTACTTTCAGATTTACAGAGTTTGAAAATCGGTTGGGATTTCCCCATCTAAGATCTCTTGAGCAATCGGGCTCTTCTATAATTTATTGTGGATCCCTTTAGTCGACGTGCGGGCTTCGAGCAATTCATTGATCCGCTTCTCGACATGTTCCTGAGTGACGTACTATCGAGCTGTGACGGCTGGATATGTGACGCGCCCTTCTCCAGGGTTGTGGTCACCACTCCTTTCACTTAGACGTTCCTTTATCAGGACTCGAACTCTTTGAGATGGGTTTTCAGTCGATCTGGCTCCTGCAAGGCCGCCATCTACTTTCTGTTGGATCTCATAGATCGGGGAGAGATCCATATCATGTTGTTGACGGTTAGATCGAATCGCACCTCCTGCGTGAGCACCTTTCGGAGGAGGCCCAATTCTGTCATGAATGGAAATCCGCGAGCCTTCAAGTTGTACGGCTTTGTTTGTATGGGTGGCGACATGCTGGCCCTGTAAGACCTTTAACGCGTTCTGTACACTCGCGAGTTGTTGTTCCAGGGCTGTACGCCTTTATATTTCTGAGTTTAGAGTGGCCCTCAGGTCTGCTAAAGCTGCGTTCTCTTCTACCTTGACGATTGACGTAGTTTGACCTGGAGGAGACATTCTAAGAAAAGGTGATCAGCGGCATTTGAGACAATGGGTTTGAGAATTTTTATTCTCACAGACGACGCCAAATGTAATAGCCTAATTCTGGGATACGGATTTAGCTTTTTACGCCAAATATATTTAGGGCGTTCAAGAATAACAGATAATAAACGACAAGATTGTTTAGCGTGGAAAACCTTTAAATTGGTTAAAAACCATGACCTCTCCTGAGGATTTTGAGAAAGTGATGATCTTATTGAGATTGCTAGAGTGTTACAATAAACGATTTTATAATATAGGATGATAGAGTAGGAACTTTTCTATGGTGCTCGTTCCGTCCCTCATCTGTAGTTCTCCAGGTCCTCTTATAGGTTCTCTAATATGACCTTTTAATAACCATAAAGTTCCTTAATGATGGACGTTACAAAGTGAGTCTGAGATATTCTTTGACTAGGTTATGTAACCTTTTGAACTTTGCTGCTGTACAACGGCTCTATTGCTGACTGTGTGCTTCGTGTAGGTTGAACTGCTGGTGTAGAGGTCGAAAGTGATGTCTCGAACTGGGGAAAGTTTGGTTACATCTTTAGCAGTGCTTCCTGTATGCTGGCGAGGTCGAGGGTGAGGTTTGAGTTCGAGATATGAAATAAGCTATTATAAGACGGCTCTCAACCAATAGTACGGGTACTGGTAGGGATGAGTAGTATTGGTTGAGAAACTCATTCCGTACATATTTGTGATCATGCCACGTGCTCTATTGTTGAGGTCAAAAGTTTATCTGTAGTTCTAAGATGAAGCATGAGCTCTCAATGCAGAATAAGCCACTGCAGAATCATATGCCCTGTATGGGCTGTGGACACATATACGTTGCCTCATTAAAATCTCTAGTCATTAAAACCTCATAAGATAAAGCTGTATTATCTGGATAAAGAGTAAAACACGCATGTGTCCACATCAGGTTGGAACTACTCCTCTGACATTAATCTCCCTGAGATGTATCTCTCAGAGATATTGATTAATGTATCTTTTATATGCCGATTCTGTGTACTAGCTGTTTGAACGTATGTGGTTCAAGAGTCTTCGTGAATAGGTTTGCAAAGATGTCTTCTAAAATATCTTGAATAACGCTAATCTCATTCGCCTTTTATAATTCATAAGGATGGAATGGCTTCTGTGAAATGTGATTCGTTCTGTCGCCATTGATAAATCTCCATTGACTTGAATGATGCAAGCCAAGTTGTTTTCATACATAGTTGATACTTTATCTTGGATAGAACGTGCCACAACTTTAGTTGATGTGGCATATCTTGGAGAGCAACCATCATTCTTTGCCAGCTTCATAAAGTGCAAGAATCTCTTTAAGGTTTAAGGATGTAGTTATCGCCGTCTGCTTCATCGATCTCTAAGAATCATTATGTATCTCCCGTACATAAATACATAATACATCTGACAATGACCTCTATGTGGGTCTGATAAGTATTGTGCATCGGCGTACTCTATACTTTTACTTTTACCATTTCAAATAGAATAGACCCCAGTCTTTCATACCGATCAGATACCTTAGAATGTGCCTGATCTCATTCCAGTGCCTTTGGGTAAGAACAATGGCAAGCCAAACAGTTTACTGCAAATGAGTCATCGGGTCTAGTATGCCCAACTACATATAACAAAGCACCTCCTAGCTATGGCACCACGACCTTAGGAGTTTTTCCCCCTATTAGAATGGTGAAAGATGTCGTTGTCTACACCAAAGTGATGGATGCGCAATAAACGACTTAACACCTTGTGTTACATCCATATCAAAGTGTTTGATAACTCTTCCGATATATATTGTTTGGTGTATGAGTATGCCACTACTAAGACGTTCGATTTGCAAATTGAGACACTACTTAATTTCTCAAGGTATTTTATTTCGAATTCCTTCCCAAGGTATCCCGCAGCTCTCGCGATCTCCCCCTGAGGCCTAATGATATCCAAATCATTTATTGCACTGTTATGATGATACTAAAGTTAATTTCTATGTTCTAAATTAGAACGCATGGATAGATAAAGATATTTACAAAGTTCCCGATCTTCAAATACTCAATCAACTTACTATGTCTCATGGGCCCTGACTTCTTCAAGTCAATAATAACTTTTCCAATTTTATTACGTGCACACCTCGTGTGTTGGGATTAATTGCTTCCAGAAGCTTATACCTCCCCAAGTGGCTTCATGTAGATATCTGTATCTAGTTTCCCAAATAGATACGTTGTATTTATATCAGACGCATGTCTAGCTTGTCCTCGATAACTTGACAGACTGATCAGTATCGAAGCGTTAGTGTCCTTAACCAGGTAATAGGTCACATTATAATCGACGCCAGATCTCTTAAAGATTTCCTGGACAACTAGTCTTACCTTGACCAAATTATCGCTCCGATTTAATTTTGTTTATGTACCTTTTCCATTTATAACTGACAGGCTCAATGGTATCACTTAATATTATGCTAGCAAATTGAGCCCCGCTTAGATTCCAGATGCCCACTTTGGCCAATGTACAACAACACACAGTTGTTTACAGTAAGTGGTTATGAATCCTTATCCTTGATGGCAAACACAATATCGAATATGAATACCTTGTCGACAAATGGCTACTGAACGATCATGCGTTGTGCTTATTATAGACTTTTAATAGATCGAGATCTCCTTATTATCATACCTATATGTCACCCCGGGCTAGTCTTGTAATACATCAACTGGCAGTGTATCTACTATTGTCTCGTCGATGGGTGGCTCCATCCTCGATGAACCGACTACACCATTAGTTATATTTGTCCCATATTTTGTAGCTCCCCATCTCATAATACTTTCTTTCAACGGTGCTCCAGACTAAGCATGAGCCTCAGATTCGTTTGTGGTACTAATTCTCCTGGAATGTTCAGCTACAGTACTAGTTCCCCCGAAACATTTTATTGTGTTGGTATATTACTTGCAGGTATATACACTTACGATACTTTAATAGTGTTTATGAATGTGTCCGGCAATCCATTTGCGACCTATTGGAGATTTGTAATCCGTTGAACCGTATTGTCACCTAACATATATATAGGGATCTAGATAAGACAACGATGATGTTTTCCAACTAATCTTGGAAACATCCTCAACATTGACTGTTATATCTCCCTCCAATACTGGGAATATTATCTCATCAAAGTGACAATTATCTACCCTGCAGTATATACGTCGTCAGTGGGTTCCAAATATCCAGTGATAAATACGAATCATAACCCACATAATACTAGGTCAACGTTGAGGGACCCATCTTCATATATTGTGGTGGTACGATTGGCACCTGTACAAAACATCTAAATATTTGTCGATGGGTGACACTGGGCTCTGACCCAGTTATTAGTCGCTTTTTAGGAAAAATAATTTGATGACTTGCTATGGGACGAACCTAATCATTGTTGCGGGAGTAATAATGCAAATCCCGTACACTGGCCGGAAGCTATGATCGTAATAATAGTGGCCTAACGATTATCTTAAATCGCTTGATTTGGTTTTCCGCCAATCCCGAGTTGGGTATGGTATGGGGTACTCACGATGCTCAAACATCTATCCTATTTAGCGGTAAAATAATCATCAAAAGCCTGTGAGTCTCACTCCCAAGTTCCCGTCAAGTCGCATCGATCGGTTAATCCAGGAACTGAGCCAGGGATCAAATGATCTAAGTGAGAAATCGTGCTAATGTTGCATTCCTAGATTTTATGAATAGGCAAACATAAGTCCATCTCCTAGATGCATCTCTTATGACCATAAATACTCAAGTGGGCCACTATGTGGATGGATAGGTCCACATGTGTCTCCATGGATGCATTTAGAGCAAAGGTTGGAGATCCCACTCCACCTTGGTCATAATAGGATAAAATAATAGACTTTCCTTGAAAGAAATCGTTATACGTACTCTTTCTGGATCTTCTTTCCTTTTAAGAAAAGCTGAGATATATAATCTTGATAATCCTCCTCACTATCCGAGCCCTGAGGAATGTATTGAAAACCGTTCTAATAACGTGTTCTAACCTTTAAACATGAAATGAATGCACAAAACCTTGTCTGTCATTTTCTCCGATAGTCATCACATGATAAGCATTATCATGTATCTCCCTAAACTCAGTAAAATTCGGTTGGATTTACTAGTGTATAAAGTGGACTAGATACCCCGTATCGTACCGTTAGAGGGTAATAGCGTGACGCACTCAGTACGTTCTATCATGTTGGCCCTGCCAATGATATTCGTGCCATCCCCGATGTACAAGGTTAGACAATAAATATATTCATATCTCAAAAGGATCGAGTGCGTAGTACTAATATCTCTTAGACATGTGTCACCACTTATCCGATTATCGGTCATGCTCAATGAGTAGATAGATCCATAAGCGGGTTGTATATAGTAAATCAACTATCATACATAGAATTTAACTACTTCCCAAGTAATAAATTCACAGAAAAATCAAAGAACAATCTCATAGATGAGATACCAAACTAGTGTATGTCACGAGCATTCTATTAAATTAAACACTGATGAGTTCCCAACTTAGTCTAGAACTAATAAAGCAAAACTACTACTATGCAACAAGTAAAGTTACTACTTGGCAATGCTCTTTATGTGACATCATTTATCTACTGAGAAGTTACTACTATTTATTCTTAGAACTTGATCCAAAGCTGCATTGGTATCATAGGAAAAATCTATGGCCACAGATTCTGCCGTAGGGTAGTCTGTGCCAGCTGTGATCACGTTATAAGTCTGGGGCAGATCTCTTTAGATCGTCTGGGGTGCCTTGCAATCCCATGCCCGACTATCTCGTATCTATTTTAGAATTCTTCCTATTCCATTTTGGTCCATTGGTGAACTTTTTGTTCCCCTTGCCTCATGTTACTCATGGCTGGATTTTTAATTATGTCGTTGTTACCACCTCTCGTCAATCTACGATTGCGACCCTGTCCCCAACTTCTCCTATCACTAAGCCCAACATTGTACGACCTTGTCACATGCTTAATCTTAGTATGCATAAGCTTGAGGTTCCTAACTAGTAGCTCATCATTTTGCTCAAAATGAGGAAAACTAGAATTAGGTCTGCGTGCACAATGATCTATCGAATGTTGCCTCGGAAGTGCAATATTTGAAGCGTAAAAAATGTAATAGAATATTTCCAATATCTATATTTACCTCAACTATTTCTCCATGTGAGATTAGAGTGGGGTTGCACTGCCAAATAAATTTTTTGACGCAGTCATATAATACTTGATTAGTATAGGGTAGTTCATTATCAGGCCTTCCTGAATATGGAGGCGAGGGTGCAAACAAAGCTCCTACTTTATTATTTAAAGACTCATTGTTCTTAATAATAGTCTTTTTCAAATTCTACAAATCTGATGGATTTCAGTATCCATACAGGTCAAGTTTATTAGTGCCTAAAATAGAAATTGCAGTATGGGAAGTATTTAATGTTCTGAATGTCACCAATATCTATTATGCATGAAGATGAATACCAGTAGCAGTACTTGATAAATATTCATTGCATAAGGGGAATTCATAGTATTTAAGTAAGTAATTCTCAATCATTACTTATAGGTGAACCTTGTTCATATCCTATTGCTTATGAAATTTTGTTTAAGTACATGATTTCCAATCATTACTAAAGGCAATTCATAATATTCAAGTAAGTGATTCCCAATCATTACTTGTAGGTGAACCTTGTTCATATCCTATTAAGCGTCAAATCCCAATGTTACCCCGTAAAATTGTGATCTTAACCTTAAAGTGCGTTTTAATAGAGTCTTAGCCAAGATAGCTATTCAAAACCACTAGATGTTGTATTCCTTATTCTAACAACTAGGGTGTTATAATCCCTAAAGTTCTTTAAGGTTGGTATATTCTAGCCAAATGACCCATTTACTATGAATATGAGGGGTATTAGATGTTTAGCTGACAAGTGGTCCCACCTCGAAGTCTGCTGGGTTCACAAGTTTGGTAGATTGTGCATGTCTTTGAACTAACATTCTAGAGTACCATAGGTTGCTATCAGTACATATATACCTCTAAATGTTATCATGTAAAATCTAATTGCACCTAGATACAAAAAATTTGTTCCTCAAACACCAAGTTTTTAGAAATAAGACTAAATCAATTCCTAATTGAGCTCTAATTTTTTGTCCTTGACAATTAACTGTGATTTAGATATGACCCTAGTCGTATTCTAAATTAGTCTTAGTTTCATATTATCTGTGATCCATTATCATGATAATTAGTATCCTAGGGGCATACCATTAATATCCTATTAGCTATTGTAAGATACTTAAATAAGTATTAATCTATTTACTTATATCTCATATAAGTGAGTTATTTTTCTATACGAGGCACCCGTTCCCAAAAAAATGTAAAAAATATTTTGCATAATTTTTTTTAAAAATAGGTCCCCCATGGGGTAGGTCCAGTCAATAGAAAATTTTTAATTTTTTTTGACTCAATTTGACTAAAAATTTAGCTTTCTAGAGCCAATGTAGTGTGTGAACTCTGAACCAGTCTTGGACCAGTCTGGCTTGGTCTGGGCCAAGGCCTAGACTGGGCTGACCCAGTTAACTGCCACGTGTCACCCTATGGTGATTGCCACGTATCACTCCGTGAATGTCCAGTGATTGCCACGTGTCACCACCACGTGATGCTACATGTCACTGTGTGTGCCACATGACATGTTCTTGGCATGCCACTGTTTGGCACATGGTATGCTATGTGACATGCCACATGTCCTTGGCACGTGTCACTGCCACGTAAGCATGTCACTTGTCACTGCCACGTCAACAAGTGGGCCCTACTACCATGTGGTATGCCACGTGTCCTTGACACGTATCACTGTCACGTCAGGGAGTGGATAAAGATGACGTCATCAAATAATAAAAATTAAAATTAAAAAAATATATTTTATTGCTGACGTCATCATGACCTAAAATCGTCATTTTTGGTCGTGAACTACCCAAATTCAACGCCACTTTCTCGGCGATTGGGATATATCCCTGAGACGTGCCATATACCGTTGGAAACCTTGTAGAATAGACTACGCACATTAAAAGTTATTTTTGTTTGAAAACAGCCCTTTATCAATGGTTAAAAATCACCAAAATATGATATTTTAATCCAAAAAAATAGATAAAAATTACTCAAATCCATATTTAGATATTCTATATCATAGATCAAGTAAAGAATATCTATAAATTCAAAAAATAGGTAAAATACCTCTCTGCAATGCTAAATTTCCAAAAAACACTGATTTTGAGAGTTCTTTCTTCTTCCTTCTGATCCACTAGCTCAACGTGTTAATAACGTGTTGGACAATAATAGATTATAACATCCATATAATTAAGAAAAAATTGAGAGATAAAAGAGGATATCTTATTGATTAAATTGTATCTCTCTATAAGTACTACAAAGAAGGATAACCCAATATAATGCTACCTATCCCTACTTAAACTCTCCCCATAAACCCTAAAGGCCTATGAGCTAGTAAGGAGTCCAGTAGGGCACCCCAACCCAGTTGGGTTCCCACCTTGGGCTGGACCTAACTCCTAACAGACTCTTCATTTATAGACCACTTAAAACAATTTTTAGCAGCAGGACCGGCCCTGAGGCCTTATACGAGGTTCGAAAATGAGGTCCCCCGCTGGTTTTTATTTTTGTAGTACACAATTTTTTGTAAAAAGAATTAATGAAATTTGTAAAATAGGTGAGGATTTCAACTTCATATCAATCAATTCAAACCAATAAGGCAACTTCATTTTATGTCAAATTATGGGTCTTTTTTGTGTAGTACTTTATCATTTTGAGGCCTCAAATTTACCTTAACAAGGCGGCCACCTCTTGGACCTATAGCTAGGTCCCCTGCTTAGCCATATTTGATGACCGTGTTTGGTAGACGTAGCCAAAGCCAAAACTTAAATTATAGGAAACATAGAGGCACTGGAGTGGAGCTTGGTCCTGGTCGAGACTAGTCTTGAAGATTGTTGGTGTTGCTTTTAAGCCCAGTCTCCTAATCTATAAATCAATATTTTTGGGGATTGCTATGCCTGGCATGGACATATGCGAAGAGGGTACGAAACAATAACAGTGTTAATTGAGAAATTGGCATGAGATAGTAATTCAACCTCCGTAAGTAGGGGATCATGAAAGCAAAGAAGGCTTTCAGACAAAAGTTAACCCTACAATATAGCTGTTGTGGGTCTGATTCCCACAACAAAAATAACCTATATAGTTCCCACATTTGCGTAACAGTAAAGTCATTTAAAATTATAAAAAAAATTGTACCTCTATAAATTTTAGATAATTTCACCCCCAAATCTTAACCTAAATCTCTCAAAATATTTGTTGTTATTTTGCAATGGCACAAGTTAACAACATCTCTAGGGAATCTGCTCTTATGTTCTTGATCTTTGTACTGTCTGTTGATAATCGAGTTTGCTACTCTCTCTTCCCTGATAAGAACGATACGCAGAAATTGCCAAATCAAGTAGTAAATCAACAAAGAACAATATAAATAACACGAAGATTTTCTTGGAGGAAGGAAGTGGAAAACCCTTGCGGATGAAAAACCACTCCTCACGAACAATTTACTATGATATCAAATAGGTTACAATGATCTTTCAAGCTTTTCAAGCTTTTAATAGAGTTTCTTCAAACCCTAGCCTCTCTAAGATTAAACTCACACAAGATAGGCTAATAAAATAACCTAAGTTCCTTTTATATACTAGAGAACTAAAAAAACAAGTAGAACGGATCTCGAGGCAAACCTAACGTCTCAGAATAACATCTAAAGCAAACCTACGCCAAGCTCGTTCGTTCTAACGACTTTACGATAATTGGTCTCCAGCCCTAGAAACATAGCATCTCGTTCGAACGACATCCAAGCTCGTTCGAACGAGTTTGACAAACTAAATCCAAAATCGCAAAAAATAAAGATTTCGCTCGAACAACTTCCTTCTTCGTTCGAACGACTTAAAAATTTTCTTGATTTCTTCGACAATCCTTAGTTCGAGTTCACACCCAACAATCTCCCACTTGAAATCAAATCCCGTAACCCATCTCCAGATCTCCAAATAAATTGTTCACACTACCCGGACCTTCAATCTTGAAGACCCACAAAAGTTGTACATGTCGTCAACTTTTGAAAAATTACCACCTTCGTAAACATATCGGCCGAATTCACATCAGTATGAATCTTCACAAGCTTCAACACACAATCCTCGAGGAGCGAGCAAAAATAGTGATACCGAATATCAATATGCTTGGTCCTAGAGAGAAAAGCTGAATTATTCGCTAAGTGTATAGCACTTTGACTATCACTATACAACTTAGGAGAAAATTATTTTCTACCAAGCTCTTTCATTAACCCTTTCAGCCAAACCATATCCTTGCACGCTTCTGTAGCTGCAACATATTCCGCCTCCGTCGTTGACAAAGCTACAATCTTCTGTAGCCTTGAAACCCATCAAACTGCACCGCTTCCCAATGTAAAAACGAAACCACTAGTACTCTTTCGCCTATCCATGTTACATGCCATATCATAATCAACAAAACATTATAAGCATATTTGAGAACCCCCATAACACAATGCTATATCTTGAGTCCCCTTTAGATGCCTCAATATCTATTTCACAACTCTTCAATGATCCTTGCCTGGATTGCTCATATACCTACTAACAACTCCCACTGTTTGGGCAATATTTGGTCTCATACAAATCATACTATGCATTAGGCTACCAACCGCGCATTGATTAGGAACCTTCCGCATCTCTTCGCAATCCTTCTGCGTCTTCGGACAATAATCCTTTGATTATTTGAAGTAACCTTTCAATGATGTACTAACAACTTTAGAACCATCCATATTAAACCGCTTCAGTACTTTGCTGATGTACTCCGTTTGAGATAACTTCAATTCTCACCGCTTTCTGTCTCTTGTAACAACCATACCAAGAACTTGTTTCGCCGCACCCAAGTCCTTCATAGAAAACTCATGGGATAACTGTTCATTTAACTTAACAATCTCTCCCATGTTAGCACTTGCTACCAACATATCATCTACATACATAAGTAGAATAATATACGAGTTCCTCATATTCTTGATAAAATAACAGTGATCTGCATTGCTCTTCGAATAACCATTTTATGGACATGAATTGTTCAAACTTCAAATACCACTGTCTTGGCGCTTGTTTCAAACCGTATAAGCTCTTTGTGAGCCTACACACAAGATCTTCTTTCCCTTTAGCCGAATACCCTTTTGGCTGCTTCATATAAATTTCTTCATCGAGGTTACTGTGAAGAAATGTTGTCTTGACATCTAGCTGCTCAAGATGCAAATCTTCAACTGTAACTATATTCATTACAACCCGAATAGTAGACATTTTTACAACAGGGGCAAAGATCTCGCCAAAATCAATGCCTTCTTTCTGCTGAAAGCCCTTCACCACAAGTCTAGCCTTGAATCTCCTCGAACTGTCAGATTCCTACTTTAGTCTGTATACCCACTTGTTGTGCAATTCTCTCTTCCCCTTTGGTAGCCGAACTAAATCCTTAGTTCGATTAACTGATAATGACTACATCTCATCATGCATAACAAGCTCCCACTTGCTTTTGGCTTCCATATCTAATATCTCCTTATAACTTTTAGGTTCACCACCATCTGTAAGTAACAAGTGATTTAAGGAGTTAACGTACCTAGCTGGAATTCTTGTATCTCTCGGCTCCTTTCGAAGTGCTATTGGAATGTCTAGATCATTAGGTTCCTCGTTTTGATCCGGTGCATCAGACTCAATAACGACTCCTTCATCATCTTCTCGAGAGGGTTCATCATCTTCAATGTCGACACTTTCCGCTACTTTACCTCAAATCCTTTTCATAGGTACTTTGAAGTCTTTATATAAGACTTCCTCATTGAATGTAGCATTACGGCTCCGGATAACTTTCTGATTCTTTGTATCCCAAAATTGGTACCCAAACTCATCACCATCGTATCCAATGAATATGCACTTCGTCAACTTTGCATCTAACTTGGTCTTTGTATATGCATTATCAAGCACATATGAGGTACAACCGAAAATATGTAAGTGATTAAGGTTTACCTCTTTACTGGTCCATCCTTCTTCAGGAAGTCCAAAGCCGTTGAAGGCCCTCTGTTAATCAAGTATGTCGCCGTACTTACCGCATCCACCAAAAAAAACTTTGGCAATCCAGCGTTGAGTCTCATACTCCTCGTTCTTTTGTTTATTGTTCGGTTCATGCGTTTTGCAATACCATTTTGTTGCGGTATTCTAGGAATAGTCTTCTGTCTCATAATCACGTTTGATGCGCAAAAGTCTTCAAACTCGTCACTTTAGTATTCGCCCCTGTTATCCGACCTGAGACACTTCTGTTTCAAACCTGTTTTATTTTTAACTAGAGCCCTTCATCTCTTGAATTAATCGAACACATCTGACTTATTCTTTATGAAGTAGACCCATAGTTTACGAGTGGCATCATCGATAAAAGTAACGTAATAATGAGAACCACCAAGAGAAGATACCTTGGTTGGCCCCCAAACATTCGTGTGCACAAGATCCAGCCTTTCAGGTTTCCTTGATCTTTCAGATAATTTGAAACTAACATTCTTCTATTTCGCAAGAACACACTCTTCACAAAACTTGATATCAACCTCTGCAAGACCCTCTAGCTTTCCCTTTGTTACCATTATCTTCATCCCCTTTTCACTCATGTGACCGAGCCGTTTGTGCCACATACTTGTATCAATCCCCGGAGTGGCCGTACAAATAGTGGAAATTGTACTTTGCGTTGTATGCAACATTCTTTGTCGCAAGCCTTGAGCTACCAACATAGCTCCCTTTGTAACCTTCCAGAAGGTTGCACCAAAGGTACTCACATAACCGTCATCATCCGCCAATTTGTTAACCAATATAGGGTTACACCCCAATTTAGGTACAAGTAGAACATAGGGAACAACAACCTAGCGTTTCCTTTTTCAATAATATTGCGTGCACTCTTATCTGCAAGAAAGACAGTACCGAAGTCGCCTTTAACAATATTAGTTAGAAAACCTACGTTGGCAGTGGCATGGAAAGAGGCGCCCGAATCAACAATCCAATATTCATTAACATCGTCACACGATAGTAGTAGAGCCTCGTCAGAACTAACCTCCTCAGTAAGGTTCATTGTATCTTTTTCTTCATCATCAATCTTTTTAGAAGAAGAGAGTTACAATCTCGCCTGAAGTGACCCTTTTTTCCACAAGTCCTATATGCACTGGGCGGCTTAGACTTTCCTCTTTACTGTAATCGACCCCTTCCAAATTTTGGTCATTTTCTGTAAGGCCTTCTCTTTCCTCGACGTTCAATATATTGCCGTTTGAACTCGAAAAGGGTTCAGATTTATCTTCACTTATAATCAACGAGACTATAGTGTCAAATTTTATATCTTCCTTCCCCGATGAGTTGCTCACAGCTGTAATGAACCCTTCCCAACTCTCAGGCATCTGCCCTAAAAGAGCCCACGCTCTCACCTCCTCGGTAAAAGTGAATTTAATGGATTCTAGTTGAGCATGTATGGTATTGAACTCATTGATGTGAGCTTGCACACTACCATTATCCTTAATCTTTAAAGTAGACAAGCACCGTAAAAGGTGTACCTTATTTTCCCCGGAGGGTTCCGAGTACATAGTAGATAATGTCTCCATTAAACCCTTCGTTGTCGTAAGTTTGGAGATCATGTGTAGAATTTGAGATGACAACGCTAACCTAACGGTTCCAAGCGCCTTACGATCCAATTGTGCCCACTTGGCAACATCGTATTCTGCTGGCATCATCTCAACTCCACCCAGTGGTAAATCAAGATCCTTCTAATAGAGGTAATCTTCTATCTGCATCTTTCACACTCCAAAATTTGATCCATTAAATTTGGTTATCTTCAACTTTTCCTGATTGGCCATCGCTCTCACCACACAAGCCCTAATACTCACTCTGATACCAATTGTTGAGAATCGAGTTAGCTACTCTCTCTTCCCTGACAAGAACGATACGCGAAAATTGCCAACTCAAGTAGTAAATCAACAAAGAACAATATAAATGATATGAAGATTTTTCCAGAGGAGGGAAGTGGAAAACCCTTGCGAATGAAAAACCATTCCCCACGAACAATTTACTATGATATCAAATAGGTTACAATGATCTCTCAAGCTTCTCAAGCTTTTAATGAAGTCTCTTCAAACCCTAGCCTCTCTAAGATTAAATTTACACAAGATAGGCTAATAAAATAACCTAAGTCCCTTTTATATACTAGAGAACTAAAAATACAAGTAGAACGAATCTCGAGATAAACCCAACGACTCAGAATAACATCTAAAGAAAACCTACGCCAAACTCGTTCGTTCGAGTGACTTTGCGATAATTGGTCTCCAGCCCTAGAAACATAACATCTCGTTCGAACGACATCCAAGCTCGTTCGAATGAGTTCGACGAACCAAATCTAAAATCGTGAAAAACATAGATTTCGTTAGAACGACTTCGACAATTTCCAAATTTCTTCGACAATCCTTAGTTCGAGTTCACACCCAACATTGTTCTATGTAGTTGTTGTTAAGGCACAAGATAGTGAGATTGCGGCTTCCCCATCGATGGATGCCGGTAATGGGTTTATGACAATGCCAGTTTCTAAAGTTGTCATGTTCTTATCTATGTTTCTCTTTCTCATTGCGCTTTTGTGGCAGTAATTTCTTGGGCTAATTATTATTTAATTTGATGTAAGTATCTACTACTGTTTGAATCCGATTATATTGCGATATTTTATTTCGTGTTGTTCGATGGATGCGCTTTTGATTCTCTTTTCTTCAATGTTTAATGCGTCACTACATATGGAACGATATTTTGTGAAAATTATAACGATATTTCTATGAACTTTGTTAAGGGGCCGTTGTTTTTTTGCTTCTAAGTCTGAATCTGAGTCTGAATCTAAGTGAGTGTCTGAGTCTGAGTCCACTTAGAAGCGTTCACTAGCTGAGTGGATACATTGGAGTGTTTGTTTTTTGTCTGAGTCTGAGTCTAAATGAGTGTTAAAATAGACAAAATACCAAAATACCCTTATCAATTTATAAGGAACCACCACCACCACCCCTCATCAGTGCAACATCAACACCACATATACATAACAAACACATAGGAAAGAACCTGTATATATAGCAAACATAAATACATAAAAACCCTTTCGTTAGCGTAACGTCAACACCACATATACGTAGGAAAGAACCTGTATATATAACAAATATAAATACATATGTGGTGTTGATATATTTCATTAGCGTGACGTCAGCACAACGTCAGCACCACATATACATAACAAACATATAGGAAAGAACCTGTAAATATAGCAGACATAAATACATAGAAAATGACATGTATATATAGCAAAAACAAATACATAAATACTTAAAATCAAATAATTTTAACATTAGTTTGAAGTTAATACAAATAAGGCAAATATCATAATCTTAAGAGCTATTACAAATATGCAAATAAATAATTCCAATCAAGACATAAGGGCTTCAAGGAAACTAGCACGCTGCTCTGGACAAAGCCTGATAAACATCAACCTGTAAGTGTGCTCATTGGATCCTTCCAAGAACTTCAAACTCTTGAAAAATAATGCATTATCTATCTCATATGAACTGACCATTTCCTGTAATACCTGTACAACTGCATCACTGGTGTTATCACTGCTACCAGAAGTATTACTAGCTCTTTGGGCAGTAAATGAAGATATCAGAGATTGGACCAACTCCGTTGGTTCCAATGGTTGAACTGCCGCAACTGATCTTCTCCAGTTTGATTGAGGCGCAGGGGTACGAGAACGAGAAGTACTACCATGAGTAGGCTCCGTTACTGGACTGATGAGGGTATCATAAGAAGGAATGGTTTTACCATCCCAAGGATAATCAACTCCAGCGAGGGGAACTTATGTATCGTTAACGTTCATATTATCAGGTAGAGGAACGTACTCTGACTGTTGGGTGGAGAAGGGTACACTTGCCATACCTGAAGACCATGCAAAATCCCTAGTAGCAGATAGACCATCAAACAGTTCTCCAGCAAATCTCTATGCTGAAGAGGAGCGGTCTTATACTTCTTCGCCTCAGAATTCACCTGTAAACAAATATGTAAATAGATGTTTAAACATAAGTATTTATTGTTATATAATCAAATTATAATGCCATTATTTACATTAACTTGCCGCAATGATATTTGCCCAAACTTCTTCAGGCCAATCAAAGGTGCCTGATACAGGATCATATCCATGGCCAGTCCGGTTTATCAACCCTCTCCAGATTTGCCATTGCCTCTTCAAGTAATCCCATTGGTTCTTCAGTTCCTTACGTTGCAAAACATGAAAATCTTATATGTTATTCAGCTCATCTTTCACCGTCTTCCAACCTAAAGCATTTAAAGATGTTCCATACAGTCTATGCAAGTCTATATGTGTTTAACATTTTATGATAAAGTCAAGTCTGAACTCTGGGTGTTGCTGGAAAAAGCCTTTTTTCTTTGGTAGTATCGGTGGTGGTATCGTTGGTGGTATCGACATAACTACACATTTCAAACAAATAGACAAATTAGTTAAACAAAACATATTGCAGATAATAGCTGGTGGTATTGTACAACATAAGCATAAGCAAATAACAAATGGATGGTCAACATATTGCAGATAACAGTTAACATAAGAACATATACCACCAACTTTATGGATGCTTCAATAAGCCTAGAAGACTGTAAATGGATGGATAGATGCTTTTATGGATAGATGCTTTTAAGGAATCTTGAAGAGAAGGCATATATATTTGATAACAACTTGATCATATTAGCATTGACTCTGGTAGCCAGGATAAAATTGTTTGGAAACCCTGCAGGAAACTTTACTGTTAATAGCTGTTTATGACCGCATAAGACATATTAATTCCAACTTTAAATGGGCTCAGATGATTTGGTTTAAAAGTAGTATTCCTAGACAGAGTTTCATCACCTAGTTGGCCATTAAGGGAGCTTTAAAAACTCAGTATAAATTACTTAAGTAAGGGGTGGTACAAAGGTCTGTTTGTGTGCTTTGCTAAAATGAGGAACAAGCAAGTATAGCAGAATGTTCTTAGAACCATGAACATCAATAGAGCTTATTTTTAACTGTATGTTGATAAAATAGGATTTTCTACTATGGATGTTATATATCCTATAAGATTAAAACTGAAGCTTAACTATGGTTGTTTTGATATTTTGTTTGAACACAAGTACAGGAATAGCAAGAAATGGTAGCAACTGCAATGGGCAATACAGAGGAAGATGAATTATCCCCCCTAATTATTTTTAAAGGCATGGAACACCTAGCTGCAAAATACCTAGATTTTGGGAAACAATTCAAAGAACTGCATGATCAATATCAAATGATGGTTACAAATAATGGAGGCAATGCTGAATGTTCAGATGAAGATAGTAATACAAAACTACAGGTAGTAAGGAAGGATACACTACACCAACTGCAAGCCAAAAACAAAGTGATGAACTAGAGAGCAGTGCTGAATCAGACAACCCAGCCAATAGATTACAAATGATGGTGATACCACAATATCACAGTACAAGGGCTTTACAACATGATCAATACCTTCATATATAATTTTCACTTAAGGCATCAAATTTTAGTCAACAGGATATGGATAACTTTGTAGCACTATGTACATAAGAACTGAATTTCGAGAAGCATTATAAGAAATGCAAATCATTCTAGTGTTAACTGTTATGTATTAACTGTTAGAAACTGTAATGTATTAACTGTTAGAAACTGTTATCTTGCTTCATCTGATCTGAAGTAGACCTGAGAAACTGCCTAACTGTTATCATGCCCTTTGCAAAAACTGTTATCATGGCCCAACTGCCTAACTGTTATCATAGAAGTACATCTATTTGTAAGCCTAACTGTTATCATATAAATGTTATCATAGAAGTGCATCCATTTGTAAGCCTAACTGCCTAACTGTTATCATATAAGTGTTATCATGGCCTAACTGCCTAACTGTTATCCATCTGTAAGCCTGTTTGTATATAGAAGTGCATCTATTTATTTTTTTGTATATATCAGTGCATCTGTTATCCATCTGTAAACCTATGAACCTATGGATAGAAAATGGATAGAAATGACACTAGCTGACTAGGTTCATAGACATGTAAACAAACGAATAGAATCAAACAACCATTAATATTACAAACATCTATCCATTTTCATATAAATGATCCAATAACTAAGAAACATTTATCAACAACAAATGTAATCAAACACCGTTTCATAAAATAAAATAGTCTTACATGCTCCCTATATTAAAGATGCTTGAATATGTTTTACAAAAAAGAACTCATACAACTTTTAAAGCACACTACTTCTTTAGCTTTATCTTTGTTAGGTCTTCTGTAATGGATTGAAGCATTTCCATTTTAGCTTGGGCCACAGCCAACTCTATTTTGTACTTGATCTCCAAATATTCAATAGTTATGGAGGCAGCAAAGGTAGGAGTGGCAGTGGTAGAAGGAGTGGAAGTAGACAATTCACCATTTACTTCCTCAAACCACTTGAGGAAACCACAACCTCTCTCCTGCTTACTCTTTGAGAGTAGGCAACAGTAAAATATGTTTTTACTAATTGTTACAGAACGCAGCTTATATGGACCATTTCCACAAGGGCAAGGCAAATACTCATCCACCCAACACCAGAACCCACAATCCCTAAGTGTCTTCTGAAATATGCAAATGTAAAATAAAGAAATAGTAATAGATAATACAAAAAAATATATATATATAAATAATAAAATACAAAATATACCGCGTACATGCACTTGCAATATTCCCTATTCGGATTGTCAGAGCTTTGAGAAATTAATATAACCCCATTCCCACAAATACAGTTGCAAATCACCATTGAACTGTCAGTTATTTTCCACCAATAACACTACATACCAGAAAAAGAAATGCAAATTGTAAATAGATGTTGTCCCAGCATAAACAACATATTGCAAAACCATTGTTAAAGAGTTATTGTTTACAATAAATTAAATCACTCTACAATAGCAGCATTAGCATTGCTTAGTGCTAATTGTGCTGCAAGCATATCTCTTTGAGTTATAGCTGCTACATGCTCAACTTGCCCAAATAAAATAACATTAGGTGGCAACTCCGCAACATGCACTTCTTCATTTCCCTCAACACCAGCATCATCACTCACAAACTGCTTAAAAAGTTTATCATTCAGAGAAACCCTTCTTAGATAATTGTGAATTGTTATGCATGCAACCACAATGTTTTCCTGTGTGGGAAAGTCATAAGAAGCATTGATCTGAGAATAGGAAACCTTGCCTTCAGTACACCAAAGCTTCTCTCAATTATATTTCTTAGTTTAGCATGTGCATGATTAAACAACTCTTGTGGGTTCCTAGGCCTTTGTCCATGCCTATAATCACTCAACCAGTACCTAACACCTCTGTAAGGGGTCATGAAACCTCTTGTTTGTGCATAGACAGCATCGCATAGATAATATTGCTCTGAAACAAGGAAAGTTAACATGAGGAGACATACAAAGAGCGATAAGCATCAACAAAACGAGAATGATCATTACCACGAGTTGGAGGCATGGGGAAGTTGTGGGTTAGCTTATTCAGTGTATCTGTCAAAACCCTAGAATCATGGGCAACTCCTTCCCAACCAGCAATAACATACGTGAAATACATGTCAAAATCGCATATGGTCATCACATTCTGGAAGCAAATCCCTCCACCTCTTCCTCTGTAAGGTGTTTGATCCTTTACTGGAATACTTGTAGGAATTAGTGTACCATCTAGTGCTCCTACAGCTCCTCTGAAAACCCCTTCCCTAAGTTTTTTATGATGTCTAATTGGCCTTGGTGGTTCATCAAAGTTAGTGGGCACTATCATCTCTTTTGAAAATTTCATCATTGCATCAAGACATTCATGGAAGACTTTACTGGTTGTAGCAACAGAATGTTGAAATAAAGTGCTTATAGCTCTATTTCACATGTTGTGTTCAATGATGTGTAATAATATTGCAAGCTTCTCATCGACATCTATATGCTTATTATCCCTCAACAACCCAGTATCTCTGAAGTGGGCAACTAGAGATCTGAAAGAGTCTGGCTCCATCCTCATCATATTATACATTACAGTACTAGGACCTTCTAGGAGTTCCTGGACATATGCCTTGCCAGTACAAACAAAAGTTCATAGTCTTTGGCGAACCCTCCTATTTTGTTTGACTATCTCGTTGCACAAAATAATAATAGCAATAATACCTAATAACCGTTGAAAAAGTTTCTAACAGAACAATCAAAGTTTCTTCACTTAAGAGGGATAAAGATCTCACAGAGAGAGCCATACTTGAAAAAGAAAAAAATTCAAGCTGTGATCTTTTGCTTCTTTGGGTGTCTCTCTCAGTTTGGTTTTGAAGATTTTGCACTAAAACAATGCTTTCTCTGAGATTTCTCAATAAATATTTCAGGTAAGCACACACAGAGAAGGAACCTGTGGAAACATAGATGTTTCATGTTTCACTTTAAAAGGTTTATGTTTCTTAGCTTAATTTTCTCTTTGTGCACCTTATAGAGAAACCCCGAGAAGATTTGAAAGTTGAGATGGTTTGAGCTTTTGGGGTGAGATTATTTTTTGCATGGAGGGTTATAGAGCTGGAGAAACATATGTATCAGATTCAAATCCATCAAATCAACATATTCAACCATTACCATACTCTATGTTACATCATGACATCACCACCACTACTACATCTCCAGCTAACAACTTCATGTATTCTTCAACAAAACCCCATTCATGTTTTTCAGTTTTTTTCTTTTCTCTATCAGCTCTCCTTTTGTCTGTAAAATCCAAGCTTTGAAATCAAGGACTACTTCATAAGACTTTTTCCTTATTTTATTAGTAGTTATATTTGTTAACTTAGATGTTGATTATGGTGTTTTGATGATTAGGAATCAACATAGATCAAGTTTTGATTTTGGGGAGTTGGAAGAAGCAATTGTTTTTCAAGGAGTTCAGTAAGAAATGATGAAGTAAGGAAAAGTATGCCTCTCTTTCCTTACTCCTTTTCTGATGTTTATTACTGAGCACAACCAACTCCCTAAAAAGGCAGAAATAGAGAGAGACTTGTACCAAAGAGTTGAATATGACTACACAAGCCTCAGAGTAGCTTGCCTTTTAGAGCACAACAATCATTTCTCATACAGGGAAACTTGAATAGTGTGAGGCATCAAACAGAAAAAAATTCCCTTTCAACATTACTACTGGCTCTTAACTACAAAAAAAAAAAAGAAAAAAAAAAAAGAAAAATAAAAAAAGAGGGAATCAATTCCTAAAGTTGATATATATTTGAAAAAAAGATCTTGGAGTCTTTTTTTCGCTGATTCTCTGAGATATTGCTTTTGTAATTCTGCAGCTTTATATACAACCAGACCAGTAGCTGCTACTCTGGAAATGTTCCTCCCACCCCTTTTTATTCTTCCCTTTTCTAATTCCTAAGTTTTTGTTTATGCCTTTATGGAATTATTGTCAAGGCATGGTTCAAACCTAATTTCTAGGCATGGTTAAAACATTGATGTCACGGTAGTTGGGGATTAAATATGAATCCCAAATTTTTAGGGTTTCATTCATATGGAGTAGAAGTATATTTCTTGAAGATAAATAGTAATCTTTATTTGGCTTGCAGATAATCAGCGCATATTTCTTGATCAAAAAAGAGTGTCTCTTTGGCTTGCAATAATTCATATCAATACTTCATACAGTAATCTTTACGCACCTATTCTTGATCGAGGAGAGCTGTTCTTGATCGAGGAGAGCCGAGGAGAGCTGTTGGAGATCAAGAGAGTTGTGGAGGAGAGCTATGGATGAGATGATTTTAGCAAAGGGTTCTCGGAAGAGTGATCGAAATTGGGTTTGGGAGCTGTGATTTTTTTTCCCTCTGAAGTAATGATTTTTTTTTTTTGTAATTTTGAGTTTTGTCGAGGGCAATTTGGGCATAAAATTTAGACTCAGCAATAAGCAGGCTTATTGAGGCTGACTCAAATCAGCCCAAATCACTGACTCTTACTCCACTCAGCCACTGAATGAGAGAAAAACAAACGCTTCTAAGTGACCCAAATCACTGACTCCACTCAGACTCAGACAACTGAGTGGAGTCAGCCAAAAAACAAACGCTACCTAAAGCTTCATTTGGTACAATCACAAACACTGTTAAATGGTGATAGGTTTCCAAAGCTAAGACGTATGGGCTGGCTGTGCTTAGAGCATCCACAGCAGGGTAATCCTAACTACACTCTCTGAGGAAGCCTGCAATGTTTGGCGATAAATTTTGTAAATTAGAGTTCCTTTTGGCGGGAAGATTCAGCCAATAATTTTATTTTATAACATTAGAGAAGAAACCCTAATATCGTTTTGAAATTCGAAATAGGGTAGAAGAGAAAATCTAGGGTTTTCGAAGAAGAAATTGATCAACGCAGCGATATCGATGAATCTCAGATGAAAGATAAGAGCTTGTATAAGGTAACCCCTCCACACTTTACCTCTCTCTTCAGACATAGTATTTGATTTGGTGATAACCATAGTTCTAGGAGGTTTAGATTTCCAATACTAGTGCAGGAGAATGTGTAGATTCTGAAATCTATTGGGGGTTTTCTCCTGCGTGTGTTTATGTAACAGTCGTCTCGCGTTTGTTGCCGAGGAAATCATAGGATAACATGATTAGTTAGTTGGGTGCCTGCCAATCCAATTATTTTGGAAACCGTCCTTCGTAGTATGAGCTAATTGGCCTGCGATTTAAAGTTTGTAAAAACCCTAGATGCAAGCACAACCGGTAAACTAGTTTAACATCAAAGAAACTGATCGAAGTTGAGAAAGAAGGTGTTGTTTGACTAGGATCATGCAAAGTTGATGCGTGGGGCAAGTTTTTTGATTTTGTGAAGGAGTTTTCTTGTTTTAAAAACTACAAAACCTAGTCAAACTTGGAATTGCATGGTGGTGGTAGTTTCCTAAAAGGAGTTTCCAATTTGGAAAGATTTCCAACTTAGTGTAGGTTTAGGAACCTATTTTTCCTATTACTTGTTGGACAAGATTCTTATGTAACCACCTCCTATAAATATAAGGGAGTAGATTATGATTTTATTCTAATCTATGGAGGTTTCGGCCTCTCAAGCCATGAGGGCTTGAGAGGGATCATGCTCTTGTCTGGAGAGAAGAAGTGGATCGTTGTGAGAGAGAGTGATTGCAATTATTTCTCGTTTTATAGTTGATATCTTTTTCTCGGCCGTAGACATAACCCTTCGGAGTGAACCACGTTAATTGCTTGTGTTGTGGGTGATTGTTTTTCTTCTTTGCATGAATTCTATATTTGGTCTCCGCTTTATTATCAAACCGCAATCCATTCTAAATAATGCGCGATCTAGAGTTTCTCCGACAACGAAGTTTCAAGGGTTTTCAGCAACAATTGGTATCATGATATTTGGTTTCCCGTTCTTGGTTTTGGGTTATCGACGACTTTGAGCTAATTGATTGAAGTTGGGTTGGCTTTAATATGGGAAGACTTTGAACTTTGGGTTCTTCGGTGAAATCAGTAAAGGGAACAATTTAGGGATTTTTTCAGAGAAGTCCAAATTATCTCGATTTGGCGAGATTTACTACAAAGCTTCAAGTAGGTGGAATGTAAACTTCGACTTACTTTGACAGTCTCATTATGAGGATCGTTTATATCTTAAGGATTTTTTCTTGAAGGTATGTTCTATGTTTCCGCACAATTTTCGGTTCGGTAATTTGTGCGAGAAATTTATCAAGATTTGAGATAATGGATTTAGACCTAGATTGTTATTTTGGGTTTCCCTACTTTCATATGGATTATGATTGTTTCAAGCATATTGGCTTGTTGAGATTTGGGAAAAATAACAAATTTTGGATATATGGAAAATCGTCATATTTGAGCATATGGAGAAATATTTGTTTCCAGTAACTGGGATATGGATTGATTTATCAGTAACGACATATGAGGGAATCTCAGATATATGGGTATCGAGATGGCGTTGATTGATTATGGCGTAATCCAATATTACAGTTATTACAGTTATTATCGTTATTTCTCTTTGGTACCTTAGTCTCAGTTTGGGTACAGTGGTTGTAGCTCAAGGTGGAGTTTAATGGGTAATGATGGTTGCTCAGTTTATGGCTTTGGTGTTTCTTGGTACGTTCTTCATGTTTATCTGGTATTGGGTCTTTTGAGATTATCATCTATTTGCTTGATATTTTCTTATGCTTGGTTTGGTACTTGCTTTATTAGCAAAACAAGTGAGAAGGGTTTCAGAGTTGGGCGAGCGGTGTGTATGCTTGGTGTATGATTTCTTTTGGCCAGTGAATTTTGTTGGGGCGTTATGGAACTGACAGATAGCGTATGTTTAAAATTCAGCTTGGTGTTTTTCATACAAATGGTTCTCTTAGGGTGTTCTAGGTCTCTGGGATTTAGAGACAGAAACGAAAGTTTCTTTTGGAGAGTGTTGGGATATCTAATACAGATCATCATCTCTTGCAGTTTGTGATTAATCCGAGTTAGGGCATACTTCGCGGTTGTGTGCAGGATATTTTGGGATTCGACTTGTTTGTTGGTATCCTTTACAACAGAAGTTTATATTCAGGTGTGATTTGATTGTCTATTATATGGTGCTTACTTCTAGCATACATAAGGTATGTGGATACCTTTTGGAGACAGTCTGGATGATTTTGTTTGCAGGTGGAGTTGAGTACTCCGTTGGTGTCATTGGTTGGAGATGGCAACGTTTCCGTTGAGTGAATTTGGTATTGGCAACGATAGCAGATTTTATGGATTGTGTTGATAGCTTCAGATAGTTCCATGTAGAAGAGTCTCAATTTTTCTCGTGTAGATTTACAGATATTGGAGAAGTATCTAGTTTTAGAGAGTACTCTGAGTACTCCACTCAGGTGGAGTTGGTTATGCTTTTGTGCTTCAGGTGAGATGTCTTCGTTGATGGTTGGTTTAGCTATTTTGTGATCCATGTTTGGAACGATGCGTTTGTAGAGGATTATGTGGTTTAGTTGAAAAGTCCGTGTACCGTCTGATTTCGTCGATGATATGGGTACAAGTAACTTAACACGCATTTTTTGTGGGTATGTGCCTATACCAAAGCAATTGGATTCCTGCATCTACTTTTGTAGCTTTTGAGTGAGTTCGTATTTATTCTCGTTGGTATATTAATTATATTCATTATGCTGCTATTGGATATATATCATCATATTTAGGACTCAACTCATTGACGAGTTGGAGTCGGTTCTCATGTGTGTTGCTTGGAGAGGTTTTTTTGGATTTAATTACAGTTGGTTGAAGTATGTGTTTCATGTTTGGAGCGGTGAGTACTTCACGATGGTGAATACTACTTTACACATTTCTTTTATTTATCGACTCTCTCCCTTTTCACCTCATGTTACGAGTATTGTTATGAATCGTTTGTCCCTTGGGGATGTTCGTGAGATACCTCATGGTATTTTGTTTGTAGGATTAGGTTCCTATTTGGTTTTGGCTCACATGGTTGACAGTAGTACAATTTTTTTGATGGTAACAGTGGTTTGCTTAACTCAGTTGGGAAATCGGTTTGATTTCACAGAGTTTTTGATGTGATGGTTGACTTTACCGCAGTGTTGGCGTACATTGAGGATAATGAGGAAACTATCGTGTGGGTGGAGCAACTAGTTCATCAGCTTGAGATTATGCTACAATTTCCAAGGTTGTGTATTTTGTGGGATTATTTCCGTTAGTGAGATATCTTCGCAGATGATCAACACAATTGATAGTTCGGTTAACATGTGATTGGTGCCAACTTTATTGTCGAGTTTCAATGGCGTGAAGACTTGGAGTTTTCTTTTACAAATTTGAGTGCACTATGGTCTGTGGCGGTTTATATATCTACTTGGTTTTGGATCTTCAAACCAGGGTGGATTTGTAGAAGGGTGGCTTGAAGATTGATTGACGACTCTCGTCAAGGTGGGAAATTGTTGTTTGACTCGGGTCATGCAAAGTTGACTTGAGGAGCAAGTTTCGTACTGTTTGACTTTGTGAAGGAGTTTTGTTGTTTTAGAAACTACAAAACCTAGTCAATCTTTGAATTGCATGGTGGTGGTAATTTCCTAAAAGGAGTTCATAATTTAGGAAGATTTCCAACTTAGTATTGGTTTAGGAACCTACTTTTTCTATTATTTGTTGGGCAAGATTTTTATATAACCACCTCCTATAAATATAAGGGAGTAGATTAGGATTTTATTCTAATCTATGACTTTGTGAGATAAGCTTTGGAGAGGTGAGAGGGATCATTGTCTTGTCTGGAGAGAAGGGGATCGTAGTGAGAGAGAGTGATCGTAATTATTTCTCCTTTCATAGTTGATTTCTTCTTCTCGGCCGTAGACGTAACTCTTAGGAGTGAACCACGTTAATTGCTTGTGTTGTGGGTGATTGTTTTTCTTCTTTGCATGAATTCTATATTTGGTCTCCACTTTATATCAAGCCGCAATCCGTTCTCAATAATGCGCGATCTAGGGTTTTTCCGACAACAAAGTTTCAAGGGTTTTCTGCAACAGAAGGCACATCATGGTTGGACGAGGTGCGCATTTAACTTCAAGTGCCTGAGCCTTCAACATTGTAATCCCATTTCCTTCAGTCATATCCACCAATTTGTCTCCTACCCTCTCCCACTTGAAACACTGAAGCAAAGAACCCAAAGCCAAACCTATCACACGCATGACTACATTTTCACCTGGACACGCTGTCCTTCCTGTCCTAAATGGCCTTCAAACCTTTCTGGCCTAAACTCGTTAGACTCGACCCATAATTTAGGATCATTGTGAATGGCCCACAAGCTAACTAATAGCATTGTGCTACTTGGGATGGTGTAGCATTGTGACAATTAGCTCAGACAAACCTTGTTTTAGAAATCTACCCTTGATAGGTAAAATGAACATTCTTTTCCTAATGGTATGAGGGAGGTTAAGGAGACCCCAAATTTATAACAAAGGATAATGGTTCTTTAGAACATGGGGCGATTATCTGTAAACATGCACTAAGAAGCCAAAAAATACAAAATAATAAGAGGAATCGTAGTCGATAGCATTATAGACATTACCGCTACGAAATCGTAGCTGTTGAAGCAGGTTTCTTGCCTTATTAATGGAGAGGGTCTTAGTAAATTCTTATACCAGAGAAAGGACTGGATTTTTTATCATGAAGATCTCTTTGGGGTGGTTGTAGAGGGAAATAGAGATAGATAAGAGAAAGCAATAGTTAGGGTTAATAGCCTTGGTTATAGACAGATAGAAACAATAAGACTTCATTTTATAAAGCTCAACTGTTTGGAGAATAACTCCCACGGATCTGATAATGCCTCTGGCAAATAGGTGTGATGTTAATTTTGATCCATTTAGTCCTTCTCTTAACACTTTCCCTTGTCTATTCGACGATAATTGAACGAATGGTTTATATTGTTAAAAGATAAAAAGTTTCTCATTATGCACCCTAGACACAACTTTCAAGTCTTATATTGGTTTAGTGAAAACTAAGATAAATATTGTGATGAGATGAAATATCTCATGTATAAACGCAGCCAATAGTGGAAGGAAAAGAATAGAAACCTTTTGACTTGTAAAGAAAACCAAGGGAGCTTCTCTAATTCTAGTTAGTAAAGGCTAATCCTGCATAATTAGTACACTATATGCAACCTGAATCAAATCGTAAGGTAGACTTGATCCTGATGTGTTAACTCACCTGATAATGGTCTGATATGGAATAGTGTGGAGTTGCCATTTCGTAAGTATGGTTGGGGTATGTCCTGGACATGGACTGATTTTGCTTGGATTGGCTTGCAGATGGACTGATATTGTCTTAGGGTGTCTTAGGCACTCTCTGTCATCTTGCCATCTTTAAATAACTACTCTGTTCTGGGATACAGATCGAGGAAATCTGAGTCGAGAAAAATCTTGTATGTATCACAGCAAAATCTCTTTAGTGATACCAAATCCTAAACATGTTTTTTCCGATATATGGAATATTGAAATGTTCAAGAGTTAATATTAACTGAAATTGCATTGGGAAGCATGAAAGTTTGGAGAGGACTGCGGGAGTTGTTAGTTGTTTGTAGGGACCTAGAATCCATTCACCTCAGTAGCACCTTTATTATCAAGCAAAAATAAAGAGAAAATGAAAGAACTTATAATAGTTATGAAACCGAATTGGGTTTCCTAAACTCGTGAGATTCCTGTAAGTTGGGCTGGTAGTGTTGAATCATATGAGGATACTATGCAGTTTTGGCAGAGGTCCTAAATCTACCCAAATAAGTGTTTTATCATGAAAAGTTATGTTGGAATATTTGATCTGACTCAGGACACTAATTTCACTTCAGCCGTATGATTCTAATGATAGATTACACAAGTAATGACCAACGTGTCTTGTTTCCCTAAATGAATCATTATGCGACTACAAGTATATCGATAAACAGAATCTGATAGACATGCAGGTATTTCCTTAAACCGAAATCACGAGACTCCTTGTCTTCCTAACAATATACTCCCCACTACCACATTGGTTTCAGTCGCACTGAGTACAATAGTAAATAAAAACTCCTGTTGGACCTCTTGACCACATTAAACCGTAAGTTACCCTCTTTCCTACCTAATTTAATACTAACAAATTAATGACCCTTCTCCATCCCCCACAGCATATGTGCTATCTCGATCGACAACTATCTTATGCTAATTTTACGTTCTGAAAATCAAAATAAGTAAAACTTCCTCCTAAATGCTTAAAATTAAAATTGCTGTCCTTCACAAGTTTCTAACCTCAAACCAGGAAGACCAAAGTATCAATTCCAAGTTGTTTTCCCTTGACATAAACCTAAAAAACCTTTCACCTTATAGCAATTAAGTAAATCCTGATTAATGTGGTCATAAGTTTTCTTTGCATTGCTAACCACCCCGTGGCAGTTTTAATCTTTTCTGAGTCGGTACACTTATTTCACAATCAGGATTTTTTTCCTTTAGAATTTTCCTCCTATTAACAGAAGCTCCTTGTTCTTGGCTCAGTACATTACAACAGAGACGGGGAAAATATCCTTCTCAATCTAATTTATTGACATATGTAGTTTTCAAAGAAAGGAAAGAAGAAAGTGATTTTTTTAATAAATGGAGTAAGTATTAGCAAGACTATTTTATGTTATTTTAGTCCCACATTGGTTATTCATAGAAGTAGTTTACTATCTCTCTCCTATATATAGAGAGTATGATGTAATCTAAATAATCAATTCAATAATAATATTTTTCTCTTTTTAATCTATTTCTACATAGTGTCAGAGCGAGTTACCCTCGTTCAACACCATCGCTGATGTTGGTCTGATTCACGCCGCCGCTTTCTCTCTCCTCTGTATTGAAGAATGACGATTATCACTGTCTTTCTGGTAGCGTTGTTTTGATCGCAACCTAAGCTTTTGCAATTTTTTATAGTTTTTTTGGATCTGGTCGCGAGATGCGATAGATGCTGATTTGAATTTCAGATCTATTTGGTTTATTTGAGGTAATCGATCACGATGGCATCGGTGACGAGTCGAGTTTGAGTTCGACCATTTCTTCGATTAGAACGAGTGAAGATGTCCAGTCCTTCAACTCTGTTCATGATAATCCAAATCTGAAGATTACCTCACAGCTATTAGATGGCTTGAATTATGTTCGATGGGCACAATCCGTGAAATTGTTTGTTGGTGGTCGTGGAAAGATAAAGTTTCTTCTTGGCACAGAAAAAGAACTTGCAGAATCAGATCCGAAATATGCAAAGTGGTTCTCGGATGATTCGACGGTGAGAACTTGGTTGATTAATTCTATGCAGCCAACGATCTCTGCTGGATACTTATTCATAAACAATGCACATCTGATTTGAGAATCACTTCGTAAAGTATATTCTCAGCGAGAGAATAATGATAGGATCTTTAAACTTTCCAATGAGATTGAGAATTATAAACTTTGGGGATGTATTATGCGAGACTTCGATCAAGTTAGGAAGAATTATCTCATTATGATAGCTTCATCGAGTGGCCAGCTATAGCTTCATCGAGTGGCCAGCTAGCGCACCAAGTGAAAATGTTCTTATTCTACCTACGACAGCAGAGATTTATGCAAAGATTGTGGAGAAGACTCGGGTGTTTCAGTTTCTTGCGGCGCTCAATCCCGACTTTGAGTATGCACGAGTTCATCTACTTGACAAGACTTTTTTCCCAGCTCTTGAAGAGGCACACGCATATTGTCTCTCTGATCAGAGTCGTCGGTCAACTATGCCTCCTATCTCCGGGATCCCTTCAGAGACTTCTGCTATGGCTGTTCGTTATGCTTATCCGGCACCACCGTCAGTTCCTTCACAAACTTTGCATACATCATCACCTAGTCTTTCTCCGTTACCAGCGGCTTCCGATAATACTCGCCCCTCGAGAAAGAAGTGTGATTATTGTGGTAAGTGGGGACATCTAAAGACAATTTGTCATGCTTTGCACGGTCGTCCTGCTGGTTATCAACTCCGCCCATCTCAGTCTTCAACACACTTATCTGCCGACTCTAGTGTGCCAGATTCTTTGGCCTCCAGTGCTCTCTCTCAGGATGAAATCAACTGGTTCTGACAACTTCTCTCTATGTCTTCCACACCGGCAACGTCTAATGCAGGTAACTTCGCATCTGTAAATAATATTTCTGCATCTCCAACTTCGCCTTGGATTGTTGAATCAGGTGCAACCGATAATATAACTGGTATGTCTTCTCTTTTTCGGTCTTATGCTTCTAGTTTATGGCGACGGACTGTTCGTCTTGCCAATGGAACTGAGACTTCTATTGCAGGGAAGGGTTGTATCCCGATTACAAATTCCCTTTCTTTACCTGATGTCATGTCCCTCTGTTGGATACTAATCTTCTTTCTGTTAGTAAAATTACTATAAATAAAAATTGCAGTATAACCTTCTTTCTTGATTATGCTGTTTTTCAGGATCTGGTGTCACGGAAGATGATTGGCAGTGGACGTGAAGATGGTGGTCTTTATTTTATGGATGGACATGTCTCTTCTATTTTTTCTCAAGCTCTCCAGTTAAAATTTATGTCTAGTTGTGAAAAAATAAAGCGGGTGCTACGTTGGCATCACCGCTTAGGTCATATTTCCTTTAAGTACCTACGTTATTTGTTTCCATCTTTCTTTTCTAAAGTATCCATGTCTGACTTGTCTTGTGAGATGTGTAAACTAGCTAAACATCGTTGTAGCACGTATCCGTTGAGTATTAATAAATCTTCTTCTTGTTTTGATATTGTGCATTCGGATGTTTGGGGTCTTGCCCTAGTTACCTCTAGTTTAGGATTTTGTTATTTTGTGTTGTTCATTGACGATTTTTCGAGGTGTACTTGGGTTTAATTGATGAAATCCAAAGATGAGGTCTCCTCTATTTTTTAGACATTCACCGCAATGGTTTGTACTCAGTTTGGGAAAACTATTAAAGTTTTTTGTTCCGATCAAGGTGAGGAATTTATGTCTCAAGGTCTTCGCAAATTCTGCAATGTCAATGACATTGAGCATCAAACTTCTAATACGAAAACTCCGCAGCAAAATGGTAAATCGGAAAAGAAAAATCGTCATATTCTTGATCTTGCTAGTGCTATGTCAATTGGCATGAATGTCCCCTCGTGTTTTTGGTCTGACGATGTTCTTACGGCGGTGTTTCTTATCAACTGGTCTTCGTCTTGAATGTCCCCTCGTATTCTATTCTTTATTCTGATCGTTCCGTTTTTTAGATTTCACCTCATGTTTTTGGGTGTGTATGTTTCGTCCAAGTCACTAGGTCAGCCTCTAAACTAGATCTTCGTTCCTTGAAATGTGTATTCCTGGGTTACTCTCATGCTTAAAATGGTTATAGGTGCTTCTATCCCTCATCCTGTCGTTATTTCACCTCTATGGATGTTACTTTCTTTGAACATGCTCCGTTCTTTACAGTTGTTTTTCTCTCTCAGGGGGAGTGTTTTCCAGTTCGTCATCTTCCTTTAGAAGATTTATCTTCTCCTCTTTTAGATCCACTTCTGTTGAGTGTTCCGTGTGAGTATGTAATCCCACCTTTAGTTTCACCTTCAGTTTCACGTCCTTTACAGGTTTATACTCGATGACATCCAGGACGCTAGCCTCCTACACCAGACTGCCAAGCATCCTCTGAAGCTCCAGGTCTGCCACCTGTCATCGATTCACCTTTATCAGGTATTGAGCCTTCTCCTACCGCTTCTATACCAGTTACTACTAATGATGATTCACCTGTTTCTCATAATGATGATGATAGACCAATTGCTATTCGGAAAGAGAAGCGCAATGCAGGGAAGCCTGATAGATATTAAGATACAACAGTTTATTCTATCGTTGATTATACTTTAGATCATCGTTTATCTTCTACTTATAGAGCTTTTCTAGCTTCTCTCTCTTTGGTTGATATACCACGTATAGTGGCAGATACGTTAGCCAAACCTCATTGGAAGGCTGTGATGTTGGAAAAATTACATGCATTGGAGATCAATAATACCTGGTCATTGGTTACCCTCCCGCCTGGACGTACATCAATCAGATGTAAATGGGTGTTTACGGTTAAAGAAAATCCAGATGGAACGGTAAGCAGGTACAAGGCTCGGTTAGTTGCCAAGGAGTATGCACAAATACATGGTGTTGATTATCAGGAGACGTTTGCTCCTGTGGCCAAGATGAATACTATTCGAGTCATCTTTTCTATTGCTGCGTCGAAATATTGGCCCCTTTTCTAGATGGATGTGAAGAATGCCTTTCTGAATGGAATATTGCAGGAAGAGGTCTATATGCCTCCGCCTCCAAGTTTTTGTCCTGTTTCTGCTTCTGGCTTGGTAATTAAGCTAAAAAAGTTCATCTATGGGCTTAAGCGGTTTCCTCGTACTTGGGCTGATACATTTGGTACCGCTATGATTGACTTTGGTTATTTTCCGAGTAGTGCTGACCATACTTTGTTTCTTCGACATTTTGGTAGGAAGATTGTTGCATTGTTTGTCTATGTTGACGATATTATTATTACAGGAGATGATATTTAGGGTATTAGTGACCTGAAATCTTACATCCGAATGCACAATATCAGGAACTGGAAGATTTCAGGATATTCAGGATATCGTTCAAAAATAATATCGTTCAGGGTATCCATTCATATCCACCTCCGAATGCATTTATTCTTCTTCATCCATTAGTTGATTTAATATCTGATAAACACGAAAATAAAATGCCAAATACTTATCTTTCTACACCACAGTAACTGCAGTGCAAGTGCTTTTATGTTCTAACCACTATCATCATATCCATTAGCTGCTTGCCGCCTCCCTCTTTTCTGCATCTTGTTGTCATTATTCACTTATTTTAAGACCCAACTATTTAAGTCGCCATAGTAAGTTGCTTTTCCCCATCTGTTTTTCATCTGAGCCCTAATCTCTTTTTATTGTGTATGAGTGTTTCTTCATGTGGTGTCTTATTTCTTGTGTGCACTCTTAGTAACTATTAGCAAAGCATGTGGGGGTCATGTTTCATAATATCCTCACATCTTTGTAGATTTTTGGTGTTGAGCGGACATCATCTCAGCAGGAGATTAAAAAAGCTTACCACAAGTTGGCCCTACGGCTTCATCCTGATAAGAATCCCGACGATGAGGTGAAAGTCAGATTTCCTTTGTCCCAGATCCTCTTTTTCTCTTATAACACTAAAATGACTGTTCGATTTCGTAACATTGGATTTGATTTATGTTCATAGGAAGCCAAAGAGAAATTTCAGCAACTACAGAAGGTGATCTCAATTCTTGGAGATGAAGAGAAAAGGGCACTCTATGATCAGACTGGTTGTGTTGATGATGCCGTAAGCAGATCCATCAACTCTATGTCCAAACTATTTTTGAATATAGCATATATACGTATGTTTGTGCAAATGTGTGTTTGTTTTACCAGTGGGATATTTCAGAGCTTTATTCAATCAATTTTTTGTTCTACTGAAGTACTGAGATAACCCAAACAGTATAGGGGTTTTGAACATTGACATTTCATTACATCTTTCTTTCTTTTGTAATTACGTTGGGTTTTTGTTACTCTATATTTTATCATGGCTTCAAGTTTTACAAGTTATTTTTAAGCAAATAGTTGATTATTAAAGGGGCAGATATAATTTCTCTGCATGTTTTTTTATTATTACCAGGAACTCACAGGAGAAGTTGCTCAAAACCTGAGTGAATATTTTAAAATAATATACAAAAAGGTAATATTATAATTACTAGCTCAAGAAATGCTTCTCTCTCTCTCTCTCCATCCTAATTATCTGTTGTTATACACTTGTTTATCTCAATTGTAGGTCACACAAGCTGACATAGAAGAGTTTGAGGCGAATTACAGAGGATCTGATACAGAGAAGAGTGATTTGAAGGATCTGTACAAAAAGTTCAAGGGTAACATGAACAGGTATAATTATCTATATTTCTTATTTTCCTATGGTGATGTAAGTTACTAAATGTTTGAAGTGTTTGTCACCACAGACTTTTCTGTTCAATGCTCTGTTCAGATCCTAAACTTGATTCTCACCGGTTTAAGGACGCCATCGACGAGGCAATAGCTATAGGTATTGGTTTGACCAGTTTCCTTGCTATTGTTTTATGGTTCAATGTATTATTGAGATTCTCTATGTAGGAGCATTTTTTTTGGCTATTCAAGTTGGGGTTAGGTAGGACCCAAAGTCCAGGTATATAATATCAACAATATTGGAAGAATTATATCCTGATTCTAATGTATTTTTTACCCCTAGCATCCTCTCCTAGATGAATATTGAGATTGGAAGGACAGGCACTAGGGCTTAGGACACATTCACCAAAATAAAAGCAAAAAGCAGCTAACAAGTCCGCACAACAATTAGTTTCCCTACATATATGCTTCAATGTTCTGCATCATCACCAAGCATTTCCAGGGTGGTGTTGTCTTGTCATTTATATACTCCACCTTAAGCTGAGAGTCAGTAGCAGTTTGACATTTTAAAATCCCTTTGAATAGCTAAGAACAGCCCTCTTTCATTTGCCCTCATCTCATGATAGACCACACTCAGGGTTTTCTTGGCCTGCATAGACAATCATGCTTTTACGGCCTTTTTCATCCCCTAAAAAAAATCCACCGTACCCCCTCTAGCCTCATCATAGCCATCTGTGTTGAAAAGTGTAGAGTGATTTAAGTAGTAAAACCCCAGCATCTACTAATATCTCTAGTTTTAGCAATATCTGCAACTATAAGGTTTATGGAATTAAGCCGGTTTCCGACTTCATTCACCACTGTTAAAAGCCCAGTTTCATGGCTGCTTCCCTCTGTCTGAAAGTTCTCTCATTTCCTTGCTTCCTATCATGTAAGAGCAAAAGGACGTGTTGATAGTAGATCCCATGAGCTCTGAAGAGTTTCTGCTGGAGATCCAATTAATCTCAGTAACCAAGTCACTGCACTGCCTTCTTATTCTACTTTTGTTAATATGGTTTTGCCAAATGTATTTTAAGTTGATACAATCCATGCATAAGTGATTAGTGCTTTCAATTGTTGCCTTCCAAAAAACAGCACAGAAGAGTTAAGGACTCTACACTGCACAAGTCTATCTTGACAGAGGAGAATGCCCTCGCTAGCTTTTCTATTTATTAGACTGTTTCTGGGAAGAACCAACTTGTTCCAGCAAACCATGCTCCAGCTTTCTTTAGCTTTGATGCTCCTAATTGCTTCACAGGTTTGCCACAGAGATCAGGGGTCCATACAATTATGTCAGGACTGGTGTTTCTATTTGAAAACTGAGTGTAAATTTTGGGCAATGTCATAATTTGAGACTGTAATGTGGGGTGCAGGGGTGGGATGTGCCAGTTACCTCCTTGCACAACATTGCTTTGGTGCTTCCACAGTAAGAATGGACTCACATATGAGCTTAATGGTGTATATATTCCATAATACTCCATCTTGGTGCCAAGGGTCTCTCCAGAAGAGAGTATCTTTCCTTTGCAGATGATATACTTGACAAAGAAGTAAAGAACTTGGTTTTCTCTCTACCTTGGAGAATTTTCCTCCATGACCAAGTGTAAGTGCTGGAGATCTTGACACTCCAATTGTTTCTACCTCTAATAGCATGCGCTTCCATTCACAAAACCCAGTCTCTAGAGATGCTTCATCATGGCAGCTTCATTTCAGGTTTGGAGGCCCCTAATGCCTAACCCTTCTTCAACCGAAAAAGCAAACATCTTTCCATGTTATTGGAGCTTTTCTGTTTTAGTTCTCATCAGGTCCATACCATAAAAATATGCAGCAAAATGTTTCTATCATTTTGGTAAGTCTCGTGTAAAATAAAAGCATTGATCCAATAGAGGTGGATATTTTGCAGCACAGCTTTAATGAGAATTAATCTCCCAGCATGAGATATGAACTAGTTCCCTGAATGAATTCTTTGGGTCATTCTCTCAAACTAGGGTCATGCATTCCATGGTTTTGAGTCTTGTGGAGATCAGTGGGACCCCCTAGATATTTGAACGGAAGGTAAGCAACTGTGAACATAAGAGAATGACAGATAATGTCAACTCCTCAAAAGTAGACAAAAGATTTAGAAAAATTAACTTCAAGCCCAGTAAAGAGCTCAAATCAGTGAGGAAGTCAGATAAAGCTGGTTGAAGTGGGTTCTCCTTTTGAAAATAACTAGCAGATCATCTACAAAGGCCAGATGTATCATGGGGGCATGAGAGCATTTGTGGTGGTTAAATCTGCCTTCATGCACCTTGTCTTCCAATACGATCCCCAGGGCAATCATAAGAAACAATATGTGGAAAGAGGGTCAGGCATGTCTGATCCCTCTCTTCCCTATAAACATGCCTTCCAAACAGCCATTCATAGAGATTGAGTTGCTTATAGTTGAGATACACTCTTTAATCAATAATTTGAATTGTTCAGGAGAAATAAGACTTGCCAAAGTGCCTTTAATAGACAAATAGCATCCCACTGTAGGAGGTCATAGGATTTCTTTAAATATATTTTGCAGTGCATTTGGCTTGCTTCCCATCCTTATGGTAATCCTTCAGTACCTCTTGAGCAATCAAGAGATTATCAACGTCTATGTTTGGTCACGAGGTTGGTGTGTATTATTATCATTTAGGAACATTTGGTAATGCTAAAAGTGCAAACTAGAGGTTGGTGTCTGTTTTCGTTTATTTTTGTCGGTTTTAGCGGTTTTGTACACATGAGAGCTTACCTCAACTGATGTATATCCCTCTTCCTTGGGGTAAATTGCGATTTTCCTAACCGGGGATGAGAAATTATATGATTTAGCCGATCTCATAAATACATGCATGTCTTACAGAAAAAAAGTTGTGCTTTCTAAGCGCAAAAAAAGAAAAAGAAAAGAAAAGAAAAGGTTGTGGTTTCTAATATTTAGATGGAATTATTATCCTTGGTCCAAAGCATAAGGTTCCTTCACCACTTCCACTCCGACCTTGATATTTTGATCTATTGTTTATTTCTCTCTCTTATGTTATAGGATAAAGAAACAAATTACTGTATAGAACTTGAACCTCTTCTCTTTTTTTTCTGCAGGGGAGTTGAAGGAAACTAAGGCATACAGGAGATGGGCACCAAAAATATCTGAAATTAAACCACCTACAAGTTCTCTGAAACGAAAAGCGAAGTAATAATATTTTAGTTTTTACGAGTTAAGTAAATATTTATTCTTAACAATCATACTTTGAACTGTTTGTAGATTCGATAAAGCGTCAGGTGCAGAGTTGTACGCAATTATTTCCCAGCGAAGAAATGTGAGAAAAGAGAAGTTTGACTCAATGTTCTCATCTATAGTTGCAAAATGCGGTGGGACCACTAGTTCTGTAGGTTCTGAACCAACTGAAGAAGAGTTTGAAGCCGCACGAAAAAGGATTGAGAGCAATGTTAACAGCCGTAACCGGAGGAGCAAAAAGAGAAAGCAAAAGTGATATTCCGAATTTCCATAATGTTAGTAGCTGTTTACCAAAAGAAATATGTATTTCTGAAGTACCAATACATATTGCGAACTATTAAAGAATTAAAGAATTTCAGAATTTCCATCCTGTATTATTGAGGTCTGACTATTGCGAACTATTAAAGAATTACTGCTTCAGTTGAATTAGGATTAACTCACTCACTACTTTTGCCATCTTGTATTTTTATTTGATAATGATTTTTTCACAAGGGTTCAGTCAACAACTTCGATGGTAAAATAGAGATATCTTCTTTGGGGGTGGATTTAGAGACACTCAAGTCTCACTCAACCACAATTACTTATCTAATAGAGATGAGTGGCTCTCAAAATTTGGGATTTCTTATAAGGGAAATGAGGTGGAAAATTAGGGGGTCATTCCTGCCCCACTTTCTCTAGCTGGCAGACATCTCCCTCTCTCTTTTCAAACCCAGTCGTTACTCACATTTGAAATTCTGTATCTCACTCTCTCTCTCCCACTCTCCCTCTCTCTCCAAACAAACCAAATTTCCTTCCAAACACATCTATATCACTCTGTCATTTTCACTCTCGCGAACAGCTCGAGTATCTCTCTCACTCTGTCTCCCTCACTCACTCTCTCTCTCTCACCTTCACTCTCTCGTCATTAGAGAATGAGACTGTCGTTTGAAGAAAAAGTACCTATTGAATTCAACCCTTCGAAGACATTGTCCATTCCTTTTGGAGCAGCAGAGGTTGGGAGCGGTTTAATAGTGGAATTCGACAACTTCAAGGTTAATCCCATTATCATGTCAAATTGCTGTCTATTATTCGCCTACCCCTTTGTGTAATGCAATTTGGTATTGAAACTGTTAAATATTGTCGAAATTGTCAATATTTGACCTAAATAACTAAAATTAAACTTTAAATTTGAGTTATTAACATCTAGGATTGTCGAATTCGTAAATATTTGACCTAGATAACCTAAAGTACATTGAAGAATTGTCGAAATTGGGAATTTTGAAGTGAGATTGAGTAAGACACATTTAGTATTGTCGAATTCGACAATTTAGCAGTGTAAATGTTGTGTTAGGTAACATAATATTGTCAAATTAAACAATTAATGAATTCGACAATAGTTACATATAACTTGTAGCTATTGAAATAGAGTATTGTCGAATTCGACAATTTACCAGATGCAATTGGACTTATGTTTACATAATATTGTCGAACTCGACAATTACCAAGTGGAATTATACTAATCCTTTGAGTAATAAATTCTGTGCAGGTACACAATGAATGAGAAAGTACCTCCGACCGCTTCCAATAGAAGAAAAAGAGAGTTGGCTAGAGAAAGAGAAAAACTATTGACCCAAGCACAGTCGTTCCTCCAAACACTGTTGACAGTGCAAATGAGGGTATCAGTGAAGGTGTGAATATTCCAGCTGAGTCTGCCAAAGGTGTGAATATTCCCCAGGGTTCAGAATTTGAGACTGAGTCTGCTCAAGCTGGTTTGGGAGCTCAACCACCGCTCCTAAATGTTTGCCCTGATTTTGATGAAAATATTCCTATTTTTTGGGGGTATTCTGAAGGTGAGGGGGCTACAAGCAACGACGACGTAGGCCCTAGTGATAAAAGCCTACTGAGGAGCTTCAGGTTCCATAGAGCGAGGCCGATCGCGCTAGGGCAGATATATTATTTAATGGAATCTCTTCTTTAATTATGTCATGTTATTCCTATTATTTATAGTTACATTTTGTTGACATACTCACTATTATTATTCAGGAGAAGCTTCCCATTCGTGTTCATCATCACCAGTCTACGTGGGTCCTTAGAAAGGAACCACAAGTAGTCTAAAATTTTGTAAAGTTAAAGGGTTTAGATAGGATTGGGGCCATATCCTATAATTATTGCAACTCTGCCCTCATTTCTGCTTTTGTCGAGCGTTGGCAACCGAAAACTAATACTTTCCACTTCAAATGGGGCGAGATGACTCCAACTCTGGATGATGCGGAGCAATTAGTTGGGTTGCCTGCAGATGGTTATGCCACGGTCATTGGTGGTACATGGGGATTCCAGACGATTCTTGAGATTTTCGAGAACAATCTTCTGCAGGATTTAAATGCTTTCAAATCTTTGAAAGCTGGGGGTGCTGGGAATTCATTGTCACTGAAGAAACTTAAGTCTCACTATGCATACAAGTTAGAGAAGGTTCTCAGTGACGATACCGCTGCCGCTGCCAAGAAGAAGAAAGGGATAACAGCGAGGTCTGTTGCTCGTGCATATATCTTGTATGTCCTTGGGTCTTTTCTATTTCCCACGAAAAAGGGAACAGACGTCAGCGCACGCTACCTTGTCCTATTTGCCAAGGACAAGGTGGCAAAGAAGTGGTCATGGGGATCAGCAGTTCTGGGTGAAGCATCTCGAAATGATGCGAGACAATTCGGATGTTGTACCACGCTACTCGAGGTGATTCTGAACTAATTTATGTAACTGTTTTTTAGATATGGCTTCAACCTCTACTAATTTTATTTTGTTTATCCATATACATGTAGTAATGGATATTTGCACATTTCCCAAAGCTTGGTGGGATCCTCAAGGAGATGGACTCCGATGCATACGAGCACTGTACTTGTTGGAAATGGGACGTATCTGTTACGGATAGATATGGTGGTACAACTTTGCTCAATTTTAGGGAGGCATTGGACAACTACAAACTGGAAGATATAAGTTCATTACCCTTCTACACTGCTTCAAAATTGCCGAATTCCAAAAATATTGATTAAGTATATCTACTAAGTAAATCTAATATTGTTGAATTCGACAATTATTCGATTTCCTTTGAAAGTGGATATACAACATTGTCGAAATCGACAATATTGATTAAGTATATTTATTAAGTATATCTAATATTGTCGATTTCGACAATATTCCATCTCAAGATTATCTAGTCTACTACAATATTGTTGAATTCGACAATGTTGCTAAATCCTTCTCAGGCCTAGTGGAAAATTTTTCTTAACTTAATGGTGCAAAATAAATTTGATTTATTTTTCATGTAGGATGTTTGGGACCCATACAGAGATAAAAAGGATTCCCCACATGTATTCAAGGAGGTCAATTTTTTCTATGGGGCATTAGCAAGTCCAGATCATGCTCAACCCTACTACCCAAATTGGGTTGTGCGGCAGTTCAATCGGGAACAAGACATCCCCACAAAGTGACTATTGACAGAGGTTTCCGACCTATGGAACGTAAAAGTGGCTAGGAAATTCAGCCCTAAGTATGAGTGTATTGATTGCTTCTCTAGCCAAAAGTGGAAGGAGTTCGTTTTAAAGAAAGCTGATAGGGGGTGGAGGGTACGAGAGGGACCTCTAGTATGTACAGAGGCATACTTAGAGTGGTTTGTCTTTGTCTCGTGGACTACAATATGTCCGATTACTGTTGACTTGGCTGTAGATGATTTTGGAATTCATCAAAAGAAGCCTGCCAGTGTCAATGAGCATGGTGACACCCCCGTGCACCAATATGAAGATATTGCTGAACAATATGATGCATCAGTTAGTACATGTTAACAATATTTTTATCTCACTTCCCTTATATTATTTACACTTCAAACTTTTTAGTGTATAATATTTTGTTTACTTGAATTACCATTTCTGTAGCATCATGAGCACTCTAGTCGGTCTCCAAATATAAACCTAAATGACCAACAAATCACAGCACTAAATGAGCAGCTTCAGAAGCACAAGGAGGATAAAGATAAGGAGTTTAAAGCCAATATAAATCTAAGAGAGTCCCTCAAAGAGAAGGTTAGTCATATATATCTTTAGTTGTGCATAATGTTAGTTTTTTATCTATAGTTATTAGTATAAGTAATTGTCGAGTTCGACAATTATTACAGTGTATGTGCAAGTGAACAAATATAAATTGCCGAATTCGACAATTTTCACAATTATTCTAAAATCATATATATGTATTATCGTCGAACTCGACAATTACATAATATTATTGTCGATTTCGACAAAAACACAGAAACTAATCTAAATGTTTTATGTCAATTTAACCTCAGACAAGTGAATGTGATATGCTTAAAGAAACCATTGAACAAATGAAAGCAAAGATTGAACTAAAGCATGTAGTTGACGAGCAATGTGCACTAGAGTTCGCAGATCTGCTAAGGCAGTTAGATGCGAAGGAAAGGTCTTAGGCAGATGTCATTATTGCATCCATTGTTTGTTTTTGTCAAAATTCTGATTTCCCTTGTCAATTTTATGTTTGTAGATATTGGAGTTCAAAAATTTGGAAGAAAAAAATACAAGTTTGGAGGCAGAGCTAAGATCAAAATCTGGCCTTGAAGACTGTAATCAAAGCTTATCTTTTGAGTTAAATAAAAAAGTAATGAGTTTAATACAAAGGTAATAGTGTTCAGTGTCTTTAACCCCTAATTACTTATAGTTTTCCATTAATCATTCTTGCATCTGGCGTGATCATTTTGTCCCCAATGCGTACTAAAGAGATTAAGTCACTAAAAGCGATCAATACAATTTTGATGGAGCTGGTAGACATGCAACTTCCTCTAGCTACACCTGTGAGTTTACCAAAATTTAATAATGTTTAATTATTTGTCACTTATTTGTAAGTCTGGTAACATTGTTCTTGTGCTCATGTTTTGAACAGCTTGTTGTGCTATAATCATATTAGCCTGTGCCAGACACAACCCTAGCAAAGAAGTATGAGGACTTGTTGGCTGCACATGAGGATATTAAGAAGAAGTTAATTGCGAAAGAAGATTTTGTAAGTCATTCAAAATGAATGAAATTAATTGAAGTTAGTGAATTGGAGTTTGTGTTTGATAATAGTGAATTAAAACTTAATTTTGCGTACGAATTTAGTGAATTGATAATAGTTAATTTAAGTTTTATTTTGGGGGTTCATTTTGTGTACGAAATTTTTATTTAGTGAATTTGATTTGGTGTTTGATAATAGTGAATTTAAACTTATTTTTGTGTACGAGTTTTTTAGTTAGTGGAATGGAGTTTGTGTTTGATTATCCAAAATCAGATGTAGTATTCATTTTGGATTCCATGCTCAATATCGGTTCACCCCTGCTCAAAATCACATTTAAATGAACTGGAGTTATATAGCTCATCTCCTTTATGTATTTAGAACAAATAATGATCTTGACATCCAAGTATAAGAAAGAAGTAGCGAGATATACAGAGAAAACTAACCTTCTCGTAAACTCCCCCGCCCATCCTTCTGAATTATATGGAATGTTGATTTTTTAATGTTTATTATAATGTTGGATATTTTTATAGCGACAGAAGTTGGTTAATGCTGAAGAGAGGATGAAGTCTTTAAAAACAAATAACAGTGAATGGGTATGTCCTATTCCTAACTCTTGTGCATATTTGAGATTGCTCTGTATAATGCATGGTTTCAAAATCATGTTATTGAATTCGAATATTGTCGAATTCGACAATTAGGAATTTACTTTCGAGCTGTGCATGGTAAATATTGTCGAACTCGACATTTTAGATAATGTTCATGTGCATACCAAGTCTATTTATCCTAATGTTGGAGTTTTTTTTTCAACATAAGAAACTAGATAATTCAGAAGAGAGGAAGAAGACTTTGGAAGTAGATAACAATGAATGGGTATGACATATTCCTAACTCTTATATCTATTTGAGATTGCTTTGTTTAATGCATGGTTTAAAGTCATAGTTTTCGAATTCGACAATTACTATCTTTATATTGTCGAATTCGACATTATTGGTAATATATATTTCTACTTGGACAATATATAATTGTCGAGTTCGACAATTATGCCACTGTAATTAGAATTATGGATACACAATATTGTCGAATTCAACAATATTGTTCTAATATTACTTTCTGTTCTAATATGAGAACTTGGTGCAGGAGGTTTGGCGTCAGGCATTGAAGAAGGCACTCGCAAGTGATGGGATGGGAGAAATGGGGGACCCAACCTTTGAAGAATTTTTTGAGCAGAATGAAAGATTCTTCACAATAACACAACAAGGACCCAATGGAGATTATCAAGAAGACTTGGTTTCCACAGCGGTAAACCTTAAAAATGTTATCATTGCTTGGAGGGAGAAAATGGCTAAGAAGAAGAAGATGCAAAAAAATTTATTCCAACCGTGGACGAAGTATCTTGTAGATGTTCGTGGTGTCGAAATCAGTGATAACAATTCTATTTTTAGGGTTACTGCCGCGATTAAGCACCAGAGCCAACATAGATTTCCAGATGTAATGAAATCATTGAAGACTTTTCTCTGCAAGGACCCTGCATTCTGGAAGAGTATCTTCAGCCAAACATTGGGTATACAATTTACTGCGGACGGGGAGAACGCGTACCAAATTCTGTTGCAGACGTGTTCTTATGGTCATCAACATGTAGAGTATAGGCATATGACACATTTACTAGCCACCTACTATGAGAAGGTTGTGGTATTCATTAGCCACACTGAAGCATATATATTCTTACCCCTGTTTTGGGCACGTAAAAGAAGTACTACTTTAAATGAGGTGAGGTTTCAAAACTTAGTTATTGATACTAGTAAGTATTGGTGGTTTGGTCTGGGGGCGGACCACAATTTCGTTCGCTTGTTTCCAAGGTTCGATGCACCAATACCTCCACTTTCTACTATTTTCTACAGTCATGTAAATCTGGAAATTCCTCCGTGTTTTATGAAAGAACAGCTGACTATGCATTTTGATGTGAGAGTAAGGATCTTTAAGGCATTACTTAGATAGAGAGCACAAGTGTCAGGGGTATAGAGTTAATGACATGGTTGCTGTTGGCTTGTCGATAATCAAATAGGGTTGTCGACCAAATCTTTGTATATGACAGTTATGTTACATCAATGTTTATCACAGTATATAATTTTTGGTAGAACACTCTATTGTTGATTTATTTTTGTAGTATATAAATTTCTGTTATGTCATATAAATCTCATTTCTAACTCTTCCCTCTTCAAAATGTACATTTTGCATCTGAAGAATATTTTAACAATGTACTTGAGTGTCTCTAAAAATTGAAATTGTGTCGATTTCGACAATACTTTAGTGTATATGGTTACTTACAATGTACAATATTGTCGATTTCGATAATTGTAGTAGTATATTTACAATTATGCATTTGTAATATTGTCGAACCCGACAATATTATAATGAGTAATTAGTTTTCTTGGTATATAATATTGTCGAAATCGATAATTTAAGACAGTATTTTCAGCAATATACAAATTCATAGAGGGTGGGGGTGCATAAAGCAACACAATCCTTAAACTACAAATAATTCATTGATATTTTCTCCATGAAATACGGCATTGCTATTGTCCTAAATTTAATTTACAAAGCAAATATAATGCTTAATCAACATACTAATTTCTCAATAATAATCAATACATATTTATTAGTCAATGAACGTGAACTCCTTATGTTTTCCTAGATGTTGTGCTTGTCGGAATTTGAGTGCAACGGCTGAATAGATTTCCCATTATTGTTGTCTCCTACATGGAGCAAATTATTATAAATATGGAACACATTATAGAAAAATCACGCAGAAGGTGCCATTTATGCATATTGTTGAATATATACTTACTTGATTCTGCTATCATCGTTTTGAGAAGTGGGCATGTCCGTTTGTCATGGTTGTAGAGTACTCCACAACTTTTGCATGTTCTCTTCTTCTTCATAACAGCCTCTTCCATTCCCCCATTCCATCTTGCCCCTTTCTTGTGATCAATCTTCGCCCGACCTTTTGTTTGAACCACGAGAGGATTTTAAATCATAGTTCTAGACACCAGAAAATCTGCGACAAAAGTTGATATGTATTGTTATGATGCATCTATCTGTGTTAAAGTGTCATCATAGTTTTGAAGGTAAGACTCAAGCTCGTCTAGCTTCAAAACTGCAAAATTAAAACTTTCTTTCATCTTCGAGGCCCTTTCAAATAAGTTTGATGCACGAAGCGATAGGTGGCTATGGTGTAAGGCATGTCGTAAGTTATCTTCTTCTAACTGACTTTCATCATACGACCTTAAACACTTGTTTGTACCAATCGTCCACCTTATCATAATGAAAGCCTATAGAATTTTGAGAATATCGTATTTCGAGAAAACCTTCAAGAGGTGACAACATGGGAGTCCAACATACTCAAACAACTTGTATCCATAATTACCAGTTAGCTTCTCTAAGTCTATTTGTAGCTCAAATGACTCGGCACGACCACTCTGGGACTTCACCGAATGTTGCCGAACGTTGCCTTCTACGTGTTTTTCTATTGCAATGAAGCAAACAACCTGGTCAAATTGATCCTAAAGTTTGTGGAACATTGTTCTGGTGTAAATCTTTGCAGCATCTTTCAGTAGAGCTTGATGAGGTCCAACTTGACGATATCTGTGTTCTAATGCAAAGTCTTCTGTACTTTCTCGCTCGTATACCTCTATAAGGGAAGCCTCATACTTGGTCACAAAACTGTATAACCCAGTTGCTATTGGCAACCAACCATTAAAGAAGTTATTTGTGGATAACGGTATCCATCTTTGTCTAAATTAAAAATTCCTTACATCCAAACGTTATCATCCAATTTATGTTTCTTCATTAGGTCCATCCACTTGGTTTCAAACTCTACAACCTTATATGTGTTATGCATTATCGAATCAATATCTTCTTTGAATGTAGGTGGTTCCCGATAAACATGGCCGATTTTCTCAGGAAATTTGTTTGTGATGTGCCACAGATAAAATCGATGTTTAGTGTAGGGGAAAACCTGGACATAAACTAGAACTTAGAATGAAAGTGTATCTGAATATTATATGATATTGTCGAATTTGACAATTTAAAAGTGTAATTGGATTGAAGTTATGCTAGCAATTATTGTCGAATTCGACAATTCGACAATTATAAATGGAGTAACAATTGTCGAATATTGTCGATTTCGACACTATTGATAATGAAAAATTGACAATATACTCCAGTTAACAACTGTAACTCGAGCAATAAGTATCCAAGTACTCCTTTACCTTGGGAATAACCGCGGCCATAGCTGCATCTTGACCGGTGATAATTGACACAAGGTGTTTGTAGTTCATTGCCTTCAGCCAAGTATGGAACAACCATAAAAATGTGTTTTCTTGCTCATTTTTTAGCAGAGCACATCCGTATTGAATTGTTTGGTAGTGGTTGTTGATCCCTGCAAACGGAGCAAAGGGCATCTTGTACACATTCGTCCGGTACGTAGTATCGAAGGTGACGACATCTCCAAATGCCTCATATGCGCGCCTTGAACGTCCATTGATCCAAAAAAAATTTAGTGCTCGGTCCTCCTCATCTAATTTGATGTCAAAATAAAACATCGGATCTGAAGTTTGTTTCTTCCTAAACCACTCCAACGCGGTTTGTGCATATCCTCTGGCTAGTCATTTCTTATTTACTTTGGCGTTGTGGTTGTAACAGTCTCGTTTGCTAAATTTTCTATCTGGGAATAATGCTGGGAACTTACTGACCAGAATATTGTGGAGCTCAAATGCCGCTGTAAGGTTTTTTGCTGATTCAGTATAGAATCTGTTAACCTTCATCCGATGCTGATTCCGTAGAGATACGAGTTTATGGTTATGGATATCCGTGAAACTTGTGAAGACATATTTTCCTATTTTCGTATTCCAAATTATGTTTATTGTTGCTTTACACCCAGGCTTTTCAGATGATCTTCTGTTGCCAGCTACGTCACTACTCTCTGGATTCCCAAGTTTTTTCATTGAAAAGCCATTGCTCATACAACAAAAGTGGGCTCTGCCTATATCATCGAATCTCGGACGCTTAGTAGAATTACGTATCTTGGTAGAGAAACCCTACCCTCTTCCATATCGTTCATACCACAAACGTGCATCCTCTACAGTATCAAAATATTGACCCTCGTATGGGGCTTTCTCCGAAAATGGGTCTACAATACGTTCATTTTCACACCTTTCTGGGGACTCCTCACCAATAACTTTTGACAAATATTCATCGACGGAGTTTTCCATTGTCAATCTGACTGAGAAGTTCACACATAAAAGAAATGATTGTGAGTTGTAAGTAAAGTAATTGGGGAGATCATAATATCACAAACCAAACACAATTCAACTCTAACGCATGTTAATTTCATAATTACATCTCATACTGCAAAAGACAGAATACAAGATGTATACAATCACACACAAAAACCTGTTGTACCATACAAAATTTATTCATCACTTGCTGAATAATACAGCTACTTCATTACATGTACCTGCCAACAATATTATGACCAGAATACCTAATCAGCAAATCCTAAACTGTACCGACAGAACCGAAGCCTTCCTTCCTAACCAGTTCCCTGGCCTGGCAACAAGAGCTACTCTCCTCGCCATTGGATGCAGGATGACCGTCTACATCTGACAATACAAATAGAAATCCTCCCTCTACAACGTCGCCTCCGGCTCGTATATTCCTTCGTAGCTCGCCTCACGCGGCGACAATGGTGGACCGTTCAAATTAACCGAACCAAAATAACACATCACTAGTTTGTCATACAACTGCTTAATACGGCGAGAAGCAGCCTCCTGACTACTCTGAGACCTCGTCTTCACCATCTCCATTGACTCTGCATAGTAATATCGTCGAGTTCGATAATTTAGTTAATGTGACTCAAACATGCATATAAAATATTGTCGAACTCGATAATTTAGTTGCTGTACCTGAACGATTCATATGTAATATTGTCGAGTTCGACAATTCAGATATTGTGTCTCCAACAGTCATATATAATATTCTCGAGTTTGACAATTTAGTTACTGTAAATATTACATTCATATGCGATATTGTCGAGTTCGACAATTATAGTAATGTATGTGAGGATTGTAGTACTTATATTGTCGTATCCGACAATTATTTAGTCATACTTTAGTGTTATGTAAATAATTTGACTAAATTGTCAAATTTGAATGGGACCCACCAGCAGATAATCAATCAAAGAGAAATTTTACAAGAGATTACAGTCTTCTAACAAATTTCACAACATCCAAGTGTATTACTGGCGAGTAAGGGTCAGAAAGTACTTGTCGAGTAAGTGCACTATCAGCAAGGGTGTCGAAGTTCTTTGGAGAGATCAATTTCACCTCTAATGGCAGAATCACTTCCCTTTCTCAACTGAAATCTCACCTCCAATGGCAGAAATTAAAGCAAGATTTTGTGATATGAGAGAGAAAGAGTGTATGATATGAGAGAGGGAAAGTGTTTGATATGAGAGAGAAAGAGTGTGTGTGTGATATGAGAGAGAGAGAAAGAGAGAAAGAGAGAGAGAGACTTGATTGATATGAGTAATGGGTTGTTCAAATTCAAAATTTTTTTCAAAAGAGAGGGAAATGTCTGCCATCTAGAGAGAGTGGGGCAGGTAGGACCCCCTAGTTTTCCACCTCATTTCCCTTATAGGAAATCCCAAATTTTGAGAGCCACTCATCTTTATTAGATGAGTGGTTGCGGTTGAGTGAGACTTGAGTTTTTGAGACTTGAGTGCCTCTAAATCCACTCCCATCTTCTTTACCTTTTTTTAGGAATTTTAGGAAAATGCTCACATATTTAGACCTGCATTAGAGCATCTCCTAAAGTGCCTCACTAACTTGGATTCCAAGGTGCCACATAAGATTTTCGAGCTCCAACAGCACCTCGGTGACTTGGATTTTTAACTCAAAAAACAAGATTGAGTCTTGGATTCCAAGACTTAACCTTGTTTTTTTACGTCGCGATTGGGCGCCTAAGTGTTGGGCGTCTGTTTGTTTTCTAATCGGGCGCCCAATTGCTTTTGTTTTTTTTAACAAATATTCAAATTGGGTGCGTAAGACTTGGGCGCCAATTTTTTATTTTTTATTTTAAATAATAGTTCAAATCGGGTGCCCAAATCTTAGGTACCTTTTTAAAAAAAATTAAAAAAGAAAAGAAACAGACGCCTAAGTATTAGGCGCACTTGGGCACCTGTTAATAAAAGAAAGTCAGGTACTGTTGAAAGAAATAGAACCTGGATTTGGCTTTTTTTCAATCAAGTCACTGAGGCACTTTAGGAGATGTTCTTATGCATGTGCTTTTTCCAGTTGTATTTCAACTTTTGGGTGACAATTTTTGTTGCTGTTGTAAAATGAGCTATGGTTGTTTGTAGGGCTGGCAGTTCGGGCGGGCCGGGCGGGTTCGGGCTGGGACACCACGGGCCAAATAAAGTTCAGGCCGGGCCGGGATATGAATAGTGTACAAGCCGGGCTGGGCCGGGCTAGCTTCTAAGATACTTTGCCCGAAGCCCGTCTGTGGAATATGCGGGCTTGGTTCAGGCCGGGTTATGCGGGCCGAGTTTGGGCTGGGTTTTAGCTGGATTATATAGGCCGAGTTTGGGCCGAATTCATTAGTTAAAAAAAAACCCTTGTTTAATAATTTTTGTGAAAATTTGAGAGGGGGACATAAACCCTTACCTCTCTACAAAAGTTTAAATACTCAAAATAAAGTGCTCATTTGGCCCTGTCACATATAATAAAAACTAATCTTTAAATAATATAAAAGAAATAAAAAAACTATTCTAGTTCTAACTCTTCTTCTGATCCTTGGAACAACTTATCTTGATTTTTGTCTTCTGCTAAATACCAATCTTTTAAATACATGGTCGCTTTGATTGTATTAGGCGCTAAACTACTCCTATAATCTGTTATTAACCGCCTAGCACCGCTAAAAGCTACCTCTGATGCTACTGTAGATATTAGAATTACAAGAATATCGCGGGCGATAGCAGCATGAACAGGGAACTTAATTTCATTGACTTTTCACCACTTCAAAACCTCTAAATTTACGTCATCTATTGTATCAGATTCGAGGTAATGACTCAACTCGTTTGATCCTCCTCTACTATGGGCTCCTCGATGAGTGCTCTCCCTTATTCTTTCTGCCGCAGTTTGTGGTTGAGATAAGTTTGATTCGACATATGTTAATGGTGCGTTAAGCTTACCACTCGCCTCGTAATCCTTAAAAAGTGTAGTTATAGCATGTCTAGCCACTTAAATTTCTAAACTATATGTAGAAGGGCAAATGACTTCTTTATAAAAAATTTCTAATACAACAAGCTTATTTTGAGGGTTTAATATTGTACTTACGACCCAAACCAACGGAACATGTTCCCAATATTTTTTATATTTGTCGTACATCTCGCCACAAATTTCTCGAAAATTTGTACTATGTTTATGCTTAATAAAGGCCTCACAAATGTTAACTAAATGCGTAATAACATCACAAGATGTAACATGATAACTTTTGGAAAAACATAGTGTTGCATCGTAAAAAACTTTAAGAAAATTTTGTAGTAGTTTTATTGCTACCCAATCATCATCACTAATAGTGTGATTAAGGCATTTTTCCATTTGATATTGTGAAATTGGTTGTTGTAAAGAAATTATCGCGTTTAACATTAAATATGTAGAGTTCCACCTATGTTTAACATCTATTGGTGGTTTTATCGATTTTATACTTAAAGGTTGACATATTTTCGTAAAATCTTGATAACGCTTTTGCGAACTGTGCAAATAAATTGTAATCCGTCTTACATTTTCTAATGCATCTTTGCATACATCTAATCCATCTTTTACCATGAGATTAAGAATGTGGCAACAACATTTCACATGAAAATATTGACCGTGCTGAATAGGTAACCAATTACTTAATTCATTACTTGCACGATCATTTGAACTAGCATTATCTAAGGATATAGGAAATATTTTATTTGAAATTCCATATTCGTTTATTGTGTCAAAAAAGAACTAGCCATAGTTAATCCATCGTGGGGGATTTCAAGTAACCTAAACCAAATAATTATTTTTTGTTTTGTCTAGGTAGAGTCAAAGAAGTGTGCAGTAACACAACAAAATCCTAATTTTGAAAGAGAGCTCCACAAATCACTGGTAAGAGATATTTTACTAGGAGTATTTTGCAAAAGATTTTTTAATTTTTCCATTTCACTTTTGTAATATTTAAAAATATCAGCTTTAACGGTATTTCTACTAGGTGGTTAAAATAATTCTCCATATGTCATCCTTTCCCTCCTTTTAAATGAGTCATTTTTGCATAAGCTAATGGGTTGCTCGTCAACTACTATATATCTAACTAATTCCTTACGAGCAACTTCTTTATTAAAGCGAAAACTTGTAAGATTACCTGTAGGAGACCTGCCTAATTGTGTTTGTGAGGGATCTTGATTTAGCTTACAATCCTTCATATGTCTTTTAAGATGAGAAGTGCCACTACCTCCTGAGGCTCTGTATCCTTTTTGGGGAAAAAATTTACAATTAGCCAAAATAGTCATATTACCTGGGAATTTTACCTGATCAGGATGTAAAGCCTCATACCTCGTAAACCAATCCCAAACCTCTGATATAAGTTTTAGTGATCTTTTCGATATTTTACTAGAGGAGCTAGAAATTTTGGGGCTCGGATCTTGAGGGCTCGGAGGTTGGGTTGGTAATTGATCTTCCGTATCAGAATATGTTGGTGTACGATGTAGATCATTTTCAGTATACCTTATCTGGGGACTTTCGTCATCTATGTCACTGTGAGAAATCTTTTTCGAACAATCAATTACTCAATAAGTTTGTGAACTTCACTAACAATAAGTTACTGATAATCTACTAACAATAACTCAATAATTTTGTGATCTTCACTAATAATAAGTTGTTGATGATCTACTAACAATAACTCACTATGTTTGTGAGCTTCACTAAAAAGTAAATAACAAAGATCGTATAAATGTATAAAATGTGGGAGTCAATAGTATTGCTAAAACTGTGGGGATAAAAAACACCAGTTTTGAAGGAAATAAGGATAGTTTGCAGATCAAAATGAACTGATTTTCACAGATCAATGTTTCCCAGTGTCAAATTCTCATTCAAAATCAAAACCCAGTTCGTAAGAACTAAATCAAACAGAGACTCCAAATATATCCCCATCCAATATATCCCCATCCAAATATATCTATACAAAAATGGATAGATGCTTGTAATGGATAGGTTTTTATTGTTCCCTTAAAGACTCTGTTTAATGGATACCTCTTTATGCTTTGTCCATCTGCTATTTAGATTATGGATTGTGTATCCATGCTTTGTCCATCTGCTTTGGGTATGTTATGGATAGGATGGATATACAAAGGGAGGAATATGAGGCATATTTTTTTGTCCATCTGCTTTGTATATACAAAGGGAGCAATATGGATTGTATATCCATATTGTTTTGGATATACAATATGGAATATGGGGCATATTGTTTTGGATACACAAAGGGAGCAATATGGATTGTATATCCATCTGCCATAACCATTATCTTATGTAGCATCACAAAGGGAGCAATATGGGGCATCTGTTCCTTATATGGTGTTTGGGATATAACAGTGGCAGATAACAGACTATGGACTGACTAGAAAATCTCAATTTGGTTATCTGCTAATTTTTTGCCTTAGTTGAACAATTAACATATTTTTTACTAGATTCTGTAGTACTAGTAGTCTTAGGAGTTTGTATATACAGTTTGAATCCAGTTTATATGGCCTGTTTATAGAAGTGTTATATGGCCTGTTTATAGAAGTGTTATACCACAAACTGTATAAGTGCATATACAGTTTGAATCTAGTTTGTATATACAGAGTGTGTATATCCATTTTGGAAACTAACAAAGGAAGCCCCAAATACATAACTGCGTAAGTGTTATCATAGAAGGCTAGAACTGCTTTGAAGGAACTGTTATCCATATATCTGCTTTGTGTATCCAAAGTTTGTGTATCCATCTGTCATAGTCTATATCTATAGTCTAGGTACTGTATTTAGAGTTGAAACAAATAAACAATTTTTTGGCATATAGGAACAAATGAATAATTTGTATGGCTGTTATACAAAGTTTGAATCTATTTTGATAGAAGTGCATCCATTTCTAACTGCCTAACTCCAAATATAAAATACAAATTTGAGTATTAATTTTACATAAATAAGAAGGAAACCAAAATTGTACCTTCAAACAAGAGTGAGGATTCAAGAGTCTGAGGATCAAGATTGAAGATTCAAGAGTCTTCAAGAAAGAATCAGATAGAGAGAATTATAGAGCTTGGGTTAGAATTAGAGTCTTGAATCAAGATGGCGTTTGTGGGGATTCAAAAGTTTGTAACTGAGAACAAAGATGATTGGTTTCTTTTTAAAGAAACATCTCCAACGGCTCTAATTTCTCCAACGGATCTAATTTTTCTAATGGATTTAATTGTTGCTCGGGCTGGGCTGGGGTTAGATTTGAGTCGGGCCACGGGCCGGCCCACAGCTATAAAAGGTGGCCCGCAGCCTGCCCATACAATTAATCGGACTGGGCCGCGGGCTTTGGCCTATAGTGTCAGCCCTAGTTGTTTGCATTATCTATATCAATTGGATTCATGTATGTTAGTAATGATTAGATAATCCAGGAGCTATTTGGTTACAACTACCGCTACGCTTCGGGTCTGGTGCTATTTACTCAATTCACGGTTGGAGCTATTTTAGTGGACCCACTGGTGAAAAAAAGTCCCATTTATAAGAGTTATTTGCTAGGCGAGATTTGTCTTAGAGGATTCTTGTAGCATGGGTTCAAAACCACATGGTTTTAGAAACTTAGGGTTACAGACCCACTTATATAAAATGGGTCGGGAAAATAACCACTGCAGTTTTGTTAATGCTAACCCGTGAGTGACCGCAAACCCTCTCACTTAAAATGCTTTAGGGTAAATAACACCCCAATATTTCCTCGAGATTTGTAGTTACAAACAAGAATAAAAAAGAAGAAGAAAATATTGTGCACCCCTCTATTATTCTGGCAAACACATCGGGTAGTTATTTCTCCCTAACCAATCCACGAAAGTGCAAGTAATCCACGAATTACTAAATTCTATCTCATCTCTCTAACTACTCCATGAATTCCATAGTGGCAACCGCAAATTTCCTTACCGTTATCAACTTTTGATCTCTCTCATGCTCTCTCTGTACTTGGAAGTTGTTGCTCTCTGTGTGTTTGGCTACGATTGAAAGGTAATTACCTGAATCTTTTGGACATCCCCTAAAGCTATCTCTTATCATCAATATCGTAACTTTGTCTGTTTCTGGTTTTAGATTGTAAGTTGGTTTACGACACATTTTTTATATATAGTTACGGCGAGTTTATGCTTTAATAGGAATACATAGTTTAAAATCTATCAACCGCAAGTCCCTTATTATGGTTAAAAAGTTCGCAGTTACGGTTATTTATAGTAATGTATGTAGATAGTTGCGGTATTAGTTTTCACCGTATATTTTCTGTTATGGTTTACTTTGGACTTGTAAGTATTTATTTGTTTTAATTTTTTTGGACGTCCTTAATTTGGTCATTTTAAGAGTTAAATAAATTTAAAATTCACTTTGGAGAAATGGCTCCAAAGAAACAGCAATGGGGCAAGAAAACATTGATGAAGGTGAAAAAAAAGTAGTTGATCCAACTCTAGATGAATCATCACCACAAGGTACAACTCAGGATGAAGTAAACGAATTGTGAATGTAGGGCAGTTGGAGACATGAGAACTTGAACCAACTATTAAGAAAAAAAAAGAATTAACTGAGGAAGAAAAGGCAAAATTCGCGAAAGTAATTGAGTTACAAAATATAAGAGCTGCCAGCCATGTTTCTGAGAGAGTTAGAAAATTAGAACCTAAAATTGACCCAATTGAGCAATTGGCTATTGTTGTTTATAATGAGTCAACTGCCGTTACAACTAAGATTTGAAGAGGCAGGTGCAAAAAAAAAAACTATTGACTAAGTACAACCCAATTCTGAGGTGCAGGTGCCAGTGAGAATAGAAGAAATCAATATGCAGTCTAAAAGTTTAGATAATGTTGAAGTAATATCAGCGAGTAAGGCAACAACTGAGGAAATAGAAAGTGATGCAAATTTCATGTCCCCATAAGAAAGTTCTTTAAATGAAGAACTAGTGCAACTGGATCTTACTCGCTTGTTAGAAGAGGAAAGGTTAGAGAAAAGTAAAGTGCAAGGGGGCGTAGAAACAATTGCTGAAAGTGTTTTAAATGATTGCAATGATGGTGTATAAGGGAATATGATGGAAACAATTATAGAAGGTGAAGTAGCAATTAATGTGCAATCAATATATGTGAATGATGAAAGTAGGGAGAAAATTAATGATGAGATAAATTTTGTAACAAATTATATACTGGAAGAAAATTGGCTAGGGAGGGTGGACACTGATCACCCAACTATGGATGAAATGGATGTTGAGGTCACACATGGGGAATTTTCTAATACTTATGTTATGGATGTAAGTTGCGGTGTAAGGAATGATGAGGTCCCTTAACATTTTTTGGATAATACCAGTGTTCTTGCTGTTAACAATGAGGCCAAAGATAAAGATGAGCAGGATGATTCGTTCCCTTTGCTTATCCAGGAAATTGATTCTTCAGGAGAGGACTCAGACGGTCTAGAAACTAAAAATTATCGTGCTGTCCCCGAGAAATCAACATTAATTCTTGTTAGTTTCAAGCACTACAGGGTTAAAACATATGGGCGGGGGAGGAATTTGATATCCTTAAACCAAGGCAACACAGAGTCAATCTTGGCAAATGGAATTGGCGTGATGAGCGTACAAAATTTAAGGAAAAGATTATTGATACTTGGCGTGATGGCGTGATGTGTGTTATAGGTATAACAACCATGTTTGGTTGGAGCATTACCAGCCTGAGACAAATACCTTTCTCTTAATTTTTAGAGAGATGACAATTACGTTAGATTAGATGACGTTCACCATATTATTTGTATACTTGTTTGGGGGTGGGGGGTTATGATAGGATGACAAAATTACTTGGTCAGTCCAAGGCAAAAATGCTTAAGCTTCTTGATAGCTCATGCCGCATTGCAGTTCATTGATTGAAGGATACATTTGCTGGAGACAACAAATGTACCAGCAATACGTCTGGTGATGTTATGGATCGGCATGTGAGAGGTTATATATTGTATATGTTGGGATGTAGTTTATTTGTTGATAAGAGCGGCCATATGGTTCATCTTTGATATCTTCAGCCACTTGCAAAAGTGGATGAATTCAAAACTTATGATTGGGAAAAGTTGTATTGGAATACCTATATTAGCAGCTCAGAATTGTAAGTCGGAGCACTTGTTCCTATCTGTCTAGCTATTTAACCCTATTGGAGGTACTGTTACTTAAGTTTATTACTTTAACATTGCATTATCAAGTATTGTTTATATTTTTGCAGCATAACATTCATTTATTTCTATGAAATATAGGCTTGGGTCTATGAACATGGGATTATCCCAAAGTCTCTAAAACCTCCTATAAATACCTTGTACAAAAATGGGGAATCTTGTGCCCTCCGTTGGGTACCTAAGAAGCTTTTGCCTCAGAAGAAGGATGTTTTTTCAGGGGTACAAAACTTACCTAGACTCCTTGACTAAGGAGGAGGTAATGCAATTTTCAATCATCAAGTTTCAGTATACGTCTATTTTTACTAACATAACTCTGTTGTTGCAGCCTTAAATAAGTTTAGTAGAGCATATTGTAGCGCCCCACATTTTTCCTTATTCATGTTGGTCGTATACGCTTATGTTTGTGATATTGTTATGTTTCCATTTATTATATAACTCTTGGTTTTGGCATATCATGATCCTTATTGAGTTTGAGTTGTAAAACACCTAGTCAAACACACCATCGTGTTTCTTCCAATATATGAGGGAGTCCATCATATCTCTCCCTTTTAAACTCTTCTTCTTTCGCTTAAAACACAACACTCTTAATTTCAACCTTTCTTTACTCCCTTTCCTCTTCCTTTTTCTCCTCCAACAACTCACCCTTACTGTAGAAAGAACATAGTATCTCAGAGTATCATCTTCTTCTTTTGCATTTCTAAAACCTAGAGTATTAGAGGGAGAGGAGAACATTAATATAAAACTTGTATTACTTGGGGATTGTTGGAAATTATTAGAGCGGGCAAATCTTGGGCAATAAAGTTATCATTATACATCGCTAGACTTCTCCGTGATTAACAAAATCATTGGAACATTGAGGGAAAGATTTCTTTCTTTTTTAATCCCGGGATTCATCGATTAAGGCAAGTACAACTATTACCCTTAATTTAACGATTGATCGGTATGAATTTCGGATACCAGTTTGTGTATAATTTAACAACTATGTTATCCTAATTAATTTGCTGTCATCACGTATAATACAATTAAATGAGAGTCAATCTGTCTTTATATCATTTAACTTGTGCTAAATCATGTATATCATATGATTATTATTCTATTGTAAGCTTTGAATATTAGGTTATGTTGGAGTAGTAAAACATATTAATAAGGGTTTGAATAGTACTAGAATAGGAGGGAATTTTGGTAGTTATAAGAACATCTCCAACAGTTACAATTTTAGGTGTGGGATGGGCTTCTTTGTCAGAAGAAACCTAAAACCTACACTTTTACTCTCTCAACAGTTCGAAAAATGAGTGTGAGTTGATGACATGGCGTTGTCAGAACTCAACCGAGTGTGGGGAGCTCACACTCAAAAAAATGAGTTTGGCAAAGTTTAAAACACTACGCGGACTAAAGAATACCGCGTAGATTAAATATTTATTTATTGGTATGTGAGAGGAGATGAATAATTGTGTGGATTAAAAAATACCGCACAGACTAAAGAATACCGGCGGACTAAAATTTTAAAAAATTAAAATAAAGATCATCACCCATTGTTGGAAGAGTTGAGTTTAGGTTAGGTTTTTTTATAAAGAAATGGTGGGCCAGCAGCCAGAGTTCACGCTTAACTACTAGAGATGCCCTAAGTGTTAGAATTTCCACTCAGTAGTATAATTAATACTTTATTGTGGTATCTAGTTTTTTAAAACCAACCACTATTTACCAATCAAATTGTAGTGAACTTCAAACAATGATCACATCCATATTATAGCACTACATGATGTGAACATGATTTAGGTCTTATAAGTGTCATGTTAGTCAGACTATAATCATGCTTCTCGTGTAAATGATGTGCTATTAGTAATTAACGAGACATGTAAATAAACATTGCATAAGCAATAATATTATTTAAAACATGTGAGCATTAGAAGAGAACCAACCTTATAGTTTTTTTACTTGTGGTTCATCATCGTATGTATTAGTCTTTTAACTTAAAGACTACTTATGAGAGACCCATTGTATGTTAGTATATTAGGGTGAGTATATAGGCGTTTAAGGATTTTAGACGTTGATTGGCAAACAAAGACAATTGGTTAGTGGCTTAACTTAGCCAAGATTATAGGACTTCAATTGATATAAACTTTATTAACTTAAGGTAGAAAGATCATTGGTAGTCAAAGTATAAGATCATCAACATAGTCCCTACTCCTATACTTGTGAGGTTAGAAAGGTTGTTGAGCATAAGATTACCAATCATATGATATAGTACTTTCATTGCCTATAGAGCAAGAATAGCTAGGTCATGTTGATTGAGTATCGGTCTTTCAAATCATTCATGTATAGGAGAACTTAAAGTCATCTGCACAGTAGGGCTATGTTGTTAGGGTCTTTGGGTTTGATTCCCTAAACAAAAGATTTGGTAACTTTTTATCAGTTCCCCAGGGCTGCAAACCTTTAAATTAGTTCCCTGTTACGTCTCGACTGCATGCTTCGCGAGCATCCTATGGGATTAAATCCCTTATAGTAAAAATAAGTTAGGCTTTAGACCTACAGGTTGAAACTCCTTGACCACCTTGATCCGGTGCTTTCCCCCGCTAATTCCTGGCTCACTAAAAAGGAATCCGTCAATCCCTGGCTCGATAATAAGGGATACACTTTTGTTGAGAATAGAAAGATACGAGAGTGTGGCCCACTAAATTAAAAGTGACCCTGTGTACATCGCTTATTAGTTAGCCCCATACCTAATAACACTCAGTAAATACTTTATAATACCGGTTGGCACCGACGCTTAAAAGCAACATTAATAATTAGATCTCTTTTCCTCAGTAAATATTGCATCATTTATACATATAGGTAAAATATTATATCACATTAGTATCCTTTTATTATCTCGGTCTGTCATGTTCAGTGACTGGTAATAATTGTGTTTGCTGACGCCTTGTGTGTTATATTTTTTACAGGAGGCTGAGCACAATAAATTTTGGTTAGTAAGGCTTGGGTGATCATTTCAGGATTCTTAGGAGTTCTATTGGATCGCTGAGCTGGGTTATTAAGGTATTTATGATATTTCATTATTGTGTTATCTTTCTCGTTCTTAGTTTTTGTTGAGAATATTATTCATTTTATTCAATAATTGAGATATTTTTGTTGCGTTGCTTTAGTGTAAGTAGATGTAGTTAATTTCTTTAGAATTATATTACATATGTGGGGTTCATCCGTGGGATGCCTAACTTGTTATGCTTCAGGGTTTGCTTATGATTTATTATCAGAAATCAGATTTTGGGGCGTGACACATATGTTGTACTATACGTCTATAATTAATGTCGTAATATATGAAAATTTTAAATTCTTGATTCTTAACTCAAACAATATCTTACGGCTATAAATTAGGACGTAACATATAGTTTACGTTGGACTTGTTATTCTTCTAACGTATGTTTTGGCTTGCGGCCTATAAATTTGTCCTATGGTTTTGTTTACTTTTGCAATACTTATACATTTCTCTGATAATATGTGATGAAATTTTCTCTCTCAGTTGAAGTTCTTATTGTGTCCCGATACTCGAGATATGCTCTGACGCTTTCAGGAGTTGACTTTCTTTTGAGGGTTAATACGCAGCTTTAATGTTATGGAAGCGTACGACCCAATGAGGGTGATGAGGCAGATGGGTTACGTACAATGCATTCCTCGCCTGAGATTAAAGCTGAAACTCGTCAAGAGATTTGATAGTTCTAAGAGGTACAAAGTTGAATGGGGAGCTATTGATTGAAAATGATGGGTAATTATTAAAATGACTGATAGGTGAGAGTTTCTCACTTGGGATTGGGAGTGGGTTGAAGGGTATGATGATTGGTACGCACAAGGATCTTAATATAAGTAGTACAATTTTTTTTTAAACCTTGTGTTAATAAATGAAATTTTAACGTACTTGGTTGTTAATACGGGGTACTATGTGATTGCAGCGTAGTACCATTGTAGTGGCTTATTTCACATCTCGGACTCATGACTTATCTTCGACCAGCATATGACCACCGACCTCCTCAATATACACATGACACTACTGAAAATACATTACAGTTATAGAGTTCTAGTCATCACTTTCGACCTCTACGACAACAGTTCGAGTTAAGCAAATGTACTGTCATTAATGAAGCCATTACGAAATAGTAAAGATCAGACCGTTACACAATCAAATTAAAGATTGTTAAACAAATATTGTAACGCCCATCATTAAGGATAATATTGGTCGTCAAACGGTCATATTATAAGACCTATAAATAGGACCGGAGAATCCGGGATGAAGGACATGAGATAGAAGAATGCTCACTCAAACTCTATACAAAATACTCAGAGCTTCTCTTGTAATATCTAGCAACTATCAATAAACTACTCACTTTTTTAAAACCTCAAGAGAGGTCGTGTTGTTTAACCTATTTAAAGGTTTTCCACGCTAGGCTTTGTGTTATTACTTTTCCATTATTCATCTAGAAGCTCTAAATACCCATGGGGTAAAGGCTAAGTTCATATCACAAAATTAGGCTATTACATTTAGCGCCATCTGTGGGAATGAAGTTCTCAAACTCATTATCTCATAAAATAGCTGATTATATCTTTACGAGATGACACTTCCAAACTAGAGTACATCAATTTCTCTAGGAGAAGGAAACGCCAAACTGGCAGAGTTCGGGCCAATCTCAACTCCGAAACTGAAAGGCGAGCTGCTTTGGAACAGCAGTTAGCGGGCATCCAGGATGCGTTGAAGGTTCTACAAAGTCAATAGGCCATAACCCAGAAGAACAAAGGCGTGCTGCTTGCTACTTCGCAGGTTTTCATTCTCGGCAGAATATGACCTCATGCAAACAATCTGGGAGGTGAAGCTCGATCTAATCATAAGAAACATGGGGCTGGCCCTACCCTGTTGCAGGAAGTCCACCAAGAAGTTGATTGTAGCCTCACTGGAGTCAAACAAGAAGAGCCATCATGAGGAAGAGTTCGAATTCCAGCTCTCGAGCGAATCAGCAAAGAAAGTGACGACCATATCCCTTGCAAAGAACGAGTCCCACGACCAGCCACCACATCTTGTCAGTACGTAACTCAAGAACATGTTGAAAAGCGCATCAAAGAATTGTTCGATGTTCAAGTTTTGACTATTAAAGGAATTCATAGCAGATTATAGAAGATCCCGATCGCACAGGTGCTACTGAATGGCAAAGTTCCCACTGGTTTCTATACTCCAATAATCTGAAAATACAAGGGGACTGACCCATTGGAAGATGTTCATGAATTCCAGGATTCTCTAGGCTTACATTCTACATCCAACCACATTCTATGCTGGCTCTTTCCTACCAGTTTATAAGGCGAACCTTTGCGATGGTTCCACCCACTACCAGAAGGGTCCATTGCAACTTTTGAGCAGTTGAGGGAACTCTTTGTCAATAATTACTCGCACAATAAAGAGAAAGAAGAAAATCTATATTCTCTATTCAACCTTAAGCAAGTACTATGTGAAAATCTCTAGACGTTCACTAAGAAGTTCCTAGAGTTGGCTTGAAAGGTGGATCAGCTCGATCAGAAGATTACTATTGTAGCCTTCACCAATGTTTTACTCGTCGATGGAAGGGTGAATGAGTACCTTGTTCTAAGCAAATCTACAACTTTGGAGGACATGATCAAAAAAGTCAATGGGTATATCGAACTCAAAATAATGGCGTCCGACAGACAGAAAACTTAGAAATCAACATTGATAGCTCGACACCAATCTACAAGCTAAGATTTTAACCGTGCTGCTGATCAGGGAGGAGATAGGAAGCAAACAAAATCTAATAAAGATCGACCTCGGAAGGGTAGTAATATGCCAAAACCCTGTCTTCCCAAGATAACTGTAACCATAGCCAAGATTTATCCTATACTTCAGAAGGATAAGTTTTTTTGCAATGCATAGTATCTCTAGCCTATTGAGAACAAGCCATATTGTATTCACCACAAAGTCTGATATCATGAGACAGAACATTGTTTCACTTTACAGTGACTGTTGAAGTACATTTTTGCGGATGGAAGAATGCATGAATACATCGTGAACGTTGAAAGTTACAAGAACAAGAGTTATAGACTTCCCACAGAAGTCTTACAGGTCGAAGAAATAGCAGAGGAAAAATACTTATACCATATATCCCTCAGCCACTTCATTGAGACTCATACTATTAACCAATGGAACAGAAGCAAAAGATGACATGTCGATCAATGTCACGACTTGTCCATGGACGTTAAAGAAGCTTGTTTACTTCTCGTATCCAGCTCCCAATGCACAAGGATCTCTTTTGACGATTGTGATGTTCTTCACGTCAACTTTGCTCACCACAATGCATTGGTGATCATGTTGGAAATGAGAAATGTCGTATTACATACAATAATGGTAGATACTAGTAGTAGTATCGAACTACTTTTTCAAAGTACGATTGATCAGATGGGGCTAACTGACAAAGTACAACCCAATAATATTGATATATGTAGATTTAACGGCTCTAGAGAAGAACATGTTGGAAAGATTATACTTCTTATTACGGCAGTACCAGCAATAGTTGACGTTGTATTCTACATTATCAATGCAAAATCCCATTATTTGGGGATAATGGGATGTTGTTGGTTACATATTGTAAGAGCTATTCCGTCGACCTATCATTTGGCGTTGCGGTTCGATTAAAATGACAACATTTATGAAATCAAAGGCAGTCAGAAGCTAGCTCGAGCCTGTGAAAACACTATTACCATAGTACAAAAACCATCGATACCACAGCTCGCATAACAATTACAAAAAACAACAAGGAATATTATAGAAAACTTTACAGTGAACTCTACAAAAAGCCAGTTGCCAAGTGTAGAAATCACAGAGTACGTCAAAATTAGTGGAGAAAAGTGAGGAACATTCATTGGCACTCTTCTGCCCATAGTAGAATGAGAGGTTTTTTTTCATTTCCTTACAGATAACAATAATGTATTTGTTTGGGCATTTCATGAAATGTCAGGCATCGATCCCAATCTGGCCTGCCATAAGCTTAATTTGAAAGATAAAGCTTAAGCCGTCAAATAAAAACATAGAACTTTAGCACCAAGACTCCGAGAAGAAATTAGCAAAGAGATCGATAAACTCATTTAAGTTGGTTTTATCCAAAAAACCCACTATCCAGAATGGATCTCGAATATTGTTGCAGTACCAAAGAAAAATGGAAAGATCAGAGTATGCGTAAATTTCATGGACCTCAACAAACATACTCTAAAGGATAGTTTTCCACTTCCTATCATAAACTATATGCTCGATTCTACTGCAAGACACAAACTCTTATCCATGATGGATGCCGCATCATGGTACAATCAAAACCCGACAATCAAGAGAAATTAGCTTTTATTATAGAGCATGGCCTGTATTACTACAGGGTTATGCCTTTCAGTCTCAAGAATGTTGGAGCCACTTATCAAAGGTTGATGATTCAAATGTTTAAAGACCATCTCGAAAAAAATGATGGAAGTCTACATAAATGATATGTTGTGTAAAAGTCTCAAAAAAGAGAACCATATCGCAGATTTACACATAGCTTTCGAAATTCTCCACTTTTACAAAATGAGGCTCAATCCTGACAAGTGCCAGTTCGGAGTCCAGTTAGGTAAATTCTTGGGACATTTGATCAACAAGCGAGGTATCGATGCTGATCTAGATCATATTTGGGCATTGTTATCTATGCCTTCTCCAAAAACAAAGAAAGACATACATAAGCTAGCAGGCAAGATAACAACAATAAATTATTTTTTCTCCAAGTCTTCAGATCGATGTCGATAGTTATTCGACCTATTGTGTGAAGGGACAACAACAAAAAATCTAAAAAAGATCCTGAGATCGAGTAGAGTCCAAAATATGAAGCAATATTTCAAGAACTCAAACGTTATTTGGGAACACCATCAGTGATAAGTACACCTAAGGAAGGAGAAGAGCTCACCATATATCTTGCCGTTACCAATGAATCTTTGAGTTTTATCCACATTCGACTTGATAAGAGGACAGAAAAACCTGTCTACTTCATCAAAAACACTCTCACTCCAGCAGAATCTCGGTATACCAAGATAAAAGAATTACTGTTAGCTCTCAGTTATACATCTCAGAAGTTAAAATAGTATTTCCAAACCCACTCAATTTGAGTAATGACAAATTATCTTTTTGCTCAAAATCTTGTCCAAGCGTAAGAAATCAAGACGAGTACAATAATGGTCGGTAACTCTTGGAGAACATGATATACGTTTTGAACCACGATATTCTAAAAAAGGTCAAGTAGTAACAGATTTTCTTTCAGACTTCCTAATAGAAGATCCTAATTGGGAAGAATATAGTACAAAAATTAATGAAGAATAGTTCAAAGAAAAGTCAGATTGGATATCTCAAAAGGGTTGGTGTCTTTTAACTCATGGTTCTGCCGGACCTACGGGGTCAGGCATCGACATTGTCTCCAATGACAGAATTGAAAAAGCAATCAAACTCAACTTCGAAGCCACCTATAATAAGACTGAGTAGGAGACATTAATTCATGGTCTGGATATGGCTCTTGAGATTGGAGTTTCCGAGTTATCTGTGTACATGGACTCTTTACTTATCATGAATCATTATACAGAAGTTTCAAAAAATAGAAAAATGATTGATTACACCACAGTAGTAGCCGACAGAATGAGCAGATTCAAGAAGGCTACCATTGAACATTTACCTCGCAGAGAGAGCATATATTCTGAATCCCTTGCCAACCTGGCAGGATTACTCGGCACAGAAGCTCGATATCTTAAGATCGAAGGAATATCCACTCCCAGCATTAACATCATCAGCTCAAATTCTGTTAATATTGGGGTTGTTGAAGAGGCTGAGGATGAGAATGATTGGAGAAGACCTTTTCTCACATATATTGGACCCCAAAACAAGTTTGATGGTGAACTCCCCAAAGATCCTACAGAACGAAGATGTGTACTTGATAATGTTAAGCGATACGTCTTAGCCGATAACTTCCTTTATAAAATATCGGTTACAAGACCTTATCCTGAATGCTTATCAATTAAAAAGGCCCAACAATTTCTGCATGAACTCTACGAAGGCACTTGTGGGTCCCATACAACAAAACGATCTTTAGCAAATCGAGCTCTTACTCAAGGTGGCCTAAAATGAAAGCTCAAGCCATTTAATATGCAAGCAAGTTTGATGCATGCCAACAATATGGCCTACAAATTTGAGCTCCAGCCTTGGAACTCCATTCTAGCAACGTCTTTTGGTCATTCAGAAGATAGGCCCTCAACCTCGTAATAGAATTTTCCACTGTACCAGTAAGAGGAAGCACCTCCAAGTAGCAACATATTACTTAACCAAGTAGGTAGAAGCAGTCTTTCTGTGTCGCACAAGTGAAGAGGAAGTCATCAAGTTTGTATGGGAAACTATCATAATATGGTTTGGCTTCCCCCATCTTTTCTAAATCAACAATGGACCTTAGTTCATTGGCTCTAGAGTTGTTCAGCTCTTCAATCAGCACAGCATCATTCACTCTCCTTCTAATCCATATTACCCACAAGGAAATGGTCAGGCCAAAATCACTAATCGTACTATCGTTGACGGAATCAAAGAGCGCTTGACAAAGAAGAAGGGTAATTAGGTCCAAGAATTACCACATGTATTATGGGCATATCGTACAATACCTCGGGTATCGACTGGATGCACGCCATTCCTGTTGGCGTGCGATATCGAAGTAATAATCCCTACTCAATATCATCTCCCATTACGCGACCATACCATGACAGACGAAGAAAATGAATTCCAGTTAACATGTAATATGAATTAGATCGATCGAGGAAACTAGAGACAGAACACTCATAAACTTGGGAAGATACCACCAGGCTTTAGCCAGATCTTATAACAAATAAGTTCATCATAGAGAGTTTAAAATTAAAGATCTAGTACTTCGAAAAGTCCCCAAACATAAAAAAGTAGTCAATGCTGGAAAGCTCACCAAAAATTAGGAAGGTCCTTTAATTATTATTGGAAAAAGTGGACTTGGCTCTTACGATCTCGCAACCAAACTTGGGAAACGAGTGCCTAATCCTTGGAACACGAGGAGATTAAAGCTCCATCAAAAATAATAATCTATCGCAATGTACTTTTCTAAATAAATCTATCTTCTTGTATGTCGGTCCTACATCAATGAAATACTTATGTTTGTTCGCTATACATCAGATTACTTTCTACTATTTCATACAGTACTCCATCTAACATTCTTTGTACGTCAATTTTTTTTGAACGAATATGGTTTGTACGTCAATCTTACAGCAATGAAATATCTATGTTTGATTGCCGTACAATATAGTATTTTTCTAATATATCATATAAGTACTTCTATATATAGATTACATGTTTAAACATCACAGTTTACCAGTGGGTTCATCCCATTCTAATACATTACAGATTGTTTGTTGCTTCGACCAAATTGATCTTATATTAAAGTACATATCGATTGTTGCATCAGCCAAACTTATCTTCTATTTCATTATAGATCGTTTGTTACTTTGGCTAAATTGATCTTATATTACAATACAAATCGTTTGTTATTTCAGCCAAACTGATTTTATATTACATTAGAGATCGTTTGTTACTTAAGCTAAACCAATCTTCTATTTTACATGTTACAGATCGTTTGTTACTTTAGCCTAACCGATCTTCTATTTTACATGTTACAGATCATTTGTTACTTTAGCCTAACCGATCTTCTATTATATTAAGTGTTTGTTGTTTCAGCCAAACCAATCTTCTATTTTACATGTTACAAATCATTTGTTGCTTCAGCCAAACCGATCTTCTATTATCTTAAGCATTTGTTGCTTCAGCCAAGCCAACTCTCTGTTATACTCCAAAACGGCTAACAGGCTCATACATCACAATCGATTCATCACAAGGTTAGTACAATTTTGTACAGATCATTACTTTTATCATCTGTCCTACCTTGCTATACTCTATCTACTATATTTTCATTAGTATAGTCCGAATAATCCCTTTTAATAGTCATAACGCCTTATCAGTTACTCAAGCTATTACTCGAGCTATCACTCAAACTATCACTTGAGCTATTCGGTAGTACAACATTACGCAAACTTTCCCTATGAAGTCGCAGACGCATAAACTCTGGCATCCTCCCAATCATAATTTGTTTTGCATCTTTAACCTTATTTTTTGTAAGAACGCCAATTTTTGCTATCATGGGATCTAAATACTCTAATCATATCAACCACATTTCATACTGTACACCATCAACAACTTGCTTGCCATATACAATTTTTATTTCTGCCTCCAATCTCTTGAACTCGGATACAAAAAAGGAGAGCACTGCCGTCATTTCTCTCTCATGCGTAGTATTTGCCTATATTTTACCTTATTAGGAAGCACAAACCCTGCAAGTTATCCTTTAGCTTCCTTCAACATAGCTTCCAAACTTCTGCAGCATTCATCCAGAGCTCGTTTCTTACTCAGCGTCGTATCATTATGACCTTCCACTATCACCATAAACTCATCCATGTTTGCCACCAGGCCTACTAATTCATCTATCCGAGCTTGATTACAGTTCCTTTCTAACACTTCATCCTCAAGACTTATTGAGTCTAGCAAAGATCTGCCTTCAATTTGGTCTTTGCATCACGCAGTTCCCCATTTTCCGATTGATACTAAAAAATGTCTAACCTCATCGTTTGAACGTTATGTTCTAAAGTACAGATCGTGATCCAATCTTTATTTATCATTTCGTTTTGTTCACTATAGGCTTCTTCTATCTCTTTTAACATCATGTTCGTAACATACCACAATACTTTAAATTTGCGAGCGCGATCATTTACCTCTTCGATAGCTGTTCACGCACCACCTTTCTTCGCTTCGAACATGTTTATCTGATATTGCAAGTCTTTCACATTATTTTCTTCCTTCTCTAACACTGCCAACAGCTCTGTAATTTGAGTTCGCACAGATATTAATTTCACCCCTTGTTGGTTAATTTTTCCCGAAGTGCCCAAAATTTTCACATCCTTTTTCCTTATAACTTCTTTTAATCCCTCCATCTTTCTTAGGTCACTGGCTAGTTCAACCTCTTTATCTTGTAGTTTATCGGTCAAACAAACTCTGTATTTTGCTCTTTCGATATCTTCACCTTCATTTTTCTTCTAACTCAGTAGCACTCTTTAGTGCCCCCTGACACAATGTTAGTTTAGCATTCAATTGTTCGTTTCGAATACGTAACGCGTTACATTGGCTCTGAACAGCTGCCAGTTCTACCAGTCACAACAGTTAACATTTATCCTAATTTATATATTCAAATAGATTACATATCACAGTGACTAAAAGTTAACTCAAGAATATTATATTTTAGTAATATCAATACAGTGATCTATTTATATGGTCATCACAAAGAACAGCTTTCATTCAACATCAAAAGCAGTTTATAAAAAGCTAATGCACATGTAAGTTCAGTAAATAACTGTACTAATCTACTTTCACATTTTTTGAGTTACGAGAGGATTGCCCCTTATCTCTCGAACACTTTAAATTCTTTACTTGATCATCTATAGAAGATATAAAGGCCACCACCTCCTGCCGGCGCTACTTTCACCGCAATTGGGGTTTCAGGCTCTCGACCTCCTCGTCGTCCTCTTCTGAGATATTCTCTCACAGACTAGAAACGGATTTTTTAACAACCTTCCCCTTCTCATCTTTCGTAAACCAGATATTTTCCGCTTTTACGTTCTCCACATCAAAATCTTTCCTACAACCAATTACGAACTTTTTAAATTCGTTCTCTACCCTTGTCAGCTCCCTTCTATAAAAATTAATTGTATTTTCTATATGACGCTCATGCTTCGTTCGAGCTGCGGTTTTTGCTTGTGACGGATACACATACACTTTTAACTACATATGCGCCCTATGTAGATGCTTGCGCATTTCTTTTTGCAAAACACCAAAAGCCCTCGCATCAGTTTCTACCTTTTTTTGAATAGTTACTTCTTTTAACAATTACCTCACTAAAGATATTTTCTATTCTATCTATTGCTACAATAAATCTTACAATTCCTTTAACTTGCCCTCTAACTTCTGCTGAACCTTTATTTGCTCTTTCCTTATCCTAAAATACACATTCCTCATTGCCCTTTGGTCCTGCATAAAGCCAAAAATATCAGGTAAATGTTCTACATTACCCCATATAATGGATACCCCAGCTCGCGCTAAATATTTTTTTGCATCAACACTAAGGCGATTAAGTACTTCTTGAGCTAGAAACATTACTCGCGCTGGGTCAGGTACTATGCCCTTTTCCTTCAAAAGCTCTATATAAGCTTCTTCTAAACCCCGTTCACTATCTACTTCAATCTCAAAATATAATGTCAAAGCTATCAATAGACTTTGGCACCTAGCCTTCTCACGGGTCGTTAAAATAGGTAAACTCTTTTGGTTTTCGAACTAACACCCCCTTTCCTCTTCCTTTCTTAACACCTCATCCCATTCTATTTTTATCTTGGCATATCTACAGTAGAGGTCATATAATTCTTTAAAATTTTTCTCTGAGTTAGATTTAAACTGCCTTCTCTCATACTCAATTTTATTTAATGCCTGTTGAACACGAGCCACCGAATCCCTTGCTCTACCCAATGATCTCTCCAAGTCGGAAATAGTTTTTCTTATTCGATCTACCTCCTACACAGATTACAAATATCTTGTTAACATACAAACATTTAAGGAAAGCATATTAAAAAGAGTCTATCAAACTTATAAACTTTTACGAGCACACTGAGTACAATCCCATCAAAGTTAAGTGAACTGTATAGCTCGAAACATAATACTTTAGATTGGCTATAGATTCTTGCTCATTTCTACCTTAGATGGAGGATCCAATGTCTTGCCTGCTGCTACAGCTGGTTCAGTTAGTGTAGCAGATACATTGGCTAGATCAGCAACATCAACCACAACTTTACCTTCTACCTCTGTAGGAAAGTCTATATCATCGTATCTGCCAGATCAACCGCTCTTCAGCAGCCTCAGCATCTTCAACTCTCTTCTTTTTCTCTAGCTCGAGCTTAGTTTCGAGCTCCCTAATTTGAGTTTATTGGGCATCAAACCTCAGAGTAAGATCTCTAAACTTTTAGCTCCTCTTATCAATGAACTTTGTCGCCCCCTTCATCAGCATCGAGAGCTGCCAATACAAAAATGCAGGTTCAAAACTACAGATCACTTTCTAAATACAGCACATCAAAGATTTCAATACATACCACAAAAGCTTGCTCTTGGCATACCTCATCGAGCTGCTATAGATTAGTCACCGTCATCATGTAGTATTTTTGCTCCAGTTTTCTCATCTTGGCCTCAGCCTGGACATTAGTACAAGCACTACCCTCATCCTCGTGTCATTTTCTTTTTAGTGAGCTCTTCTCAGCCTCGGAAGGAATAACTTCACTCACCTCCTGCCTCTCATCAATATCTCCAGCAGCAGGTTTGGCAACCTCTTGGTCTGAGATCACTACCATAGTCTTGACCTCCGAGTACTCCGTTTTACGTTAATATTTTTCGGCGCAGGAGGAGGAAGATTAGTGACATTATTAACAGTCAAGCGGGATTTCTTTTCAGTCATAGCTTGATTCTTGTGAGCTCGCTAAACTTTGGGTACTATGAAATCTACCCTCTTATTCCTCTGGATACCTAGCTTACCAAGTACCTGCTTTAACTCGACCTGATTATGATCTATACAGTCGAACAAGGTGCTATTGTCAGGAGCTGATAAAGGATTGAGATCTGACAAAACCAGGAGCAAAACAATATTTAGCAGCTCAAAGACATGATAATGGCTGGTTAAAGTTGATCAATGTTACTTACTCAGGTTATAATATTTATGGTTCAGGACGAGCGCTGGTTCATCTGGAACCTACATACAGTTTCCCTTACCCATACAAGGTGGTCATTCCATGGTCTACTTGTAGATTCAAAATCAAATTTTTTTGGCCTAGACGAATCACTATACAGGTAACCACTATTTCGACCTTTGATATCCATTTATAAAATTTTAACACATCATCAGCTTCAAACTACTTGGCAGTCTCTTCCCTTCTCCATTTCTGATTCAGAGACTCGCATACCCTCATCATCTCATACGCATTCCCATTTAGTTGGGCAGGGCAGCACTGCAATACATTCATAACCCCTTTCTAAAAGAAGATCAAAGGAATTCTAAGGCCATAAACGACCCGATTTAGATAACATAAATCCCATTATTCGGGCCTGCCAACCCAATGCCTTTATAATACAAGATTTTAACATCCTCACTAATCCCTTTCTCCCTTTTCCACTTCTCCAAACAAGGGACTTGGTAGTATACCGCCTCCTTCCCTTTTCCTGGGAGATAGGCCCTAAACCAACGACCTTGGTCTATCATATAATGTCCCCATTTTCCCTGCAATTTCGTTTTGCATTTCAAAAATTTCTTTTCAACATCTACTCTCTGAGGATATATGAAAAATAATTTATCTTTAAGATATTACATGCAATTACTCAAAAACCCTACATTTTTAACTTTGTTCTCTCAAAATCAAAATTGATGAATATACAAATACTGATTACAGCAAACATAAACAAAACATAAGCATCTAATACTAACCTGTACTCGAAGAATTACAATCTTCTGCTTTACCTAAACGTTTAAGAGAAATTGACCGCTCCCGCCGCTTCTCCAATAATTTTCTATCACCAGATGAATCCTTCCCTAACTAATTAAACTCAGAGCTCAAGCGTCTCTTCTCTATGGAGATATGGATTACACCACTTTTTTCTCTTTCTATAACTGTAGACAATTTATGAGGGAGAGAGATACGAGTTTTTATATGATCCCACAGCTTACGAAACGATGGCTCCTTCAGACATGTGTTAGTTACCCCTACTGTCTCTACATGCACATCTTTTTGTCTCACAGCGTCATCATGACTTCTGTGATAATGTCTATCATCATGACGTCTGTCTCTATTGTCTGTCATTAAATAATTTTGCTCCTCTTTCCCAAAGCAGTATAAACGACCAATCACCTTACTTTTATACTATACCAAGATCGTATGACATTCCTAAAATAGCTCTTTATTCAAAATTCGAAACTATCTGCACAGTTGTTAAAAATTACTCAGCTGTCATCCTCAATATATGCCACATAAGCAGTCAAAACACTATATTCTTATTTATTTCAGTTCGCAACATCAACATGTTTTGTTCTATATTTAATAGAGTACCAAAATAGAATACTAAAAATAGAGTACTTATTCATTTTCGAGCTCTCACAGTTTGAAATTATAGTCACATATAGTTACATTTAAAGCAGCCCAGATGATTTACCACACCACATGGTATTATCTCCCCTTCTGCTGCTCTCTCATCTTCTTTAGCAAGTTTATCAAGTGCGATATCTCAAACAACTTCTTCTCGTAAAGTTGCATCCAACAACAACTCACAAAAATATCACACCATAAAAAGTAACCTCTGCACGCCTACCTTCATCATCTAAACCAGTTACTTTCAATGGCCACCTCGAAAGAACGGCATCATACGGCAAATGATGAAAGTATTGTTCATGAAGTTCAGCGATCTGGATATGGAACCTACCTTCTATCGCATGATGCACGCGCTGTGAACACGTCCTAACCATGGTTACTCACTCTACCGCAATAACAAAAGTATCTCTGACATAAGATACATGACATAGCAACCAAGGATCACTACTTTATATAGACAAAATGAAGATCTATAAAAATCTCAATCGCCCCACAGATTTTGTTGAAAGATATATTGTGCAAAATTTTGGAAACACAAATATTAACAGAAGTTAAAAAATATAATGACAAGTCATACTTTCCATATTATGAAATATCTCCTCAGATTTTATGCGTACAGATATTGAGATCACAACATACAAATCAAACACGTCCAACAGTAATACATACAGGCTGATATCAATTACTTCCATACGACTAGACATTTTTCAGTCAGTTCGAATTAGTAGCTCACATACATGCACATATCCTTACAACCACCCAATCATCTTAAGTAAATCGCTAACTTACTCTCACTGCATAACCTCTTTAAATTCTCAAACTCCTCTATTTTTTCTCCACCCTCAACTTTTATTTCCCTTTAAAGCATATACACCAAAATCCTTATAGTTCATTTTGTCCAGCAATACCCAATGACAAACTACCATTCCTCGTACCTACATATTTACAGACTTCTATTTTGTAACAGAAAGCTACATATATAAGTGGAGAAGTTCGAAACACAGCATCAAAATGACATAACGAAGATATTTCATTAGTTCAATAATTTTTTAAAGATTACGTTATAGATAACAAGTGTTCCGAAAATTCATATATTACTTTACAAGTTACATTAAGTCATAGTTCAAAATACTTCTTAGTAGCCAACGAGGAAGAAGATGCAAAATTAAAGCATCTTCCAGACTCTGATCCCCTGCACGAAGGAGCCAAGAAATAGTGGAACTGGAAATCACCGAAGACATACGACACCAGCAGAAGGAGCTTCTTCATGGCCAATATTTATGGTCCTTGGAAGAAAAACCTCCACCACCACCACCTCTTCCACCATAACCCCCACCACTTCGCATGCTAGAGACAGACGGAGGGTCTTATTTCTTAGACAGGACCCACTCACTTGAAGGGTACAGGTAAGACTCCCTCAGACGAATGCATGCCACTTTATCTTCAGTTGTAACAGCCTCCTTCGCCAGCAGTTGCAGTCTATTTCGGCATTCCTCCTCTGATATCAATAGATAATGAAAGTACGCCATCTAATAATAGTCATTCCCCGCCTCCATCACCTCCTCATACGACATATGATGGTATGTAGGAGACAACAAAATCGACGTCGGTAGATGCAAAGGTTGGTGACCAAAATATTTGATACAAAATTTTTCTATCTTCCTTCAAATCCTAGATTCCCGAGACTGTTGCCTTGTCATTGCCATACTTTTCACTGTAAAAAAATTTCAAGTACAAAAATAAGAACACAGAAGAAATAGTATCGGGAAGGAGACTTGGTTCATCACATACCAATCAGAGTGCTATTTATATTATGATTAGCATTAAAGTTAATTCTTCACATTCCTAATGTCCGGAGGATTTCCCATGCACCAAAATTGACTCGAACCATTGGTTCTAGAAAATCCAAAAGCCACAAACGTATATTCATGAAGTTACGTTGGAAATGATTCTCAGGTATTAACTGTAGCATTGATGATGCTTATCAACCAGCACCACTGGCCCACAATGTTCTCATACTATTGGCTAAGAAGGGGTGGTCGTAGTGGCTTATTATGTATCTCAGACTCATACTTCATCTTCGACCAGCATACAGTCATCCAACCTCACCAATATAACACGTGGCACATTTATGGTATAATTAGAATCAAGACATCAACGTCAGGTAACGGATATTGCACGAACTTCTCAACCAAAACTACTCACCCGTGATGCTTCTCGTGTTCTTGGTTGAGAGCCGTCTTGTAGTAGCTTATTCCGGATCTCGGACTCATGACTCATCTTCGACCAGCATATGACCACTCGACCTTCACAACATACACATGATATTACTAAAAATATATTATAGTTATAGAGTTCTAGTCATCACTTTTGACCTCTACATCAACAGTTCGAGTTAAGCAAATATATTGTCATCAATGAAGCCGTTACGAAATAGTAAAGATTAGACTGTTACACAATCAAATCAATGATTGTCAAGCAGATATTGTAATGCCCATCATTATGGATAATAATGGTCGTCAAACGGTCATATTATAAGACTTATAAATAGGACCAGAGAATCTGGGATGAAGGACATGAGATAGAGGAATGCTTACTCAAAATCTATACAAAATACTCAGAACTTCTCTTGTAATATCTAACATCTATCAATAAACTACTCTCTTTTCTAAATCCTCAAGAGAGGTCGTGGTTTTTAATTTAATTAAACATTTTCCACGCTAAGCTTTGCATTGCCATTATTCATCTAGAAGCTCTGAATATCCTTTATATAAAGGCTGATTTTTGATCACGAAATTAGGCTATTACAACCATGGTGGCAGTTTCAAAGCAATAAAAGAAAATCATGAATATGTTTAAGAGTGCACCACTGACGATGATAAGTACAATTCTTTGGGTATCCAAACTCTTTGATGGAGACACCGAGTAATAGGTAGACGATGCATCATCTTTAGGTACCCAGTCATGTAATAGACTACTGTTTATCTAATCAAAATCCTACTTACTTAATAATGTAGTAAAATGACAAGTAGGGTGTCAATCCGCTGAGAGGTATGCTATTCTAGGGGAAATGAAGTTTGTTTTGTCAAAAATCTCTGCTTAAACTAGGTATTAAAATTGATTATTAAGAGTAACTAAACCTCTAGATTCTACTCTATATTAGTTTATTAGGGTTTAATTGAATAAGTTTTTTGTCTTCTCTTCAAATCCTCTCATTCGAGAAGATTTCACAGGGTTTAAAATTCATTTATGATTTTTTTGACTAGGAACAAATCAAAGAGTCTAATCCGTTGAGATCTAGACTCAAATTTTAGGTTGTTAATCTATGGCTTACTTCTTGTTGGAGACTGGAATAATCCCTAGGTCTAGAGGTGACTAAGTAAATTGAGAAACCAGTTCCTTTTGAGGACATCAATCTCTCTTCCAGGTTAGAATTATTCTCCCCCTCATCCAACTTGTTAGGCTCAAGAGAGTTGAAGAACAACCCTATAGAATGAACATAAACATCTAGGTCAAACCTATAACCTACAAGAAATCCTAACATAGTTCTATAGAACTTCATCCTCATATCTAGTATGAGTGATTAACCCTAGAATATCTTAATAAACAAAATTAATGAAAGAAATTAAACTAATTATCATTAAACTTTGGATTAGAGTTATGAGATACAAACTCAGTTCCCAAGCTCTCTAAAACCATGCAAAAACAAAAAGTAGTTTTGGAGAGAGAGAACAAAACATTAAATTGGAGAACAAAAACAAAAACTCAGTCATTTCCAATAGAAAAAATTAGACATTCAACGAAGATTTACTTTTCTTAAATCATCTTGGGATCAGAGATTCAAAATCACAATTGAAGGCCACCATCAGCGGTGATCACCGGTGGGTGGTGGCTAGAATCCTCCATCTTCTTGGGTTTTGCTTCGCTTGACTAGTGAAATGTAATTTGAGGTTCATCCTCTAGGTCCCTTGTCTCAGTGATGATATTTGATTTTCATGTAGCCCAACTAAACCAATTCTGATAAAAATACTCTGTTAAATTATTGGAATTCCTTAGTGTGATTCTTGTGCCATTTTAGCTTTGATTTGGCCATTTTCTTGTCAAATTGACTCCAGTAGAGTAGAGAACCTAAAAATGAGGTAACTAGGCAATAATTAGACAAAATAGGTCTTAAGACGGCCAAAAACATTTGTAAAATAGGCTTAAATTATGTACAAAAATGTGCTTATCATCATGTGAAGAACCCAACCCCCGATGTCCTTATTCAAATTTTATAAAGCACTGAAAAAATGCCTCAAATATTAAAGAAGCATGAGAAACGTGTTAGCTTTGCAGCTCAACCTAATGGTAAAGATGTTAAGACAGAGTCTGAATAAGGGAATGTTACCACTGTCAAGGTAAAGATAGCCACTGCCAAGGCAAAGATACCTCCTACTAATGCAAATTTAGCTCTTAAATGTATCCCCTATAAAGGCGAAAGGCTAAAAAAGAGAAGAAAAAAAAAGGCAGAGAAACATTAGATAAATAGTTGAAGGCGCTTGGGTTTGATGAGTTACCTTATACAAGAAAGGCCATGCAAACTCGCGAGGTGAAGAAATAAATATGTTCCTATGTATTACCGTGGTTTTATCTAAACGTTTGAATCTTCTATGAAAGATGAAAACAATAGATTTCAAGATATCGCCTCATGTATTATGTGGGGAAACTTTCAAACTGTAAAAGCAGATTTCCTAAAGGAGTTAACACAATCTGAAGTATGGAAGGAAACATATATTAGGTTGTTTGACCCTACTGATATCAAAGATACTCCAATAGTTTATTGCTTAATAGGTTTGGCCGTATATAATTGATGTGTTTCCATATGCCAAACTATAAAAGACGACCTTTAAGGACATGACAGTAGGTTGCTACTTCCATATTTCAGACATGTTCTAGCTACAATCAACAAAATGCCTTTTTGTTTTATATTTACAGAGTGGTGTGCCACGTTCATGCCTTTGAGAAGGTGTAACACTTTTAATGTGAAGGACTTTAAATTAAATAAGTTTGTCTATTCCTAAAGAAAATTGTATTCTATAGGGCTATACTAAGGTTTAACAAAAGAATGTATTCTCTAGGGCTATACTAAGGCATGAAGAAAATTTTATGTTCCTACCTTTATCATGGTTATGATATAAGTTTAGGGAAGATACAACTTTTGAGGTAAGCGATGAGTGGCACACACAAATGAAGTATTTTTATGCAATGATGATGGATAGTGTTTTGTAAAGAAATATTTTTTGATGTGTGGTAATGACTTATGGATGGCCCAAGTATTTTCTATATAATTGTGAGTGGTTTTTGTCAATAAATATTATGTAATTGTTATTGCTTTTGCCATATCTTGTCTAAACTATAAAATTAAATAATCGAGATTGCCACTTTTAAAAGTAGAGAACCAAAATGTTATTGATGGTTTACGACTATTTTACTGACTGTATATCTTCTCGAGCAACGTAAAAGGTAATATATGGAGAAACTATTCACTGTAATTTTAGAATTCTTTAGTGACGTATCTAGCTATCTTAATTTTTCTCGTTGGAAGTCAGCTGTTACATTTTCTTGTTTGAGGTTGAATATTAATTGGCGACACCTAGAAACCACAATTGTCCAATTTTCAAACACTAGTATATAAGAGCTCTTACGTAAGGTTATCTTCTTCTTAATTTCCCAGCCTTCTTCTCTTGTAGTCATGAAAAGAAATGAATACTTCAACCATGTTGAAGAGCTGAGATATATAAGGCATTCAAGAAGGTTATTAGCTGTCATCCAAATTGTCACGCTAATAACCAGAAATTGTGGTAGGAGCGAGTAAAGCATAAGTTCAAGCGCTCACCCAAATCACACACAATTACTTCACTGTAAGACTGTTGGCATGCTATCGAGATTGATTGTCATGTTTTTAACTCCCTAAGGTTTAAAAATGCTAGATGGTTACCAAATCAAGGGTAGGCAGAAATTCTACAAATCGCTAGGGAGGAATGCACTGTCGGTATGACAAACCATTTTTGCTTGAGGAATGCTGCCGCCAATTGGAATTTGATCCTTCTTACTTCCCCGATGCCTACATAGAAGAAGAGGACGATACAGACAGCGAAGAAATAGGGTTTGCATCAAATTCGTCAACAAATGAGTCTTCTTCCCGTAGTGCAACATTTAAGTATTTAATTGATTTGATTGTTGTATTTATTTTATTTAATTTTCAAATTATTACTTTAATGTTCATGTAAGGTTAAAATTGCCAAAAAAATTTCATTTAAGTACTTCATTACGGTAGGATATTTACCCACATCTTAATGGATATAGTTAGATTTGGAACATAATTACAGGACATAAGTATGTAGTTACGACTAACTATTTAGTCATATGAACGTAGTTGGAAATTTTGACTTAGATAACAAGCCTTTAGTTATGGCAGAATAATGTCCCGTAACCTAATTACTACAGATTTTGATTTAGATATGAGCCTAAATGAAATTTGGTAGTTACGTCCGATATTTCCTCAGAAGTCACTAGTTATGGCAATAAGAGAAATAATTTAGCATTTGCCCTAGGTTACGTGAATAAGTCTTTGCGTAACCTGGTCAAACGGTGCATTAATGACGAACCATTCAAACCTATTTAGGGCCTCCTTTTTAGGGTTTTCACCTTATATCCCTTTTTCTCCATCTCTTTCGCTTTAGGCGCTCCATCTTGCTATGTTAACAACTCTCTCTCTCGCCCAATGCGATCCAGCTCTGTATTAATTTGAGGTATGATTTCTCTCTTGTCAAAGATGATCAACCTCTCAGTTACAATCTATCTCTTGGCCAAGACGATAATTCATACACCTCTCTCAGTTGGATTGGTCCACGATCACTCTGTAAAAGTAGGATCTCTCTCTAAGTCATGATTTTTCTCTTGACAGGATTTTCTACTTGAAGTAAAAATAGAAACTTCTATTTCTATATGTAAGTATTCTCTCTATCTCTCTAATCATTGATCAATTTTATAGAACTAAGGTTTTTTCAGATGTTATAAGATTCAGCATGTTCTAGGTTACCTTTAGGATTTACCACGTATCTGTAAGTAGATCTAGGGTTTATTTTCTCTTGTGCTAGGTTATGGTATATATTCCCCACATATTATTTAAGTTGCTCAGATGTAGCCAAATATTTTATAGACATGATAAGCTTGAGTTTGTTGTAGGTTACGATTTATATAATCCCAGTATTTATTATCTTGCATAGTATTGTTATCACGTATCTGTTTAATTGTATAGATCTGTTATTTGTTTTATTGATGTTTATGAACATGATCATGTGCCTGATTATGGTTATTAGTCTTCACGTATCCTCTAACTTTCTCTTTATTATAAAATGCATTACTAGGATGTAGTTATTTTATTACCGTATTCACTTACTTGATTGAGTTTTTATCTGCAGATCTTAACGCATGTATGGGTTTGCGACAAGTTATGTCCCCGTATTCTCTATCATGTTTGGTTTTGGTTGACCAAATGGTCCTAGTTAAGGTTAAACATAGTATATTATTTTTTTCATTTATATACCACATGTACCTTACAATTAATATTTTGGATGTATCTATTGATATGAGTATTCTGCTATTATAAAGAAATTGAAAAATATGCTTTCAAATAAGCTTTCTATTGTCAAAATAATACCTTTAAATTAGAAAAATAGATTTGTTTAGGAAGTACCTTCTATCACTCTCAACTACTTTTAAAATAAGCTTTGTAGTTAGAATTACAATTTCAGTTGATGGTAGGTTAGTAGTTTTGTAGGTTAGTTAGTGATCGTAGTGCCACACATTTGTAGTCAGAATTACATTTTATTGAGGTAATGTGGTTTAATCCACATTGGGCTTGTAGTATTAAATCCTGATCGCAGTATATTAATCCTCATTGTTACGTAATGAAGGCTAATTTACTACGATCAGGACTTACTCCTACATGTTCAAGGTGGATTAAGTTCTATTATCCAAGTAGGATCGTGAAGTCTAATAAGAAATATGATAACACACTTATAACATCAGAGTATAATTTTACTGTGGTGATGAGTTTAAATCCCTCATAGATTTCGAGGATTAAATTCTAATCACAATTTATGAATCTCCATTGTCTATGATGAAGGTTAATAAAATGTGGTTGGGATTTAATCCTCAGAATCTATAGGGGGTTTAAACACATAATCTCTGTGGTAAAGCCACTTCGGCATTAGAAATATATTTTGGTCTAGTATCGTCTAGTTTCTCATAGGTAGCACACTTATATCGAAGTACGATTTCACTGTGGCGGTGAGTTTTAATCCCTCGTGGGCATCGGAGATTAAATTATATATATAATCACAATTTATGAATCTTCATTGTTTGTGATGAAGGGTAATAAAATCCTGTTGGGATTTAATCCTTGGAGTCAACAGAGGATTTAAGCTCATTATCTCAATGGGAAAGCCACTTCGATGTTATAATTTCTATTGGACTAGTCTCGTCTAGTTTCTTACCTCAAACCTTCACAAATAATGGATACCTAATTCCCATAATACTCATTCCCTTGCTCCAAGATTAGAGTTTAACCATGCGAGTCAATTTTACATCTCGGTATTGCACCACATATGTAAAATCTGAATAATGTTCCTTGCCCGATTACTCGGGTAAGTAACATTATTAAGCAATTTTATTGGTAACAAAATGTCGGGATACTAAATTAACTCGGATGGTTAAGTTCTTTTCTTGAGTCAAGGGTAACAACGTACTGGGTTTTATCTATCCGTTATTGGGGAAACTGGTAAGTGAAAAACACGATAATTTAAAAGTATGATTTGCAATCAAAAGTCTGATTTCACTGCGGTAGTTAGAACCATCCGATTCTGAACTTGGGGATTAAATCCTTCGCGAGACTCGATCTGTAAGACCAGAACGGAAAAATCCAACATCATCATTTGGATCGTGACTTCCAGTTACAAATGATTTCGTACTTAACTTGAATAAATCATTTGTAGTTAAAAGTTTAATTTCATTGAGGCAATGAGATACATTCTCCAATGGTCCCAGAGATTAAATCCTGAATGTCAGCAGCCTATTAATCTTCAATATTGGTAATAAAAGTTAATGAGATATAGATTAAGATTTGATTCTCTATGACCAATGGGGAAGAGGTCCTATTATCTCTGCGAGATTCTAACTTCTAATTAGAAATAAAACATTTGTACTTCGAAGTTCAATTTCATAATGTTTAGGGCTTTTATCGTCAAATTTAACCGAAGGATTGGACTTGTTGAGTTGATGACAATTGTTATAACAAATGGTGTTTGGGGGTATTCAATCTTCTATTGCCCTAAATACATTTGAAATAAAAATTATCTTCAGTTCATCAAGTTTGATTTCTCTGCTAAATTTGAAGCATATGCTCATATAACCTTACGGGTGGATATGGCTCAAAAGTGATAGTAACAACGGTTGTTGAGGTATCCTTTAAAAGTATGATTTGTAATTATAATTGTGATTTCGTTGAGGTAGTGCGACTTCTCTACTTTTGGACTTGGGGATCAAATCCTTCAAGGTACTTGATCTCCAAAACTAGAACAGAGAACTCCAACTATCTAAGCGGGGTTGCAATTTCTAGAATTCTAGTTATGAATGATTACGTACTTAACTAGACTAAAGCATTTGTAATTAGAAGTTTAATTTCATTGTGGTAATGGGACATATTTCCCATTGGTCCTAGAGAACAAATCCCTATCTACAACCTATTAATCCTCATTATTGGTAATGAAGGTTAATAAGTTGTAGATGGGGAGCTGATTCTCTATGACCAATGGGGAAGAGGTCCTATTATCTCAGTGGGATTCAAACTTCTAATTACAAATAAAGATCCTTGTATCATAGTTATTAAGGCATTGATACTTTGGCATGGTTCACACCAATTATTTTTTCAAATGTTACTCCCAAAGGGTTTAAAATCTTGTTACCCTCTCCTATAACTTCATAGTTGTTATATCAACCTCAACTTATTCATCGATGTTGATCAACCATGAGGCTATGGGACAGGTCGACGTGATTTTATATCATTGAGGAATGACAACAACAATGACTATTGTGGTAGCCTTTGAAATTATAATTTGTAATTGGAAGTTAAATTTCATTGAGGTAATGAGATTATTCCCCATTGGTCCTAAAGACCAAATCCATTTTTGCAGCTATTTAATCCTCATTGTTGCCAATGCAGGTTAAAGATATATAGATGGGGATTTGTTTCTCTATAGCCAAGGGGTTTAGTAATATAATTTAATTGAGGTAATACTGTTTTATCACTTTTGAATTTTAAGATCAAATCCAAGCCATGTTTGATCTCCAAGCCCATGACAGATTAGTTTTATTATCTCAACGATAACGGTCAAAAAATTAATGTTTAGTAATGGGTGGAAATCGAGTGTCGTTCACTTCCGAACGAGACTAGAAATTGGTTTTGATATTGTGTTTTAATAATCTAAGGTTGTAAAACTGTAAAAATCAATTATATAGTTTATTTATCAAGAAAGAAAATCTAGGGGTTTCGGAATTCACCACCATCGACACATAATATCAGCATAATTTAGCATTATTTCTCCCAAAATATCAAGAACAAATATATAACTCATGTCAATGTAGCCCATGCATAGAAAGACAAGTAATATATATTGCATGAACTAAGTACATACCAAAAATACATCTCATGAAAGTTTGTACTAACTACGAAATTTTAATTAATAACTTGCTTTCGAAAAATACAATTTTAATACCATTTGGGTAAAAAATAATTACTATGATTTTTGAGAATTATAAAACTCAACCAATATCTCTATTTAAAGAGATCAAAAAATGATAATAAATTTACCACGTCATAATGATAGATTTTAATTACATTTGTTCATATGTGGTAGGTGTAATGGCCTAATTCCATAAATTCGAGATGGCTCAGAATTAGCTCTTACACCAATGTTCATGTGACAAAAACTAATGTAAGATAAGAAATGACATAGGTGATTTAGCGTGAAAAACCTCTGAATAGGTAAAAAAACCATAACCTCGAGTTGAGGGTTTTAGTAACATTGACTTTTATTGGTTGAGGCTGATATCTTATTACAAGTGATCTCTCGAACTAGAAATTCTTGATCTTGTAAATAAGATTGGTGTTTGAGAATCAAAAAAATATAGTTTTTTTTAGTGATTTCTCATATCTTTTTTTGATCCTTGTCTCTTCTGAAACTTTTTCTTTATAAATAGGCTTTGTCCCAAATTCTTTATCATGTTGAAGCACATTCTCCATACAATGTGGTAAGTGGCATTTGACTGAGTAACTGTTAAGTTCGTGAGGGACATGTGTCTTTGACTTGTTCAGTTTTTCTGTTGTGCTTAGCCCACGTTCTTCATCAGTTTGTGGTGTAGGTATCAATGCTGACTGTTTATGTCATATGTAGAATGCGTGTGTCTGATATAGTGGTAGTTCGAACTAGAAATAGTTTAAATTTGGTAAGATCGAGGGATAGGTCCCTACAATCGCCCCCTTACAACTGAAGTCACGAGTGGATTTGGTTGAGAAAGAATCTGTAGGTATATCAGTTTTGGAAGTTGAAAGGAATGAAGTATTAATGTGGATTTGACTGTATGGAAAATGTGCATATATTTGTGGGGGGGGGTGTTTGTGCATTAAATGATGATGAGAATATTGATATATGCGTCGTTTGGGGTTTTGAGAGTTTCTTCTATTTTGAATGATGACGCTTGGGAAACGTATCTGCACATTAAATTTTAGGGTTATCTAAATACTACATGTATCGAGGATTATGGCAAAGTACGCTGCTCGTTGCACAATTCTTTGGAAGACTAGATTGACAATAGTGAAGATCCAGAGAATAATTTACGAAGAGAGAGTTTCTGCTGAGATGCAGAAGTTTAAGTTAAGATATTTTGGTAATCAGTCCTTGGAGATGCTCACCCCCGTTCCCGTTCCACCGACGTATCAGAGTATGTCGGAAGAAGAAGCCGCTGAAGCTGAAGATGATTTTTACTGTATATGGAGATTTCATCACGTTGTCTTAACAGGCAAGCAACCTTAAAGGTGTCTCTGTATCCTTGCATAAGACAAGGTTGAGGAGACAGATGCGGGGGTTGGCATAAATACGAGGCAATTTCACCAATGTCTTGCGTAGGATTGGATTATAAGATCGGGCCCTTTTCATCTCCACCAACTTTTCGATGGTGGCGGTTATAGTAGAGGCGACGGTGGTAATGGAGAAGGGGGACGGAAAATGGAAGTCTGCTTCTACACCATCATGGTTTTTTAGCTCTGAGAAGACCTTCTATTTGAAGAGTTAGTTCAAGCACTGACTCTTTCTGCTATCATGCCCAAACTTCCTCCAAACCAAGTTTCAGGTCAGAGTAATCTGGTGTAAAGGGAGAAGGCTATCTGGTGACTTCTAATGCCTGCTTTACTTCAGAAGATTCTTTGAGTGAAACATCACTGAAGTTGGATGAACTGAAGGATTTGTAGTTTTGGAGTACCTGAAAGACTTGTTATCTATAAAGTACCTGAAAGACTTGTTATTTGTAAAGTACCTAATTTTAGAGTACCTAAAAAACTTTTTATCTGAAAAGTACCTGAAAGATTTGTTATTTGAAAAGTACCTGCAATTTATAATCGAGCTTAATAAAATTTGGTTATTCAAACTCTGTGCTGATATATAGAGTAACTCTGGAAATTGAGTTATGAATAATTTGAAGATTTACAAATAGAGGGTGAAATATATTATATAAGATAGGACATACAAAGTATAATATAATCAAGCTATAAATATGTATTTTTAACATACAAGATGCGCAATAATTTGTTTCAAACTAAATGACTTCGAATTATTGGGGGAGAGAGATAATTGTGGAAGTTTTAGGATATATAAGCACTGGAAATTCGAGCATAGGGAGGTCATTCTAAAATAGGCCAAATTCACTGAGGTAGATGTGAATAGATAAGTTCAAATAATTTTCCTCAGGATACTAGGGTTTTCTGTTATGAAAGAACAAAATATAATTACGAATTGTGGGAGATCTAGAGTAATCTAGAAAATGCATAAATAGGGGAAATGAGCCTTTAAGCAGGTGGAAGAAAATAGAAAAGGTGTGGAATCGATCTGAGATAATACGTTATGCCGTTGAGGGACGGTTGGTAATAAAGATAGCTGAAGTGCGGGAATGGATTTTTGGCTTGTTAGACTATGATGCAGACCTGCTTGTGACCCAATATCAGTTTAAAGGTTTAGATTGGTTGGGTAGGGAACTTGAGTACGGAAGTCGCTTCTACGAGGAGCTATTATGAGAAGTGATTGTGAAGCCTTCAGCTCGAAAAGAGGATATGAGACTAATTGCCGAAGAAGATATCGAGTTGGAAGATATGAGGATTACAAGTGGTGAACTGATCAGGTGTGGCTCCCCAGGATATTAGGGATGTTTCAGGTGTAATTATATGTACGAAAGTGAATTATATGAGTTCGAATAACTGTCAAAGTAATGTAATGAGAATAAAGTTTAAATCTGTATTCTTTTGTTGCAAATGCTATTTGTGACTATTGTAAAAAATGAATTTGAATATTTTCAAAATATCGAGAATTTTGGAAATAATATCATCACTTTTATAAGTAGAAGAAGCAAAAAATAGAAAAAGCAGGCAGCTTTTGATTTTTATCTAGTGTAATTACAGGGAAAGTTCGATTGCGTATAAGTGTTGAATCATCATGAGTATGGGGAGGTCAGAGGGAGATTTTGGAAAGAGAGATGAAAATATATTACAATATAGGGGGGAAATGATGGGAAAGTGTTTGCACCGAAAAGGTGTGAGGCGGCTGACATTAATTATAGAAGGGATGCCTCAGTTCCAAAACTGAGGGCGGCTCGTGCGAGGCTCAATAATTGTCAGTAGTTAGAGAGATAATATAAATACTGCTTCATCTTCTTCATTCAAACGTTTATCAACTTCTGAAAACTTGAAGAGCAGTAAGAGAGGAAAGTAAAAAAATAGCAGATAATTTCATAAGAAATTAATCGAGAGTGATCAACAATCAAAGCGATAGAGAGTTGCAGAGACTAAGTCACGAAGGTGGTTATATAGCAGAATTGTGAGGGAAGGATTTGGCGTTATATCAGATTCATATTCCAACATAGAAGGTTAGTTGATGATTTGTGATATTGTGAATATGTTTCTTATGAAAATCCTTTTTGTGTGGTATGCAAATCTAAACATTACTATTTATAGTAATCTATAAAAATCTGCTTGATATATTTGAAAAATGAGATATGAAAGATATATGCATGTGGGTGATATATATGTAAAAGATAATAATGAAATACCTGGACCTGAATGTAGGTCGAGCGTGAGGAGCTTTGTGTAGGATCAAACCTCATCTCTAGAGTTGTAGTTGATGTGAAGACTTCACATGTTAATAAGGCGTCAACTTCGGGTCGATCGGCTGAGTCTGAGAATGTAGTATCTGATAGGGAGGATGAAGTAGGAGTTGTTTAATTTCTAGATTTCCATGGAAAATTGGTATCTTATCCTCTGAATTCTAATGTATTTAGAGAGTTTTGTAAAGCTAAAGCTTCTGTAGGGGGAAGATGGGGTAATTTCGTAGAACATGTCGATAGGCAGTTTAGAAGTTGTATTGTTGGATATGGGGAGGAGTATATCATTTTGATGGCTAATTTAGAAAAGGAGAAACTTGATAAGGGGTTAGACGAGTTAGTCTCCTTGGAGTATTATGATGGAAATGTCCAGGTTGACCTGGAAGAGAGTTTTCTTTGCTATCTCTCTCAATTGGAGTATGGGTTGTGTCTACCCCTTAGCAATCTTGAGAAAGGGATTATGAATATTATTGGGGCATATCCTGTTCAATTGAATGGGAACATGTAGGAGTTAATAAATGTCAGTGAGTTTTTAAATAAAATGTGGGAGGGGAATGAGGTTGAGAGGAGGTTATCTCCTGAAGATGTCTTACAGTTTTATGGTGAGAAAAACTATTTTACAAGTGAAGGGGTTTACTTTTTTATGAGTTCGAATCGACCTCTTTTCTTAGATCTGAATTCAGCAGGTCGAATGTGAAGTAGTAATGTGATATGGGTAAAAGGTAATTGTCTTCAGAGATATGATGAAGAACCCATAGAACTTTTGTGTAGAACTATGAAACAAAGTAAGTATTACAATGTATAATATTAAAATATTGAAATTGTATGTTGCTCTGTTGGTAATAATGTGTTGTTGATTGACAGATCCTACATCGAAGGTGAAGAGGAAGAAATCCCTGCTAGACACGATTATTTAGGAAGAGACCGAGCTCGAGGCTGTGCTGAAAGAACTTAACATTAGTAGAAAGAAGCGAGCTAACAGCAGGTCTGTGAAAGTTTAAAAGTCTCAAGCAACGACGCTAATGACGGGTGTTTATGGCAACAAGAAGGGTGGAGCTGATGGAGAGAGACGCGTTATTTTGCCAAAGGCCTCTAGAGTAGATTTTGCAGATGTGCCTGAATCCACTACGTCGAGAAAGTTGGCTCGAGCATTTCCAAACAAGATGATGTTGAAGCATGGCTCGACCTCTGGAACCACAGGAAGTGGTGAGGTCGAAGGAGGGGTAAAAAAGAGAAGGGTTGATCCTTCTTCCCAAATGACTGGGGAAAAGGCCTCAGAGGATCGACTTGGTGAAGAAGATGAGTTGAAAGTGGTGGAGGATAGGGCGAAGCTTGCAGTTCGCAATGGTGTGGAGGAAATGAGTAAAATGGAAAGTTTGATGATTTAAGCATATGTTAAATTCTGTATGATGATTCGAGCTAACAATGTGGTCGATGACTATGTTATTTTTTTAGGCAGCTCGCTTGATGAAGGGAATCTTCCTCGGGATGGAGGAGGAGAAAGTTGAGCTTGAGAAGGGGAAGGGTAAGCTCGAGAAGAAGGTAGCTCGTTTGAAAACTTAACTGCTAAGGAGGTTTAGTAGCATATTTCCCATATTCGACAAGGGTAAGCCAGCATAACATAGTCGAAGACAGTTCAGCATTCGAGAAGATACCACATCTACAGCCACAAGTCCTTGAACTACTAAAAGTAGTCGTTGTGCCTGGTTAAGAAAGAGCCATTAGAGATTCGTAAAGTTTACCCACTACCCCGAAATAGAATATTGATTCTCCTTTTTGTAAACTGTATGTATCTACTATAAATACAGGCAAAGAATAGATTATTCAGATCCGCAACATTACTATTAATTCGTCCTTACTTTACTATTACATAACAAACTGTAATAACTAGCAACCTATTAGATTTTACATCAAAATCCTCCTCGAGGTCGTAGTTTTTCTCAGCCTTTACTGAGTTTCCACGTAAAATCTTATTTATTTTAGCTTATTATTGCATCAACCTTACAAAAAGTATTAGCAAAGATTATCCTTTCGGATAACACGCCATTACAATTGGCGTCGTCTGTGGGAAAACCACACTTTTCTTTACCACCTCTAATCTATAAATAATCTGATGACAAATATGAATCTCCAAAGCCATTCTATTACGCTGAGGAATCACAAAATCAACCCGATACCAGAAACTGTCGATTTGTACGGTGCATTGATCGAATTGCAGAGACAAATTGAAACCGACCGAGTCCAGAGGTTAGAAGATAAGCGCATCCAGCCTCTGGCTCTTCAAGTTGGAAGAGACAAAAGGATAAAATACTTGGACCAGCAAAGTTGGACACATCATAAAGAGATGGAGAATTTACGAAGAGCTTAAGATTGACCCACTTATCGTCAGACGTCACCTCCACAATCCCGAAGTGATTATCGATCCAGGGCAACCCAGAGAGAAAATCAGACAAGAGAAGAACGAGTACGAACTTCTCGATCCAGATCCAAAAATCCAGATAGAGTCTCTCGACATTTTGGACTTACATCCTCAACATCGACAACTCAAGGAAGTCGATGCACGCGTTATCAAACTCCACCACCACCAGAAAGGAGACCAATCAGGGACTGATTGGGACCTGAAGAACACAGAGACTTTGATCCACAAGTTGCAGCCATACTAATTCCTCTTCCACAGTTCATCACCTTGGACAATCTAAACAATAGAATCCAGACCATAAATTCGGATATTCCAGGCTGAAGGTCTGCCCTCAACAGAATTGAGACAAACTCCATTTCTCATCATCTCAAAGTTATGCCCATTCCAGATAATTTTCATATGCCAAAATTTATTCAGTATGTAGGCCTCACTGACCCTCTCACCCACGTCCGACACTTCAAAGCCGCAGTTGGATTATACTCTAAACTCGACCACATGCTATACAGATTATTCAACATGAGCCTGAAAGAAGAACCACTCAGATGGTTCCATACTATCCCTGAATGCTCCATCACCACATTCTGCCAGTTACAACGTCTCTTCAAGTTAAATTATGCTCATACTAAGGAGCGAGAGATAACTGTAGATTCAATATTCTTCTTCGAGAAAGGCACAAAAGAAACCTTGGCAAGCTTTTACAAACGTTTCTTACAGGAAACCCGAAAGATTAGGAATTCAGATCCCAAGATCGTTGTTCCAGCATTCACCTCAGCTCTGCATATCGATTCCAAAGTTTGAGATAAACTTACCTTACACAAGCCCAGAACGGTGATAAAAATTATTGATGTCGTAAATAACTATATCAAATTTGAGCGATCCAAGAGAGATAAGATGAAGAGCTCCCCTGTTATCCAGTCTCGTGATACATTTACATCTCAACCCCAAAAATTAACTACCACTGAAGCACCTAAGTAATGCGGAAGAAACACCTAGAATACTAGAAGAAGAGACAAAAGGCCAGACAAACCTGTCCCCATTCTACCTTCAATGATAACAACTCTTTCTGCTATATTGCCAATGATAAAGGGAGATAAGTTCTATAGGGCAACACAAGCGATTCCTGATATCCCCAATAAACCTTTATGTCAGTATCACAACGTGTATAACCACAAAAATAACAACTGCTACTCTCTTTAATTCAAATTTTTTGTCGCATTCTATTAGCCGGCAGATTTCATAATTATGTAGTCGACATTAAAAAATTCCCCGTAGAAGAAACTAAGAACAAAGACGTCAAACATGAGTAAGGCCAAAGGCAAGCTCGCCATTTTTACATGATCAAAATTGAAAAAGGAAAGAAAAGAAAATAAGATTATCGAATTATATCTTGTTGCAAAATGACTTCCTCAGATAAATCAACAAAACTTATTCCCAGCTTGAGCAAATTAAAATGTTTGTACCATATTACCTTCGAGGACTGCAACACCAGCCATGTCAAGTACCCTCACGACGACCCTCTGGTCATTATGCTCAAAGTAGTATAGGACAACCTACACATGCTTCTCATCAATACAGGAAGCTCTACTGATGCTTTGTTCAGACACTACATCGTCAGGGGGAGACACTACATCGTCAGCCTTCATTAATCTACCGGAAGCAAGCACATCTTGCATTTCCTCAGGATACAAACCATCAAAATTTGTCATCACAAAATCATCGACGACTTCTGTCCCACTAAGAACTGTAGGAGTTTTTGGAACCTCATCTTCATCTTCTAAATTATCAAAATATAGATTCTCAGCTATGACCAATGCTTTGTAATAAACTTTCCTCTACTCCATCTCTAAGAACTGCCCTCCAAAATTGGCCCTCACCTTCTTACACACCTCGAGACTGTCTCGCATAAGTTTGGCTTTTACCTTATCCAAAACTTTCTCATGCTCCACCTCCATCGCTCTTCGAGCATCATTTACCTACTCCCGCACATCCTTCTCAAAATTTAATCTCAGCAATAATAACACCTCATCTTTCTCCTTCACCAGCTCAACCCTTATCTCCTCAACCTTTTTCTCCCATACTTTCCTAGCATCATAAAGGGAAACTTCCAGCACCTTCCCAACATCGAGCTTGTACCTATTCAATTTCACATTCAGCTTCTTCTTCCCTGCGATTAGATCTTCTTTCTCCATTGTCAAATCTTTCTGGATATTCTTGTAAGCAACCAACTAATTTGTCAGTGTACCACCACTAATAATGCAACATTTGGCCTCAGTTAACAACTTCTTGATCAGCATTACATTCATAAAATGAGTATTCGAATGAGGTACTAGATTCTTTAAACAAATCAAAGCAGAAAATTTTCTCACCTTCGACATATTTTGGTGGCCCTCATTACAAAAAGTTATCAAACTCTTTGCCCCAACCAAACAGTCATCCACTTCTGCCTCCAACACATCCATCCCAGACACATATGCATTTATGGTCCTTTAGACCTCAGTATTAGATTCCTCTACGTATTTCTTCTTCGATGCCTCCTAATCTGCCCTCTTCTTCGGAAGCATACTTGTCAAAGCTAGTGGAGGTCGCCCATTAGGCACAACAATTGGTGTCTCAACCTTCGCCCCTTCCTCGATGTTTAACCTTTGAGACTACCTCTTTGGAGGTAGTAGAGGAGCGACAACTTGGCTAGACGCCCTTTTCTTTTTACCCTTCCCCAAAAGTTTCGTAAACATCGAATCTCTCTCAGTAGCTACAGAGTCCATCGTATACACAGCAAGTGAAGAATTTTCCAAAGGCAGGCTCGACTCTGCAGCCCTTTTGTTCCTCACAGACATCTTTATGTTGATTACTAGAACTTATGCTCCCTTAGCTCTCAACCTTTTTAAGCCTGCCTCTTAAAACAAAGTACCCACTTTCTCTTGGTTGATGACAATGTTGTCGATCCTACCGCAGAAACCCTTCCTGATATTGTATAGTTACTCTTGCACTTCAGAATTTCTATGGATCTCTTTTAAGGCTGCACAAAGACTAATAACTGTTACAAACAATTTAATCAAATACACAAATCCAAAATATCGATATTTACGTTGTCTAACCACACACCTAAATGGAAAGGTTTCCTTTTTAAGGGCTCCTTCGAGTCCTTCTTATCAAACTCGTAATTCCTCGATACAAGAAGATGCTCATCACTATACGGCCCTCTAATTGAAGCCATGTCGTAAAATAGCGGTCTCGTCAAAAACCTCGCCAATTATCGGTATCCTAGCTTCTGTAAAAAAAAATAGTGTGTACTACGTACATAGATCATCCACAGTAATCAATTCTTCACCCCTTATCTTTAATCTACTGTTTACCACCCCGAATACGCAAAAGAGATTATATATGTTTGGGTTGAACTGACCAGGTGCAACACCAAAGAAGTTCAACAACTTCTTCTGATCAACTCGAAGAGAGAGCTTCAACCCCTTCTTAATTTGTTCTCGATGAACAAGAATCCTACCCATTTGAAAATTCTTCGTTAGAATCGTTATTAACGATCCTACCCATTTGGAACTTCTATTTGAAAATTGGCACACCGATTTCCGAAGTAACGACTAAAGAATTCCCAATAATTAGCTTGAATATGACTAAACTGTTCCTTACGAACTTGCGCTCTGGTCTTCACCATTTCCTCAAACACAAAATCTTAATTTTTATAAGTAAGGGGTACTTATAGAACATCTGAGTCCAAGTCAATCAAGTCTAACATTTATTTTTCACTGGAACTTTACACTTTAAAAGTCAAATCAATCAACATCAAAATCCGTTCCTGGACCCACACAAAGAAGTTATACTTCGAGATATCTCAAACTCGACACTCATTTACATTTAACACATTTTACTTCGACATCAAAATAATTTGATCACTTATTTAGTTCAAACTTCAAGATCGCAAAACTATAAACACAATTTAAGTTGAAGAACAAAGTCTATTCATAAAACTATCTGTTACATTTTACATTCGACAAATCACCCATTCAATTGCATTACATCCAACTATATTTCAATCTGTTATTCGACTTGAAGGCCTAATTGCTATGTGCTTCTTTTTACCAGAATCTAACATTGCCTCCAATGAAAAGGGTAACGATATCCTAAGAAACTCAATGAATCTCAGGTCAGGGAACATCTAAACAGAGTTGCCTTTGCAGAAGAATAGCAGCAGAAAATTATAAGAAATTCTTTGGGGTCGACAAGATCTACAAGCACTAAGCCAGCCTTTACATCACCATCTTCAATATGAACAGTAGCTCCTTCTCCAATTGGTTGATGAACAGCAACACCTTCTGTAACTGCAACTGACACTAGCTCTAACAGATACCCCGCGTGAAAACGCTCTCTAACTCTACCTCCTTCATATCTTCCCACCTCGATGACAACTGGTACAGGGTAAAACAATAAAGAGTAACACTTTACCTCTGTATAGTAATCACGGTAGCCATCTATATACTCAAGCCACTTGCTATGCCACACTTGGGGCGACATCCTTCCCAAGGACCACCGTACAAATCCTTATTTAAACTAGCTATTTATAACCTCCACTTCCAGTTACGAAATCCAATGACCCGCATTAAATGCTCCTCAGGAAAAATAAGACTAGATTCACTTGAGTTTGACCTCAAAAATGACAATATAAAGACTTGTATGAACATTCGACAACCTCTTTAACTTCCAATCTCTTCTCGACACAACCACAAGTACTTATGTCGAGAATGGGGAGATTGTAGTAGTATATTTCCCATATTTAACATGGGTAAGCCAACATAACATAGTCGATGGCAGCTCAGCATTCGAGAAAATAGGATTTGGTTATTCTATCAGCTCAAATTCGAGAGCAAGAGAGAAATGTAGCTTGAGCTCAAGGCAACGTACAAAAAGGAAATGAGCAGTTAAAGGAATGCCAAAGTGAGTTGGATGCTGCTCTTACCAGGGAACAAGAGTTAAAGTGGGTTATCAGAGGTAAGGAGATTTTGATAAAGAAAAATGATAAACTGTTAAAGAAATCTCTTGTTGGGGAAGATTTAAATAGGGAGCTTGAGGAACTTTATGCTCAGGTGATGGAATTAAGGGAGATGAATCAGGCTACATCAGCTAAAGCTGATGAGAAGGCGAAAGAGAACATCAAATTTATGTCTTACGTAGATAGTCAAATGGAATGGCAAGAAGCACGGTACAAGAGGTTGAAAGAACGCCTTCAAATGGTAAGAGAGAATTTTTCAAAGATGGTCATGCCGGAGGTATCGCGCTCAGAGATGTTAATGGCAGTGATCTCCTATTTTGTTGAGGAGGTGAGAAGACTTGAGCTAGAAATAGATACCTTGCATGACTATTTGTCAGATAGAGGATGCATTTGCAGAGCTGATATAGATCGAGGAAACTGTATGTACTCCATAGAAATAGAGTTTAGTTCTTGACCTACTGGCTTGGTAGAGCATGGCAGGGTCACTGTGGCTACTAAAACTCGAGAATTTATGGCTGATTTTCCTTCTATTATAGAGGAAAGCATAGCTGACCTCCCAACAGTGGAATTTTTTTTTTAATATATGTAACCTGAAAATGTATCTGTCGCAGACATATTGAGAGATAAAAACTAGTTTTACATTTGCTTTATCTTATGTCTAGTAGAATTATTTGATTAAAAACTAGTATTATCTTCATTTTAATCGCAGAGTATAATTATTGAAGCCATATTGAGATATGAAAGTTAGTTTTAGCTTTGCTTTATCTTATGTCTGGTAGAGTTCTTTGATTGAAAACTAGTATTACTTTTGTTTTAATCACAGAGTATAATTGTCGCAGCCATATTGAGAGATGAAAGCTAGTTTTACCTATGTTTTATCTAATGTCTTGTAGAGTTCTTTGATTGAAAACTAGTATTACCTTTGTTTTAATCGTAGAGTATAATTGTCGTAGCCATATTGAGAGATGAAAACTAGTTTTACCTTTGCTTTATCTTATGTCTGGTAGAGTTCTTTGATTAAAAATAAGTATTACCTTTGTTTTAATCGCATGAGTATGATAGAGTTGATCAAAACTAGTTTTACCTTTGCTTTAACTGGAATAGAGGTTGATTGAAAGCTAGTATTATATTTGCTTTAATCTATATATTGTCTACGTAAGTAGAGAGTCGTTTGGGAAAAAACTCAGAGGCTTCGTTGAAAAGAATAGGGTGTACATTGTATGGAGATGAAATCTCACTTTTAAAATGGAAAAAATGAGAAATTGAAATGGAGTAGTGAGAGACTTAACGATAGTACCGTTTTAGTCACCTAGTGTTCCAAGGATTTGAGATATGAACTCCATCTTTGATTATGAGGTAATATAATCCCAGGCCAGTGAGACCAGTGATTAGGAATGGGCCTTCCAAATTTTTTGCCAGATTTCTGGCATGTACCTCTTTTCTGTGTTAAGGGATTTCTTTGAGGATGAGATCATCGATTTGGAAAGTATGGCTTCTGACTCGTATGTTGCACGAACTGGCCAGCATATGGTGATATCGACCTAGGTTGGCAATAACGTGTTCTTTAGTCTCATCAATCCAATTGAGGTTACAAGCCAATTTGAACTCGTTTTCTTCGTCAGTTAGCTCGTAATCTCTGACTGGATGATGATATTTCACTGGAATAACGGCTTCGGTGCCATAGGCGAGGAGGAATGGGGTACAGCCAGTTGATTGATGTAGAGTGGTACGGTATGCCTATAAGACATGAGGAAGCTCTCGTACCCTCTCTTTTTTTGTGGGTGAAACCTTTTCTTGAGTCCATCCACGATGGTTTTGTTGGTAATTTCGGCTTGGTCATTGCCATGAGGGCAGTAGGGATTGGATGGTGAGTGGATGATATTGTGTTTGTTGAGGAAAGCTATGACTTTTTCTCCAATGAATTATGACCCATTATCGATACGAATTAAGTGGGGGCATCCAAACCGAGTAATGATGTATTCCCTGATAAAAGAGATGACCTCTTCTTCTCTAGTTTGACAGAGTGAAATTGCATCTACCAATTTTGTTAAATAATCTGTATTTACGAGAAGGTATCGGCGTTTACCTGGAGAATTAAGAAATTTACCAACAAGATCGAGCGCCCATCTTTTGAATGGCTAGAACACCTTGCTTGCTTGTAGTTTGAGCGTAGAGGCATGGATCATTTGTCCATGTCATTGACATGTATCCTATTTGCGTGAGTACTCTTATGCTTGCTTGCGTATGCCTGACCAGAATATTCCTTGTGCAATGGCTCTGTTAGCAAGTGATCGACCTACGACATGGAAGCCACAAGTCTCTTAATGTAAATTGTAGAGTATCTCGTCTGCTTTTTTTTCTGGAGAGGCACTTGAGCTAAGGCCTCATGACTGAACAATAATAAAAAAACTGTCTTAATTTGTGTAGCGCTTTGAGTTTCCGATCAGCTGTTGGCACTATTTTGGATCTCCTGGAAGGGGTCATTTGCATTTGTTGCCAATGCCAAGGTAAATAAAGAAGGGTTTTCGCCAATCATCGTCCTCCTCCTTATCGCCCCCAATGTTGATCGTGCATATAAAAATGTGATCAATATTAAGGGTTGATATCACTTCGATATGAAGATATCTAGCTTCTGTACCAAAGACCATGACTAGATAAGCCAAGGAATCGGCATGTCTGCTTTCACCTCGAGGAAGATAATCGAAAGTTGCTTTCCCGAATTGGCTCATCCTTTTTATAACGAGGGCTGCACATTCGATCATTTTTCCATTCTTCTTATATTTCTTAAAGTAATGGTGGACGATGAGTAGTGAATCTGCGAAGATTGAATGTTCTGGGACGCCGAGCTCAAGTACGAGGTCAAGTCCATAAATGAGAGCTTCGTATTCGGTGACATTGTTAAAGGCTTCAAAATCTAAGCAGATTGATTTCTCAATTTTGTCGATGGAAGGGGTAATCAATACGATTCCAATTCCTGACCCTGCGGGTCCTGCTAAAATATCTGTAAAAAGTTTTTACCCTTTCCTTGTAATCAATTCAACTCGTTCGTCAAATACTTTGGTAGGAGGATCTTCTAAAATTTCTTCTGCAGGGTCAGGATCGTGCTCTTCCCACTCGAGATCTTCTACTCGAAAATTTGCAAGAAAATTGGCAACGGCCTGACCCTTTTTGGAATGACATTGTTTAAACTTGATATCATGTTCTCCCAAACTGACTGACCATTGTTATACTCTCCTAGATTTTTTCTTTCTTGGACAAAACATCTCGAAGTGGGTAGTTTGTCATGACTTTGACTGAATGAGCTTGTAAATAGTGCTTAAGTTTTTGTGAAGTATAAACAAGAGTTAGAAGAAGTCTCTTGATTTTAGTATGCCTCATTTCTGCTGAAGTGTAGTTATTTAGTCTTCATGCCATTTGAACGTTGTCAAACGAGCTTGTCATTCGTCTTTGAGCTCCTTCTCACAAAGCTCTTGGTCAAGAGTTAACTGACGTTCGAGCTCATTACGCTTTTATGTTCCAGCATGGAGATTCGCCCGTAGTTCTGTAAGTTGCTCCGACTCTACCGAAAGATCGAGCTGGATTCTGGTTGTTGGTCGCCTGGAAGTGACCATGATTAAAATTGGTAGTAGAGTGAATGTATGCCTTAGGATATCGTTGAAATATCTTTTTTTCCCAAAGACGGTGCCAAATGTAATGGCCTAATTCCATAAGCTCGAGATGGTTCAGAATTAGCTCTTACACAAATGTTCCTATGATAAAAACTAATACAAGATAAGAAATGGCACAGGTGATTTAACGTGAAAAACCTCTGAATAGGTAAAAATACCATGACCCCGAGTTGAGGGTTTTAGTAACAGTGACTTTTATTGCTTGCGGTTGATATCCTATTACAAGTGATCTCTCGAACTAGAAATTCTTGATCTTGTAAATAAGAAATTTGGTGTTTGTAAATCTAAAAAATATAGTTTTCTTGGTGATTTCTCATATCTTTTTCTGGTCCTTGTCTATTCTGGAACTTTTTCATTATATAGGCCTTGTCCGCAGTTTTTTATCGTGCTGAAGCACGTTCTTCAAACAATATGGTAAGTAACATTTGAATGAGTAACTGTTGAGTTCGTGAGAGACAGGTATCTTTAACTTGTTCATGTTTTTCTGTTGTGCTCGACCCACGTTCTTCATCAGTTAATGGTGTAGGTGTCAATACTGATTGTTTATGTAACAAGTAGAATGCGTGAGTCTAATATGGAGGTAGTTAGAACTGAAAAATAGTTCAAATTAGGTTAGATCGAGGGATAGGTCCCTATAGTAGGAGAAAATTATACTTAATACATGACATTATATGCTAATGGTGGCTTCATTCTCACCCTAGTGATAAATTAGGCAGCCATTATAACAATTATAAAATCTAAATAATATAATAAGAATGAGAGAAACATAGACTAAGAACAAAAAGGCAAATTATATTACTAAAAAAATGATTTACAAATTTCTTCAAATGCTCAAAAATATGCTCCAACTTCTCCAATAATGTTCTCTTATACTACTACAATAATTCTCTCAAAATTGTATTTTTTATGAACTCACCACCTCTCCTTTTATAGATGAAAGAGATGCTTCTTACATTTAATATGAAATTGCAACCTATGCCATGAATGTACATAAAAGTGTAACCACCAAAAGTTATCCTCCAAAATGTAACCTCCCCATGTGGAAACTATGTGCTTGACAACTCTGCATCCTTCTTCAGCAGTTCGTCTTTTGAGCTATACATCCCGGTATTGATCCTAGTATTGTACATATTTGGTAAATGAGCTCCATATGACCTGAAATGTAAAAAGTAGTTTTATAAGTCATGCTTAATAATAAAATCTAGGATAATAAACATTAACTCATAGAGGCAATGTGGTTATTTTACATGCCCATCAAATACCTCCAAACTTAAAGTTCGTTAGTCCTCGAGCAAAAAAAAGAAGAATTAAAGCATAACTCTTTCGTAGTTAAGAGGATTGCATTTAACTTATGTAACAAGCCGTTAAACCTATAAGTTACCCCTATAGGATGAGTTTTGCCCCATGAGCATTTGCAATGACTGTACCCACAAAAGTTAATAAGGGTATTACAGTAGTTTAGAAACTCTTTAGGTAATTTCATCTAACTTGTCAACATTTGACAATGGCAAAAAAAATTAACAAGGAAAACCCCTTAAAATTTATTTATTTCACAAATATTTAACTAGAAGATCCCAAAAAGCTATTTAAAACTTGACATATTATCCAATAATTAGATGAGATTTCAAATATTTTACTAATACCCTCGAGTGTTATGAAAATTAGTTATTGCACGAACAACTTTGTTTAGATGTTCTTCAGTCAATATCCAGTCATCTCGTATTTCATAAAACAAATCCAACGGTCAGTTTGACAAGTAATTTAATTAATTCCAATCCTGTTATTGATTTTGGGGAATAGCTATAAGCCTTTTTATTTTGGTACTTGTTTTCCTTGGGGAAGCCTTCGTATATTAATCTTCAGTTGGCGATCCCGACTAGTTGGCTTAGGTTACCGGGGTTTGGTGCCTCTTTGTAACCTAGACTCTAGATTCTCACAAGTAGTCATTTCCTTACTCATTTCACATAGTTTATGGTTATACTCGAGATTGGTGATAATTTTTCTTCTTTCAGTTTTAAATCCTGGGTACCCTTGCATTGTAAAAGTTTTTAGTGCTATTTTGGCTTATAGAAATCCTTATTTTATTATTTCAGGACCGAACTTATTCTTAAGCAGTTGTCTCCCTTATAGTGGATCATTCCTACCTTAAATACTAGATTCCCTTAGATTGGTCAAAATTCTAGTAAAAGTACTAAATGCAACACTACCGTGAAGTGCAATTTTTTTGAGAAATATCAGTTAACTGGAAACTTCTTATAATTAAAGGATATTCGATATAGCTTAAGATAGTGCTTGTTAGGAGTTGGGTCTGGTCTAAGGTGGGAACCTAACAGGGTTTGGGTGTCTCCACTGAACTTCTAACTTGGCCATAAATTTAGGTTTTATGGAAAGAGTTTTAGAAGGGCTATATATATATCTAAATAGGTTTTATGCCTCTTTAACCTTTTGGGTCATCATATTAATAAAGCTCTAATTCTCTCTCATATCATGTTTATTAGATGTCTATATGCGTATGTGATTGCTAGAGTGTTTGATATCCAACACGTTATCAACACGCTCAAGAGCTATTTGGAGCAATTTTAGCATTTTTAGATTCTTTTTCATCAGATTAATTACTATGTGGAGAGGTACGATCTATATTAATTTTGTTTTTACATACTTTATATTAATGATCTCATGCCTAGGTTTAGATCTATTATTTACGTGTGAAAAAAATAAATTTTTGGCAAAAAAAGTAGGATTTTTACCCTATTTTCACCCTTGTAAAGGACTATTTTGAATGGGATTTGAAGGGATGATTTTGATAGAAAAATTGTATGATATTATTTTTGTTGTAATTCTTGCAGTCCCACCTTTATGGTGGTATATTGTACATCTCTGGGAGATGTACGGATCGTTTCTGGCGATGTGATGCAGTTGAACAGTTCATCTCGACTTAGGGTGGCCGTTAGACCCAATGTTGACCCTACGTCATAATGATGTCATCATTAGGGTTAGACCCCATAACGTTTCCCCACGTCATTATTAGGGCCAATAGTGATACGTAGTACCTGACGTGGCAGGGAGTAAGACCTATACGTGCTGATGCGTCAGGGATACGAGGTATGTGAAACCCACAAGTAGTAACGTATCAGTGACACATGGCAGGTGGAACCCACATGATGATATGGTATATTGTAGCAGTGATACATGCCATCACTGTAGCTGTGAGACATGGCACCACATGGTGATAACACATGGTAATCACTGTTGCAGGACACGTATCAACACTGTAGCTTGACACGTGTCAGACCAGGTCTGACCAAGTCTAACTGGTCCAACTCGGTCTAGGCCTTGACCCATACCAAGTCAGACTGGTCCAAATACTAAAATTGGCTTTCAGAGCCAAATTTTTGGTCAAATTTAGTCTTTTTTTTGAAAAAAATTTATTAACTTGGACCTACCCCCTAGGGGGCCTATTTTTTATATTTTTATAAAATTATTTTTAAATTTTTTTGGGAATGGGTGCCTCATATAGGAAAATTGACTAACTTATATGGGATATAAGAATATAGATTAATACCTACTTCAGTATCTTACGATAACTTATAGGATATTAATTGTATTCCCCTAGAATACTAATTATTCTAACAAGTGGTCAGCGATAATACAAAACCAAGAGTAATTTAGAATACGATTGAGAGTCATATCTAAAATACATTAAATGTCGGGGGTACTTATTAGAAATCAATTGGGGATTGACTTAGTCTTATTTCTAATAATTTGGTGCTTGAGGGACCAATTTTACATATCTAGTACAATTAGATGTTACTTGATAACATTTAGAGGTATATATGCATGAATATCAACCTATAATACCATATAATATTATTTTAAAGATAAAGATAATCTACCTATCTTGTGAACTCAGTAGACTTTGGGGTGGGACCACTTATCCGCTGAATATTTAATACCCCTCATATTCGCAGCAAATAAATTATTTAACTAGAATATGTAAACCTTATAACACTTTTGGAATTATAACACCCTAGTTGTTAGAATAAGAATTGCAACATCTAGTAGTTTTGAATAGCTGTCTTGGCTAAGACCCTATTAAAATGTACTTTAAGGTTAAGATCACCATTTTATGGGATAAAATTGAGATTTGACGCTTAATATTATCTTAGGAGTATAAAGCCATAAACGGGATTTACTTGATAGTAATGATTGAGAATCATGTATATTATTACGCTTTATACTATGAATCACAAGTAATAATTGAATATCATGTACTTAATAAGATTTCATGAGTAATAGGACAAGAACAATGTTCACCTACAAGTAATGACTGGAAATCATTGACTTAAATACTATGAATTGGCTTTATGCAAGAAATATTTATCAAGTACTACTACTGGTATTGGTTTACATACATAACAGATGTTGGTGACACTCAAGACATTGAGTGCATCCCATACTGTAACTCTATTTCAGTACCAATAAACGTAACCTGTATGGATACTGAAATGTTATTACAAAATATGGAAAAGAATATTTTTGACAATAATGAGTCTTTAAATAAAAAAGTAGGAGTTTTATTTGTACCCTCGCGTCTATATTCAGGAAGACCTGATAATGGATTACCCTATACTATTCTAGTATTGTATGATTGTAGCAGAATTTTTATTTGGCAGTGTAACTCCATTATGATGTTATATGGAGAAATAGTTTATGTAAATATAAATATTATGAATATTTTGGTAAACTTTCTACGCTTTAGATATTGCGCTTCTGAGGCAACATTTGGTAGTTTACTGTGCACGTAGACCTAATTCAAGTTTTCCTTCTTTCTGATCAAAATAATAAGCTACTGGTTAAAAACCATAAACTTATGTCTACTAAGAGTAAACATGTACCTGGGTTATAAAATCTTGGGACTAGTGACGGAGGAAGTTGTAGACAGGGTCACAACCATGGATAGACGATAAGTAGTAATAATGGTAGGATTTTAATTCTAGCCATCAGTAACTTGAGGCAATAGGAACAAGTAGTTCACCAATGAACCAAAATAGAATAAAAATAATTCTTAAATGGATACGAGATAGTCAGACATGGGATTGCAAGACACCTCAGACAATCTAAAAAGATCAGCCTCAGACTTATCATGTGATCGCAGTTGGTGCAGACCTCACAATGGCAAAGTTTGTGGCCTTAGATTTTTCCTAAGATACTAATGCAGCTTTGGATCAAGTTTTAAGAATGAATAATAACAAATTGATCAGTAAATGAATAATGTCACCTAGGGAGCATTACCAAGTAGTAACTTTACTCATTGCATAGTAGTAGTTTTACTTTATTAGTACTATTATTAACTGAGTTGGAAACTCTTCACCGGTTAGTTTAATAGAATGCTCGTGACATTCACTGGTTCAGTATAACATCTATGAGATTGTTCTTTGATTTTGAGAATTTATTGCTTGGGAAGTAGTTAAATTCAATGTATTATTGTTGATCTACTATATACAACCCACATATGGATCTATCTGCTCATTAAGCATTATCAATAATCTGATGAGTGGTGACACATGTATAAGATACATTAGTACTACACACTCGATCCTTTTGAGATATGGACATATTTTTTGTCTCTGACCTTGTGTATCGGAGATGTCACGAATATCATTGGCACGACCAATATGATAGATTGCACTGAGTGTGTCATGTTATTACTCCCTAGGGGTATGATACATGGTATATAGTCTGCTTTATAAACTAATAAATTCATACAGATTTTATTAAGTTATAGGGACATATATGATAATAGTTATCACGTAAATACGATAGGAGAAAATGACATACAGGTTTTGTGCATTCCCTAAATGTTTAAAGGTTAGAGCACATTATTGGAATGACTTCTAATACATTCCTCCAGGATAGGAGGAGGAGGAGGATAATCAAGAATACATTTTAACTTTCCTTAAAAGGAGAGAAGATCCAGAGAGTGTACGTGTAATGATTGCTTTTCAAGGAAAGTCTATTGTTCGTCCTAGTCTGACCATGGTAGAGTGGGATCTCCAGCCTTTTCTCCAAACGCAACCACGGAGACACAGCCATTGGGCTCTTGGCCTAGTAGTGGTAGTATCTCTCCACCTAGTGAGAGGTCATGGGTTCGAAACCTCATGGGGTTGGAAACTCAGGGTTGTGGATCCCTATAAAAAAACTAGCTTAAAAAAAAACTACGGAGACATGTGGACCTATCCATCCACATAGTGACTTACTTGAGTATTTATGGTCATAATAGATGCATCTTGGAGACTAGGAATGCAACGTTAGCACAACTTCTCACTTAGATCATTTGATCACAGAGATAGTTCCTAGATTCACCGATCAAGTCAATGAGACTTGATGAAGATTACGAATTTGACTCATAGGTTTTTGATAATTATTTTACCGCTAATGGGATGAATGATTAAGCATTATGAGTACCCCATACCATATCTAACTTGGGATTGGCATAGAACCTAGTTAAACAATTTAGGCTAATCGTTTGGTAACTCTTATTACAATCACAGCTTCTGGCTATTGTGTGGGTGATGTATTTTTTCTCCTCGCAATACTAATTAGAAGTCGTCCAATAAAAAATTATCAAAGCTTTTCTAAAGCAACTTGTAACTGGGTGGACCCCAGTGTGGCCCTTTTGTGCACATGTCTATGCACTACGTGGGTCCCCAATGTCACCCTGGTATTATGTGGAGTATAATTCACATCTACCACTAGATATTTGAAGCCCACTGGAGACTTATATATTGCAGGGCAGATTACCATTTTGATGAGGAGATATTTCAGGCATTGGGGGGAGATATGACAGTCAATACTAAGGATGTTTCCATGATTAGTTAGAAAATACCATCGTTGTCTCATCTAGATCCCTTTACATAAGTTAAATGACAACAAGTTTTGACGAATTCCAAACTTCCAATAGGTCGCAAATAAATTGTTAGACACATTCATAGACGTTGTTGAAGTATCATCGGTGTATGTACCTGCAAGTAATATACTTACACAGCTAAATGTTCTAGGGTAATTAGTATGTAATCCCACAAATGAATTTGAGACTCGTGCTTAATGTGGATGGCCATTAAAAGAAAGTATTTTGAGCCATGGAGTGGCAGAATAAGTGACATATACTACTAATGGTGTAGTCGGTTCATCGAAGATGAAACCACCCATTGACGATGTAATAGTAGCTACACGACCAGTAGATGCATTACGAGACAATCCCAGGATGGCACATATGTATGATAATAAGGAGATCTCAATCTATTCAGAGTCTATAATGGCACAACACATGGTCATTCAATAGAGATTTGTCAATAAGGTATTCATATTCGCTGCTATGCTCGCCATCAAGAATGAGTATTCAGAACCACTTATTGTAAATGACTGTATGTTGTTGTACATTGGCCAAAATGGGTGTCTAGAATCTAAGTGGAGCTCAACTTGTTAGCATAATGCAAAGTAATGCCATAAAGCCTGTCGGTTACAAATAGGAATGGTGCGGAAACATGATTAACTCAGAGAGATAATTAGGTCAAGGCAAGAGTAGTTGCCCATGAATTCTCTAAGAGACCTATCATCGATTACAATAAGACCTATTATCCAGTTATAGATGTTATAACACTTTGATACTGATTAGTCTATTAGTTGTCAAGAACAAGTTAAACATGCGTCTTATGTAATTACCACTTAATTATATGGGAAACTAGATACAAACACTACATGAAGCCACCTAGGGAGGTATAAGCTTCTGAGAGTAATTAAGCCTTACACACATGAGGTTCATACGTAATAAAGCTAGAAAAGTTATCGTTGGCTTGAATCAATCAGGGTCAATGTGACATAGTAAGTTGACTGAGTATTTGAAGGTCTAGGACTTTGTAAATAGTCTTATCTGTTCATATGATCTCATTAAGAACATAAATATTAGCTTAATTCATCATAACAATGTACCAAATGATTTGGATATCACTGGACCTCCGGGGAAGATCCCGAGAGCCGCCGAATACCTTAGGAAGGAATTCAAAATAAAAGACCTTGGGGAAACTAAGTATTGTCTCGATTTATAAATCAAATATCTTGGTAGTGGCATACTCATGCACCAAGTAAAATATATGGAGAGAGTTGTCAAACACTTCGGTATGGATACAGCACACGGTGCTAAGTAGCTTATTGTCGTCCATCACTTAGATGTTGACAAGGACATCTTCCACCATCTTAATTGGAGGCGAAAGTCCTAGGGCCAAGGTGTCATATCTAGGAGGTACTTTGCTAAAGTTAGTTGGATATACTATACCCGATGTCTTATTCATTGTAAACTGTTTGGCTTGCTATAATTTTGTTCCTACCCAAAGGTACTGGGAAGGAGATCAAACACATTATGAGTTATTTGATCGGCACGAAATAGTGGGGGTCAATTCTACTTGAAAAATTGTAAATATTAAATTATAGGGTACGCCGATGCATGATACTTGTTAGACCTACATAGAGGTGATTGTCAGATAGATTATGTGTTTATGTACGAGGATACAACAAAATCTTGGAGGTCGATGAAGCATATAGTGTTTGTTACATTTTTAAACTACAAGAGAATTCTTACACTTCATGAAGCCGGTAGAGAATGATGGTTGTGTTCTAAGATATATCACATTAACTGAAGTTATGGCATATTCTATCCAATATAAAGCATCGACTCTGCATGAAGACAACTTGGCTTGCATCATTGAAGTCAATACCGATTTTATCAATGATGACATAATGAAGTGCATTTCACAAAAGTCCTTCCATACTTATGAATTATAGAAGGCGAATGAGATTAACGTTGTTCAAGACATTTCAAAAGATAACTTTACAAACCTATTCACGAAGACTCTTGCACCACTTACATTCAAGTTGTTGGTACACGGAATTGGCATGCAAAAGTTTTTATTCATCATTATATCATGGAGATACATCTCAGGGAGATAGATCTCGGGGAAGATCAGCGTCAGGGGGAATAGCCCCGGCCTGACGTAGATACATGTGTATTGTACTATTTTTCCTGATAGTGTAGTTTTTGTCCCAAGGGGCTTTACTGACGAGAGATTTTGATGAGGATATGTATACGCGTCCACAACCCATACATGGCATATGATTATACTCTTTTCTTGCATAACTTTTATCCCAAGGGGGTTTTGCTAGGCAGAGGTTTTAACAAGGCAAGTTGTCCTGGTATGGAACACCCCAAGGGGAGTGTTAAAAGTTGGCTCTGGCCCAAGGTGGGAACCCAACAGGGTTGAGATTTCTCCACTGGACTCCTAACCTGGCCTATAAATTTAAGGTTTATGGGGAAAGTTTTAGAAGGGTTATATATATATATAACTTTATGCCCCTGTAACCTATTGGTTCATGATATCAATAAAGCTCTACTTCTCTCTTATATGATGTTTATTAGATCTCTATATATGTATGTGATTGTTATAATGTTTGTTGTCCAATAGTGCTATAATATATTTCTAAGCATATATTTGGTGAAAAAATTAAATTTTACAGTTTTTACGATTAAATATATTATACCACGATCAAATATCTTACTTCATATAAATTTGCCAAAGAGTTTCGTAAATTACCAGAATAATCTCTTTTTTTCTTTAAAAAGAGTGAAAAATGTAACCGATTTTACTCTACCCCTAAACTAGTAAGAAGCGTTGTCCTCAATGTCTGAGAAAATACCTTAAAAAATGGGAAAGAAAATCAGAACATAGTACCTAATATTACTTGGGTTACCTCCCAATTATTGCTAAGTTTACTATATTTAGCTATACGAAATGAGGTACCCCCAAACTGAGTAAGAGTCGGGTTGGAACGATAAGGATGTTAATCCTTATAAACGGGGTCTAAAAGCTCTAAGTCTTTATTGGTGTAGCTAATTAAAGTGTTCATAATAAGGCTTAAGCCCTTACCTAAAGTGGTCTGGTCCATCCTTATAAATGAGTTAGAAGAACTACGAAATGTTCATAATAACGCATTCTCGACACCTTTTTTTATTATCAAAATCCTAAAGTAATAATATCCACCGGATTAAGCGTTGATTGGTGTCTTTCTTGGAAAGAAGGTGTTTGATAACAGTATGATCCCTGCAGACTATCACTTTGGAACCTAAGAGATAAGAACAAACATTTTCTAGAGAAAAGACTAACGCTAGAAGTTCTTTTTCTATAGTTGTGTAATTGAGTTGTGCATTATTAAAAGTTTTACAAGCATAATAAATGACACGTGGAAGGTTATCAACGTGTTGTGCCAAAACTTCACCAATGACATAGTCAGATGCGCCACACACCAACTCAAAAGGTTCGTTCTAATTAAGAAGTTGGATGATGGGTGAAGATGTTAAACATGTCCTGATATTCTCAAAAACTTTAAGACATGGATCGTCGAATAAGAAGGTAGTGTCCTTGGCAAGGAAATTGCTGAGGGGTTGAGCGATTTTGCTAAACTCAGGAACAAAACATTGGTAAAATCCGACATGCCCCAAGAATTAACAAACGTCTTTAGTTGTTCATGGGGGCGGGATACTAGATATGATATATGTCTTGGCTTTATCTACTTCGATTCCCTTTGCTGATATGACATGTCCTAATATTATGCCTTTCTTCACCATGAAGTGGTATTTTTTCTAATTTAGAACAAGATTTTTCTGTTAACACCTAACAAGAATAAAAGATAAGTAGTGGAGAGATTGGTCAAATGAATCTCCAAAGAGGGATAAGTCATCCATGAAAAATTCAAGGAAACGTTCAGCTATGTATGAGAAGATGCTTAACATACATTGCTGAAATGTTGTCGGAGCATTGCATAGCCCAAAGGGTATGCGGTGATAGGCAAAAGTACCAAAATAATAAGTGAATATAATTTTCTCTTTGTCATATAGAGTGATGGGTATTAGATTGTACCCATAATACATATCAAGAAAATAATAGTATTTATTATTAACGAGACACTAAAGTATTTGATCCATGAATGGTGAGGACAAATGATCTTTTTGAGTGACCGAATTGAGTTTTTTGTAGTCTATACACACTTGTCACCCAGTGGTCATCCAAGTGGGGACAAGATCATTGTGATCATTCTTCACAACAGTGATCCAGACTTTTTAGGAACAACATTAATTGGGCTTACCCATGGACTATCAGAAATAGGATAAATAGTCTTAGCGTCAAGCAGTTTCTAATTTTCTTTTCTCACAACCTTAGCCACAGTCGGGTTAAGCCTTCGTTGTCCTCCTCTGGACTTCTTGGCATTATCTTCGAGTTTTATTTTGTGTATGCACACAGAAGGACTAGTACCCTTAATATCTGAGATGTTCCATCCAAGAACTTTTGTGTTTCCTTTTAATACATGCATTAATTTTTCTTCATTCTCAGGTTCTAGGTTGAATGTTATGATAGTAGAAAGAGTCTCATTAGGACCTAGATAAACATTTTTGAGATTTTCAGGGAGAGGTGTAAGTTCTAACTTAGCAGGTACTTCCTCTGCTTCTAGAGCATGATCTTTGACTTTCAGCATTTTAACATTATCATCGTTATCCAAAATAGGAACATAATCCAGCAGGGCATTGACCTTATTAATGAGGTCATCAACATCTAAATCCTCTCCAAAGTGTGCTAGACAAGATTATAATGGGACCCTAGTATTTGAGCAATAAAATGTGTTGTTTACAATAGTACCAAGCCTGGTGCACTCATCGGGTTCATCTTCAAATGGAGTATGAGTTGCATTGAAGATATTCAAGTTGATAGTTTTATTCCCATAAGTCAACTTTATAGCTTCACTATGATAGTTGATCAATGCATTAGCGGTGGCCAGGAAAGGTCAGCCAAGGATCATGGGTATCTCACTATTTGGGTCTTCTACCGGGTTTGTGTCAAGGGCCACAAAGTCCACATGATAGAAAAAATTATCAACTTGGACAAGTACATTCATCATAACGCCCCTAGGAATTTTAATGGATTAATTAACTAGTTACAAGGTTTTGTCTATCGGTTCTAGTCCTTCAAGACCTAGGTTTTCATATACTGAATAAGGGATCAAGTTGACATTGGCACCTGAATCATGTAAGGCTTTCTCTATGCGATTTGTCCCTATGTGACATGAAATTATTGGCATTCCTGGATCTTTGTATTTCATAGGTATATTATTCAAGATTATAGAGCTAACCTTAGCATCCAATTAAATAATATTTTTGCTGTTATGGACATTGAAAGCTTTCTTGGAAACATTCATATGTTTCTTGAACATACAGAGGTCCTTGAAATGTTTTGCATAAGAAAGAATCTGTCGTAGCGCATCGAGGGTAGGAATAATGATCTTAAGATTCTTAAAAATATCCTTAACCTCTTCATTGGGAATGTTCTTCCTATTGACTGTAAGCCACTGGGGAATAGGTGTTAGCTCTAGGAATTAGGAATTCCAGGCGAATCATTACGATAATCTTCACACTTGGCATGACCTGTTTGGTTTCTTCCTCAACAAAAGGGGTTTCTTCACTCGTAGGTTCTCCCCCTTATGCAACTTTCTTAGTACTAGGATTAGAACCTTCACGTGGTTCATCCTCAGGCATCCTATCTTTGTTGTCTACAGTCTTTCCACTTCTTAGTATGATCACGACATTCGTATGATCGCGGTGTGAACTATCAGTTTGATCCTTTGGATTGGGTTGGGTTTGACTTGGAAATATACCTTTGTCTCAAGTACTTAACCCAGATGTCAGCTGAGCAATTGGTGTTTTTATTCGAGTCATGGATTGCTGATTCATTTGCATAAATTATTATATCAACCGGTTGTTGGATTACAATAGAGCTTAAATGTTATCATCTGAAGATGATTTCTTATTCTTAGGAGGAACGTAAGGTGTATTTTGTTGAAAATGTTGGTGATTGGGATGAGAGGATGCACCATCTTGATTTTGATTTGAATTACTCCCTTGGTAATATGATCTACCATAATAATTATTTAAATTATTTCTCCTTGAAGAATTCCCTTGATGATGCAACTATTTTCCTTAATTTTGCGAATCAAAGGGCAATCCTGAATATAGTGTCCAACATCATCACACGTAGCACAAGCTTGCATATCAGCATAAATAATGGGTACTTTAGCAGATATTTTGCTTTTTCCTATTTCTAAGGACTCTATCTTACGCAGAATGGTCATCAGCGTAGCTTCTGAATTGGAGTTAGATCCAACTCCAAAGGTATTGCCCCCCCTACCCACCTTTTCTTGCATAAAAGTTTCTCTCATAGATCCTCAGGTTTGTAATTTTTTTAGCCATCTCTTCTAAGAAGTCCAAACCCTCTACATCATCCTTATTATTAAATTTTCCTAAGAAAAATGATTCTACAATTCTCATGGCTTCGGCATCTAACCCATCTTAAAACTTTCTAGTTATGACCCATGATTCAATACCGTGATGAGGGCACTATAGGATTAATCCCTTATATCTTTCAAGATAATCCTTTAAGTTATCTCCATAAAGTTGGGTAATCCTAAAAATGTCCCTATGGAGGGTCTTAGTTTTTTCAAGAGAGAAATTTTTTTTGTAAAAGGCTTCAGTAAGCATTTTAAAACTTATGATTGATTTTGGCCGTAGAGCTTGGAGCAAACTCTTAGATTTCCCTAGTAAAGAAAATATAAATAACACGAGTTTCATGACCTCTATTTTATTCTCATTCCTATACTTTTAGAGAAACATTAAGTCATCAAAATCCCTAGCATGAGGGTATGAGTTCTCATCTTCTCCTCCTGAGAATTTTGGCAATGAATTGATGAGCACAATCTTAAGTTCAAATTGCCCAGTGGTAGGAGCTAAAATAATGCACGAGTTATAATTTGTCATTCTTAGGAACATGTGATCCTTGAGTGGGATTTGCACGGGTCCCTAACCATTCTCATTATCATTAACATCTCCCATCTCAAATGATTGGGGTAGAACACTAAACGGACTGAATGGGGAAATTGGACTCGGATTGAGTCTTAATGAAGAGACGGGGAAATTAAAGGTTTTTAACTCACCCTCAATATGGAAGAGCTCCTTATAGGTAAGGTTTGTACGGTCTTTTGTACCAATAGAGATTGTAATCTTCAGTTGGGTTGACTCATCTACCTCAAAGTAGATTAGAATATCTATCAAATTAGATTCCTGAAGCCTCTTAAGACGACACCTAGACACTCGAAACCATTCTCTTATACACTAATAGATGTGCGCACTATGATGATCACATAAGAATGAGGTGCACAAAAATAAACACAACAACATTTTTAGATGGGCCTTAATTAAGGTTAGGTTGTGAACCCGGTCTCAGGGTTCGATTGCTCTTATTCCTTACAATGGATCAGTTCGTACGTCGAGTTTTATATACTTACTTTAGCAATAACTCACGTACAGTTCTAGTTACATAGAAGCACCTGTACTGGAAGGTAGGGTGAACCGCTTAGAATCACCATTCCACACTAGTTATGACAGGGAACGTACTTCCTTCGGATAAACGTAACTACTATCAGGGGTCTTAATAAGCGTGTTTCTAATATTCTCGGTCTGAGCACTATAAACCTTTTTGTCTATCTATGTATTTTATGGATTAATCTTGGTTTCTTTTAAAGTCAATGTCCCATTCTAAAAATGTTAAAATGGGTCGTGACCTCTCGGGGTTATAGTGTGTGGTGCCACACACGGGTGATAAAATCTCGTTCTCTATTTACCCTTTAACTAATGTTGAATTTTAAATTGCGTAAGCATCAATCACATAAAAAAACATTTACCGCTTCGCAAGAGGGTGCAGTGGGAGAGTGTACCTGTGGGGTGGTTTTTTAAGGGCTCATTGTTTACCCTAGTGAAATTATTAAGATGGCACACCCGTCTGGGCTACAAGAAAATCAGAATTGGCCTAGTTGGGCTACAAGAAAATCAAGATCATCACTAAGATAAGAGAGCGAAGGATGGATATCAATTCATACTTTCAATTATCAAGTGAAGCAAAAACAAATTTTTTGGAGAACTCCGGCCACCACCTACCAACGATCGTCATCGGCGCAAGGCCTACCACTGGCGATTGCTGCTGGCGGTGGCCTTAAATTACGATTTTGAAACACTGATCCTAAGATTTTTTTAAAAGAGCAAATCTTTGTTGAATGTCTAATTTTCACTGCTAGAGACGACTGAGGTAGTTAGGACCATTTAATCTCAGGGTTTTCCCTATTTAATGTTCTGTTCTTCTTCTCCGGACCTACTTTTCGTTTAAGGGTTATTTTGGAGTCAAATAACTAAGTTTACATCACTCTTAAATTATATTTTAATTTATGGTTCGATTAGTAAATTTATATTTATTTATTAATTATTAAGATGTTGCAGGGCTAATCCCCTTAGATTAGTTCTGAAGAGGAAGCTCGATAAGTGTATGCTAGAATTTTCTTACTGGTAATAGGTCTGACTTAGATGTCTTTGATCAATCTTTCGGGTTGTTCCCCAATTTTCTTGAACTCAACAAGTTAGGGAAAGGGGAGAGTAATTCTGACCTAGATGAGATATTGTTGTCCTAAAAAGGAAATAGTTTTTTAGTCCACTTAGTGACCTCTAGACCTAAGGATTATCCTTGCCCCCAATAAGAAGGAATAAGCCCGAAGTCAGTAACCTAAAATTTGAGTCTAGATCTCAGCGGATTAGATTCTCTAATTTGCTCTTAGCATAAAAAATCATAAAAAATTTATAAACCTTACGAATTCATCTCAAAAGAGGGAATTCGAGGAGAAGACCAAATACCTATTAAAGTAACCCTAATATACTAATATAATATGGAATATTCTGAAGGCCTAATTATTCTATTCTTAGTACTCGACTCATAATGCATAGTTTAGCATACATTTCCAATAAAACAAAACCCTATTTCCCCTAGATTTTAGTTTGCCCTAAAATAACGTACCTCTCCGTGGATTGATACCCTACTTACCCTTTACTATATTAATTTGTTAAGTAGGATTTTGATTAGGCTTACAACGGTCAATCAGGCATCGATAGTGGTATCATATTAATATGTTTGACAGTGCATGTACTTCGATATGTTGTACGAGTAAAAAATATTGTAGAATTTCTCTTGAAGCAAACAAAGCTCATTGGCCACTCGTATTCTTATTTGGGACCACAAATGTTAATTCTGGTATAGAAAAATGTTATTATTCTTAAACCACAGTTACCATCTCTTGCAACATCCATAATCTTCCTATCGGTCAATATCCTTTGTTTATCAGTGAAGCAGTGGCCATACTTCCTTACAGAGCTCGCAAGAGTCTTCACAATTGTAGGTGGCCTACTTAACACAACCGCTTTCCCTTTCCCTTTCCTATTCCACTCACAATCTTCTGCTTCTTATTTGTACTCCCAAGTATATCAGTTGGACGCTTCAAATTTCTTAAGAAACACCTGAAACAAGGATTTAAGATCAATCTCCTTTGGTACATAATCAGAGTCATCAAAAAGTGTTCTCCTACCCAAATTAATTGCATATATAGGAATGGAATCCCCAGTACAGATATATATGTAAATCTCACATGAACAAGGAAGCATGTGTGTTGTTCGTACAGTATGCCCACTATTCTCTCTAAATGCCTCGATTTCTCTAGATTGAGTTCATTTAAATTGTTTATAAATAATTGTAGTAGCACATTTCCTAGATTCGACAAGGATCAGCCGGCATAGTATAGTCGAAGACAGTTAGCATTTGTATAGTCAAAGACAGATAACAGTCGAGAAGTTACCATAGGTCATCGACCTACTAAAAGTAGTCGTTGTGCCTGGTCAAGAAAAGGTTGTTAGAGATCCGCGAAGTTTACCCACTCCCCCCGAAATAGGAGACTGTGTCTTTCCTTTTGTAAACTGCTTATATCAACTATAACTACAAGCATATAATAGATTATTTAGATCCAAAACACTACTACTTTTATTTCCTTACCCTACAGTCACTCAAAACTTGTAATAACTAGCAGCATATTGGATTTTACATCAAAAACCCTCCTCGAGGTCGTGGTTGTTCTCAGCCTTTACTGAGTTTTCTACAAAAAATCTTGCTTGTTTAGATTATTATTGCACCTTCCTTACAAAAAGTATTGGAAAAGATTATCCTTCCAGAAAACACGCCATTACAATAATATCACATGCCCAATAAGAAACAAGACCTCTCAATTGTATAAACATCGATATCGGGTATGCATGCGACTAACTATCTAAACTTGTATTGAACTATGCTCGTACCTCGATAGTGATATCATGGAACATACTATGGACTACCTTCCTTGCGTTATCATAATATCTGTCAGAAGACCGGATGTGAATATTCAACCTTGCATGTTGACCCTTAGCTCTCTGGGTTATGGTATTCCCAAGGTGGTTCAATTTATTTACCCACAATAGAACAAATTTATCCTTGTATTTTGCAAATACATCTTTCACGTATTTCATGGACGAATGACAGTCTTTAAATTTTGTCTCATGGGCGGCCATATTCGTTTCCAATTCCTCTAGATTTCTTGATGCACGTATAGTTTGAAAAAATCTCATAAACTCGTCAGAATGATCACCCGTTTCTTTCCCTGTACGCCCCAACACATTTTTCTCTATATGCCAACTACATATGATGTGTTACATTCGAAGAAAAGCTAGATTTATCGCTTTTACAAAATTTTGGTCATTATCCGTAACCATTGCCTCCACATCGCAATCACCTAAGATTTCCCTAAACTTACCCAAAACACAAATACATGTAGTTTCATCCTCATGTTTAAAGTAGGCCACACATACAAGAAACATCATACCAGTTAAGGTGATGCTGACAATTCCTCAAACATTGGGCACTTTTGACTGTTGGTTTTGTTTGTACAATCTATCAAGAAAACTGTAGGAAAACACCTAGCAGGTTGGGTCCCATATGGATGAAAAAACAATATATCTTTCACGTCGTCTATATTGAATCTTTCCTAGATATAATATAATCGATACAGGTTCTGATTGCATTTCATGAATAAATGTTGCATTTGGTTCCTTTCATGCAACTCTAACTTGTTCAACTTCTTTATCATATTGTATATTGTTTACATTTTGCTCACGTTACCAGGAAATTTTTCTTTGATGGCCTTCAAAATCATCGGCGGCAGAGAATTGTTTAGATACATATGAGTAACTAACCTTACCTCTGTAGGTTTAAGCCTTGAGGGATATGGCATGCAACCTAGTTTCAACGTAGGTGGGCGATTGTGTCCCCCACAATGAACCCTAACTACCCATGGATAATCTTCCCCTCAAGTTAATGCATAACATCTCACCTGAAAAGGGCAATTGCACAATTTCGTTTTACTTCTCCGCTTTGGTATTGGAATTTTTGATTTCTCAACAACATCGGCTAGACTTTTCTTTGCGCTACGATCGTAAAGTTTTCCATCTCTAAAGTACCCCGTTATCATTCTAGCTTTCTTACCATTGGCAGAATAGTAAGATTTTCTTATGGTACTGGAAAGTCCTTTCGACCAAGAAACCTCAAGGATCCATTTATGAGTTGCTTCTCGAGTGGGAAATTCCTTATCAAAAAATATGCAGACTTAGCAAATAATATTTGTAATTTACAATGATTATTCGATGAAGTAGCATGATGTACCTTATATGTCATAAAGTCATTCATGAAATCACAAACAATTTTTAAAAGTAGATTAGGGTATGAATATTGGTTAATATCCCCATCAAGTTTTTCATCCGCTTGTTCAAGATTCTCCTCCTCATGTCCTGAGTCATCATGTATAGGAACATAAATACAAGGTATAACATCACCCTCATTGGCATCACGATCAACCACATCATTGCCATCGAGATTGGCCACCTCGTCACCATTATTACCGACATTGCAGTCCTCCTCAAAGTACAGACAATCTTCTCCATTATCATATCCTGGCGACATTCCCAAAGTAGCATAATCTTCACGAGCATAAGCGTCAACATTGTTGTCCTGGGAATTATATTTAATTCAGACAAATAACAATTGGCCATAGTTAGGAACCGTTAGAGAACAAAATCAACTATAAAGTAAGATATACAAAACCGTAAGTTATGTTACGTCTAACGTATCACCAAAATTACTCGTATACGATAAGTTCATGTCCACTGACTAAATAACAGGTATTACCATATGGCCATGATATAGTAATGTAAGTGCACTTACGGTAGGGTTGTCAATGGATTGGATATAATCCAAAATCCAATTCTTTTTTAGGATATGGATGTCATATTTTTCGATCCGATTCGAATAAGGAACATCCAAAATAATTTCGGATTGGATTTAGATGGTGCCTAGTCCAATCCGATAAATATCCAAAGTTATATACCGATATAATTATATTTTATTAATGTTAATGTTCTACAACTATTAGAAATATATTATATACAATAAGAAAATATATTACAATACATCTATTTTTGTGGCTAAGTGGTCATGGGTTCAAGCCTTTACATCCACATTTTTATTCATCAAATAAAATTATGGTCGGATCGGATTTCGGATTCAGACCTCCAAAAATAGTTTCAGACTGGATCGAATTTGAATTTAACCATAAAAGTTTCAAATCGGATCAGATCGGATATGGATATTACTTATAAAATTTCGGATTGGATTCAGATTGTAGCAGATCCAATCTGAATCCGATCCATTGACAGTCCTAACTTACGATACTATAAAACAGGTTATACTACGATATTTGTTAAAATATTAGGCCGCAACATCTATTATATGGTTCATGGGTACGATGATACTATACATTGCCTGACCTCAAATATTTCTACCATATTTCGAAAGTTACTATACCGTAAGATGTAGTACAATAACCATAATAAACTTAAATCAAAATAATCAAGTTTTGGGTTATGGTAAGTACAATAACCGTATGTTGCCTGTAACTCATCTTCCTCAACTGCGTAGCATTTATAGCAATGGCGTACCTCATTCATGATGACAGTGGGTTCTGGAACATCAACGTAAGTGTTAAAGAGTTCTTCGATTTTGATGTTATCCCATCCAGAGCATGAAGAACTGTTAATGTAATCAAACACGATTTCTGCAACGCGTTCAATAGGAACCAAAGAGTTTGGAAGAGTATCCACAGGGTTTGGAATACTATCTATTAAAAATGTAAATGACACAGAGAAAGAGAGAGAGAGCAAGAGAGCTAGTCACCGGAAGGCGGTGCCTTAACTATAGCTTTTTGTTTTTTTGTTTTTTTTCTTTAGGCTCTCCTCGAGATACTGAACGCTAAGATTGCAGGTCAAACTTATAATTTTCTGAGGTAAACTTGTTTTGACCTTGGTCATGGGTTAGCGTTACCAAAACTGGGGGTGGTTATTATCCTGACCCATATAAAATTGACTTGCCTAGCCAAAAAAATCAATTACTTTCATGGTCAGCACTAATTGTCTAAATCACCGAAAATGTTTACGATAAGAAAGACTTCTAGGCTCCGCTTGGTATCCCGGTAATCTCTCCACAAATCTGGGAATAAGGTTATTTTCTTCAATCTAATGGTTGACAATAGCTAGATTGAAGAAGATTCCCAGAAATCCCTAATTTGTGGAGGGATTACCGGGATACCAAGCAGAGCCCTAGTTGGTGTTTGTTTTACTACTGAAAAAAAATTCAGACTCATTTTTTCAATAATTTTTTTCAGCACTGAGAGAAGTTTTTTTTCTAGCAGCACATCAAGCTCTTGATGCCGAGATTGTCCTTCTCCTCACACCTCAAGAAACCAGAAACTCTCAGAGAGATGAAATGGTGCTCCTCTCTCCTGTAAATTAAAGTTGATTTGAAGTAAAGAAACTCTCCTCTCCAGTACCCACAACTTCTCTCCCCAATCCAATCTTTGCCATTAAATTGAAGTTGATTCGAAGAAAAGAAAGCCAACGGATGTGATTCAGCACCCCAACTTCAAGAGCTTTGATTTGACACTTCAGACTCGCAAATTGGGTAATATGAGTTAAAATTTCTGATTATTTGAGTTGAATATGAGTTGAAATTTATGATTTTGAAATTAAAATTCTAGGGTTTTTTCTTATTGTTGGGTATTTGTGGTTTTTAGAAATTTCTAATTATTTGATTAAGTAATATGAGTTGAAATTTATGATTATTAGATTAATGTTTCAAAATTAAAATTCTAGGGTTTTTCTGATTGTTGGGTATTTGTGGTTTGCACTATGTTAATAAATATAGGTTGAAGTTGGTTTTTAAATTGGGATTGAGTTATACTTAATTTCTCTTGAAATATCAATTGCCTTGAGTTATACTTAACTTCCCTTGAGGCCTGCTTTCATTTAGTTAGTTGGTCTAAGTTAGTTTGTTCCCATTATTAGAAAAGCAAGGTAGAAACATTCGGAACTGAAGTAGTCTTGACTCATGATCCTAAAATAATATGCAAGAAAAAAAACCGTAGGGTCTGGAGAACATATAAATTATACATAGTCTATCATTGAGAATTGAAAGACTGCTTAAAGCACTTTTTTTCTTGAATAAAGATCTTTTTTACCATAAATAAGGTTTTATAGACATATTGTCATTGATATAGGATTAAAAAAAATGACTAAAGGTCCACGGGGGGAAAGTGTATATTGTGTTTGTTGGGCGGCATCATAGTATTTACTAAACATAGGCAGAATGTAGACCAGAGGTTTTGAGATACCTATGTGTTTTATATTAATGTATGGATACAAGGGAGGAAGCAAAGTATGTTCTTGCCGAGTTTCTTGTCCTCAAGTCGTGCGCTGAACCTAAACCAAAAGCAGTTCCCACTTCTTTAGTTGTGAGGGAGGAAGCAGAACATGCTTTTGCTAAATATGAGCTTCGATTCTTACATCTTTATCTTTGGTTATATTGGCAGTAGTTGTTGTATTTGTAGCATTTATGTTACTCTGATTACGTTTGAGACTATTATGTATGAATATTAAAAGTGTAATATGTAGTGAACTATGTAATGTATCTTTGGATTGTGTTTGGCGTTCGTAATTTATGAGTAGTATATATTTGTTGTATAAATTATTTTATTGCAGTGAATATGGATCCTAGATAGTGGACTATTATTCAGTTAACAGCCTTAGTAATGGTACTTAGGATGCTAGCTATAAAATAAAGAGAGAAGTTGTGTATGTCTATCTTAACGGGTAGATAACGCATTAATAAGATTATTAGTAGCCCTAACCAAATTGCTTATGATTCAATGAGGATAAACAAAGATGCATTTGTTTCTTTATGTGGACATTTCAGAGCAAGGGGATGGGTTATATATATCCAACACATAGATATAGAGCAGAAGATGGTTATTTTTTTTAGAAACTATAACTCATTCAGTGAAAAACTGCATAATGAAGCATAAATATCAACATTCAAGAGCAACTATTAGTAAAAGTTTCCACAAAGTGTTGAGAGGAATGCTTCACTTTAGTAAGGAGATGATAGTGCCTCCTAATTTTCAGGAACCATGAGAAATTCGTATTCATAAACGATTAATAGAAGGATCATTCAAAGGGGTTATTGAAGCTATAGATGGCACCTTGATTTAGTGCACAAGTTCCTAAATCGAACAAAATTCTGTTTAGGGTAAGAGGGAAGGGTGATTGATTTCTGAATATGATGGCAGTATGTGATTTTGATATAAATTTCATCCATGTCCAAGCCGGTTAGAAAGGCACTACTCATGACTCGAATGTCCTAACTCAAGCAGTTATAAACCCAGCTAACAAGTTCCCCATACCTTCTACTGAAGGTAATTATCTAAATTAAAGTTACGATAGTGAAGTATCTATTAATTGATTGCTTTATTCTAAGTAGAGTTTGTTAATTGATTTTTAGACATGTACTACTTGTGTGATGCAGCTTACGTGTATACCAAATACTTTATATATCCTTTTAGGAAAGTGCGGTATTGGCTTCAAGATTTTTAGAGAGGATGGCGACCTAAAACTAAAGAAGAACATTTTAATCGTGCGCATGTGAAGTTAAGAAATGTCATCGAGATGACATTTGGTGTTCTTAAAGCAAGATTCCCTATATTGAAGGGAATCCCCAAGTACAAGTTCTCAACTTAAAGAAACATAGTCATTGCATGTATGCCTATACATAATTACCTCCGTTGGATTTCTTTTAATGATGAGTTGTTTACTGTATTTGAGAATGAAGACTTGGATCTTGGAAATGTACAACCTCAAGTAAATAATGGTGACCGCTTCGAGGAGTTATTTGGAGAAAATAAGCAACGCTTTATGAGAACTAATAAAGGATTCACATTGCAGAGGTATTAACTGCTTAGTATGCGCAATCAATAGATCCAACTCTGGCTGTTTTGTATTTTATATGGCTACTACCTCTTTTTGTTACTTGGCTTTTTTGTCTTAAATATTTCATTAAGAAGTTGTGATCTGAACTGTCAACTGTGATTTATATGATTTATACTGAACAAATTTCATTATGAGAATGTCAATATGAGTATTGTTATATAGTTACTCCATTTTATCCATTTTGTATGTCTATGAAATACATGTCTATTTGTATGTCCATTTTTTATGTCTATGAAATACATGTCTTTTTGTATATCCATTTTGTCCTTTTATATGTCCATTTTGTATGTCTATGAAATACATGTCCATTTTGGTGCAAGATAAGCATACTAGAATAAATAACTTAGTGTTTTTCATTGTTCCTTTTGAGAAAGTAGCGGCAATGAGGATTGATTGCAATATGTAGACCTTTCTTCTTCTATTATTGATTATTTTCTCTTCATAAATAAGTTTATTTTTTTGAGTTCAGGGCATTGATTATGGTCAGGTCATTTACAAAGTTGTTTATGACTCCTTTGGTGGTCATAACAGATAGCTGAACTTGAGTGATTTCTGTCAGATTGCATAAACTGCATCTTGAGAATAATTAAATATTTTGCCTTTAAATTTTTTCATCAGTGGGGATATATGGTGAAAGATTCTCTAAGTTAGGTTGTTTAATCTTAGGGAAGCAGTGTGCCTCCAAATGTTATCTCTCAATGCCACTATTATGGCAGCAACAACAAATAGAAGTTAGAGGGACCACTTTCTGAATAAGAGTATCAACAGGAAGCACACCATTCCAGACTCTACCCAAACATTTAAATTCTGGCAGGGCTAAAGACTGCCAAATCCAGTTAATTTGGTCTATTTCAGATGAAGGGCATCTCTAAAGTTGACATGCAAATTTGTGAGCCCAGCTGGTATTAGCTTTCACAGTCTATAACAAGCCTTTAGGATGATCAATAGCAAATCTAGCTTCCCACATAGCTTTGGGTGAAGCCATATTCAGAGTAAAGATAGTGTTTGGAGAGATTTCATTTGTAAGCAGTGTAAGTACATATTTATATCAACATGGTAGGAAGGATGGCAGTTCACCAAATACAAATTTATCAGTGACTTTACATTTGTATTGTGTCTACTATACAATATTTTTTGAGATCAAAAGGAAATTCTTGAGGAAATGTAATCTTCGGAGGACTAGCTTCCATCTTTGCTTTGTAGTTGTGTTGCTCGAAGTTGTATATGCATTTATGTTTTGATACCCTACTCTAGTTGATAATCTGCCTTATCTCAGTTAAGCATTTCCATGGGGTTATCCATTATTGGTCATAACTTTCTAAGCATACAGTGAGTCAAGTCAGACAACACTTCATCTTGTTTAATTCCCAATTTTTTTAATAAGCTATATTCCTTTATGAATAGCAAGAATCTAGATCTTTCCTACATCCAGCATCTTGTGAACTTTGGAAGTCATTTTTGATTTTGATGATTCCACCTACTAGGCTACTACTGGCCTTTCTGAGTATTGTACTTCCATCATAGATTAGTATAATTTATGACTCATTCCAAGGTGCCCATGAGACCCACTAGCTATATCAACATGGCAAGATTCATTTCTCTTAGAGTGATTGGTAAAATCTTAAAACTGCAGACAATGAGCATTATGATCCAGAATCGTAAAAATGAACTTGCTATTTGTAAGTCAATAACTATGGGGTTATAGTTACCATTAAAAATATTAGTTGATACATTTATACATGAGACTGATATATAATTTTTATTGGGACTGATAAGATGTATCTGCTGAATTAGTTTTGAAAAACAACAATAACTTAGTTAAATGTTTTATTCGTATTTCATAACTGTGATCTGTATAAACTCTTTACCATGTTTGTTTTGATTTGTTCATCAGGTTTTACCATGCCTTCAAAGAATAAGAAGGCTCAGAAAGAAGTGACTGATTACCCAAGCCAATATACTCCCAAACAAGCAAATCTACTTAATGGTGAGAAGTTGCACACTTATCTTGCATTATGCAAGCGTGAGTTTGAAACAACTAAAGATGCGGGGTTTGGACTTTTGAAAATCTCTTGGGCCAAATTTCACCTAACTTCTAGACCTAAGAGCAAATACAGCAAGGTGTGGGTTGAGTTGGGTTTGTAAACCTACACTCAAACCCACACTTTGGAGTCTCCTAACAGCAACTGTTTGGGTGTGAGTTGGATGACCTGGCGCTACAGTAACTCAACCGAGTGTGAGGAACTCACACTAAAAAAAAATTAAGTGTGGCGGTGTTTAGATCACCGCGTGGTATTCTTTTTACCGCGCAGTAAAAGGAACACCGCGCGGTGATCTAAACACCTCTAAACTCAATTATTTTGATCAACACTCCCTGACTACTTCTTCCCCAAAATCAATTACAGAGCATATAAGAGAACCTCTACGCTTTCCCCAAATGGTGAACTCAGGCACTAATAGTAATAACTCTACATCATCGACCCCATCCTCCCATAACCTACCTTCAACACCATTCGCTTAACACCCATCATTACAATTCACTCCATACCTCTACCAAAACCCATCGCAATTTTAACCTCAATTCCAATCACAGACTCCACCTCCGTTTACCATATCGTAAGGGGATCCCAGTTATGGACAATATCAAAGTCCATTTACACTCTCTCAACCGCAACCTTAGACGTTTAGCCCGTACTATCAACCCTATCCACTCACTCAACCTCAAGGTTTTCAACCTCCAAATTATATTCAGAACTATCTATTCCATGGTGAATCTACTCAGCACAGTCAAAGTGACGCAAATGCGCCAATAACTGTTGAAACGGCGGCTCCCCAAAAAGAAAAAGGAAAAGGAAGAAAGAAAAGAGCACCCACAAAACAAAGACAAAGCGTGTAAGTGCCAGAAGATGCTGAGTTTTTGGACGAGACAGATGATGCTGGAATGCATTGGACGAAAACATACTTTACGTGTCTCGCAAGGGCGTGGGTAACAACTTCTGTCCAAACAAATAGCCGCACAAAGAGTTTCACTTTCTATCAAAAGATTAACATTGCCTTTAATAGAGACCCCGAGTGCTCCACACGACGATCATGTGAGTCGACCAAGTCTCAGTAGTATGCCCTTAATGCACAATGTGTGGTGTACAAGGGGATAGTTGCTCAAGAATAATTTAGGAATAGCAGCGGAAAAATAGAAGAAGATTGGGTACCTTATGATTTCCTTTAACTCAATTTTAATTATTTTTCGCGGATATACACATTATTTATTTGTATTCGGTAATCTTGTGAATTGTAGGAAAACGATGCACACAAAATCTATCAAGGCTTGAATGGCGAAAATGACTTCAAACGCCGTGAAGCGTATAAGATTTTGGCGCAAAAACCGCGATGGGACAACCTAAGGGATGATGGGTTGAACCATGCGGTGAATATACCAAGAAATGTAGTCAGGAGAACATCGGACAATTCTTCTTTGGGGAACTCGGTCGGATCAAACAATCTATCAGAGGACCCCGACGGCCCACTTACCCCTCAATCTGCAGGCCCAAATTCTGACTTAGATGGTTCGCTGTATGAGGGTGGAAGTAGTCCCATCGGCCAAAAACTCTATAGAAAGAACCTTGCATCACAAAAGCCAATGGAGGGCGTTGCTACATCTGGTAGCGGTATCCAAATAATATTGGATGAACTGCGGTTGGAGAAGATACAAGCGAAAGAAGAAGAGTATAAACAATACAACACTGGAAAGCCAAAATGGATTTGGAGCAACCAAAGGAAGATCGCAAAATCATGGAGTAAAACTTGAGAACTCTTTCTGGACATCAATTGCAATACTATTTGCAAAGGCAAGCTGAGATCATAGAACGTCTGGCCAAGAGGGACAGATCAGGTACTTGAAGTGGTGATGAAATGTGATTTAACTTTGTTGTATATAAAAGTTTTTTATCCAAGAATGTAGTTTAATAACCAATAATGTAAACGTTTGAATAATGTACTGCTCGAAATTCTACAGTGTGTTTTTGAAATGTTTATTTCCGATAATATTGCGTTAAAACAAATACAAGATCAATATTGCGTTAAAAAAATATGTTTAATAAACTTGTACGACTAAGAGAAGCATTAAATTACATCAAGAACACGCAAATAATATAAGAAATAGAATACTAATTTTGAAGATTTCTCTTCACGACCCACAAATGCTCGATTAGATCATTCTTTAGATCAAAGTGAAGTTCTCAACTTCGAATCCGGTTCATTTTCGATATAAAAGATTCTATTGTTCCACGTTCGCGTACAATATCGAACCGTTCGCCTCCGATAGTTGAGGGCTCGGCCGGATTATAGTCCAAGTATGATGGGAATGCACCTCATTCCTCTTTGACGATCATATTGTGCATTATCACGCACATCTTCATGACATTGCTCAAAACCTGGGGGTCCCACAATTTCATCGGATTTTTTACAACATTAAACCGAGATTGTAAAACCCCAAACGCCCGTTCTACCTCTTTTCGGCAACTTTCTTGTTGTTGAGCAAATAATTTTTGTTTCAATGTAACCAGATTGGATATGGTTTGGATAAGTGTTCCCCATTTGGGGTATATGCCATCCGCTAGAAAATACCCCATATCATAAACTTTTCTGGCAATTGTATAATTGTAAGGCGGGGCGATACCATCGGCCAGGTCGGTGAAAAGATGTGATTGTTGTAGGACATTGATATTATTGTTAGACCCTGGTAACCCAAAAAAAACATGCCAAATCCAAAGGTCGTGTGAAGCTACCGCTTCAAGAATCAGTATCGCCTTGGGGTAATGACCAGTAAATTGACCGCGCCAAGCTTTGGGACAATTTTTTCATATCCAATGCATGCAATCAAGGCTTCTTAACATGCCGGGAAATCTTCGGGACTCTTCCATCGCTTTTAACTTTTTGACGTCGGTCGCGTTTGGTGCTCGAAGATATTCCTTGCCAAAAATTTATATAATCGTAACACAAAACATTTTCACACATAATAAGGTTGTGCTTTCTCCTATTCGGATATATTCGTCAAAAAGATTTGCCGCAACACCATAGCTTAGAAAACGTAGTGCTGCGACTACCTTTTGGTACGGTGATAACCCCATAGTACCAGCGTTGTTGGGTTTCTGGACAAAATAATGATCATGTGCAACGACTGCATCGAATAGACACATAAACATGTCCCTACTCATACATAAACGTTGCCAAAATTCTCATGGCTCATATGTGTAATTCGGCTTGAAGTAGTCCCGTATAATGCGGTAATGCCCCAATAGGAGATCTCGTTTCTTTCTCTTATCCTTAAGGCCCATGACACTCCTGCCATAACTCGAAGTTGTATCCTCAACTACTATGTTCATTGCAGCTTGGTGTAGAATGTAAATTGCCACCGCACAATTAAAGATAAAATCCTCAAAGGAGGACGACGACGATAAACCTGGAGGATCGGGTATGGATGAATCAGATGATAAAGAAGACATTTGAGGCTGTGGATTTGAGAGAATGGTGTAATACAAGATGGTGAACAAATTTTAGGGAGAAATGTAAAAAGGGGAAGAAGTTGTGGGTCTTGAAACATAGATTTGGCGGTGAAATGAATACCGCGCGGTGTTCCTTTTACCGCGCGGTGTTCATTTCACCGCCAAATTGATGTTTCTATTCGACCTCAGTGACAATTTTGTTTGAATAGAATTAAGTTCTATTTGAATAAAACTGCTCAGTACAAAATTGTTAAAATTTATTCGAACAGACAAATAGTCTGTTCGAATAAACATTGAAAAAACACTACAAAAAACCTCAAAACTTCACCAAATAGTATGTAGAAATGTAAAACACCTCAATAAGCAATTTATTCGAATAGATATTGAAAAAATTCTCCCAAACACCAAAAAACTTCAATCAATTTCAACGTTAGATAATCATGGCTAATGAACATTAAGAACATCCAAAACATCGTCTTCAAAAATATCGTCTACTCAGAATCATCTACATAATCAAAGCTGAGCTTCTATATCGTCTAAAAAACATCAAAAACACATATATCTACTCAGAATCATCTCCAGTACTCTGCCCCCTGCGGCTAGTACCGCCTCCCCTAGTTCGCGAACTGGATTCACGCTGCCTCGTCCTCGCGCCACCTCAAGGTGGTAACGGCACCACCCGTACGTCACGCCCCCACCTCAGTTGTAGGTCCTAAACGGGACAAAGAAAATTTATAAATATTTTGACAAAATAAATATGACATTAAGAAAAAATACCGCAATAAATACATAAATAAATTACTTACATGGGCATATAGCTGATGACCTATACTATTAATTTACTTGTGGGCAATAGCAAACTCATCCTCCAACTCCTTTAACCTCTGTGCATCCCGTGCAGACTCTGTAAGGACGAGTCGTCGCATACCATGAGTCAGGTATCACAGATCCTCTGCGCAGTAGGAAGAAGACATGGGTGGCGGGTCCCTCAAGCGAGCGATGGGAAGCATCTCACGTCGCCCTGTCCACTCCATGTACCACCCCTGGTCTGGCCCCTCAGCCTTGCTAGGCAAGCTGAAGTCCTGGGATGCGCTATGAACCGACGCTGATGTAACCACCACGGGTGTAATACCAGCTCTGAATGCAGTCGGTCCGAACAGATTTATATTCCCCATCCTCTGGAAATTTGTCAACATGTGGCCTACCTTCAAAGTTTGTTCAGCCCAGTATGAGGTGTAAGTCTTTCGCTCTTCCCCTACCACAAACTGCTTACAGTCAAGGAACCCGACCTATCTGATTTCATGTAAAGTCGCTGGACTAATATGTGGCGACATGCTAAGCGGAGGATCCAAAGGAATACGCGCCTCGCCTTCCAACTGCCTCCAGCATCTATCCCCCAAGTAATATTTACAGTTTCCATTTGGTACTTGAAGTGGCATCCTTTTACAGGATAGGAGTTTTGCAGTCAGTACGTCCTCTGTCTTAGATACTGCAGAATCTAACCAAGGTTCTCATGTGATTGTCTCAACAGTGCGGTGATAAATATGGTATCTGCTTATAATAAATAGATTGGTTGCCTGGTCATTTGTTTTCCTCCTATTCCCCCTCTCCCATGCTAAAAGGCGCGGATAGGCCGAGAACTTTACCTCTTCCTTGACTATAGGGTGACCAACCTCATAATACTCGTAGAACCAATACTGCATTTCGGAATAACATAAAAAATAATAATAATTTATATTTAAGACGTTTATTGGAAGATATTTGATTTGTAAAAGGAAAAAGTGTTAGTATACCGTAAGAAGTTGGACAAATCTAGTGATGGCACCCCCGGTCGTGACTGTGGTATCCAAACTATGGTACATAGAAGCAAGAATAGCAGAACCCCAGTCATATTGGGCAACCCAGTCCAAATCGGCCACGGCCGTGAGATATCCAAGCGGGACGGTGTCGTTGGCCGTTTGGAACCACAAATGTCCCATCATGAAGAGGATAAAAACACGAGCAATAATAATTTTATCCTTCCGATCAGCTGCGACGGTCAAGTATGTTCTCAAATGTGCAATGCTGATGTTCCCACTCTTTATATGGTTATAATCAATGTTGGGGAGCAATTGCCTCGCATTGGATAAAATAGACCATGTGTCGTCATACGGCATCTGTGTCGGATATCGGCCGATTGGCAATGATGTCAGCACAGCAAAATTGAGAGGAGTGACCCCTATCTCTGCACAAGGGACCAAAAACGTGTGTGTGGTCGGCCACCAACGCTCTGTCAACGCCTGAATTAGCCGATTATCTGAATTGCCCAAGCGTATATTCATAAACTGCCCGAAAATATTCACCACGACGTCCCTTACAGGTGGAATTGTGGCAGTATCCTTCTACACTTTGAACACCGTAGTGAATGTGTCGTGCACACGCATCGAATCCCGATTCTGTTCATTGAGGCATTTTGTCAAACACTTGATTTATGGAAAAAACAAATTCACAATTACACTAAAACTTACCGTGAGTTCCTTTCCCGTGTAATAGATGTGACTGACTCCATCTGGGAGTTGGGTAATACACCTCCGCGAGAAGTTTTCTTGGGTTGGGTTTGGTATAGATTGGGGTTGGACATATTCAAATGTCACTCATTTTTTATTCCTTCCGGACCTCGAGCGAGTTACGGCACGCTCTGGATTTCTTGTTCCTCTAAAGCCAGGCATAGTACTAGGGTGTAGTTCTCCCTTTGGCATATGCATTTTAATTTTGTTGGAATTACAATTTTTTTACCAGAGATTTTGAGAGAGAGCTAGATTTAAAAATGTGAAAATAGTCGAATTGTGAGTGAGTTTTACTTACAGTTGAAGCGGCGGTGTTTAGAACCCCGCACGGTGTTTTAATCTCCTCAAAATTAAAAAAAAAATACACATTGGTGAACTCACACTGGCTGCTGGGAGAGGTCAGGTGTGAGTTGTGGGTTTGGTGGGCCAAGGTGTCAGAACTCACACCCAAACCCACACTCGCTGCTAGAAATGCTCTAAATATTTTAGTAATGTCTAGTTTTACCAAAAAGCTTTGTACAACCAAGCCTAAAATACGAATAATCGCCCTCAACAAATTGTATGCACTTGCCCCTAAAAAGCCGGAAATGTAAAGAAACTTTGCAAAATTAAAACAACGGTTCTTCGTGTGCTACCGTTATTGGCGCTCAAACAAAAGAAAAGAAGGAGACTTTAAGCGCTCTCTCTCTCTCTCTCTCTCTCTTCAAACTAAACCCTTCGATTTGATCATCTAGGGTTTCAATTTCTTGTTTGATTCGAACTATTCATGGCGTGGGCAGTAATTCTCTGGTTTCTCTCCTTCGTTGTTGTCATTGCTCTCCTCGCAATTACTGTTTTTCAGGTAATCTTTAAACCCCAACCTCTAAATTTAGGTTTTCATCAAACCATGTAGTTGTACTGTAATTTTTTAGGTTAATATTAGTATAATGTGCAAGTAATTGTAATTGAATGAGTTAAGTTATTCCCTTGATGCAAGAGAATTGAGTTATTTGACTTAGGCCCTGCTTGGTATATTCTTATAACGTCTCGAAACAATGATTTCAATGTGTGGGTAGTTTGGGTGATTGGTAACCATTGGGTATGCGAAAAGATTGTTGTGAAATTAAGTAGGAGTGTGTAGCAAGCAGAGTTTTAATTGAGTAGAGCTAGCTAGATAGTTAGCTAGGTAAGGTTGAAGCATGAACTCGGTTGAACTCATGAGTTGTTTGATCGCAAGAGTTGTTCCTCATTCCGATTTGCAAGGCTTATTGTATCAGTTAGTGATTGGGGTGGAATAAGATTGATACGATATTTAATAGGTACGTCAATTTTATTAGTGTAAGAAGCACCCTTTTGTTACTTCGATTCTTTGAGGTTGCTTGGCGCGAGAGTCAATCATATTTTGCATACGTTCTCACGATAAGAAATTCTTTTGCAACAAATTTTCTATTGGGGGAAGAGTATTTCAACAAAGTCCAGTGACAAAAAATGAGCGTAGTTGAGTTGTTTCATATGTTCCCCATGATCGAGTTGCTGTATTCTTTAGACGTGGGGATAGCATGTATAACTAGTAAACCATGGGATGGTGCTTGCAAACACTGAGAGATGTGGGAGAAAGGGGGATTCAAAGAAAAAACCCAACTGATTGTGAAAAACACTCTCTACGGTCGTTTTATTATTGCTGTAAAGCTGAAGCACGACCAATCAAGAAAAAACCTTTATGCGGAGTTGATCGTTGAAGGGTGAGAAATCCATCCTCAATTTAGATCGCCACAATGTTCTCTTCAATGATTCTGGTATTGTGCCCATGATAACCAAGCCCCTGTCTTCCCTGTTGCTCCCTACAGCAAAGAACAAAGTTTTTGATCTCTGTTGATAGAAATTCATCTGGCTTTGATAATACAAGCCTTTGGGATCTAAATTGCTCGTTGCACAGAGTCTCCTTAACTTGGATTTGATTTTGAGCCACAAACTCCGCCAATTTTACTAATGTGGCTTGCACGTTTCTACTTCTCAAGACAAGATTGGAGTCTTGTGTTTCACCTTCATGAACATCGCATTAAAGGGTTTCACTTCCATTGTCTCTCATGGTCGATGGAATCGAGGATGAGATTACACTTCTACCACTTGGCGAAGTAAAAAAAAGGATTAAAACATAGATTCTAACCTTCAAGTGAAGAGTTTAAATTTACGATGAAGGTGAACTGATAACTGGCAATTCATTATGAAGTATCCCTCTCTAAAAATTCTCTCTTTCTTAAATAGTTAAGTGAAATTAGTTAAAAACCAATGAGAAATATTCCTAAAATGCTACAAAAGTTCTAAAAGAGTGTTTCTAATTATGCGATCCCTTATGACTAATCTAGGTTGAAACTGGCATAGACATCGGTTTAGAAATAGTAATTAGAAATTCTTCGTGCACTGGCCCAACATATTGATGGGACGACAAGATGACGTCTATAACGTCTATCAAATCACAACAGTTATTGCAAGGTAATATTAAGGAATGTGATTTTCTTAAGATTGATGGTCGTATAGTTTGTATTGAAATCTTAAAGGCTATGTTCGGAAGAGAAATTGGTTCATAATATAAATTAGTTCAAGTGATTGAAGCTAGACGGGGAGAAGTTATCAGCAACAAATGGATTTACGTTGGTTTTCTACAAAACCAACTGGGATTGTATTGTAGCAAATTTGATGCTAATGATGATGAAGTTTCGTTTTAACAATTTTTGAATTATGGAGCACTAGGGGTAGGAGTAAAGTTATTGCCTGAAACATTTTGTGTAACTTTCACGTTTCAGGTACCAAACGTAAAGTTCAAAATAAATTTTTTTAGGGGGTAGGTGTGATCGACAGTTCGAGTCTCTACCGGGTGCACTAGGTTAGCGAGTCCTGTGACATTGATTAGGCGTCCCATATTGAGCTAAGAGTATATATTATCCTGTTATAGCAAAAGGTTTAAAGAGGCTTACGTTGTAAATGTGGAGGATTCTCTTTTCGGGCGATAGGGTAATGCTCGTTGGGTGTTACCCTAGCTAATCGCTGTACTACATTTCGTCAGTTGCCATTGAAACTTATGTTGCTGTCGATCTCGAGAGTCTTACCTTTAACCTCACATGGAGGATTTCTAAGGAAAGTTTTATGTATGATCTTGTGAATGGGATGAAGAGTGTCGCCCGAAAAGCTAGTGAGTTCCAGGGCTTCATAGACGAGGGTAGGGCGCTTAAGGGCAAATGATTGTGTGGCGGGACATCATTGTTGCAAAAAACGTTGAAGTGAATGATGGTGCAAAGTTTATGTAGGCAATACGTTGTGCAGGTATAGTGTAATCGAAATAGTTGAATTATGTAAGGAGGCGAGTCTCTAGGAAAGAAGGGTAGAATAGGATTGATTTTGTGAATAAAGTGTCCTGACTCTATTTATGATGGATTACACTGACTCCTAATCTTATGTTATTGCTTGAAGTAAAAAATTATATAGTAGCTGCATTTCTGAAATGGGTGGGTAATGCTTCTCAAAGAGGAATATGAACCTATGGCATTACTTATAGACTGAGTGGATATTATGATCCCTAACCACCTCGGGAAGACAAGTGTATTGAATAGGCCTAAATGAATATCTTCATGGCTCGATCTTTCTATCTGGCGCTATCAGTTTCTTTCCTATTCTCGGTTTAGCTTCTAGGATTTAGGGGTGAAACAACCATTCCATAATAGCCTCCTTTGTGCGGAATTCCACACTTGGTAAAGTTTTGATTGTCGGAAATTTTTTGGCCGGAAGTGGATAATTCTAAGCTATTGCTTTATTTGTTGTTGAATGGCATTGATCATTTATTACTGCACTGTAGATAGCTTTCAAAATTTACTCCTTTGTTGTATTAGGCAAAGCCTAGCATTTTCTCAAGATCTTTGGCAGACTTGCTACTAGTATAATGATGGAGTGCCATTCTTTATCCAAGAGGCAATATTTTATTGAATCTGATACACTATACATTTTTGAGAGGGGGTATTTGGTTGAAAAGGAACAAATTGTTTTTCAGGGTTATAGAGAGGGGGTTGCTAGGAATAGTTGTGACTAAGCCTTGATCTATACTTGGGTTAAAAAGTATAGGGAATGCTGGGCAGAAGGTTGGATCGTTGAGTTTATTGATAATTCTCAAATTGGCTTGCTTATTCTTCTGCTTTACTGACAGATCAAGTGTGTTGTGATGGCTGGTAGCACGCATTTCAGAACTCGTCATCTTCGCAGTTCCTGTAACTATTTTTGTGCTCTTTGGGTTTGTTTTAGGTAAATGATACCTCTTCATTTATAAGGAAAAAACATAAAAATATCAAAAAATTTATCAAGTTATAGTGACATATTCGGTTAAGATGGCGATATTTTTGGGGATAATGATATGTCTCTACCGTATTTTCCAAGAATGGAATATGTTGGAGTAAAATTTATTTATTTATTATTTTTTTCGTAGATTGATAAAGCTACTGATGATATCAGTGCTTTCATTAGAAACCCCTGCCTTTTCTTGTTCCAAATATGAGGAACTATTGTGTTTACCTCTCTTCTTTTGATAATTTGTGTTTACTGTCCTTCATAGTTTGATTATATTATTAGATAACCCTCTAATTGATCTGTTGACATGTAAATGCTCTATAATGACATTTTGCAATTTATTACATTGAAACCACCTGAAAATGGGTTTGCTCGTTTGGGTGTACCTAGCTAATGTTTGAAATTTTTGAAAATACTTCTCATTGATCAAACTTCTTGTGAAGCTTATGAAGTTTTGATTATCCTCTTAGATTATGTTTTCACACAAACACATACACATGGACAAATATATGTAAATATACTGCTTCAGAATAACAGAGTCCCCTGATTGCCCCTCAATCTGACTGTTGATTCTTAAATTTTTGCTGTCGATGCAGTATACAAGCTTAGCTGATCTAGAGTCTGACCACACAAACCCTTATGATGCATCATCAAGTATAAATGCCTGCGTCATCCCTGAATTCGTAATTCAAGGAGCGCTAGGTGCTTTCTTCCTCCTCACATGGCATTGGTTCTTGTTCATACTATCGGTGCCAATTACTTGCTATCACGTAAAACTGTAAGTATTGCCCCTTTACCAATTTACCAAAGTTCCGTGAGATGCAGTCTCTATTTTTGAAATTGTATATACATGGTCCTTTAACTACAGCGTTTTTGATATATCGTGTATTATCCAATATTTTGGTATTTATTACACTCAGCTGGTTGATATTCTCTTATATCAAGGACATCTCTAGGGTAAATCAAAATTTAGCTGACTGATATGTCTGTTTGTTGCTTTCTTTTGCCTCTGGGTCGTATGCTTTTTATCTGGCAAAGCTTCCTTAGCTTGATCCATAAGTACTTTTATCTTCTTAAAAGAAATTCTGTTTAAGTTTGATATTTTGTTAATGAATCGTATCCACTAATAGGATTGTGGCGATTTTACATAAATAAGAATGAAGTTGGCTAATTTGCAGTTAAACAAGCTGAAATGTCCATCTTTTCTATTTATGAAAATTTTACAGCTTACTTTATCGTCGGTTTTTGTTTTTCCATAATTCAAGATATTTTAGTAACTAGGAAATGAATCTCTAATTGGCATCACCCAAAGTAGATAAATATATAGTTGCACACGTGCAACTCTCCTCTCCACACGCACGCTTCTCCTCGAAAATTGATAATGCTGATCTATGAATAATATAATACTGTATTATTGATATTTCATGAATGGGCTTCTTGGGAAATGACGACCACCCAACGATGGTTGTTGCATTGCCAAAAGTCAACTTTCCCACAAATTAGAAATTAATACTACTTGCTACTATACTCAAGCCCGATCTCCATTAAGGATCATTAATCTTGAACTGCTATTCTCTGTTAAGAAAGTAAAGAATAAATCTCTGTGTATGGTCATTAAGGATGTGATGCATATCGAATCATCTTACAGAGGATCCCTCTCGGAAAATTGTTGAATCGAAATCACATTAACACCGTCAGCTAATGCTTGATGTGTGCAATGATCCCCACTTGAGACGCAATCCCTTTTCTGGTGGCGTACCAAAAGTACAACACACTTTTCCTCTAGTTTATAAGGGTGATGATTGCGGCGCGAGTCCATTCCCTTAATACCATGCGATAAGCCAATCCTCACCGCTATTTTTTCAGGAAAGTGCAAGTGATATTTTATAGTAAGAAAGTTGGATATTTTTGGTTGAGAAATCACTGAAATTTATATTAAAAAAAATGATAACCGAGACACTATGGTCAAAATACAATGATGATCGAAAGGATACAAATAAATGAAAACCCTAGTGTCGTGAGTCAAATCAGAACCCTCAAAAATAGCAATCTTGAGTCATCTCCAATTTAGCTTGCTGTGATTGAATCAAAGTTATCGATCAAAACTTCAATTCAAATAAACCTCATGAGTGAGAGAAAAGTTTTGTGCTTGAAACTTATAAACCTATATACATAGATAGAGATATGTCGCAACCAGTTCAGGAATCAATTTCACCACTAATTTTCTCTCGTTCAAAACCGAACGAAAATCCCCACATAAAGACTCTTCATTTCCATCTAAATTCTTGAATTAAGCTTTCGAGAGCTCCCCAAATGCATGGTTTAAAGCAATTGTTAGTTCTTTGGGAACCCATGAGTGAAAAACTTGCCTTTTTCAGCTGAAACTGAAGAAGCTAAAGTAGCGCAGCATGAACATAAATTCCTAATTTCAACTTGCATTTCTTTTCATTAGGGTTTTGATTTGGTAATAGTGATCCTAGCATGGATTTAGTTGATACATTCATTCCTTGTTAATTTTACGTTGCTTTCAATAAAGATATCCGGATTGTTCAGATAGCTTAATTGCAAATTAAAAAACTAAGATTGAAGTCGAGAGGGTTTAGGGTTGGAAAGGGACAACGAGAGGAGTTGAGGAGTTGGAGATTGGTGAGGATGAAGTTGTGAGATGGGAAGGAAAAAAGCTTAGAAAGAAAGTTTGAGAGAGGATACTTTTTTTTTCTCGAGAGAAAGAGAGAACCTAAAGAGAAGAGTGCCATTATGTTTTTTTCATTGAGGGTAGTCTGGACATTTTCAGGGACTACCTACCAGCACCCCCGACTCAAACGGGTATAGGGAACGTTCGCTTAATATAGTAGTAGAGATGAACGAGCCTACAAATCGGTTGCTAGAAGATAACCCACTTAACAAAAGTACTTTACAAAGCATCCACATACAAGCGAAAGAAGTTTTATTATCTCCAATGAATATTTTTAAAAATATATGATGTTCGCCACCTTCCACGCTGTTAATGACCCTCTTGTTTATCTCCAGGAAAACTCACCAGATGAGAGACTTGATGTATCTAATATTTTAGTTTTGTATATTTTTGCAAAACATGGTTGAATGAAGAAAAAAATAGTTGCTCTTAGGTATGTCAACTATGTCTCAACATTAATGAGCATCCTTCTAGAGGTTAAAAACATGGTTGATGTGCTTAGCCATATTAGCTCTAATGAGCTTTCCGATGAGTTCCAAAATCTCTACGAATGGCCACATAACAAAAAAATGACAGGGAAAGGAGATGTACAAAATTAGCAAAGAGCGAAAGAGAGGTTGAACAAGTATACACATGAACATGTTGAATCCACTGACATATGAAGATTGGTAGCCAAACAAGGTAACTGCTCCCTATCGAAGGCATGACTTGCAAAATTCTCATAAGATATGTAAAGGTGTTTGTCGAGTACGTAAAAGATGTTTTAGTGTTTAGGAAAGTGAAACGGATGAGCACACCCTCATAGCTACTAGATATTCAAACTAATCATTTTTGCCTTGTATTATTTAGAGACTGACTTCCTCAAGAAGTTCGCTATCGCAGGTACACATTGTACACCAACACACCAAACTTGTTTTCGATGAAGAAAATTCATTAGTCTCGTCAAATGTGAGTTGCAAATTTTTAATGATTTGAGATGTTACGAGGACACTGGCCTATTCACAATCCTGCCAGTTGACACAAACTCTCAACAAAATACCCATATGTTTCACATAATCTACGTTTCTATACCAAAGTGATCTATCTTCACATCAGTATGTTCTTGTGAGATCCCCAGAGGCCTTCCTCCAGAAGTAGAGAAATGTTTACGACTTTCCCTTGTATCCACATTAATTAACCTGACCTTATCACCTACATGCTACAGAAGTTTTTTGGAAGCTTAAACTGCCTTTGGTCCATTGTCATCATTCCTCAACATATCTTTTTAGAGACTTGGGTACCTGTTGCCAATCATTTCCCCCCCTATGGCTCGTTTTAAAACTCAATCCGTATACTGAATACTTGAAAACAGATGAGCTCTCTTGGTTGATCCCTTAACATGTTAAGAAATCGTCAATCTCTTCAACAAACTTACTGAATCAGCATACTGCTAGAATATATTCATAGATCCTCCCTCGTCATCAGCATGTCTTTAGATAAATTCTATGTAACATGGACACTCCATATTCCAAAAAATATCCGTGTCCAAACGTGTCGGACACTCGGACACACCGACACTCGTGTCGTCACTCCAACGAACACTTCTTGCTTAGATCATAACCTTTTTGACATAGTTTTTAGAAAGTTTTCAATTCTTATACATGTTATTCAACCATACTAACTAGTATCATTGTTTTTTGTTTGTTATTAGTCGTAAATTAACCCATAAGTTAATATAACCCATAAGTGTTGGGACTTGTTTGTTATTAGTCGTAAAAATATGTCGTAAATTAACTCATAAGTGTGTTAGATAGGTTAAGTAACCAACATAAGCATAGTAAAAAATAAGAAATAAAATTTTTACAGCCGTGTCCCCGCTTTTACATATTTTTGGGTCGCCGTGTCCGACACCCCGTACCCGTGTCCGACACCGACACCCGTATCCGTGTCGTTGTTACCTAGGATAAATTCAGATTATTCAAACAGCGAAAAAAAAATCTCTTAGCTTTTAGAATAAGACTTTCTATAGTAGTTTGTGAAATGCAGAATACTCTTCTTGAAGCTGTAGAGAACTTGAAGAAACAGCTCCTTGAAATTTAGATGAGCATCATAGTTATGTACCAATTTCAGTATTTTTTTTCTTCAAGCTTTTAGCTTTTCAGTGTATATGACAACCTTTGTAACATCTTTTGCTGTTAATGTTTCAGGTATATGAACAAGAAGCATCTTATCGATGTGACTGAAATCTTTAGGGTTCTAGACAATGAGAAACGATACCGACTTATCAAGATTGGATTTTACTTGGTTCTCTTCTTCTTCGTCCTCTATAGGTTTGTTTCAGACTTATTTTTTCGTACTTCAAATAAAACTCAAATACTAGAAGTCGTAACATGGTAAAAAATATACTTGATGTTATTGAATTATAGACTGTTATAGTAGTCTGACTGTGATAAACGCAAACTTACGCGGAAGCAAATAAGCGAATTAACTCAAACAAAACTTGATTAATTGTTGTAAATTAAAATAAAATAAGTCTTTACAACCTCTCTCTAGACCCAAAAATAGGGTTCTTCTCTCCAAACTCAACCTATCTAACCTACTAACCCAATACCCCCTTTTATAGAGGAGTTCCCCACCTTCTAAAACCTCTCCAAGATAAACTAGGAAAAACAAATAACATAAAACATTCTAAAAATATAAAGGATGCGGCAATTAGGCACGTAGGCTCCCCCTCCCAAAGAAGAATTCGTACGAATTCAAGGGGATGGACAATTGTTTGCTGGAACTGTCTCTTCATTGATGTCATCACCCCACATCTAACTAACTGAATACCTCATTAATATGATCATGAAGATTTTGATTTTGATTCTGTGTAAGGAACGGTAATATGTTTCCTTGGAGCTGTGCATTCACGCTTCATATGACCCGTCTTGCCACAGTTGTAACAAATAGCTTCAATAGTAACCCCGGTTGGCTTCATAGTTGTCGTAGTTGTAGGTGCTATAGTTGTGGCGGGAGCTAGAGTATCGAAGAATAACTCGACTGTAAAAAAAAAATCCGCCCTCTTGGCCATTTTTACAACTTCAGACAAACTCTGTGCATTGAATAGTGTGCATTGAATAGTACTAATTCATCCTGTAACCGTTTTGTGAGCCCGAGCTTGAAGCTACTAATTCGCTAAGCCTCAGATTCAGATAACACAACTCGAGATGAGAATAAGTAAAAATCGCTCGTATAATCATCAACATACTGGTTTCCAGGTTTTGTAATTTAGCAAAACTCTCCTTATCATAATTACCTAGAATAAACTGCGCCATCAATTCATGTCGCATCGTATCCCAGTCTGTAATATAATCACCCCTGGCTGTTACCCGCAATTGTTGCACCCCTTCCCACTAGTTAAGAGTGTACCCTTCGTCTCCATTAATGTGACTGTACAAGGGTCTCCACATCGTTTGAACGCCAAAACCCGATCAACCCGATTGAGCCAGTCGATAAAGCCATCTCCATATGTTTTACCATCAAACTCTGGAACATTGATCTTAACGTCCTGATTCATATTTTAAAAAGCAAAGATTATCGCATTTGCTACTTGACTTTCCGGGTTGCTTTGATATCTGTATCCCTGTTGTTGTGGTGCATATCTTGCGTTCCCAAAACCTGGTTCACCTTGATATCCGTCGCTTCTGAAACGAGACCCGAAGTTTGTAGGATGAACTTCGTGGCCTCGCTCTCTCCTGTCGTGAAACCTATATATGTCTTTGTACCCACGACCGTTACCTGACTCACTATCCCTCCAAAATGTACCCTTATCCGCAAAAAGATTACCTGGTGCCCACTGTCGCTGCTGAAAACTCGTACCCATATTCCGCGTTCCCTGAGGTGGAGTAGGAGCTCAATTTGTCCTAGGAAGGACATAAGGTGCAACCCCCAGATGATTCTGGTTGGTTTCGTGGTTTTGCCAATCTCCTGTACCGTACCCTGATTGTTGAAAGTTCCCCCTTCCTGTGTTTATGTTCTGTCCCCGCCCTTGTGCAAGGAAAGGACGAACCTATCCCCAACCAACTTGCCCTATACCATTGTTGTGGTCGGCCCCGTAGGTTCCCTGTGTTACCGTGATATTACCCCCCAAAGGACCCATACCGACTGTTGGAATCTGGGTGTGGCCAGTCTATTGTTGCTGGACCAGAGTCGCCATTTGCGTCGTCTGCTGTTGTAACTGTATCGGAACCGTCATCTGCACTGGTTGTTGTTAGACCGGGACTGGCAGTCGGACTTGGTCTGGCGGCTGTGTCGTACGGGGAAGCGTGGTTGGATCTAGATTGACACTGTTCCTGGTTCGCGGGTTCACCTGCTGAGTCAGGACCGAACTCGCTTTTCGTCCCAGGTCTAAACCCGTGACCTGGGTCAGTGCTTGTTGTTTCAGAGTCGAGATGGGTACTCGGACCTGGTTCGGGTTCGGTGCTAGCGCATGGATCGAGGTACCTCCACGAATCTGTTTCGGGTCCGCGAGGGTTCTTGACCCCAGTTGCAACTCGTCGGTTGTCACTGCTCATACCTCGTCTTGGTTTGTCGGCAGATTTGTCGCCTGTCGACGTCGCCCGTCGACGCCAGCGGTAGGTGGCCGCCCCATACCTATTAAAGAGGAATCCGGCCCTAATTCCCTTAGAGGCGTACCTCCCCCCTCGCGCCGATCACAACTTCCTTCTCTTTGGAGTCCACGAATTTATCTTCGCTACCCCCATCTTGAACATCAAGTCCTTCAAAGCTATTTGAAGTGAACGGAACCCCTTCTTCATCGAAGTCCTTCTCTAGGTTACCTCTTGCGGAGAGACCCCTTCCTCGCCCAACGCTCTCAACATGAGTTAGTGAAAACTCCTGTTCCAGACTTATTTTTTCGTACTTCAAATAAAGCTCAAATACTATAAATCGTATATTTTGGTGGAACATGGTCATTAATATACTCTATGTTATTGAGTTATAGACTGCTATAGTAAACAATAGACTGATAAACGCGGAAGCAAATAAGTGAATTATCTAAAACGAAACTTGATTAATTGCTGTAAATTAAAATAAAATCAGGTCTTTACAACCTCTCTCTAGACCCAAAACTAGGGTTTTTCTCTCCAAACTCAACCTACCTAACCTACTAACCCAATACCCCATTTTATAAAGGAGTTCCCCACCTTCTAAAACCTCTCCAAGATAAACTAGGAAAAACAAATAACATAAAATATTCTAAAAATATAAAGGATGCGCCAACTAGGCACATAGGCCCCAAAGTGCGTGAAACGATTCCTATTAGACTGCCTGTTTTTTTGTAATCTTTAGTACGTTCTTAGTAAGAGACTATGACTGTTGGTATAATTAATGTATTTCAGTACATCAGTAAGAACGCGATCTGTAATTCCTGTGTATCAAGTAAACTCAAGGCTTTAAATATGGTATGAAGAAATGTTCTTCTGAAAAGGATGAACAAAATATTGATGAAATCTATCTGATGGATAAAAAAAGAAAGGGAAAAAGCTTCAGCCGTGAGAAAAATAACAAATCATTCTTTCTATCCTGATGCAAAGTGACCTTTGAAATTGATATTAAGACGACGAGAACAATAAATATTGTTCAATGTTATAATTAAGGTCACATGCTTAAGTTTTTACCCGCATGAGGTTTGTGGAACTTTGTTCCTTCTCTTGCAAAACATTCCATATTTCACCTTATGTTTCTAATTTCGAATTTCATTACCATATGTACAATGTATTTTTAATTCATATCTTCTCTGATCTGTAAAGAATGTGCGAGAAAAGATTATTTGAGCTCTCAATAGTCAAAATGGATAATCTCTTGCAGATTTGTGGCTACGTTTGTCATCTCGTTTAGCGATGACGACGAGGTTCTCTATCACGATGGAGTATTTTGAAGCTCATTAGCCTTGCTACATTTGGAATCAGTGTAAGTTTACCCTGTTATTTGGTGCTATTCCTTTTTAAACGATCTCGTGTTGGTCCTTTTATGCTGCTTCTACATTTGTGCTTATGAGACTTGCAATTTCGATTTTGACTTGAAGTAAAGTATATTGGTGTTGTATTGCATGGAAAGCGTGCAATGGCATAAAGGTTCAAAGTGGAATCTGTTGGTAGTTGGAGACTTTGCGCTACAGTTTCTATACATTAGGTTCTTTATTATTTCTTTTATTGAGCCTATAGCAGGCCATTTTTGCAATTATTTGTTAGCAAGGATACTTGTGGTAACTCACTTCACTACATAGTATCACTTAATTGCTTAAAATAACTTGAGCATGTGAGATGTGCGTAGTCACCATTCCATGTTCTTCTCTTTCTCCAAAATGTTCCCTCTCTCGCCATTTTTCTTTTCCAGATAATAGCTTATACTTGGAAAGATCTATTTTGTGCAGCGGCTTCCTGTCATTATCAGCTTGCCTTTTGGTTTTTTATTTATGGCGGTCGACGCGTTTTACATGGTATGGGAGTGCTAAAATTCTGAACAACTGTACGGTTAAAAACTGTGCCATCATTTTTCTGTTTAGTATCTGAATGCACAAATCCACCTATTCAAATTAGTTAAGCGTTCCGGATTGGGGATAAAGTTTCCGTTCCTCTTGAGTTAGTACTCGTTTTTCAGTATTTTGTTTGGGTTGTTCAACCAACATGAAGGTTAGTGTTTGAAAGCACAAATCCAGCTATTCAAATTAGTTAAGCATGCCGGATTGGGGATAAGGTTTTTGTTCTTCTTGAGTTAGTACTCGTTTTGCACTATTTTGTTTGGGTTGTTTAACCAACATGAAGGTTGTTACACTCCTAAATGCGAAAGTTGATCTTGTATGCAGCCTAAAGATGAATTTAGCCATGTCAGGAGCTGTCAATTTCCTTGCAGATATCTAGTAAAGATATATGTACAGGAAGGACCAAGCCGGATCCAGGAAATACTTCCAGGGTAGGCAAAATTTGAAGGATAGATGGGGGATTCAGGGCGGATGCCTCATAATTATTTTGGTGTGGGCAAATGCTAAAGTTCAAAAGTTATCATGGAGAAGAGGGTGGCCAAAACAGATAATTCCCAATAGAGAAAAGGAACAAGGTCACATTGGTCATCAAACTTTTGTAATTTGAGGCCGGGAGAAATATATATTCTCAAAGGGACGAGTAAGGAAATAATGAGATACTGCCTGAGGTAATCAAAATTCTGAAAGTTGATGGTAGGGAAGTGCCCACCCTCAGCTCTATGTAGGCCCGCCGCCCCTGTGTACAAGTTTAGGTGTTGGAAATTCGATCAAAATTATCTTCCGTATAAAGTCAAAACTCTAGTCGATTGCTTCAGTAAATCGAATATAGGGAGTAATTAAGATGCAAGAAGATAACTTACAGACGCCAAGTGTGGTAGAGGAAACCTAAAACGAGGTTTAAACCTCTTTTTGGCAAAGACACTGGATTTTGACTATTACGTCGGTAGATTACAACTCTCTCTTTCAATCTCCTTAATTTCCAAGGAAAAAATTGGTGAAAATCCAATCTAAGTGAAAGACCTCCTAACTATCCTTTATTGAATAGGAGATTTGCCTTACAAGTTAGTACGTTATTTAAGAAAAATATAATTGAGACAAATTACATATAAGTTTTTATGGTCCACAACCAAACTTACTCCATAACACCAACCAAGTCGTGTACCCCACTAAAGATAAGCCATTCCCACTTTCTAATAAAGTAGATTCTAGTAAGTGAAAGAAACAACATAGTCCGAATCACATAGTGACACTTTCTTGACCTCATTGTAGTCCCTCCTAAGCATCAAAATGGACGATTGCATTTACTTTGAATTGATGAAGATCAATGGCTGGTTATGTGCTTACTTTGGCCCGTGATTCGATTTGTTGAAGATTGATTTTAGTTCGTTTCCTTATCTAATATAGAGGTAAAATACATACGAGAAGAAGTGGTAATAGGGGGCATTATGATTGCGAGATCTGATTGATGACACGTGGATATCAATCATAAGAGTGTTGAATCAATTGTGACACTAAGAGTGACATTTATTAGGCGAAAAATAATGTGTATTCACCGTAAGATTGCATATTCGATATTCTTTATCCGAGATGTGAATGTGAAAGGTGACATCTATTTGTTGAAGATAGATATAAAGACGGATTTGGTAACAAAGGTTGTTATGGTTTCCAAGTTTAACAATTGCTCGAACTTGGTGAACATCATACATTTTTTGTGCCATGGAGGTGCCCGACGGAGATATTGTAGGATTTGATTAAGGGTCAAGCTAATGTGGATTTTTTGGAAGCGGTTATTTCGCTCGACTCTCTTATCACGGTGGAAATTGTTGTTTATCATTTCTTTCGAGTTAAATTACCTCATATGACTATTACAACTAACAACTCATCAAAAGGAGATTTAGATTTAAGGTTATGACATACTATATATCTTGAGAGAAGACTCAAATATCCGCTTTGAAGCGCTTTATATACATCTAAAATCTCGGATGCCAAGTGAGACATCTCAGATTGTGCCTAAGTTTCAAGAATGTTTTTACGCAAAAAGATTTTGAAGTTTGAACTGTTGGCTTACTTCCGATAACGCCATCAAGATGATTATAGTAGTTTTTACTTCATGAGGATCTACTTTATTGGAAAGTAAGGTAGTTTCGTTTTATTAAAATCTACTTTATTGGCAAGTGGAGATGATTTGTCTTTAGTGGGACACATGACTTGGTTGGCATTTATTGAGTAGGTTTTTTTGTTGAATAGAAAACCTTGTATGCAAGGTTTGTGTTCGTAAGATCTTTCTCAAATTATTTACTCTTGTAAACCTAATCTTCTATTCTTTAAAAATGATTAGGATGTCAATTACTTAAATCACCATTAATTTTTTTGAGAAAGGAATTAAGGAAGATTGAAAAAAAAAAAAACATTTTAACCTTGTGACGAATTAGTGGAATTCCAGAGCCACTGTTGAAGAGAATTTTTCATCCAGTCTTGGAGAATCTTTTATATGCAAGTTTTGTTCATAAGTAGGTTCTTTTCTTGCATCTTTGTTACTTATATTCATTATTTATTTAGGCAATCAACTTGAGTTTCGACATTACCCGTGATGCAATTTAGGTCGGATTCACACAAGTTGTGGCGACCTATTTGTGGGCATGAAAAGTTTCTTTATCAGTCATCTCCTAAATTATTTTCTTTTATTTCAACTTTAGAATGTTCTAGCAATACAGTGGCCACATTTGCTAAGGTAGTAACAAAACCTTTCAGATCATGGTTCAAAAACTTGGACTCGGGACTGGGATCGCCCACGACCGATCCCGAGTTGGACCGTCCGAGTCCGAGTTGAAACGGGCGATCCGTCCCCGAGTTGGTCTGAGTTTGTATTTTTTTTTTTTTCAGCCTAAAATATCATATATGTATCTTAAGTTGTTATTATTATTTTTTATAGCTTAAATAATCAATCCAAATGCAATATTAGAATGGGTCTAGTACAATCCGCACCAAAGATACAAATGCAAAGATTGTTTGTATACTCAAACACAAATCATACAAACACGCCACACACTAAAATACTAGAAATACGAGCTTCAAAATACAAGTACTATAGCCATTGCTTTTGGCATATCACCTTTTGTCATTCATACACTTTCGTCATATCAAATAACATTAAAATATTTTAAAAAATTAGCGATCCACCGATCTGATCCGAGAAACTCATGAAAACTCGCCCGAGTTGGGACGAGTTGCCTCGAGTCACAGCTTTTCCGAGTTTTCAGCTAAACTCTTAATCTGACGCGCCCTCTCTCTTTCTCCTTGATGACGATGTCCTAATTTCAAGAGTGAACGTGATAGTTTTTAACCAATTCATGGGCAATAAAGAAGGAGGTGTTATGAAATACTTCCACCTTAAAAAATGCAGATTGATTTTCTACGTCTGTTGGTTAGAGTCTTAGAAATAACCTTATAAACCACATTACAACTGGATATAGGTCTGAACTCTGAGCTCATCTAGTGAAGAAGAATTAGGCACTTTAGGAACAATGAAAATGGTTGTAGAATTAATTTGAGAGAAATGTTTCTCTCCGGAAGAAATTTTCAATACCCATGTTGAAATCATTTTGAGTAGTTTCCCAATTGACCTTGATTGGGGAGTTGAAACCGTCAGGGGTTGAGGCTTTGATATTGTCAATATCAAATAAAGCTCTATAGATCTTCTCATCAGTGACATTCTTGGTCAGACTTTCATGTTCCCCATCATCTTGGCTTTAAACGCCAATTGTTTGATTGCAGCAGTGTTGATGTTCATCCTTGAAGAACCAAGGATGTTTTGATAGTATTCCAAAACATAAATTATAACCAGAACATGGTCAGTGATAACAGTCATTGCACTATCTCTGAGAGAGAATAGTTTCGTTTAGCTCTCCTTGTTATGATAGAATGGTGGAAGAAAATTGTTGTTAGAGTTCCCCAACTTTAGCCAATTGTTTATAGACTTTTGCTTCAAATAAGATTATTCTCTTTTAGCCATGATGGTAAAACTTTTTTGTAACAGCAACTTCTGTAGTAAAGATAGAGGTTACTAGGGTTAGCTTTTTGATCCTGAACATTCAGAAGCTATGTTGCGGAGAAACGCGTTTCCCATCAAATCCAACGTTTCCCGGAAACCTGTTTGGGAAACGGTGTGATTCGGTTTCCCCAAATTTTGGAAACGTATGTGATTCGTGTTTCAATTCGAGTATGGTTCGATTTGGGAAACGCTGAAGATTTGATTTTTGATTCGCGTGATTCGTTTTTTGAAGCGATTTTTTATTCAGTTTGAGGAATTTTTGTAATTCGTATATCAAAATAAATGTCAAACAATGCTCTTATACGTGATTTGATGATCTTATACCCACAAAGGAAAAAAAAAACGCATACAAACTTATAGATACCGCTTTATAATGAAATCTCGTTAAGAAAGGAAGCCCTTGAGCATACTTAACCTTTCATATTCTCTTTCATCTGGACTAAGTTATCAAATATTCTCTTTGTTTCTTGATCTCTCTACTATAAAATAAAATAAAAATCACTCTTTGCTTCCTTTGACGCTTCTTACTCGTTCCTTCAGTTTTGTTTACGCTTCAGTACTCGTTTCACATTTCTCTTCAATTGTCGCATCTATCTAACCTGTATGCGTTTCCCGTTTCCCAAATCATGTATAAAAAAAAGTTCAGAAGCATAGTTTTGTTTTGACCTCAAAAACAAGAACAGTAATAGAATCCTCTTTAGTTTTGCCTACATAAGTAATAGAATCCTGTTCAGCTTTGCTTTGATCCTGTACTTAGGATTCCCAAAAACCTTCTCTGACCAAGCAAGATCCACAACTTTCTGGAAACGTCCATCTCCTGGTACCTTCCTAGAAATTTGACAATGCATCTGTATAAACTGGGCAACAATGGGTCAAAACTCTCTAAAAAGTGAAGTGCACACTAACATTCTGCACACTGCGACTACTATTTAACATCCTTATAGCGCTCCTTTTAATTTCTTGTAGGAGAATTATCTCATTACTTCTTGTAATATTGGTTAGTACATTTTCTTGTCTTTATAATACAAACACCTGAGCCAGTGAAGTTTCTTGTTACTATAAGCCCTAATAACCACTTTGCTCATTGAGTTAGTACATTTACTTGTCTTGGTAATACAAACACCTGAGCCAGTGAAGTTTCTTGTTACTGTAAGCCCTAATAACCACTTTGCTATTTCAATTTGATAGTTCTCAAAAGGAGCCTGTTAAAGTGCTGGACTAAATATCAGTTCACTTCTAATCAAGGACTTACTGAAACGGAGTCAGCGCTTCAACCATCATTGAGTGAAAGGGTAGGGATTTAAAAGTACAGTGACTGCAAAATCTGGACGATTGCACTGTGGATCATTTTATGATGCGTATCGAATAGGGTTTTCTTTTAATTGAAGGTCACGATTGACCCAAATATCGTGAAAATTGTAAATCTTCAATGTAAATATAATTGCGTTTGGTTTTCCATTTTTGTTGTGCATGCATCTCTTAGAACTTTTGAAACAAGGTTATTATTTGCATTTTCCATTGATAAATTTGTTGAGTGATCTGTTTGTACTTGACTTCACGTGGTTATTACCTCCCAGTTTTGATTGTTAGTCGATTTCATGAAACCAGCCTATTTATCTAGGTAAAATTCATCAAATTTGTAAATTTGGATTTATACATATTTTGATTCATAGATAAAAATTTAACGTAAGTTGAAGTTGAGTTTTAATTTATGCCCATACTAAATATGCATGTAGTACAGCAAACTCAAAGAAGTATTAGTTTCTTACTAGGATTATTCGTCGGGAACAAAGCTGCATTATACTAGGAATTTTTTAATGAAACTAGTTATTATAATATTTGATTTACATCTAGGGGAAGTATTTAGAGACACTCAAGCCTCACTCAGCCACAACCACTTATCTAATAGAGATGAGTGGCTCTCAAAATTTGGGATTTCTTATAAGGGAAATGAGGTGGAAAATTAGGGGGTCCTACCTGCCCCACTCTCTCTGGCCATCACTCACATTTTCCTATATTTTCAAACCCAGCCGTCACTCACATTTGAAATTTTGTATCTCACTCACTCTCTCCCACTCTCCCTCTCTCTCCAAACAAACCAAATTTCTCTCTCTCTCCTACTATCACTCTGTCACTATCACTCTCGTGAACAGTTCAGAGTATCTTTCTCACTCTTTCTCCCTCACTCACTCTCTCTCTCTCCCTCCCTCTCACTCTCACTCTCACTCTCTCGTCATCAGAGACTGAGACTGTCGTTCGAAGAGAAAGTACCCATTGAATTCAACCCTTCGAAGACATTATTCATTCATTTTGGAGCAGCAGAGGTTGGGAGCGGTTTGATAGTGGAATTCGACAACTTCAAGATAAATCCCATTATCTTGTCAAATTGTTGTTTATTCTTCGTCTACCCCTTTGTGTAATACAATTTGGTATTGAAACTGTCAAATATTGTCGAAATCGTCAATATTTGACATAAATAACTAAAAATAGACTTTAAATTTGAGTTATTAACATCTAGGATTGTCGATTTCGTAAATATTTGACCTAGGTAACCTAAAGTACATTGAAGAATTGTCAAAATTGAGAATATTGAAGTGAGATTGAGTAAGGCACATTTAGTATTGTCGAATTTGACAATTTAGCAGTGTAAATGTTGTTATACCTATCTTTAGTTGAAGTGTAAGTTATAGGTAACCTAAAGTACATTGAATAATTGTCGAAATTGAGAATATTGAAGTGAGATTGAGTAAGGCACATTTAGTATTGTTGAATTCGACAATTTAGCAGTGTAAATGTTGTTATGGTTATATAATATTGTCGAATTCGACAATATTGAATTTACATGGTTCACAACATTTTTATTATTATACTTGTTTATAAGTCTAAATTGTCGAATTCGACAATAGTTACATATAACTTGTAGCTATTGAAATAGAGTATTGTCGAATTCGACAATTTACCAAATGCAGTTGGACTTATGTTTACATAATATTGTCGAACTCGACAATTACCAAGTGCAATTTTACTAATTATTTGAGTAATAAATTATGTGCAGGTACACAATGAATGAGAAAGTGCCTCCGACCGCTTCCAATAGACGAAAAAGAGAATTGGTTAGAGAAGGAGATCTACTTACATATAAGAGAAAGAAAAAAACTATTGACCCAAGCACAGTCGTTCCTCCAAACACTGTTGACAGTGCAAATGAGGGTGTATGTGAAGGTGTGAATATTCCAACTGAGTCTGCCGAAGGTGTGAATATTCCCCAGGGTTCAGAATTTGAGACTGAGTCTGCTCAAGCTGGTTTGGGAGCTCAACCACCGCTCCTAAATGTTTGCCCTGATTTTGATGAAAATATTCCTATTTTGGGGGGGTATTCTGAAGGTGAGGGGGCTACAAGCAATGACGACGTAGGTCCTAGTAATAAAAGCCTAATGAGGAACTTCAGGTTCCATAGAGCGAGGTCGATCGCGTTAGGGCAGGTATATTATTTAATAGAATCTCTTCTTTAATTATGTTCTGTTATTCCTGTTATTTATAGTTATATTTTGTTGACATAATCACTATTATTGTTCAGGAGAAGCTTCCCATTCGTGTTCATCATCACCAGTCTACGTGGGACCTTAGAAAGGAACCACAAGTGGTCCAAGATTTCGTAAAGTTGAAGGGTTTGGATAGGATTGGGGCCATATCCTATAATTATTACAACTCTGCCCTCATTTCTGCTTTTGTCGAGTGTTGGCAGCCGGAAACTAATACTTTCCACTTCAAATGGGTCGAGATGACTCCAACTCTGGATGATGTGGAGCAATTAGTTGGGTTGCCTGCAGATGGTGATGCCACGGTCATTGGTGGTACCTGGGGATTCCTGGCGATTCTTAAGGTTTTCGAGAACAACCTTCTGCAGTATTTAAAAGCTTTCAAATCTTTGAAAGCAGGGGGTGCTGGGTATTCATTATCACTGAAGAAACTTAAGTCTCACTATGCATACAAGTTAGAGAAGGTTCTCAGTGACGGTACCGCTGCAGCTGCCAAAAAGAAGAAAGGGCTAACAGTGAGGTCTGTTGCTCGTGCATATATGTTGTATGTCCTTGGGTCTTTCCTATTTCCCACGAAAAAGGGAACAGACGTCAGCGCACGCTACCTTGTCCTGTTTGCCAAGGACAAGGTGGCAAAGAAGTGGTCATGGGGATCAGCAGTTCTGGCCCACATGTATTACAATATGGGTGTAGCATCTCGAGATGATGAGAGACAATTCGCATGCTGTACCACGCTACTCGAGGTGATTCTGAACTCATTTATGTAACTATTTTTTAGATATGGCTTCAACCTCTACTAATTTTATTTTGTTTATCTATATACACGTAGTCATGGATATTTGCACATTTCCCAAAGCTTGGTGGGATCCCCAAGGAGATGGACTATGATGCATACGAGCACTGTACTTGTTGAAAATGTGACGTATCTGTTACGGATAGATATGGTGGTACAGTTTTGCTCAATTTTAGGGAGGCATTGGACAACTACAAACTTAAGGATATAAGTTCATTACCCTTCTATACTACTTCAAAATTGTCGAATTCGAAAAAATTGATTAAGTATATTTACTAAGTAAATCAAATATTGTCGAATTCGATAATTATTCAATTTCTTTTTAAAGTGAATATACAACATTGTTGAAATCGACAATATTGATTAAGTACATTTAATATTGTCGATTTCGACAATTATTCAAATTCTTTTAAAAGTGAATATACAACATTGCCGAAATGAACATGGGAAATTGTCGATTTCGACAATATTCCATCTTAAGATTATCTGGTCCACACATACAGAGATAATGGTGCAAAATAAATTTGATTTATTTTCCATGTAGGTGTATGGGACCCATACAGAGATAAAAAGGATTCCCCACATGCATTCAAGGAGGTTAACATCCTGGGGAATATTCGCACCTTCGGCAGACTCAGTTGGAATATTCACACCTTCACATATACCCTCATTTGCACTGTCAACAGTGTTTGGAGGAACGACTGTGCTTGGGTCAATAGTTTTTTTCTTTCTCTTATATGTAAGTAGATCTCCTTCTCTAGCCAACTCTCTTTTTCGTCTATTGGAAGCGGTCGGAGGCACTTTCTCATTCATTGTGTACCTGCACATAATTTATTACTCAAATAATTAGTAAAATTGCACTTGGTAATTGTCGAGTTCGACAATATTATGTAAACATAAGTCCAACTGCATTTGGTAAATTGTCGAATTCGACAATACTCTATTTCAATAGCTACAAGTTATATGTAACTATTGTCGAATTCGACAATTTAGACTTATAAACAAGTATAATAAAAAAATGTTGTGAACCATGTAAATTCAATATTGTCGAATTCGACAATATTATATAACCATAACAACATTTACACTGTTAAATTGTCGAATTCAACAATACTAAATGTGCTTTACTCAATCTCACTTCAATATTCTCAATTTCGACAATTATTCAATGTACTTTAGGTTACCTATAACTTACACTTCAACTAAAGATAGGTATAACAACATTTACACTGCTAAATTGCCGAATTCGACAATACTAAATGTGCCCTACTCAATCTCACTTGAATATTCCCAATTTCGAGAATTCTTCAATATACTTTAGGTTACCTAGGTCAAATATTTACGAAATCGACAATCCTAGATGTTAATAACTCAAATTTAAAGTCTAATTTTAGTTATTTATGTCAAATATTGACGATTTCGACAATATTTGACAGTTTCAATACCAAATTGTATTAGACAAAGGGGTAGACGAAGAATAGACAGCAATTTGACAAGATAATGAGATTTACCTTGAAGTTGTCGAATTCCACTATCAAACCGCTCCCAACCTCTGCTGCTCCAAAATGAATGAATAATGTCTTTGAAGGGTTGAATTCAATGGGTACTTTCTCTTCGAACGACAGTCTCAGTCTCTGATGACGAGAGAGTGAGAGTGAGAGGGAGGGAGAGAGAGAGAGTGAGTGAGGGAGACAGAGTGAGAAAGATACTCTGAACTGTTCGCGAGAGTGAGAGTGACAGAGTAATAGTAGGAGAGAGAGATAGAAATTTGGTTTGTTTGGAGAGAGAGAGAATGAGAGACAAAATTTCAAATGTGAGTAACGGCTGGGTTTGAAAAGAGAGGGAAATGTGAGTGACGGCTAGAGAGAATGGGGCAGGTAGGACCCCCTAATTTTTCACCTCATTTCCCTTATAGGAAATCCCAAATTTTGAGAGCTACTCATCTCTATTAGATGAGTGGTTGTAGTTGAGTGAGACTTGAGTGTCTCTAAATCCTTCCCTGTCTATACCAACTACAAATAACTTGACAAGAATAGACATGATAAGGCCCCCCAGGACAATGAAGTTTATATAACAAAAACCAATTAGTCAAATGAACGGATGAAGCAAATTTATAGCATACTAGGATATTTGTTGAATAAAACTACAGGACAACAATGTTCATAATGAAGTAAGACACGAACCTTCATATATTACAATGATGGAAGGAGCTTGTGAGGAAAGTTATACATTAGTACAACACCAGTGCTCAAGAAAACTTTCAAGTCTCAAGACTAGCATATTCGATATACATATTAGATTGTGCAATGTAAAACATCAAAGGAAGTGTTTGCCGAACAAAGTAGCAATTTGCAAGTGTATAATAGTGCAAACAACATTGATAAGAGTAATTCCTATGGCGCTTATGGAAACTGAAGAAACATGATAATCTCTCAATCTCGATCTTCGACAAGAGACCTACAAACAACAACATTGACAAGAGTAATTCCTATGGTGCTTTTGGAAACTGAAGAAACATGATAGTCTCTCAATCTCGATCTTTGACAAGAGACTTTGAAATTGCGTCGAAGACTTTGAATTGCCCATTGATGAGAATACTTGGAGAGAGACTAGTAATTCAGGGTGCTAGTGAGTTTCGAACAAGCCCCAACTGCGCTACCTTATCTCTTGCCTGAAAGAAACCCGCTTCCTTAATTTGTATACTTCACATGAAACGAAATTGTTAGCAATCTATATCTCAAGCATATTGTAAATCACTCCATACATAACATATCTTAAGAATTATACTCTTGTACTACACAAAAAATCCTAAAATAAACCAGCACAGATTCAAATATTCATGCCCTCAAAATTGGAGAGGGTCATGGAGAACATGGTTATTATTACCAAGGACACTTTAGTATCATTATGTATCGCACGACATACAGACACCTAAATTAAGAAACCACATTAACTGCAATACTTATAGACCAACTGAATAAGATGCATCTTCGAAAAGAAAAAAGAAAAACTAAAAAACTGAATAAGATCCATAAACAAGACTATTAGTGACTACTTAACATATACTTTCACTAACCATTCCTGCTTTTGTACCTGTCTTAGTATATATTTCAAAGCCTCGATTTATGTCCGGTGTTTCTTAGGTCCAATGCATCGTAATGTCCGAAGCCATGATAAAGAACTCTAATTGGATCCTCCTTCCCGTATTCTTGACCATACTCTGCGATGGAAATCAAGCCTCCTGCATTCTCATCATACATGTAAACTGTGATTGGCATCCTGTAAGCACCAATTTTTGGGAGTTATTATCATTGTATTGCAATGAATATAATAACAATAATAATAATAATATCTCAAATTTAAATATTAATGCTTTAGTATCTTAGATAAGTTTCATCATCTTGTAATAACATCCATTAAGGGGAAGATTGATAATAGAAGGAGAAGAACACTCTAATAATTATTAGAATATGTGTAGAAAGTTAGGGTTAAGGCAATAGCCTTTACAAAAGGGAAAAGAGTAAAGACAAGTAAAAAGACATAAAAGCCATTGGGTTATACAAGTTAACTCTAACACCCCCCGTCAAACTCCTAATGGTATATTAAGTAACATCGAGAGTTTGCTAAGGAAAAAACATAAGCTCTGCGCAGTCTGAGACTTCGTGAAGAAATCAACGAGGTTCAACTGAGACTGAATGTAAGGTAAATATAAGGTCCCCTTCTGCAAATGATGGCGAGAAAAGTGACAATCAATTTCAATGTGATTTGCTCGCTCATGAAATACTGAATTGTGAACAATCTGGATGACACTTTTGTTGTCACAATAGATAGGGGTAGGAGAAAAGAGAGAAACTCCTAAGTCGGCCAGAAGTCAGCGGAGTCAAACTATCTCCGTTGCAGTCACAACCATAACACGGTACTCAGTCTCGACGGTACTCAGCCTCGACAGAAGATCGAGAAACAACATCCTGCTTCTTACTCAGCCAAGATATAAGAAAATCATCCAAAAATACATAAAGGTCTATGGTCGATCGACGGTCAGTAGGATCCCCCGCCCCCGCCCAATCAGCATCAGAATAAACTCAAAGAACTAATGATGAGGATGATGGAATCAATAAGGTCTGAAATAAAGTACCACGAATGTACCTTAGAATTTGAATGACAGCAGCCCAATGCACAGTTCTAGGAGCCGAAACAGACTGACTGACAATATGAACAACATATGTAATATCAGGCCGAGTGATAGTCAAATATACAAGGCTACCAACAATGACTCGGTACAAAGTAGGATCTCCCAAAGGTACACCATCAGAGGGAGTAAGACGCACATGAAGCTCAAGAGGAGTATCACTAGTCCGAGTATCAGTAAGTCGTGCTCTCTCAATAACATCTACAATATATTTAGATTGAGACAACAAATAGCCTTTAGGAAACGAGGCTACCTCAATGCCCAAAAAATAACGAAGAGAATCTAGATCCTTCATCTCAAACTCACGATGAAGCTGAAGTTTCAAAGTGGAGATATCAATACTATCATCACCAGTCAAAATCATATCATCAAAATATAACAACAAAAAAATACTACCCGCTACCGTTGTATGCACAAACAAAGCGAAATCATGGTCACTACTCCGAAAATCGTACTGATGAATAACTAATGAAAACTTTTCAAACCAAGCACGAGGTGCTTGTTTGAGACCATACAGAGCCTTACAAAGTTTGCAAACTTCACCAGGCGAATGAGAAACTCTTGGAGGAGTCATATACACTTCCTCAGTCAAATCACCATGCAAAAAGGCATTTTTTACATCCATCTGATATAACTCCCATTGTCAAGCAAACGCAATAGCAATCAAGAGACGACTGTAATCATCTTTGCAACGGGAGCAAAAATCTCCACATAATCAATCCCATACTCTTGCATGAAACCACGAGCAACAAAGCGGGCCTTGTATCGCTCAATTGATCAATCAGATTTTGTCTTTATTTTGTAAATCCAACGACTACTAACAACATGCTTCCCCAAAGGTAACGGCATCAAATCCCATGTCCCTGTTTGGTGTAAAGCAGATAGTTCCTCATCCATGGCCTGACGCCAAAGAGGATCAACATATGCCTCTTTGTAAGAAGATGGCTCAGAATGACCATGAATAGTTGCTAAAAAAGAAGCAAACTCAGTGGAATAAAAAGAGTTGGAAAAACCCAATTTATCAGGAGGACGACGATCACGCCCTGGATAACGTCTAGGAGCTGGTCCAACAGAAATAGGAATCATTGGGACATGCTCAGGAATTAGCAGTGTAGCGAGCGTATCAGATGTATCAGAACTAGTATCATTAACAGGGGAAGGATCAACATAGAGCAACTCCGATTCGTGAATCTCTCGTGATCGGTCAGGAATCAAATACAAATGGATACGCTTCAAAAAGACTACATGGTGGGAGACATAACTTTTGACCAATGAGATCATAACATTTGTAACCTTTCTGAGTATCACTATAGTAAAAAAAACACATAATAGATTGATGAGAAAGCTTGTTACGGTCGACATTGTGGCACATAACAAAGCATGTGCAGCCAAAAACCCTCAAGGACGAATAATCTGGAGGTTTGCCGAACAAACGCTCATATGGAGTAATGCCAGAAGTCAGAATTGTTGGAATCCTATTTGATTAGATGAACAACTGTAAGGACTACCTCGCCCCAAAAGATACTAGGAACAAATGCGGAAAGAAGCATAGATCGTGCAGTCTCCATTACATGATGATGTTTTCTTTCAACAACACCATTTTGTTGAGGAGTTTCAGTACAAGAAGACTGGTGGATAGTTCTATCTGAGGCAAGTAAATCTGCAAAATCTCCAGAGGTATACTCTCCTCCCAAGTCATCTCGAAGCATTTGATAACAGTAAAAAATTGTGTTTGAACCAAAGCTTTAAATGCTTTGAAAATTGAAAGAAACTCAGATCGTCGTTTCATAAAAAATACCCAACAGTAACGAGAATAATCATCAACAAATGAAACATAATAACGAGACCCCCCTTTAGTGGGATGTGGAGCAGGGCCCCATACGTAAGAGTGAACTAGATCAAAAGGTACATCAATGATAGACGTACTAACAGAAAAGGGTAAAACAAAAAAAAAATCCGAGTTTACAACTAGAACACTCTAAAATATCATGACAATGAACATTTCCTAAAATACCAATCGAAACTAAATACTTTAACCGAGATCCTGACACATGACCTAATCTAGCATGCCATAAATAAAATATGCTAAACTTAGATCCTAAATGGAAAGAAGACAAATCAACGAAGAACTAACTGAAACTGCTCTAGCATATGGCTGAAAATTTTCTAAAATGTACAGGCCGCCATCTCTACAACAGGTCCCAATCAACCTCTGAGTATGACGGTCCTACACAAAACAATGAGAATCAGAAAAGTAAACAAAATATCCAAAAAGACACAACTGACTAACATAAATCAAACTCAAAGTGAGATGGGGTAGAAAATAAACATCAGTAAGGGACAAGTATGGTGTGGAGATAGGTCCAACTCTAACTAAGGGCATAGATGATCTATTAGCTGCAGTAACACTAATGATGGACGAAGGACGTGTAACAGTCGAAAAGATAGACCGATCACGGGTCATATGATGTGTGGCACCAGAATCAAAAATCCAAGTTGTATGACAACTACCTGAAGTTGCACCAGATGATGTAGATCCAGCATGTGGAATAATATCAGGACGCTGAAGCAAAAAAATGTTCTATCTGAGCTGCAACATCAGAAAAAGATGCATCACTATACGGTAATACTACAGACTGAGTTGGATGAGCGTGATGAGGTAGAGGCGTAGGTAGGCGTTGTGGATTTTGTGATGGGGGTCTAAAGTACTGTTGTGGAGGTGCTCCTCCGTAGAGCTGAGACGGGAAAGGACCTCTGTACTGTTGTGAGGGTAGTAACGGTGTTGACCCTCGGTATTGCTGTAATGACCTCTTTGGGCACTGATTCTTTCAATGACATTTTTTATGACAAAATGCACACTCATCACGAGGTCGTGGATAAGAAGCCGGAGATTGATGCATTGGCCGAACTACTAAAATTGATTGAGTAGGTATAGTAAGAGCCCCCATTCCTATATGTGTCTTCAAACGATCCTCCTCTGCAAGAAGCTCACTAACTACAGAGTCAACACTAAGAAGAGGATCTCTATGAAGAATTGAACCCCGAAGAGACTCAAAATCATCACGTAATGCAACTAGAAACTGTATTAATCGTTGTTACTCTCTATATTTGATCCAATCAACGCAAGCAGTAAGTCCAGATGGCTAAGTCAAGGCTAGTTGATCCCACAAACCAGTCATCACATTATAAAACCCTTGAACACTACGATCATTTTGTCAAACCCCTCTAACGTCAACTTCCAACTGATATTGCCGAGCGAAATTCGATTTAGTAAATAACTTTTTCAAGTGATCTTACCTCTCCTTCGCTGTTTGGAATTTGGCTAACTAAATACCAATTGAGATTTCAACCGAATTGCCGATCCACGTAAGGATCTTTGAGTTATTCATTTGCCATTTTTTTAAATCTGCATATGTCAATTTTTTAGGATCCGACGGCTTTGTAGTTGTTTCGTCAACATAAACTCATAACCCTCGACCTATCATGAAATGGGTCATTGTATCGGCCTAATACCCATAATTAGGTCCCATCAATTTCAAACCAATCCCTTGGAAATCTTATTTTTATCAGTCATCATTAATACAAAATACAAATTCAACTACAAGAATTTAATCCCACAAAGCTACATAAACAGATTATACCAACTCAAACCAAAAAATACCAAAAAGTAATCCAATTACTATCTGCAACCCAGCAAACAATCACAATCACAAACCCAGCAAACACAACTTGGAATCCCCCTGCAAAAACCCAATACCAACAACACAAACCAATGCCACAATACGCAATCACCAAGCTTCAGCAAACTTGTAGTAAATTGGGCAACAAAATTGCATACACACAAACCAACCGCCAAACCCAATGCAATCGCAACACAATCCCAATTGCAAAACCCAGTAATGCATTAACAGTTATCACCAAAATAAGCACAAACATTAACACCGAGTATAAACCCAAGCACCACCTGCAGAAACTCCAAGTTCATCAACTCAACCCATAACATCAAACACAAATCAACAATCCAATTACCATCTGCAAACCCCCAACAAACACCCACACCTAACAAGCACAATTTACCAAGTAAGAATTCAACAACACGCACGAGCATTCGCAAACAACACCAAAACCGAAAACCCAAAGTTGCAATTTCCGTGATTAAACGAGGCAATGGTATTAAACCCTAGAATTGGAAGATGAAACGAGGCAAAGATATCAGTAAGAATCTTACCGTAATCAGAATTGAAGAGAACGAGAGCGATTGATGAAATTTACATACCCTGAAGCAAACCCTCATCGAGACAATCCACGAAATTGGAGTACCAAACTCTGAAAATCGAAATCCAAACACAACAGAAAGAAGAATAAAGCACAAACCCTCTCTCAATCGATCAATGAGGATCGAGAAAAAAATTTGTTCTTGATTCCATGATAATAGAAGGAGAACACTCTCTAATAATTAGAATATGTGTAGAAAGTTAGGGTTAAGGCAACAACCTTTACAAAAGGGAAAAGAGTAAAGGCAGGTAAAAGGACATAAAAGCCCTTGGGCTATAGAAGCTAACTCTAATAGGATGAGGTCTTGCAAGAAACACGAGTGATCTAGCTCTAGGGACCACTAGAAACAAGTTTAAGTCAGACGTCCTTGGACGGGGATAGAAGGTACTCAGGTGGAGGTACGATGGGGGCAGTGTTACTAGAGTGACAGCAAAAATCTCTGAGCTGAGAACGGTTACAAGTGCAGAAGAAAAGAAAAGAAAAGAAAAGGATCAGTTTCTCATTCCCAGGCATCAAATACTTTTAGATTGGTTGCCCAGCATGTAACGTAGTTACCGAGTTTGGGATGTCGACTTGCTTTCTAACAGGCTCCCATGAAAGTTGCCCACGAAGCATTATACGTGTTGAACTGCCCATTATTTATCTGCAGATCAAGCGATGCCACGTCGATTGCTTTGGTCTTGTGGTGCGATGACAAATTCTTCCACATTCCATTGGCCTGTAAAGCAATCAATATACTTAAAGTCCCCTACCCTGCGAGATCTCGATCATAAATCATTAGCGAACATATAGGGAATGATGGCAATGCTTGCAGCGTGTCCCAATTCATCTGCACATACTAATATGCTGTTGACTCTCGTTAGTTTGTAATGCACCAAGACTGTAACATAGGCATCATTTGTTCGTGAATGGATGTGATAGATTCGACACTTGAGAGGCGCAGTAACAATAACGTCACTCACGTCCCTTGTTTTCCAAGCTTCTAAATAAATTGAGTTTTTTTATTAGGGGCATACAATAAACAGTTACAAAGCCATTTTGCAATGACATCTGCCCTTGGAGCTGTTATCAGCGGTAACCATTAACTTCCATGGAGATGAAATGGGAGACACTTGCTGAAGAATGTCGGAGAAGGAGGTTTAGCATCAAGTATCATGGACGCTCGTGACTTGTACCACGAATCACATTTCAACATTCAATAAAGAAGGCAAGTCATTGTGATGCTGCCCTACTATGGTTTATCTTAAACCACCCATTTGGTGTAAGTGGAGAGCTCCTGCCCCTAAAACGGTTATGTTGAACAGTAACTGCTCTCTCAATGAGTATGGGGGTTATGGTAGTATTGTTAGTGTTAAAACTAAGTGCGGAGATTAATCAACACAAAATTGGAAAATAACGATCTCTTTATTCACTAACTTAAAAAAAAATACAAGTTCTCCATCCCCATTTAGGGTTTTCTTTTCTCTCTCAAACTCAACCAACCAACCTCTCTCCTAGGATTCTCCTAGATATAGGAGATCCCCACCTTTCTCCACTCTCCTAACAAAATAGAAAACTACTAAGAGTAATCCTAAATTAGAGGATTCTCTAAAATAAACTAAGATAAACAATAAAGGAAACTACTAGAGATCGGTCACATGAGAAACTACATAGGTTGTGGTCGTGACAGTTAGAGATGAAAAAGGGAGAAGGTCAGTTTGCCTATACAGGAAAACTTTCTCAAACTGTGATTTACCATGAGTTGCAAGCTATAAAAAGAGGCTTAACTCTTTGCAGTGAAAAAGGTCTCCAAAGGGTTCAGATAGTGTAGAGGATTAGTGAAGTCTATTTTGAGATACATGGCCTCCCTGGATTATTGTAATATAGAACATGAATATAGTGATGCTAATATTGGGGTGGCTACCTTGTCTCTTTTCATTCTGTTGTAGGAGAAAATGTACTCTCCCCTAGCTCCTACCCTCAAGAACTTTCTGTCATTGTTAAGGGAGATGCGGCAGGCAGTACTTGTGCACGTAACTTCCTGGACATGGGGTCCAGGGGTCCTGCAAACCCCAGCTTACCTTTAAAAAAAGACAAATCATTTTCTCTTGCTCGTTTCTTTAAGGGGCCAGATGGTTTTGGGCATGCGAAGGCACAAAGAAGAGGGTAGATGCAAAGCATGGCTGTGACCAGTGGGATTGTAAAGGACTCTATAACTGTTCGAGGATCAGTGTAGAACATTTTGTATTTCTTCACCAAACCGGTGAAGCCGGAAGCAACTGGTATCTCGGTTGTATTCAATACGGTACTTAACGAGACTAGACAATTTCTAAATGTGCATTAAATCTACATTCATATGCATTTAAAGAAACCAAGTTCCAGAAGATTTCGACCCCCCAAAAGGGACATATGTGAGGAGGTCAAGATGGAAGAAGGAAAGGTCAACTAGTAGGCCCAAATCAATTTCACTTTGGGGCTCACCTCTCTATCTAGTGGCCGAGGATCAAATAGCCCAATCACCTTTGGTGTGGACTGTTATCGATATGTGCGAGATTGAAAGGAAGATAATTATTTCCTACAATATTAACGAGAAGAGGTCCGAATAGGAAGATAAAACTTAGCACCACATAAGTTGAGATTCTTAGAGCATCTCCAACTAAAATGGGTGTGAGAATTCGAGTGTGAATTCTCACACCCACACTCCATTCGGATTCAATAACACTAAGTGAAAATGTGAGTTTTATGTTTTAAGCGCATGTTGTGAAGGCGCGCACCCAAACTGCTCAACACTTAACTCGAATTTGTTTCTCTTATCTCCTCATTTACCTCCCACTTTAAACCTAAAAAAAAACCTCCCCGTCCTTCCTTTTTTTAGGTTTAAAAGGAAGGGAAATGAGAAGAGAAACAAACTCGATTTTTTTGTTCAAGTATAAAGACAACTTGGCCACACCTTTCGTATAGGCGCGCGCCTTCAGGACAAGCGCCTAAAACAAAATACTCACACTTTCGCTTTAGTGTTGTTGAAGCCAAATGGGGTGTGGTGGTGAGAATTCACACACTCGAATTCTCACACCCATTTTAGTTGGAGATTCTCTTAGAGAAGACCAATCCAAGATGCATGCAGACAAAAAGGCAAGATGGAAAGGAAGGTGGCCATAGTTGGAGAGCACGATACTAAAGAAATTATACATCGTTCGATGAGGAGAGGAGATAGGGCAGGGGGTATATTTTTTAATCCCACTTCTAGTTTTAAGCCTCATAACTTGGTTGGTATTGTCGTTCCAAATAGAGCTATTGGGATGGAGGATGTCTAAACCAATTTTTGGCCTTTATGATTGAAACTTTTGGGTGAAGGCATTCTCATCCATGACTTTGTTATTATTGGCATCAATTCAAAGCATCCCGTTGCCCCTCATTCTAATGAAGGAAAGTAAGACACGTCTCATATTAACCCACACCTTAATTCTCCACCTAAAGTGTTTGTTTCAAGATGAGCTCTTACTATTCATACATGGGTGGTGGTTTCCCCTAACATTATCAATATTAAGAGAAGTCGAATGGTCCATTTTAAAAAGTCACCATTGAAAACTATGTGCCACCTCTTGTGTAATTCAACTTTCTAGGACCCTTACTAATACGACTAAAATAGACTTCGCTAATGGGGATGGAAATGATATTAGCGTTTGTCGGGTACACAAACTTTCTAATCATTTTCAAACAAACAAAAAAACTATCTAGGATCAAATAAAGAAGGCAGGGGATGGTTCTGAAGCTTGTTGTGTCTTGTAGATGCCAGCTATCTCGAAAGGGTTCTTTGAGGAATTGTCCTACACTTTTGGTCTTTACTGTTAGTAGTCCCATATAAGCCATATTCTTTCAGCGGATACAGTTATAGGCAACATCAGGAAGGTTCTCATAAGAGACGTAGTAAACTAATTCTAAAAGTCGTTATGAAATTCAATATATTGGATTATTATCTAGGAGCCTCACTCCATATTTCGATCCATGTTTCTACTAAATCATTTGGCCCACCTGGCTTGAGCAGAACAGAAGATCCTTTATAATCAACCGATCAGCATTGCAGATGTAAGGAGTTTAATAATCCATTGAAGAGTTTACTTTAAAGAGTTTTATTTGTGGATTTAATTTAAGTTTGGAGGCCATGATCAGGATATTTACATATGGCGTTGTTGCATTATCTTCTTACCTTGGTTCAACTCATTGTTATGTGGGATTGTACGACCTTCTTTTATCGTACTTGAGGTTTTATGCTTAATCTGCCACTTAAGCTTCCTTTCTACTATTATATTTAAGGCTTATGGCCCTCATACTTGAAGGTTTAACTTAACTCCAGAAATCTATTCACTGTCATTAAAGAATGTGGGTACTTAATACTACACATTACAAAGAATCTATATCTATTCAAAAGTATATGAGAGCAATCACAATCTCATTCTCTCAGCTAAGTAACATATCCCATAACAAAACCTAAAGAGTACAGTGCAAGAGACTTACTGAAGAACATGTGAAGCCATGAACAACTCAGGCTCACCACCCCAAACGTGTGGCTTCCTAATCTGTGAAATATATGTGTCAAAATTGCCTTCAACAAACCTGCGAACAAAATATACGGTAACTGCTCAGGATTAGTCATTTTTTTACTACTATCAACTTCAAATACATGAATTATTCTTATCTTATTTGTGCACAATTAAGAACACAACAATACTACGGATTAAGAAAAACTAAATGACTTGAACAAGTCTGAGTATGCAAGTTTTTTATATACTGCTTTTATGCCTAGAAGTTGAAGTAAAGTTTCTGATGCTAAATCCAAATTAAAGCTCAATTTTTCCTCCACCAAAATTTAGCTGGCTACATAAACAATTACTATGGTTCCATCAAATGTACGCCAAAGATGAAAATTTTCGACTCAATGAATGTAGAAGGAGATTTAGCTTGTTTATACATGATTATACCAAGATTTTAGGGTTCCACAATTGTGAGGTACTGTCCTAAACAAGCCATTAGAGAACTTGACTCCCTATAAATGTGGATCATTCATCATAGGTAACTATAGCGCAAGGTTCAACAAATTGTTGGTGATAAATTAGCCAGACCAAGCTTAAGATATAGTACTCTGAACTAAGTGCGGGAGAGTTGTTGGTTTCTTGGAGATGCAGAAGATTGAATCCTTGCAGAGCCGTGTTGAAGAAGGTTCTCGACGAGGACGTCGAGATTATTTTAAGTGCGGGAGGGTGTGACGACCTACCGAACGCCGGCCAAATCCACCCGAGCGTTTTGAGTTCTGTCTGAGTATATATGTTCTCTATATCCTAATATAGCTGCACGTCAAGTTTCGCCGAAATCGGATTCGGTTAAGGGGGCGAAAAGGGCCAGTACGCTTCGTCTCATGTTTTAACGTTTCCTTTTGGAACTTGACTATTTACTTAGTAGCTATATTAAGAAGGAACCTTGGTCCAATCCTCCCCATGACTAAAAGAGTTTTAATGCTTGGTCATCAAGGACCCCGACTCATGGGCTATCTACAAGGGATAGTCATGAGTTCTCCTAGGCCTAGGGAAGGCCAGGGGACATTGCCTCGCAATGCGGGCCAATTTTCCAAAGAGGGCTTCATATGGTGCCGCTATGCCCCGCGGGCTATCCGAGACGCACCGCCCCTTACAGATGGACAATATAAATAGTCCAGGCTCGTCGCCCCTTCATATATGAGTCCATTATCTGGAAACCGGCATATTGAGCTACCCTGATCCGCTACAGGACAGGTGTGCTTTCCGTACTTCGCGCGCGTCGCGAGAGATTACGCTGTAGGGATTATTGAGGGAACCTTCAGCGTTGTTGCCTATACCGAATACATATTCGATGACCCCTCACGAGTATCCAGGATTATCCGGATGTCGCTCTAGCATCCGTGGGTAGTATGCCACTGGCGCGCCACGCCCGTGAAGATGGCTGGTACACGACGACGGCACGTGCGTGTACGCCGCACGGTCCCTTATTCCGCTGTGCTCCGGGCACTGTAGAGGCGGTCCCAGGCTGGGTCGTGACAGCTTTTATGCCTAGAAGTTGAAGTAAAGTTTCTGATGCTAAATCCAAATTAAAGCTCAATTTTTCCTCCACCAAAATTTAGCTGGCTACATAAACAATTACTATGGTTCCATCAAATGTACGCCAAAGATGAAAATTTTCGACTCAATGAATGTAGAAGGAGATTTAGCTTGTCTATACATGATTATACCAAGATTTTAGGGTTCCACAATTGTGAGGTACTGTCCTAAACAAGCCATTAGAGAACTTGACTCCCTATAAATGTGGATCATTCATCATAGGTAACTATAGCGCAAGGTTCAACAAATTGTTGGTGATAAATTAGCCAGACCAAGCTTAAGATATGCAGTCGCTTTAAAACATATCGATAAATCTCAAGAAAAAAACATATATAGAGCAAATCCTGGCTTTTGATGTTTACATTATTAGATCAAAGTAACCAACATGTATATCATATAAATGTATCGTATATCTCCTGATTCACATGTATATCATGAACCTTTTTTACCATGCAATGACTTCAGGAAAACTGTAACTAATAGTAGAAAAGAAGATCAATTGTGCAGGCTCACCATTCCGTTTCTTCTCGCCTTTTAACAAACTCATCCGCAACCTGTGAAGATTCAAAAGTACATGCAACCAGTTATAACAAGTCACTACAAATCAAAATCAAAGAGTTTATAAAAAATTTCTGACAGGAATTCTGTCTCTTAAGAAAAATGGAAAGAAAGCAATAAACAAAGAAAAAGGATATTCAACTTGGTGTAGCTGAAGTGAAGGATATATACTCTAGCTCGCAGATCATCCGCCAATTTTTTCTGAAGAGTTTCACTTGGAGATGGTTTTCCTGATCTTAGACAAGCCCCATGAGCTACGGAACGAAACATACATCTCCCATCTCCAGGTATGCCTGCAAGATAGGGTAAATGTATGTAAGTTAATCACCTAAGGTTCGAGGAAAATGCATTAGTTAGTAATCTTATGATATGTAATTAAATATAAATAGCTTAGAGTGGAACAATTGAATAGTTTTTTTTTGCAATAAAGACATATCTATTTCTTCGCTCTATGGGATAGACTTCTCCTAGACGAAGTTACTTCGGTGAATTATTTATATCCTCAGTGTATTGACCAAAGAATATAATTTTTGCATGGTTTGTGAGCTGAGGCTTGAATTTTAAAGTCAGATGGCAAAATATTAGTCTCAATGGTTTGTCTAACGGCTACCTAATATGTTTTGAAGAAACTTAAGAAACTGTTTTGTGGATGTAAGCTTTTGTTATACAATCACCCTAAACAGATATTTATGTAGAGGGGATCACTAAAATCTTAAGAGCTAACAAACTCAAACTTGATATCCCAGAGCTCCGATTAGCCAATGAGAGAAACAGATTGATGCTACCCCACCAATAGAATAGCTTCACCTTGTTTCAACCCAAATGAGCTATTTAACAGGCTAAAATCTCTCAATATATCATGGAAAAAGTAAAATAAGAACCCGTTTTGATCGTAGGCATAGCGCATCATTATAAATATATAATTAAAGTCATGTTGGTAGCTCCCCATTTTAATCAAAGCACAACTTTCCTAGTCACGAAGAGACCTCCCATTAGAAAGAGCTGAAAGCTAAGGCGGCAGACCTAGCCAATCGCAGTACGAGTTGTGTCGGGGAACTAGCCAACACCTACTAGGCCTAAAAGCACCAACGCACAACAAGAGGTTATAATCTCTTCCTCTACTCATTTAACATGCTAACATGTTTACTAACCATTGAACTTGACTCATTTAGAACATCATGGTCATACTTAATTCAGAAACTACACATGACCCATTAGCAACAAGTCGATAATTCATAGAAATGAAACATTAAATCACCTACAAATATAATGTTTAGATAGTATTCAAGGGGTTTCATTCTTCCAAAAAATCGGATAATTCAATGAGTTTAAGTGAACCCCAAATCCTAAAAACTCACCAGTGATAGTGTAATCCCTAAGAACCTTCTTCCCATGGTGAGACCCACCCGAGTCGTCTGAATTACCAAAAACCCCATTACTACTACCACCAGTACTATCATCAGAGAAGGCCACCGCCTTCCCCGAATTAGAACAACAAACCAATAACAAACCAAACAAAATCCCTCCAAACGCAACACCTCCTTGCAACCCCAACAAGTGTTTCATCACTAAAGGGGTCTTCTGTTTGGTCGAGAAGAGGCCATGGCCGAGATGACATGGTTGATGGAGGGATGTTAAGTGTTTGGGTCGAAATTTGTAGGAACTGAGAGAGAGAAAACGGGGATTTATTAATGGTGTTGATGAGATTGAGAGACGAGAGAAAGTGGTAAACATTTCAGGGAAACATAATAGCAAGTGTTTTGCAAATGTGAGTATCATTGTTGGCTGTCTCACACAAATAGACACCTCTCCACCTTTCTAGAGAGTAGAAAATCTCTCTTCTTGTTCTGCGGGAAATACCGAATTTTTTTGTGTAATCTATTACACAAAGAGAACATTTCCAAGCTGTTTATCTATTCCGCTGGAATTACTATCCCCAATTTGAGACTTCAGGTTCTATTATTCCGTTTACATATTCTATTTTACCAACCTCTAGGGCGTTGCTTTTGAAGTTACTGTGCGAAGAATTAAAATGGGCATTTTCTACTTCAATTTTTTTTTTTTTTTTTTTTTTTTGTTCAGAAAAAACAAAAAATAGTACTAAACACAACAAGAGAGATACTAAAATAAAGCCGTGAAGGTTATGAAAGACTAAAGAAATTTACTAATTGAGTGAATTCAATTGAATGGAGCCGTTGGGGAAGTGAAACCAGAGAATGTTTCTTTGTTTGGAGACAGCAGGGAGATAAAAATATAAAACTTAAAAAATCAAGAGAAGTTGGGTTTGGGTATTTAGTTTGCGATTATGGGCCTTGTACCTTGGGGCCTGTTTGGAAGACAGAAAAAACGGGTTCGTCCAAGTTCGAACTCGAACTACATGAGAAAATGTTGTTTGGCAAAATGGTGGGCTTCACTATTCCGATTTTATATCATCCGTGGCTGGACCGAAAAGACGTCAAAAACTAGTTCTTTCTTAAATCAAGTCAAAGTCATTTCAAAATAGAACTGTATAGGAGTGAATTAAAAACATGGGGATATTTTTTGAACTCCTCTCTCCTCAAAACTGATTTTGATCTACACACAATTCTTCTTTTTTACTCCCAGCCAACCCTTCTCTCTCATTTCATTAATCTACATTTTCTGGATTCCTCTCCTTACCTTTCTCCTCTCCATTAATGGTGCTTAAATGGGGCTATCATCTCTTTTCCTACTTGCTAATAATGCTCTCTCTCGTTTTTCTTTGTTTTCTTCGCTCAAGCTTCAATGGCGTCTCTCAATGCTACCTCAATCACGTTTGGGTCATCATTGAAACCTTCAATTGGGAGTACTCAGGTAACTGGAAGATCCTCGAGGTTTCTAATCTTCTTTGGCTTGTCAAGCAATGGATTCCCTACTCTGAGGTCCTCGTGCTTCCGTGTTTCTTGCTCGGCCACACCTTAGACAGTAGAAAAAGTTTGTAAGATTGTGAGGAAACAATTAGCATTGCCTGCTGAAATTGAGCTCACCCCAGAGCCCAAGTTTTTAGCCCTCGGTGTTGATTCTCTTGACACGGTTGAGATAGTCATGGGACTAGAGGAAGAGTTTGGAATCAACGTATAAGAAGAGAGCTCTGTAACCATCACAACTGTACAAGAAGCAGCTGACATGATTGGGAAGCTAGTTCAGCAGTAGGGCGAAGCGTAGAACGCAAGATATCTCTCAAAGAGAGGGAGAGGGAAAATGAGAGAGAGAGGAAGTAGTAGTCTTGTTAGAGGGAAGGATTTATTGCGTTGATGGTCTTTTATTTTACCCAAAACTTTCTCAAAGTCTTAACACATGGGTAATGCTTCCCTTAAATTTCAGTAAATTTATGCTACTGTTAAATCGCCATTGGAGATCCGGTTATTACTTTTTTAGGGTTTGAGACTTTCCAACTAAGAGATAGAGAGATGGTGTGTGGGAGAAGACATGGTTACCAATTACCAAACGCAATACATTTATAAACCAGTTTTAAACAAGATGTTATCCAAACAACACCAAATCTAAAACCAGTTCCAGTTCAAATAGGTTCAGAATTGGCTAGCATGTTTAGAACTAGCCTGCTCTAGTTTTGAGGATTCCCAAACAGGCCCTTGAAGTTGAATAATGGGTTTGGACATTTTCTTTAGGCTATAGGTATTTTTTTATTATTTTGGTCCTGTGTTGTCGCACATGTAGCACACCCCCATAGCCGGGCCTGGGGTCTGTTTGGGTACTCTCTAAAGTTGGGCTAGTTCGGTTCAAAACTATTTTAGATGATAAAATCAGTGTTTGGTAACATGTGGGACCTAAGTTTTTGAGTTTTACTTTGAACGAGTCTGCTCCAAAATTTGAGGAAAACCAGTTCTTTCAGGGAACAACTTCAACACATTTTAAAACCGAACGAGTTCACTATTTTTTCAAAATCGCGAAACTTTCCTCTCTTCTCCAACTTGTCACTCAAGCTTTTCTCTCTTCTCCAACTTTTCGAGTGAAGAGAAAAACTCTCCAAAGAAAACCAGTTACGCCTCCTTTTACGTCCTCGAGAATCAACTCTCTTTCTCTCTCTTTCTAGAGCCATAGCTGCCATGAATTTTCTCTCTCTAGAAACAGAGCTACGAAGAATTTTGTTCTAGCTTCGTAAGAAAATCTTTTATTTGGTGTTATAGACTGTCACTACAATTTCTAAGGCTTAAGCTTTGGAAATCTCCAAATCCCCAAATTTAATTTCTAGGGTTTAAGAAATGGGAGGAAAATGTCCTCATAGGAAGGTGAAGAAGAGAAGACTCTCTCACAAAACAGTTCACAAAGACAAATTTCAAGTCAAAGGAGACGATGCCGTCTACAATTCGCTTAAGAAGGTGGAGTCTGGAGTGGAAGCATAGATGAATCCTTTGCCCATGGATAAAAATCTCTTTGGGATGGGGCAGTTCTACTGTATGCATTGCGATCGATATTTCCCGATGCTGAGATCATTTTCGCATGAAAAAACCCAAAAAGCGTATGAAGATAATGGCAGGACCTTCACCACATAAACAATTGGATGCAGATTTAGCTACTGGAATGGGAATGCCTGATAATGGTCAAAAGCTAATGTCCATGTGTAATTCTCAGATAAAAGTTATTGTTCAATGTCATCTACTATTATCTTACAACTTAGCAATGATAAATTTTCGCACAAGTTGTGAAGAATTGAAGTAGTTTTGATAATCTATTTTTCTAACTCTCTCTTCGTTTCACGATTAAAGTACTGATTCAAGCTATCTTAAATTATTGCAGGTGAAATGCTCGAAGCAAACCAATTATCCCAACAATTATAAGCGTATCAATCTCTTAATCTCTTTTGAGTAAACTATGTTTCTTAATTCTAAATTCGTTGTTTCAAAATAGACTTATGTTTAATGGCGTATGGTGATGCATTTGTTTTTAGCTTGCAAGGCTAGAGGAGCTACTCTTCGAGTTCATTTTAAGGTGCGTTGATCGTTTATGAATTTAGAAATTTAGTTAGATTGGTTCAAAGTTAATGATTTATGGGATCTGTTGAGGTGAAACATATTTGTACTTGCAATAGACTCAATACTCTTAAATCCCATGTGGAAACCATATGGCCTTATTTCCCAACCTTTCCATTTTCTTCTTGTAAAGCTTATGAACATCATTAATTTTTCTCCTTTTTGTTTGTGGATCATGCGCATATTGCTGCATTTCTCATAACTAAACTACAATGTTTAAGGGGTTTTGAAAGTAAATTAGAAACTTATAACCCCAGGAGCCAAAACCCTATGATCCTATCTTATGTATTCCTTTTTGTAAGTAAGTTAGAAACTCAAGTGTGCCAATTTAATTTATGTACGCTAGCGTGTTGCATCCCCGATGCAAGTACTCAAGTCTACGACTAACTCCAACCACACTTTCATGTAGCTTTTTCCATGGAAGGCTTGAACTTGTTTCTAATGGTTTATTCTTGTAGATGAACTTTTCAAGAGAACCGTTGGACATGAATTCATAGATAAGCGTTCTTTTAAACTCATCAAAGAAAAATCCTAGCAAGCTCACAACTTTTACATGTGAAGTTCTGCTAATGCTTGCCACTTAATTTATAAAATCTTCCCCGTCACCTTTGGACTCTCTTATCACCTTCACAACTACTAGCCGACCGTCGAGAAGTTTCCCTTTGAAGACACCACCAAAGCTACCTTGACCCAATTTTTCTTTGAACGAGTACTAGTATAGCTCGAAGATAAATATCTTGAACCCGCATGCTAATATCAGATATATCCCCAACATACAACATCTACTTATTTGAATTTACTATGTTCCTTTTGATTATATTATTTACCGCCGACAAATATTGTCCCATTTTTCTTAGGACTTGGAAGCAGTTTCTTGTAAGCACCATATCACGAGGAAATGAAATTGAGCTTCAAAATAATTAAAAATAAAAATGAAGATGAACTTTAACCCTAGGTTCTAAATCAATTTTGACATAATGTCATTAGCCAAATTATTAATGGCGACATGAGAAGGCATAGGACATTTATAGAGCCAGAGCAAAGATAAAGACAAAGAAAGGTTAGGAGGTGGTGGTAGTAAGCTCTGCCAGAAGCGAGTTTGATTGCCGTAAGACTCTCCTTTAAGATGGTCCACTCTATATAAGATCAGACTTTTTTTAACAGTAGTTTAGAGATCAAAGTACAAGCTTTTCTGCAATGCCTAGCTAAAAAAAAGCAGTAGTAGTACTTTTTTCACTAGCAGCAGTAGTGCCTTTTCTTGAGTGGAGTTAAGCGAAGGTTATGAGCAAATGTTTGGGTGGGAGGGCAAGAGAGGTGCAGTGATGAGCTAGGCTTTCTTTAGTGAAGCATAAGTCGTCGTTATCTATTTTCATTGCTTGTAGTTTAGTCCTGTGAATAACCCATTCTCTTATTCCTTCCTAGCACAAAAGTTACGTCAACCCAATAGTAAACCCCACTTCTTTACGCTTTATTGGCTGACTTACTTGACAGCCTACCCCACCACGACCTGACCAAGGGAGGACCGACTAACTAGCCGCTCTATCTATAGATGTTGAGGCAGTACTTAACAGCCTACCCCACACACAAGAAAAATAGACGAGTTTTGAGGATAGACGTTACCGGGTCTAGGATACAAAGGCTAAAAGCTACAGATTAGAGCAGGATTAGGATGTTCAGTCAGTTTTAGAATAACAGGCAAGTTGATATGGACAGATGAGAACATATAAGAACTTAGTACAAAAGGTCAATGGAAAAGAGGATAACCTTTCTTGTGCCTTTAAAGAGAGCTAAAACAAAGAGCTAAGAAGGATCTAAGCCAAAACAGCAAGAAAAAAAGGTAAATGATCTGAAGCACACTAACGGATGACGAAAAAGGATAACTTGGTTTCAGACGTGTGAGCTCCAACTATTGCCTAACAAGGATCTTAGCTACTATAGACAAAGGGAGTTTCTTCTTGTTGCTACTTCTTGCTTAGGTGTGAGCGGCGTTATGGATAGACCGAACCGAGTTGCTGCTACTTCTTGTTGATAGTAGATAGTACACTCTTCCCTTTTCTCGGGTGTCTAAGTTTTTTTTTAGAAGGTCTTAGTCTTTATAAGTATTTTCTGCGCGCTTCTGTAGCTCTTATCCAAATTACCTCCACTTGCACCGTCTTTGTCTTTCTGCGCCTAAACCACTGCGAGAAGATAAGTCTCAGGAAGCCGGAGTTAGGTATGTGCGTGAAATATCTAGAAATGAAAGAACAGCCAGGTCACTGCTAGTCTTTAAGAGTAGATATTTCTGGACTTAGCAAAGGGTAAGGGACTAGTGCAATAACAAGCTGAAGCTTTAAAAAGGGTGTGTTAAAGCCTTTTTTTAGGATCCTTCTTAACGTTGTGATGGATATTTGACTACCTTATACCTTAGGAGTATTATTAGGAGTAGTAAAGGTCTTCTAGGTCTGAGTTTGTAATACGTGTCTGTAAGTGTAATCTCCCTTTCTTTGGAATTAACCCACTTTATAATCCACAAACCTATCGAGATTACAAAGCCCTGATTACGCTCTAACTACTAGGCAGGTATTGTAGCCTTGCTGAAGATAAAGACAAAGGAAGTAGTTTAGCAGCGTAAGACTCTCCTTTAAGATGGTAGTTGTTGATAGACATCTTGAAGGAATGAATGTAAACATCTTGAAGCCGCCAAAGCGGGTGCCTGTACTTTAGCTTGAGATTATGGAAAAGTAGAATATTGTTTCTGAACTCATCCTACTTGTTGTATAATTTAAAAGTATATCTATCTATACTTTGGTTTCAGATATGAAGGTCAATCAATAACATACCTAATGCAATATTCCTCCTGCAGTGATGATTTATGGATTTTGCTGTGAATTTTTTTCATCCATCTTGTGAAGATGGACTAAACCACTAACAACATGATTTTTCTAAGTAATCTAAAATCCAACTTTGATTCATAATTGTAGACCCACTTATGAAAAATGTTGGCACTTCCAGCAGTATTCGCGGTAGAACTGAGTGGACCCCGCCGATGGATCGCTCCTTCCTAGATCTTATGTTATAGCAAGTACGTGCAGGGCAAAGAAATGAAAAGTCATTTACAAAGATTGCGTAGGTTGAAATGACAAAAAAAGAAAGAATGAAAAGTACAAAAATATGAGTGCTGATAAGGAGGTCATGAAAAATCGACATAAGAAGATAAGAAATATCTACACAATTTTGAAGGCTCTCCTGGACCAAAGTGGATTTGGATGGGATGATGAAAAACAAATGGTGACAGCTACGGTTGGGATGATTATCTAAAGGTGTGTAACTTTATAATACTCAGAACTTAAAAGTTATTATTTAAAATAAACTATTAATTTATATACGACAAAATGCAGGAGCATCCTGAAGCTAAACCTATGCGAACTAAAATAATGTTGAACTACCACGATCTTGATGAGATTTGTGGAAAATCAACAGCAACAGGAAAATACACTCGTTCGGCTAATGATTTGAAGTCTGAAAAGTTGAACGATGTTAACATAACTCAAGTTCAAGATTCTTCAAATGATGAAGACGTGGAAGATGATTCACCTCTTGTAAATAATGAAGTAGAAAAAAGCAAGAAGAAGAAAAAACACAAACTGACAGAAATAACTTCAACTGCAGAAAATAGCAAAAAAGGGAAAATGAATACTAGTAAAGGCATGATTGATGCTTTGAAATCAATTGTATCCGCAGTTGATGGAATGAAAAATAGGAGACCAAATATCATTGAAGTGTTTGACGTTATTTCTGGTTTATTAGAGGGTGATTACTTAAAAGCTTGCGATCTTCTCGAGGATGAAGGAAAAACGAGAATCTCAACCTAGCCAAAAATAAACGAAAGATATGGTTGATGTGGAAAATAAATCCTAAGAAAGACAATTAGGATTTTAACCCCTAAAATTATTTTTTATTGGTTTAGTTATTATTTAAATTAGACCTTTCGTCATTGATTTGTTAGTTCATTTTAGCTTTAATGTAATATTACACAATAAATTGGCAATAAATTCTCTTATTATTAGTTTTGACATAAATTATTAAAGTTTAAAGAAATTCTTTTATTTCCAATTGTATGGTTATTTGAGTTTTTAAATGTTAATTTATCGATTTTATACTATTGATGATTTATAAAAATGTAGGAAGTAAAATATGATGGGTGACTAAGATTCAGATGAAGAAGATATGATTGTCTTAGCTGCAACTGCAGCTGCAGTGGCATCTTCTCATTACTACGTGAATCATATTTCAAAGGAACCATGTCGCAATTCAAAATTAACTGGTAAAGAATACATCCCCGAGTTAGTAAACAGTAATCCTGTTTGGATATATGAAAACCTTCGTATGAATACACATGTCTTTCAAAAGTTGTGTGATATTTTAAGAACGGGAGGTTTTTTGCGAGATACGAGAGGAGTTGATGTTGATGAGAAAGTAGCAATGTTCTTATATGCTATTGCTCATGACGAACGCAATAGAATTGTTCAAGAACGATATTAATATTTTGGAGAAACTATTAGTCGTCACTTTAACACTGTTTTAGATGCTGTTATTTCTCTTGCACCAAAATTCTTGCAGCCTATAAAGCGTGATACTCCGAACGAGATCTTAAATGATCCAAGATTTTTCCATATTTTAAGGTTATAATTTTATTAAAAATTAATTTTCCTTTTGAATTTCTTACTCTGACATTTTATACAATTTTCATAAGGATTGCGTGGGGGGAATAAATGGAACATACATCCCAGCGCTTATAAACGCTGATGATCAAAGAGCTTTTTGCAACCAGAAAGGTAGTATTTTATAAAATGTTTTAGCCGCATGTTCATTCGATTTACAATTTTAGTATGTTTTGGCAGGCTGGGAAGGTTCGGTTTCAAACTCACGTATACTATAGTCAGCTTTGACAAGGGAGGATAAGCTTCAAATCCCTGAAGGTATTGGTTATTAACTTTTGAGTATAAAAGTATGTTATAATTAAGGGTTAATTAGCTTTTAGACCCGAAATAATGACCACGAATTGCTCAACCCCCTATGATTATCATTTTTAGGTTTTGGACCCTAAAATACCCCAGAGCTATTTGTTTTTTTTTAAATACCAAAATTGCCATTTTTATTATGTTTTAAGTTTTAATTAGAAAATCCACGTGTTAAATAATAATCTAGTTGGAATATCCACGTGGACTAAGAAAATCTACGTAGGCATTTCTTAGTATCCACGTGGATTTGAGCGTCAACTTAATCTTCTCCGAATCTCTGCCATTAAAACTCTGAAACTAAATATTCAAACTAAAAAATATATCGAGACAAAACACAAATCAAAAGATTCAAAACTAAATAATTAACATTCATCAATATTTATTATCATAAAACCCCCAAAAAAAAACCCAAAAAAGTATGTGTTTCTATCAAAACCCTTTGCTTGGGATTCTTCCCAAAAAAGCCAATGCAGATATCTGATATTGTGTATTGAAGATTTGGAGTAAGAGTTTCATATTATACTGCATGGAACGCAAGGAACATGGTAATGGAGAAGATAATGGGGTCATATGATAAAGGTTATGCTTTATGTCCAGAACTATGTGTTGAGATTTAAAAATCAAACCCTGGTAGTATTGCTACTTGTATTAGGGAAGATGGTAATCTTAAGTTTACAGACATGTGCATTAGTTTTAAGGCAGCTTTAGATGGGTTCAGCAAGGGTTGTAGGCCAATTCTTGGTCTAGATGAATATTTCTTGAAAGGGAAGTATGGAGACCAATGTTTGAGCATCATATCTCTTGATGTAAACAATGGTCTTTTCCCTATAGCAGTGTTTATTTGTAAAAGTGAGTGTCAAGCTACATGGATGAAGTTCTTAACTTTGGTGCAAAGCCAGCTCACCTTACATCCATCTAAATTGACATTCATATCTGATAGACAAAAAGGTCTCGTTGAAGCAGCTTCACAAGTGTTCCCTCATTCCAATCATAGATTTTATTTTAGGCACATGTACAAAAACTTCAAGCAATTGTACAGAGGTACTTATTTGATGATATTGGCTTGGAAGGCATCAAAGGTATACAAAAAAACTGTAATGAAAGAAAATTTGGACAAGTTAAGAGTTGTAGAACCTGATGCAAAGACATGGTTAGAAAGAGGGAGCCATATGAATCTTGGTATAGGTCTTACTTTGATACTTCTACAAAGTGTGAGCATGTGACCAATAATTTCTCATAATCATTTAACAATTAGATTGTCAAGATTAGAGATAAGAATTTAAACAAGATGGTAGAAAGGCTGAATTTGATACAGATGACACTCATGTATGAAAGGAAATTGAAGGCAAGAGAGTGGGGCCATAATGGATTGGTACCTAGAGCAGTAAAGAGGATTAAGTTGTTGAAAACATACAGTCACCACTACAGGTTAGAGGGATTTGAAAAGGATCAGTAGCTGGTCCTTAATGATAGTGGCACAAGGTAGATATTAAACTTGGAAGAACACACATGCACTTACAATGTTTGGCAGATCACTGGATTGCCTTGTGTACATGCAGTGAAAGTAATTGATCATCTAAAATATGAGTGGGTTGGGTAAGTACTATCTTTTTTAGTTAATATGTCATAATTGTAATTTCATTGTGCCTTTTACTATTTTACAACTTTATCATGGCCTATGTACAAATAATGTAGTCATTACCATAGGGTGGGGCAGCCTATGTAGCAACATACAACCAAGCTGTAAATCTAATTGCAGACACATCACAGTGGGGAGAAGTATATTACTTTTGCCCTCAGATTACTGAATTATTGATTTCTCTTGATTTTCATAGTATACATTTACTCTTATGAAATAGCCTATAAGAGAGATTACACCACCACCATTATTGAGACCAGCAGGGAGACCTAAAATACTAAGGAGAAGAGAAGCAGATGAGGTAAATGGTGTGGTGAGACAACCAAGAAGATACAGTAAGTATCAAGCATTTGGGCACAATAACAGAACTTGTAAAGGTCAACCTGCAGAAAAGCCAAGCATAGGGAGAGGAGGAATAAATGCATACATATTAGACACTGAATTTAGGATACCTTCAATATGGGGGAGGGTGAGAGGGAGAGGAAGAGTAGAAGAACCATCACAACCATCTCAACCTTCAGCTTCTATTTCAACTCAGCCATCACAACAATCACAACAATCTCAGTTATCACTGTCATTTCAGCCATCTCATTTAACTGGTCAACATTTTAGAGCACCTAAGCAAGATCCTAATGCTAGAGAAGAACATGGTGCTTCAGGGCAACGAGAACCATCTAATAGAGTGACTAACAATGCTGCACCAGTTAGGCCCCCTTGGAGAATTTGATAATTTTGTAAGACAATTTGAGTTTAACAATGGTGATGTTTAACTATTATTTGTAAGACAATTTGCTATGTGCTTTCTTGTTTGGGTAAATACAACATTTCAGATGTTTAATTGTTATTTTATATCATTACATTTTCTCCTTCTTCTCCACTGTCACTTTTATAGCAAATTGAGCTACAAATTCATCCAATGACATCTCCACTGTCATTTTCACATTCTTTACAGATTATTTTCTTATTGCATCAGTTAACCAAATAAAATTGTTATAGATTGGATCTTCACATTTCATAAACTTCAAATGACTATTGTATCTTAGAAGTAAATATTTTTATAAGGTAATTGCACCCATGTGCAGTGCAGGGAAATCCAACCCAAAGACAGTCTCTCACCCAATGGTTACTTTGACCACACCCAAAATAGCCATTTAAACTTGATGAACCTCCTCCTGCTCCCTTGGCTTGATTAACAACATCTGATAACCATTGAAAGGATCCACAAATTGAGTGTTGACACTTTAAAAACTTCTTTTCATAGTTATTTTCAGTGAGAGATATCATCAGCTTCATGATACCATTGCACTTAGCTTTCTTGCATTTTGTGTAAACCTAAGGACATTTCGATACAATGCGACCCTCAAGATTGTACAATTGACAAACAACCTATGAAAAATTAAAGAAAACCAATATTGTAATTTTAGTTTTTAGACCCTCTGCGTCTTAAATAATTAACTTTTAGACCATATTTTGAGTAGATGCGAAAAAAACTTATGACTTTAGATTGTGTGTCAGCTTCATGTTTTCCACCACCCATTTTGAGTTATGAAGATGAAGTTACTTTTAAATGAAGAAGATAAAGTAGTTAATGTGAGAGAGGAGAGGAAAATAAAGTTTTGGGTTGGTTTTATAGCCGTATCTCAGGTTGCAACGGTCGGATTTATCGTAGCCTATGTGGATCTGGTTTTACAGCGTGTCATTACGATATAATCTTACGTAGGACTCATAATTACAGCGTGACATTAAGATTAAATCATGTGTTGCAGAGCTAGGGGTATTTATGGTACTTCATATTATTTTTATCTCGGAGAGTGACTTCCGGGGTGTTTTAGGGTCCAAAACCTAAAAATGACAATTATAGGTGGTTAGCGCAATTCGTGGTCATTATTTTGGGTCTAAAAGCTAATTAACCCTATAATTAAATTCGAATAAATACTAAATATATTTTAATATATATATATGGAAACACTATCTCGTCGGTGCAGGTTTTGCAAATATATAAGATTTTCTTGCACCATTTCGTGGTGTTCGATATCATTTAAGCGAATTTAATGGTAGTGATAATCCAATTAATGCAAATGAGTTATACAATCACGGATACTCGTCGGCCAGAAATGTTATAGAACGCATTATTGGCATATTTAAAGCTCGCTTTGCTATATTGAGAATAACTCCTTATCCATTTCAAACACAGGTGAAGATTGTTATTGCATGTTGCATCATACATAACCATATAAGAAGGGTGAACAAAAATGATTGACTATTTAGTGAAATGGAAGAAGATGATAGCAAAGATGAAGGTGAAGAGAATCAAGTATAAATACAGGGAGCTGGTGGTTTATATGTATCCAGGATAGGCCAGACAGGTTAATCCTTGGTTGGCCCAAATTTTTTTGTATTCAAACAGCCCCCTATATTATTCTACTCGCATAGAGGTGATCGACAAGAATCAAATTCTCACCCTTTATTGGATTTTGCTTATAAATTTTGTTATCGGTTAAAACCTCTAAATATTCAAAATTTTGTCCATCCCCTATGTAATATTTATAAAAAATGGGGCACATGCATCAATTAGTAACATCATCTCTTATGTAATTTTAATAAAAATGAGAGGCACATGCAACGTCAACTGTAGGGCAAGCACGCGCATTAACGCGTGCCTTAGTGCTCGTTATGCATAGTATATGTATGTTGTACAAATATTTGGCCCAGTGGTGGTTGTGACCCTCCACTAATAGAGGATTCGTGGGTTCGAAACCCCATGGGGTCGGAAACTTAGGGTTACTGATCTATATATAAAATCGGCATGCCTAGAAGAAAATAAACGACAAAGATATTTTGCATGTGCAGAGAATGTTTATGGACTAACTGGGGCATCGATATTTCAATCAGAAAAACAAGTGGTACATATTACTTCTTTCCCGTGGATTATCGATCCATTTTGACATATAGTTGCCTCTTCGTAGATAACATTACAAGTTATCTTAATTACTGCCATATCATCCAAAATACAATTAACATTATGCCACACAAATGTGCTTTTGGACTATGATCCACATACCTAAGTCAGGCGCTGACAAACTCATTGAACTATACATGTGGCTAAAAGCACCTCACACCCCGGGCACAACGATGCAATTACCAGGGGGAGCGCTCTACCACTGAGCTAATATCCCTTGAGTACAGTGCTCATGACATGACTCATTGGAGATGACAAAGAGAGCATCCTACTTCATACCGAAAAAAGCCACATTAAAAGGGGGGGGGGGGTCAATATTTGATCTCTTCAAACCATATATTGTGTAGCGACCCATAATTTCATATCGTTGTTGTACGTGTTCATGCGAAATAGATTGTGTGGTTTATTGCAGTTTTGTCTCTTTTATCATCTAACATCCTACTTCACTGGATCCTAGCCTTCTATAACTTTTTATTTCAAATTTGAAACCAAGCGTGAAGAGTCTAGTAGAATTACAACTGTCATCTCTCCCATCTCCTATTTTACCTCTAACTAAAATCTATCTCTATGCTCCTAACATTCAACAACTAAACCCCTATTTTCTCCAATAGTTTTGCCTTTAGAGGCAACTCCTGGAATTAGTTAGTAAAAACCTCATTTTTCTCCTACATATTGGACTCCACAAACCCCTGTAATCCCCCATGAATCTTGAGCTAAATCTTTTTATCTTATCTGAAATTACTTGATGCAAAACACAATGTTTCCTTTAATTTTTGGTGGCAGAACCCTTTCATCTTTTGAAAGACTTTGACATTTATCCGTATTCCCCTTTGCTAAACTTATGATAGAAAGAGCTTTTGAATTAGCACTACCTTCCACAATTTTAAGAGTGTACAAAATAGAGATACCAATCCCAATAACGGTGTTCTATAGCTTGAAGATGATGCAATGTTGTTGTTGTTGTTCGTTCTTCATTTCCGCCTCTTCGCCTTCATCAGGTTCGATTAAAAGGCAAGTGCTTTTATCCATGATCATTTCCTTGTTAGACCTACTTAATCCATGTACCTGAGTATAATATTGAACTGAATTGTAGTTGAAATCAAGTATATAATGTTGTCTTTATACGATGCTAACTAGGAATAAGTTAGGTTTTTATGGATTCATTTCATAGCTATATAGAACTTCAAATTTTTAGTTGTTGTTGATCATATAAGGAAACCAGTATGTAACATGAACTGGATGCTGGGGACTAATCTTATTGATGCAGTATATATAGTAGTTGAGTCATCATATCGTAGTTATGAGTACGCTTAAGCTTGAGATGTATACATTAGGTTTCAAATTAAAAATGAATAAAGCATGTTTAAGATTCATTGGACCAGGAGATGTACCTATGAGAAGTGCTCTTAAGTCATCTATAGTTGCTGAACATATATAGCTTGTAATGGCAGGGGGTACTCGTTAGAGGCTTTAGTATTTCTTCGTCATCTTTACATGGTAATTTCATAGACAGTAGAGTTGGGAATTAGGCCTTGGTGATAAATATTGATAAAAGATATGTTACGACTTGATAGGTTATGTTAACCTGGAGCTTTGGTGTAACAACTAGTTGATGGGTTCCTTTCATACTTGATTTGCTTTACTTACTCATAAACTATTGGCCTCTTAAAAATTCTATTAACCGGGTATTGTAGTAATGTTTTGTCATTAAGCATGTTTAGATTAGTGGCAAGTTAAGCTATCGATCATAGATTTAGATTGATAAACGATAAGGTTGTGGTCAGGTTAGATAATCCATAGCGAACCATGTTTAATTGTTTTTTGGTTAGTTTTGAGGAGTTCATGGGCATTGTTTTTTTTTTAGGCAATTTCCTGATATATTGATGGCATAATATGATGAATGACATGAGCATGTAATAAGGGTCTAGTATGATATATGTTGGAATTCGAGGATTATATAATAAAATGTAAACCATTTCAGTTGGTTGGTATAAAAATAACTTCTTATATTAGTTTTGTTTTTTTAAAGATGAATATCCTTTAGTTTGCATGGCATATCTAAGATTTAGATAGTACTTTTGAGACTTGGAAATAGTGGTTTCTCATATTTTTTATGAGGTTGATCTAATATGATAGTTGTATGAGCATTGTGTCATAATCTTCGCAAGATATTGCGTCAATGATAAGAACTTTGTACTAAATGGACATTAGGGGTGAGTCTGTGATTCTAGAACATTTTAGCTAAATTCCTTGGTATGTCTTCCATGATAGTTAAACGTAACTATGGATTTTCCACGAGTCAGTAAGTCGCAACTTAAATTCACATTCAGGTTTAGGACTTCCATTCGATAAAGTCATATTGATAGATAGATCACTAGATGTTAGAGCTTTAGTTCATTTGATAGAGTCCCCACTTGTCATTAAAGTGAGGGTAGATAGATCATCTGGTTATAAGAGCGGTAGGTCTTTTAATATAGTCTCAGATGCTGATTAGACAGGGATATAAAAATCATTTGAGTCATCTAGGATTCAAACCTCTTTATTTTTATTCTATTGGGCAACTTCGAGTTAATGTACATAGTAGGGCTATGTTGTTATGGTCCTTGGGTTCAATTCTCTAAACAAAAGATTTGGTTACAACTAGTTAGTATCCCAGGGTTGCAAACCCCTAAATTATACCTCAATTACCTATCGGCCTTGATATTCTTTGTAAATACTCCTCGTATGCATAGATCCCTAAAAGTAAAAAAGTTACTTATCAACCTTGTTATTATTTGTGAATACTCCCTGTTGGTATAGATCCCTAAAAGTAAAAATAAATCAGGCTTTAAACCTGTAGGTTGAAATTCCTTAAATACCCTGATCAGGTGTACCTGCTAATTCCTGGCTCAATAAAAAGAAATTCGCCAATCCCTGGCTCGGCAATAAGGGATATGTTTTTGTTAAATATAGAAGGGTATGAGAGTGTGGTCCCACTGAATTAAAAGTGACCTTGTGTACTTGACTTCCTAATTCTTTTTCCACATCTACCATATCTCTTAGGTCGTAGTAGTTAGATCTAAGTTTAGACTATCATTGTTATCTTGTTAGGATATTAGTATTTCTTAGACTGCCTTCTTTTAGATTTGTAGCTTGATTGATCTTCTCTTCTACTTTTCTTGGGCTCTTTGTATCTCTTAATTGTTATTATCTTGGTATGTCATGTGTTATGATCTTGGGTATTTGTACTTGTTGGGAGTTACTTGCTGACGCCTTGCGCATATATATTTTTTTAGGTGAATCATTACAGTAGCGATGATAGTAAGCTGGAACAAGCTGGACTTGCCAGTTATGGAGTTCTAGCTGCCAGTGTGGTAATCATTTCTAATTATATCTCTTTTTAGATTATTCTTTCGCTGCGTAGTTTCATAGTGCTGTAGATGTATTTACGATTTGTTTTAAATTGTAGTATGTCTTTTAGGGTTCATCTTCGAGATGCCCGATGTTACACCTCATAATTCGTGATCTTAATAAATTATTAAGAAGCCAATTTTGGGGGCGAGACATATTAGCATGTGGCAGGAGAGAGAAGCTTTAAAGGATCAAGTTAACACCCAACATAACACCGTTTGGGTTTTAGTTATTTAATATTTTCTACTCATATTTTAATATAAAAAAATTGTCTAATCTAACTTTAGGTCTAAAACACTGATCTCACATGTCACATCTCGCTAAAACTCTCCCTTGGAATGGATTTTCTTTTATCGCTACCCCATTATTGCTACTCTGTAAGGGAGAAACACCAATAGGAGGGCGGATTGAAAGTAATGGATTGTAGGTCTAGATCCATGGTTTTGGAATTTTTATCCATGGGGTTAATTTATCGCAAAAATTAACTTCTTATCACATGTACCTACATGATCACCCACCGTAATTATCATAACATCCTTGAGCACCCCTTTCTTTTCAAGCCTTTGAATCAATCTCCCAATCATTTATCAATTGTAGCTACTACCTCTATGATCTCTGAATCATCAGGTCCATCTTCATGGCCATGGCTATCCGGATCATTAAATACAAAATCATAAAAACATGCATTTCCTGATGAGGGAGATTAAAATATTGCAAAACTGTATCAACTCTATCTTTGAATATTTTATTAAAAAAGGAAAATAAAATGTTAAATAACAAAAATTTAAACGATTTTATATTGGGAGTTAACTTGGTTCTTTTAGAGTTTTTCTCTCATGCCATATGTCAATATTTGGATGGAAGAGATCATTTTTTTTACCTCTTTAGAGATATAAAAAAAATTCCATAATTATTTTATATTTCATTTCCTCTCCTATATATAAAACATCAGCCATGTACCTCCTTCTCTATCTCCTTTTCTCTCTGATCTCCAATGGCTTTCAGATCTAGAGTATCCCACCTCCCTCGCCCTTCATTTTGCCTGACCCTCAATACCCCACTTCATCCTGTTATCTAAAGGCTCTCCTCGTACCTATAATTTCTTATTGAGAATCACAGATTACAAAAGATGAAACTAATCGATACTTATTTGTGCAAACAAAATGAGTCAAGGAAGTTTGAAAGCCTGTATACTTTAGAACAACTTTCTGATTATGAGTATGATATGTAGTTCATTCACGCGCAAGCGAAAACTGTGGAAGCCATGAGTTTCCCAACTTGTGTTTATATGTAAGTTTTATTTATTTTTCTATTTTACATATGCATTTTATGTTTCTTTAGAGATACTACAACGACGACGGTCCTTATCAATACTACGACCACATCTTGAACAGTAGGAGAGCGGTCATGGTCCATCAACAAATCCATTGTTGATGTTCAACATGCCATGATGACTGTGTAAGAAAGAAGCAAAGAAAATTAATAAAAAATTACTAAATAGAAATATAAGGAGTGCTAAGTTTTAAAACAAAAGACTTACTATGCAATAGATTGTAAGAAAGATGTTTGCCATACAACAATCAGTTAGCGGGTATTGTGGTAGAATACATTAGTAAAAACACAACATCAAGTAGTTCGACTGAAGTAAAATACAAAAAAAAGGTCACTACAGCGCTGTATTTACAAAATGATTGAATTAGAGCATGAGTTACTATTAATGTTGTTGGGTCTGGGCATCAGGATATCCACCACCTACACACCAGCCTACCAATTTTGAGGTTGCTTACCTACACACTAGATTATCATATCAACTTGAGTTAGGTTAGAGTTAGACCATTAATTTCAAGGATTATCGGACCCAATTTATTTGACCTAATTTTATCGAAATCGATTAATCTCGAGTAGTAAGAAATTTTACTACCCATATAGGTGCTTTCAGAATAGAGTTCATATATCGTCAATAACCTCTTAACCATAAAAAAATTTCCATCAATCATGTGTTCATCTTGAAGAACAAAATCTAGGACTGCATGATCATCATATACAATTATGCCATATTCTTTAGATATAATTCCATCTAACACGATCATAGTATCGGCGACCACCCCATAATTTTGAAAGTAATTGGCAAGTTTTGATTTGTGGATAGATACATATTGTTTGGAAAGGTACCAATTTGTGGATAGATCCATAGGTTGATGGCTAAACTGAGGTATCATCATTTTCAAATATGCATCTGCAAGAAGGCTGTCGTTCCCGGTGAATAAGGTATCAAGATCTATGTAAAAGTAGATATGTTTAATTCACTTTTAGAGTGTAATCACGAGCCCTTCTCTTTTCTTCCGATCCTTGATCAGCCTCCAAGCTTTTTTTTAACCTCAAGCTCTTAACGCCTGTTCTTTCTTTCTCAAAATTAGTCTAAACCTTGTGGGAGGCTATAAAAAACTTAGTTCCCTAAGAGGAACTCTTTTAACATATATAAACAAGAAAGAAAGGATAACGTTAGGGACTAAAGGGAGTCCTAGTTGGGCTATAATTAAGAAAACCTAATTAATTATAATTAACTCTACAAATAATTGTAAATGACTCAATCGAGACTTTAATTAGTAAGAAGCCCTAGCGTTACTCTTTATCCACATGTAACCCATCCTAAAAAACATTTACATGTAGCCCATTAGAATTCGTGTCATCATCTTCATAGGTATTCTTGTACTGTATTCCTTTATTATCATACTTGACCTTTTATGATCTCTGACATGGATTCTGAGAAACTCTTTTCAAAATAAATATTTAATAATAGTTTTTCTCGAAAAACACACCCCATGGTTTTATGGCAGAGGCTAAGCTTTGTTAAGAAGTCAAGGAAATATTTTTCTATCGGTAACAGTGATAGGATTATATCTTATAAATGCATGTCGCTACAATTTTGATACTAACCACCCAATGAATCAAGGTATTGGTCTATAAGACGTCACTCATTGGCAAATCTAAGTGCTAAATATTTCAAGTTTAGGTTCATTATTCACTCAGGATTGAGAGTTCATGTTAGAGTAATAACTATGAGAACATTATCAACCACTCTAGTGAACATTGTTTTAGGTACATATAACCTGTAACTTTAATCTCCTATGCACTAATCAAACTAGTTCACCAAAGCAATTTATTATGCATTATGGAACTTATTAATTCATTCATCTAATAAATATATACAAATTTAATTTGCAAAATGAATAAACCAAATGCCAGATCTAATTTGCAAAATGAATAAAACAAAAGCCCAAATATAATAAAATGATAAGTAAAATAAAACATGACTAATCATTTAACCCAACAATGTTAGATATTTTCTATATTTATATTGCCGCTTTGAATTATTGTGCATTTTAGTATGACCGTTCAAAGTGATTTGAATTGGATCGTGACCGTTCGAAGCGTCTTGAATGAATAATTGTGACTGTTGGAAGAGGCACGTATTGGTCTATTTAAACAGAGACTACTCACCTATTAAAACATATTCGAATCTCTTATTTTCTCTCTCTCTAGCATCGTCATTTTCTCATAAGAGTGTTTTTTAGCTAGATTGAGTAGTATACAACTCGAATCCAGTACTTTTCCATTGTATCCTGAGAGAGAGGTTTTTGTTTCACCCTGGTGTATTCTCGCGGTCAATACCTGAAGGGGAGAAACATCTCTTAAAAGATAGCGATTATATTGTGCCTTAGAATGTTCTTGTTTCAAGTCTTCGTTAAGTTTCCCAATTTACCAATAGTTTTAAGAGATGTCTTCATTTAAATACTAAACGCTAGATGGTTATGTCGTTCATTCCATTCAAGTGATGAATCAAGACCTTGTTCATTTGGATCGCTTTAATGGGCCGAACTTTACTCATTGGTAAGAGAAAGTATTGTCCTTCCTCAATGCTTTCAAACTCTTCTATATATTGGGAAATGATCTTAACCCCATTCTAGACGATGACGAGGATATACCCGAATGCCTACAGGATCTTTAAGGTCAAAGGCAGAAGCGCAAGGATGATAATTTTCTGCGCCATGAACATATTTTGAATGCATTATCATATTTTGTCAATAGCGCGCACATGGCGATAGATTTGGCAAATGTTCTTTGTTCGGCGCTGGACTTTAAGTACCGTATCAAAGTGGTAAGTAATCAAACATTTTTAATTAGCAATTATCTGGATTTCAAGATGACTGATAATAAGTTTGTTCTTACTCAAGTATATGAATTGTAACTTATTGTCAGTGATCTTAAGATTGCTGAAATTGATATTTCTGAACTGTTCCAAGTTGGTGCTATAGTTTTGAAACTTCCCAACTCCTGGAATGGTTATAAGAATAAATTGAAGCATAATGATAAGAACCATTCCCTAGAATCCCTCTTGCGTCATCTTCACATTGAGGAAAACCCTTGTAAACGAGAGAAGAGTAATGATCAAGAGGCTGAACAAAATAAAGCGAACATAGTTCAAAGGGAATCCTCTAAGAATCATAAGCCTAAGACAAATGGAAACAAAAAGAGGAAGTTTTATTCCATTGGTCAGGGGGAATCCTCTAAGAATGTAAAGCTTAAAGGTGATTGCTTTTACTACAAGAAGCCTAGTCATTTTGCCTGAGATTGTAGGACTCGAAAGAATGATGAGAAATTGCAGAAGGCTCAGATTAATATGACTATAAAAAATAAATACATGGCAATGGTGGCTGAAGACAACTCGGCTGGAGTTGAAGAAGGATGGTGGCTGGTTACAAGAGCAACTATCCATGCATACAAGGATCAAAACTTGTTCAAGATGTACAAAGAGAACAACAATGGTAGAGAAGTCAGAATGGCAAGCGACGTTCATACCAAAGTTATTAACACCGAAACTATAGAATTCAAGTTCACTTCAGGAAAGGTTCTTAGCCCTATCGATGTGCTCCATGTGCCCGATATGACTAAGAATCTGATTTTAGGAGATCTTCTTAACAAAAAAAGGATTCAAGATGGTGATATTATCAGATAGTTTTCATATTATCCAAGAACCGTGTATTCGTTGGGAAATGTTACTCATGTAATGGGATGTTCAAAATGAATTCAATGAATGATATTGTTTCTATTTACTATGTTGATTCTTTATCTACTTGGCATGGTTAGGTGGGGGGGGGGGGGGGGGGGGGGTAAATACACCATGGAAAAATTATCTAGGATCTGTGAATCCAATGGTATAGTTCACGAATTTACACCACCTTATTTATCAGAATCAAATGATGTTGCGGGAAGGAAGAATATGACTTCAATGGAGATGGCTAATTGCATGATTATTAGTTATGGATTACTAGAGTATTGCTGGGGGGGGGGGGGGGGGGGGGGGGGGGGGGGGGGGTGAGGCACTTTTAAGTGCATGTTATATCATTAATAGGTTTCCTATGAAAAGGGTTGACAAGCCTCCATACGAGTTGTGGTTTAACCGGAAACCCAATGTTAGGCATTTCAAAGTATGGGGGCGTCTTGCTTATGTAAGAAAACCTGACCCTAAGAGAACTAAGTTAGGGAACAAAACCTATAAATGTGCATTTATTGGTTATGCAAAGAATAGATTTGCTTAAAGGGTTCTTAATTTAGATTCCTATGATATTATTGAGTAAATTGATGTTAAGTTTTTTGAGCACTTGTATAAGTCTAATACTGCAGTTCTTAATAGTACTGTTACAATCCATGGTCCTTCCAAGAGAACTCTTAATAAATCTCTTAATGATACACCTGCTAAATCCCAACCCCAACATTTGAATTTAGAACTTCAAAAAAGTAAGGGACCAAGAAAGGAGAAATCATATGGTCCTGATTATGTGACATTGATAGAGAGTGATGCAAATTCTATTACACACCAGACTAAGTTAACTCTTAGTGATGATGGTGATCCTATCACTTTTACTAAAGTTATATCTTATCGTCGTGTTGCTTTCTCAAAAGAAGCAATCAACGATGAAATGAGTTTTATCATGTCAAATCAGACTTAGATATTGGCTGATTTACCTCATGGATCAAAACCAATAGGAAACAAATGGATTTTCAAGAGAAATTTAAGAAATAATGGTTCTGTGAATAAATTCAAAGCTAGGTTGGTCGCTAAAGGGTTCAAGCAATGTCATGGCATTGACTACTTTGATACCTATGATCTTGTAGTAAAGATATTGTCTATTCGTGCTTTATTATCTTTTGCCTCGATTCATGGTTTAGTTGTTCATCAAATGGACATCAAAATGGCTTTCCTTAATGGTGATTTAGAAGAGGAGTTGTATATGGAGCAACCTGAGGGGTTTTGTGTTACAAGGTTAAGAGAAGAAAGTCTGCAAACTTCCCAAGTCTCTTTATGGCCTAAAACAAGCTCATATGCAATGGCATGAGAAATATAATTCGATAGTATTATCTAATGGTTTCCAGGTTAATGATATAGATAAGTATATTTATTCTAAGTACAAAAATGGTGTATGCATCATTATATGCTTATATGTAGGGGATATGCTTATTTTCGTTCCTAACTTAGAATGTGTGAAAGAAATTAAGAAGTTTTTGGAATCTAAGTTTGATATGAAAGATTTGGAGGAAGCAAATGTGATCTTAGGGATTAAAATAATGAGGAAAGAGAAATCGTTATCATTAACTTAATCATATTATGTTGAGAACATCCTTAAACATTATGGTCATCTGGACCATAAACCAGTTGTTACTCTTGTTGATCCTAGTATTAAGTTAATAAAAAATATTGGTAGGTGTTATGACCAGTTAGAGTATGCTAGTGTGATCGGGGGTTTTATGTATGTCATGCATTGCACAAGACTAGATATAACATATGTTATTTTAAAGGCTTTGAGGTATCTGAAGGGGAAAATTGAGTATGGCTTACACTTCCTAGACTATTCGGCCAAAGGGTATAGCGATGCTAGTTGGAACAATATAAAGTTAAATTTTAAGTCCATATTAGTGTATCCTGGGGCTCCAAAAAGCAAACATGCATATCTGACCCAACGATATTGTTAGAGCTCATAGCTTTGGCAGATGCATGTAAGGAAGCTGAATGGTTGAGGAATTTATTTATGGACATTCCTATATGGAAGAAACCAACACCAGCAGTAATGATAAACTGTGATAGTTAGGCTACTCTGTATAAAGTAGCCAGTATGACTTATAATGGTAACCAATGACATCTCTATCAGAGACATTAATTCCTTTGGGGATTACTCAAGCATGGAGTAATTACAATTGACTATGTAGAGTCAAGAAATAACCTAGCAGATCCTTTGACGAAAGGAGTATCTAGAGAGATGATCACGAAAACATCAAATGGAATGGGGTTGAGGTCTACGTAGCTTTAATCACCTTTAATGGGAACCCTACTTATATTTTGAGAAATAAACTTAGTTCAAGGGGTACAAACAAGTTAAAGTATGATTTAGACGAGACACTAGAGTATAACTTTAGATCTCATTTTAAAAATCTCTAGTGTTGGATTTCTGCATGAAAGAGGTTGGATTAAATTCCTTAATAAGTTCTATAGTGAGATAGAGCGACTTGCAAAATTACTTCATGAGAACTTACCTATATGAGTGAAAAAGTCAGGCCACTTTCCATGAGATTTTGATCATCTCTAAAGCACTCAAGAAATTATGGTATTGTAGTAGCTTATTCCGCATCTCGGACTCATGCTTCATCTTTGAACTACATACGAACTTTCGACCTCATCAACAGAGCACGTGGTACATTTGTCGCACGATTAAAATCAAGACAGCAACATAAGGAATAACACAAGTTTTTCAACTAACACTTCTCGCCCATGATACTTCTCATGCTCTTGGTTGAGAGCCATCTTGTAATAAGCTTAATTTGCATTTCGGGCTCATACTTCATCCTCAAACTCATTAACATACATGGAACACTACTAAAGACAGATTTGGTATTAGTCATCACTATTCAACCTCTATATCAATAGTTCGAGTCAACATACACAACATTATCAATGAAGTCGTTACAAGACAAGCAGGATCAGCCCGTTACACAATCTGGTCAAAAAATATCTAAACATATATTTTGTAACGTCTATCATCAAGAATCTTAAATGATCGTCAAGTGGTCATATTATAAGACTTATAAATAGGACCAGAGAATTCTAGATGAAGGACGGAGGAATTTTCACTCTAACACTACATACTTAAATCACTCATTGTAATAAACTAGCACTATCAATAAGATCTTTCTCTTTTTATAAAATCCTTAAGAGAGGTCATGGTTTTTAATCTATTAAAAGATTTTCCATGCTAAATCATCATGTTATCTATTACTTACTGTTCTTGAGCATTCTAAACGCATCTGGTGTAAAGACTAAGTTCGATTCTCGAAATTAGGCTATTACAGGTATTATGCATAAATATTAATATGTTGGAACAGAAAGACACTATTCTTTTAGAAAGTAGTATGTGTGATGATTCCAGTTACTCAATAAAGGGTTATTGGTTCAAGATTCGTTCACTACAACACCTTAACTAAGCCTTGAGTTGTTTACACTAAGTGGAAGTCCAATGCCAAAAGTTATTTTCATTTATGTACTATTTCTTTGATGATGCCATTCATACCAATCAAGTTATTTTATCAATGCATAAACTACAATGGCTTTATCCCGAAAGGGTACGTAGGTAGTCACTTTAGTGATGTAGCCTATTTCATTATGTATACTAGTAGCAATCAGCCTGTACTTGCACGGGCAAAATAGAATTTATGAAGAATATAATATGAATCTTACTCAGAGGAAATTGACTTTTGGATTCATAAAATATGTAGAAGTATTTTAATTCCATTTGAATGGAACTTGTGAAACATAATCTTATATCTATCCAATTGAGAATTTATTAGTATAATCCCATTTGAGGTGACATTATTCATTTAAAACATAAGGAAAACCAGATGTGCTTTGTCAACGAATTCATGATAATATCCATGTGGTTAACCTCAATTAGAACAGAGCATCAAGCTGTCATATCTGCTCGAAATCAATATTTGCATTCATATCTTATTTTATCTATATATTGTTAACGATCATAGTAGCCAATCATCATGTCAACAACTCATTGCTTTCAGGGTGCCTTTCTCTTTGATGTACATGGGTATTTTACTTTCTTTGTACATAAATTCTTTGCCTAATGACACGCTCTTGTAGAGAGGCATTGCTTAAGCTTAGTTTCCCATATTTCATGATGAATAAGGCATTACTTATGCATGATTCATTACCTGAAAAGATTCCTAAAAATATTTTAGCCGATAATTATTCCGAGACTGGATTCTTTGAACCTTTTCAATTCAATTCACCCAATTATGAGTTCTTTTCTATTAGTCCATGGTAATGGGAGGATGTGGTGGAAGGCAACGATTACCCTGCATATCACACATGTATAAGTAACTTAACATCACCCATCAAATGTTCTTTTTTTAATTTAATCCTGCATACCTGGAGCATACAAAGAATGATATAACAACCAATTAAGAAAAGCAAAAGATAACGTCAACATTGTTGAGTAAAAAGTTATGGCAAGCTATTCTACAATATTAAATAATATAAAACTTAAATGATGCCAAGCTCTAATCATACTTACCTGTAAATTTTAAATCTCAAAGTTTCATTAAGACCATAAATAACTATAAACACAAATGGCAACTAAAGCTTTAATAAATAAAACATCAAAAATGTGTAACAATAAAAAACTATATCGCATACTCGATAACATACCTGCTGTTCAACCTTTGAGTTCACATTAAGTACATCTTCCTTGTTTTGTATATCATGCTTCTTTTCCTACTTGGGGGGGGGGGGGGGGGGGGGGGGGGGGGGGGGGATTATTTTCTTTAGTGACAGAAGCCGTAGAACCATCTTCATACCATACATTAGCAACAGTTTAAACTTCAGGGTCAATCTATGGTGCTTAGTACTTTCTTTAGTAACAAATTAAATTTCAGAATCAATCTATTCTGTTTAGTACTTTCGTTCTTGGGTCCACTCCTCCTGCCAGTAGGAATGGTGTAAATGTTGTTAGTAGTTATGTTATGTAGTTAGCAAAAAGTAAAGCACATAAACTACCTAAAGAAAGGACAAATAAATTACATTAAATCATGTCTAACATGATTGGTACATATTACATTTAACCAAATAAAAAATTGTCAAAAGAAAAAAAATATGATGAATCTAATTAAATAAGAAAAATATATAAATAGCTATGTAATATATACCTTGTAAAACAACCAAAATTACTTAAGTAATCCTTTGAGAGAAAAAAAAAATTAAACTTATTGTACCTCTGTTGATAAGTAAGAATTGCTTTTATTGCAGATTCAATACTTCTATGAAGATCTCACCGTATTAAAATGTTAAATTTTTACCTTATAGGATCTCGATGGATTTGAGTACCATCTTTTGAGATATTCCATACATATAGACAAATATCCAAGCGCTTTTATATTCATGCTAAAGATCTAATATTAATAAGGGTGGGGAGACTCTATTGTAAGACAATTAAAGTGAATGGTTGATGGAAGTCGGTCCACATTACCAAATGACATATATTCTAGTAGGGGTCCTAGCCTAAGCCCAACTTCTACTATCAAGGTTCAACTTTTATTATGATAAACTCGTGTAGATCTGAAACACATGGTTGCGAACCAATGCATAAAAAGAAGAGTTAATTACATTGAACAATATACTGAATTGGCAAATATAATAACACAAAAGTACACTACTATTACAAACATTTAGCCACAAATTATGAACATTACATTCCCGTATGGCTTTCATATGAAATGACTAAATAAATTGCATCTATATCTTTGGAATCATAGTTTAGGGTATTGAATTCTAAAATTTCTAGGTATTAAATTTTAACTTTTCTTGCCACCTTTTCAGCCTGTTAAATTGTGCATTAACTGATGATTTTCAGTTTGAAAGATCAAACTTATTATATATGACATCCTACATGACTTCTCCTAAATTATGCATTATCTCATTAACTTTCAAATATATGAGTCTACACGGCTTCTATCTTCTACCATAAATATGCATTTTGTTATCTCTATTTAGCTACACATTTGCTACTTGAAACCCCCACTTTACCTTATCAACTCTAACTTCTCTATCAATTTCATATTAATTGCATGTAGCTATGAAATATTTATGGTCAAGAAGGAAAAAAATGATCTTAAGTCATTTTCTTTGTTAAAACCAATGTAAATTAATAGTCCCTTAATTTACCATATTATAAGCATATGAAGATGATAATTGTAAGCACGAACAAATTATTAAAAATGAAGGAGATGATTTTTATAAACACATAACTTAATTAATAATGTTACTCGAAGGAGATGAAAGGCAACAACTTAAATGCAAGAACAATAAAAACATGGATATTATCTACATGGATAAAAAAAACAGTTATATTTAGTAATCCAAAAGCGAAAAAACAAAATTAGTGAACAATCTGATGTATTCCGCTACCAAAATATTACTGGATTTATCATGCCCCCAAAATTGGGTTCTTAATAATCTACTAAGAACACGAATTTTGAGGTGTAACGTCGGGCATCTCGAAGATGAACCCCAAAAGACGGTACTACAATCTAAATATAAATCGTAAATATGTCAACTATAATAATAAACTGCTTAGCAGAAGAAAAATCTAAAAGAGATAGAAATGATTACAAACAAGTAACTAGAACTCCATAACTGGCAAGTCAACTTGCTCCAACTCACTATCATTGCTACTGCAGCGATTCATCTGAAAAATATATGTGCAAGTCGTCAGCAAGCAACGTCCAGCAAGTACAAATATCCAAGGTCATTAAACATGATAGACAAAGATAATCATCGAAAATAGACATGAAGAACCCCTACGGAATCATAGGAGAAGATCAACAAAGTTACGAGTCCTAAAGAAGGCGGTCTAAGTAAAACTAATATCCTAGCAAGATATGTGCACAATCCTAAGCTTAAATCTTAGTTACTATGATCTAAGAGGCATGCTAGATGAGGTAAGAGAATTAAAAAATCAAGTACACATGGTCACATTTAATTAAGTGGAACCATACTCTCGCACCCTTCTTTATTTAACAAAATCATATCCCTTATTGTCGAGCTAGGAATTGGAGGATTCCTTTTTATTGAGCAAGAAATTAGCGGGTAACGCAACTGATCAGGGTGTTTAAGGAATTTCAAGCTACAAGTCTAAAACTTGATTTATTTTACTTTTAGGGATCTATTCCCATGGAGAGTATTCACAAAGAATAACAAGGCCGATAGATAGGGGAGTATTCACAAAGAATATCAAGGCCAATAAGTAATTAAGGTATAATTTAGAGAATTACAACCCTGGGACACTGATTAGCAGTAATCGAATCTTTTGTTTAGGGAATTGAACCCAAGGACCCCAACAGCATAACCCTACTGTATGCATTAACTTAAAGTTTCCCAACAGAATAGAAATGAAGATGTTTAAATCCTAGAAGAATCAAATGATTTGTCTGCCCTTGTCTAAACAACATCTAGGATTATATCAAAAGACTTACTGCTCTTATAACTAGATGATCTATCTACCCTCACTTTAATAACAAGTGGGGACTCTATCAAATGAAGTTAAACTCCAACATCCAATCTATCAATATGGTTATATCGAATGGAAGTCCTAAACTAGAAGTGAATCTAAGTCATGACTTACCGATTCATGGAAAATCTATAGTAACGTTTAACTATCATGGAAGACATACCAAAAAATCATCTAAGTTGCTCTAGAATAGAAGGCTCGCCCAAATGTCAAAAAGTATCCATGGTTTCTCTTAGACAACTCAAAGTTAGAATACTAATCTAACGAAGAACGATACCATCACTATGCTACTGTGTCCAAAGTAGACTCGTTGATTTTTATACTAACATAATGTCTAGCAACAATTATAAGACCACTCTCGTATAACCATTTACAATAGTAAGAAAAGTAATGGTGTCCAACCACTAAACCAGCCAAATGAAATAAGACGCAATCAACTCCATCCATAGAGACTATGCACCATCAATATCCTCAAGAAGCTAACATGAAGCTTAATAGTCCAGCCTTAATAAGATGGTCAACAACAACCATACTTATCCACCATTAACTGCCATGATTTATTAATGATATTCCACTTGTATATTTACAAAACTCAACTCTAGGCATAACTAAACATATCATATCTATGACTATAAGTTTTTCATTCCAAGCATATCTACAACTCATAAATCTATTAATCACAACTCCAAACTATATAATCAAATCCCAATTATCGATTCGAAATTGAAAAGAAACTATTAAGGTCCCCATGTCAAGTCCAAATAAAATCCTCCATTTATACCCATACAAGATTTGATTTCAAAGATGATAAAACTCTGAGTATGGTTTCCCTTTTTTGTTCTCTTTATTAGTAACTTCAAAAACTAACAAAGTTAAGCTAACTACTATTGGATAACAGATTTTAAGGAGCTAAAGTATATATTAGCCTTCCTTTAAGGAGACTCTTCCACACACAAAGTACAACCTATTTTCCCAAAGTGCTACCTTGATTTGGGGCTAGAGATCAACTATTTATAACCCACATAAAGAATAATTAAGTATTTAATGCTTGAGTTATCCTAATTTGAATATGGCTTGAGTACAAAGAAGAATACCATGAATTAATAGGAGCTGATCATGCCTTTAGGTTATTATCTCAAATCCTACATATGATCTTTAAAGTTAAGACAACGAAGAGTTTGATGGACTTTGTCCTCAATGTACTCGGAACCGTCTGGAGTAAATAAGGTACATCTTTTATGGCATTTGTTCACTTTGAAGATGAAGGAGAACGGTAGTGTGCAAGCTCATATCAGTGAGTTCAATACTATTCATGCTTAGCTTGAATTCGTGAAAATCACTTTTACCGAGGAGGTGAGAGTGTGGGCCCTTCTAGGGTAGATGCCTAAGAGTTGGGAAGGGTTTATTACAGCTGTGAGTAATTTATCAGGGAATGAAAATATTAAATTTGATATTATAGTCTCTTTGATTATGAGTGAAGAAAATATGCGTAATTAAACATTTGAACCCTCTTCGAGTTCAAACGGCAGTGTGTTGAACGTCGAGGAAAGAGGGAGGTCTTATAGAAAAGGGCCGAAATATGGAAGGGGTCATTCACAGTCTAAGCCGCCCAGTGCGTATTGGACTTGTGGAAAAAAGGGTCACTTCAGGCAAAATTGTAACTCTTCTTCTTAGAAAGTTGTTGATGAGGAGAAAGAAACAATGAACCTTAATAAGGAGGTTAGTTCTGATGAGACTACTACTTTCGTGTGACGATGTTAATGAATTCTGGATAGCTGATTCGGGTGTCTCTTTCCATGCTACTGCAAACATAGGTTTTCTAACCAATATTATTAAAGGTGACTTCGGTACAGTCTTTCTTACAGATAAAAGTGCATGCAATATTACTAGAAAGGGAAACGTTAGGTTGATATTTCCTTCGGGGGCGACGTTGGTCTTACAGAATGTGCGACTTGTACCCAAATTGGGGCGTAACCTTATATCGGTTAGCAAATTGGCGGATGATGGTGAATATATAAGCACATTTGGCATAACCTTCTAGAAGGTTACAAAGGGAGATATGGTAGTAGCTCGAGGCTTAAGACAAGAAATGTTGTATACAACGCAAAGTACAATTTCTACTATTTGTACGACCACTCTGAGGATTGATACAAGTATTTGACACAAATGGCTCGGTCACATGAGTGAAAAGGGGATAAAGATGATGGTAACAAAGGGAAATCTAGAGGGTCTTGATGAAATTAATCTTAAGTTTTGTGAAGAGTGTGTTCTTGCGAAGCAGAAGAAGGTCAGTTTCAAAATAACTGGAAGATCAAGGAAACTTGGAAAACAGGATCTTGTTCACACAGATGTTTGGGGCCAACCAAGGTGTCTTCTCTTGGTGGTTCTCATTATTACGTTACTTTCATTAATGATGTTACTTGTAAACTGTGGGTCTACTTTGTGAAGAACAAATTAGATGTGTTCGATAAATTCAATAAGTTGAGGAATCTAGTTGAAAATGAAATCGGCTTAAAACTGAAGTATCTTAGGTCAGATAATGGGGGTGAATACTGTAGTGATGAGTTTGAAGACTTTTCTTAGAATACCGCAACACAATGGTGTTGTAGAACGTATGAACCGAGCCATAAACGAAAGAGAGATGAGTATGAGACTCAACGCTTAATTGCCAAAATATTTTTGGGTGAATGCGGTTAGTACGGTGGTATACTTGATTAATAGAGGGCCTTTAGCGGCTTTGGACTTTAGACTTCCTGAAGAAGCATGAAATAGTAAAGAGGTAAACCTTTCTCACTTGCGTATTTTTCATTGCACCACATATGTGCTTGATAATTCAGATACAAGGAAAAAATTAGATACAAAGTCAACGAAGTGCATATTTATTGGATATGGCGGTGATGTGTTTGGGTACCAATTTTAGGATGTGAAGAATCGAAAAGTCATACAGAGCCGTAATGCTACATTCAATGAGGAAGTTTTGCATAAAAATTTTAAAGTACCTAGTGAAAGAAATCAAAGTGAAGCAGCAGAAAGTGTCGATATTGATATTGAACCCTCTCGAGAGGTTGATGAAGAAGTCGTGGTTGAGTCCGATGTACCGGATCAAGCCGAGGAACCTAATAATTTAGACATTCCAATAACACTTTGAAAGGAGCCAAGAATTACAAGAGTTCTGGCCAGGTACGTTAACTCCCTAAATCACTTGTTACTTTCGGATGGTGGTGAACTAGAAAGTTACAAGGAAGCTTTAGATGTAGAAGGAAAAAGCAAGTAGGAGCTTGCTATGGATGATGAGATGCAGTCATTATCAATAAATCAAACTTGGGATTTAGTTCGGTTACCAAAAAAGAAGATAATATTGCACAATAAGTAGGTATACAGACTAAAACAGGAATATGATGGTTCAAAGAGATTCAAGGCTAAACTTGTGGTTAAGGACTTTCAGCAAAAAGAAGGCGTTGATTTTGGTGAGATCTTTGTTCATGTTATGAAGATGTCTACTATTTGGGTTATGATGAATATAGTTGCAGTTGAAGATTTACATCTTAAACAGCTTGATGTCAAGATAGCATTTCTTTACGATAACTTTGATGAATATATTTATATAAAGTAGCCAGAAGGGTATTCAGTTAAAAGGAATAAAGATCTTGTGTGTAGGCTCACGAAGAGCTTATATGGTTTAAAATAAGCACCAAGATAGTGGTATTTGAAGTTCAAACAATTCATATCCAGAAATGGTTATTCGAAGAGCAATACGGATTACTGTTATTTTATCAAAAATACGGGGAACTCGTATATTATTTTACTTCTGTTTGTAGATGATATGTTGGTAGCAAGTGCCGACATATGAGAGATTGTTAAGTTGAAGGAACAGTTGTCCCAGGAGTTTCTATGAAAGACTTGGGTGCTGTAAAAAAAGTTCTTGGTATGCGTGTTACAAGAGACAGAAAGTGGCAAGAATTGAAGTAATCTCAAGTTGAGTACATCAGAAAAGTAGTTAAGCAGTTTAATATGGGTGGTTCTAAAGTTGTTAGTACACCATTGGGAGGTCACTTTAAATTTTTAAATGATTATTGCCCGAAGACGCAAAAGGATCATGATGAGATGCGGAAGGTCCCTATCAATCAGCGGCTGGTTGCCTAATGTACGCTATGATTTGTATGAGATCGAATATTGTCCAAGCAGTGGGAGTTGTCAGTAGGTATATGAGTAATCCAGGTAATGAACATTGGGGATCTGTAAAATGGATTTGTTGATTCTGATATGGTGGGTGACATTAATAAGCGGAAGAACACTAATAGTTTTGTATTTAAATTGAAAAGCGGTGCGGATACATGGGTTTCTAGGCTACAGAAGATTGTAGCTTTGTCTATAACGGAGGCAGAATATGTTACAGCTACGGAAACGTACAAGGATATGGTTTGGCTTAAAGGGTTAATGAAAGAGCTTGGTAGAGAACAACTTTCTCCTAAGTTGTATAGTGACAGTCAAAGCATTATACACTTAGCAAAAAATTTGGCTTTTCACTCTAGGACCAAGCATATTGATATTATGTATCATTATATTCGCTCACTCCTTGAGGGCTGTGTGCTGAAGCTTGTGAAGATTCATACTGATGTGAAAAGGTGGTGACTTTTCAGAAGTTTACGACATATACAACTTCTATGGGTCTTCAAGATTGAAGGTCTGGGCAGTGCAAGCAATTCATTTGGAGATCTGAAGATGGGTTACGGGATTAGATTTTAAGTGGGAGATTGTTATGGGTAAACTCAAATTATCGAAGAACTGGAATTGTCGAATTCTTTCGAGCGAAAGTGAATGTTGTTCGAACAAAGAAAGATGTCGTTCGAACAAGATGTTAGTTTTCACGTTTAAAACTTGGAGATCGAAGAAGTCTATCGAATGATCTTAGATGTCGTTCGAACGAGTTGTTGTTTTCTAGGTCTGGAAGCCTTTTATCATCAAAGTCGTTTGAACGAGCTTAGAGTCGTTCGAATGAAATGTTCATAGGTTTGTTTTAGAAATTCTTCTGGGACGTTGAGTTTGCCTCAAGATCCGTTATGTTTGTAGTTAGTTCCCTAAGTATATAAAGGGGACTTAGGTTATTTGTTAACCTATTTTTTTCTCTGTAAGTTTAATTCTAAAAAGCTAGGATTTGAGAGACTCCATTACATAGCTTGAGAAGCTTGGAGAAGATCGTGTAACCTGTTTGATCATAGTGGATTGTCCACGGGGAGTGGTTTTTCATCCATAAGAGTTTTCCACTTCCCTCCTTTGGGAAAATACTTATCTTTTTTTTTTTTTTTGATTAATTGTTTACTTGATTCGGCGTAATCCATGTATTGTTCTTGGCGTAGAAGAGAGAGTAGCTACCTCGATTCTCAGCAACTTTAAATATCCAAGTAAGTTCTATCCTCAGGACTTATAATGGTTATATTTGGAAATGGGGAAAGACAACATGGACCAACCCCATCATCTCCACCCTGTAGAAGCTACGAGATTACCCCAAGGACGTCTTTGACATCCAGGGGTCACGGACCGACCATAGAATCCTGTTTAATAAGAAGTAAGGGTCGAAGAAGGGCAATTACTTATTCTTAAAACCAACGAAGAGTAGGGGGGAGTTCTTCGTTTCTGGTTTTCCGGTAGGTCAATTCTCCGAAACTGCAAGAATCCTTAGAAGAGGATTCCAAGCGTGAAATCTTTGATTTCTTGTTGGGAGTTGTAGCTAAATCTTTGATTTCACACGTTGAGTTTGAGCTAGAAGTACTAAAGTTTCAACAATAGCTCCTACGTGAAAAGTTTCCTGTATAGCTCCACTCAAAGAACAACCTACTGGCGGGCCAGGTTTGTTTTTTAGTATAGAAGCCATAGGTAGATGCTGGAGAACGCTGAGCTACCATAACTCATAAAATATGTAAGAACCCAATGGTTACAATCTCATCCCGATATGATACCATAACTCATAAATTAGGGGAAAACCATATTGACACACGTTTTATTTAGTGAATGTAATGTATTTTTGGGTGTCAACTTTGGAATGTAATATGTTTATCACACGAAATATGCCAAAACTCAATGGGCTTGAGATAACCAATCGTGATCATTTGGTAAGATCAAAGTACACATAAGAACCATATATACTAGAAGAGTGTGTATAGCCAGGCCTTCTAGGTTACACATATTCCTATTTTTTTTATATTATTAAAAAGGTACCTTCAAATAGGAATATGTGTCATTCTTGCTACTAAGATAACACCATCTTCTTTAAGTAGTAATCTTACTCTCTTTCATATACATCTATCACTCTAACCGCCAAGTAACCTTCCATTGCATAGAGGGTTGCCAAGAAACCATGAGTCTGGTAGAATAAATCAATTGAGATAAAGTACCTTCAAAAAGAAAATATTTCTTAATTAAATAAATCATAGCATAGACCCAAATGGTAGTTGAAAACACCATGAGACATGTAAAATTCTAACATAAAATGGCAACATATGAAATAGTTTAGGTAAACTCAACAAAGTTAAATGAAGTATTATACAATTTTTAGGCAAGCCAATCCAGTAATGGGTGTTCCTTTTCACATCTTCCTGTATTAAAAACTTGGCATCCAAACTCAATGTTTCAAATCATGGCATCTAAAATCAGACTAATACATCAAAGATTTTTTTATAGAGCTTGCACTAAGACAAAGAAAAGTTAATTGGACATACATCAGAACACATGATAAGAACATTTTTAACGCATTATCACAGGAGAGCATAATATATTGATTCAAAAGAACTCACCATTTAAAAATAATAACAAAAGAGAAAATCATAGTGATTATAACTCAAAACCATCTAAAATATTTTGATGCAAAAGATCTACCTTTGCAAATGAATCCCCAAAGTAAAGCATTATCAAAGGACAAACAAAGATAAATTACCATTTTGAAACACCTAGTGGAAAGAACAAAACATAGAGTGAGCCCATGAGAAAAACATAACATATATCCAATAAACATTGGAAAAGTAAATAATGAAGAAGGTAATAATTATGGCGGAGTTAATGATGAATAGTTAAAGGGAATTTTTTGTGGATGTAGAGATGATTGACTAACGCCAAGATTCTATAAGTATTTTCAAATCAAGCATTCCATCACCATAGACATTACTTCGAATACTCCAATTCTTACCACTAATTATGTTCTCCAAAACTTTTAGGAGTTACAATTCTTCTCAACTAATTTAACAAAGGACTTGAGATACAATTCAAATACCAAAAAATGTGGGGGGAATCCAAAGCACATAAACTTTAAAGATCAAATGAAAAAATAATCAAAGAAAAATGAAGAAAATTTAACCTAATTTTGCTTATGAGAAATGGATTGTTTTATCCATCCATGGGTAAATCTTGATTTCTTCTAGAATAGATATCCCCAGCATTTAACATTGGTCGATCACATAGCCATAATTTGACCAGTTTGGCAAAATAAACTTCCTTCAATTTCTTTATCTAGATTTTAGGGATAACGAATATAACAGAGAGACAGATCAATTCATAGGTATCGACTTTCGAAGTCATAAGATAAAAGAGAGGCGTGGGTACATTAATTTTGAGTAAGGAGAAATGACTTTCTATAAACACTAGTATTAATAAGCTCGTGCTAAGAACGGGCTAAATTTGATTATGAACGTAGAAATAAGAAAACTTCCACTGAGTACTATAGATGGATTCTTTAAGATAAAGATGAAAGTAGTACAATTAGCAGTAACAATTGCCCAAACATTAGTAATTGTGGTTGTATCTCAAATTATTTGCCTTAGTAATCGTGGTTGTATCTCAAATTATTTTTAGGCACAGTTGCAACAATGAGCCATGTGGTTATTGATTCACAATTGAAAACTAATAGAGAAATTAACTTTTATGGCAACATTACACTTTACAAAACCTGGGAAACATTACACCATAATATCTCTTTAAAGAGACTACCATGTCATGAAGCTCACAATAGTTGGAAAAAAAAACATTACCATACATGGATGAGCTTATTTTTATATTTTATTGATCTTCATTAATGGAACATTTTGCCTTGCACTTGTAAGGGCAATGAAAAAGATGCATCACCCTCTTTAGATTATGCGGCGGTACCAACATATACAAACTCCAATTTGAAGTGCTCTTTTATTAAAGATCTCCTCATTTAAGCTTATTGTCTTGTAACTCTCATTCCATTGCATAGCCTCTCTTTTTTTCCAATCAACATGATTGAACTCCTTATAAAATTACCACATATCAATCGGTGAAGGCTATCCTTTTTAATAACAGTGCAAATTTTATTATTGGATTGTTGACCCTCTCATGCAAGATACTCATTGACATAAGCATCAAGCTATGGTGATTGTACTATCATTTTTGAGTTAGCACCAGTTGTTCAAGTCTCTCATATGAAGTAAAAATGAAAATGTATAAACTGCACTAAACAATGTTTAATATCGAATAAGAAAATCATTTTCTTTACATAGAAAATATTAATAAATAGCAGTCGAAATATAAATGCCCAGTAAAATTTGTGAAAAAATTAAGAATAAGAAATGGTTGCTGCATATATTCATTGTTGTCATTCATCTTGCTCTTCAATGAAGATTTAACCTTCAAAATTGAACTATGAACCCTATGATTTCTTATACCAAGGGATCTTTGTGGGTTTCAACCACCATCTCTTGAGATATTTCATATATAAACTAAACTTCTCAAGTGCTCATCCATTTGAGGTAAAGATCAAGAATGAATAAGTAATGATGAGAATTCTCATTAAAAAAAATTAATGTGAGTGATACATCTCCAAGTGTTTTTCGATTTAAGCGACCAATCCAAGATGAATAAGCAAAGTTGCAAAGAGCATTCTTTACGAAACAAATATGTAAGTGGTTTACATTGCCTATGGCATAAATTCACGTAGGGTCCCTTGTCGAAACCCAACTTATCATGTCAAGATTTAGCTTTAATTATCATGGACACTTGTAGAGGTGTGAAACATATGGTTAACTGTTATAGATGTTTAAAATATGAAACTACAAATTTATTATGAAAATAACAACCAACCGATAATTCGGAACACGTTGTTAATTTTGGCCATTTCCCTGCATTTAAACCATGGTGCCTTTTCCCTGGATTTGAACCATAATAATATTGTTATTGTTAGCAAAATATATCTAAGATATAAAAATATAACATAGCTTTCTTCACCTATCAATTCTTATAATTATGACCAATCATAACCGAATCGAAATAATAAAAAACCTAACAATAAAAAATAAAAAAATGACATTTTGATCATCATTTATATGCTTGTAACATACTTAAATGGAACTTGAAACTTGCAAAGTTACCCTGGTGGTGGTCAAGGATTGATGAGGAAAATTGGTAAAATTATTACCACTAGCCAAGCGGTACTTCCTTTTGTTAACTTTATCATAGTAATAGTTAGGGCTGTTCTTCGGATGTAAGAAATTAATCCGACTCTGATTTAGTTTTGTTTTTTGGATTACAAAAAACATATCAAAAATTGAAAAATCAATTTTTTTGGAATAATCGAAAATCTAAATAAAATTGGAATATCAGATTAAAAAATCAAAAATTTGAGTAATGGAAGGAAGGATGTGCAAAGACCATCTCATATAATAAGTAATGGGAATTGGTTCATGTCATCTCATGCCCACAATATAATGACATAATCTTATAAGATAATTAAAAACAACACTAAGTATGAGTTCTTATCAACTATCAGTTATCAGAATCTACAAGTTATGAACAACAAAATTTAGATCAACTCTACACAAATATAAGATTTTTAATCACCACACGAATATTAAGATTTTCAATGAATATATGGTGAATAGTTGCAATTAAGAGAGATCATTATCCCCATACATAAAAGAGGATCAGTATTACCAGTAATGAAATGTTCATATGGAGACTAGATAGGCAAATGAAATACATAGCTTATATTACTAATAATGAAGTTCTTCCTAATTAGGCTTTGATTTGCAAAATTATACATTAACTAAACTGAGCAGGAACGTCAAAGCTCTTATCACAAAAATTAAAGACGATACGGGAACATACATTACAAGCCAACCCCGCATCCAGGAACACATTGTCAAATACTATACCTCTAAATTCTTGGCAGTAGACACTCAGAACTGCCCATCATGTTCGAATAGCTCCCCCAAAAAGTGTTAGCGGAAGAAAATATGCATCTTACAACCGTCCCTACTGATGAAGAGATTCAGGTAGCGGTGTTCTCTATGGACACTAAGAGTGCCCCTGGTCCAGACAGTTTCTCCAGAGCCTTTTATCGCATATACTGGGATACGCTGAGTACGGATATTTACTCGGAGATATCCTCCTTTTTTCGTGATAAAATGATCCCTCTGACATTTAACTCTAACATCATTGTCTTGATCCCAAAAATCATAAACCCATCATCGATTAAGCACTACAAGCCGATATGTCTTAGTAACTTTCTGTTTAAAGTTATTACGAAAATTCTAGCCACTAGGTTATCTCCAATTGATGACAGATGCGTTTCAAGAGACCAAAGTACATTTATCAAGAACCGCAACATACATAACAACATCAGCATGGCGTTTGAAATGGTGAATAAAATGAAAATTAAGAGAAAGAATGGCAATGTGGCTCTCAAGATTGATATCAGTCAAGCATATGATACTCTAAGCTGAACATTCCTCATCAACACTTTAAGGGCTTTTGGATACAAATGATTAGCAGCAGTATGATCTTTATCCTTGTCAATGGCAGCCTATCTGGCTTCTTTAAGATGTTTAGGGGTTTCAAGCAGGGATACCCTCTCTCCCCAATCTTCTTTGCAATCGCAGAAGACATCTTTAGCATCAACCTCCACAAGGCCACATCAGAATATAACATATGACATCAACAAAGTTGACGTATGGACCTACTCTCTTATTATTTGCAGACGATATTTTTCTTTTTGTGAATGGGAACACCAAATGCCTGCGACAGCTTATGCTCTTACTCAAAGTCTATCAATTGGCGTCTGGACAAGAGATTAGTGTGGCCAAAAGTAAGATTTTCATGAGCAATATTCCTCTCACCCAAAGACGAATTGTCTTAGGGATATTTGGATTCGAGGAAGGAAAATTCCCTGAAACATACCTGGGAATCCCACTTCTACAAGGGAGGGTTACAAAGCAAGTGATTATACTTCTAATAGAAAAAATCAGAAAGAGGACTAATAGCTGGACTTGAAGCATGATCTCGTTTTAGGGAAGAGTTACTCTAGCGAAGTCTGTGCTCAATAGTATCCCTATACATAATATGTAGGGATGGCAATTTGCCCTGCCTCGATGGGGATCCTCCCCGCCCAGCCCCGAACGGGGCAGATTTGGTATGAGTTAACCGGGTATGGGGGTGGGGATGGTATAAGCTACACAAAATCTGATGGGGATCGGGGCAGATTTGGGTCTGCTCACATAAAATCCATTATCCGCCCCGCATCCGCCCCATTAAATACCTAATAATTTTACTATTATACCCCTAATTCATTATTAGAATTTTGATTCAGAAAACCCTATATTCTCTTCAGCAGCCAACAACAACAAGCTTTCTATCTATCTCTTTTCTTCAGCAACAGCAACAACAAGCTCTCTTCTCTTCAGCAACAGCAATCTCTCTATCTCTTCAGCAACTCAGCAGCAACAGCAAGCTCTCTATCTTTTCTCTTTCAACAACAAGCTCTCTTTCAAGTTTCAACAGCCATGATTTCAAAGAAAAGGCAGTAGAGATTTAAACAGCAAACCCTCTATTCTCAGCAGCAAACCCTATCTTCTCTTCTCTGCATCTCTCAACAGCAAGCTCTCTAAACCAATTGGGTTTCAAGCAAGCTCTTCTCTTCTCTGTAATGAATTGGGTTTCAAGAAAGAATTGGGTTTCAAATTCAAGCAAGAATTGGGTTTCAAGCAATAGAGGAATTGGGGTTTCAATCGATGAATTGGCGTTTCTTTCTCTCCAAATCAAGGTCTGTTGCATCTCTTTCTCTCCAAATCAAGAGTATAATGTATTGTTTCTTAGATGCTTATAATGTATTGTTACTTAGATGCTTATAATGTATTACATCTGAATACAAATGGTTTATACTTTGATTATGTTGATATCTCTGCAGTGGTTTATACTTTGATTTATATAGTGGTTGATTCTTTTGATTTTTGTTGATTTATATAGTGGTTTATACTTTGATTTATACAATGGTTTATACTTTGGATTTCTGTTGATTCTTTTGCTAGATTCTTTCTACAATGGTTTATACTTTGATTTCTGTTGATATCTCTTGATTCCCAATGGTTTATACTTTGATTTGTTGCATCTCTGATTTGTTGCATCTCTAATCTGTTGCATCTTTGATATCTCTTGATTTATTGTACAAGGCTCATACATGATACATGACATTGATATTAGCTATTCTTTATGCAATATTTGATATTTTCAGATAATTTGAAAGTAATTTTCATGATTGCAAACAAAACATAAGAAGAGAATAGTTTGGTTTTATTGGAGATCATCGGTTTGTAAAAACGATTCTTGCTTCATGTGAGCCAATCTTTACGGTTTTTCTGTCTTATAAGTTAATTGTATGGGCCTCATTCTCTCAATCAAAACTATGAGAAAATACACTTGTTATATTGTTATTGGTAAGTAAATTTTGTGGCCTTGTCAGTCAACCATTCAAATCCAAAATAGTGAAGAAAGAAATCTAAAACCCCATTGTTATATATATATATATATATATATATATATATATGGTGTCTAAGTTCATGAGTTCTCCTGTTTTATCTGCATTTGTTTTGAACCCCATGAAGGGAACACTAAGGTATTTAGCTGGTCTTGCAGGTCCAAATGGTTTTGGATCAAACTCTACAGCAGACCAAGTTACTGAAGACTCTTCTTCTACAACTTCTTTTCGTCTAACAACTATTTATCACTGGTTAGTCATGCACGAGTCATACTGATATTGATATTATCACAGGTTTATATGTTCAAGAGTTTATATATAGGATGGTGTGCTATTTTGTGTGTGTTTACGTTGTTTCTAGTCTTTATGGTCATATCTTATATTTGTTGTTGACGTTGAACATTGTCGTAAAAGGTGGGACGTCTGGAATCGGAGCATAAACTGCTAGAGTTCTAGCAAAGAGAGGGTTGAGGGTGATAATTCCTGCGAGGGACTTGAAGAAAGCTGGTGTAGTGAAGGAGAAAATACAAAAGGAGAGCACAGAGGCAGAGATTATATTGTTAAAGATGGATCTAAGTTCTTTTGCTTCAATCAAAATTTATTTTTGTATTATTGGAATAATGGATGTTGATTATGTAATATGCTTGAATATCAGAATATCAAATTTGTCATTTATACAAAATTTTAGAATATCAGAATATGTGGGGCGGATTCGGGGATCCCCGCTTAATTTCAGAATGTCATTTAAATGGGGCGGGGATGGGGCGGATTCGAGGATCCCCGTTTATTTTAAATGGGGATTGGGGCGGGGATGGTATTGAACTTATTTAAGTGGGGCAGATTCGGGGATCCCTGCTTAATTTAAATGGGGATCAGGGCGGGGATGGGAGGTGGGAACCTAAGCGGGGATGGGGATGGTATTGGCTCCCCCGCCCCAAATCTGCCCCATTGCCATCCCTAATAATATGACAGTTTACAAGTGGCCTAGATTGCTTATCAAAGAGGGGGATAATATCCTTAGGAACTATATCTGGGCGGGGGATCCATCAAAAAGAAAAGGAGTGACATTGAAGTGGGAGAAAGTCTGCAAACCGATTAAGGAAGGGGGACTAGGAGTGCGAAACCTGGGGGAAGTAAACAATGATATGCTCTGCAAACTTCACTGGGTATTCAAACAAGGTACATAAGAATGGGCAAAAATTCCTCAAAATCAAATTCAACAGCAAAAGTGGAGATCCAATTCAATATCATAAACCCTCTTCTATATGGACATGCATTCAAACGGGAGCTGCCCTATCGAAGCCTTATATTGGGTGGGTCATTAGAAATGGACAACAAATTAACTTCTAGAGAGACACTTGGGCTACAGATATCCCTATCATGGAATATATCGAACTACCTAGGCATTTGTGGATCAAATATAAGACAAGACTCACCAACTCCATTAAACCACAGGGATGGAACGTCCCTAGTGATATCAGACTACTCCTTCTGGCACTGGGCATCGACTTATAACATATCTAGTGTAACCCCAATAAGCAGGACAAAATGGTTTGGAAGCCAGAACTACATGGTGAGTTCACAACCAAGAATACTTTTGATACGCCTCGTAGAAGAGAGGATATGACATGGTGGTAGAGATATGTGTGGAGTAACACAATTTACCCGTATCTGGGAAGATTTGCTTGGCGCCTGCTGAACCATCTCCTTCCTCTGTACGATACCATCATGAAGAAAGGTATTGCCTAGGTCTGGGTTTATCATCAATACCACAACAACTCGGAAATAGAAATGCATACTATGTTGTATTGCCCCACTACTACCTCTCTCTGTCATAGGGCTACAAACTACTTCTCTTATGCTCTTATTATATCTTCGGATACCTGGAGAACCATTCTGGAACAGGGTAAATCTTCTAGTATATATATTAATGACCTCTGGGTAGCCATGGTTTTCTCCATCTGTAGCAGCATTTGGAACGTAAGAAATGCATGGAGATTCGATGGAATCAAGATTATTTTCCAAAAAACCATGCTGAATGTCCTAACAGACATTGTAAATACGACTCACATTTTTAAACATACGATGGACAATTTAGTTCATAACCTGAAGATTATTAAAGCGTTAAATATCTAATGCAAACCACATAAAAGAAGAAACATAGAGAGCAACAGATGGATACTCCCAGAAGCCAACGAGATAAAAATCTGCTACGATGGTTCAGCTAGGGACAATCCAGAACCAGCAGGTATATAAGTAATATACATAAACAACACCGGTGAAGTCTTGGACACATACTACAAATCCATTGGTCAAGCTACGAACTATATAATAGATATCACTACAATCATTGAGGGCATTCGATGATCTGTAACACAAGGCTGGCGATGAGTTTGGGTAGTATCCGATTCAGTAGCTATGATAAAAGTATTCCTCAAGGACAAACTCCCATGGTCCCTTAAATCCATGTGGAACCTTCTCACCCCTCTCCTTCAGAATATCTGGTTCAGTCAAGTGTAGAGAGAATGTAACTTCTCTGTCGATCACCTTGTACGGAGAGACTCAAACCCCGACCTACCCCTGAAAGAATGGACTAACAGAAAACTTGACTATCTACAAAATATTGAAAAGTATACTACAGAGTACTTTAGAATTAGATGACTCTGAAAATATCTAGCCGTGTGCTTGCTACTTCATGCTTTTGCATTCTCAAACTCTCATGATGCAACTATCCAGGGCAATCCTGCATATTCACTTGTGACATGTACTAGTGAATAGTAAGGAGCCCCCTCATCATCTTGTAAATTTTTCTGCTTATAATTGACTAAACTTTCTGCTAAAAAATATATTAGAGTTCAGTAGGATCCACATTATATTCGGGAATTTTGGATTGCCTATATATCAAAAATATTGGATCACCATACATTCAAAAAAATCATATTAGAATAATCGGAATTACAAAATCATATCCGGTTCCAATCCAAATTTTTTTAGAAAAATTGAAAATCGAAAAAATCAATATAGTATTAAAAATCAGATCGAATATCAAAAAAATCAAAAATTCATAAACAATTTGCAGCCCTAGTAATAGCTGACATATTATATTGGCATATTGCCCGATTATTGGATCGAGGTTCCCAACTAATACATATAACTCAAAGCTGGTTAAGCATAATATTAAGAATATAATAATATATGTGTATGGAGCAGTTTTTCATCATATTATGCAATGGTGAGGCAAATGAGAAGACAAATATTTCCTGTAAAAATATGGGATCCCTGAGGAAATGAATATTTGAGTTCCTCACTACACCTTAGTTTGTTAAACTAAAACTCTGTGAGGTGAACACCTTGCACCATTGAATACTATATAGCCATGAAGTATGACTAAGTCTTAACCATAAAGAATGGGTAACTTGTACATAGAAATACGACGGGAATAAAATGAGCCAAACCAAACAACATATCTAGTGTAAGAAGAAGAAAATGTAGGGAAACGGTCGAACCACCATAATATCACACAGTAGTCATGCACAACTACTTACTTATATAAACATGGTCTTCCACCATATTAAGAGTCTTTAATCCACAATCGAATTAGAGACTACCCTAAACGAAGAACATGAGTTTTGGTGAGTTATTTAAATTTTCCAAGAAGAGCTTCAATTGCTTAATTGATTGATTGCAATAAATTACTCTTTCAAAACCCTAAGTTTGATTACAACTTGTATCTTTTTCTCTCTCTCTGTTATATTACCTAGCCATACCCTTCTTAAAGGTTACAAGTTCCCTAGTTACCATATAGGTCAAAAATATCCTTAAATAACCTAAAAATATCAATAGTCAGGTCTCTATTCAAATAGAGTTTTAACTCTGTTCAAATAGAAGACTTAGAACAGTTTATGTTCGAATAGAAAATTTCTCTATTAGAACAGAAGACTCATAATTGGTTCTGCTCGAATAAAACATTTCTCTATTCGAATAGAAGACTCAGAATAGGTTCTGCATGAATAAAAAATTTCTATATTCAAGAAAATCTCACCTTTGGTCTTCTAGATCCTCCTGGATCATGACTCCATCCTTTAGGAATTTTGAGTTCCTGCTTAGGCTAAAACTGAAGATGAGGGAAGGTGGCCGTGCCTATTTTCTTGTTCTACAACTTTGACTTGTTGGGTAGTTGACATTTCTTCTCAACTCTAAATGACTCGATACTTTACTGTCTTGTTGCAGTAACCTTCCTCTCTAGAATATTATCCTCCTGCAATGGATCTTTTCTTTCTATTCATAAGTCATCAACTGAAGGTAGGCGAGTGTCGATTGTAGAGTCTTCATCTAGGAGAGACGGTTCAAAAAGTTCAAATGTTCAGTATTAATAACCGAATACATCTTTATAAACGGCGGAAAATCCAATATAGGAATGCATTTTCACCAATCTTCTTGAATATAGTAAACGAACCATAACGGATAGGCCTGAGCTTCTTACCTTCTCCCTTTAGTCGTTCCTTACCCAAATGTAACTAAACTAGGTCACTTATGCGAGAAAAACTCAATCTTTAAATACCCCACTCAAAAATATGGGTATTGTAATATAATAAGGGCAAGCAAGGGTTGAATCTACAGGGAGTAAACATATTAAAAATCTAATTTCCTTATTAACTAATAAACGAATCTAAACTAATTTTGATAAAAAGACTTTGGACTAAAACATAAAATCTAACTATGACTTTCGGTACGATTATAAAAAAAACACCTATATAAGGGCCTAATTTCGTAATAGCTTGAAATAGCTCGAAATAATTCTTACACCAAACGTACATGTGACAAAAATTAGTATAACCCAATAAAAATGACACAGGTGATTAGCATGGAAATCTTTAAATAGGTAAAAACCACGATATCGACTTGAAAATTTAGTAACTATAACTTTATTACCTGAGGCTGATAATTTGATTACAAGTTATGATCTCTTGAGCTAGAAAAACATGGTTCTTTCTCTTTTGGAACTCATCATTTTTATAGACCTCACTTTCAATTTATTATCGTGTATAAGCACGTTCTCCTAAAAATGGGGGCAAGTGGTAGTTAGACTTGTAACTTTTAATTCGTGGGAGGCAGGTATCTTTGACTTGTTTTATTTCATTTGTAGTGCTCGAGCCACGCTCTTCATTAGTTCGTGGTCCAGGTGTCATTGTTGATGGTGTATATCACGTGTATATTGCGTGAGTCTAGTATTAAATTAGTTCAAGTTTATCACAGCTCGAGGGATAGGTCCCTACAACCTAGGCTTCAGACTCCTTCGACTTAGTTTGCTAAAATAATAAAAAAATGTTAGATTTTTGGTACGTGATAGCCATGGCTAAGTTTAACACGAGTCCAAGAACTAGTACTTATTGCTAAAACTCTAGATTACAATTAATCGCGTATGGCCAATAGAATCTAGGGTACGCAAACTCCCTCTATGGCTAGGTGGTGAATTGCAACCTTAGTGATCTATATATTCCCTGGAGCGTGAAAACAATAAGATATGGCTAATCTTGTGTTCTTCTCGTATTCATAGTAATTTGAAGTTATCATAGCTAGATAACTCCCCATTACTATAAATCAGAGAATTTTAGAGCAATACTAAATCTTATACTACCATTATTCTAACAATTAGCTCACGTTCGCCGAAGGGTCGATCCTTAGCCTAAGCTAATGAGACTAGCTCTCCATTAATGGCGCTCGATCACAGCTTAATTCTAAAAGCATAAAATAATGAGATGATATATATATATATATATATATATATATATATATACTGAAAAACTCAGGCTTTATTTTCTTCCAAATAATAAGATGAAAAATACATAGAAATGCTCTCCTATTTATAGGAGATAGGAGAGACTTGTTTACATTTCTGAAATTCTATCTCTGAGAAAAGATAAACCCTATCTCAGATAAATTCTATCTCATTTCTATTCTATCTTCTATCTAGATAATTTTTCTCAATCTAAGCCTTGTAGAGTCCTTCAGCATCTTCATTCCTTAGAGTAAATCTATAAGTATATTGAATGTAGACATCTTCCTTGTACCTGAGACTGTTGGAGATGCTTTAGCTCTTTGTACCTTCTATTAAATATTCTTTTTTCTACTTATTAGCTTCAATAGTGATAAGTGCCTGAATATAAGAAAATGCTACTAACATTAGAAAATAATAAATCAGGATTAACAAAATGATACTTTTAGGCGTATTAATCTTACGTATTTCTGCGTATATCAGTCGCCCTCTTGAATAGTATATTCAACCCGATGTCTGTCGTGTTGAGCCTTATACTTTGCTTGCGTTTTCTTCAATACTGGTCGTTCATCTATGACACGGGCTTGCTCTAAAGGTTATTTACAGGATCGTCAGACGCACATGTCAACAAAGGTAAAGGCTGATATTATGGTTGAGAAGTTTTTTGAAAAAAAAAGGAAGAAGAGGAAGGTCGAGGAACCCGAGATGCAGAGGGTTATGCATCCGTGTGCTTTGGAATGAAGGCATTGGTATTACGTCTCTCACAAACCTGACGAGCCAACAAAATTTGACTTGATTACCAGGGGGAACTTTTGGTGTCGGTATCCCATTCTGGTTATTGGGGATTTTGATTTTGACGATGATCCGAATCGTTGTCTTCGTCATAATGTATTTAACACTAAATGTATGTACAACCTACATGTCAAAGTTTAGTGTATCTTCCCCTTTTTTTGGTTATCATTATATGTGGTTTTATTCTTTATCTGGACCTCGCAAATGTTACTCTCGCGGGTGTTACTTACAAGAGCTCTAGACTTCACCGGTTAAGCTTGCAAAGCTAAGATGTCACGTGCTAGCACGTATCCTTGACGTGGAGTTTGAGGCAAGTCAATATTGGTCATTTTCCAAGTATAGTGAGCCACGCCAACGATCCCCGAGTAAAACTATTTATGTTTAAAGTTCCTACTCTTACGAGTCTTTAAAAATTATTGACCTAAAGCCTCATTTTTGAGTGTGAAGTCAAAGGACACTGCGACCAATTCACAAGCTACGACGCTTGTTCCAGGTGTAAGTCCTAGTTTGAGGAGTGTTAATATCTATGCAGACAAGGACATTTCTGATCTGAAGCATCAGAAGTCCCTTTCTGAGAAAGGGGTCTGGGATGATGAGCTACTCGCCTTGAGGGGGTGGGAACGACGGCCCCTATTACAATCCTTCGTGGAGCATACAAGCTAATCTATTAGGAGTAGTAAGTTATTTTCCGGTGCTCTTCCAGAGGGGAAGGTTCAGACTACTCCTTACAAGGATAAAGATAAAGCTCATCTCGCTGAGGCTTTGGCAGATCCCCGTTCTTGTCGCGCGGCTGTTGTAATAGCAGTTCAGGTAGGTTTACTATCGCTTCCTTTGAAATATTTGCCCGCGTCGTATGGGGATTTATAACGTATTTTCTCATTGCAGTATACTCCTACTTTGGAGGCCACTCTGCAGTACAGGGAGAATCTTGTTAGCTGGAATAACTGCCTTGAGCAGCGTCTGGCTGACATGCAGGCTCGTAAAATAGAACATATTAACGATGAGGTGCAACACGAACTTGTTGATTATGTGGCAAACCAAATGCAAGCTCTGGTGGAGGAATCCAAGCTCCTAAGGGAGGAGAAACTTCAACTCTAGCATGACCTGGAAACGGCCAACGACCGTGTGAATAGTATGACATTGCAGAAATTGGTTGACGAGGAACAATTTCACAACCAACTACAGGAAGAACGCATCCTTTCCATGAAGCTCCAGGGGCGAGTGGGAGAGCTTGTGAAGAAGATCATGTCTGGGATGGAGTCCGAGTTTCGGCTGTCAATGAATTGGTGGGTAGCTACGGTAACACCTCCTTTGCTTACTCTTCGTTTGACTCAACTTGTCCCCGAGCTGTGCCACCTTGGGTACTCAAGTAGGCAATGCCCTCTTCCCTTGAATAATGTGAAGGATATTATGACAGAAGAAGATGACGAGCTTACTCGGGAGGATGATGCCACTGTCAGTGCTCAAGATATGGGCGCATCTTAGAAGACTGACCCAGAGTGACATTTGTAATATTTTAGGAACTTGTATTTTATATTTTCTCGTAGTGGCCACGTCACTTTTTGATTATGTTTCTAAATTTTAAAGTATTGTGTTGACTAGTACTTTCTTCATATTGTTTGTATCTGTTGTGGTAGCAGATGTAACTTTTGTTATCTAAAGATTGGCAGTTGTAAGTTACAGCTTGTATTGGTTCTTGTGGGGTTACTTATGATTTATAAGTTCCTACAAACTCCTGTAGTAGTCCTCTTTGGACTATTATAATTTATCATTTCTATGACCTCACAAAAAATTACTTGGAGATTTTTGAGTTCCCACAAACGCTTTTAATAGTCCTCATTGGACTATTATATATGGTCGTTTCTATGACCCCGTGAAAAATTATTTGAGGAGTTTTGAGTTCCCACCAACTCTTTTAATTGTCCTCGCTAGACTATTATATTTGGCCATTTCTATGACCCCATAAAAAAATAATTGGGGATTTTTGAGTTCCCATAAACTTTTTTAATTATCCTCGTTAGACTCGTTGTCGTTGGTCGTTAAAACGGTCATGGGAGAAAAGATTGGGAGTCATGTATTCCTATTATCATCGTATCTTGGGAAGGAATAAGGTTGACTTGGTCAAGTCATTTAGTTTGAAACTGATGGTGCTTATTTTGTCACCACATTTATTAATGGCATTGAATGTTATATCTATAACAAAAAAGTTGGCCTTTGAACTTTCTTGTGTTGTGTACATGATGAAGACTCGATCCCAATCCCGTTATGAAGAGATAGAAGCTCTGATAGCTCTGGTGATCAAAGAGTGAACTACATTCTTGTTCAAGTTAGGAGGTCTGGATGATGTTCCTCGACTGTGTTAGTGTCCTAATTTGGAGTATCTCCCTGAGCTCGATCAGAAGGAGCCGCAGTAAGGGTAGCATATTTTATGTGTTGTTTCGTGATGTTATGGTGACCTCCTGAGACCAGGGTTTTGAGTTGCAAACGATGGCTTTGATGGAGCTAGGTCTCTACAAGGAATATCATTATGAAAAAGATTACCAATCCTTTAGGAAAAGGTGTAGGTGTTCAGGGTGTTTAATCGAAATGAGCTTATAATAACTTTTGGACTATTTTGATAAATAAAATGTTTGCTTTGATTGACTGTTATATATTTATTGACTCATGTTTAGTAGAGCGTGCTACTTAAATAACACTTTCAATATTGGGGATGACGTTTTAGTTCAAAAACAACTCCAGTATTTGGAGAGGACGTTTTACTTCAAAAATGACTCCAATATTTAGGGAGGGTGTTTTACTTCAAAAATTCCCCCATTATTTGGGGAAACCGTTTTACTTCAAAAACACCTCCAGTATTTGGGGAGGGCATTTTACTTCAAAAATGTCCCTAGTATTTGGGGAGGACGTTTTACTTTAAAATGCCCCCTGTAATTGGGGATGATGTTTTACTTCAAAAATGCCTCCAGTATTTAATAATGTCTATATCAGACAAAATGGCCATGGATTCCTTGTTCAAAATCTATACGAGGCTGGTTGTTTTACTGGCTCTATTTGCAGAGATTCATCGTGTTCCAAGGGGATTTTAGTTCCTCTTCGTCGATGTTCACGAGGTAGTAGGCATTACCATCTACAACCCTCGAGATAACGTATGGCCCTTCCCAATTTGGCTGGAGTTTTCCTTTGTTGTGGTTGTGGGCCGATGAGAAGACTTTCTTCATCACATATTCCTCCTCTTGAAACTCTCTTAGACGGACTCGCTTGTTAAAATTTCTCTTCAAGGTCTCCTGGTATCTTAGTATTTTGGAAGAGGCATCCTCTATTGTTTTATAATAAAGTTCAGCTTTTTGGCGAGGATTCGTTCATTGATTTCATTGCGCACGACCAAAGACCTTGTTGTGTAAGCTATGACCTCCGTGGGCAGCACTGCCTCAGACCCATAAGTAAGCATAAATAAAGTGAAGCCTATTGATTTGTGAGGAGTTGTCCAGTAGGACCATAGCATATGGGGCATCTAACCTCTTACTGGCACCATCGATTATTGTCTTGTTGGTTGCCTCGACTTATCTGTTCCCTTGTGGGTATCTTGGGCTTGACGATAGTATTTTGATGTTGTAGGAACGCACGAAGTCGGCGACCTTACTACCCATAAACTGGGAGCCATTATCTATCATGAGGACCACTGAGACACCGAACCTCATAATGATGTGTTTCCATAGAAAACTTATCATTTCTTCTTCTCGTATACGAGCTTGCGGTACGGCTTCTACCTACTTAGTAAAGTAGTCTGTGGTGACCAACAACAACTTACGTCTTCCATTAGCTATTAGGAGTGCTCTAACTATATCCAATCTCCGCTTTGCGAATGACCACGGGCATGATACTATATGGAGGTCTACGGCGGGGGTGTGGATGAGATGACCACGGAATTGCCATTTCTCGTACTTCTTTGCATATTTTATGAAATCTTGCCTCATTGTTGGCCAGTAAAGTCCATGTATGTATGTTCGCTAAGCCATAGACCTACCTTCTGTATATGTTCTACATGCCCCCTTGTGGATTTCTTCGATGACCGTCGTCACTTATTCTCCTGCGATATATGTGAGGTGTGGGGCGTACATACTCATCTGGTGAAGCTCATTATTTATCAATGTATATTTTTGGGCTTTGTTCTTGACACTCTCAGTTGCCAACCTATATGTGAGGAGGATATGGTATTCACCCATGAAATCAATAAGTGGTTTTTTCCAATCAGATTGCCCGTTTGGGTCCCCACTGTCAATCTATATTACTTTTGTCGTGTGTTCTAGTATACTTGGATGGCGAGGACCTCAACTTGGAAAACTCAGAGGTGATCACCGATGATTCCTTCTAGGTATGCGAGGACGTTAGAGTGTCTATTCTTGCCTCTGTGGATGTGTTCGAGGTTTACTCAGTGGGAAGTTAACTGTGATTGTTTTCTCTATTTTTTCATTATTTAGAGTAACTAACATGGCCCCAAGGCCTAATCCACCCGCATTAACTGATTCGTCCGTGTACAATCGCTACCCCTTTATAAATGAGATATCAGTGTCCTCTAAGGTTACAAGTTGGTAATTGTCTTCTTCGTTAACCCAATTGTCATTGGAAATGGGGAGGTCAGCCAACAAGTCTGCAACAACTAGTCCCTTAATTGCAATTCATGGCTCAAAACAAATGTCGAATTTTCTCAAAGTAATTGCCCATTTCGATATTCGACGAGCCTTATCCTTCTTTGCAAACAGCTCCATCAATGGCTGAATTATTATAACATTGATTTTGTGCGCTTTGAAGTATGGTCGCAGTTTTTGTGATGTGTATACCAGGGCGAGCGCCTGCTTCTCTACCGTAGATTATCGCAACTTTACTCCCAAGAGAGTCTTATTGATGAAGTAAGTTGGCTTCTTTGTTCAAACTTCTGTTCGGACGAGGATCGCAGTAATGGATTCCCCTATGTTCCTCAAGTACAACACCAAGAACTTGGTTTCTTTCGGCGAGCTAAGGATCGAGGGTGTGGCCAAGTATCTTAACATATCTTGGAAGGCTGCCTCACATTCCTTATTCCATTGGCATATCTTAATTTCCTTAATATATCAAAATAGCGGGTGGCATTTGTAAGAAGCTTTATAAATAAACTGACCAAGTGTTATAATCTTTCTTATCAGTTTCTAAACTTGTTTCAGTATCTGAGGTGAGGGCATACAGGCAAGGGCACGAATTTGTTTAGGATCGGCCTCTATCCCCCGTTGGGTTACTAGGTGGCCCAAGAACTTCCCTAATGAGGCACCAAAACTGCATTTTTTAAAGTTTAACCTCATTTTATAGTGTTTGAGCTTTGTAAACACGGTTATTAGGTCAGCTAGTTCTTCAACCTGTTTTTTACGAGCATGTCATCGATATATACTTTCACAGTTTTCCCAACTGATCTTCAAACATCATCATCACTTATCATTGATACGTGGATCCTGTATTTTTTAAGCTATATTATGTTGTGAATGAAGTGTACTCCTGGTCCTCGACCGCCAAAGGTATCTGGTTATATCCCAATAACCAACCATAAATAATATTCGTCTGTGACCAGCTGTAGAATTCAATAGTCTTGTGATGAGGAGCATGAAGAAACTGTCTTTTGGGCAATTTTTATTTAGATCGATGAAATCGATGTAGACTCGTGTTTTCCCATTTTTCTTTGGGACTGCCACCATGTTTGTTATCCATTGTGGACAATTGATGGGTTTTATAAAACTAGCTCTTAGCAATTTTTAGATTTTATCGTTTATGTCTGCTCGTAACCTTGAGGCTATCCGTCTTGGCTTCTGATCCACGGGTGTCACCTTGGGGTTGACGTACAAACGGTGGCATACGATACTGGGGTCGATGCCCAAATTTTCTTCAAATGGCCAGGTGAACACATCTTTGTATTGTTGCAAGAGGGTCATGAGCATGTAGTATTCTTCTCCTGTCAATAACGAGCCAATATATGCGGTTCTCGTATGGTCATTGATGTTTATCTTTTTAATTGGCTCTATGATAGGCGATGTCCATTCTTTACTAACATGCTTATAATTACATCATTATGGTCAATGGTATATATATATATATATCGATTTTCAACTCATCGGGGTGGTCACGAACTAGGGAAGAGTCCACCGCCATGAGCTCGTTCCCTGCTCATTGCTATTAACCAAAATTTATGTATGTCCCTTTATTGTGTACGATTTCCTTGCCTTTCCCTTTCTTTTTGGAATTCTCAAGTACGACTAGGTTTTTAAGGAAGTTGGCGTAACAAATATGAGCAGCTACTTGGTAGCCTCGTATTTGGTATATTCCAAACTTGGTTGGGAAGCGTATTACCTGGTGGTATGAGGATACAACTGCCTTCATGCAGTGAATCCATTCCCTTTCGAGGATGTCATTGTAGTGAATCGACGGGCTGTTTACGATGACGAAGGTCGTCGATATTATTATGGGCCCAACTTGTACTTGTGTAATTAGCTCCCCGACTATTTTTTTCTGCAGATCCATTGAAGCCCAAAATCTCTGTCTTCAAGGGCGTCATGCAATTCTGCATGTTCATGTTAACCAAAACATTGTGGTACAAAATGCTGGCTCCGCTCCCAAAATCCACTAACATCCTCTTAATAAGGACTCCTCCGATTATGATCCAGATAACCAGGTTGTCATCGTACGGATGGGATACCGATCCCATGTCATTGTCAGTGAAATAGATAGCTTGCCCAGGGTTCATTTCTAGGATTGGAGTGATGTCATAAGTTGTTCTCTGATTCTTATTTAGCCAGTAACACTGCCTCGTGGAGTTGGAAATAGTATTGCGGGATGGTGCCCCGTTAATATCCCCAAGTATCATCTCGCATACTACACCATGCCCATGTACTGGCATATTTACAGTAGGTTCGACTAGTTCCCAGTGGGTAAACATTTTTTTAGTAGGAATTGGTTGTTTTAAATACTGAGAATAACATCCTTGCTTGAACCATGTTTCAGTCATATTAATTAGATCGTAATATTTTTTGGTCTCATGGTCATGGACTTCGTAGTGAGCACAATATAGTTGTCTGGGGAGATCTGCTTTTGGGCATGGCTTTTTATAAGTCAGTTCTTTCTTAGCGATGACGAAGAGGTATGTTTGTGAAATCGTGAGGTCGCTGGGTGAATATTGTTCCCAACGCTCAACCTTCGGTTTGCCCTCTCGGAGAGGGGGTTCGGATTTTCCCCGTGGTTCTTGCTTTCCTCATCTTTTTCTTCTACCCTTAGCATTTCTTTATGGTTTGTCTAGGTAGTCTCAAGGGTATTTGAAGTAGTACTTAGAAGAATGACTGTTTGAGAGGCTGATACTAGATTATTGACTTCTATGTTTTGGTACTTGCACACTTTTTCGTAGAGGTTTTCCAATGTCTCTGGTCATTTCTTGTGTAAAGCTTTTCATAATTTTGAGCCAGGTAGGCAAACTCCCATGAATTTCAGGCATGTATTCTGGGTATCTATTCGCTCGATAAGTATCAAGTTAGCCTTAAACATTGTAAGGAATGGGTCAATGGTTTCTCTGACCTATTATTTTAGAGTAAAGAGTTCGACTAACTGCTTTTTTGGGTATTGATTGTGTAGATATTTTTCCACGAAAGACAATAAGAGCTGCTCAAATATGGATATTGAATTGGGCTCGAGGCTCTAAAGCCATGCGAGGGCGCCAGTGGACAGAGTCGAGGGGAATAGGCAGCACATGTGCTCGTTTATTTGGTACTACAGGTCGATGTTGTATTAGAACTTAGAGATGTGTTACCCCGGGTCCTGACTTCCATTGAAGGGTTCTATCTTTGGCCTGGTACGTAATTTTGAATGTGCTCTGTAAATGAGGTACTGTGGACCTTTCGAAAATTCTTATTAATCGTTTGGCCGGTTCGTTGTTCATATGCTGTAAGTTTCGTACCAATGCCTCTACGGAGATGGCTGTTAAAGCTAGGTGGTCACTTTTCCGTTCTTCCCTTCTTGGCCCTCGTCCTCCCCTTTTTGAAGGTTCATCATAGTAACTTTCTTCATCTATCTCGTACGACTGGCCAAATTGCTATCGTCCTTGGTGTTGCTCGTTGTACCTATTGTTGTAAGCCCCTCCTAGGGGTCATGGGCTTCCCTTCTGATATTGCCTCTGGCCATACCCAGGTGGGTAGAATGGGTCGTCAAGGCTTTCATGGTAATTGACGTAAGAGACCCTTGTGTATGGTAGAGGAATGGGGGGATGCATACTATTGTATTGTAGAGCATACCAACCAGGTGGATACAAACCCATATGCTAAGAAGTGGGGGCTATTGTTCATCAGGGAGCTGAACTGGTCATCTGGGCTGCTGAGATTATTGCACGACAGGGAGTAGTACTGTTCCACGAGGTAGCAGATATTGGTTGTAAATCGGTGTTGCCTTGGACTCGTAAATTGGACCATACATCGACGGTAAATTGGGTTGAGGTCTGTCATTTTGGTTGTCGACCGGTACCTCGTTAGGCGTAGAGTCTCCCACCGTCTCAGAGGCTATTAGAGCACCGGTGGGAGCTTGGTTTCCAGCGATGAGAGTTTCACGCATCTCATCGTTCATTACCTAAAGCTATCGTATCTGAGCCTCTTTCATCATCATTTGGTCTTGTAATTGTAGGACCGCCGCTTTCATCTCGGGCATTGCTTGCTCATGCATCTGATTTCATGTAGAAACTACCATCTTTGTGTTTGTATAGAGTTATGTCGTAAGGACACAAACAATGCCAATTGTAGTCTCCTAGGTTTCCTAAGGGGATGACAGTACGTGAATCGTTGTTTAGGGCTTGACATGCCTCACCAGAGGAGGGCACCACTCAACTATCTTTGGGTCTCTTCTCCCTTTTCCTCTAGAGTTGCTAAGGTTTAGTAGATGGAGGAGGATGTTATGAAAAAAGGTCCCTTCTTAGGTCCATCTCTTTCTCTATTTATAGGTAAGCTTTTAGACCTAGAAGTGCTCGAGCTCACGTGACATGTACAAAGTTTGAATCACCCCCGCTTTAGGCTTTACCTTTCCACGTGGCCTTGACATAAAATATTATTGTATAACTGTTTTTGGTGTGGCATGTGGGGTCGTTGAGTAAGCTTCGCCTAAAATGTGCTCGTCTAGGGGACAGGAGGCCACCAATGGCATGAGTTTCTTGTAGGTAGTGAGAGCATGCCCATACAGTCCCGAGTTCCTCGTGGGTAGCGAGAGCGTGCTCTTACAGTGATTCGAATTGGATCGTGACCTTTCAAAGCGCTTCGAATGAACAGTTGCGACTGTTAGAAGAGGTACGTATTGGTTTATTTAAACAGAGACTCCTCACCTGCTAAAACATATTCGAATATCTTGTTTTTTCTCTCTGGCAACATCCTTTTCTCACAAGAGTGCTCTTTGGTTGGATCAAGTCGTACACAACTCGAATCCCACACTTCCTCATTGTATCCTGGGAGTTAGGTTTCTGTTTCACCCCAGTGTGTATCGAAAGGGGAGAAATATCTCTTTAAAGACAACGATGATATCGTGCCTTGTGTTCCTGTTTACAAGTCTTCGTTACATTTCCCAATCTATATTACATTACACAATGGTGTTTTTCAAATAGACAAGTTTGCCATTGTCTCAAAGATAAATAGGGGCTGAGATTTGTAGGAGAGAGAGAGATGGATGGCCTATATTTATTTAACTCTAATACTTATGGGTAGTTTGGACAAAACACATAAAAGGGTAATTTAGTCTCTCTCCCATAAAGCATATAACCCGACTCTTCTTCCTCTTCTTCTTCTTCTTCTCTATCTCTCCACATTTGGTTAACGTGATGATCAAAAAGAAGACGATAACCAAAGTTCGGTGTTTGACTAGAGATCAAAGATGCCTACTTTATTTTCTTTCCTCCACAGATCAGGTCAGGTCGTTTAATACCTCTTTAGGGTTTAGTAGTTTGTATTTCAAGTTGTAAAGTTTAATCATACAACATTAATCTCTTTGAATGCACCATATTTACAACCCCAATCCTTCACTAACCTTCTTCCCCACCAACACCATCTTGCCCCCAAACACTAATCTTTCACAGAATCAGTAATATCTCTCATCAAATCAAGAACATTATCAAACACCCATTTGCACCAAATCCATGCCTAGCTAATCCAAACCTTACTTATTCAATAACCCATTGTTTTAGATCAGTTCTTATCGCGTGTCGCGCTTTGTCCAGCCCCAGACCTTTATTACTCCCTTCGAGTATTCGCGCAAATTGAGACATTCGATGTGTATCACTATAATACCATGATAAGGGGGTATGCCCAGAGTGAGTTTCCGAATGAGGGGTTTCGTTTGTATTCGTGTTGAGAGAGCGAGATATTCCGGCTAACCCCTTTTCTTCTTCCTTTGTTTTGAAGTCGTATATTCGTGTTGCATGGTTAGTTTGTGGTACGCAAATTTACGGTAGGATTTTGGGCTATGGGCATCTGTCGAATTGTCTTTTGCTTACGACTTTGATGGATTTTTATGCGATTTGTGGGAGTGGGAATGAGGGGGCGAAGGTGTTTGATGAGATGTCGAATAGAGATACGGTTGCGTGGAATGTATTGATTTCGTGCTATGTTCGTAATGGTCGTACGTGGAATGCATTTAGCTTATTTGATGTTATGCAGAGACCTGAGAATGGGTGTAAACCGGACAATGTCACGTGCTTGCTTTTTCTCCAGGGGAGTGCCCAATTGTGTGGGTTGAGTTTTGGTGAAAAGGTTTATGATTATGTTGAGGAACATGGTTATGGAAAATTAGTTAAGATATGCAATTCACTTATAGCCATATACACAAGATGTGGCTGTATGGATAAGACTATTCGGGTGTTTCGAGGTATTAATGAACAATATTAGTTTAATGACCATGAGCTAGCTTCAGGATATTGTGAAGGTTCTATGACAGTGAGGAGGAAGAGGAGCTGAGGAAGTCGATCTCATACTCTCATTACAAGATAAAATAGTGGAAGCTCCTGAAAGAGATTATGGTACGGTACTATGTGAGGGATGACTTTGAGCACAATCCCCCAGACTATTTCCTCGACTTGCGTGAGAAGTAAGGAGTACTAGATCAAATAGCTTATGCATGTCGGTGTTTGCTATATTTATTGCCTCATGTTGGTCATGATATTTACGTACGCTGGTTTTATGTTGGTTGTTTCATGAATATATATGTTACTCAAATGAAATAGTAATTTATCTCTCTATTTGGCTTCTTCCATTTCTGTCTACTAGGACAGTAAGACTTGATTAAATTTGAAAAAATAACGTAAGCTAAAGCAGATTGTATTCATACTAGAAACATTAAAATTCTACTGTGTGGTAGGCTATTCGGGTGTTTCGAGGTATGCTCATGAAGGACATGGTCACTTGGACTGCATTGATTACTGGGCTGGCGATAAATGGACAATGTAAAGATGTTATTGAAGCATTCACAGAGATACAGAGAAGGGGTGTTCACCCTAATGTTTAAATGTTTACTGAGGTCTGTTTGATTGGTACTTAAGTTTGATTGTCGTTGTTGCTATTGCGCTTCTATAGATCTGTTGCTGTTGATCTTTCACATTGCCTCTTCTCTTCAATTGAAGGACCTCACAAATCATCTCTAATGGCGACGAAACATGATTCAACAGCTACACCTGTAGTAGCAACAGGGGATGTGATTCAAGCTCGGATGAAGCATTTGGTTTAACCATTGTTGCCTACTAAAGCTAAGGGTAAACCTGATCTTTCTCGCCAAAAATCCGTTGGAAAACAGGTAATCCCTTTGTATGTCTGTCTTTGAAGATTATTTCCGTTGTTGCATGTGTATGCATTGTTTGGTTTTAGGGTTTAGAAGGGGTTTGAGATTGCCCAATTAATTGATTTTAAACAAAGAGAAGTTTTTTTTTTTTTTTGGTTATTTAAGTACATGAGCTTGAATCCTGGTTGCCCAAATGGGCCAAATTTTACTAATTTTTCGCAAACCCCCTAATGGGTTAAGTTCTATGTTAGGCAAGGAAACTCAAGGGCAAGACCAATAGACAAAAATGAGAGGGGAATGCCCCCCTGTCCTACCTATGTCTATTCCCGTTGTGTTTTTACAGTCATTGAGACTCTGCTTGGGACACCTGAAATGTTTGAGATTGGAAAGATTTTTGGGGATTTATATGATTCTTGGTTACTGGGTATTTCGTTTAACCATGTTGTCCTCTCATACACGGATCTAATGACATATGTCTAAATCGTGATTACATAGCAGGGTTTGACGTTAAGGTATATCTATGTATTTTGTATTTTGTATTTTGTATTTTCTCAATGGTATCTATGTTTTTTTTTTATACCCATTTTAAGCATTTTCTGTAACTAATATAGTGATTTTCTGTAACTAATACAGTGTTCTTAGATTCTATTTAGTTCGAGTAATTGTTATTGTGGGTTACTTTGTACCTTAGAGAGTAATTAATCAGAAGATTAGGAACAATCCATTTAGCATTTGTCATAAGTATTTAATTGCTGTAAAGCTTTGGAATCTGGAAAAATATGACTTAAAGATTAGCTCAAAAAGAATATGATTGTAACCTCTTTGGAAAACCCCAATAACAGTATGGGCATCTTCAGTATTTAGTCTTCATGTTTCATAAAGTATAGATTACATTTTCTCTTCACTCTAAACTCTAAACTTGGAATCTCTCTATGGTGTTTATGGTGTTTGGTGTGTTGTTGGTGTCTATGATAGTCTGTTATACACAATCCTGGAGGGAACATTCTCATCGGATAACAAGTAAAAGCTTCCATTGAGAGAAACACACGAACCTTTTGTTTTGTACGCATTTGAAATGGCTACCAATTATTCTAACTAAACAATTACCAAATAGTAGTATGAAGAAAGTGCCGCGTCAATGAATTTGATAGGTTTTAGCGCCGAAGGCGCGTTGACATAATCGTCGTGGCGAGCCACGGGTAGTACTAGTTTATCAACAAACAGTATATGTACATGTATCTGAACCCCAGAGATTAGTTAAGCAAATTCTGATAAATTATAAACCCGGATACCAAATGCAGTCTCCCAACTACGAAATTTAGCCACCTACCTTTGGAGACATTCTATTTTGCAAATTTGACTGAACACTGATCTCAATTTCGCGCTCTCTCTCTCTGAGCTCTCATAGCTTCAAACATGGAGCTCCTCGTTGTAGATCTCTCTCCATATCTAAACCTAGAGAGAGACATCTTCAATCCTCAATTAAAGAGTGTTTGTTCCGAAGTGAGTCGAACCCTAAAAGAGACTGGAGCTTTATTGGTCAAGGATCCGAGATGCTCCGCTGAAGATAACGATCGGTTCATTGATATGATGGAGAATTATTTCGATAAACCCAAAGAATTCAAGTGTTTACAAGAACGATCTCACCTTCATTATCAGGTAACAATCATTTGGTTCTGTAATTTGAAATGTGTTGTTTGCCTACATTGATTGATTTCTTCATTTGTGTGATTGTTATGTTGTTTTGTAATCTGGGGTTGGAGTGAAATTAGGTTTGGACATGTTTATTTGCCTACGTTGCTTGATTTATTCATTTGTGTGATTAGGCTAGTGTTTCTGAAATCTGGGGTTGGAGTGAAATTAGGTTTTAACATGTTTATCTACCTACATTGCTTGATTTATTCATTTGTATGATTGAGTATGATTTTTTCGTAATCTGAGTTAGAATGAATTGAGGTTTTTACATGTTTATCTATCTACATTATTTGGGGTAAATGTTATCGGAAACTTCCCGGAAAAACCATTCAATTTTAAATGCATCAAAGGTTTTTTGAGTAGGGGTAAGGGTATGGAGGGTGGGAGGGTGAGAGAGAGGGTTTAGGACCCCTAACCTTGTATTAAAGGAAAATTCATTTTTTAGCTGACTAGGGTGATCCGGGTTCATAATTTATCCTGACTAATCCCTCGTGCTTGTGAGATCCATGGAAAGACAGAAGCCTGGTTGGTCTGGATAAATCCTGGCGAGTGGCCCCCGTTGGTGGTGTGTCAATCTAGGCATGGTCCCAAGCAGTTACAGCATCCTAGTGTGAAGTAACACACTGTTAAACAATGGAGATTGGTGTAACATTTTGGGACCATTTTTCATGAAGTTGAGGTCATGAGATCGATTTGCCACCTACAGGGGCCACATACGAGGATTTTTCTGGGTTTCCCTGCATGTGTGTCTGTGGGGATCTCACACCCCAGGGATTGGTTTGGAAAACGGTGATAATTTATGAAATTGGATAACTCTGCCAGAAAAATATGTAATATTACTATTGCCGGGTGGGAAACCACTGGAATTGTTAAGCTGATCCTGTTGGTGCTATTGCTAGATGAGGGTGCTGTTGATCCAGGAAAGCACAAATGGAGATTGGAAGAAGTTAGGTGTAGAAGAAGTAGAGATGGAGAACCATGGACAGATAGTTTTTTCCCCCTAAGTAACCATGAACAGATAGAGAAGATATTTTCTGGTTTGTAACAGGTGGAAGGAAGGATTTCTCTTATATTAACTGCACCAGGAAAAGAAACTCTCTTCGATCCTTTGACAAAACTTCCTAGTTTTAAGAACAATATTATGAAGTTTAGGAGAGAAGCTAGGGAGATGGAACACAAATGAGCCTATAGAATGACAAAGAGATGCCAAACAATCTGCTGGACCCTTCGTCTCTTTATAAACAACTGCTACTGAAAAGAGCTGGATCTTCTTAAACCTTTCCTTACAGTAGGATGCAGTTGCTTAGTGTCCCATGGGGCATCATGCTCATTCACTATGAAGTGAATGGTTGTGTTAGAATCTGAGTAGATTCTTCCACATCTAAAGTTGCTACTGTGTTACTACTTTCTTGCAATTACCTCCAACTAATTTTAGAGATCCAAGCATATAAGGGAACTACATGCACATGCTGTTTGACATATATTAAGGGGTTTTTGAGTAGGGAAAGGGTGGCAAGGGAGGATTAGAGAGAACGCTTATGGCCCCCATCCCCATCCCCACCCTCACCCCCACCCAATCTTGTATCAAAGGAAAATGCATTTTTTGTAGATGACCAGGGTGATCCAGGTTCTTAAATTGTTACCATTTGCCTGACTAATCCCTCATGTCCCTCGTGCCCCTCGTACTGAGATCCCTGCGAAAACAGAAGCCGGATAAGTCAATATTAACCTGAGCGAGTGACCCCTGTTTGTGGGGATGTTGAACTTGGGACTTCTACTTCTTCAGGCTTGTTCCTAAGGAGCTACACCATCCTAGTGTGAAGTAGCATTACTGTTAAAGAAATGGGGTTCATGTAGCGATTTGGGATCGTTCCTCTTGAAGTAGAGGTACTGCGATTGAGTCGCCGTGAACGGGGTCCCCAAGAAAATATATTTCCTGGGCTACGCGGCATGTGTGTCTGTGGGGATGTCACGTACCAGGGATTAGCCGGGGAAGTGGTGATAATTTTGTGAAACCGGATCACCTTTCCAGCAAAATATGTAATTTTACTGGTGCCGGTGGAGAAATCACTGGAGACGGCGAAGCTGATCCTGGGTGTGCTATTGCTTCATGATAATGGTGCTGCTGATCTAGGAAAGTAGAAAAAGAGGTGGGAAGAACTGGAGACAAAGAACCCTGGACACAAGGGCGGAGCCAGGAATTCTATCCAGGGGGTTTGGGGGCGGGAGCCCCGAAGAATTTTTGTAGGGTACTTTTATACCTTCAGCGGTATGTAAAAGAATGAATTCGGATGATATGAAAGTCACAGATAATTATGGATTGGGGATGCATTAAATCATAAAATATAATTATGGTGAATAAGAAACTTAAAATTTTATATTATATTTAAAGATCTTGGACAAATTAGGCTGTTTGGGACTCCAGTGTGTTGTTTTTTAGGTGCCTTAATAAGTTTTACAAGAAAAGTTGGTGAAATATGCTTATAGAGTTGCAAAAGGATGCCAAACAATCTGCTCGACCCTTTGTCTCTTCATGCTTAACTGCTAGTGAGAATAGCCGGATCTTCTTAAACTCTTCCCTATAGGATGGATCAGTTGCTTAGCGTCCTATGAGGCTGACGTCGTCCTCACTCACTATGAATTGAATGGCTTTCTTAGAATCTGAGTGGATTAGTAGATTCTTCCACATTAAGTTGCCGCTATGGGAATACTCTCTTGCAAATACCTCTAGCCAATGGTGGAGAACCAAGCATATAAGAGTAACATGCTGTTAGACCTATTCTCTTTTCATCTCTTAAATTTCCTCCATGACCACCATAAGAACTAATTATTTTGAACCCTTCGGTAACTTGAGGTTGTCTATCCGAACCTAGAACCACCAGTATTTGCGCAAACAAATTTAAGCTACAGTGGGTACCATTTACACAGTAATCTTTTGGTTAAAAGTATTCAATGTAAGCCTTCCACAAAAAAGTCCCTGATATGTGCTATCTTCAGTTCTTGTTGCTAAGAGTATTCTCTTTACATGAAGATTTATGCTCAAAGTGTATCTAGGGTTACCCTCCTCGCATCCCCAAATGTAGGATCTGAAAACACAAGAAACATCTAGCAGAACTAAAAACCAACCCCCTGAGTACAATCCACTAACAAATCAAAATACTTGGCTCATAGAACAAACCCGTCAATTATCGATACCTCAGAACAAAATCCTGCACCCTTGACACCCCCAAAAGATTATAAATCCTGGCAAACGGCACAGACAGCTGAAGCACCAACTTACTGGGTCAACCTAGTTAAAAACAATGAAAACCTTGAATAAACCAAACCGATGGACCACCCACCCTAGTCAACGTAAGGCTAGTGAACGACATAATCTCTCTCTTTATAGTCAGAACTACAAACCAGGAGATGGTTTGAGAAGAAATCATGTTCCCTTGTATTTTATTTAACTATTCTCTCAAGACTTGAGTGTCAGAGATTGAAGTTACGTCCTAAAAATCTGGCAAGCGTCATGGAAGGAAGAGGAAGCAAAGATGAATCAGATCAAGAGAATTTCATTGTAGAGGAGAGACCTCCTTACAATGTATTGTTTGGTAATGTGCTGTTGACTTGTAGCCTCCAGGGCTAGTTTCTTCAGGATGGAAATGAGGGAATTACGTATGAAGAGATAGAGCAGCCTATACAAATCTTCTTTTTGCTGAGAAAGGGCATCTATGATATCTTAACCTTTTGTGTTCTTCACACCAAACAAAAATAGTGTAAGGAAATGCAGAGAGAAAATGAGAGACACTGTCAGGACTGCTTCTGTATAAGTAGTGTATAAGTAGCAGTCGAAGTAAGAAAGGGAGCCTAACTTTGATGGCTTTTCTGAGAAAGTAATCTTCCCTTCTAAATCTAAACTAGCCAAACTATAAATAAATACCTAGGATTGGTATGCTTGAAAGAAAGATTGCATGTCCAAGTCGCAATTAGTTATAAAATCTTATAGTAGTAAGACAAAATGAGAGTGAAGTTTTTCATTTCTGAAGGTAGCCGGTAGCCATCCCAATATGTCCTGCTTTTCATGAGAATCGACTTGAACTTGCTCTAATTGTTTTACTGAATGTGAGAATACCATGAAGGATTTTTCTGAAGATAAGAAACTTATTCTACTGCCTGGGCCTAGTATATTTCTGCTGCTTAAGTCATTGTGTAAGATACCTCTTGAAAGTCTTCTTGCCAAAGATAAGAAGAGTTACGATCCCAAATCAAGTGCTTTATCAAGGGGCAATTCATATTTCTCAATTAGAGTTTTTCTCAAGCTCTAGAATATGTTTTGAGAAAATTTTCGTTGTCCAAAAAAGTTAATTTTTGATTAAGTTCTTGTGGATCTAGTGCATCATATAAAGTCGTTACATGCTGCAACCGAGAAGATATTTTCTGGATTAGAAGATTTATGAAAAAACCCCATAGCTCAAAGGCATAGACCACCTTCAACCTTAGAGTGGCAGATATCTTTCTCTATCACAAACTAGGATTTCTTCACTTTTTGATCACCTAAAAGAGTTTGCTGCAAATTTTGATCATTTTTTTGATGATGGAGTTTGGGACCGTGAAAGAGCTGCACCATTAGGTCTGTTACTATAAAAAAAAAACTTAATATAAAAGCTCTACTTTCCCATCACATGAGTGTATTTTAGTTATATTGAGATGATAGTTATATTGAGGCATGCAATCAATATCAAACATTCAGTGAACTTAGTAGACACCAAAGGCAGCTCTGAATATTTTTTAAGTAAGACCTCTATTTGAAATCCTATGGTCTGTTTGGTTCCTTCTTTATAACATGCTCATGCACCCATCTACCCGTGTTGAGCGCTCCCAAATGAACACAAGCTAAAATAGCACTAACCATCGTGACTGAAACCAGTTTGTTCATAAGTGGCAATCATGGCATTCCATTGCACCATACTTCGGGTATCCATCTGATCAAACAAAGAGAACCACATACGCCCATACCACCGATGAAAATGTGTAGTTATCAGGCAATAACACAAAAAATGCATGCCCCTAGAGTGAAACATGGCTTCTTCGCAAGGACCCATTGTATTCCAGAAACACGTCTCTTTGGGGAGTTTCATCGAAAGGTTTGCGAGTGTGGTTCATCATCGGAGATACCACACACGGGTTATGAGCTTTGTGGCTATAAGGGGTCTTTTAAAAACTCATCTGTTACAATTTGGGCATGAATACATTTGGAGTCCTTTGTGGAAGAGCAGGAGCTCAAAAAGTGGTTATAATGGTGGGAATGATAGGTATTTGTACGAAATGATAAATGACACATCGGGAACCACAAAATTAAGAGAATTTGAAAGGAACAATGAAACTTGAGGAATGGAAAGTCTCTTTCTTTGTTTACCTAATGAGCATGTTCAAGTAAAAAAAATTAAATTAAGAAGTAAAAGAAAGGGGTAATTTTGTTAGTAAAGGATTTTAGAGTACTAAATGAAATAATTATTTGAGACTAGGGTCTTCTCGTAGTGTTTATAGAAGTATGCGGTATTAAATGTAATTTCTGAAGTACTATAGGCCCTTTACAAAAAAAATCTCATAATTTTTTTCCTCATTCGTCTAGACTTAAGTTCTATATATAAGGAAGCCCGGTTTGGATCCCCTAAAAATTACGTAACATTAACATGGGTACACATATCGGTGTTCCACGCGGGTACAAGGTGTCAGGCATAGCGACTTAAAAAAAGTGAAAACACCGATATGACAATATAATTGAAAGTGATAGTAAACTAATAACGAGGAAGCTAAATTAACCTTAATTAATACTAAAATCTCTCAATTGCATAAAATAAAGGTTAAAGACCTAGGATTTATGAGATTTACCCCAAACTCTACAATCTCTCTAAGGCTAAGCCTTTTCTCTCACTAAAACCAACATACCAAATAAACTAAGCTTAGACTCTCTTTTATAGGAGAAGAGACCTAACACAAATAGACCCCACGACCTATCAACTCTCCTAATTAGAGTCTAGTTAGGGTTTCTATTTGTGCTAGGTCTCTTCTCTTATAAAATTGAGCTTAAGCTTAGTTTATTTGGTATGTTGATTTTAGTGAGAGGAAAAGCTTAGCCTTAGGGAGAGATTGTAGAGTTTGGGGTAAATCTCATAAACCCTAGATCTTTGAGACCTTTATTTCATTCAATTGAGAGATCTTAGTATTCATCAAGGTTAATTTAGCTTCCGCGTTATTAATTTTCTAATAGAAAGGGTGAGTCCCCCCCTACACACACACACATTTCTTGGTACTATGTCTTATTATTACCTACATAAATTCCGTGGTCCTATATGCATAAGTTATGATATTAAAATTTTGTTGAAATGTTCTAAACACATAAAATCGCGGAAACATAGGTTAATTTACATTACATAGCAAGCATAGAAAAATTGATCAAATGTAGTGGGTTCTAAGTAATATATCTAAAGAATTGGAAACTATTCAAGATATGAAAAAATGCTGATGAGTGTCATGAGTCGTAGTGTTCGACACGGTATGGACATGAATATTTTCCTAAATATGGAGTGTCCATGTTACATAATCAAGTAGGGCTTTTATTGTTTGTTTATCTTTGTCCAAATTACTAAAAGTTTGATCTGTGTGTGTAACAGGTTGGTGTGACTCCGGAAGGAGTGGAGGTCCCACGCAGTTTGGTCGACGAGGAAATGCAAGAAAAGTTAAAAGCAATACCTAAGGAATTTCAACCATTTACACCTAAGGGACCAGACCCAAAGTGGCGATACATGTGGAGAGTGGGCCCACGACCATTAGACACCCGGTTCCAGGTCTCATATTATTTCTCATGTCTGCATATGTTTCATATACTTATAATCTTTACTAAATATGCCCATCTATCTTATGTAGGAATTGAACTCTGAACCTGTTATACCCGAAGGTTTCCCTGAATGGAAAGAAACAATGGACTCTTGGGGTTATAAAATGATTGCTGCCATTGAGGTGAAATGCTTTAGGACTATTTATCTACAATCCTTTGTTCATTTCTTAAGTTATAGCTGTTCTACACCTTTTACTTCATATGTTATTTTCTTGAGTGTTTGTGACTTAATATGTCTTACGTATTAACTTTTGCAGGCCGTTGCTGAAATGGCAGCAATTGGCTTTGGCCTTGAGAGGGACGCATTCACTTCTCTTATGAAACAGGTAAGAGATAGAAGTTGGATTGTAGAACTGCAAAGCATGATATTAAAAGATATTAAGTTGGATGAGAGGATTTTTGTTGTAATTTTACTACTGCTAGTTTGTGCATGTTGCTTATGTAACTTAAATTAGGGTATTGCATACGAAATCCTTATACTAAATGTAAATTGACACAACATCCTAATGGCTAATAGTAGATAGTAAACTTTGTCTGGAAGTTTTATTCTGACTACATGAAAGTTATTGCTTAAAATACACTAAATTAATAATTAATATCATATTCCTCCTAATTGATTCACATTATACTTCACCAACTATTTAATTTTGCCTTTCCCCTAATTTATAACTTATGTATCTTCTGCTGCTTGCATACAAAAGTAGAGTAATACCTTGTTCACGTATAGTATGTTACCTAGACACACCATTTTCTCTGCTGGTGATTTTTTGTGCAAGTAGGCTACAATCATGAGAGGGGGCTTCTACTAAAATGAGATAGAAGTCAAAAACTTAGATAAATAGGACCCTGACCACCATAGATTCTATTTTTAGATCTAGGTAAAATCTTTTCAAATTAAGAAAGAAAATGACTACCTATGGCATTTTCAGTGCAATGCCAAGCTTTCAAAATCCCTTGGAACCCCAAATTGACACCTACAAAGTCTCGAGTAATTTGTGTGGCATTTTGTGTCAGCAGCCTGCTTTATTCAAAGTAACTTTTTACGTAGGTTTTTTTTCTTTTTTGCTAGGCAAGCTGGGGTTTAGGCAAGAACTCCGACCGAAATGAATAAAAAAAAGAGAGATTACACCCTAAAGTAGTTCTTACCACTCCTATCCTCCTCTACAATGACAACAAATTCGAGGGGAAAGAAGAAAGTAAAAGCACTAAATGGCTATTACAAGTTAATAGAGAGGCTAACAAGATTGAACCCCTATTAGTTTCTCTATAGACATGAAATATTTTGAAGTCTTCAAACCAGGGGATCAACAGCTCTCTAATCTTTTGAGTCAAGGAGTGCCATCCCCATGACCTCACACACCCGTCTTCATTGTAGGCCTCATCAGAGTTTAGAACGCAGCAGTCACAGGGTGGCCCTATCCAAGAGAAAAGTTTAATACTTGGTAGTTTGAATGAAGGGTGAATCTAGCTCTAGCACTATCAGTAGTAGTAGTTGAGCTAATTGTATTCCCCAATTTGGCTTTAATTTCTCCCTAAAGTAGGTTATAGGCGATTAAAAGGTTTGGCTTCACTTCACTCCTGAAAATCCTATTGTTTCTCTCCCTCCATATGTGGCAAACCATGGCACAAATGGTCATGCTCAAATTTGACCTGCTATGCTGCTGCCAAGGCTAACAATAGCCCTGCGCACTTCATCCATAAAAGACCCTGTTGTTCTCACAAAACCACTGAAAGCGAATGCTCTTCCAGAATTCTCCAGCAACAATACAGTTCATATATAGGTGGTCCACACTTTCTATATCAGCTTTACAGAGTTCACAAAGAGAGTTATTAAGCATATGTTTCTGCACTAACCTGTCTTGAGTTGAAATAGTATCTCTACATGCTTGCCATAAATTAAACTCATGTATAGGTATCACTGCGCTACCCCAACTGACCTTTGGCCAGTTAAGAACATGCAACTTCCTTCTTGTAGCCTCCAAGCTGCAGCAGCAACATACTTACTGTCACCAATAGAAGCTCATACAATCCTGTCTTGAGTACCAGCTATATAAACTTTCAAAGGAAAAAAAAGAGTGCCAGCTATAGAGGAGATCTTGGGAATCTCATTAACAATGTCAGTAATATGATGTTGTAGGTGAGTAGGAATTCTCCACGGACCCTAGTCAACAACATTACAAATTTTAGCTTCAACACATAAGTAAGAATCATACCTCACTTGAGTACGGAATCTATCAAATTTTGTTTTTATTTTTATGCCAAGGATCCAACCAAAATGCAGTTATAGTACCATCCCAAATAAGGTGCACCATAATACTTTGAGCTATACTTCTAGACTAATGTTTCTCCATGACCAAGAACAGTTGGAAGGAATCTTAACTTTTAATTTTCGTGCCTCTAAGTAAGTTCAAGTGCATCGACTTCACCCATTATTGTAAGTTTTTGAGGCAATCTCCCAAGTGTTCATGTGTTCATGATAGCTGCAGAATTCCAATTACACAGGTCCTTGAAGCCCATCCCACCTTAATCTTTTGGGGAGAAGAGATCACTCCATACAATAGGAACAGTTCTCTTGTTGTCGATGCCACAAGAATTTTGAGAAGATACTTTGTATATGTTTCATAACACTCTTAGGGAGAACGAATATTGAAGTCCAATAAAAGTGTATGGAGTTCGGCACAACTTTGATAAGTTGACATCTTCTAGTGTAAGAAAGCATTTTTTTTTTACAAAAAAGCTGGGGTTAGGCCAAACCCCCACCAGGTATTATATACAAGTAAACAAACTGTGTTACAACCTATGTGGTATTTACAGTATTTAGAATCAGCTCTACAATAAGAAGAAATCTCAACAGGAAAATCTTGAGGAAAGATAAGCATGTTTGGCCATGGATCCATCTCTTAGGGGTGAGCACGGGCCGGTTCGGGTCGGTTTTGGGCCTAAACTGAGCTCGAACCGACCTTAATCGGTTTTTCAAATCTGAACCCGAACTGAACCGATTTGGGTCTGGAACCCGACCCGAACCGAACTGAACCGAACCGAAAATAAAATGCTAAAACCGAACCGATTTTGGATTGGGTTGGGTCAGATTTTTAATGACCTAATTAAAAAAAAAGTTATCTCTTTCACTAATATAATGGCCCATCAAAATACAACTAAAAATGACAAAAAAAAAAATCAATGGTTTTAATTAGAATCTCTGTGATTTGCATGACCCCTTTCAATGTCACTCTATTTTTACCAAAATTTAACATAAAATAAGAAATAAATCTTCAAGAAATTACTACCCTTTAAGGAGAAAATATTATTAGGCCATGAAGACTTTAATACATGCCTTTTTTTTACAGTTTTACAAACAGAGCAATAATCAAAGAAAACTCCACAGTTCTTGCAAGAACATAATTGTCTACAAGGGAGGAATAACATGCACAACCCTTCACAATCTACACAAGATGGAGACCCCAAAATGTTCTTTCCCTCTTCCCCTTCTCTAAAATAAGCACGGTATGCCGACTCTCTTTCAGTTAATCTTTGAAATGTCATTTCAAACTTTTCAGCTCCCTCTAACATCATGTATATTGAGTTTCATCGAGTTGAAACATCTAAACAGACCGAACTTTTCTCCTCCAATTTAGCTTCATTCGCACTTGTCTTAAAACGCTCTAGTCTATGAGGAGATGACCTTACAAATCTCACAACATTTCTTATCGAAGTAATTGCTTCACTTGATTCTTTTAAACCATCAGAAACAATCAAATTAAGTATATGCGCCGAACATCTCATATGCAAAAACTCGTGATTCAAAATGGTATTATTCCAACTTTTAGTGTTTCGCCTCAAGTAATCAACTGCGGTACTATTAGAACTTGCATTATCAAGCGTAACACAAAAAATGTTATATATCCCCCAATTAATCAAGCATTTCTCAACCACAATCCCAATGGTCTCTCCCTTATGATTAGTAACTTGACAAAAATTTAGAATCTTTTTTTTCATTTTCCATTCGTTGTCAATCTAATGAGCGGTGAGACACAAATAATACAAGTTTTGATTAGATGTCCATGTGTCCGTTGTAAGGCTGATTTTTTTACCTTTAATGAGTGCTTTTAAACGATCTTTCTCACTCTTGTACAACTTCAGACAATCTTTAGCTATGGTAAAGCGAGATGGAACGATAAACTTTAGAATAAAAACATTTCAAAAATGTTTAAAACTAGGCCTTCCACAAACTTAAAAGGTAATTCATCCATTATAATCATTTTAGCCAATGTTAATCGACAAACCTCTACACTCCAAATAGTTCCCACAACCTCATGTCCATCTCTTTTCTTCTTAAAAGATAAGGTTTGCTTACTACTAGTTTGAGCATATTTTCCAAATGGATACTTTCTACACACATTTGCTATATGGTTTTTCATAGTACTTGTCCCATTAGTTTTAGGATCACAATTTATGCTTGTACTACAATAATGACGTAAGGCATGAGGAGGATCACTACCTTCTATTGGAGTAAAATGATCCCAAGCTAAAGATTTTTTACGTTTGTTACATCCTTTTTTTTTTCTTTTTTTTATTTTTTATTTTTTTTTTTTTTTTTTTCTGAAAGCGACGTTGGAACAATTGGAGTATAATTTTCAGCATTCGGTGCGACTTGAGTTGTTTCTCCACTTGGTTGTGATTGGTCAATTTCCATCTACAAAACAATTCCAATAGCAAACAACAATTACCAATAGCAAAAACAATTGCACAAAAAAAACTTAACAGGTAGAGGAAGGGAATTCTCATAAACAATTGTTCAAACCCAAATCAAATCCACTCCCAAATCAAACCCCATTAATCAATTCTAACAGACAGAGGAAATCTCATAAATCTCTCCTGTTTTAGGAAATATCACAGAGAAGGAATCTCACAAATCTTACAGAGAGGGAATCTCACAAAACTCCAATAACAAATCAAACCCCATTAATCAATTGATTCAATTCCACCAACATCAACATCAACATCAACATCAACTTATATGCTCAATTAAGTTAACACTTAACAGCAAACAAAGATCTGAGGCTCAGTTATATGCAGATTAAACTAAACTAAACTAAAGGTGAAATAAATGACAAATTAAACTTGAGTTTTTGTTTCCAGTCTATTGTTTCAGATTCTGAGCATTAGATATTTAGATCTCTTGAGTCTTCACACAGAGCTAACAATAACAATTAACAAAAGAGAGAGGGGTACCTGAGAATTAAGATGGGTCCCTGTTACTAAGTAGAGCAAATGTTTCTGTAACTAAGGTTTCTCTTGACTTGAAGAGTTGAAGAGGCTTGAACTTGAAGATTGGCAATTGGCTGCAGAGACTAGAGAGAGAGAGAGTGGGTAACTAAGGTTACTTGAAGACTTGAAGAGTTGAAGATTGGCTGAAGAGTTGAAGACTTGAAGATTGGCTGCAGAGACCAGAGAAAGAGAGAAAGGGGTAAGTAAACCTAAAAAAATTGTTTATAAAAGTATAATAATCCGGTTCAGTTCGGTTTTAAAACAAAAAATCGAAAACCGAACCGACCTATATCGGTTTTTGATTTTAGAACCGAACCGAACCGAGCCACTTCAAAAAACCAACCTGGTCGGTTCGGTTTAGGTTAGTTCGGTTCGGTTTGGTCGGTTTATGCTCACCCCTACCATCTCTGATGCAACAAAATTTGCAGCTTTGTTTCCTTCTCTGTAATTAAAACTGCATAAACAGTTGTCATCCTTATACCATACTTGCATTTGCCTAAGCTCATGCAAACATCTCCAGGATGGCTTCTGTAGTTTATTCAATACTCTGCTTGCATATAAAGAATCAGTAATGACTTGAAGTCTAGGTATGCCCAACTTATTAGCCAGATTCAACACTTGGTACACAGAAACAATTTCAAGTTTTCCAACTATTAAGGAAGAGTCTGCTTCTCCATTATAAGCCACTATAGGGATACCATTCCTTAGTCTGAAGATACCACCAAATCTAGCTCTCTGATCATCCTTGCTAGCATCACAATTAAGGATAATTTGAAAATCACTGGATAGGCTCCATGCAATCCATTTAATAGGTTTTGGAAACTTAGGAGTAGACTTAATCCCCCAATTATTTAGCAGAGACTTCAGATTAAGATCACCTTGAAAATGGAAGGAAGAATGCTCACATTTAACTGACACTTCAAGCTTTATCATCTTTATTATGACTTATTCATTGGAGGTAAGACTTTGGAAGTGTCTCTTGTTCCTTTCAGCCAATTTGTAATAAACTGCAGCAGGAAGAATGCTTTTGAGAAGCTTGAAAATAATTATGTTAGGCTTCTGAGACTGGATCCACCCCATTTCATCACTCCAAGTTAGAATGCTCCTAGAAAAATTCAGAGAAAGAAGCATTTGTTTCCAGATTCCTTGAGAAAATGGACAAGCAAAAAACAAATGATCTCTGTTTTCTTCTCAGCATCACATAGGTTGCAATATGATCTGTCTATTGTTCCAATTCTGAGCAGAAAATCTCTAGTCTTTAGTCTGTTTTTAAGAGCTAACCAGAGAATAAATGAATGTTTTGGAACTGCATCTTTATCCCATGCAATACTAGACCAGGAGGGACAAGGTTTAGAGATTCTGATACTTTTCCTAGGCTGATTTAGAAGAGAACTTTTCATTTGCAGTAAGGTTCCAAATCATAACATCTTCATATTTAATATTAGGAGGCTGACTTGCTTGTAAGAAAGCACTTATTTGTCCAAGAATGAATTTTACCACTCATTTTCTCAATAAGAAGATTACAGTCTCTTAATTTGAGCCTAGAAGAAAGCAATGAAACTCCGAGATATCTAAAAGATACTGGAACCCATAACAGGGTCAACCAGCTTATTTGGGGAGATTTCAGGTGTATATCTTATGTTTTTCTTTCGTAGATTGATTCCAAATCAGGATTGAAGGGAATATTTATTCGAAGCGGTTACTTTATGTTAAGTAAAAAGAGTTGTAAAGTTTGTCGTTTCTGCTACATACTAAAATCCCATGTCGCTTTTGCCCTCGAGGTATCCCTTATCAACGTAATTCTTTATTTATTTTCTTAGTGCTCATATAATGTGGTTGATCGAGGATTTGATCTGCTCGTTCTGTAGCAAATTTGTCAGGATGTATACCTTTTAACTGACTCTAACACTTGTTAATTCATATTGAAACTATAAGTTTTTTGATGAATGGTTTTGTGCACTTTTTTATAACATAAACTTCATTTTCTTAAATACCAGGGACCCCATCTACTTGCTCCGACCGGAAGTGATCTCAAACAACATTGCCAAGAGGGCACTGTATTTGCTGGCTATCACTATGATCTCAACTTCCTAACCATCCATGGCAGGAGTAAATTTCCTGGTCTAAACATCTGGTTGAGAAATGGACAAAAGGTAGAAGTGAAGGTTCCTGTTGGTTGCCTCCTCATTCAGACAGGAAAACAGGTAAATACTAAAGAGAAAAATAGGAACTTTTGGTTGGTTAGTCGCATTTTAAGTAAGAGTCTTTAATCTTGCTAGAGTGCTACGAAGTTAGAAGATTTAGTAAAATTATGCAGTTGCGCGTATGGTAATCTCTCCAATGGCTAAAAATGGCCATAGTGGTGTAAAAGAATATAAGTTAATTCTGTGGACTGAAGTCATTCTGAGTGGTGTCTACCTAAGCAACTGAAAAAAACTGTGGATACCCATCATCTAAAGAGTGTCGTTCTCCATCTATTTTTTCCTAAAAGAGGTGTTATACAAATTCAATGTGAGTTGTGCCTGATTGTATCAAATTTTAGCATTTTCATTATCAACTCTCCCTCTTCCAAATCCAACTGTCTTGGATTTGAAATCCATGCTACCAAACAGGCCTAAGGGTTCTTGCACTTGCCTTTTTACCTCATCTGACTCTGCAATGGATTGTCTATACATCCCACCATTAGGTATTGGAACATTGAGCAGTAGCTGAGTTTCGTGTTCCACTTGTCTTTTCGGTGGCAACTCCTTGGCTTCATGCATAACCTCCTTTGGTCTTCATGGCAGTTACAAGCTGAGACTAACTGGGAGTTCATGTTTGACCAGTCCAACTATAAGTATTAAAAAAAATTCACTTGTGTTAACCAAATGTTTGGTTTGTTGCTTTGTCATTATTATAACTTTTTTTTCTCCTTAGAAGCCACAACACATAACACAAAAGCCTTTCCCGTCTTTCACCAATCGTCACACACTGATCCACCGAAAAAATGTTGCTTCTATGTCCCACAAATGTCCCACAAATGATGACTGCCAAAGATAATTTGGCAAACATCAAGTAGTACCACATCACAAGTAACTTGATCTTGTTTATTGCAAACGTGAAGGTACACTGAGTGCAACTCTATATCTCTCATTAATCACCCTAAGGGGTAAGGCTTAGGATACAGAGAAGTCTTCAACTGTAACTCCTTAACATGTTGTTCTGTAATCAGGTTCCTCTGTGAACCGCAATCAAAAAAGGCAGTAACCGCAGTCATCCTGTTTGTGTGTAAACCAAAAGAGTTCTTCTTTGGTGGCTTTTAGCATTGTAGTGAAGGCTTCTACCTCCACTTTGGCTGTGGTGGCTACTCCTTTCTTACCATCATTGCAAGCTTTGCATCGGAATGAGCCCTTCAACTTTCATCTTCGGTACACATGTTCACTATCTTCTTCGGGTTATGTCGTTTCCATCATGATGATTGTTTTTCTAGATGCAATTTCCAACAACCCTCCTTTGAATGTTTGTCGGTGTTGCAATTATCACAATACTGCTTGCTTTTATTCACCACTACGCGATTTTTTTGCCTTTTTTTTTTTGTGGTAAGTGAGCTTTGTATATAACAATAAGGAAAATTATACAGGGAACCACCTAGCCTCCTTTCATCAAACAGGGAGAACTAACAGCAACAACTACATAAAATACAACCCTCGACGACCTCTAGGATGAAAAAAGAAAACATTCTAAGTAGGAGGGGCTGACAGAAAACTTAGAAGCACGGAAACGGAAAAGATGCAGGTCTGCAGCCTCTTGTGAGTATTTGTCCGACTCAAATTATCTTCAGAGGATTCGGGTACGGTTCTTCATCTCAAGGTACATGGTCTTCTCCCAATATTCTTCAATATCAGCAACTGCAAAAAGCGCCAACTCCGTCCAAAGAAAAAAAAGTGATCTTCTTTTGTATTTCTAGACAATATCCAAATTTCAAAGTTACTTGCAAAGCGAACTCCTGCTTTCAAAATTATGATGTGTACTCTTATACACTTCGCCCTTTTCATTGTCCTCATATCTGATGTGATAAAATCGGTTTTGCACAACAATAATTCAAAAACAAATTGTACTGAAGAACTAACAGGAGGTTCTTTAATAAGTAACAATCCACTTGTGTGTGCTTCTCACCAAGTAAGAGCACGACCCCCAAGCTTCAGCCTCGCAAAACTTACCTTTTGTGCTTCTATATATCACTTAATGCTGAAGTACACCTCCAAAGACTTTAACCATCCGTCCAAATTTTCCAGATTGAGGTCTCTGTTAAAAGTCGGATTCCCAATCATGGCTACCATTTTAAATTGAGAATTGTAAAAAGCCTTTCCCCTTTTTGTTTGAGGATTAGAGTACGGCGATTTTTTGTGGTTATTTGAAAACGATGGATTGAACCCTTTCTTCATATCCGTAATCATCTTGAAATTTGTTTTCATCTCCTACATATTCTACTAATTTCTCCATCAACGTGTCTTCATGGTTTGCGGAATTTGTCATTGAATATTGCGGGTATTAGGATCGGTGGTAGCCTTCTTCGCCCTTGGATTTGAACCCTTGCTCAAACCAAAACTCAAAGCCCAAATAGGTCTGGTACTTAATCCCAAAAACACAACGATCAACAATAGAAATTCATGAAGAATTAAATAACAAAGCAAATATTGAAGACGAAAGAAGATCGAACTTTATTCTGGGTAAATCTTTGAACAAGAGAAACTTCCATTAATTAAGAAACTTCACAATCTTCTACCAACTCGGCAATCTCGCCTCGCTATTACTAATTTTCAAAATTCCCTCTTCACTCTCTAGATCTTTTATCTAATCTTTCTCTTTCCTTATTTTCTTAAGAGATGACTCCCTCTAAAAAAGAAATTCGAGCATACAAAGGAATAGGCGGCTAGGAGATTTTTTCTAACTGATTAGGAAAACTCCTCCTTAGATTTAGGTGATTGTTTTGATGGGCCCACTACCATACTGATCAAAAATGACAACATAAGTTTATTTATGGTGAACTTTGGAAAGTGAATAAGTGAAATTAATAAAACACCCAGTAGAGATCTCTAAGCCAAAAACATGAGAATTCGGCCAATCTATCTCTTCAGTCTACACTAACAGATTTAAGTAAAGAGGTAAGTTAAATAAACACCAAGTAGAGATCTCTAAGCCAAAAACCATGAGAATACGGCCAGTATAGCTCTTCAATTTACAGAAACAAATTTCGATCATTAGTCACTTCCCTTCCTCTACTAGATGATTATTCTTCTTTCAACAATTTCGGTCTGCCTAGGCCATCTCTTATGTTTAAGAGCTTGCTTCAATTTTTCTTCACTTTGATCTGTATCATCATTGGCCTTCTTGTTGTCCTCCTTTAGACTCTTAAACTCTCTTTTATTTTTTGGAGATCTTTTCCTATGACAGAAGCTCAGAAGTCTTTGCATGACAGAAATTTAATTTGGTGTTTTTGTTATTGCCTTTGGTACTTTGATCTTCATGCTAATTTCAATCTCAAATTCTCCCATAAAAGAACACTCTTCCCTTCTTTTTCAGCTCTCTTTTGTCTCATGTGTTCCTTGTAATTATTATAGTAACCTGTGATATATTTTGATATTTGCAGTATATATATAATAAGCTGAGAGGTATTCAATATCCTCTGAATATTTCAAGCTTGCGTTCCATAGTATCTTAGTACCAAATATGCATGTCTATCTATGCCAGAAAGTAGGAACAATGCTGACAATCACTCTCTATGATGAACTTTTTCAGGGCTTATGATAATGATTATGCAATCCATGTTTCTGTTTGTACTTTGTAGCTAGAGTGGCTGACCGCAGGAGAGTGTTTAGCTGGTATGCATGAGGTTGTCGTGACCAACAGGACAACAGATGCAATAGAACTAGCACGGAAACAAAATCGTAGCTTGTGGAGAGTTTCATCAACAGTAAGTGAAGCCAATATGTTATGTTTTATTGTTAAAGCATCTCTATCAGTTTGTTACCTCTGCTAAAGACACCAGCAGTGGAATGTGATGAAAATGCAAAATTTAATTTTCATTATGTAGAAGCAAAAGAAACGGGTGACAATGTGTAGCTCTAGAAAACTGGAACATTGCAGTAAATCATTATGTTTAGCATCCAAAATGCTAAAAATAATTGCTTTGACTTTGTTTTGTACCCATTTTAGAATTCTAACAAATTACCCAACATGTTTTCCTGAAGTTTTCATGTTATGGTTTTGCACCTTTAACGACCCGTTGTAGATGCTTTGGAGTTCGCAAAAGTTTATATAACTCTGTTTTCTGAACTTTTATTCCGATGTTCTCAGTTATTCGCACATATGGCTTCAGATGCTGTCTTAAAGCCCCTTGGCCACTTTGCAGAGTCTGAACTTTCTAGCAAGTACCCGCCGATGTGTGCAGGTGAATATGTTGAGCTTGAACTTGCAGTAATCAATCTTAAAGGAAAGAAAGAACATTGATTGCTCCAAGAGTAAACATGTAATGTACCGTGCAGATAGTTGCAGGATAAAGTACACATTTCTCTTCCATTTTCAGTTGAAAGCTCAAAACACGGCGAAAGGAACATTTCCTTGAAATGTATTCTTGTTTAATACTTGGAAAGTGATATACCATGGAAATATTTTCGGTTCAGAGTTATATTATATGCAATTGTTGTCATTGAAATTAGGTGTTACGGAATCCTGTTATGTCACTGTAAAAATAAGAAATAGTTGATTTACAATCACTGAAGTAATTTGAGAAGCTCTGTACAGTTATTAGACAACATAAATCAATATACAATGGTAACAATCATACAACACAAATATTTACGTAAAAATAAACTATAAAAACTATAGGATTAACTGTGGGTGCCATGAATCATGATAATTAGAGAAACACAGATTAAAGCACGGAATATGATCTAAGCAAATATTATTCTGTCAACTAATATGCAAAACTGAACAGTTTTCGCTTTTAGCTTGCCTTGATTAAACCCTACTGATTGTTTGCAAGGAAGAGAACGTCAAGCGTAAACCAAAACTGTTTGATAGCTCAATTTTGATGACTGTTTTAGGGCAAAAGCTTACTTCCCTAGAGAGAGAACTAATACAAGTTGGAAACTCAGATCAGAGGCAGACGTAGCGCAACAACTGTATGAACCAGGTAGGATGAGAACACACAATTGATGAACTCTCTCTCATATACTCACACTATAAATACCTAAACTTGTACAAGTTACTCTTAACTCGAAAAACTACGAAAATCAGTGAGAGAAGAGGTAAACTTGAAAGATGGTTGGAATTAGTACTGCTAGTGCTACTAGTAAGGCCATGATGGGGTTGATGTTCTTGGTAGTGATGGCTACCATGGTGCAGCATGGAGAAAGCCAAGGTTGTGGCAACACTTTCTTCTCTTCGCTTGTTCAAATGATACCATGTCGGCCTGCAGTTACGCCTTATAGTCCAATCCCACCTAATGAAGCTTGCTGTAATGCAGTCAGAATGCTCGGTCCTGCATGTTTGTGTGTCCTCGTAAATGGCCCTCCAATATCTGGTGTTGATCGTAATTTGGCAATGCAGCTCCCCGTGAAATGCTCCGCCAATTTCAGCCCATGTAAAACTTTTCTCCCAGAAACAAATTATGTTTTTTTAACTGTGTTGGCTCGCCATCTTTTTTTCTTCTTTCATAATAGTTCATTTTTTATTTTATTTTTGATGCAGGCGATATGGGAAACTAGAAAAGGCTTACAAGTTGGATATTCCTGAATAAAGTGCGTCGAGAGCAGCAGACAAACTTTTAAAGACCTCTAGATTAATTTATTATGTAATGATAGTACTAATGCTGGTAGTAGCAAGATAATAAATCAGACTTCGATTGATTTCCATATCGATAGTTTGATAAACTTTCTTTTCTTTCATTTTGTTGTTTTAATCGAATATAGGTTTATTTCGTTCAAATGTATTACGAACCTGAGATAGTTATAGTATGATGTTTGGGTTGGTAATTCGGCATTTTAAAAAGTTCTAAACTTTAATCATTTAGACCCTACGAGCTAAGGTTAAATATTAAATGAGATTGCGGAACGAAATGGGAGAAACATTTGGAATGAACTGTAAATACATGGCCAAACAAAATAAAAATTATCATCTCCTAGGCCGACATGCTCGACCCTGATAGATGATTCTCCCCTACATTTAGAAACTTATCAAAGCACAGATAGTAACATCTAAGAAATCTCAGAAGAAGAAAAATGGGGTAATAGATGAAACTTCGATTTTCATTGATGAACCAAAGGCAGATCATTATATTACTTAGAATTGCACCAAAAGAAACTAGAAAAAATGCGATCAAATAAGCGACACTAACAGCAACAGATGAAAAAACATGATTCTAATTAGGAGGATCCATAACTAACAGCAACACTAAAACAATAAGCGATCAAATCTCCACTATATTTAACATAGTTCTTGTATGCTACAATGGCAGCTGAAACAAGTGTCAAATGAAATCTCGCATCACTATACTGATCTCTTAGTCCTTGTTTATAACTTCCTCGCTGCCACGCATCTTTTTAGGTACTGGACTTTCTTTGTTTTCTTCACAGCCACGCACACCACTTTAGGTATTGAAGTTTCTTTGCTTTCACCTATGGCTGCCTTAGCGGCCGCTTCATCCTGAGAAACAAATATAATGTAATAACTTCAAAATAAGGGCTTTACCATTTTATTCTTGATACCTGGATAATACTTCTGTACATGCCTTGATAATGCACGCATGGAGCTGAGACGTTTTTACCCAAAATAAAACGGGTGTAATATGGTTACACGGCACCATCATCTTCCTCGATTTCGAATTCAACTTAAATTTCGACTCTCAGACCATTAGATCTATTTGGAGAGCAAAGTAATGCTACTCTCCGACAGCTCATTGCAATCCCCATAAGACTTATGAACCCTAAGGTGTCCCAGGAAACACCTACCCCTCATTGTTTCTTCTGTCGTCCTAGCAATAATGGACTCGAGGTACCTCAACTCCGGGTCAAACATTGTCCATTGATTGAGAGCTTCTATCCTGGGGCCTACCTAAATATTTAGAATGGGATGGGGTAGGGCTGGCAATGGGTCGGGTTTGGGGCGGGCGGAGTAATACCATCCCCATACCCGCCAAATTACTCTACCCCCAAACCCGCCCCGTTTAAATTTGCCTATACCAAACCTGCCCTAACACCCATTTAACACCCGTTTAAAAATTCATATGTTTGATACAGTGTTATTTAATGTTGTCAACATAATCTAAGTTTTACAAGACTCTAAAGAAACATAGGCATTATTAATACACCAAAGATGGGATGCGATTCAGACGAGAAAAAGGGAAGCAGTTGACAACATAAGATTGGTGTGAATTTGATAAAAGCCATTTTCCAAGAAAATTGGTAAAAATGAAAGTTAGTTTGGGTCTGAAATTGAATTGAGTCTTATACCGATTGTAATGATAGAGTACATAGATGGAGATGAATACTGGTACATAAATGATCAGAATTGGCAAGAAATGAAATGAATGGGAAATGGGGTTTGAAGAATTCCAACTAAAAACTAAAACTTTACAATCTTTTTTATGAAAGCAAGTAGTAGTAGTAGTAATCAAAAGGGATGAGAATACCAATTGATTCAGAAAGAGAGAATTAATACCTTTCAAATAAAGATCTATTCTTTTACTTCTTCTCTTCTTTGTTTTGATCTCTGAGGAAAGAAAGAAAGAGAAATCCAAAATCTTATTATTAGAATAAGAATGTGAGTTTCATCATAGATCCATTACAATCAGAACACTCACTTGACTTGAGCCACAAATGAAAGTTAGTTTTGTGAAAAATGTTGTTTTGAGGTTGAAATGAAGAGAAGCTGATGACAGAACACAGGGGGCTAGAGGTTGAAATGAAGACATGAGAAGAGACAAAAGGCTGGACTTAACTAACATGTCTTTAGAATTAATTTTAACTTAAGGGTATTCAAGTCATATATTTTATAACTGGGTCGGGTAACGGGGTCTCATTTATTTGAGCCTAAAACCAGACCTGCCCCAATAAATAAATGAGGTTTTTAAAAAAAAACCAAACCCATCCCATACCCGCTATAGTCATACCAAACCCGCCTCATTAAGGGCGGGGCGGGGCGGGGCGGGGATCCGACCGGGCGGGTTAAATTGCCAGCTCTAGATGGGGGGCTATATTGAAGAGATCCAGGGTCCACCCCCGAAAATGTTTAAGCTGATTGCGAGTAGCGCTTATTTTTGACCTCAACCACTATAAGGACCTAAATTTGTAGCTCGAATTAGTCTCTTACACCAAATGTACCTGGAACACAAATAATTGTAAACAAGTAATAGAAAGTAATACAAATTTAGTGTGGAAACCTTTGAATAGGTTAAAACTACGACCTTAACTCGAGGATTTAGAAGAATAACTTTATTGCTTGGATATTTCAAGTTACAAAGGTTGGTGCTCTGGAATTTTGATTGAGCGAGTATTTTCTCTCCCAAAACTTCTATTGCTCTCTTTGCCCTATTTATAGATCTCATATCTAGCTCGTGGGCAATAACACGTTCTCCTGGATTAGGGGAAAGAGTGGTGGAACTTTCGAAGGCTGTTCCTGTAACTGTCAGTTCGCAGGGCAGGTATCTTTGACTTATTCTTCCTTATTCTTTGAAGGTTCGAGCCACGTCATCTTTAAGTTCGTGAGCCAGGTGTCAACATTATTAGGGTTCATGTCCACCAAATTTTCTATGAGTCTAGTATTATGGTAGTTCAATGCTATAGTAGCTCGAGGGGCAGGTCCCTACAATTGCCCCCTCTCAACTAAAGGTACAAGTAGCTTGAGTTTAGAAGCTTTGATAGATCTACTCCTTGTAACTTTAATTTTATTGTTGAAAGTACATCTTTGAAATTTGTTGTTGACTATTAAAGTTTCCATGAATTGAAGTCTTCAATACTGATTATGTGTGGAATTGATTTTCATTAATTAATACAATAATGGTTATACATATTCGCTCTTTCTTCTGCCCAATCCATCATTTTATTTTTTCTACATAAACATAGTCTGTTGCTACAAATTCTCTACAAAAAAATGGTTACCACCAGAGGCTAAACCTGTGAAAATCGAGCATTGACTAAGATTCATGAACTCCAGTATCGGTATTTTGGGAACCAATCTCTTTCTAAAGAGATGCCCATCCCTATCTTACCTACTTACTATGGCATGATAGAGGATGTGGTAGAAGTGGCGGATGACGTCTTTTTTCATATGTTTCGTTTTCACTACATCGTTAAGACGGTTCAGCAGTGCAGGGATTGTCTCCGGCGTCTCACGGAATAAGCCGTTTTAGAGCAGGATCAGGCTGTTAGTGTCCAATGCAAGCGGCCACGCAAATGTGGCTGCCCTAGTTGTAATTAGGACTTTGTATTGTACTTTTTTATAAATAAAATTTATTACTTTGAACTGCCTGCATTTTTTTATCGAACTATTTGTATTATGATGCCGAACTGCTTATATTATGCTGTCGAATTGTTTATATTTTACAAATACCTTGACTTGCAATTGTTGTTTAGATAATAATGACAGTTGTTGATCTTTATCTTAAATTATACTTATCCCTTTATATATGTGATTTTATGTGATGTTTTAGTTATAGTTATTCTATAAATAGATCTGTGAGGTTTTATAGTTTCCGTGTTAAACGTGGCGAGAACTTGTTCCCAAAGGATTCACCATGCAGTTGAGGGGAGGTTGGCGATAAAGATTGTTGAAGTTCGTGAACAGATTTTCAGAGTACTTCGTTATGAAGCCGAAATTCCCATTTCTATTCTGCAGGTAGAAGGTTTGAATGTGGCGGAGATGGAAATTGAGGCTGATCGGCATTTTGGTGTGATGTTTTTCGCGATAAGATTGTCGAACCCGAATCTTTGAAGATTATTGTGGGGGAGATTTCTCTTGATGAGATAGCTGAGGAGGATAAAAAATTGCCGAGGGTGAGAATATTCGATGTGGTGTTGTTGAGCACCTCGGTTGCTTTAAATCTAACTATTTTTTAAATTTTAAATTTATTTTGAAGCTCGATGTAGTTTGGCTTATTGGAATAATGGAATAAAAATGCTTTGGTTATATTTTCCTTAATCTGCTCCTCAAATCGTGTGTACTATGATAAAATATTTTAAAATTTAGTTCTTATTGGTATATCCGTCCAGTGATTTATAAATAGTCTGGTCCTATTTTTGTTAGGATAGCTAGTTGTGTTTAAAATTGTAGGGTATTTGAGAAGGATTTTAGTGGAGATATGTTTGGAGGGTTAAGAATTAATAGGTCTTTGAGTTATGCTAAGAATTGTTATTTGATCGAATTAGGTAATTTGGGAAGGAATAATGATCTGTTGTTGGATTGTTATTTACAGGAGTTCAAATTTTTGAGTAATCGATTGGTAGAGATGAAGGTATGAGAAGTTAGGAGGAAATCGAAGAAAAATAGATGATTGTTAGTGTTTAGGGAAACCGAGCTCAATGAGGAGTACAATTTTCTGTGTAATTGGGAGGATGAGTTAGTGGGGATTGCCATTGAAGCGATAAACTTTGAAGAAAAGATGAGTAGGAGAGAGAGAAAGATTTGTCTCATTCCAAAATTTTAAATGGGGGTAATGATGATAGGGCTACGATTACCAACAAACATGAGTTCTTTGACTGAAGAAGTAGAAAAGACGTCCGGTTGAAAAACCGAGGGAAACTGACACATGTCTCAATAAATGTCAATAGTTACCAAGGGATACTAAAAACTTTACCATTGAAGCGATGAGTTAGTAAGGATTTGTCTCATTCCAAAATTTTAAATGGGGGTAATGATGATAGGGGTACGATTACCAACAAACATGAGTTCTTTGACTGAAGAAGTAGAAAAGACGTCCGGTTGAAAAACCGAGGGAAACTGACACATGTCTCAATAAATGTCAATAGTTACTAAGGGATACTAAAAATTTTACCAAACTAGAGAGAATTTTTTTCTAGAGAGAGAGGGAGAAAAAAAACTGTATGTGTCTTACAACAAAGGGAAAAGTATGTTTTGTTTGAAGGGGATCTCTTTAAATTATTCTAAACTTCCATTGGAGTCATCTGTCAAGGAGTCATTGCTAGTATCTTATTCTTTCTATGGAATAGAAGGTTAGTGGGTTTTTTTATATCATTGTTTATGTTTCATTATTCTTTAATTTAGCAAAGTAGAAATTACGTCTTAAATCTCTACAGTAATAGTTGTTGTTTCCTTTCATTTTATTTTTGAACATTAAATAAGAAATTCTTTATTTAGTATGTGAGAAAACTCTATTTGTTTTGAAACTTTAGTTGGGTTTATTTTGGTGTTACAGAGATGGACAGATTTAGTAGTTTATAATTTGGGACAGTTTAATAAAATTTGACTGATAAAAGATATTTTAGCATTATTATATATAGATTTTTTTTGTTTTTAATAAAAGTAATTGAAAATAAAAAAGTTAAATTAATTAAGTATCTGGTCCTCGATGTAGGTGCGTGATAAAGTTTTAATAAGTATAATATAGTCTATTTCAAACTCATCATTCGAGAAGGACCCCTCCACGTCTGGTCGGGTTGCAGATGAGTATAATATAGATGTTGATGTAGTGAACTCTCATGGGTATGAGGTTGTTCAAATTAGTAATAGGATACCTGATGACAATTTCATACCTGTTGGTGAAGATAAATTAATTGTAAGTGATGATCGAGGTGATGATGCCGATTATCCTAGTATTCTTCATACCTATGGTAAGGGGGTTGACGTAAGGAAGGAATTTTGTAGGCTTAAAGGTAGTTTAAAGGGTGGTGGTTTATTGGAGCATGGGGGTAAAACGTATAGAGAGTACTTTGATGAAGAGGGTAATTCTTCTTACTATCTCATTCCCGATTTAGAGGCCGAAAAACTTGCTAGAGGTATCCCAGATGAGATATCTTTAGAGCATTTTGATGGGGAAGAGTCGGATGAGTTGGAAGAGCGGTTTCCTTTGTTATCTGTCTAAGTTTGATTATGGCTTGAGTTTGCCTCTGAGTAATTTTGCCTGAGTAATTTTGCCAAGAGTATAATGAATGGAATCAAAGTATGTCATGCCCAGTTAAATGGGAATGTATGCGAAGTACTCAATGTTTATGAGGTACTTAATTAGAAGTGGATCAAGGAGGGCAGGGATCGACGCATGACTTATGAAGATGTTCTAAAATTTTGCAATGTAAAGTATTTTAGCGCCACTGGGGGTGCTTACTTTTCTACTTTTTTTCCTCAACCTCAATTTTTTGATCTAGATTCGGCTGGCAAAATATAGAATGACAACTTGATTTGGGTTAAGGGCGAGTATATGCAGAGAGCTGATGAAGATGTCTTTTTTTATTTGTAAGCAACGATATATTAAGAAAAAACTAAGCCCCAAAAGGCAAAACAGAAACAGCCGAGATAACGAAGTTCGAAGCCCTATAGGGCTCAAAAACAGAAAATCCTGGGGAACATGTTCCCAAGGCGGCTAAAGCATGCGCCTCAAAATTAAAACATCTACTAGAAAGCTGGAAACGAAACTCATAAAAACGGGCAGCGAGAGCTAGCATCTCTGGAGCAAGTGTGAGGGATCCCCAAGACAGGTTAATGGATCCCGTCTCAAAAGTACTGACTAGACGCTGACAGTCTGTGAAAACCATCACTCTCTCTATGCCTCTCCCTAGCGTGGCCTTCATGCCTCTGATCACCGCTAATACCTCTGCCTCTTCAGAGTCTGCTGTCCTGGAGGAATCGTAACTTACACTCAAACAGGAGAAATTATGAGATTTGAGGACAAAGCCCGATCCCCCCGACGAGTCATTTTCCGCCAGTCCCCGTCTACCAAAATAAAAAACCATCCTTCTCCGATCACGGGAGGAGGGTAGGTAGTTCCGGGCCTGGTCGTAGAGGAAGAGGGATGACTCAAAGGGGTGTAGTAATATTTAGCCCTGTTCACAAAAGATACATGATTAAGAGTAACATTATTAAAGATAAGGTCGTTTCTACTCATCAAGATAACAAAAAAGATTGAGCTAATTTTTCCCCACATGGTAGGGTATGAAATAGCCGTTCCTTGTCTGGAAATCTTGTCAATAATGCCACTCAAGGAGTCGGAGTAGGGCCAAAGATCAAAATTAAGAGAAGGGACGAAAGCATACCAGAAATCATGAACTTTCTTACAAAAGAACAAGGCATGAGTTGTGGTCTCTTCTTCTTCGCCGCATCTGGGGCACAAAGTGTTAGTGTCAGCATTCCCGTACCAGAGATTCTGCTTGGTGGGGATACCATCTTGGATGGCTTTCTAGAGGAAGAGTTGGATATGAAAGGGGACCTTCATCTTCCAAATTGTTGTCCAGATGTTGTCATTGTCGACTTCCTGGCCGCTATCAGTTTTGGGTTCCCGATCCTTCTGGTTGGAGGAGAGGTAGGCCGATTGCACCGTCATAATGCCATTTTGAGCATTTTTCCATCTGAGAGTGTCTTTGGCCAGAAATTTTCTGAGTGGGATACAAAGATTACAGTTGGCTACATCAGGGTGGAACAATGATCGAATGAGCGTATCCTTCCAGATGCGCTGGGATGAGTAGATAAGGGCCGAAACTTTAGTGTTAGTACGATGAGAAGGGGCCAGCCCATGGGGATTACCCAGGAGGATACCCGGTATCCAGAGCTCAAGCCAGTAATCGACGCTCTTCCCATCTCTGATATGCCAAATCCCTTTCCAGATCCAAGAGTCGGAAGCTTTAGAAGAGGAGAGCATAGGAGATTCTTTGGGAGAGTAGTGTTTAGTTAGATTACGAGCCCAAATTTTGTCGGGTTCTTTTATAATCCTCCAAAAGTGATTGGTAAGGAGGGCTTGGTTGTGGGCGAGAGAGGTCCTGATGCCCAGAACTTCGCTGTCTTTGGGTCGACAAATGTTCTTTCAGCTAATGAAGTGGGCCTTGTTAGATCCAAAAAAAATTTGTACCCCACATGAATATGGCATTAATGGAGTCAAGTTTCTTACAAGTCTTGACAGGGAAAGAGAAAACAGACATATGGATCGAGGGGATTGCTGAGTTAACAGTTTTAATAAGGGTAATACGACCCGCTTGGGAGAGAGTTTTAGCTTTCCAACCCTCGATACGATTCGAGACTCGAGCTATAATCTCCTAGAAATTCAGGGTTTTCTTACACTCGAAGATGAGAGGAGCTCCAAGGTATTTGTCTCCACCCGCATCCCGTATGATGTGGAGGATGCGTTGAGTCAACCTGCGGTGCCGTTGATGGCCATTCTTGTTGAAGAGGATGCATGATTTTTCCAGATTGATCTCTTGGCCAGACACGCTTTTAAAGGAATCCAAGGCGTCTTTAAGGGTACTCGCTTCATCCAGGGTAGCTTTGCAGAAAATAAAGTAGTCATCGGCAAAGAAGAAGTGGGAGACTGGGGTGCAACCCCTCGCGGTCTTGATGCCATGAAGATCCCCTTTACTCTCAGCTTTGAGGAGGATACGCAAAAGTACCTCAGTACAAACGAGGAAAAGGAAGGGGGAGAGGGGGTCGCCTTGTCTGAGACCCCTCTCAGGTTTAAGGAAACCATAAGGAGAGCCATTCAGGTTAAAGGAGAGGGCAGTAGTGGAGATGCATTAGTGAATCCATGTGCACCATTTCTTGCAAAAATCCATGGTTTTTATAGTGTAGCCCAGGAAACTCCACTCCACTCTGTCAAAAGCTTTGCTAAGGTCGAGCTTAACTGCCATGCTTCTGGAAGCTCCTATCTTTTTTACCAGAGATCTGAGGATCTCTTGAGCCATAATAATACTGTCAAAAATTTGGCGGTCAGGGACAAAATCATTCTGGGTGGGGGAAATGAGCTTATGGAGGAGAGGCTTAAGCCTACCGGCCAGAATTTTGGTAATGAGTTTGAATTTAACGTTACAAAGGCTGATGGGACGGAAGTGGGCAGGGCTGGTCGGGTTTTTGATCTTGGGAATCAGGGTGATGTTGGTATGGTTAAATTCGCCAAACAGGTGGTCCGTCTGGAAAATGTTTTGGATGGCTTGGAAGAGGTCGACTTTGACTGTATCCCAGGATTTTTGGTAGAAGAGGGGCGTAACGCCATCCGGCCCCGGGGACTTTATGAGATTCATGAAAAAAGGCTTCTTTAACTTCTTCCATGGTAGGAATTCTGGTCAGGGAAATGTTATCGTCTGTCGTCACAATCTTATCTATAATCTGGAGTTCTTCAATCTTAGTAGGAGGAAAGGATTATTGGATCAAATTTTTGTAGAAGTTAAAAAAAACTTCTCCAATGTCATTTCTATCATGCGTTCAGGAGCCATCCTCTTTACGAATGTTCTGAATGTTGTTTTGACGCCGCCTACAGATGGTAGACATGTGAAAGAAACCGGTGTTACGATCGCCCTCTTTAAGCTAGAGCTCTCTGGATTTATCTTTATAGATAGTCTCTTAATGGGTGAGAATGGTATCCAACTGAGTTTGGAGAGCACTTTCAGCCACGACATTTTACTCGGTAGGCAGTTCTGGTTGGAGCTTGCCAATATCTTCTCTGAGTTGTTTGATCAAACCAGTGGTAACGTTGAAAACATCTCTGTTCCAGTTTTGAAGCTCGCGCTTGGTATGCCATAACTTTTTACAAAGCTGGAGAGGCCGGGAGAAAGTCTGATCCACGCTCCAAGCTTTCTTGATGACTGATTGGAAGTCGGCGTAGTCAGGCCAGATGGAGAGGAAGTAATATTTCTTGGGGAGATGGTGGGTGAGCGGATCCGTATTAAGAATGATAGGATCGTGGCCCGACCCAATAATGGGAAGATTCCTGATCGTCGCCTCTGGAAAGTTGGCTCTCCACGTCCCCGAGGTAAGACCCCGATCCAGTCTAAGCTTAGTCAGGTCCCTCCCTTTTCTTTTATTGGACCAGGTGAGCGGGACACCCGAAAATCCTAGCTCAATCATAGCCGAGTTGAACATGAAATCATCCAGGGGGTTAGGTAGAGAACCATCGAAAGGTATTCTGCCAAATTTCCCCTCCTTACAGACAATGCAGTTCAGATCGTCGATAATGAGCCAGGGGATAGGGATACTGGTGGCAATCTGGGAGATAGTCGTCCAGTAGGGGAAGCGGTTCTGAGCTTTAGGGGGGCCATAGGTAAAGGAGCACATCCAATAGACCAGCGGGGAATCCGGTGAAGGATTGTGTCTAGGGGAAGAAATAAGAGCGTCGATCCCCTTGGGAGAGGAGGCTAGAATGTGCATCTCGATGCCTTTATTCCAAGCTAGCCAGAGGCCTCCTCCATTATTAAGAGTCGCGGCCTTCATATGAGAGTGTTCGTAACCAAGATTGACAAACTTCTTAAAAGAATCAGGGTCAGAGGTTTTGGTTTTTAATAGGAAAATAACATCTGGGGCATACTTTCTTTGGATATTAAGGAGTTCTCTAAGGGTGGCGGGCATACCGCTCCCCCTGCAGTTCTATGAGAGAATGATCATTTATCACAGAGGGCCGGTGTCAGGCCCGCTTCTGAAATAATAGAAGCTCTATAGGGTCGAGAGTCATTTTTAGGTGGGTGCCAAGTGTTCTTAGCAATGACCTTTCTCTTTCCTCTTCTAGTGGTGGTAGCAGCCACACAAGGCGAAAAGGTAGTGGGATATTGTGAGAATATGAGGTTTCGGGCTGAAGCACAGAAGGAGCATCGGAAAGCTTCAAAACCCTTCCTCACCCCATTTGTCGACTTAGGGGACTGGCCCACCTTGCCCCCTATCGCTCTTAGCGCGGTCCATACTAACTTAAACTAGTAATGAAGATCGGAGTGAGAGTGGATACCATGATGACTCATCTTATCACCCGAGCCAGTTTTTCTTATGGGATCCCCAACAGGCTGGACCCGTCAAATCTTAGGATTCTTACGTCTATAGAGAACACCAATATTACCCTTGAGATTTCTAAGTCTGTTTTGTCTGTAACCTGGGGGCCTTCCCCGGTTAAGTTGCGAGGTACGGGGGACAGAAAATAAGAAAGGAAATACCGAGCTAATATGTAACACAAGTTTCATATAATGTCGATGAATAAAGAAAGAATGTAAGGCAAATGAAAAAGGAATGACGCGTACCTTGGCTGGGTAAGAATCTCCCGTACCTTCCTCTAGAGCCGGTGAAACTGTGTGCAACCACTTCCGCTTGACCTATATCCCAGTGCTACTCCTAACTCTGTTGGCTGACAAGTCTCCAAAAATATTTTAATGAGTTGGTGTTACCCAACTTGAGTGATCCGAAGAAGAATACCCAAATTCTAACGGTACCGACTCTGTAGAAGAGAAAGCTGGTGTTATAGCGGTACTAGGTGGGTTCGAGGCCAAGATGTTCAGGGGAGTATTTTCAGTCGGGCTAAGCGGGAAGAGGTAGTGTACAGGGGCCGGTCGTTGACTTTGCTTGGGTCCGTAAGGTCTCTTTTTTAGAGGGCTGAAGAATGGTGTTTTTTGTAGTGGGGATATGATTCCAGAACAATCCACGAGATTAGGGCCCAGGCCCGCTTCCGAGCTCGAGCCAGGAATATTAACTCTCTTATCAAGGGCCTAGATAGAAAGGGAGTCGGTGTTGGGCTTCTGTGTTGCGTTTGTTGGGCCCCCAAAAATGAGTTCTGGTAGCTGAGGCCTCGAAAAAATTGACTGCCTCGAGCTAAGAATGAGTGGGCTTTCCCAAGATAAAACCGTTGGACGAAATTGTTGTTTAAGCTCTGTCCCTATGTTCGGACCGTTGGGTTGTTGATTCAAGTGGGACCCCAGCTCAACAATCAAATCTGTGATCACAGATTTTTGAGACGAAATTTTTTTCCGAATTGGTTTGGGATGTGATGTTGTGGACCCTGAAGCTAGGCAATCATTTCGTTTATCCCTCCATGCAGACTTGTCTTTAGAAAGTATGCAATGTGGTGATGTGGTCCCCTCAAGCCGTAATGATTTGGGGTAAGGTGGAGTGGGACCCATAGGTTCTTTGCCCTTTAGGTTATGACATATGTCCTCTGAGTAATCGCCAAAATCAAGTGTCCTGGTTGTGTCGGCCTCACCGAAAGCTGAACCCGTCGACTGGATCCCCGTTGTTGATCGTTGTCCATGCCGAAATCGAAATTTTTTCCACTGTAGCTGTGCGAATGTTGTATCGGTTGGTTTTCCGACCTATGGTGAAACTGCTGGTGCTAGGCAGAGGCAATGAATTGTTCGTTAGTAGTAATCGATAGGTCGTGCTGCTGAAGATTACGTGATGGTTCCGTGACAAACTGCCCTAAATCTGTTCCCATAATGGTGAGCTCTCTATTACTCTGTTGTGGTCTCCGACTCAGAGTGGTCCCCTGTTCAATGTTGGTGTCTTGTCTATGCTGATAGGGAAAGCTATGTTGTTTTGGAGGGGATTGGTGGCCGGTATAGAAATGCTTGGTGGGTTAACTTGGATGTGAGAACCGTAATGGAACTCATACTTATCGTTGATATTAAGCCGTTTCCGTTCTTGCATCACCTTCGCAAAATGTTTGCAAGTGGAGAGAGGATGTGTTAGAATGCCACAATAAGGGCAAAAACCCTCGAGCCAATCGTAACGGACTGTAATACGAGCATCTCCGAACTGAGCAGGTCTTGATATAGGAATCGATATAACCAACGGCTTTTCTGTAAATAGGTTAACTTGTATGCGAACAAAATTGGCTCGTCGGTTTTCTATAGTGTTCTCGTCCTAGTCATCTCTAATGTACTCTCTTATTTTATTCCTGATGATTCTGAGCATTTTGTTGCCCAACATGCAACACGGAAGACCCGATATCTGGACACAACCGAAAATCTTTGGGAAGGTGATTTTCGATTGGTGCAACATCGGGTTGACACGTTGTTGTAGTATAGAGAAACCAAAAACATTCACCGGTTGTGAATTAAGGATGGTTTGAAGATCTCTCTGATTATCAAAGTTGGCAATGAATACTTGTGAGTCTCTTTCGAATGAGAACGGAGGAATTTGAGGAATAAGTTTTGCCCAAGCTCGCAAAACTCCGTCCATGATGACTTGTTATTTTATACCTGGTGAGATCGATTTGAATGCTAAAGCATTTTTCCATTTAGTTTTGAGGTTATTCCAAGTCGAATCGTCGAGGTGAATAATGGGAACGGGGTCGTGTGTGGTAACTCCTTGTATTAACTGAGTTAGTTCATTCTCATCCTCTGTATTGCCGTGTTATTTAGGTGCTTCTTCTACGTTCATAAGTGGCAAAGGGAGAGAGAGACTGGCCGAGAAAGAGTATGGGAGAGCACAGGTTTTTCCATAAAGGGTTCAGGCGAGTGGGTTGAACGCAAGATTAGGGTTTGAAGTTTGTTTGAGGGTTTAGGTTTGGGATGGTAGAGGATGTGTAGGATGTAAGAGAGATGGAGTGGATGTCAATAGAGGGATGGAGGACAAAGCTGTAGGGTTTGTGGTTGTAAGAGAGAGATGGAGGATGGGGCTGAAAGGTCTGTGGTAGGGAGGTAGTTGTTGAGTGGGAGAGTGGGAGAGGGGAGAGGGGAGAGGGGAGAGGGGGGAAAGAAGAAGATGTCTTGAACCTAACATATAGGTCGTTTAAGGAACGTAAGTAGATGTATTCTTTTTAACTGTATTTATGTGCTTTTGTTCCATATTTTATATAACTCTTTCTCCATTTTGGTAAATCCCAAGTGTAATGTCGCAAAAGAAGATTCTCTTTTGAACATAGTAGCTCGCGAAGGAACCAAATTTCAGGAAGTTCTTGGCGAACTAGGTATTAGTAGGAGCAAAAGAGTAAACAGTAAATCTCTTAAAGTTTAGAAAGCTTAGGCTGAGAGACAAATGGCTGGGTTCAGTTCTGCGGCCTCTCCTCCCATTACTATTACTACTATGTGTAATAGCCTATTTTCATGTTGGACAAAGATAATGCCTTACACCCTTAAAATATAGAATATTGACTAGGAACTAGAAGCAATTAACACAAGTTTAGAGTGGAAAACCCTTGAATGGGTTAAAAACCACGACCTCTCCTGAGGATTTCTGAAAGAATGGTGTTTATATAGATGCTAGCTATTACAAAGAGAAAGAGATTGAATATCTGAGTTTTGGTAGAGATGACTTTCTTTAAGTGTTCTATAAGTGATAATAGTCATCCTCGATCCTGATCTCCAGGTCTCTTTTTATAGGTCTTATAATATGACCATTATTGCTTTAATGAGGAACGTTACAATATCAGGTTTGATGAGTCTTTTATGAGGTCTCTTATAACGTCTTGTTATCTGATACTTGTTGATCTTGTAACAGATCTCTTGATAATCTTAGCTGTAACTTCGGACTGTTGGTGAAGATGCGATCTCTAGCGAATGTCGTATCTATACGATCTGTTGATGAATATCTGAGTACCTTCTGCAGTGCGATGTTACTAGATGCTTCAATATCTTCGAACTGTTGGTGAGGCCGTATATATTATAATCTGCTTGCTCTCAGTCCTTGGTTGGTTATCAGTATGTTTATACGAACTATATGAGCTCGAATATCGGGCTTAGTAGGAGGATTAGAAATAAGCCCTTACAATTGCTCCCTCTCAGCCAATAGCAGGAGAAACGTGTGTAGCGAATGGTATTGGTTAAGAAGTCCAGTCGTTTTAAATGCTGCATTAATGGCTTCCTAGGTATCTGGAGGAATAATTGTTTTGACTGTTGGGTCTTCCAAAAATGCTGCTGGAGATGTGTGATTGTGATAAAAACTTTCTTGGATGTGGTGGCTTGCATTAAATGCTGTTGCTATATAAAAATGGTGATCAGTTGCTTTTACTGTTCATCTTGATTTATCCTGTCATTCGTCTGGATTTGCATAAGTAATAGTGATGGTGACTACTCGTCATCAGGCTTATGAGGAGAGAGTTCAGAGCAAGATGATGAGTCTTCAGACTCGTTATTTTGGTAACCAAAGTCTTTCTCTGCCAGCTCCAATCCCTGTTCCTCCAACTTTTTATGGGATGACGTTAGAAGAGGTAGAGGAGGCAGATGATGATTATCATCAAATGTGGTGCTTTCACTACATGGTCTTGTTTGCTGCTCATCGTCGGGCCTGTCTGCGGATGCTTGCTGAGGATGTGGTGGCGGCAGAAGATGAGAAGGCGGGGAAGTCGTCTGAGAAGTATTGTCGGTACCCTGCGAAGGACTGGGTTTTGTAATGGTGGAGGTGGTCCTTCGTCTTCAGTGGCTGCGGAGATGGTAGGGGTTACGGAGGAGTGGTGGGATTAACTTTGTCCTCTACCTCACTCCAGTTTCGTTTCTTGGGCTTTGAGTTCTTTTGCTGGGCCCGCCATTGTGTCTGCTCAAGTGTTGCACTGTCATGTGTAAAGTGGGCTATTCTTTGTAAAAGAAATATTTGTCTGTAAAACTTGTAATCTTGATTTTTGAGCTGACTGAAGTATTCATCCTTGTAATTTGTTTGTCTTAAATAATAAATTTGAACTTTATTATCTTGTCTTGTAAGTGTTTGAAACTGCTTAAATGAACTGTTGTAGGACACCATGGAACAATTATCGAACTTGTCAAAGATGACATAGGTCGAAAATATGTAGACCGAATTGTTGCTTAGTTGGATGAAGTATATTTGAACTGTGTAGATCGTGTTATATCCTTGTTGCCTTGTTGAAATATATTGTTGTCATGTCTGTTATGATGATAAACTCATGATATCTTTTGAGCTCCATATAGGGTCTCGTTGTGGGAGTATTGTCATAGTGAACTTGAATAACAGCTGATCATTTTGAGAACTTGGTCGCAGCTTCTTGAATATGCCAGTGAAGGTCGGATTGCTATCGAGGTTGCTGAACGTCATTTCTGATGTGGTGTGCTTTGCGAACTTTTGCGTGGGGCAGTAGTTCAAGAAATCACATTGGGTACGCTTGTTGAAGAGGATGGGAGATTTGCTGGTGGGGAAATCAGTCCATGTGGTGAAGAGAACCATCCATATGTAATTATATGCAAGGTCGGATGTGTGATCATATCAAAATGACTTGTTTGTATTGAGGTCGCTTTGTCATCGCTTTATGTATCTGTGAGATAGATTGAATGAAATATAATTGTAGCAGGATTTGTTGCTAATTTTCTGCTTCTGTCAGATCAAAAGTAAGATAAGTGAAAGCTGGAAAAAGTTGTACTAGGGTTTTGAACTGGCACTCATGCTATAAATAGTGTAGTAGGATCGTACAGTCGCTGAAGGTTGTTGATATACGTAAGTAATCGTGCTACATGATCTGTACAAATCTTCTTGGGCAGTGAGTCCTTGCATTTAATAATGGCAGAGGAGAGAGACAGACGTGATAACAAAACACGTTACTCTAGAAATCATGATGGGGGCCAACGAAAAGATGTGCCTGCTAGGAGAGAGGATGTTTGTATTCCATGGCTGTCGCTGTTGTTCTTTAAGTAGCTCGAGTTCTAATTGGAAGTAGAAGTATATGTCATTTCTCGGTCTACGCTCGACCATAGTTTCTTTTCGAATTATTTAGGGACTGTTTGATTGAAGAGCTTAGCTCAGTTGCTGCATGAGCCATATTGTCAATCCAGAACACGAGACGATGTTAGGACTCTCGAGCTCGAGAGTGGTCTTGACGCGGATAACATCTAATTGATATTGGCGTCGCGCTCGACTTTGTTGAAGGTTTTGGAGGTAACGAGGACGGATGCATCGCAATCTTTGTCAAGGAACCATGAGGATGAACTTGAGTCAGTTATATACCATTACAAACATAGCTCCTCAGATTGTGTACACCATTACCAACTGGAGATGACAATATGGCTTCTACAGATCCGAAAATTGAGTACGCCATTATGTTGTGTATACCATAATAATCAACGACTTTGTAACGAGCTTTGGCCTCTTGCAACGAGGTTTGTTGTTGAGCTTGAGTAAGCAAATAACTAAAGCTCGCATTCGAGCTTGAGAGCATGGGCATGAACTGTTTTGTGAACTTGAGCATGAAATGTTGCTTTGTGGGCCTCTTAATTCAAACTTGCGGTTTGTTTTCCCACTCAAGCTTGAACTGTTTTCCAACGAACTCGAGCATGAGATAGAACTAAAGCTCGGTTATTGGTGTAGAGGTAGTGTGAGCTTGAGCATGACCCGATAATGTCAGATCTGTTGCCGCAAGGCTATGATTGTCTGAATATAATGACTTGTTGTGAAGCAGGAGATGGTAGGTGGACTTAACGGTGATGGTGAAAGAAGGGGAGACAACATAAATTGTTCTCTCAATTAGGTCTGCATCCTTGCTTTCTCTTGAGAACGCCAGCACTGCCTTATTCGAAGCCTGTAAAGTTGCAATGTCATGGTCTAACGGTCGAGCTTGAAGACCGATTTCAGCAAAGACGCCCTCCTTATGTACATATTTATCACTTGTAGCAATTCCTTGGATAACTCTACAAGATAAAAAAAAACTTCGATCTGTAATGATTACATATTTCCGACAAACACAAACAAGGTTGTGCATGTTTAAGCTCGGCATTGCGTAGAAAGATAGTCAGCAGTTTCTGAGACAATGGGTTTGAGAACTTCGATTCACACAGACGACGCCAAATATAATAGCCTATTTTCGTAGAGACCGAAAATAGCTTTACACCATTGAATTTTGAATGACATGAGAGTGAAAGTAATAAAAAGCACAAAGATTTAGAGTGGAAAACCTTTGAATAGGTTAAAAGCCACCACCCCTCCTAAGGATTTGAGAAAGAATTGTTTATAGATTGTTAACTATTACATGGGAGAGAGATATTAGAAAAGGTCTCTCAGAAGGTATGTCAGTGAAGCTCCCCTTCTCTCTAGCTTTTTGGGCCTACTTATAGGTCTTATAACATGACCGTTGGTTATATTGATGAGGAACGTTAAAATATTAGGTTTTGACGAGTCTTCATAATGGTCGAGTAACGGCTTGAGAAACTCTTCTTCCTCGTAACCGCTCCATAATGTGTCATAAATGTGTCACGTGTTTGTTGACAAGGTCGAGTAAATGCATGATGGTCGAATGCTTGAGACCTGAGCTTGAGTTTCAAAACTGGCATTTACATCCAATCGGGCTGAAGGTCAAAATGTGGGTTTAGGTCAAGTATTGGAAATAGGCCCTTACAATCGCCCCGTCTCAGCCAATAGCACAAGAGGCATCATGAGCGAGTGGTAGATACATCTTTGATCTTTGAATATGTAGACTGTATGGTTGGATTGGTTGAACCAATAACCAACTGTTCAAATATAAGAGAACGTATGATAATGTAGTTGAATGTATGATAATGTAGTAAAATATATGATAATGTAGTAAAATGTATGATAATGTAGTAGAATGTATGATGTATAGTTGAATGTATGATAGTATACATGATTTAGAATGTATGATAGCATGCATGATTAGAATGTATGATAGTATGTCTCGAGCTTAGGTCGAATTGAGCGAATCAATAAACAACCATAAAGAGATGTTTGTTGAAATAGTAATGTATGTCTCAATTGAAGGTCGAATTGAACGTATCAATAAGCGAACGTAATGAGATATATTGAATGTTGAAGAGCGGTCTAGTGCATCTCTGCCAGATCAAATTGATTGACTCAATAAGTGACCCTCGGAGAGCGTGTACATTTGACGAGCTATGTTGTAGATCTCAGGGACAAGTCAAATTGAGCGTATCAATAAGCGACCGTAATGAAATAAATTAAATGTTGAATAGCTGTCTAGTGCATCTCTGCCAGATCGAATTGATTGAATCAATAAGCAACCCTCGGAGAGCGTGTATATTTGACGAGCTATGTTGTAGATCTCAGGGATAGGTCAAATTGAGCATATCAATAAGCGATCGTAATGAGATATTTTGAATGTTGAATAGCTGTCTAGTGCATCTCTACCAGATCAAATTGATTGACTTAATAAGCGACCCTCGGAGAGCGTGTATATTTGACGAGCTATGTTGTAGATCTCAGGGACAGGTCGAATTGAGCATATCAATAAGCAACCGTAATGAGATATTTTGAATAGTTGTCTAGTACATCTCAGCCAGATCGAATTGATTGACTCAATAAGCGACCCTCGGAGAACGTGTATATTTGACGAGCTATGTTGTAAGTCTCATGTAAAGGTCGAATTGAGCGTATCAATAAGCGATTGTAATGAGATATATTGAATGTTGAATGTAGGTTGGACTGGTTGAACCAATAACCAACTTGTAGAATTTGTTCTGTTAGATCGAATTGGACGTACCAATAATTGACCTGTAAGATGTTGGTCGAGCTCGCCCCGAGTATGAGTTAAGTTGTTTAATCTCGAGTTTTGAAGTTGAGTTTGAACATTGAGTTTGAATTTCGGTTCCTTGGAGAGTCTGAATCTGAGATCAGGCTCACCCTGAGTATAAGCTTGAATAAGTTGTAATCGCCTCGAGTACCTCGACCTCGAGCGCCTTAATAGCGTTGTGATTTCATAACTGATGTTAAGATATCTTCTGTACTTTGGAGTATTTTTCATTGCTTTCTTGAGTCCTGAACGTGGATATGCGTCACCTAGGTAACATAGACGATCTATTTACTTGTAGAGCTTCTCTTTTCCGATGTGTTGTCATGTGTCTTAGCATAAATGCATGTGTAGCTATTTGTGCTGACTAACACCAGGTCCATTGCTTGTTGATGTGCTAGTTTAATAGAAAGATAAGCTCTGTTATAACATGGATATATCTTTTGTCTATTGAGATGTTTTATGAGGATAATGAATCGCGCTGAAAGATGTGCCATTTGTTGAGATTCCAGACTCGATTTAAAGAGAGAGAGGTTGTATGATCGAAAACCTACAAGTTGTTCAACCTCATCTAATCGAGCCCATTCCAATTTCTGATATCCTCTCTTTCTTTGTAATCACTGACGATGTTGATTGTATTAGAGAGCTCGGTGCTCGATTTGAAATTTAAAAGAGGCCGTAATGTTGAGTTCAATTGAAGATCTATAAATTGTTTGATCTTATCTAATCAAACCTACTCCAATTTCTCTAAAATTGCCTCGACGATGATGGTGATCATACTTCGTGTTAGCAATTGAGATTATACGAACTGATTTTACTTGCGAACTGATGAATCAATTTGGCATTGTTGTTGCTGGAAAACAGGAACATTGTTGTCGATCGTGTTGTTGTTGATCATGTTGTTGAAGCAAAGCTCGATTCACAGAAAGTAATTTACAAACTTCTGAGGTCGAACTGCTGAGGTCGTGTTGTCTTTACGAACTGTCAAATTCGACCTGTAAATTTCATTGGATTTTTACGAGCTGTTACGAACTGTAGAGAATTCCTTGAAGTCGCGTCGCTGCGATTGTGTTATGCTATCATTAAGCTTGAATAAGTTGTTATTGGGCTCACCCTGAGTATATCTTGAATAAGTTGCAATTGCCTCGAGTACCTCGACCTCGAGCGCTTTCATAATTTTGTTGGTAAGATCGGGCTCTCCCCGAGTATAAGTTTGAATAAGTTGTAATCACCTCGGGTACCTCAACCTCATTTGGAGATTTTGAATCTGTTGTGATGATATCTGTTGTGATGATAAACTAGGACAAAAAATAGAAGTGATATCCTGCCCATCTTGACGTAATATCCAACCCATATTGATCATATCCAACACCCCTCTTGACGAATAACAGCGTCAACACAGTTATCGATAGCATGAGCAATAGTCTGTTTGTATTCCATGGCTGTCGCCGTTGTTCTTTAAGTAGTTCGAGTTCGAATTGGAAGCAGAAGTATATGTCATTTCTCGGTATTGCGTAGAGAGATAGTCAGCAGTTTCTGAGATAATGGGTTTTAGAACTTCGATTCCCACAGACGGCGCCAAATGTCATAGCCTATATTTGTAGAGACCAAAAATAGCTTTACACCATATAATTTTGAATGACATGAGAGTGAATGTAATAGCAAGCACAAAGATTAAGCGCGGAAAACCTTTGAATAGGTTAAAAACCACAACCTCTCCTGAGGATTTGAGAAAGAGTTGTTTATAGATTGCTAACTATTACATGGGAGAGAGATATTAGAAAAAGGTCTCTCAGAAGCTATGTCTCGAAGGTGTGTCAGTCAATCCCCTTACTTTCTAGCTTTCTGGGCCTACTTATAGGTCTTATAACATGACCGTTGGTTACAATATTGATGAGGAACGTTACAATATCAGGTTTTGATAAGTCGCTATAATGGTCGAGTAACGGCTTGAGAAACTTTTCTTCCTCATAACCGCTCCATAATGTGTCATAAATGCGCCACATGTTTGTTGACGAGGTCGAGTAAATGCATAATGGTGGAATGCTTGAGACCTGAGCTTGAGTTTTAGAACTGGCATTTACATCCAATCGGGCTGAAGGTCAAAATGTGGGTTTAGGTCGAGTATTGGAAATAAGCCTTTAAACTATGGATACTGGTTTGAGTATTCCTGTTGTTGCTCCTATCACAGTTATTTCTCTGAAGCTACTTAACACGTCTTCTGGGTCGTCTCTTTCTAGATATCGTAAAACTTTGAAACAAAATTCTTCTAAATATTAGCTTATAGAGCTCATTGACGTTGGTAACGATGAGGCTAAGAATAACCCAAAGAAGAGAAAAGATCGCGAACTCCCACCCTTGTCTTCCAAGGTCACTATTGTTGAACATGTAATGACCCTGATTTTTATTTCCTAATTATAGCTATTATTATATTCATTGTTGAGATACTCCACATATTCCTATTCATTCTCTTCTGCATATTAATTATCCACGTTAAGTCCGCATACATTTTCCGCATATACTCCTTCATCCATTATGCACCCATTATTCCTTTCGGCAGGTTTTGTCTATTAGATTTCTTTTCGGCGTTCCGGTGGTTTCATGCGATAGGGCGGTGTTGTAATTTATGGGAACCCCTAGTTTGGTTGTATTTGGTGGTTGTGTGGCTGTTGTTAGTGTGGTTTGGGGGTCGTGATGTTTTTGGGTGTTTTGGCGCTGCTTGAGGTGGAGGCGTAGCGAGCGTTTTTTGGGGTGAATCCTTTATAGGATTTCTGGGGTCATTTTCTGAACAGACCAGTTCTATTCGAACAAGACTTTCTCTGTTCGAATAGGATCCTTCTTGGTCCAGTTGGATTTTCCCTGAGTTGCTTTATTCTAATAGAATTTCCCTCTGTTCGAATAAGATTTCCCTCTATTCGAATATGACTTCCCTCTATTCGAATATGATCCTTCTTAGAACGGTTGTTTTTCCCCTGAACTGTTTTATTCGAATAGGATGTTTCTTTATTCGAATAAGTCCTTCCATGTACAGTTGAGCTTTCTTCGCTGACATTTTCTATTCGAACAAGCCTTCTCTCTGTTCGAATAGGAATATTTCTTATTCGAACAGAGGTACATTTTGATCACCTGTTGGGTCTAATACTTTCTTTTCCTCACTTCCTCTCTTCACTCAAACTCACTCTCTCTCTTTTCTCTCCCTAAATGATTCCCCTCCCTTCCACAGTCTTGATCCAATCTTCCCATCACTCGCAGATTCTTCGTCAGCCTCATCGCAACCTTCATTCCTATCCTTGGTGAGTTATTCTCGATTCCCTTTCTGTTCATTTCTCTCGATTCGGCGTAGGGTTAATTCTAGGGTTTGGGTTTTGTTGTTGTTTTCTTAAATTTATTATTTGCTTGTTGTTGTTATTGGTTGTGTTAGCTTGTTCGTTGTTCCGATTGCCTCATCGTCGATCCTAGGTTCAGTATTCTGAGTTGGTTTTTTGTCGGACTTGAAGTATTATCAGGCGAGTTTTATTCCCTCATTACTAAGTTTCTATACTAGTTTCTGAGTATTGTTTTAGAGTGTTAAATTGAACATAGAGATGCTATGTAGTTAAACTATAATTTAACCTGGGAATTATTATGTTTATATTGTTAACCTGTAGTTTAGGCTTGTTAATTATTCGGGAGCTTGGTTTATGGTTCATATAGGACCTGAGCTTAGTTAGTAGTGGTCGGGTTAGCGTTCTCGTGGCTTTTCCCCTGAATGCCCCTTCCATCCTTAAGAGATTGATGTGTTGGATGTAGTGACGGTTAGGTTACGGTGGCGGCTATGCTTAGTCGGTGCAACCGAGTCCCCATTCATCCAGATTGTGTTGCTGTGTGAGCGGCAGCTGTGTTGTTTTCTTGTGCACCTGTTGCATCTTAATAACTTATAATAACATCTTTTAAAACTTATTAAGATTGGATACACAAACACTCTGCTTCGGTTAACCTCCGATAGTATCCAAGGAGTCCTAAGAGCGGGTTAAAAGATTTGGTGAGATTGGGAATGGCACTATCATACCAAATTCAACCACTCAGGAGTGTGGAATGGTATGAGACAGAGTCATGGAGATCCCAACTTATCCACGTTGAGATTGAAATTCCTTGAAATGATACGGACTATTGCTCTGTTGGGTTGAAAACTTCCATTACCACTTTGATCAAGTGATACCTATCCTTAGTTTAGTTGAGCTTAACCAAATCGTACCTGTATATCCCCTTACTGATCTCTTTAAGAAAAATTAGATGTTAGCGGTTGATCAACCTGCTACTTAGGAATTATGAGTATCGATTTTATAACATCACGTCACACTGCACCTAGGATAAGTATGAGATTATCCTTGTCATCACGTCATGTCATGGCATTGCATATTCTCTTATCATCGCATCTCCCTCCTCTCATATTCTTGACTCTATTCTCCTCCCTCTTATCAACTCTTTATCCATTGTAGTCATTTAATATATATTTCTAGACTTGTGTAAACTTATTTCTTTATTACATTCATCTCTACCTCTATTTCTAGTACAGGTTTATTAGTAGGATATTTAGTTCTGTTGGGTTTAGTGAGCCGTGATTGCTCACTCTCGTTTTATAACCATTTCAGATATTGAGTAGCTTGGACTGCCGCGTGGTTAGCCAGTTCAGAGACAGATTTTACCGCTGCAGATTTCCTTTAGTTCTAGATTTCTATAGGTGTTCTCAGCATATGTCGCTGAGTTTTATTCGAGATATTGTATTACATTTTCGACTGATGTGTATATATATATATATTTTTTACTTCCGCGTTATATTGTTATTATTATTTCTTTACTCTGATGATTATTGCTATATGTGAATAGCCGAGCCAAAATTTGTCTATGGCTTGGCTATTTGTGGGGTAGAATCATTGGATTCCCCGACCTGCACTACATAGAATCCAGTAGTTGGTCAAGCTACCGATTACTGGATTTTGGGGCGTGACAATCTTGGTATCAGAGCCTAAGGTTAATCTTTATCTCTGTTATTACAGATCATATGATGAGTTACTCTTTAGATGGCGTTAGGATCGATTCTTTTCGGATTTTCATATTTTATCGAGTTCCTTTCCTATCCGTTCCTGATTTGTGTTTCCTTATTCGTAACAGATGGCTAGAGGTGACAGAGGCAGAGGTCATGCTAGAACTTGTGGGGGTATCCGAAGAGGTATTTGCAGGGGTTTACACAGTGGAGCAGTGGCTGATGATCCAGTGATTAGTCAGGAGAGTACGGGGTCTGTTCCGATCCCGTAGACAGAGCTGATAGTTTCTGAGGCTGGGGTTAGTGCGGAGGTAATACCAGGGGTTCAGATACATCAGGGTACCTCACTTACTCCAGTGCTTCCAGAATAGCCAGGTATTTTACCAGTTCCAGCAACTTCAGGCGTTTCAGTAGAGATGAAATAGTTTATGGAGAGTTTTGCCGCTTCCTTTCAGCAGGTTAGGAGCCCAATACACAGGGAGCACAGTTACTTTGAGCAGCTTCAGAGATACAAGCACCCTACATTTTTTGGCACGTTGATTCCTTCAGAGGCCGAGATACGGTTCAGGTCTATGGAGAAGACTTTGGACGTGATGAAGTATCCTGACGATCAGCGGGTGACAGTTGCAACTTACCTACTTCAGGGCGAGGCAGATCATTGGTGGGATATGGCCAAGATGACAGTTTTGGAGTCTCCTATTCTTTGGTCATCATTCCAGGAGCATTTCTTTGATCAGTAATTTCCATAGAGCCACAAAGACGCCTGTATTTCCGAGTTCTACTCACTTGAGCAGGGTGATATGAGTATTGCTCGATATGATCAGAGGTTTAACAAACTCGCTCGTTACGTGCCATTTATTATTCAGGACGAGGAACAAAAGAAGATGAAGTTTTTGAAAGGTCTTCGTCCATTCTTTAGGAGGTTCTTGATCTCCTCTGGTAACAGTACTTACAGGGAGGTTTTGTCTAAAGCGTTAGCTTTGGAACAAAACGAGGCCGAGGATCGCAGGTCCAGTGAAGCGAGGAACCCAGCGAGGCAGGATACAAAACCCGATAAGGGCAAGGCAATTTAGACGCAGTACGGCAGTTTGGGCTCGAAGAGACAGAGATTCGAGAGTACACCAGCGAGAGCTACGGACGGACAGTATTTAGAGAGAGCACAACTTTCTTCGCGCACTTGTTGGAACTATGGGGGAAATGGGAATGTTAGGAAGTTCTGTCCTAAACCAAACAGAGGTCAGCAGCCACTACGACAGTTTCAAGGTCCACTTGGTTACCAGCCACGACCGCAACAGGTTCCTCAGGTTTAGCAGTTTCCACAGAGGCAGTTTTAGGGTCCATAAGCCAGACAGATAGTTACAAGATCTTAAGGTGTTCAGAGACCGCATCATCCAGTACAGCAGCAAGGTCAGGTTTAGGGCCGTGGACAGGGTAGAGTGTTTGTAGTAGGGATGCGCGACGCTCGTACTGCTCCACCTGTGGTGGAAGGTACAATCCATATATCTTATTCGCCCGCTTATGTCCTTTTCGATTCTGGTACATCGCATTCATTCATCGCATCTGCATTTCTCTGTATTTTTGGCTTTGGTTCTTCTTTATTGATTGATAAGGTTCCCGTGGGTACTCCTTTAGATTCCTCGGTGTCTATCTCACGTATATGTAGAGATTGCCCAATAGTTGTTTCTGGTCGAGTCCTATCAGCAAACCTATTGGTATTACAGATGCAAGAGTTTGACGTCATCCTAGGCATGGATTGGTTGTCGACGCATCGAGTCACCTTAGACTACTTCGAGAAGACTGCTACCTTTAGTATTCCCGGTGAGAGGCGATTCGTGTTTGCTAGTTCGAAACCTGCGCAGTCAGGGGTCGGCTTATTAGCTTTCTTAGAGTTAGAGTCCTCGGACGTGGACGTTAGCTCGATTCTAGTGGTTTGCAATTATTCTAACATTTTCCATCACTGGTACAACACTGATTGATTTTGGCATAGATCTTGTTCCTGGTACAACACTGATTTCGAAGGCACCGTACCGTATGGTGCCTGTTGAGCTGAAAGAGTTGAAAGATCAGATTTCTGAGTTGATGGATCAGGGATTTATTCGACCGAGTACTTTGCCGTGGGGAGCTCCAGTTTTGTTTGCAAAGAAAAAAGATGGTTTGATGCGTTTGTGTATTGACTACCGCGAGTTGAACAAAGTCACGATCAAGAGCAAATATCTGTTGCCGAGGATCGAGACCTGTTTGGCCAGCTTTGAGGAGCGCAGTTTTTTTCGAAGATTGATCTCAGATCGGGTTACCACCAGCTGAAGATCAGGGCAGCTGATGTTTCGAAGACAGCCTTTCAGACTCGTTACAAACATTATAAGTTTCGGGCGATGTCGTTCGGTCTGACGAACGCGCCCGCAACTTTTATGGATTTAATAAATCATGTTTTCAGCCCTTTTCTTGACCGGTTCGTCATTGTGTTCATCGACGACATTTTGATATATTCGAGGACCGAGGCAGAGCACGAGGGACATTTGAGGATCGCTTTACAGACTTTACGGGAGAACACATTATTTGTGAAGTTTGAAAAATGTGAGTTTTGGCAGCAGGAGGTGAAATTCCTAGGACACGTGGTGTCTAAGTATGGAATTGCAGTGGATCCTTCCAAGATTGCAGCAGTCGTAGATTGGGCACAGCCGACGAGCATTACAGAGATTCGCAGTTTTTTGGGTTTAGCAGGTTACTATCGTAGATTTTTAAGGGGTTTTCGCGGATTGTAGCACCTTTGAGCACTTTGAGACAAAAGGACGTATGATTTTTTTGGGATGACAGATGCACTTCAGCTTTTGCCGAGTTGAAGAGCAGATTGACTACCGCGTCAGTTTTGATTGTTCTATCCAATGGGCAGAGATACAGAGTATACAGCGACGCTTCGCTCAGTGGACTTGGGCTTCATTTTGATCCAGGAGGGCAAGGTGGTGGCTTATGCTTTAAGACAACTTAAGGTACACGAGAGGAATTATCCTACTCATGACCTCGAGTTGGCAGCAGTGGTTTATGAGCTGAAGATCTGGAAACACTACTTTTACGGGGAGAGGTTCAAGCTCTTTTCTGATCACAAGAGTTTGCGGTATCTTTTCTCTCAGAAGAAGCTGAACATGAGACAACGCAGGTGGATGGAATTTCTGAAGGACTACGATGTGGATTGGCAGTATCACCCAGGGAAGGCGAACGTGGTGGCCGACGCTTTGAGCCATTTGCCTAGAGGATTACTTGCACGTCTGATGATTCGTGAATGGACGATGCTGAGTGACATTGCGGAGTTCGGGTTGATTTTGAGTTTACAGACTATAGGTGGTCTTATTGCAAATCTGAGAGTTTAGCCGTCTTTGATTTATCAGATTATAGAGGTGCAGCAGCAGGACGACAGATTGCAGTCTTGGGCTTCAGACGACACCAGACCTGATTGGATAGTTAGTTCAGATGGCAACATCAGATACAGGGGCAGATTATGCATGCCAGATTCTGAGGTACTGAAACGTGAGGTTTTGAGTGAGGCTCATGGTTTAAGATATACTATTCTTCTAGGCACTACGAAGATGTACCAAGACCTGAAGAGACATTTTTGGTGGGATAATATGAAGTGCGAGATAGCTACATTTGTTTCCAAATGCCTAACTTACCATCAGGTGAAGGCCGAGCATCAGAAAACCGGCAAGACAGCTCAAACCTTTACCTATTCCAGAGTGGAAAAGGGAACACGTCACGATGGATTTCATTTTGGGATTTCTGCGAACGAAGAAGCAGCATGATTCTATTTGGGTGATTGTGGACCGACTAACCAAATCGGCGCATTTTATTCTAGTTCACTCGACGTTCACGGTCGATGAGTTAAGCAGAATCTACGTGAGGGAGATTGTTCGGTGACACGGGGTTCCAGGGTCGATAGTGTCAGATAGATATGCCAAATTTACCAGCAAATTTTGGCAGAGTTTTCAGCTAGCTATGGATACTAGACTGAATTTCAGTACATCATTGGTTGAGTTCGCGTACAATAACAGCTTTCAGTCGAGCTTCGGGATGGCACTGTACGAGGCTTTATATGGTAGACCATGTAAATCACCTTTGAGTTGGGCAGAGGTTGGCGAGCAGAGCTTACTGGGGCCAGACTTGGTTCAAGACTACTGAGGCAGTTACTACCATCAGGAATCGGTTACGTACAGCACAGAGCCGACAGAAGAGTTACGCCGACATTCGCAGGAGACCGCTAGAATTTCGGATCGGGGATCATGTTTTTCTGAAGGTTTCACCAATGAGGGGAGTGATGCATTTCAGCAAGAAAGGGAAGCTAGCTCCGAGATATATTGGCCCATTTGAGATTCTGGACAGAGTTAGAGAGTTCGCATACCATTTGGCGTTGCTGTCGCAACTGAGCAAATTTTACAGCGTCTTCTACATTTCTATGTTGAGGAAGTATGAGCGGGACCCTACTCACGTGATTGACTGGGAACTGATAGAGGTTCGGAGCGATGCCTCGTATCTTGAGCATCCGATACGCATTTTAGATTGTGAGGGGAAAGTTCTTCGCAGCAAGGCTATTCCGTTTGTAAAAGTCCAGTGGAGTCACCATGGACCAGAGGAGGTAACCTGGGAGCTAGAGACTGACATGAGGAGGCACTATCCGCAGTTGTTTTAGAGGCTGAGGTATGTATTAAATTTTTGGGATGAAATTTCTTCATAGGGGGGTAGATTGTAATGACCCTAATTTTTATTTCCTAATTATAGCTATTATTATATTCATTGTTGTGATACTCCGTATATTCCTATTCATTCTCTCGTCTGCATATTAATTATCCACGTTAAGTCCGCATACATTTTTCGCATATACTCCTTCATCCATTGTGTACCCATTATTCCTTTCAGCAGGTTTTGTCTATTAGATTCCTTTTCGGCGTTCTGGTGGTTTCAGGCGATAAGGCGGTGTTGTGATTTATGGGAACCCCTAGTTGGGTTGTATTTGGTGGTTGTGTGGCTGCTGTTAGTGTGGTTTAGGGGTCGTGATGTTTTTGGGTGTTATGGCGTTGCTTGAGGTGGAGGCGTAGCGGGCGTTTTCTGGGGTGAATCCTTTATAGGATTTCTGGGGTCTTTTTCTGAACAGACCAGTTATATTCGAACAAGACTTTCTTTGTCCAAATAGGATCCTTCTTGGTCCAGTTGGATTTTTCCCTGAGTTTTTTTATTCGAATAGGATTTCCCTCTGTTCGAATAATATTTCCCTCTGTTCGAATATGATCCTTCTTAGAACGGTTGTTTTTCCCCTAAACTGTTTTATTCGAATAAGATGTTTCTCTATTCGAATAACTCCTTCCTTGTACAGTTGAGCTTTCTTCGCTGACCTTTTCTATTCGAACAAGCCTTCTCTCTGTTCAAATAGGAATATCTATCTGTTCAAATAGGAATATTTCGTATTCGAACAGAGGCGCATTTTGATCACCTGTTAAGTTTAATGCTCTCTCTCACCTCTCCCTAACCGATTCCCCTCCCCTCCACACTCTTGATCCAATCTTCCCATCACTCGCGGATTCTTCGCCAGCTTCGTCGCAACCTTCACTCCTATCCTTGGTGAGTAATTCTCGATTCCCTTTCTGTTCTTTTCTCACGATTCGGCGTAGGGTTAATTCTAGGGTTTGGGTTTTGTTGCCGTTTTCTTAAATTGATTGTTTGCTTGTTGTTGTTATTGGTTGTGTTAGCTTGTTCGTTGTTCCGATTTCCTCGTCGTCGATCCTAGGTTCAGTATTCCGAGTTGGTTTTCTACCAGACTTGAAGTATTATCAGGCGAGTTTTATTCCCTCATTACTAAGTTTCTGAGTATTGCTTTAGAGTGTTAAATTGAACTTAGAGATGCTATGTAATTAAACTATAATTTAACCTAGGAATTATTATGTTTATATTGTTAACCTGTAGTTTAGGCTTGTTAATTATTTGGGAGCTTGGTTTATGGTTCGTATAGGACCTGAGCTTAGTTAGTAGTGGTTGGGTTAGCGTTCTCGTGGCTTTGCCCCTGAATTCCCCTTCCAGCCTTAAGAGATTGATGTGTTGGATGTAGTGACGGTTAAGTTGTAGTGTCGATTATGCTTAGTCGGTGCAACCGAGTCCCTATTCATCTGGATTGGGTCGCTGTGTGTGCGGCAACTGTGTTGTTTTCTTGTGCCTAATACCAACAGAGTGTCACCTAACTCAGTGAAGAACATGGAGCTAGTGAGAGGTGTGCAAGATAATTTTTCCCAGTGTCTTCTTGAAGATGGCTATTCTTCAGCTGATTTTATGTTCCTATCTAAGCGTCGCTTTGATGACATCGTTGGTCCTATTTTTGAGGAAGCATATTATAATGCTGATGGGAATGTTACTCTCGAGCAAGATTTAGCTCATGAGATGATTGTTCAAGATAAGGTAGCTTAATCTTGTTGTTTTTGGTATACTTTCTATTTGGACAAGGTCGATTGTATTTGTTCTCGGTATTAACATTGGGTAGTTTTCTTTGTTACTGGATGGCTTATTTTGTTCTTTAATTGATATAAAACTCTTATGTGTAGGATGCTCTCGAATTAAGGTTGATTGTTGATACTATGAGAAAAGAGCTTTCTAGGGCGAAAAACTCGCTAGTTGCAGTAAATCATGTTATTTCGCAGACCAAGGGTCAGGTGAGAGAATATAAAGCTTTTAGTGATGTATATTGGAAAATTTTATGTGATGCACAACTCGGTTGGGCTAAAACAAAAATAGAACATGGTGAAGTTGTTCAGAAAAGTAGAGATATGTATATTACAATTTAACCTTTTTTGTCTGGTAGTATTAGGGAGGAGACTCCATCCACTACTAAAAGCCTTATGATGTTAACTTTATTCCTTAAGGCCAAAATAGATAGTGAGAGAGGACTTAAAGAGGCATACCTTAGAGTTTTAGAAGACAATGGATTGCATGTAGACCCTGCTACCATCAAACATTTGGCGACTAGAGTTAGGAACCTGCATAGCTTGAAGGCTAAAGATGTCTCAGCTTGTGCTGGTGCTTTAATAATTTATTTATGATTATGTGATTGTGATAACGTATCTATATTTATGTAGAACGATTTTGTGTAAGAATTGTGATCTATGAGGAAAATATTTTATAATATGTTGAATAATATTATGACGCATTGATCTGTGTTGAGGGTTGATTTAGAAAATGCTCAAATCGCATTAGAAAGCGTTACAGATCTCAATATGAAATCAAGATCAATTTGAAAGCTGCTTAAACCGCTTTAGAAAATGTTACCGACCTCATTACGAAAATTGAGGTCAATTTATTAAATGAAAGATGTTCAAATAAAATCGCAGAGGATTGCTACATGAGATCTCATAGGTTTTTGAGGAAAAGTCATGAACAAATGGTAAACTTGTTGAAGCCTAATATTGAAAAACTTGCGTTAGGAGACCCTCAGCAGAGGTATTTGGAGTATGTGATAGCATTTTATGGTGGATAAATAATGAGGATTGAAGAAGAGAAGGATAAAATGCACGATTTCATGGTTGAGGCTGGAATTATTTGTAATGTAGATAAAATTCATGCTGAGTATTTGAATCGAGTTGAACTCAATGTGATCCCTAGTAGTGAAAGTAAAGCAAAAACTGGTAGAGAGGTGCTTATTTCTAGAGCCCCAAAAGTTGTTAAAGAATCTTTTGGTGTGATCAAGAAGAATTCGACCTTTGGAATGTTTAAGAAAAAGAACAAGTAGATCGATTCTTGTAAATGTATAATAGATTTATCAAAGGATTGATGCTAGATTTACCTTTACTTAATCATTTGATATTTATTAGATTTATGATAGTTGACAAAAATGTGGGAAAAAACTTGAATAGTTTTCATTGATTCTCAAAAATGTACATACAATTGAAGATTAAATCTCTCTTTTGGAAGTATAGATTTACTGCACAAACTATAGATTAAATTGTACTCTGTAATTAGATAAGAAATACATTGAGTTAAACGATAATATTTCATCAATCTCCTTGTGTTCTAAGGACTTGGAATCCTGGTTCCTTCATCTATCATCAAGTAGTATAAATGGTTTTTCCCACTATTATAAATGGTTTTTCTCAGTTTTCAGCGAGCTTCCCAACATTTGATTCTTTTCTATTTTTCAGGATTTCCCTGAATACTAAATCATTGATCTTGAAATCACGGTTAGGAACCCTTCTATTATAGGAATTTGCCAATATGTTGTGATACATACCGAGATTTGCCATATCTCGAGCTTTTGTCTCAATGTCATACGTCAGTAAAAATGAAGAACATCCTGTTGATTGTCTTGGTGTCACCCTGTAGGCCCATATGACATGTGGCAACTCCCTTATCCAATTTTATTCTTTTCTGTTTTCAGCCGCTTCTTAAGACTATCAACTATGGTTTTGTTTGTGACTTTGGCATATCCATTCCCTTGGGGGTAGTACAAATTTGATGGTAAACCCCCCAAAGGCCATGCCAAACCAAACCGCTCTCGTAAAGGGACAGCCAAGGAGAAAATGGTATAGGGTTTCCGAGGGGGCCTCCCAGGGGTAAGAGGAATCATAAAGGGCCAGACGGTCTGCCAACTTGGCTCTACACGGGACCATATCCCGGAGGCATTTCCATACAAATAGATGCACCCTGGGAGTAGCTTTAATATTATACCAGAGTTTGAGCATGAGATGTGGGGGCCACTCCAGAACCCCCATAAGGGAGCCCGACATAAGTATACGATAAGATGATTTAATATAAAATTTTCCATCTTTGGAAGAGCACCACTTAAGGTCATCAATACCGCCTAAACGGGGAAGGAAAATGTGGGAAATAAGGTCGACTGAGTCATCATCACACCACTGGTAAAGTTCCCCAAGTCGCAAAGAGTAATGTAGGGGGTCAATAAAGTGACTCACCAATTGGGACCGCGAATCGCCCTGGCTGCCCGCCCAAGGGGATGGCTTTCTCCCCAAGGCTGAGGGGAGCCAATTGTCGTGCCAAAAATTGATGAGGTTCCCAGAACGAACTTGCCAATAAGAGTTGGCCTAGACTGTACTGATAGCGAACTAAACACTACTCCACGTCCAAGAGGCATCAACTTTCTTCCTGGCCTGGAGGATGCCACAATCATGGAAGTATTTAGCTTTCAGGACCTGACCTCACAACTCATTAGGATTCTGATGAAGGCGCCAGACCAGTTTGGACAGGTGGGCTTTGTTCGTGGCCTCCGCCTCGCGAATACCAAGGCCCCCTTCCTATTTAGGCCGACGAACCTCCTTCCATTTTTTAGGTATAAAGGTTTCCCCTTATCCTCCCATTTACCCCACCATAAGTCATGTTGAAGGCCCTTGATGGTATTACAAGTAGATTGGGGTAGGGCGAAACATGACATCTGATACGTTGGAATCGCCGAAGTGACAAATTTAATAAGGATGGTGCGAGCGGCCTGGGAAAGGAGTTTGCCCCGCTAGGACTGTAAACGATTATAAATCCTATCCTTAATACGTTGGAAAGTTTGAGATTTAGAGCGGTTAAAATATTGATTAGTCCCAAGGTACTGCTGATCAGGCTGTATGACCTTGACTTTGAGGAGCTGAGCAATGAGATGACCGAGACGGTGAGGGAGGTTATTACTAAAAAAGCGTCCGAGTTGGCCAGATTGAGTTGTTGACCAGTCGCGACATAGAATCTGTCGAGAATAGTTTTCATCTCATGAGCTTCATCAAGGTCGGCACGTCTAAAAAGGAGATAGTCGCCAACAAACAGTAAATGGGAGACCGGGGATGCTCTCCAGGATGCTTTAATACCATGAATCTTATGCGTCACCTTCCATCAGGATAATAAAGAGAAAGGGGAAGAGAGGGTCCCCCTGTCGGAGGCCCCTGGTGGGGGTGAGAAACCCATAAGAGGATCCATTAAGGATGACAGAATAGTAAACCATAAAAATACACTGTTCAATCCAGTAACACCATTTTGAATCAAAACCCAGTGTTGCCATGGTTTGGATCAACGTGCTCCATTAAATCCGGTCATAGGCTTTAGACATATCTAGTTTAACTCCCATCAGGCTGGAACAACTTTTCTTCCTCTTCATCGTATGAATGAGTTCATGCGCCACTAGCACACTATCAAAGATTTGGCGCCCACTGACGAACGCCCCTAGAATGGGGAAATAATTCTTGCCAAAAGAGGTTTAAAGCGGGTAGATAAAATCTTTGAGATAATCTTATAAGTTACATTGCACAAGCTGATCGGGCAAAAATTACTCGGTCACGCCTTTGATTCTTCGGGATCATCACCACATGCGTAACATTTATATGTTTGGGCATAAAACCCGAGGTGAAGAAGCTAGTGACCAGATTGCAGATATCCCACCACGTCCCAAGATTTATGGGAAAAAATTACGGGGAAACCATCCGGACCCTGAGCTTTATGAGGCCCAATGTTGTTGAGGGCCACCAGAATCTCCTCCGGGGTTACCGCCGCCAGCAGAGCCTGATTATCAGCTGCTGTAATACAAGGGCTAAAATTTGCAAGGAACTTCGGGATGCCTGTCGAGTCAGAAGTTTCATAATTATGAGTCATGTCCCTCAAGAAAATCTGCCCGATCTCCGCAGCATCCGACGTACAATCGTCATTCTTCTGCTTAAGCCAATCGATAAAAAAAAAATTGTTGAGAGAAGGTTTGCATATGGAAGAACTTTGTATTCCGATCCCCTTCCGCCAGCCAATTGACATGAGATTTTTGGCGCCAGAACATCTCTTCCCTAGCTTGTAACTCGTCCGGAATCCTCAAGAGCTCCAATTCCCGTTGAGAATTCACCTCACAAAATGGAAGGGCCTGAATGTTATTGATTTCATCTTTGAGTGCTAGAATTCTACTGGGGACATGTCCAAAAAAAATTATATTCCAGGACCTGAGGCCCGCTTTAGTATTTAACAGTTTGCATTTAACCAGTTGAGTTGGGGAACCCTATTCTGAAACTTGCTAGAGGTTCTGGATCAATTGGGGGAACTGGGGTTCTCTAGTCCACATGGTTTGGAAATAAAAATATTTGTCGAGAGTAAAAAATTGTGGAGTTGTATCAAGGCATAAATGAGTATGGTCCGAACCAAGGGTAGGTAAATGTAAAACCTTAACCGTAGGAAAGATAAACATCTAATCTGCATTGGCTAGAGACTCCGATTAAGTCTTTCCCTGATATTGGCCCATCCACGACGTTTGTTATTCTATGTGAAGGGGTTACCCGAGACCCCGCTTGTTGTGTAACCGCCTTGGCATAAACACTTTTAGCTGTTTTATAAGGTCCCCCCACCCCCATTTTGTCAGCCCGGTTAAAAACTGTATTAAAATCCCCCATGATCATCCACGGGCCATGGTTGTGACTTCCATCAGCTATAAGCTATCATTCTTGTTCCACTGATAAGGGCTACCGTAAAATAAATAAATCATCCAAGGGTTTTCGGCCGGATCCGATTTCACTATAACATTAATAATATATTTATTACAGAAGACCACTTCAATATCAATATTAGCCTTCCACAGGACATAAATATTGTCAGCGCGTCCATGAGCGCCGGAAGCTGGAATATTCAACCAGTGAGGGTAGTTAAGATTACGTACCAAAACCTGCATTTCTGTAGAAGATCGTTTGGTTTCGGCCAGAAAAATAATATCTCATTGCGAAGACCGGATAAGCTCACGAAGATGACGAATTACCGTCGATTGACCCAAACCCCGATAATCTGAAATATCATAAGCTCCTCCTCAACAATCAAGTGATCCATCTGACACCCATAGACCAGGCCTTCTAAAGTATCCCGACCGTCCGCTCCCGCCCATCGCGAAGGTTGTCCACTACCTGTGAAGCCCAACGCCACATCTGGGTTACCCCCAGAATTCACAAAAACATTCCCCCCCCCCCCCTTGATTACTCTCCCAGGCGAGATTACTCTCCTAAACTCCATCCTTATCGGTCAAAGCCATAGGTGTCATTGGAAACCCGGAGTACCTGCGCCCCATTCCAACCGGCCATTTCCCTTTATCCCTTCGCCTGTGCAGGTTAAAATCGAAGGAAGGGAGGGAAGGAGACATCCGTCCCTAATCCCCGCCATCCTCCAGAGCTAAAGGCCGAGGCCTCAAAAGAACATGTGCGGGAACCTCTTTATCCTCACTCGAATTCTGTAACGCCGTGGCTACTGGTATCTAACTCAGCCCCGCTCCTCCCAGACTAACCTCTTCAAGTATCACAGTATATATCGATGAGCGGTGCCTCATCGTAAAATATAGATTATAGAAATTAACCGAGGCGCATTCATATTTAGTCTCAATAAGAAGCGGTCTACTGGCCAAGTTAGCCTAGACCACCGGCGGGAACACACCGTAAATATCTATTACCACCTGGGCGCGATAGCCATTCTTCATCACTCACCTATTATCTACATTGGGTTCGGTAACCAGCACCTGGTCGAGACTTTACCCAAAATCATAAAGAAAATTCGGTATTCCAAAAAATGAGTCAGATATCTCAAATTTGACCTAGAATGGGATATATTTAAAGATCAGAGGTTCAATCGGTGTACTCATACAGTAATAGAATCAATGTGTGGACATACGGGTTCTAGGGTTGATGAATCAAGACATTATTTTGGTCATAGACATTTCGTAATTTAAAAAAAAAATATGTCTTGCCCGCCACTTTTCGTTCAAACACTTACAAATTTTTTAATACCTCCATGTTCCAAAAACTTTTTAGGGCTAACACAATTTTCGTAAAGCCCCGTCCCGTCTAAAAAGATATCGTACCAATCAACGCATAACACCATCGGGATTCCTCCGCAACAATCTTTTCCAGGGCCAGGTAAACCACCTCGGCTCCCCGTGGTTTCTTAACTGTCATTCATTCCATACTACTCACGAACTCTTGAGTTACAGAGAAGGATGTCATTTTCGCACAAGGAGCAACACTGTTCACTGATATCGACTCTAACTCCATAAACAAAGCTCCACCTCCCAAACACTAACCCAAAGACGGCCTTAAGAAAAACCCCCACAGGCAAGCCAAGATTAAGACGGAGAAAGAAAACCAATAGCATGCAAATAAACAGGGAGACGAGTAGGATATATTAATAATTCGCCCTCCTCCAAAGCTTAAAACCAACCATACCTTCCACTATTCTTCGTAATCACAAGTAGTTGGAACAGTAAAAGAAAACGTAGCCCCTCAAGCCGAGTGACAGATCGCAAGAGAGAGAGAACAAAATAAGTTACACGTCGATGTTCAGTGAGGCCACCAAAGCCCAAATTCAAAAACACTAAAGCAATATGGGCCTCTGAAACAAACAACACAAAATCACCCATTAGGCCCACATCTAAAGTATCAGGCCCACCCAAACCAGATGCTCCGCCCAGCCCAACAACCACTCCCAAGCCCATAACAAAATAAGTTCCACTATTCTTCTATTTTTTGTTTTTTTTGGACGAGACTGCCCCTCAAACCCTCAGTATTCTTCTCCAACCCACCCGCAACAGTAGTCGGGCTTCCTCTATACCATCCCAATCATCAAGGAACGGCCAGAAACTGCAAGCGTCCTCACCTGCAAGTGTACAAAACAGAAACACAAAAATAGAAAAAGAAACCACAAAGGGATGAAAGCAGCAACAAAAAACAAAAATAGGGAAAACAAAAACAGAGGAAGGGAAAGAGAGCTCTCAAACCAGATCCACCAAACAAAAACCAAGGTACCGCAAACAAGCCTCGGCCGATCGAAAGGGGAAGAGCTTCAGAAATTGTCAAGCAGAAAACATTCGACACAAGGAGATCGCACTCAAAAAAATAAAGGAGGGGGGGTGTTAGCGCACACAAAAGTGGGGATGGAGCTTAAATCGCCGGTGATGAAGCAGGGACAAACAACTGAAACCCAACCTCTCTCTCGCGCTTTTCAGACCGTACCTTCTCTCTCTATAAGCCCTTGTTTTTTTTCTTCATTTTAAATAAATTTCATCACTTGTTCAATGTTGTACATATTGATACCACTCAATATAAAAACTGCTTTATATAAAATTTGGCCCAACTCAACTATTACTAAACTTTGGTTAATCCTTAGACAATTAGTTATTTCCTTATGCATCCCAATCAAAATTATTGACCCTTACAAGCGTGCAAAATTCTTATTGTTTTTTTTTGTAAATATAGGGTTCGTAGTGAACTTGTCTACTATTATTTTTAAGGGCCAAACTCTTAATGTGGACGCCGCCTGGTCCCAACTAAAATGTTTATCAGTTATAAATTTGTCATTAGATCTTATTCCATAATTTTATGTGCAGGATACGACTCCTTCAAAGCAACCGAGGCACAAGAAGTAGAGGCAACGACTGTAATTAGAGGGATGCGAGCAACTTTGGATGCAGGTGTTGAAAATGTTACAATGTTATCAGATTGTCAGCGTCTTGTGAAAGCTTTCGCTGATAAAACAATTGACCTCTTTTGGGGAGCGCTTAGTTTGGCCCCCTAACATGCCTTTTTTTAGCTTCTCGCTTTAGTAACTTCAGTTTTTTGTATATTGGTAGAACTTGTAATAATGATGCTCACACTCTTGCAGCATGGGAAGCTCATTCGCAACTCTTTTATTTATTTATTATTATACCTCAAGAGGCACAAGATCTTGTTGACTTTGTAATTTCTGCTTTGCCCTCCGTGGCTTAATATATTTCTTTTTATTTAAAAAAAAAAAACTATTTCGGGCATGAGTTCAACTTAAATAATCGTGTACCTCTATTTTTTTACATATTTATATGACAATTGTAAGTTTTTTAGGTGAACAAAATTTAATTACCGACCTTAAAGAAATGTTATTACATTTTTTCTAAAGATTATAACAATTGTAATTAAAATTTTAGTCCCTCGAAAGACTTTGAAAGCAAAGATCTATGACAGTTCTTTGAAAAACATTAGATACTTTGTTTTATGGTATTCTTACAAGTCGTTTTAAATATCATCAAGCTATGTATAAAAATTACTAACATACCCTTATGTTATTGTTGAAAAAATCTAGTGAACTCCGCCCCTGAACCCTTGGATTAACCCTACTGGAGTAGATTCATGGCTTCGCCTCCGAGGGGCAGCACGTTCTCCTGGATTAGGGGAAAGAGTGGTAGAACTTTCGAAGGCCGTTCCTCTAACTGTCAGTTTGTGGGGCAGGTGTCTTTGACTTATTTTTCTTTGTTATTTAAATATTCGAGCCACGTCACCTTTGAGTTCGTGAGCCAGGTATCAACATTATTAGACTGCAGATCCTCCAAGTTTTGCATGAGCCTAACGTTATGGTAGTTCGCTGCTATAGTATAGCTGGAGGGACCCTACAAACACATTGTACCTTTAGAGATGCTTTCAGCTGGATAAATCTCTGACCAACTTAACTACATCCTAATAATAACCCTAAACCCAATGGATTACATGTTCTACAACTTAATACTCACAACAGTTGCGGTAATTAGTTTTTTTTATCCTCATACAACTTGTGCTTATCTAGTTAGATATCTACACAGGCTCATTTCTATTTAAATCCATGCATACAACAGCATCTTCATCAATGGCTTTAAGCTTGTATCTTCATCTCCTTTTGGTTCTTTCTCTCGCTGTTGCGGAGGCCACGGTGTTTACGTTACAAAACAATTGTAGGAAAACAATATGGCCAGGTATCCAAGCAGGCTCCGGTAAAGAACTGTTAAGAAACGGTGGGTTACGGTTAAAACCTGGTGAAGTTGTGAGTATTAGGGCACCAGTGGGATGGTCGGGTCGTTTCTGGGGCCGTCGTGGATGTTCCTTTGATAAAACGGGTAAAGGAACATGTGTGACAGGTGATTGTGGTGGGCAGTTACATTGTTCTGGAGCAGGTGGTGCACCACCCGTAACCCTTGCGGAGTTCACTTTGGATAGTCCGATGGATTTTTATGATGTCAGTCTTGTGGACGGGTATAATGTGGCTATGTCGGTGTTAGCTACGGGTGGTACGGGGATGTGTCGACCTGCTAAATGTGTGTCGGACTTGAACCGGAGTTGCCCTAGGAGTTTACAAGTAACTAAGGATAAACAGGTAGTTGCATGTAAAAGTGCATGTATGGCTTTTAACACACCGGAGTATTGTTGTACCGGAGCTTATGCTAATCCTAATACATGTAAGCCGACCAATTACTCGAAAATATTCAAGAAGGCTTGTCCTAGTGCGTATAGCTACGCTTATGACGATGCCTCGAGTATTTTGACCTGCAAGGGTGCTAATTATTTGATTAAATTTTGTTAAATTTCACTGCAAGTGTGAAAGGTTCGTACGTATTTACATGTCTCGAGTTTTTCTTACAATTTTTTTTGATCCTATTGTCGTATAAAATTGGATTCTTTGTCGACGCACTTATACCCCTATACATAAGCCTTGCATTTCATACTATTTAATAATTAAACTAATTCTGACTAATCCTTTGTTAACAATATAGGCATTGACGGCCTAAACCAATGTACGATAAAAGCACCACATAAGTTAGTCAAATAAATTTAAATCTGCCACATTCGCGCCTATATATAATTGTGCATTTACTTGACATGTTTCTCCGTAAAAAAAAACAATACATTATGATCATAAAACAATACATATGCTAAAACATGTAAACATTTTTATCTTCATGATCAGCTGTGATCAATCACGATCAGAAGAGATTAGGGCGAGGAACGGGGTTACACATAAGTGGGTGTTTCAACGTTGTCGAAAACCCCGACCCTTCTTCCAAATCAACCTTACACTCGTCATGAGGGAAATCAAAGCATTGCACCATTGCCCCAATCGTCGTATGCATCACATTCAACACAAGTGAAGCCCCGGGACACCCTCTTCGTCCACTCCCAAACGGTATGAACCTAAAATTCATACCCTTCATCTCCATTTGATGTTCTCCGATACACTCGTCGGAGTCACTGAGGAACCGCTCTGGGATAAAACTTTCCGGGTCTTTCCATGCTTCTGGGTCCCGCATAACCGTGTAGATGTTGATCAACATTCTTGTTTCTTTCTTTACTTGGAAGCCGTTAATGGTACAATCTTCTCTGCATTTACGGAGGATTAGAGGCCCCGGCGGGTGCACCCGTAATGTTTCCTTTATGACTGCTTGCAAGTAAGGGAGGTTTGGCACGTCTGATTCTTCGATTAGCCTAGTTTTCCCAGTAACGGTATCAATCTCTTTTCTAAGCTTGTTGAACACTTTTGGATTGTTTATGAGCTCTGCCAATGCCCATTGTAGGCCTTCGGACGATGTATCTGTACCCGCCATGAAAAGCTCCTGTAAACAATAATACGTACATTTAAATCATGACCTCGAATTAGTACATCCATAACGACGACAAAAAATATGTGATTTACTTACAAGGATGAAGGAGTTAATGTTTCTTCTAGTAAGTTTGACCTCGGCCGTGGGATCTCTGTAAATCTCAAGCAACATATCCATGATATCTTTTCTTTCTCGTATTTCATCGCTCTCTTCATGTTCCTTCATGATTTTCTCCATTAACGTGTCAAACCATTCCAACACATTTCCAAGTCTCTTTCCATAACCAAATAGATCAAATTTCTTCAACGGACCTAAGATGTCTCCAACACGCATTTTCCCAGCTAAATCTAAAACCTCCCCAACCAATTTAATACATTCTTCGGCATCCGTAGAAGTACCCAAACATGTCTTACTCATAACCATCCTACAAATCATGTTATTCGTCATCGTTGTGAACTCCACGCCCATGTCAACACGTTTACTCCCTTCGTAGCTCTTCGTTAAGGTTTGTATTAGGCCTTGGACTTCTTCCCATCGTATGCCGATATAACTATTAAGTTGTGGGGTTCCGAGTAACTTAGTCATGCATAATTTCTTCATAAACCGCCAATAATCACCGTACTCCGCTAAGAAAAAACTCGACCCACTATAAATATTGTAACCCGAAGTATCGAATTCAGGTCTTGACGAGAAAATAAGATCATGGTCCTTCATAATGTCTTTAGCCACGCTTGCGGAGGAAGCGATTAGGCATTGGGACGACCCGATTTTGAGGTGCATGAGTGGCCCATACTTCCGTGCTAGATTTTGGAAAGATATGTGGAGGATTGGGCCAAGGAGATGGATGTGTCCTATGAATGGTAGCGCCAGAGGGCTTGGTGCGTATTTAACGACCGATGTTTTGCTCTTTTTTGTAACGTAGGATCGAGCGAGAATAGTAGAGATGAAGCAAAAGATAAGCAAAGAGAAGTAGTAGAGGAGATCAATTTTGAAGATTGTCATTGGTACTAGAGAGAAAGGGAGAGAGGCTTTTCTTGTTGTGCTTTGTGATAAGAATGATATATGCGTACTTGTACTTATACTTGTAGGTTATATTGTTGTTATTATGTGAATTTGATTAGTTTATGTTTAGGGGATTCTCATCCTTGACTCACTATGCTTCACTCAGTCTTTCATTTCCAAAGGGAAAGAAACAACTCCAAATCTTCTTTGTTAATGTTGTCATATTGATATTATTGTGAAAGATGTTCCTTAAAAATCCTTAAAAAGGATGTTTTGGGTCTTTACGGTTGAGAAAAATTCCATGGGGTTTGGTATTTTTATGCAATGACACACTCCTTGTACAATAATCACCTGCAAGATGATCAATGCTATTTCACTACTCTAGAGTTTAGACAAAATATTTATGGTATTGTTTGGTATCCCGTAAATAAAAACAAATCACGTTTATTCACCAAATTTAGTCAAGTGTAGGCTTTAGGTTAAATTCGACAATCTGAGTCAGTCTATGCACCTTCAAAGAATATCAGCTTTTGAATTTCACTTATCTCCTGCAAACCAAACAATGCTAATGTATTGCTAAACTCTAAACAAAATTTTCTCTCTGGTATAGAATCTTTCTCAATATTTTTCTAAATTAATTCTCTTTTTATGTTTTAAGGATGAGACCAGGTCGTCTAACGATCCATGAATATGTTTTATAGGAGGATTGTGCCAAAATTCAGATTATTTTTAGTAAGCAAACTGTTGTCTAAGGCCGTCCAAACTGATATGATCCACAAAAGATTGGTCAAAACGGGTTTATAAATAATATAGTTGTTAAAATGGCCTATTTGAAGGATGCCATTTTATGTTCTGGAGTATAAGAGTTTGGGATCTTTGTTAGTCTAAGAAGTATAATAGTGAATGAGGATTATAGTATATATTCATTAATTTGTTTGCATGGCTTGTAGTATTTGTTGTGCCTAGTTGTATGGAGTTCGCCTCAGGCACCAAAAACCTCATGGCCAGCCGTGAATGTTAGTCGAATCGAACTCTCAAGAAAAGCTTGTTAATCCGTAATTTAAAATAGACGCCAAAAGTTTAATAAGCATTGTTAAGCTTTTAGAATGATGAAATTTATATCAGAATTTAATTAATCAAAGATATTGTAATTGTTTTTCTCTCAATTTCTTAACTAGATAATACGCATATACGCTTAAATAGTAATCATCCTTCCTTCATGTTTCTCTGTTTCATTAACTACTGTTATACGCTTTATTGTGTGTGTGTGTGTGGGGGGGGGGGGGGGGGGGGGGGGGGGGTGGGGTACTAAAACAGCTTTTTTCAGGATAGCAAGTCGGCAATCAGAACTGATAAATAAAACTTCTCAGTTCATTGCTCCCTTTAAGTTTGCATTGTCTACTAATTGTAGTCTATTAATCCAGTTCTTCTATCAAATAATCCAAACGAAAGAAAAAATAACCAAAAATATGGATTTAATTACTAAAAAATGATCAGATCCTGCAAAACATTTTCTAGAATAAATAGTTTTTTCAGCAATTCCTACTGATGTTTTTTTAGTCCGTTTAGTACAAAATTGAGGTATAAACAGAACAATAAAAAGGCATAATACATGATACAGGTTAACTATTGCCTTCGCTCCACCAAAAACTGACTGATAAGCTTGTTGTAAGAGATCTTACATAATGCCACCATCTTGGTGGGATGTAAATCATTTCCCCTTCTTCAAGAATGCAGTCCATAAATTCTAGATCTTTTGCCTTCGGAAACTCCGCCTCGTCTAGATTGTCAAGATCCACCTGCAAACAAATATTTGTTTGAGAGTGAGAAAGGAACAAATGCAACGTCCACCAAAAATCTTAAACGTCATTCTTCTGCTATGAGATTTGGATATGCAGAACTAACATGTATTTTTTCTTGCTATGTAAATAAAGGTCCTAACGGGAATGAATCCAGGGTCCTTAGTAACAACTCTCACAGACCTATTCGAATTATGCTACCTACCGTATTCATAATTAGCATATGTTACTAGGAGTTGACTGCCAGGTAAAGCTGTAAAGAATCAGATCTCCTAAAAATATGTCGGAAGCAAGGAACCAAATAATAAAAAATAAGGAAAAGAAATCCATAGCAAAACTGCTCTTTTCCGTGCCCCAAGAAAGCATTCCCAAGCTATATCAGGAAAATGTAGTTTAACGCAAAAAAATAAAGAGACTGTAATTTGGTAAAGGACGAAGTTCCCGGTAAAACTAAGGTAAAAAATATATCAACTTGCCTCAAGGTTGTTATCAACTTATCAGACTAAGAAAACACCTCTGTATTTCAACTTGCGAAAATGGGTCGTTTTTCCACATCTTCCTCGAACCAAGGCCCCTCAGCGTTGTGATAAAATTTGCCTGTAACATCATAGCTGATGTAGCCACCACCATTTCCTTTCCAACTGAGACTCCATCCATGTGCTCGACCTGATTTTTACTGATATCATCATCCTCAAAATATGGCTGATACCTTTCCTAAGCCATTTCGCTTCTTACAGCATTTCTACCAGCCTTTCTTCATTAGAGATGACATCAATTCCACAAGCAAAAAAAAGTTGCCTCACTCTCTTTTACTGAATACCGTGTATACTTCCCATCGAGAAAGGATGCTGAATATCCAGTGTTTAAATACCCAGATAACAGCAAAGCACCCGTGTCCGGTTAGCGATAAGAATACTCCACTTGTTACAGGAGCATGAATCAATTAAATAATTTAAATTGAGGTTAATTATCCTCCTTTTAAACTGTTGCCTTTTATATCCCCTTTTGTAGACTCTGCTGATTTCAAGTTTGGCTCCTGCCCTTTGCACAAGGCCCATACGCCTGTTAAATGCAAGAGTCGTCGTGTAGCTTATCGACTTATCCCTCCTCCTGGTTACTTTAAGCTTAACTGTGCATGGTCGTGGTGGACTTTAAGAGATCATTCTAGTGAATGCTTGGTTGAATTCTCCGTGGGTGTAGGCCATGGTTATAATTCCCGACATGTTGAAATGTGAAGGATGAGAGTCTCCTCTCTCACTCTCCCAAAAACCCTAGCCGCCACTAGGGTTCTTGGATCTTGTGCCTTGTTTTCCCAATTATTTACTCTCTCTCTCTCTCTCTCTCTCTCTCATATCGTTATAACGATTAAGCTTTTTGACTTCTCCCCAGTCTCCCTCTTGCCTGTTTTTCCAATTTGATTCTTCCCTCTCTCGTTTTCATTTCTGAACATTCCACCAACAACCAATCTGAACAACAACCACCTCCTGTAACTCCATCCAATCTTTTGCGCTCGAAGAGTTCACTCCACAAGCTAGGTTTTCAAACAAGAAATGTTTCCATGTGGTAGCCTTTCCCCATCATGGTTTGTATCATGCCAAGGCAGCCTTTGCAGCCACCCTCATCATGAAATTTCCAATGGGCAAACTTAAATTGGATGACATCAGATCCAACACTGAGCAATGGGGTTTGATGGTGCTCCCCAAAATTGGGTTGCTGAATTTCAATCACTTTATGATTAAGATGGAATCAAAAGATGAGGTTAGAAAGGCTCTCACTAGAGAGTCGAGACGGGGGAGGTTTTTTCTTCAAATTATGGTCTATAAATTTTGGGCGTAAGAAAGATACCCCATTCACCCCTGTTGGGGTTCAATTTCCTGGGTTAAACTTATGTCTTCACAGCAACGGTGTCCTTAAAGCACTGGCTAGTATGTTAGGTAAATACCTCGCTACTGACAATGCTACACTCAACCTGGGAAGACCTAGCACAGCTAGGGCATGTGTAGAAGTTGATATTTCTAAGCCATCGCCTCTTAAAGTGGGTGTAACTTTTCCAGATCTTACATCCTAAAGCAAAGAGTTTTGTACGAGAGAGCCCCCATTGCACACATTGTAGCTTACAAGACCACAGCAAATTGCACCAAATCCAACCATATTGTGATAGAAGATCTGAGGAAAGAGATTAAGAAGGGAAAGGCTATGGTGCCTGATCAAGCTGCTAAAAAAGGCAATAGCAATGGCTCCCGACCTAATAAGACAGGTTCAGAAGGTTCTAAATCCATGGAGATGCAGACTCGTGGATCCAAAACCACAAATTCAATTCAGATTGATAAAAACAACTATATGGACAAGGGCAATGCAGTTCATGAGGGGGTCAAGGACCTGCTGGAGTCCAAAGTTCAAGAGCAGCAAGGTGGAGATGTTCTCACTGTCAAAAACCACAATAAGGCTCTTGCCAATGGGGTTGAGGAAGTGGCAGCAGCACAATAAACAATTAAGGATGATGAGGCATCCATGGATCAAGGGCAGGCATTGTCCAAGTCAAACAACGCAAATCATAACAATGAAACTCTCAAAATTGAGCAGATTTTAGAGAATGTAGCTGTTAGTGAGTTACAAAACAACAAAAAGCTTGATACTGTGGAACACTATTAGAGAATGTAGTTGTTTATTCAGCATTCCCCCTGAAAGTGCCCCAGGTTGTGCTGGGTTTACTTCTCAGTTTTCATGTCTTCTTGGAACACTATTAAGGATGATCTTCATAGATCTGTAAGAGAATTTTTTGTTCATAGTACCCCTCCTCCTAAAGCATAAACTTTATCTTTTATAACCCTTATTTCTATAGTTGAGATTCTTGGTGGCCTTGGTGACTACAGACATATAACGCTAAGTTATTCGCCAAAATAATTACTACAAGACTAGGTAAGTTGTAGCCTACTCATTTCTGGGAGATGTGCGGAGAGGGTATTTCTCAACTCCTGCAGTAGGGAGGGATGGGGAAAGGAGATCGAACACGGATGAAAACAGAATGGGATTGAATCGGCACCACCACAAGGCCAATCACAATTGTCCTCGATAGGTTTAATCCGCGAAGACATGGCGTGAGTGAAAGACACCCAGAGTCGTCAGCGTGGATGGAGGAAGAAAGTGAAGGCCTACCAGACAGGAACGACGTGGGAAAATTGCAAAAAAAAAAACCCACAGGGGGGAGAGTTGCAGAAACACGAAGAGAAGGGAAACAATCGATATAACGATATTTATCGCGAAAGAGACGGAGAAGGTATAGAAATTGAAGATGGCAGCAGTAAGGCTTATTGTGGAGAAGCTGTAGGAGATTGAGGGATAGTGCCGGAGATTTGCGACAAGGAGGACGAAGTTGAAGGAGAGAATATATCTCGAGAAGTCCATGGAGATCACGATCTCCATCATGAGTTGAATTTGCCAAGTCACGAACCAAGTTTTGCTTCCTTATTTCATACCAGAATCAATCCAAAGGAAGATCAAGTTCAAGTGGGGAAAGCATGTTTGGATCTACCCGACCCTGATCCAAGTAAACCATATCAAATTAGGGGCTTACACATGGATCAGGACATGATCTGACCCAACACATGCCAATGGAGCCCAATTATTTGGCAGGTTTTGACCAGCCTATAAATTAGATCCAACCAGATTCCACCGGATCTGGCAGAAACCAAATATGCCAAATAGTTCGGCAGATTGTGCCGAACGACCCAAACACTAGGGGTGAGAAAAAAATTGAAGAAACCGAGAAACCGATCCGAACCGAACAAAATAGTTCGGTTTTTGAGGCTTCGGTTTTGGTTTCTCCATAAGAGGAACCAAAAAAAACCCAAACCGAACCGAACCGAGAATAAACATTATTAGTAAACAAAACTTTAAATGTATCTCAACCCTTCATTACTCTATATTTTTCATATATTAAAATACCAAAATGTAGTTTTATCAAGTAAATGTTTGACTTAAACAATAACTTTACTAGTTTTGATAGCAAACCGAGAAAACGAACCGAACTGATCTATTTTTCGGTTCGGTTTCGGTTCCTCCTATTTATTTCGGTTCGGTTTATAGTGTGGTCGGTTTCGGTTTCGGTTTCTGATTTTAGGACTCTAAGTTTTCGGTTTTCTATGCCCACCCATACCAAAAACAGCCCACAATGCCCAAAATCGCGCGGGGGACCACTCCAGATTCTTGAGAGACTGGATATTCTATCATGAAAGGGACTATATGACGCTAGGAGGTCCCACCAACAGCGAAAGGTCTTGCGTAGGTTTATTAACCCAACTATTCGTGTGAGGCACAATATTTCATGTGATGCTTTTGGGGATCATGTCTTTATAGAAAATGGTAAGACTCTTCCGTTCGTTAATTGGGGCAAACCCCTGCTCTTTGATGAGCAACCAGAAGAGATGATTGTTAGTAAGTTTTTTTATCCATTTTGGGAGGTATTTTCAGCTCTTTACAACAAGTAGATAGTTCTATTTTCAGGAGTCATTCGACGCAGGGATGTTAGTGACAACATCGTAACCCCGTGAAATGGTACAATCCATGGTTACGTCAAGTACAGAGGACGGGTTCAAAGTTTGAAGATTGTGGCTACAACCAAGGATGTTCAACCTAATGTTTTCTGCTCGTGGCTTCTTCTTTTTTTTCTTTTTTTTCTTTTCTTTTTGAAAGGTGCTCGTGGCTTCTTACTCCACGAATTTTTTCAAAGTCGAGGTGAGTTGATGTATCACGGTTCTCACGACCGCATACGTATACCTTGAGAGATGGCGTTTCTCTCTTGGTCGTTTAGTCGACGCCACTCTCTCAACGTCTTTAATTTAATTATTTAATTAATCAATCTTATTTAATGTAAAGGGTTAACTGCTAGAGAGTCTCCTTATGTCAGTAACCCTAATGCTAGTAGGATTAGCTTTTAGGTTTTCTACTTCTATAAAAGTCTCCATAGGTTAGTATTTCCTTTTTGAGTGATTATTAGGTTATTTGTTTAACTGGGTTTTGGGTTATTCAATTAAATCAATAAAGATAAAGCTTAGAATCTAATGATGTTTTCAATCTAAGTTACATCCACAATACTGAAAGTAGGGGCAGATTTGTTTATATTGCAAATTTGTTTATATTGTTATGTTGCATTATGTTCTCTTTGATTCAATGAAATACTAAAAGCTAATCATCATTAGTAGTTGCCAGTTTAAATGAGGGTTCTAGGTTTTTAGTATTAGTATTAGTTTTATTTGGGGATTATTTTTACGAGACGAAATGGAGGGGATAATATAACAGCCAGAGGAGAAAAGGTAGAATTTAAGATTGAATGATGGAGCAATGGAGAAAATATGAATGATTGTATTGTGTAAGAGTGTGGTTCTAAATTAATAAAAGGAATATAAGACATTTTTCTCTCCACCGAGGCAATAGGTTATTATACCAATCGTTTGTCCATATGTCTGTCAGGTTCCTGTAAAGAACCTCAATCACCCATTTTATTCATGTATAAAGTCTCTTTCTTCGTCGGCGTCTCCTATGAAAAAATTGAGTTGGCGTAGAAGTGATCCGCAAAAATATTGATTTCAAAAAAAAACAAAATAGCTGTAACTTGTAATAACTTGTGAGTTTACTCTGTGTAATTGTCTAAACAACTCCAATGTCGCTCACTATCTGTTAATATTCTTGTTAAAGACCTTTCTCGCCCTGCCTAATTCATTTTGACAGTAGGAAGATAGTATTATGTGATTATATGTTTTTTTTAGGTAATTATGTGATTATATGTACTGAGAAAGATATTAAGCTCGGATTTTCTATCCTCACGGGCTCTAAAAATAAAGGAGAGTCACTTATAAAGGAGACATGAATTTTTTCCCTTCTTTTGGAGCTTTCCATTCTCACCCCTACTCAAACCTTAGCCTTCATTTTCACCCCTACTTGAGCCTAGACCTTCTCTCTTAGAGTCAATCTCAGCAATATATAAGTAACCCAGTTAGAGGCTTATCAAGCATCAATTGTTGCGAGCACATCAGGTCGCGATACGCATAAGGCCACATCGAGGAGAAGGATATATCATATATTGCACCCCAATGGTCAACACACTTTTCTCACTCTTGACAAGAGGCACTTGGAGATAGGGATTATTTCTTTTTGGATATGATCTCCTCAAGATGAAGATCATCTTCACAGACAAACATGTTATTGACATTTGCATTGCATATTTGAATGATAATACCAATATTAGTGGGTCCAGTTTTTCTAAATATGAAAACATATTCAATGTTGTCAGAAATGTCATAATGAACGGTATTTCAATGAAGACTATTCAATGTGAGTATATCATACCGAAAAAATTGTCATGAAAAGAATCATAGTATCATGTCACATACATATATTTCTATACTTGAAATTGGATGAAATGGCATGACACTGGGAGATTTGGGTGAATTTTAGGGGTAACGGATGAAAAGGTCAAACTCTCGTTGTGTGATGTGTTAGGTTGTTGTAGAGGCTTACCGCAGAAGAGAACAAACATTTCTCTCCAGGTTTTCTCTTGCTAAATTGTATTTGTACACAATTTCGTTCTCCAGGTTTTCTTCTCCGTACTAAAAATGTGGGGAGAAAATCTTGAGTTGTAAAGAACATCAAGAAAGGGATCAATGAAGATGCTTTCATCGAATTTTCTCACTGGGGATTTCAGAGGTCTTAACCTGCGGCTTTGATTTGCACCATCATTACATTGGCAATGCCTAATAAATCAGCTATATGTGCTTACCCTAACGTAAGTGACTGCAGATGCAGCTGCTTGCAGTTAAACAAGTAAGCCTGACAAATTTAAATTTTCTTAATTAAAAGCACCAACTTTCTAGAGTGGAGACTTTAGAAGTGTTTACCTGACTAGAATTGCTTAGCATGGATTCAGTATAAGGGTAGAGGCCTTCTGATATTGAAGCGGGATAAAGCCTTATATACTTTCTGCCGACAACCTAAAACAAAACAAAAAAAGGAGAGGGTTATGAATGTCAAATTAAGATCCACCAACTACAAATTATCATCGAAACCATCACCCATGTATTAGAGTAAGCAAAATATACAGAGATATGCAACTGCCCGCAGTATATCCTAAAGCTTATATTCACGGTTAACCCGGTAAGAGAGGAACAATGTTTTTACTCAATGACCATGCAATCAGATTAGACATTCCTTTTAAGTGTCTTATATATTCATATACATAGAAGTAGATCTAAAGCAAAAATAAGAAAATTAGTAGATGATGCTTTTGAAGGTGAAAATAGATTATAAGTGTCTTATATTTGATATTATGATTATCTTAACTACAAGAATTTTTATATAATTACACGTATGAAAATGCCTAACCATCTGACAATAAATAAATAATTTTCATCTTGACCGTATTTTATCAAGCTTCAGGCACACTGTGACACATCACGAACCAGATTCCTGCCCATTTAAATGCTCTGCGACAAACTTCGTACAAGTTACAAGGGTGAGGAATGGGAGGCACAAGAGAGTAAACGATCTAACAATGGGACATACTTTTGGCAAATTTCTGCAAGCTTCCGGCGGACCGTGGCGCTTTGCTGGTGAGATTCCAGGCAATTAAATTGAGATCTCTGGCGATCAACATGCAAGTTTCCAGAGGATGTAGGGTAGAGGAGGCAAGGAGTTGGAAATTTTTCTATTGTCTCTTTCTGTATGGTAATATTTTTTACTTTACAGATTTCCATCACACAATTGTTTCTCATGTTACAAACGAACTACAAAATGTTTGTCATAAGCCACAATGTGGCTGATAGATTATTTTAGCCTCATAAATCATAATGGATTATGATAACGGTTACAAAATGAGCAGGTGCAGCTAGCCAGCTGGTAGAGTCTGTGACGCTGTTACTATGGACCTGGGTCTTCCCGGCAGTATTGACTTGCCAATCTCATTAAAACAGGCTTGCCCAGTGGAAACACCAAATTTTTTTGCTTAATAAAAAGTATAATGGCCCCTAAGCAGAACGTGAGCTTCGTAAATAAGAAGTTAAAGATATGTAAGAAACAACCTTAACTAACAGAACGATAAATCTTTCCAGAATTAGGGCAGAGCAAAGCACGTGTACTATGAATATCATTGTAATTACAAGTTTGAAGTACCTGAGCTAGAATATTATGGTGTGGATCATGATGCAAAGGTGTCACTGTTCCAGCAGGACCAAACCAAGAATTTAGAGACCTCAGCTCCCCTCCACCAACAAAACAGTAGTCAGGAATCAAAATGTCCTTGCGTAGCTCTTGGATCTGCCAATTAACTAAATAACACATTATAAACATCTATAAGATAAACCTTCAATGACAAAAAATTAAAAAATTGGTCAAAATGCAATAAAAATACCTGATCAAATAATGGATGTTGAGCAAGATATGTTGGACCCATAGGGGAACGTTCGTTAGACTTAATTCTTTCGAGAAACTGAGAGAACGTGATGAGTTCTTGCTTCCACTCAGAGCATAAATAGTTTTTTCCGACCTGTGAAAGGAATGAATTGTTTGAGGACAAGGCTGAACAAATAATAAAAAATGTCACTACTTTAAAAAAATATTCTCTCGAGTCGGACGTAATTCACAACTTCTTAAAAAAATCAGAAGTACTTGTATCAAACTTGAGTACATAATGAAATTTGGGAGATGAATCACCTCTACCGGAACCGTACGATCACCTGCAACCCCTTTCAGATAGTCCATGTCTTTCCATTTTTTTGTGGCAGGCCAATGATCCATACAGTCTCTTAATATAACCGGGGAACCTGATAACAAATGGTCACATAGAAATCGCTCTAAAGATAGAGCAGACGTTTTCTTTACAATCTCACTTGATAGTGACCTCTTTGGAAGCACCTGTAATACAAAAGACAGGAAATCATCCTTTGAACCATCTTAAAATAGGTTCAAATTTCCATATATGAATATACATTGGTTAATAAATCTTCACAAATATATGACTAAGAGTTGTTGCATGTATAGAGATGAGTTGAGTGCAATCGAAGGATTAACTTGGGTTGGTCGATTGCAACTTGGTAATAATTTGAAGTTGTAGTCTCTCAACCCTAATTTCGATCTTCGATTCCTTATCTTTTTTTGTTCTTCAATCGATTAGTCTTGTTAATTAATCAGTTGTAATTTTTCCTTTTGTGCTCTATTAGGGTTTTATCGATGGCTCAATCTCTGACCAATCCAACTGCTCCCCCCTCTCTTTTCCAATCTGAGGGTGTCCCCAGCCCTAATCCACATCGATCTTATGCATCTGTTGTGACTAACAACTCCTCTACTCCAAATTGATTATTAAATTCTTGTACGTTCCAATGACAGGTAGTCTTTGAAGAATTTCAACCTGAAGGTGTTAGTTTTCCAGGAAGGATGGCATACCCACTGTTTCCTTTTCTCCAGCAAACATTGCAAAGGGCGAAGCCTAAATGGCGAACACTTTGGTTATAACTATTTCTGTTGTTCGCCCTCCTATAGATGACATTAGAATCAATATTCTCAATTCTTGGAGACTGACGGGAGATATCATTATTGGTCTATTCGATGGCAAATATACTATGTTAAAGATGCATTCGGAAAGTGACGTCAGGAAAGAACTCACCAGAGAGACCACCCATGAGAAGAGATACTACTTCAAACTCTCAACGTGGACATTGAACTTCAATCCAAGAAAGGATCTTATCATTGCTCCGGTATGGGTTCAATACCCTGAACTTCCATTTTTTTTTTTTAATCCTAGCTACGTGAAAAATATCTCTACTTGTCTTGGTTTCCTGATCCAGCTGCATTAAAAAGGACATGACCTAGCACTGCCAGGGTATGCAATGGACATATCAATCCCACTCCCTCCTATCAACATTACTTGTGGTAAAACTGGTTTTATTCAAACTGTGATTTATAAGAGATTTCCCTATAGCTCTCATTGTTTTCTTAAATGCCATAACACTATTATGTGTACTGGAGTTAAGCATCTAGAGGGGCAGCAGCACAGTGATACCTCACATCATGAAACAGCTCACAACATTATCAAGCCACACCTTGAGAAGCAAAAAGTCGCATTTACTTCCTGCTCAACAGACTAATGCTGCTTCTGCCTCTCTAAACAAACATGCTAGTACAAGAAAATCTAAAGACCTAATTGCTAAAAAGTGTAATGCTTAGTGTACTACTGTCCCTCAATCAGTATATGCCCATGGTTCCCGTTCCGAATAATATGACTAAGTCTGATATTGTTCTCCTTTAAATTTGAATGATGGCCCAGAAAAGTCTAAAGCAGCTACTAGCAGCTCTCTGAATAAAACTAGTTCTACACCTTTGATACATGTCCTACACAGTGATACTATACCTGCTAATGTACTTAGCTCTCAAAATAGTAATTTGCATTTACAACATACTGATGTTGAAAATGTTGCTCTTGAAAATGCTTATGCTGGCACTTTGGGGTCATCTAGCAACACCACTCAGAATAAACAAGAAGCTGTGACTGTAGTTTTGATGAGTGTGAGTTTGATTATGATGGTATGAACTTTTTTCGAGCAAATTGGCCTTCATAATTCAGTGCAGGGGCTGGAAAGGTTATATCACTCCAATAATGAAACTGAAAACATTGTTCTTGCAACTCCATTGAAAGGGCAGTCTAAGATTCAGCTTTTACATAAGGCCATTTCAGATAAAATACTCAACATGGGGCCGTTTAATGTAGATTTTGGTGGGCAGAGAGATCCTGGGGATGGTTACTCCTATCAAGACCAAGATATAATACAATAACAAAACCCATAACTATGAACGTGGGGTTTCTACCAAGAGCCAAGTTCCTTCTTTACTCAATGTTTCCCAATGAGTTACAATCTTATGGTTTGGAACTTTAGAGTACCTATGACTCACCTTTAACATCTTATTAAGACTCTCAAGATTAGAGATTATTACTACTGCTGCTTTATGTGAAGCTGCTTTTCACGGTTCCAAGTTCACTTGGTGTAACAACCATTCAGACAGAATAAGGCAATGAACATGGTTAGATAGAATTTTATACAATGCAGATTTTTCAACTGTTTTTCCTGTTCTTCAGGTTCATCACTTGGAGATAATTTGTTCTGACTACTCACCTCTCCTCATAAAATTTGAAGTTAATAAAGTTGTAGGCCCTAAACCTTGGAAATTTTTAAAGTTCAGGACCCTATATGAGAGTTTTTATATTTTTTTCAAAGACAATTAGCCTTCTGGTGGCACTGGAAATAATCTGCAGTCCCTGGCTCACAAAATAAAAGTTGTTAAGATTGCCATCAAAGGATGGAATAAAAATGTGTTTGGGACCCTATTAATCAGCTTAAGCATCAAGAAGAGGTATTTTAGAGGGAAAACTCGGGTCAGGTGGTTAAGAGATGGGGATGCCAACACTACCTTCTTCCACAAGGTGGCCATGGTTATTAGGAAGCACTCTATTATATCTTCTTTTATTCTCCCTGATGGTACTGTTTCAGATCATGTTTACTCAATTCAAGTGTTGCTATAAGTTTTTACTGTGAGCTTCTAGAGCTGATGCTATGGTTGTCAATGATAGTTTTCTTTCTTGTATTCCACCTCTTGTGACTGGTGCAGATAATGCTGCTATAAGTGCCTTGCCATCTATAGAGCAATTTAAGTAAAGTTTGTTCAGTATACTATGGAGCACTCATAACCATGGATAGTGCCCCAGGTACGGATGGGTTCGCCTCTGCTTTCTTTATTAAATGTTGGGACATTGTTCAAGAAGATCTGCTTAAAGCTGCTCAACTATTTTATTTTTTTATGGTGCACAATTAGCTCTTATATTTGCTTCCTTATTGATTACTTTGATTCCTAAAAATGATAGTCCAGCTGGTTTCTCTGGCTAAAGTAGTGAGGCCAATGAGCTTTTGTTCAGTCGTTTACGGAAAGAAAAAAAATCAAAGATCATTACTTATATGCTTGCTAAAATATTACCTAATGTCAAATCTCCTAACCAAGGGGCTTATGTGCAAGTTAAAGATATAAGTGAAAGCATTGACATTGTTCAAGAGTTAGTTGGAGATTTAAAAAGGAAGGTTATGCGTAATAACATTACGCTCAAAGTAGGTAAAGCCAAGGCATATGACAGATTAGACTGAGATTTCCTCAAATATGTTTTGCTCAGGTTTGGTTCAGCTATCAGTGGGTTGAGATTATTAAAGATTGTGTGGAATCTACCTGGTTTTCTGTTGTTCTTCAAGGGGTTACAAGGGATTCTGCAAGTCATCTAGAGGTCTTAGACAGGAGACCCTCTAACCCCTTTATTATTTATTCTAGTAGATGAAGTTCTATCTAGAGGTCTAGTCAATGCTTTTTCTGAAGGGGTGGAAAATTGCTTCTTGTTGCTCATGTCTTTAATTCCATGCTTGAGTATCTACTTGATTGCTCACATTTTCCATTAATTGCTATAGAAAGAATTGAAAAAACAAAATTCTGATTTCTTTTGGGGTGCAGTTAATGGAAAGTTAAATAAAAATGGGTTGCTTGGCCAAAGCTATATCTGCCTAAAGCTGAAGGTGGCATTGGGATTAGAGATCCGAGAGACATATACAAGATCTTATTCCTTAAGAAAGTTTGGAATCTGTAAAATAAAAGTTGTACGACTAAATTTTTAGATATGACTCTCGAACTTGGACTAAAATGTGTAATGAGTTCTATAGTGTTGCTACACATACTGCCACAGTGATTGGTATTGATTTCTGAAAAACCAATTGGCTTGGAGAAGGTTTTGTTCAGGTGAGTGCAATTGGACACTACAAAAGCATGATCTGATCTTCAAAACAAAATCTCCTCTTGAATCAATTTAAATAATGAACATGTTCCGGTTTGCCTCCAAGGATGGTAAATTCTCCTTGATTTCTACTTTGCAGTTATTAGGTATTAGGCTTCTAAAATGGAGTATATGAAGTGGTTTTGGAATCCCATTCTTCTCTCTAAGGTACAAGTTTTTGGCTGGAAGCTGTCTAAGAAAATCACTCCTGTTGATTCTGTCATTCAAAAAGGAGCCTTTATTCCTTTAGTCTCTCATTGTTGCTGCTGCAATTACTTTGGCTATGAAGATTTGTCTCACCTGTTTGTTCGCGGAGATATAGCCAAGGCTGTATGGGCTTATTTAATAGGTACTTGGGTGTTCATTTAAATCCTAATAAGAATTGCTGGGCTGGGATTCGACAATGGCATTTGCGATCTTCCTAATCTCATATTGGCATACTCATTCAAATTGCGCCTTCACTTATTTTTTATGAGTTGTGGAAGAATAGGTATTGCTGCAAATATGAGGGCAAGACCATGAATGCCTTATCTGTCATATTCAAAGTAACTCGGTTCAGAGATGTTGCTTTTAAATATAAAGTGACCAACGAAGTCTCCTTTTCTGCCAAAGTCAGTCTCTTTGAAATCAATGTGCTACAAGTTAAACCGAAGAAATTGTTAGATGGATAAAACCTCCTCAGAATGCATTTAAACTACATAATGATGGATCCTCTCTTGATAATCCTGGTTTATGTGGTGGAGAAGGAGAGGTTAGAAATTCCAATGGTGAACTTTCTTTAGTTTTCCACATCTCTTGGTTATAGTACTAATACTTTTCCAGAGGTTCTTGCTTTATTACAGGGATTGATATATTGCCAAGATCAAGGTTTATCTTCAGTTATTGTTGAAGTTGATACCTATCTCATAGCGCAATGATACAATCATGAAGCTGCTGTACCTTGGAACTACAGAAGCATTTGGTCAAAGATCTTGCAAGTTGGCTGTGCACTTAACATTCAGTTATTGCAAGTTAATTCTTATCTAATTATATTTTCTTCATTACTGATTTTAAAGATGTTCCTACTAATGTTAAAGCTGCACACACTTCTTATGGTTAAAAGAGGTGTAGCTTCTGTAAGATTTGAGACTTTCTTCTTGGGGCAAGGTCCATATCCTCCCTCTTGTATCAATTTTTTTTTAATGATAAATAGGTAGGGGTCGACTAAATCCCAGCCACACTGGATGCTTTTAGAAAATGTAAAGGAAATGAATTGGTTTATAAATTTGGGTGAAGGAAAAGTTCAACTTTTCTTGGGGTGAGAGTGAAAATGGTTTATCACACTTCTTATGATTAAAAGAGGTGTAATTCTCATTTTATTTGGAACCCAAACACCAAGTGGGAAAATGTTTCTTAACTTTCCATTTTTCTCTCCTATTTTCTCACTTTATTTGCACAACAGATATATTTCTAGTGAATATGAGAAGAAGATGTTTCAACAGTATTAATGAAGTATTGGTAAGTTCTAGACTTTTTGCAGTGCTTTCGGCTTTCCTACTTCCTAGCCCTTCCAAACCTGAGTTTTCATTTTCAGATAAGCTGTTGCAAGTTGCAACTATCCATCAATTATACTTAATTTTCACGCTATCAATTCATACGGCTATCAATCCGGAAGATAAAAGAGCTTTGTAATTCACTGTTACTCCACAAAAGCATTTATATATTTCCTCATAGTATGTATTTCACCTCGCCACTATACAATTAACAAATTTCCAAGATTCTCCTCCAAAGTTTAATCAACTTGTTGAACTCAAACATGCATTCACTAACATTTCACCAGTAACTCTCACAGTACCAGGTCCATACCTCGCAATCTGCCAATAATTTGCACTCAGTACGTAAAATTATATTCTCACCGACAACACTGATACAATTTACCTTTTTTCAACTGTTTCACTTATTCTTACACTCATTCTCATAATTTCTTTAAAACTGCTAGTTTTCTTAAATTACAATCCAATTAGACAATCCTATTCAAACCCGATCTTTCGACTGCAATAGATTTTCCCTAACAGGGTTACTAACTATAATCGAACTTCAAGTTTTCACTAAAAAAATAAACCTTACCTCCTCTGCCTCTCTTGGTGAACTCTTTGAACTACACCCAACTATCTTCTCCTCATCGTGAACCTCTCCCTTGGCATAACCCCTCGATCTCTTTGTGATCGTCTCGATTGCAGAGTTGAGATCATCACGTAGCAATGCACCTCCCATGATCAACCCCAAATCGAGAACCCTAATCGCCTCGCTCCAATTCCCAGACTTGTAATGGACCTTGGCGACTTGTAGACACGACATCGAATACGCGTCTCTCCAAATCGGCAAAACAGAGTGCCATGGACCTGTATGAAGTTGCTCCCACGCCATATCGTGCGCCGTTTCAGCTGCGTTGAGGTCTCCAGTGGATGCGAGAGTGGAGATGCTAACGTAGGCGTATCCGCCATGTTTGGTTAGGATTTGGAGGAGGTTTGGGGTTTCGGTGTCTAAGGTTGGGGTTGAGAGGTGGTCGTTGTCGACGTCGTGTTTGGTCATTTCAAGCTCAGTAGGTCTTTGAGTTTCTTTCTTTCAGTTTGATTTTATTGCAGAGAATCGGGAGCCCGGTTCATCCTCAGATACCCAACTCAAATCAAATTGAAAATCCAACCCCGCACGTCTAATATATCAAGGATCTAGACAGAGTCGAACCTTGCTAAGGACTGATTCAGGGCTCATTATGCCTTGGGAGAAAATACATCGAGCACTAACCCCATCCATTCGGGTACATACTAGGGGTTTTAGAAGATGATAGGTGTAAGAGCCTAAATTCAAAATTCAAACTTAGTTTCTCCCACCAAAGATGGTCAGAACACTAGACAATAACAAGTAATCACTAACAAAACAAGATATAGTATAGGAACCTTTGAATTTATAAAAATCACAACCTCTTTTGAAGATTTGCATGAAACAATATTATTGACTGAGTGATTACCAATTACATTAAATATTCTTAATAGTGTTGTGGTGGTTCTCTAGATATAAAAAATTGTCCCTAATTTGTTCTCGTTCATTCCTCTTTATAGATCTCGCATTATGACCATTGTTAATGACCACCTTTTACTCTATATGAGGGATGTTACAAAAATAGCTTTGAGGCACTATAATAATAGTTGCTTAACGGCATGGGTGTCTCTTTCTTCTCGTAACAGCTCCATAATGTACAATAAATGTTTCACGTCGCCGTGTGTTTAATGAGTTTGAGATATGGAATAGTCCCTTATAATCCCTATAATCATGTGTTGGGAATTGTATGATATATATTGTTTCCCAAAATGTTGTTATTCTTTCTCTATATAATGGGGGGAGAGGCCTTGGACTTCATTTGGTCTTCTTTGTCTTCCTTTTCTTTACAGGTGAAGCGATCATGGTGAGGACACGTTTCCAGTGTTAACATCATGCAACATAAATGAGGCTAGCCATAAAAGTGGTTGAACTGCGTGAACGATATTTTTTACTACTGTCGTACAACGAGATGTTGCCTGAATGGCCATTGCAATTGGATGGTCTTAACGTAGAGGAGAGGCGTGTGGAATTGGACCATCACTTCTGGTGTGACGTCTTCTGCAATCTGATCGTTGATGGAGAAGCTCGAGAAAGTGTTGTAAGGAAAATCGCGTTAGACAAACTTGCTGAAGATAACGAGAAAGCAGTAGGTAGCGAGATAATCCCTTGTGGTGAACTCAATCACCCTGGTTACTTTAAATATAACTATTTCTTATTGTAATCACCCTTGGCCAGATCATTTTTGATAATAAAAGAATTTTTGAAGCAATTATAGCTTGTTGTTCATAAAACTGCGCTCTATTTTTTGGAATCGTACTATTGACAGGGTGCATTTTCCCAAGAGAGAATGTGGTAATGAATAATTCAACATTGATTACTTTAGTATTTTTGGCCGGTTTACCAGGTACAACAGAAAATGCCAATAAAAACACCCCCAAAATGTTTGTATACCCTCGTATTTTGATATATTTTAATTATATTTCTTTTTGTATGCTAGGGTACTACTCATTGGATTACGAAATTTATTTTTTAGGCAGAGTCCACAAAGTCCCAAACATCTATTAGCCTCAGCCCCTAACATTCAATCCTAAATTTTCCCCTAGATATAGCCGTTATGGGTTTATGACTTTATGGGTGGGGAAATACTTATAGTCAGAATGGAAGCTACTAAAGTTCCAAACTATACCTTGTAATGCTATGAAAATTATTAGAATATATCTAGCAATTAGGCGTGTGTGCCTACAGTTACTTGCAAATTGTTTATCTAGCTATATTGGGCCAATTATAAAGTATTTTAAGTGATCACCAAAATGTTAAGAGCAGAGATGATATTTAGGGGGTTACATTTAGGCTTTATATTAATTTTTTGGAAATTTTAATTTAATGATTTCCATATTATATATATGTTGTTTGTCATAGCGTTTAATGATTATGTATTTAATTCAATGCTTAGAGTTATATTTTGGGCCTTTTTCAGGATAAACTAGTGATGTTGCATGCCCAACCCCCTTTTTAGGCGCGCTTCGCACGCTTCCTATGGCGCACTTTGCATGCTTACTAACTTATTTTTATCTCTCTACTAATGTTAGTTTATGTGAGCTTTTGTTAAATATTTGTAATGCAAGATTCATTGTTAGACATCTATGGTGAACTTTAGGCTAGAATTTGGGTAAAGTATATAGTAGAGATAATCACATCAAGTTTGTGAATATGTTTTAATAATTTATCTTCCTCTTTCAAAGTCTCATATCATCATCTTCCCTAATTCAAGCGTCGAATATAGTCTTCGATCTTGGGTAGAGATGGCATCTCAATCTTCATCCCCATGCAAGAATATTATCAACACATTAAAGTTATATTAAGGAAGACAGTCCAAGGTAATAATTTAGAGTTTTCCATACAACCAATGAACATGAATAATAACATAATGTATAGATAGAAGTAGAGATGTAAAACTCAATAGTCTCTATGAGATATTTTGTCAAACAATTTAGTGATGGAGTAAAAAAGAATTCAATCCGAGAACTACTACTCTCTTCAAACATAAAGATATATTTCTTCTCTTCTTTCTTTATAGAGGTTTCCAAACCTAGATCCTCGTAATGCCTTTCTCAGTATCTAGCGTAGTATCAAATGCCATTTTATAGTTACTATAGAATATTGAATTTGGTTCGAAGTGTTACAGACTTACCCAAATATAGTTGTCGATTTATAGAAGAAAAAAATAATGATTAATATTGAATTGGTACTTAAGTATTAATTTTTCCCATAGGTTTTGATTGCAATAATGCATTTGTGATGAAGGTAGAAATATTAATCCATATTCCAATAAATAATATGCATAAAATACTATGATTAGACTGAGTTCAATACCATGAACAACGATTTGACGAACAAAGTAAATCTCCTAAGCATTTAGTATTGTTAGATCAAGCCATCATTAAATCCCCACTCTAAATATCTTTTGATAAAGGTCTTCTAAATTTACCAACGAAAAAAAACATTTTATTAGAGTTTTGGCAACTCCAGAGATTAACTGGATCCCAAAGTGTAAGATTTCTCATACTTTGATTCTTTAACGCCTAATTCTATTCTGGGAGAGAGAAAAAAAAGGTAGAAGAACCATAAAACTTTTGTTCCTCTAAATGAGTTTAATTTCAAGGAGAAGAACAACAAACCCTAATTTTGACTAACCGTGAACCAAATTTTGTCAAAGAGTGAGAGAGACAGAAAAAAAAATGATGGGGAGGATAAGAGGGGATGGGAGGTTGGGGTATGAATATCAAGATTTGCAAGAGACGAAAAGAAAAGGTGTTGATGGAGTCAGATTGTGCTAGTTTTAATAAGAGGGGGAAACTACATGAATACCCTTTAAGTTACATGTAATATTGTAATTTACAGGGGTAATAATGGGGATCCAATAATATACCCTCAAACAATTGAAGTTTGACAAATTTGTGAAGTTATTTTTCATGAGAATAATGTATTTCACAAGGGGTAAAATAGGCAGACAAAAAAATAGTCTTTTTCAACCAATTTGGTTGAAAATGATCTAATGGTCCACAACACGCCCTCATAATGAGATTATAACAATAGCTCTTGATGACTCCTAAACATGTGTAGAAAAATGTGATTAACGGCAGTGATAGATCCTTAAACCTTGGTTTTTTCCTTTAGTAGTATAGATTTCAGCACAGTGACATGAATCTACAGTAATGGCAAAATGTAAGCTGAGTAGAGATGCACTAATAAAAGTATGCAGTGACTTATAATAGCAACTGAAGTAGGAATTGCGTAAGAAAAAATATGTGAATTCGACTCAAGGCGTAGAACGATATCTCTTTGAGAACATTTTTCCGATCAACTTCTAGGTACTGACACAGCAATGATTAACCTACTCCCTAAAATGCAACGAGCTCAGAGCGGAGTACACAAGTATGAGTTGTATATTTTCACATTTTACTATAAGGCATATTTGATCTCAAAAACCAAAGGAGAAATTTTAAAAAGAGAGAGAGGTTGTAAGAAAAATGTTTTTTAACCGTCTTGGGCTAAAACTGTTTTAAACCGTTACATATTAAATATGATAGTTACGCGAGTTATGTTATAAATATCATAGAGTTACAACATAAAATAGCCAACTAGCCATTGCAAAATGTTACAATTGTGTACATAAAAGGCAAAATTACCCTTGAACTCTTCAGTAAAAAGATTGGACAAGGCATAGCCCTAGCCACTACGTAAAAACAGTTGATTTGCAACATATATGCGCAACAAGTCTCGAATATTATATTTGTCGTTAAACCAACAAGATTCTTGGCAGATTAATATGTTGTTAATTAAGTAAATACGTTATACTTTTAAAATATGTCCTTTTACTTTACGTCACATATATGTGTCACTTCTGTAGGGACCTATCCCTCTATCTTACCTAAAATTGAACTGCCGCCAGCTCAAATTACCTCTATCTCTGACTCACGCATTTTTCACATAACTTTACCAGTCAACATTCTAACCTACTGGTGAAGAACGTGGGTTGAACTTCAAACTGAAAACCTTATTCAGTCAAAGACATTTGTCTCTCACGAACTCGTCAGTTACTCAGTCAATCGCACTAACCACATTGTTCAGAAAATGTGCTCCAGCACGATGAAGAGCTGCGAAGAAAGCCTATATAAAGAAGAAGTTCCAAAAGAGACAGGGACCAAAAAAATTATACAAGAGATCACCAAGAAACTACTTGTCTAGATTCTTAAAAACATTCAAACTTCTTAGTTACAAGGTTTAAGCATTTCTATATCTAGAGATCACCTGTAATAAGATATCATCCTCAAACAATAAATATACTTTTACAAAAATCCTCCACTCGAGGTCGTGGTTTTTTACCTATCTAGAGGTTTTCCATGCTAAAAATCATCTGTATCATTTCTTGCTTTCCATTAGAATATTGTCGTAGGTTCATTGGTATGATAACAAATTCCAAGCCATTTCGAGCTTACGAAATTTGGCCATTACATTTGGCACCGTCTGTGGGAAAGATTACATTTCCATGATATCTTAAGGCATTCTTTCACTACGATTTTCAATCATGGTTACTTCCAGATGACCAGCTACAGGCATCAAGCTTGATGTTTCAATAGAGCCAAGACAACTTACAGAGTTGTAGGTGAATCTCAATGCCGAAACAGAGAAACGCACCGAGCTCGAACTTCAGTTTACTAAGGATTGAGAGCTCCGTGAGAAAGAGCTCGATACAGAGCGACAAGCTCGTTTGACAACGCTCAAATGATATGAAGACCAGATGACAACAATGCAGACTGTCCTAGAAGCTCTATAAAATACTCAGCAGACTCTTCCAATAAGAGGTCACGATCAGTTGCCAGAGACCTCCCATGTTTCTGCGAGGGAAAGATTGGGACCTCGAGGAGTTGCCAGTAAAGCTATTTCCAAGAATCTACAGCACGAACCACAACCCTCCATACATTTGGGGGGGGGGAGTTTAGCCCGAAGCCAGTCGAGGTCACTGAATATCCGCCCGTCAGGAGGAAGAACAACGACCTCAACATCAAGTTCCAGCACGAGATCGTCTACATGAAGTTACTGGTACTCATCATCCACTACCCGCTCGTACAGTGATTCAACCAACACGCCATTACGTCACGAAAAAGCATATGGACCAACGAATTAAGGAGTTGATAGAAGCACAAGTTCTGGGTACTGCTGGCGACATCACAAAATTACAAGGAAGTCTGATTGCTAAAGAACTATTCGATATTGAGATACCGAAAGGTTTCCATACTCCAAAAATTTGTAAATACAAAGATACTGACCCGAAAGAGCACATTCAACAGTACCGTGATTCATTGGGGTTGTACTCCAATCTCAACCACATCCTTTACCATATGTTTGCCACAAGTCTCTAGGAGGAACCACTCCGATGGTTTCACTCTCTCCCTGAGGACTCCATATATACATTTGATCAGCTACAAAAATAGTTCATCAAGATATATGCTTACAACATGGACAAATAGGAGAATTTGTATTCTCTTATCAATATTAAATAGTCACACAGAGAGAAGCTCGAGGCTTTTGTGAAGAAATTTTTAGAGCTCATGCGTAAAGTGGATAACCTTGATCAGAAAATAGTTGTTACTGCTTTCACTAATGCGCTCCAGCTCGACTGTAAGGCCAAAGAGCACATCTTCCTCAACAAACCTGCAACCTTAGATGATATGATCACCAAGGTCAATAGTTACGTCGACCTGGAGAGGATGATGTCTAAGCGATAAAAATCTTCTAAATCCGTCCTTTCTACCAAAGGTCCATCTACAGATCGAAACACTGAACCAAAGGAGGAACAAGGAGATCAGAAGCACACTAAGGGCAACACTGGCTACCCTCAGAAAGGTGGTCCACCGAATAAACCCATCCTCCCAAAGATGAATGCTCGAATCTCCACAATTTTTCCACTATTTTTGAAGGATACGCTCTACCGCGTTTCGCAACCACTGGAACCAATCGATAATCGACCATATTGCCTATATCATAAGGTAAACCATCATTCTACTGACAATTGCTATGCTTTACAGAGGTTGCTCGAGTACATTTTTAAAGAAGGACGGATGTTCGAATATATCGTCGACCTAGAATCATACAAAAATGGCAGTTATAAGAAGAAACTTAAAGTTATACATGTCAATGATCAAGTTGAGGAGAAACATCTCTACTATATGCACCACAACAACATGATCGAAATTAATCAGATTACCAATTTTAACAGATCCAAGTGCAGGAGACTATCAGAATGCTACGATCTCATACCTTAAGACAAAGAAGCTAAACTTCTTCCTGAGTCCAGCAATCGTCGGCTTGGGATTTCATTCGAAGATTACGATACTAGCCATGTCAAATTTCCACATCATGATGTGTTAGTAATAATGCTCAAAATGAAGAAGTTTGTCATGCACACGATGATGATTGATACTGGAAGCAGCATTGAGATTATATTTTAAAGCACTATCGACCAAATGGGTTTAGCCGACCAAGTTATTCAGAGCGACACCGATATCAGTGGGTTCAATGATTCCAGAGAAGAACGAGTAGGCAAGATCATCTTACCTATTACCGCAGGACCAGCCACCATCGACGTTGTTTTCTATATCGTCAACGCCAAATCTTGTTATCTCGGGATTATGGGCCGCTACTGGATTCACAATATGGAAGCAATCACTTCTACCTATAATCAGGTTCTCTGATTCAAACATGACAATGGTATTTAAGAGATCAGGGGTAGTCAGAAGCTCTCTCGAGCTTGTAAAAATACCGTCTCTGTTATCCTAAATACTTATGACAGATTTTTTGCATAGTAATTATAGGAAGTTGATCACCTCAACGATCAACCTTCCACGGAGGAGCCCATAGAATATATCAACATTGATGGACCTAACAGAGGTACTTTCATTGGTACTAAGCTGGTTCAGCGCGAAAAAGATGCTCTCATTCAGTTCTTGTAACTAAATCAAGACATTTTTGCGTGGTCTTTCGAAGAAATACCTGGGGTTGATCCGGCCAAGGCATGTCGCAAATTAACCATCAACGTCAACGCCCCGGCGGTCAAATAGAAATGCGATGACTGTCACCTCGTCTTCGAGATGAAGTTAACATCGAGATAGAGAAATTGATCAAAGTAAGATTCATTCGAGAAGTCAAATATCCAGACTAGATATCCAATATTGTCATTGTCCCAATGAAGAACAGAAAAGTCCTAGTTTGCATAGATTTTACCGATTTGAACAAACATACCCTAAATGACAGTTTCCATCTTCCCAATATTTATCAGATCCTCGATTCTACAGCAAGCCATGACCTCCTATCTATGATGGATGCTGCTTCGGGATACAATCAGATTCCACTTTTAGAAGAAGATCAAGAAAATATAACTTTCATCACTGAAATAGGTCTTTATTACTACAAAGTCATGCCCTTCGGACTAAAAAATGCAGGTGCCACATATCAACGGTTGATGGCTACTATGTTCAAAGAACATCTAGGGAAAGTTGTTGGAGTCTGCATCGATGATATTTTGTGCAAGAGCGTACAGTCAGCCAATCACATATCAGATCTCAACACTATATTCAACATTCTTCGATCTTATAGGATTAGTCTCAATCCTGATAAGTATCAATTCGGGGTACATTATGACCAATTTCTAGGCCACCTCGTCAGTAAGAAGAGGATTGAGGCCGATCCAGATCAGATTCAGGATCTATTCAACATGCATTCTTCAAAAATAATAAAATACGTTCAGAAACTTGCCAGGAAAATTGCCGCTATCAATCGTTTTGTTTATAAATCTTTGGACCGCTGTCGTTGGCTATTTCTATTACTCCGGGGTTGTACCAAATGAGGAAAAGTTTAGCCAAATGCAGAGGTCACATGGACACAAGAATGCGAAGTAGCTTTTTAGGATCTTAAAACCTATTTGGGTAGGTCTCCAATAATGAGAACCCCAGTAGATAATGAGGAACTGATTATCTGTCTAGCAGTCGCAGATACTTTACTCAGCTCGGTTCTCATTTTCCTTGAAGGGAAAATTGAGAAGCCAGTCTACTTCATCAGCAAAACCCTTACTCCAGCGAAAACAAGAAACTTAAGCACTACTTCCAGGCTCATTCAGTCAAAGTCATGACGAGCTAACCACTTTGGGAAGTTCTATCCAAGATAGAAAAATCAAGGAGAGTACAACAGTGATCAGTCAGTTTGGCAGAACATGATATCAAGTTCGAACAACGTCATTCGAAAAAAGGTTAAGCCGTTGCCAATTTTCTCACAAATTTTCCAGTGGAAGATCCCGAGTGGGAGGAGTACGACCCTGACCTTACAGAAGAAACTCTCGATGATCTTCCCCCCAAACCATTTGAAGAACGAGCTAAATGGATTACAACAAAAGGGTGGAGACTTCTCACGGATTAATCAGCAGGACCCATAGGGTCAGGAATCAGAATCGTATTCATTACCCTTCTAATGACATAATTGAGAAATTAATCCGCTTAGATTTTAAGGCCTCAAATAATGTCATAGAATATGAAGCACTCATTCATGGACTCAACCTCGCTCTTGAGCTTGATGTCCCCGAACTCTCAGTTTACACAGATTCACTACTCATAGTCCACTATTACTCTAAGCAATATAAGAAGAATGGAAAGATGATCGAATACGTAGACCTCATTACAGATAGGATGAGCAAGTTCGCGAAAGAAACTCTCGATTATCTTCTTCGAGGTGAAAATAGACACGCCAATTCCTTGGCATATCTAGCCGGGGTCTTGGGTATAGAAGCTTGATATCTCCAGATCGAAATCATTTCAACCCCCACATTGATCGCATTTCTGTATGCACGATCAATACTGGGGGCGATAAAGGGGGAGACCACGATTGGTGAAAGCCTTTCTTAGCCTACCTCGGTATCGACAATAGTTGCAATGAACCACTTCTAACAGATCCAAAAGAGCGCCGACAGCTGATCAACAACTCGAAGCGCTACACAAATCAAAATGGTATGCTATACCACCTTTCCGTCATGGGGCCTTACCTCAAATACCTCTCCAAATCAAAAGCAGATGAAAAGCTCTTCGAATTACATAAAGGCACTTGTGGCTCCCGTGCCGCAGGCCGATCACTAGCAAATAAAGCTATTACACATGGAGTATTCTGGCCCAGTATGCGCAAACAAGCAAAAGAGTACTCACGCAGATGTGACGCCTTCCATAAACATGGACACATGATACGCGCCCCTGTGCTCGAACTCCATGCAAGTAAGGTGTTATGGCCATTCAAAAGATGGGTACTTGATCTGGCCGGCGAATTCCCTAACTCTCCAGGTAACCGCCGTCACCTACTCATAGCTGCCGATTAGTTTACAAAATGGGTAGAAGCAGTTCTACTATGTCAAACCAGAGAAGAAGAGGTCATCTCTTTTATCTAGGATCATATCATCACTCGGTTTGGGTGCCCCCACCTAATTCGTATCGATAACGGGCCCCAATTTGTTGGAGAAAAAATTATAACCTTCCTCAACCAACACAATATCATCCACTCACCATCTAATCCTTACTATCCTCAAGGCAATGGCCAAGCCGAAATCACCACAAAACTACTGTAAATGGACTCAAAAAATAGTT